>CM059600.1:5118500-6397500 GCA_030412105.1 Cyclura pinguis
TGCCCCCCTGGAAGCTGCCCAAGGAAGGAAGGAGGGCTTTCAGTGGCCAAGAGGACTTATTTTGCCCCCATGGAATCTGCCCAAGGAAGGAATGAGGGCTTTGAGTGGCCAAGAGGACTTATTTTGCCCCCCTGGAAGCTGCCCAAGGAAGGAACGAGGGCTTTGAGTTGCCACAAGGACTTACTTTACCTTCCTGGTACCTGCCCAAGTAAGGAACGAGGGCTTTAAGTGGCCAAGAGGACTCATTTTGCCCCCCTGGAAGCTGCCCAAAGAACGAACGAGGGCTTTCAGTTGCCAAAAGGACTTATTTCCCCCCCATGGAAGCTGCCTAAGGATGGAAGGAGGGCTTTCAGTGACCAAGAGGACTTATTTTGCCATCCTAGAAGCTGCCCAAGTTTGGAATGAGGGCTTTGAGTGGCAAAGAGGACTAATTTTGACCCCCTGGAAGCTGCCCAAGGAAGGAACGAGGCCTTTGACTTGCCACGAGGAGTTATTCTGCCCCCCAGGAAGCTGCCCAAAGAAGGACCGAAGGCTTTTAGTTGCCACACACTGGGACTTATTTTGCCCCCCTCGAAGCTTCCCAAGGAAGGAATGAAGGCTTTGAGTGGCCAAGAGGACTTATTTTGCCCGCTGGAAGCTCCCCAAGGTAGCAATGAGGGTTTTCAGTGGACAAGAGGACTTATTTTGCCCCCCTGGAAGCTGCCCAAGGAAGGAACGAGGGCTTTCAGTTGCCACAAGGAATTATTTTCGTCCCCTTGTAGCTGCCGAAGGAAGGAACGAAGCCTTTCAGTGGCCAAGAGGACTTATTTTGCCCCCCTGGAAGCTGCCGAAGGAAGGAATGAGGGCTTTCAGTTGCCACAAGGAATTATTTTTGGCCCCTTGTAGCTGCCGAAGGAAGGAACGAAGCCTTTCAGTGGCCAGGAGGACTTATTTTGCCCCCCTGGAAGCTGCCCAAGGAAGCAATGAGGGTTTCCAGTGACCAATATTACTCATTTTCCCTCTTTGAAACCTGCCCAAGGAAGGAAGGCGTGCTTTCAGTTGGAAAGAGGACTCATTTTGCCCACCTAGAAGCTTCCCAAGGAAGGAACGAGGGCTTTCAGTGACCAAGAGTACTTATTTTGCCCTCCTTGTAGCTGCCCAAAGAAGGAACAAGGGCTTTCAGTGGCTAAGAGGACTCCTTTTTTCCCCCTGGAAGCTGCCCAAGGAGGGAACGAGGGCTTTAAGTGGTGAAGAGGATTTATTTTGCCCCCCTGGAAGATGCCCAAGTAAGGAACGAGGCGTTTCATTGGACAACAGGACTTATTTTGCCCCCCTGGAAGCTGCCCAAGGAAGCAATGAGGGCTTTGAGTGGCCAAGCGGACTTATTTTTCCCCCCTGCCAGCTCCCGAAGGAAGTAATGATGGTTTTCAGTGGCCAAGAGTACTTATTTTGCCCCCCTGGAAGCTGCCCAAGGAAGGCACGTGGGCTTTGAGTTGCCACGAGGACTTATTTTGCCCCCCTGGAAGCTGCCTAAGGAAGGAACGAGGGCTTTCATTTGCCATAAGGAATTATTTTTGGCCCCTTGTAGCTGCCCATGGAAGGAATGTGGGCTTTCAGTGGCCAAGAGGACTTATTTTGCCCCCATGGAAGCTGCCCAAGGAAGGAAGGAGGGCTTCCAGTTACCAAGAGGAGTTATTTTACCCCCCTGAAGCTGCCCAAGGAAGGAACGAGGACTTTCAGTTGCCACGAGGAGTTATTTTGCCCCCCTGGAAGCTGCCCAAGGATGAAACGAGGGCTTTCAGTGGCATAGAGGACTTATTTTGTCCCCATGGAAGCTGCCCAAGGAAGGAACGAGGGCTTTCAGTGGCCAAGAGGACTTATTTTGCCATCCTAGAAGCTGCCCAAGTTTGGAATGAGGGCTTTGAGTGGCAAAGAGGACTAATTTTGACCCCCTGGAAGCTGCCCAAGGAAGGAACGAGGCCTTTGACTTGCCACGAGGAGTTATTCTGCCCCCCAGGAAGCTGCCCAAAGAAGGACCGAAGGCTTTTAGTTGCCACACACTGGGACTTATTTTGCCCCCCTCGAAGCTTCCCAAGGAAGGAATGAAGGCTTTGAGTGGCCAAGAGGACTTATTTTGCCCGCTGGAAGCTCCCCAAGGTAGCAATGAGGGTTTTCAGTGGACAAGAGGACTTATTTTGCCCCCCTGGAAGCTACCCAAGGAAGCAATGAGGGTTTCCAGTGACCAATATTACTCATTTTCCCTCTTTGAAACCTGCCCAAGGAAGGAAGGCGTGCTTTCAGTTGGAAAGAGGACTCATTTTGCCCACCAGAAGCTTCCCAAGGAAGGAACGAGGGCTTTCAGTGGCCAAGAGTACTTATTTTGCCCTCCTTGTAGCTGCCCAAAGAAGGAACAAGGGCTTTCAGTGGCTAAGAGGACTCCTTTTTTCCCCCTGGAAGCTGCCCAAGGAGGGAACGAGGGCTTTAAGTGGTGAAGAGGATTTATTTTGCCCCCCTGGAAGCTGCCCAAGTAAGGAACGAGGCGTTTCATTGGATAACAGGACTTATTTTGCCCCCCTGGAAGCTGCCCAAGGAAGCAATGAGGGCTTTGAGTGGCCAAGCGGACTTATTTTTCCCCCCTGCCAGCTCCCGAAGGAAGTAATGATGGTTTTCAGTGACCAAGAGTACTTATATTGCCCCCCTGGAAGCTGCCCAAGGAAGGAACGTGGGCTTTGAGTTGCCACGAGGACTTATTTTGCCCCCCGGAAGCTGCCTAAGGAAGGAACGAGGGCTTTCATTTGCCATAAGGAATTATTTTTGGCCCCTTGTAGCTGCCCATGGAAGTAATGTGGGCTTTCAGTGGCGAAGAGGACTTATTTTACCCCCATGGAAGCTGCCCAAGGAAGGAAGGAGGGCTTCCAGTTACCAGGAGGAGTTATTTTACCCCCCTGAAGCTGCCCAAGGAAGGAACGAGGACTTTCAGTTGCCACGAGGAGTTATTTTGCCCCCCTGGAAGCTGCCCAAGGATGAAACGAGGGCTTTCAGTGGCACAGAGGACTTATTTTGTCCCCATGGAAGCTGCCCAAGGAAGGAACGAGGGCTTTCAGTGGCCAAGAGGACTTATTTTGCCCCCCTGGAAGTTGCAGAAGTAAGGAACGAGGGCTTTCAGTGGCAAATAGGACTCATTTTGCCTACCTGAAAGCTGCCCAAGGATGGAACGAAGGCTTTTAGTTTTAAAAAGGTCTCATTTTGCCCCCTTTGAAGCTCCCCAAGGAAGGAACGAGTGCTTTCAGTGGCCAAGAGGACTTATTTTGCCCCCCTCGAAACTGCTCAAGGTAGCAATGAGGGCTTTCCGTGGTCGAGAGGACTAATTTTCCCCCCCGGAAACTGCCCAAGGATGGAAGGAGGGCTTTCAGTGGGCAAGAGGACTCATTTTGCCCTCCTGGAAACTGCCCAAGGAAGGAAGGCGGGCTTTCAGTTGGAAAGAGGACTCATTTTGCCTCCCTCGAAGCTACCGAAGGAAGGAACGAGGGCTTTCAGTGGCCAAGAGGACTTCTTTTGCCCCCCTGGCAGCTGCCCAAGGAAGGAACAAGGGCTTTCAGTGGCCAAGAGGACTCATTTTGCCCCCCTGGAAGCTGCCCAAGGTAGGAACTACTGCTTTCAGTGGCGAAGAGGACTTATTTTGTCGCCCTGGTAGCTGCCCAAGGAAGTAATGAGGGCTTTCAGTGGCCAAGAGGACTTATTTTGCACCCCTGGAAGCTGCCGAAGGAAGCAATGAGGGTTTTAAGTGGCCAAGAGGACTTATTTTGCCCCCCTCGAAGCTGCAAAAGTAAGGAATGAAGGCTTTCAGTGGCCAAGAGGACTAATTTTGGCCTCCTGGAAGCTGCCCAAGGAAGCAGTGAGGGTTTTCAGTGGCCAAGAGGACTTTTTTTGCCCCCCTGGAAGCTGCCCAAGGAAGGAACGAGGGCTTTCAGTGGCCAAGAGGACTTATTTTGCCCCCATGGAATCTGCCCAAGGAAGGAATGAGGGCTTTGAGTGGCCAAGAGGACTTATTTTGCCCCCCTGGAAGCTGCCCAAGGAAGGAACGAGGGCTTTGAGTTGCCACAAGGACTTACTTTACCTTCCTGGTACCTGCCCAAGTAAGGAACGAGGGCTTTAAGTGGCCAAGAGGACTCATTTTGCCCCCCTGGAAGCTGCCCAAAGAACGAACGAGGGCTTTCAGTTGCCAAAAGGACTTATTTCCCCCCCATGGAAGCTGCCTAAGGATGGAAGGAGGGCTTTCAGTGACCAAGAGGACTTATTTTGCCATCCTAGAAGCTGCCCAAGTTTGGAATGAGGGCTTTGAGTGGCAAAGAGGACTAATTTTGACCCCCTGGAAGCTGCCCAAGGAAGGAACGAGGCCTTTGACTTGCCACGAGGAGTTATTCTGCCCCCCAGGAAGCTGCCCAAAGAAGGACCGAAGGCTTTTAGTTGCCACACACTGGGACTTATTTTGCCCCCCTCGAAGCTTCCCAAGGAAGGAATGAAGGCTTTGAGTGGCCAAGAGGACTTATTTTGCCCGCTGGAAGCTCCCCAAGGTAGCAATGAGGGTTTTCAGTGGACAAGAGGACTTATTTTGCCCCCCTGGAAGCTGCCCAAGGAAGGAACGAGGGCTTTCAGTTGCCACAAGGAATTATTTTCGGCCCCTTGTAGCTGCCGAAGGAAGGAACGAAGCCTTTCAGTGGCCAAGAGGACTTATTTTGCCCCCCTGGAAGCTGCCGAAGGAAGGAATGAGGGCTTTCAGTTGCCACAAGGAATTATTTTTGGCCCCTTGTAGCTGCCGAAGGAAGGAACGAAGCCTTTCAGTGGCCAGGAGGACTTATTTTGCCCCCCTGGAAGCTGCCCAAGGAAGCAATGAGGGTTTCCAGTGACCAATATTACTCATTTTCCCTCTTTGAAACCTGCCCAAGGAAGGAAGGCGTGCTTTCAGTTGGAAAGAGGACTCATTTTGCCCACCTAGAAGCTTCCCAAGGAAGGAACGAGGGCTTTCAGTGACCAAGAGTACTTATTTTGCCCTCCTTGTAGCTGCCCAAAGAAGGAACAAGGGCTTTCAGTGGCTAAGAGGACTCCTTTTTTCCCCCTGGAAGCTGCCCAAGGAGGGAACGAGGGCTTTAAGTGGTGAAGAGGATTTATTTTGCCCCCCTGGAAGCTGCCCAAGTAAGGAACGAGGCGTTTCATTGGAAAACAGGACTTATTTTGCCCCCCTGGAAGCTGCCCAAGGAAGCAATGAGGGCTTTGAGTGGCCAAGCGGACTTATTTTTCCCCCCTGCCAGCTCCCGAAGGAAGTAATGATGGTTTTCAGTGGCCAAGAGTACTTATTTTGCCCCCCTGGAAGCTGCCCAAGGAAGGCACGTGGGCTTTGAGTTGCCACGAGGACTTATTTTGCCCCCCTGGAAGCTGCCCAAGTAAGGAACAAGGGATTTCATTGGACAACAGGACTCATTTTGCCCCCCTGCAAGCTGCCCAAGGAAGCATTGAGGGCTTTGAGTGGCCAAGAGGTCTTATTTTACCCCCTTGTAAGCTTCCTAAGGAAGGAATGAGGGCTTTAACTGGCCAAGAGGACTTCTTTTGCCCACCTAGAAGCTTCCCAAAGAAGGAACGAGGGCTTTCAGTGGCCAAGAGGACATATTTTGACCCCTGGCAGCTGCCCAAGGAAGGGACAAGGGCTTTCAGTGGCCAAGAGGACTGATTTTGCCCCTCTGTAATCTGCCCAAGCAAGGAACAAGGACTTTCAGTGGCCAAGAGGACTTCTTTTGCCCCCCTGGCAGCTGCCCAAGGAAGGAACAAGGGCTTTGAGTGGCCAAGAGGACTCATTTTGCCCCCCTGGAAGCTGCCCAAGGTAGGAACTACTGCTTTCAGTGGCGAAGAGGACTTATTTTGTCGCCCTGGTAGCTGCCCAAGGAAGTAATGAGGACTTTCAGTGGCCAAGAGGACTTATTTTGCACCCCTGGAAGCTGCCGAAGGAAGCAATGAGGGTTTTAAGTGGCCAAGAGGACTTATTTTGCCCCCCTCGAAGCTGCAAAAGTAAGGAATGAAGGCTTTCAGTGGCTAAGAGGACTAATTTTGGCCTCCTGGAAGCTGCCCAAGGAAGCAGTGAGGGTTTTCAGTGGCCAAGAGGACTTTTTTTGCCCCCCTGGAAGCTGCCCAAGGAAGGAAGGAGGGCTTTCAGTGGCCAAGAGGACTTATTTTGCCCCCATGGAATCTGCCCAAGGAAGGAATGAGGGCTTTGTGTGGCCAAGAGGACTTATTTTGCCCCCCTGGAAGCTGCCTAAGGAAGGAACGAGGGCTTTGAGTTGCCACAAGGACTTACTTTACCTTCCTGGTACCTGCCCAAGTAAGGAACGAGGGCTTTAAGTGGCCAAGAGGACTCATTTTGCCCCCCTGGAAGCTGCCCAAAGAACGAACGAGGGCTTTCAGTTGCCAAAAGGACTTATTTCCCCCCCATGGATGCTGCCTAAGGATGGAAGGAGGGCTTTCAGTGGCCAAGAGGACTTATTTTGCCATCCTAGAAGCTGCCCAAGTTTGGAATGAGGGCTTTGAGTGGCAAAGAGGACTAATTTTGACCCCCTGGAAGCTGCCCAAGGATGGAACGAGGCCTTTGACTTGCCACGAGGAGTTATTCTGCCCCCCAGGAAGCTGCCCAAAGAAGGACCGAAGGCTTTTAGTTGCCACACACTGGGACTTATTTTGCCCCCCTCGAAGCTTCCCAAGGAAGGAATGAAGGCTTTGAGTGGCCAAGAGGACTTATTTTGCCCGCTGGAAGCTCCCCAAGGTAGCAATGAGGGTTTTCAGTGGACAAGAGGACTTATTTTGCCCCCCTGGAAGCTGCCCAAGGAAGGAACGAGGGCTTTCAGTTGCCACAAGGAATTATTTTCGGCCCCTTGTAGCTGCCGAAGGAAGGAACGAAGCCTTTCAGTGGCCAAGAGGACTTATTTTGCCCCCCTGGAAGCTGCCGAAGGAAGGAATGAGGGCTTTCAGTTGCCACAAGGAATTATTTTCGGCCCCTTGTAGCTGCCGAAGGAAGGAACGAAGCCTTTGAGTGGCCAGGAGGACTTATTTTGCCCCCCTGGAAGCTGCCCAAGGAAGCAATGAGGGTTTCCAGTGACCAATATTACTCATTTTCCCTCTTTGAAACCTGCCCAAGGAAGGAAGGCGTGCTTTCAGTTGGAAAGAGGACTCATTTTGCCCACCAGAAGCTTCCCAAGGAAGGAACGAGGGCTTTCAGTGGCCAAGAGTACTTATTTTGCCCTCCTTGTAGCTGCCCAAAGAAGGAACAAGGGCTTTCAGTGGCTAAGAGGACTCCTTTTTTCCCCCTGGAAGCTGCCCAAGGAGGGAACGAGGGCTTTAAGTGGTGAAGAGGATTTATTTTGCCCCCCTGGAAGCTGCCCAAGTAAGGAACGAGGCGTTTCATTGGACAACAGGACTTATTTTGCCCCCCTGGAAACTGCCCAAGGAAGCAATGAGGGCTTTGAGTGGCCAAGCGGACTTATTTTTCCCCCCTGCCAGCTCCCGAAGGAAGTAATGATGGTTTTCAGTGACCAAGAGTACTTATTTTGCCCCCCTGGAAGCTGCCCAAGGAAGGAACGTGGGCTTTGAGTTGCCACGAGGACTTATTTTGCCCCCCGGAAGCTGCCTAAGGAAGGAACGAGGGCTTTCATTTGCCATAAGGAATTATTTTTGGCCCCTTGTAGCTGCCCATGGAAGTAATGTGGGCTTTCAGTGGCCAAGAGGACTTATTTTACCCCCATGGAAGCTGCCCAAGGAAGGAAGGAGGGCTTCCAGTTACCAGGAGGAGTTATTTTACCCCCCTGAAGCTGCCCAAGGAAGGAACGAGGACTTTCAGTTGCCACGAGGAGTTATTTTGCCCCCCTGGAAGCTGCCCAAGGATGAAACGAGGGCTTTCAGTGGCACAGAGGACTTATTTTGTCCCCATGGAAGCTGCCCAAGGAAGGAACGAGGGCTTTCAGTGGCCAAGAGGACTTATTTTGCCCCCCTGGAAGTTGCAGAAGTAAGGAACGAGGGCTTTCAGTGGCAAATAGGACTCATTTTGCCTACCTGAAAGCTGCCCAAGGATGGAACGAAGGCTTTTAGTTTTAAAAAGGTCTCATTTTGCCCCCTTTGAAGCTCCCCAAGGAAGGAACGAGTGCTTTCAGTGGCCAAGAGGACTTATTTTGCCCCCCTCGAAACTGCTCAAGGTAGCAATGAGGGCTTTCCGTGGTCGAGAGGACTAATTTCCCCCCCCGGAAACTGCCCAAGGATGGAAGGAGGGCTTTCAGTGGGCAAGAGGACTCATTTTGCCCCCCTGGAAGCTGCCCAAAGAACGAACGAGGGCTTTCAGTTGCCAAAAGGACTTATTTCCCCCCCATGGAAGCTGCCTAAGGATGGAAGGAGGGCTTTCAGTGACCAAGAGGACTTATTTTGCCATCCTAGAAGCTGCCCAAGTTTGGAATGAGGGCTTTGAGTGGCAAAGAGGACTAATTTTGACCCCCTGGAAGCTGCCCAAGGAAGGAACGAGGCCTTTGACTTGCCACGAGGAGTTATTCTGCCCCCCAGGAAGCTGCCCAAAGAAGGACCGAAGGCTTTTAGTTGCCACACACTGGGACTTATTTTGCCCCCCTCGAAGCTTCCCAAGGAAGGAATGAAGGCTTTGAGTGGCCAAGAGGACTTATTTTGCCCGCTGGAAGCTCCCCAAGGTAGCAATGAGGGTTTTCAGTGGACAAGAGGACTTATTTTGCCCCCCTGGAAGCTGCCCAAGGAAGGAACGAGGGCTTTCAGTTGCCACAAGGAATTATTTTCGTCCCCTTGTAGCTGCCGAAGGAAGGAACGAAGCCTTTCAGTGGCCAAGAGGACTTATTTTGCCCCCCTGGAAGCTGCCGAAGGAAGGAATGAGGGCTTTCAGTTGCCACAAGGAATTATTTTTGGCCCCTTGTAGCTGCCGAAGGAAGGAACGAAGCCTTTCAGTGGCCAGGAGGACTTATTTTGCCCCCCTGGAAGCTGCCCAAGGAAGCAATGAGGGTTTCCAGTGACCAATATTACTCTATTTCCCTCTTTGAAACCTGCCCAAGGAAGGAAGGCGTGCTTTCAGTTGGAAAGAGGACTCATTTTGCCCACCTAGAAGCTTCCCAAGGAAGGAACGAGGGCTTTCAGTGACCAAGAGTACTTATTTTGCCCTCCTTGTAGCTGCCCAAAGAAGGAACAAGGGCTTTCAGTGGCTAAGAGGACTCCTTTTTTCCCCCTGGAAGCTGCCCAAGGAGGGAACGAGGGCTTTAAGTGGTGAAGAGGATTTATTTTGCCCCCCTGGAAGCTGCCCAAGTAAGGAACGAGGCGTTTCATTGGACAACAGGACTTATTTTGCCCCCCTGGAAGCTGCCCAAGGAAGCAATGAGGGCTTTGAGTGGCCAAGCGGACTTATTTTTCCCCCCTGCCAGCTCCCGAAGGAAGTAATGATGGTTTTCAGTGGCCAAGAGTACTTATTTTGCCCCCCTGGAAGCTGCCCAAGGAAGGCACGTGGGCTTTGAGTTGCCACGAGGACTTATTTTGCCCCCCTGGAAGCTGCCTAAGGAAGGAACGAGGGCTTTCATTTGCCATAAGGAATTATTTTTGGCCCCTTGTAGCTGCCCATGGAAGGAATGTGGGCTTTCAGTGGCCAAGAGGACTTATTTTGCCCCCATGGAAGCTGCCCAAGGAAGGAAGGAGGGCTTCCAGTTACCAAGAGGAGTTATTTTACCCCCCTGAAGCTGCCCAAGGAAGGAACGAGGACTTTCAGTTGCCACGAGGAGTTATTTTGCCCCCCTGGAAGCTGCCCAAGGATGAAACGAGGGCTTTCAGTGGCATAGAGGACTTATTTTGTCCCCATGGAAGCTGCCCAAGGAAGGAACGAGGGCTTTCAGTGGCCAAGAGGACTTATTTTGCCCCCCTGGAAGTTGCAGAAGTAAGGAACGAGGGCTTTCAGTGGCAAATAGGACTCATTTTGCCTACCTGAAAGCTGCCCAAGGATGGAGCGAAGGCTTTTAGTTTTAAAAAGGACTCATTTTGCCCCCTTTGAAGCTCCCCAAGGAAGGAACGAGTGCTTTCAGTGGCGAAGAGGACTTATTTTGCCCCCCTCGAAGCTGCACAAGGAAGGAAGGAGGGCTTTCAGTGGCTAAGAGGACTAATTTCCCCCCCCCCGGAAACTGCCCAAGGAAGGAAGGAGGGCTTTCAGTGGCCAAGAGGACTCATTTTGCCCCCCTGGAAACTGCCGAAGGAAGGAAGGCGGGCTTTCAGTTGGAAAGAGGACTCATTTTGCCCCCCTCGAAGCTACCGAAGGAAGGAACGAGGGCTTTCAGTGGCCAATAGGACTCATTTTGCCCTCCTTGTAGCTGCCCAAAGAAGGAACAAGGGCTTTCAGTGGCCAAGAGGACTCCTTTTGTCCCCCTGGAAGCTGCCCAAGGAAGGAACGAGGGCTTTAAGTGTTGAAGAGTACTTTTTTTGCCCCCCTGGAAGCTGCCCAAGTAAGGAACAATGGGTTTCATTGGACAACAGGACTCATTTTGCCCCCCTGCAAGCTGCCCAAGGAAGCATTGAGGGCTTTGAGTGGCCAAGAGGTCTTATTTTACCCCCTTGTAAGCTTCCTAAGGAAGGAATGATGGCTTTTACTGGCCAAGAGGACTTCTTTTGCCCACCTAGAAGCTTCCCAAAGAAGGAACGAGGGCTTTCAGTGGCCAAGAGGACATATTTTGACCCCTGGCAGCTGCCCAAGGAAGGGACAAGGGCTTTCAGTGGCCAAGAGGACATATTTTGACCCCTGGCAGCTGCCCAAGGAAGGAACAAGGGCTTTCAGTGGCCAAGAGGACTCATTTTCCCCCCCTGGAAGCTGCCCAAGGTAGGAACTACTGCTTTCAGTGGCGAAGAGGACTTATTTTGTCGCCCTGGTAGCTGCCCAAGGAAGTAACGAGGGCTTTCAGTGGCCAAGAGGACTTATTTTGCACCCCTGGAAGCTGCCGAAGGAAGCAATGAGGGTTTTAAGTGGCCAAGAGGACTTATTTTGCCCCCCTCGAATCTGCAAAAGTAAGGAATGAAGGCTTTCAGTGGCCAAGAGGACTAATTTTGGCCTCCTGGAAGCTGCCCAAGGAAGCAGTGAGGGTTTTCAGTGGCCAAGAGGACTTTTTTTGCCCCCCTGGAAGCTGCCCAAGGAAGGAGGGAGGGCTTTCAGTGGCCAAGAGGACTTATTTTGCCCCCCTGGAATCTGCCCAAGGAAGGAAGGAGGGCTTTGGGTGGCCAAGAGGACTTATTTTGCCCCCCTGGAAGCTGCCCAAGAAAGGAACGAGGGCTTTGAGTTGCCACAAGGACTTACTTTACCTTCCTGGTACCTGCCCAAGTAAGGAACGAGGGCTTTAAGTGGCCAATAGGACTCATTTTGCCCCCCTGGAAGCTGCCCAAGGAACGAACGAGGGCTTTCAGTTGCCAAAAGGACTTATTTCCCCCCCATTGAAGCTGCCCAAGGAAGGAACGAGGGCTTTCAGTGGCGAAGAGGACTTATTTTGCCCCCCTGGAAGCTGGCCAAGGAAGGAAGGAGGTCTTTCAGTGGCCAAGAGGACTTATTTTGCCCCCCTGGAAGCTGCCGAAGGAAGTAACGAGGGTTTTCAGTGGCCAAGAGGACTTATTTTGCCCCCCTGGAAGCTGCCCAAGGATGGAACGACTTCTTTCAGTGGCCAAGAGGACTTACTTTGCCCCCCTGGAAGCTGCCCAAGGAAGGAACGAGGGCTTTTAATTGCTTCAAGGAATTATTTTCGGCCCCTGGAAGCTGCCCAAGGAAGGAATGTGGGCTTTCAGTGGCCAAGAGGACTTATTTTACCGCCCTGGAATCTGCCCAAGGAAGGAACGAGGGCTTTCAGTGGCCAAGAGGACTTTTTTTGCCCCTCTGGAAGCTGCCCAAGGAAGGAACGATGGCTTTCAGTGGCCAAGAGGACTTATTTTGCCCCCCTGGAAGCTGCCCAAGGAAGAAACGGGGCTTTCAGTGGCCAAGAGGACTTATTTTGCCCCCCTGGAAGCTGCCCAAGGAAGGAACGAGGGCTTTCAGTGGTCAAGAGGACTTATTTTGCCCCCCTGGAAGCTGCCCAAGGAAGGAAGGAGGGCTTTAAGGTGCCACGAGGACTGATTTTGCCCCCCTGGAAGCTCCCCAAGGAAGGAACTAGGGCTTTCCGTGGCCAGGAGGACTTATTTGGCCCCACTCGAAGCTTCCCAAGGAAGGAACGAGGCCTTTCAGTGGCCAAGAGGACTTGTTTTGCCCCCCTGGAAGCTGCCCAAGGAAGGAACGAGGGCTTTCAGTGGCCATGATTACTTATTTTGCCCCCCTTGAATCTGCCCAAGGATGGAACGAGGGCTTTCAGTGTCCAAGAGGACTTATTTTGCCCCCCTGGAAGCTGCCCGAGGAAGAAACGACGGCTTCCAGTTGCCGCAAAGATTTATTTTACCTTCCTGGAAGCTGCCCAAGGAAGGAACTAGGGCTTTCAGTGGCCAATAAGACTCATTTTGCCTCCCTGAAAGCTGCCCAAGGAAGGAACGAGGGCTTTTAGTTGGAAAGAAGACTCATTTTTCCCCGCTGGAAACTCCCCAAGGAAGGAACGAGGGCTTTCAGTGGCCAAGAGAACTTATTTTGCCCCTCTTGAAGATGCCCAAGGAAGGAAGGAGGGCTTTCAGTGGCCAAGAGGACTCATTTTGCCCCCCTGGAAGCTGTCGATGGAAGGAACGAGAGCTTTCAGTGTCCTAGAGGACTTATTTTGCCCCCCTGGAAGCTTCCCAAGGAATAAACTAAGACTTTCAATGGCCAAGAGGGCTCATTTTGCCCCCCTGGAAGCTGCCCAAGGAATGAACGAGGGCTTTCATTGACCAAGAGGACTTATTTTGCCCCCCTCGAAGCTGCCCAAGGAAGTAATGAGGGTTTTCAGTGGCCAAGAGGACTTATTTTGCCCCTCTGGAAACTGCCCAAGGAACAAACGAGGGCTTTCAGTTGCCAAAAGGACTTATTTTTCCCCCCTGGAAGCTGCCGAAGGAAGGAACGAGGGCTTTCAGTGGCCAAGAGGACTTATTTTGCCCCCCTGGAATCTGCCCAAGGAAGTAACGAGAGCTTTCAGTGGCCAAGAGGACTTATTTTGCCCCCCTGGAATCTGCCGAAGGATGCAATGAGGGTTTTTAGTGGCTACGAGGACTTATTTTGTCCCTCTAGAAGCTGCCCATTGAAGGAACGAAGGCTTTTAGTTGCCACACACAGGGACTTATTTTGCCCGCCTCGAAGCTGCCCAAGGAAGGAATGAAGGCTTTGAATGGCCAAGAGGACTTATTTTGCCCCCTGGAAGCTGCCTAAGGAAGGAATGAGGGTTTTCAGTGGCCAAGAGGACTTATTTTTCTCCCCTGGAAGCTGCCCAAGGAAGGAACGAGGACTTCCAGTGGCGAAGAGGACTTATTTTGCCCCCCTGGAAGCTGCCGAAGGAAGTAAGGAGGTCTTTCAGTGGCCAAGAGGACTTATTTTGCCCCCCTGGAAGCTGCCAAGGAAGGAACGAGGGCTTTCAGTGGCTAGGAGGACTGATTTTGCCCCCCTGGAAACTGCCCAAGGAAGGAACGAGGGCTTTCAGTGGCCAAGTGGACTTATTTTCATAGAATCATAGAATCATAGAAATGTAGAGTTGGAAGAGACCACACGGACCATCCAGTCCAACCCCCTGTCATGCAGGAGCGCCCTCAGATTACTCCCGACAGATGGCCATCCAACCTCTGCTTAAAAACTTCCAAAGAAGGAGACTCCACCACACTCCGAGGCAGCATATTCCACTGCCGGACAGCCCTGACGGTCAGGAAGTTCTTCCTGAGGTTCACGTGGAATCTCCTTTCCTGCAGCTTGAATCCATTGCTCCTTGTCCTGGTCTCTGGAGCGGCAGAAAACAAGCTCTCTCCCTCCTCTACATGGCATCCCTTCAAATATTTAAACATGGCTATCATGTCCCCTCTTAACCTTCTCTTCTGCAGACTAAACATACCCAGCTCTCTAAGTCTATCCTCATAGGGCATGGCTTCCAGGCCTCTCACCATTTTGGTCGCCCTCCTCTGGACCTGCTCCAGCTTGACCATGTCCTTCTTGAATTGGGGTGCCCAGAACTGGACACAGGATTCAAGATGAGGTCTAACCAAAGCAGAGTAGAGTGGTACCAGTACCTCCCTCGATCTAGACACCATACTCCTCTTGATGCAGCCGAGAATTGCATTGGCTTTCTTGGCTGCCGCATCACACTGCTGACTCATGTTCAGCTTGTGGTCTATTAGGACTCCTAGATCCCTTTCACACGTACTGCCATCCAGCCACGTGTCCCCCATCCTATATTTCTGTATTCCATTTTTTTCTACCTAAGTGTAGGACCTTACACTTCTCTCTGTTGAATTTCATTTTGTTAGCCTTGGCCCAGCTCTCCAATATACCCAGGTCATTTTGAATTTTGATCCTGTCCTCTGGCGTATTAGCAACCCCTCCCAATTTGGTGTCATGTGCAAATTTGAGGAGCATGCCCTCTATTCCTTCATCCAAGTCATTGTTGAAAATATTGAAGAGCACTGGGCCCAGGACAGAACCCTGTGGCACCCCGCTAGTCACTTCTCTCCAGGATGAAAAGCAGCCGTTGGTGAGCACCCTTTGGGAACGGTCAGTCAACCAGTTACAGATCCACCTGACAGTAGCCCTGTCCAGCCCACATTTTACTAGCTTCTTTGCAAGAATGTCATGGGGAACTTTGTCAAAGGCCTTCCTGAAATCGAGATATGCTACATCCACAGCATTCCCTTCATCAATCAAGCTAGTAACTCTATCATAAAAAGAGATAAGATTAGTCTGGCATGACTTATTTTTGAGAAATCCATGTTGACTTCTCGTGATTACCGCGTTGCTTTCTAAGTGATCAGAAACTGACTGCTTAATGATCTGCTCCAGAATCTTTCCGGGTACCGATGTCAGGCTAACTGGGTGATAATTATTTGGGTCCTCTTTTTTTCCCTTCTTGAAGATGGGGACAACATTTGCCCTCTTCCAGTCTGCCGGAACTTCTCCTGTCCTCCAAGATTTCTCAAAGATTATAGCAAGCGGTTCCGAAATGACCTCTGCCAGTTCTTTTAATATCCTAGGATGCAATTCATCTGGCCCTGGAGACTTGAATTCATCCAGTGTGGCCAGGTGTTCCTGTACCACCTCTCTACCTATTATGTGCCTCATTTCCCCTGCTTCCTCACTTGCTCCCCAACCGCCAGGTTGAGTGCTTGTATCCTTCTGGGAAAAAACTGAGGCAAAGAAGGTGTTCAGTAGTTCTGCCTTTTCTCTTCCTCCCGTTAGTAATTCACCATCTTCTCTGCACAGCGACCCTATCGTCTCCTTCTTTTTCCTTTTGCTGCGGACATATTTTAAAAAGCCCTTTTTATTGTTTTTAACGTCTCTGGCCAGCCTAAGTTCGTTCTGTGCTTTAGCCTTTCTGACCTTCTCCCTACATCTCCTGGCTACTTGCTTAAATTCTTCTTTGGTGGTTTCCCCCCTCTTCCATTTCCTGTACACGTTTCTCTTAACGCTTAGCTCAGCTGAGAGTTCTTTAGTCAACCATTCTGGTTTCTTCAAATGCCTTCCATTTTTCCTCCTTATTGGCACAGTTTTAGACTGTGCCTTCAGGATCTCCCTTTTAAGGAACTCCCATGCCTCCTGAACTCCTTTCTCTTTCACTATTCTTGACCATGGAATTTCAGCCAGCAGCTCCTTAAGTTTACAGAAGTCCGCTTTTTTAAAATCTAAGATGAGTGTCTGGCTACACTTATTTTCTCCTTCCCACTGAATGCCAAATTCCAATAGGGCATGGTCACTCCCCCCTAAAGATCCAACCACTTCTATCTCGTTAACAAGGTCATCCCTATTGGTCAGGATCAGATCTAGAATATTTGATCCCCTTGTGGCCTCTTCCACCTTCTGGACCATGAAATTGTCTGCAAGACAAGCAAGAAACTTGCTGGACTTTGCTGTCTTGGCAGAGTTTGACTGCCAGCATATATCCGGGTAATTGAAATCTCCTATTATTACTGTATCTCTCCTTTTTGAATGCGCGGTCATTTGGTTGAGGAGGGCATCATCAAGGTCCTCAGTCTGGGTTGGAGGTCTGTAGTAAACCCCCACCAGAATATCCCTATTGTTTCTCGCTCCCTTAATTCTTACCCAGATGCTCTCGACCTGGCTTTCTGGGTTTAAGTCACGGATCTCTTCACAGGTGAAAACATCCTTGACATACAAGGCTACTCCTCCTCCTTTCTTGTTTGGTCTATTTCTACAAAATAGGCTATACCCCTCTATTCCTACATTCCAATCCTGAGACTCATCCCACCAGGTCTCAGTGATGTCTATCAAATCGTATTTATTTTGTTGTACTAGGAGTTCAAGTTCATCTTGCTTGTTTCCCATACTCTGCGCGTTAGTGTAGAGACACTTAAATCCCCGGACCCTTCCTGCAAGTCCTGTACTATAGTTTCTATTCCTCCCACCATTGGACGCTTGTACTACTTGGTCAATATCATCTGGGCCTTTTCCCCCTGCACTCGCCGAGTCTTTGCCCTGAATAATATTGTCTCCCTCCCCAGCAGAACTTAGTTTAAAGACCTCTTAATCCTCCGTGCAAGACTGTTTGCAAAAACATTCCTGCCAAGTTTCGTGAGGTGCAGCCCATCCCTTGCAAGAAGCCCACGTTCATGGAAATTCAGGCCGTGTTCCAAAAACTCAAACCGTTGCCGGCGGCACCATGTGCGGAGCCAGTTGTTGACCTCTGCTATCGCCCTTTCCCTTTGTGCGCCATATCCTTGAACAGGGAGGAGAGATGAAATGACCACCTGCGCACCAAGGTCCTTAAGCTTTGTCCCCATAAGCTCGTAGTCCTTTGCGATGTGGTAAAAGCTGCGCCTCGCGGTGTCATTGGTTCCGACACGAACCACAATGAGGGGCTTATGGTCAGTGGGCTTGACCAGCCTGGTTAGCCTCTCCGTTATGTGATTGATCTTGGCGCCAGGAAGACAGCAGACTTCTCGATTGAACTTGTCGGGTTTGCAAATTGCCGTTTCGGTTCCTCTGAGCAAGGAGTCCCCAACAACGAGAACTCGCCTCCTCTGAGGCTTGTCCGGGGCTCCTCGACGAGCAGGTTCTTCTGGGACTGCCTGGGCACTCTGTTGAGGCTGGGCGTGTCGATCTAGTTCCTGTTGCCGAAGTTGGATTCCTTCTTGTTGACATTCTGTTCCCTCCTCCTGGCGCTCCTCATCGTTCATAAGGCCAAGAACTTTGAAGCGATTGTGTAGGTTGAGAGTCTCTGTTTCCTTCCTGGTCCTCCTACTCCTCCGTATGACATTCCTCCAAGCATCCGTTTCTTGGCCCAGTGTGCTGACTTTCTGATCTGGCAGCTCCCCCGCGCATTCGGTCTTCAGGAAGGTCTTCTCTGCCCTATCCAAAAACTCCTCACCTTCCCTAATAAGATGAAGATTAGAAACTCGTGCCTCCGGCTGGCGAACCTTCTCCTCCAAGAAGGTCACCAGCTTGCACTTGGTGCAGGTGTACCCGACAACATCTTGTGGCAAGAAAAGGAACATCCCACAAGTGCTACAGGTGACCGCGGCACTTTTTTGCCCACCTTCAAGCTGCGGAAGGAAGGAACTAGGGCTTTCAGAGGCCAAGAGGACTCATTTTGTCCCCCTGGAAGCTGCCCAAGGAAGGAAGGAGGGCTTTCAGTGGCCAAGAGGACTTATTTTGCCCCCCTGGAAGCTGCCCAAGGAAGGAAAGAGTGCTTTCAGTGGCCAAGACGACTTATTTTGCCCCCCTGGACGCTGCCCAAGGAAGGAACAAAGGCTTTTAGTTGCGACACACAGGAACTTATTTTGCCCCCCTCGAAGCATCCCAAGGAAGGAACGAGCGCTTTCAGTGGACAAGTGGACTTAATTAGCCCCCCTGGAAGCTTCCCAAGGAAGGAACGAGAGCTTTCAGTGACCAAGAGGACTTATTTTGCCCCCCTGGAAGCTTCCCATGGAAGCAATGAGGGCTTTGAGTGGCCAAGAGGTCTTATTTTGCCCCCTTGTAACCTGCCTAAGGAAGGAATGAGGGCTTTCAGTGGCCAAGAGGACTTATTTTGCCCCCCTGGAAGCTGCCCAAGGAAGGAAAGAATGCTTTCAGTGGCCAAGACGACTTATTTTGCCCCCCTGGACGCTGCCCAAGGAAGGAACAAAGGCTTTTAGTTGCGACACACAGGAACTTATTTTGCCCCCCTCGAAGCATCCCAAGGAAGGAACGAGCGCTTTCAGTGGCCAAGTGGACTTAATTAGCCCCCCTGGAAGCTTCCCAAGGAAGGAACGAGAGCTTTCAGTGACCAAGAGGACTTATTTTGCCCCCCTGGAAGCTTCCCATGGAAGCAATGAGGGCTTTGAGTGGCCAAGAGGTCTTATTTTGCCCCCTTGTAACCTGCCTAAGGAAGGAATGAGGGCTTTCAGTGGCCAAGAGGACTTATTTTACCCACCTAGAAGGTTCCCAAGGAAGGAACGAGGGCTTTCAGTGGCCAAGAGGACTTATTTTGCCCCCCTGGCAGCTGCCCAAGGAAGGAACAAGTTCTTTCAGTGGCCAAGAGGACTCATTTTGCCCCCCTGGAAGCTTCCGAAGGAAGTAATGAGGGTTTTCAGTGGCCAAGAGGACTTACTTTGCTCCCCTGGAAGCTGCCCAAGGAAGGAAGGAGGGCTTTCAGTTGCCACGAGGACTTATTTTGCCCCCCTGGAAGCTTCCCAAGGAAGGAACGGAGGCTTTCATTGGCTAAGAGTACTTATTTTGCCCCCCTGGAAGCTGCCGAAGGAAGCAACGAGGGCTTTCAGTGGCAAAGAGGACTTTTTTTGCCCCCCTGGAAGCTGCCCAAGGAAGGAACGAGGGCTTTCAGTAGCCACAAGGAATTATTTTCGGCCTGTTTTAGCTGCCCAACGAAGGAATGTGGGCTTTGAATGGCCAAGAGGACTTATTTTGCCCCCCTGGAAGCTGTCCAAGGAAGGTAGGAGGGCTTTGGGTGGCCAAGAGGACTTATTTTCCCCCCTGGAAGCTCCCCAAGGAAGGAACGAAGGATTTCAGTGGCCAAGAGGACTTATTTTGCCCCCCTGGAAACTTCCGAAGGAACGAACGAGGGCTTTCAATTGCCAAAAGGAATTATTTCCCCCCCGTGGAAGCTGCCGAAGGAAGGAACGAGGGCTTTCAGTGGCCAAGAGGAATTATTTTGCCCCCCTAGAAGCTGCCCAAGTAAGGAATGTGGGCTTTCAGTGGCCCAGAGGACTTATTTTTCCCCTTTGGGAGCTGCCCAAGGAAGGAAGGAGGGCTTTCAGTAGCAAAGAGGACTTATTTTGCACCACTAGAAGCTGACCAAGTAAGGAATGAGGTCTTTCAGTGACGAAGAGGACTTATTTTGCGCGCCTAGAAGCTTCCCAAGGAAGGAATGAGGGCTTTAAGTGGCCAAGACGACTAACTTTGCCCCCCTGTAAGCTGCCCAAGGAAGGAACGAGGGCTTTCAGTGGGCAAGAGGACTTATCTTGCACCCCTGGAAGCTGCCCAAGGAAGCAATGAGGGTTTTTAGTCGCCAAGAGTACTTATTTTGCCCCCCTCGAAGCTGCCAAAGGGAGGAATGAAGGCTTTGAGCGGCCAAGAGGACTTATTTTGGTCTCCTGGAAGCTGCCTAAGGAAGCAATGAGGATTT
Organism: Cyclura pinguis; assembly: GCA_030412105.1. Classification (NCBI taxonomy): domain Eukaryota; kingdom Metazoa; phylum Chordata; class Lepidosauria; order Squamata; family Iguanidae; genus Cyclura; species Cyclura pinguis. The sequence continues at coordinate 5,138,264 of CM059600.1, forward strand.
TCAGTGGCCAAGAGGACTTATTTTGCCCCCCTGGAAGCTGCCCAAGGATGGAAGGAGGGCTTTCAGTGGCTAAGAGGACTCATTTTGCCCCCCTCGAATCTGTCCAAGGAAGGAATGAGGGCTTTAAGTGGCCAAGAGGACTTATTTTGCCCCCATGGAAGCTGCCCAAGGAAGGAACGAGGGCTTTCAGTGGCCACAAGGAATTATTTTCAGCCCCTTGTAGCTGCCGAAGGAAGGAACGAAGGCTTTCAGTGGCCAAGAGGACTTATCTTGCCCCCCTGGAAGCTGCCCAAGGAAGGAAGGAGGGCTTTCCGTGGCCAAGAGGACTTATTTTGCCCCCCTGGAAGCTGCCCAAGGAAGGAACGAGGGCTTTCAGTGGCAAAGAGGACTTATTTTGCCCCCCTTGAAGCTGCCGAAGGAAGGAAGGAGAGCTTTCAGTGGCCAAGAGTACTTATTTTGGCCCCCTGGAAGCTGCCCAAGGAAGGAACGAGGGCTTTCAGTTGCCACGCGGACTTATTTTGCCCCCCGGGAAGCTTCCCAAGGAAGGAACGAGGGCTTTCCCTGGCCAAGAGGACTTATTTTGCCCCCCTAGAAGCTGCCCAATGAAGAAATGTGGGCTTTCAGTGGCCAAGAGGACTTATTTTGCCCCCCTGGAAGCTGCCGAAGGAAGGAAGGAGGGCTTTCAGTGGCCAAGAGGACTTATTTTGCCCCCCTAGAAGCTGCCCAAGGAAGCATTGAGGTCTTTCAGTGCCCAAGAGGACTAATTTTTTTCCCCTGGAATCTTTCCAGGAAAGGAATGTGCACTTTCTGTGTCCAAAAGAACTTGTTTTGCTCCCCTGGAAGTTGCCCAAGGAAGGAAGGAGGCCTTTCAGTGGCCAAAAGGACTTATTTTGCCCCCCTGGAATCTGCCCAAGGAAGGAAGGAGGGCTTTCAGTGGCTAAGAGGAATTATTTTGCACCCCTAGAAGCTGCCCAATTAAGGAACAAAGGCTTTCAGTGGCCAAGAGGACTTATTTTGCCCGCTTAGAAGCTGCCCAAGTTAGGAATGAGGGCTTTTAGTGGCAAAGAGGACTGATTTTGACCCCATGGAAGCTGCCCAAGGAAGGAACGAGGGCTTTCAGTGGCCAAGAGGACTTATTTTGCCCGCCTAGAAGCTGCCGAAGTTAGGAATGAGGGCTTTTAGTGGCAAAGAGGACTGATTTTGACCCCATGGAAGCTGCCCAAGGAAGGAACGAGGGCTTTCACTGGCCAAGAGGACTTAATTTGCCCCCCTGGAAGCTGCCGAAGGAAGGAACGAAGGCTTTCAGTGTCCAAGAGGACTTATTTTGCCCACCTGGAAGCTTCCCAAGTAAGGAAGGAGGGTTTTTAATGGCGAAGAGGACTTATTTTGCCCCCCTCGAAGCTGCCCAAGTGAAGGAATGAATGCTTTCACTGGGCAAGAGAACTTATTTTGCCCCCCTGGAAGCTGCCCAAGGAAGCAATGAAGGTTTTGAGTGGCCAATAGGACTCATTTTGCCTCCCTGAAACCTGCCGAAGAAAGGAAGGCGGGCTTTCAGTTGGAAAGGGGACTCATTTTGTCCCCCTGGAAGCTGCCCAAGGAAGGAACGAGGGCTTTCAGTGGCCAAGAGGACTTATTTTGCCCTCCTTGTAGCTGCCCAAGGAAGGAACAAGGGCTTTCAGTGGCCAAGAGGACTCCTTTTGCCCCCCTGGAAGCTGCCCAAGGAAAGAACGAGGGCTTTCAGTGGCGAAGAGGACTTATTTTGCCGCCCTGGAAGCTGCCTATGTAAGGAACGAAGGGTTTCATTGAACAACAGGATTTATTTTGCCCCCCTGGAAGCTGCCCAAGGAAGGAACGAGGGCTTTTCGTGGCCAAGAGGACTTATTTTGCCCCCCTGCAAGCTCCCGAAGGAAGTAATGAGGGTTTTCAGTGGCCAAGAGTACGTTTTTTGCCCCCCTGGAAGCTGTCTAAGGAAGGAACGTGGGCTTTGAGTTGCCACGAGGACTTATTTTGCCCCCCTGGAAGCTGCCTAAGGAAGGAACGAGGGCTTTCATTTGCCATAAGGAATTATTTTAGGCCCCTTGTAGCTGCCCATGGAAGGAATGTGGGCTTTCAGTAGCCAAGAGGACTTATTTTGCCCCCATGGAAGCTGCCCAAGGAAGGAAGGAGGGCTTCCAGTTACCAAGAGGACTTATTTTGCCCCCCTGGAGCTGCCCAAGGAAGGAACGAGGACTTTCAGTTGCCACGTGGAGTTATTTTGCCCCCCTGGAAGCTGCCCAAGGATGAAACGAGGGCTTTCAGTGGCACAGAGGACTTATTTTGTCCCCATGGAAGCTGCCCAAGGAAAGAACGAGGGCTTTCAGTGGCCAAGAGGACTCCTTTTGTCCCCCTGGAAGCTACCCAAGGAAGGAATGAGGGCTTTAAGTGGTGACGAGTACTTTTTTTGCCCCCCTGGAAGCTGTCCAAGTAAGGAACAAGGGGTTTCATTGGTCAACAGTTCTCATTTTGCCCCCCTGGAAGCTGCCCAAGGAAGCAATGAGGGCTTTGAGTGGCCAAGAGGTCTTATTTTACCCCCTTGTAAGCTTCCTAAGGAACGAATGAGGGCTTTAACTGGCCAAGAGGACTTCTTTTGCCCACCTAGAAGCTTCCCAAAGAAAGAACGAGGGCTTTCAGTGGCCAAGAGGACTTATTTTGACCCCTGGCAGCTGCCCAAGGAAGGGACAAGGGCTTTCAGTGGCCAAGAGGACTGATTTTGCTCCTCTGGAAGCTGCCCAAGCAAGGAACAAGGACTTTCAGTGGCCAAGAGGACTTCTTTTGCCCCCCTGGCAGCTGCCCAAGGAAGGAACAAGGGCTTTCAGTGGCCAAGAGGACTCATTTTGCCCTCCTGGAAGCTGCGCAAGGTAGGAACTACTGCTTTCAGTGGCGAAGAGGACTTATTTTGCGCCCCTGGAAGCTGCTGAAGGAAGCAATGAGGGTTTTAAGTGGCCAACAGGACTTATTTTGCCCCCATCGAAGCTGCAAAAGTAAGGAATGAAGGCTTTCAGTTGCCAAGAGGACTAATTTTGGCCTCCTGGAAGCTGCCCAAGGAAGCAGTGAGGGTTTTCAGTGGCCAAGAGGACTTTTTTTGCCCCCCTGGAAGCTGCCCAAGGAAGGAAAGAGGGCTTTGAGTGGCCAAGAGGACTTATTTTGTCCCCCTGGAAGCTGCCCAAGGAAGGAACGAGGGCTTTGAGTTGCCACAAGGACTTACTTTACCTTCCTGGTACCTGCCTAAGTAAGGGAAGAGGGCTTTAAGTGGCCAATAGGACTCATTTTGCCCCCCTGGAAGCTGCCCAAGGAACGAACGAGGGCTTTCAGTTGCCAAAGGGACTTATTTCCCCCCCATGGAAGCTGCCCAAGGAAGGAACGAGGGCTTTCAGTGGCCAAGAGGACTTATTTTGCCATCCTAGAAGCTGCCCAAGTTTGGAATGAGGGCTTTGAGTGGCAAAGAGGACTAATTTTGACCCCCTGGAAGCTGCCCAAGGAAGGAACGAGGCCTTTGACTTGCCACGAGGAGTTATTTTGCCCCCCTGGAAGCTGCCCAAGGAAGGACCGAAGGCTTTTAGTTGCCACACACTGGGACTTATTTTGCCCCCCTCGAAGCTTCCCAAGGAAGGAATGAAGGCTTTGAGTGGCCAAGAGGACTTATTTTGCCCCCTGGAAGCTCCCCAAGGAAGCAATGAGGGTTTTCAGTGGCCAAGAGGACTTATTTTTCCCCCCTGGAAGCTGCCCAAGGACGGAAGGAGGGTTTTCAGTGGCTAAGAGGACTTATTCTGCCCCCCTGGAAGCTGCCCAAGGAAGGAACGAGGGCTTTCAGTTGCCACAAGGACTTATTCCCCCCCCCTGGAACCTGCCCAAGGAAGGAACGAGGGCTTTCAGTTGCCAGAAGGACTTATTTTGCCCTCCTGGAAACTGCCTCAGGAAGGAACGAGGGCTTTCAGTGGCCATGAGGACTCATATTCGCCCCTGGAAGCTCCCGAAGAAAGGAACGAGGGCTTTCAGTGATCAGAGGACTTATTTTGCCCCCCTGGAAGCTACCCAAGGATGGAACGAGGGCTTTGAATGGCAAAGAGGACTTATTTTGCCCCCGTGGAAGCTGCCCAAGGAAGGAACGAGGGGTTTCAGTGGCCAAAAGGACCCATTTTGCCCCCCTGGAAGCTACCCAAGGAAGGAACGAGGGCTTTAAGTGGTGTCGAGTACTTTTTTTGCCCCCCTGGAAGCTGTCCAAGTAAGGAACAAGGGGTTTCATTGGACAACAGTTCTCATTTTGCCCCCCTGGAAGCTGACAAAGGAAGCAATGAGGGCTTTGAGTGGCCAAGAGGTCTTATTTTACCCCCTTGTAAGCTTCCTAAGGAAGGAATGAGGGCTTTAACTGGCCAAGAGGACTTCTTTTGCCCACCTAGAAGCTTCCCAAAGAAAGAACGAGGGCTTTCAGTGGCCAAGAGGACTTATTTTGACCCCTGGCAGCTGCCCAAGGAAGGGACAAGGGCTTTCAGTGGCCAAGAGGACTGATTTTGCTCCTCTGGAAGCTGCCCAAGCAAGGAACAAGGACTTTCAGTGGCCAAGAGGACTTCTTTTGCCCCCCTGGCAGCTGCCCAAGGAAGGAACAAGGGCTTTCAGTGGCCAAGAGGACTGATTTTGCCCCCCTGGAAGCTGTCCAAGGTAGGAACTACTGCTTTCAGTGGCGAAGAGGACTTATTTTGCGCCCCTGGAAGCTGCTGAAGGAAGCAATGAGGGTTTTAAGTGGCCAAGAGGACTTATTTTGCCCCCCTCGAAGCTGCAAAAGTAAGGAATGAAGGCTTTCAGTTGCCAAGAGGACTAATTTTGGCCTCCTGGAAGCTGCCCAAGGAAGCAGTGAGGGTTTTCAGTGGCCAAGAGGACTTTTTTTGCCCCCCTGGAAGCTGCCCAAGGAAGGAACGAGGGCTTTGAGTTGCCACAAGGACTTACTTTACGTTCCTGGTACCTGCCCAAGTGAGGGAAGAGGGCTTTCAGTGGCCAATAGGACTCATTTTGCCCCCCTGGAAGCTGCCCAAGGAACGAACGAGGGCTTTCAGTTGCCAAAAGGACTTATTTCCCCCCCATGGAAGCTGCCCAAGGAAGGAACGAGGGCTTTCAGTGGCCAAGAGGACTTATTTTGCCAGCCTAGAAGCTGCCCAAGTTTGGAATGAGGGCTTTGAGTGGCAAAGAGGACTAATTTTGACCCCCTGGAAGCTGCCCAAGGAAGGAACGAGGCCTTTGACTTGCCACGAGGAGTTATTTTGCCCCCCTGGAAGCTGCCCAAGGAAGGACCGAAGGCTTTTAGTTGTCACACACTGGGACTTATTTTGCCCCCCTCGAAGCTTTCCAAGTAAGGAACGAGGTCTTTCATTGGACAAAAGGACTCATGTTGCCCCCCTGGAAGCTGGCCAAGGAAGCAACGAGGGCTTAGAGTGGCCAAGGCGTCTTATTTTACCCCCCTGGAAGCTGCCGAAGAATGGAATGAGGGCTTTCAGTGGCCAAGAGGACTTATTATGCCCCCCTCGAAGCTGCCCGAGGAAGGAACGAGGGCTTTCAGTTTACAAGAGGACTAATTTTCCCGCCCTGGAAGCTGCCCAAGGAGGGAACGAGGGCTTTCAGTGGCCAAGAGGACTTATTTTGCCCACCTAGATGCTTCCCAAGGAAGGAACGAGGGCTTTCAGTGGTCAAGAGGACTTATTTTGCCCCCCTGAATGCTGCCGAAGTAAGGAACGATGGCTTTCAGTGGCCAATAGGACTCCTTTTGCCTCCATGAAAGCTGCCCAAGGAAGGAACGATGGCTTCCAGTTGGAAAGAGGACTCATTTTGCCCCCCTGGAAGATGCCCAAGGAAGGAACGAGGGCTTTCAGTGGTCAAGAGGACTTATTTTGCCCCCCTGGAAGCTGCCTTAGTTTGGAACGAAGGCTTTCAGTGTGCACAAGGACTTATTTTGCCCCCCTGGATGTTGCCCAAAGAAGCAATGAGGGTTTTGAGTGGCCAAGAGTACTTATTTTTCCTCCCTGGAAGCTGCCCATGGAAGCAATGAGGGCTTTGAGTGGCCAAGACGTCGTATTTTGCCTCCCTGGAAGCTGCCGAAGAATGCAATGAGGGCTTTCAGTGGCCAAGAGGAATTATTTTGCCCACCTAGAAGCTTCCCAAGGAAGGAACGAGGGCTTTCAGTGGCCAAGAGGACTTATTTTGCCACTCTGGAATGTTCGAAAGGAAGGAATGAGGGCTTTCAGTGACCATGAGGACTTATTTTGCCCCCCTCGAAGCTGCCGGAGGAAGGAACGACGGCTTTGAGTGGACAAGAGGACTTATTTTGCCCCCCTGAAAGCTGCCCAAGGAGGGAACGAGCGCTTTCAGTGGCCAAGAGGACTTATTTTGCCCACCTAGATGCTTCCCAAGGAAGGAACGAGGGCTTTCAGTGGCCAAGAGGACTCATTTTGCCCCCCTGGAAGCTCCCCAAGGAACGAACGAGGGCTTTCAGTTGCCAAAAGGACTTATTTCCCCCCCATGGAAGCTGCCCAAGGAAGGAACGAGGACTTTCAGTGGCCAAGAGGACTTATTTTGCCCGCCTAGAAGCTGCCGAAGTTAGGAATGAGGGCTTTTAGTGGCAAAGAGGACTGATTTTGACCCCATGGAAGCTGCCCAAGGAAGGAACGAGGGCTTTCAGTGTCCAAGAGGACTTATTTTGCCCACCTGGAAGCTTCCCAAGTAAGGAAGGAGGGTTTTCAATGGCGAAGAGGACTTATTTTGCCCCCCTCGAAGCTGCCCAAGTGAAGGAATGAATGCTTTCACTGGGCAAGAGAACTTATTTTGCCCCCCTGGAAGCTGCCCAAGGAAGCAATGAGGGTTTTGAGTGGCCAATAGGACTCATTTTGCCTCCCTGAAACCTGCCGAAGAAAGGAAGGCGGGCTTTCAGTTGGAAAGGGGACTCATTTTGTCCCCCTGGAAGCTGCCCAAGGAAGGAACGAGGGCTTTCAGTTGCCACACGGAATTATTTTCAGCCCCTTGTAGCTGCCGAAGGAAGGAACGAAGGCTTTTAGTGGCCAAGAGGACTTATCTTGCCCCCCTGGAAGCTGCCCAAGGAAGGAAGGAGGGCTTTCAGTGGCCAAGAGGACTTATTTTGCCCCCCTGGAAGCTGCCCAAGGAAGGAACGAGGGCTTTCAGTGGCAAAGAGGACTTATTTTGCCCCCCTTGAAGCTGCCGAAGGAAGGAAGGAGAGCTTTCAGTGGCCAAGAGGACTTATTTTGGCCCCCTGGAAGCTGCCCAAGGAAGGAACGAGGGCTTTCAGTTGCCACGCGGACTTATTTTCCCCCCCGGGAAGCTTCCCAAGGAAGGAACGAGGGCTTTCCCTGGCCAAGAGGACTTATTTTGCCCCCCTAGAAGCTGCCCAAGGAAGAAATGTGGGCTTTCAGTAGCCACGAGGACTTATTTTGCCCCCCTGGAAGCTGCCGAAGGAAGGAAGGAGGGCTTTCAGTGGCCAAGAGGACTTATTTTGCCGCCCTAGAAGCTGCCCAAGGAAGCATTGAGGGCTTTCAGTGCCCAAGAGGACTAATTTTTTTCCCCTGGAATCTTTCCAGGAAAGGAATGTGCACTTTCTGTGTCCAAAAGAACTTGTTTTGCCCCCCTGGAAGCTGCCCAAGGAAGGAAGGAGGCCTTTCAGTTGCCAGAAGGACTTATTTTGCCCTCCTGGAAACTGCCTCAGGAAGGAACGAGGGCTTTCAGTGGCCATGAGGACTCATATTCGCCCCTGGAAGCTCCCGAAGAAAGGAACGAGGGCTTTCAGTGATCAGAGGACTTATTTTGCCCCCCTGGAAGCTACCCAAGGATGGAACGAGGGCTTTGAATGGCAAAGAGGACTTATTTTGCCCCCGTGGAAGCTGCCCAAGGAAGGAACGAGGGGTTTCAGTGGCCAAAAGGACCCATTTTGCCCCCCTGGAAGCTACCCAAGGAAGGAACGAGGGCTTTAAGTGGTGTCGAGTACTTTTTTTGCCCCCCTGGAAGCTGTCCAAGTAAGGAACAAGGGGTTTCATTGGACAACAGTTCTCATTTTGCCCCCCTGGAAGCTGACAAAGGAAGCAATGAGGGCTTTGAGTGGCCAAGAGGTCTTATTTTACCCCCTTGTAAGCTTCCTAAGGAACGAATGAGGGCTTTAACTGGCCAAGAGGACTTCTTTTGCCCACCTAGAAGCTTCCCAAAGAAAGAACGAGGGCTTTCAGTGGCCAAGAGGACTTATTTTGACCCCTGGCAGCTGCCCAAGGAAGGGACAAGGGCTTTCAGTGGCCAAGAGGACTGATTTTGCTCCTCTGGAAGCTGCCCAAGCAAGGAACAAGGACTTTCAGTGGCCAAGAGGACTTCTTTTGCCCCCCTGGCAGCTGCCCAAGGAAGGAACAAGGGCTTTCAGTGGCCAAGAGGACTGATTTTGCCCCCCTGGAAGCTGTCCAAGGTAGGAACTACTGCTTTCAGTGGCGAAGAGGACTTATTTTGCGCCCCTGGAAGCTGCTGAAGGAAGCAATGAGGGTTTTAAGTGGCCAAGAGGACTTATTTTGCCCCCCTCGAAGCTGCAAAAGTAAGGAATGAAGGCTTTCAGTTGCCAAGAGGACTAATTTTGGCCTCCTGGAAGCTGCCCAAGGAAGGAACGAGGGCTTTCAGTGTCCAAGAGGACTTATTTTGCCCACCTGGAAGCTTCCCAAGTAAGGAAGGAGGGTTTTCAATGGCGAAGAGGACTTATTTTGCCCCCCTCGAAGCTGCCCAAGTGAAGGAATGAATGCTTTCACTGGGCAAGAGAACTTATTTTGCCCCCCTGGAAGCTGCCCAAGGAAGCAATGAGGGTTTTGAGTGGCCAATAGGACTCATTTTGCCTCCCTGAAACCTGCCGAAGAAAGGAAGGCGGGCTTTCAGTTGGAAAGGGGACTCATTTTGTCCCCCTGGAAGCTGCCCAAGGAAGGAACGAGGGCTTTCAGTTGCCACACGGAATTATTTTCAGCCCCTTGTAGCTGCCGAAGGAAGGAACGAAGGCTTTTAGTGGCCAAGACGACTTATCTTGCCCCCCTGGAAGCTGCCCAAGGAAGGAAGGAGGGCTTTCAGTGGCCAAGAGGACTTATTTTGCCCCCCTGGAAGCTGCCCAAGGAAGGAACGAGGGCTTTCAGTGGCAAAGAGGACTTATTTTGCCCCCCTTGAAGCTGCCGAAGGAAGGAAGGAGAGCTTTCAGTGGCCAAGAGGACTTATTTTGGCCCCCTGGAAGCTGCCCAAGGAAGGAACGAGGGCTTTCAGTTGCCACGCGGACTTATTTTCCCCCCCGGGAAGCTTCCCAAGGAAGGAACGAGGGCTTTCCCTGGCCAAGAGGACTTATTTTGCCCCCCTAGAAACTGCCCAAGGAAGAAATGTGGGCTTTCAGTAGCCACGAGGACTTATTTTGCCCCCCTGGAAGCTGCCGAAGGAAGGAAGGAGGGCTTTCAGTGGCCAAGAGGACTTATTTTGCCGCCCTAGAAGCTGCCCAAGGAAGCATTGAGGGCTTTCAGTGCCCAAGAGGACTAATTTTTTTCCCCTGGAATCTTTCCAGGAAAGGAATGTGCACTTTCTGTGTCCAAAAGAACTTGTTTTGCCCCCCTGGAAGCTGCCCAAGGAAGGAAGGAGGCCTTTCAGTTGCCAGAAGGACTTATTTTGCCCTCCTGGAAACTGCCTCAGGAAGGAACGAGGGCTTTCAGTGGCCATGAGGACTCATATTCGCCCCTGGAAGCTCCCGAAGAAAGGAACGAGGGCTTTCAGTGATCAGAGGACTTATTTTGCCCCCCTGGAAGCTACCCAAGGATGGAACGAGGGCTTTGAATGGCAAAGAGGACTTATTTTGCCCCCGTGGAAGCTGCCCAAGGAAGGAACGAGGGGTTTCAGTGGCCAAAAGGACCCATTTTGCCCCCCTGGAAGCTACCCAAGGAAGGAACGAGGGCTTTAAGTGGTGTCGAGTACTTTTTTTGCCCCCCTGGAAGCTGTCCAAGTAAGGAACAAGGGGTTTCATTGGACAACAGTTCTCATTTTGCCCCCCTGGAAGCTGACAAAGGAAGCAATGAGGGCTTTGAGTGGCCAAGAGGTCTTATTTTACCCCCTTGTAAGCTTCCTAAGGAAGGAATGAGGGCTTTAACTGGCCAAGAGGACTTCTTTTGCCCACCTAGAAGCTTCCCAAAGAAAGAACGAGGGCTTTCAGTGGCCAAGAGGACTTATTTTGACCCCTGGCAGCTGCCCAAGGAAGGGACAAGGGCTTTCAGTGGCCAAGAGGACTGATTTTGCTCCTCTGGAAGCTGCCCAAGCAAGGAACAAGGACTTTCAGTGGCCAAGAGGACTTCTTTTGCCCCCCTGGCAGCTGCCCAAGGAAGGAACAAGGGCTTTCAGTGGCCAAGAGGACTGATTTTGCCCCCCTGGAAGCTGTCCAAGGTAGGAACTACTGCTTTCAGTGGCGAAGAGGACTTATTTTGCGCCCCTGGAAGCTGCTGAAGGAAGCAATGAGGGTTTTAAGTGGCCAAGAGGACTTATTTTGCCCCCCTCGAAGCTGCAAAAGTAAGGAATGAAGGCTTTCAGTTGCCAAGAGGACTAATTTTGGCCTCCTGGAAGCTGCCCAAGGAAGCAGTGAGGGTTTTCAGTGGCCAAGAGGACTTTTTTTGCCCCCCTGGAAGCTGCCCAAGGAAGGAACGAGGGCTTTGAGTTGCCACAAGGACTTACTTTACCTTCCTGGTACCTGCCCAAGTGAGGGAAGAGGGCTTTAAGTGGCCAATAGGACTCATTTTGCCCCCCTGGAAGCTGCCCAAGGAACGAACGAGGGCTTTCAGTTGCCAAAAGGACTTATTTCCCCCCCATGGAAGCTGCCCAAGGAAGGAACGAGGGCTTTCAGTGGCCAAGAGGACTTATTTTGCCAGCCTAGAAGCTGCCCAAGTTTGGAATGAGGGCTTTGAGTGGCAAAGAGGACTAATTTTGACCCCCTGGAAGCTGCCCAAGGAAGGAACGAGGCCTTTGACTTGCCACGAGGAGTTATTTTGCCCCCCTGGAAGCTGCCCAAGGAAGGACCGAAGGCTTTTAGTTGTCACACACTGGGACTTATTTTGCCCCCCTCGAAGCTGTCCAAGTAAGGAACGAGGTCTTTCATTGGACAAAAGGACTCATGTTGCCCCCCTGGAAGCTGGCCAAGGAAGCAACGAGGGCTTAGAGTGGCCAAGGCGTCTTATTTTACCCCCCTGGAAGCTGCCGAAGAATGGAATGAGGGCTTTCAGTGGCCAAGAGGACTTATTATGCCCCCCTCGAAGCTGCCCGAGGAAGGAACGAGGGCTTTCAGTTTACAAGAGGACTAATTTTCCCGCCCTGGAAGCTGCCCAAGGAGGGAACGAGGGCTTTCAGTGGCCAAGAGGACTTATTTTGCCCACCTAGATGCTTCCCAAGGAAGGAACGAGGGCTTTCAGTGGTCAAGAGGACTTATTTTGCCCCCCTGAATGCTGCCGAAGTAAGGAACGAGGGCTTTCAGTGGCCAATAGGACTCCTTTTGCCTCCATGAAAGCTGCCCAAGGAAGGAACGATGGCTTCCAGTTGGAAAGAGGACTCATTTTGCCCCCCTGGAAGATGCCCAAGGAAGGAACGAGGGCTTTCAGTGGTCAAGAGGACTTATTTTGCCCCCCTGGAAGCTGCCTTAGTTTGGAACGAAGGCTTTCAGTGTGCACAAGGACTTATTTTGCCCCCCTGGATGTTGCCCAAAGAAGCAATGAGGGTTTTGAGTGGCCAAGAGTACTTATTTTTCCTCCCTGGAAGCTGCCCATGGAAGCAATGAGGGCTTTGAGTGGCCAAGACGTCGTATTTTGCCTCCCTGGAAGCTGCCGAAGAATGCAATGAGGGCTTTCAGTGGCCAAGAGGAATTATTTTGCCCACCTAGAAGCTTCCCAAGGAAGGAACGAGGGCTTTCAGTGGGCAAGAGGACTTATTTTGCCACTCTGGAATGTTCGAAAGGAAGGAATGAGGGCTTTCAGTGACCATGAGGACTTATTTTGCCCCCCTCGAAGCTGCCGGAGGAAGGAACGACGGCTTTGAGTGGACAAGAGGACTTATTTTGCCCCCCTGAAAGCTGCCCAAGGAGGGAACGAGCGCTTTCAGTGGCCAAGAGGACTTATTTTGCCCACCTAGATGCTTCCCAAGGAAGGAACGAGGGCTTTCAGTGGCCAAGAGGACTCATTTTGCCCCCCTGGAAGCTCCCCAAGGAACGAACGAGGGCTTTCAGTTGCCAAAAGGACTTATTTCCCCCCCATGGAAGCTGCCCAAGGAAGGAACGAGGGCTTTCAGTGGCCAAGAGGACTTATTTTGCCCGCCTAGAAGCTGCCGAAGTTAGGAATGAGGGCTTTTAGTGGCAAAGAGGACTGATTTTGACCCCATGGAAGCTGCCCAAGGAAGGAACGAGGGCTTTCAGTGTCCAAGAGGACTTATTTTGCCCACCTGGAAGCTTCCCAAGTAAGGAAGGAGGGTTTTCAATGGCGAAGAGGACTTATTTTGCCCCCCTCGAAGCTGCCCAAGTGAAGGAATGAATGCTTTCACTGGGCAAGAGAACTTATTTTGCCCCCCTGGAAGCTGCCCAAGGAAGCAATGAGGGTTTTGAGTGGCCAATAGGACTCATTTTGCCTCCCTGAAACCTGCCGAAGAAAGGAAGGCGGGCTTTCAGTTGGAAAGGGGACTCATTTTGTCCCCCTGGAAGCTGCCCAAGGAAGGAACGAGGGCTTTCAGTTGCCACACGGAATTATTTTCAGCCCCTTGTAGCTGCCGAAGGAAGGAACGAAGGCTTTCAGTGGCCAAGAGGACTTATCTTGCCCCCCTGGAAGCTGCCCAAGGAAGGAAGGAGGGCTTTCAGTGGCCAAGAGGACTTATTTTGCCCCCCTGGAAGCTGCCCAAGGAAGGAACGAGGGCTTTCAGTGGCAAAGAGGACTTATTTTACCCCCCTTGAAGCTGCCGAAGGAAGGAAGGAGAGCTTTCAGTGGCCAAGAGGACTTATTTTGGCCCCCTGGAAGCTGCCCAAGGAAGGAACGAGGGCTTTCAGTTGCCACGCGGACTTATTTTCCCCCCCGGGAAGCTTCCCAAGGAAGGAACGAGGGCTTTCCCTGGCCAAGAGGACTTATTTTGCCCCCCTAGAAGCTGCCCAAGGAAGAAATGTGGGCTTTCAGTAGCCACGAGGACTTATTTTACCCCCATGGAAGCTGCCGAAGGAAGGAAGGAGGGCTTTCAGTGGCCAAGAGGACTTATTTTGCCGCCCTAGAAGCTGCCCAAGGAAGCATTGAGGGCTTTCAGTGCCCAAGAGGACTAATTTTTTTCCCCTGGAATCTTTCCAGGAAAGGAATGTGCACTTTCTGTGTCCAAAAGAACTTGTTTTGCCCCCCTGGAAGCTGCCCAAGGAAGGAAGGAGGCCTTTCAGTGGCCAAAAGGACTTATTTTGCCCCCCTGGAATCTGCCCAAGGAAGGAAGGAGGGCTTTCAGTGGCCAAGAGGAATTATTTTGCCCCTTAGAAGCTGCCCCAGGAAGGAATGTGGGCTTTGAGTGGCCAAGAGGACTAATTTTGACCCCCTGGAAGCTGCCCAAGGAAGGAACGAGGCCTTTGACTTGCCACGAGGAGTTATTTTCCCCCCCTGGAAGCTGCCCAAGGAAGGACCGAAGGCTTTTAGTTGCCACACACTGGGACTTATTTTGCCCCCCTCGAAGCTTCCCAAGGAAGGAATGAAGGCTTTGAGTGGCCAAGAGGACTTATTTTGCCCCCTGGAAGCTCCCCAAGGAAGCAATGAGGGTTTTCAGTGGCCAAGAGGACTTATTTTTCCCCCCTGGAAGCTGCCCAAGGACGGAAGGAGGGTTTTCAGTGGCTAAGAGGACTTATTCTGCCCCCCTGGAAGCTGCCCAAGGAAGGAACGAGGGCTTTCAGTTGCCACAAGGACTTATTTCCCCCCCTGGAACCTGCCCAAGGAAGGAACGAGGGCTTTCAGTTGCCAGAAGGACTTATTTTGCCCTCCTGGAAACTGCCTCAGGAAGGAACGAGGGCTTTCAGTGGCCATGAGGACTCATATTCGCCCCTGGAAGCTCCCGAAGAAAGGAACGAGGGCTTTCAGTGATCAGAGGACTTATTTTGCCCCCCTGGAAGCTACCCAAGGATGGAACGAGGGCTTTGAATGGCAAAGAGGACTTATTTTGCCCCCGTGGAAGCTGCCCAAGGAAGGAACGAGGGGTTTCAGTGGCCAAAAGGACCCATTTTGCCCCCCTGGAAGCTACCCAAGGAAGGAACGAGGTCTTTAAGTGGTGTCGAGTACTTTTTTTGCCCCCCTGGAAGCTGTCCAAGTAAGGAACAAGGGGTTTCATTGGACAACAGTTCTCATTTTGCCCCCCTGGAAGCTGACAAAGGAAGCAATGAGGGCTTTGAGTGGCCAAGAGGTCTTATTTTACCCCCTTGTAAGCTTCCTAAGGAACGAATGAGGGCTTTAACTGGCCAAGAGGACTTCTTTTGCCCACCTAGAAGCTTCCCAAAGAAAGAACGAGGGCTTTCAGTGGCCAAGAGGACTTATTTTGACCCCTGGCAGCTGCCCAAGGAAGGGACAAGGGCTTTCAGTGGCCAAGAGGACTGATTTTGCTCCTCTGGAAGCTGCCCAAGCAAGGAACAAGGACTTTCAGTGGCCAAGAGGACTTCTTTTGCCCCCCTGGCAGCTGCCCAAGGAAGGAACAAGGGCTTTCAGTGGCCAAGAGGACTGATTTTGCCCCCCTGGAAGCTGTCCAAGGTAGGAACTACTGCTTTCAGTGGCGAAGAGGACTTATTTTGCGCCCCTGGAAGCTGCTGAAGGAAGCAATGAGGGTTTTAAGTGGCCAAGAGGACTTATTTTGCCCCCCTCGAAGCTGCAAAAGTAAGGAATGAAGGCTTTCAGTTGCCAAGAGGACTAATTTTGGCCTCCTGGAAGCTGCCCAAGGAAGCAGTGAGGGTTTTCAGTGGCCAAGAGGACTTTTTTTGCCCCCCTGGAAGCTGCCCAAGGAAGGAACGAGGGCTTTGAGTTGCCACAAGGACTTACTTTACGTTCCTGGTACCTGCCCAAGTGAGGGAAGAGGGCTTTAAGTGGCCAATAGGACTCATTTTGCCCCCCTGGAAGCTGCCCAAGGTACGAACGAGGGCTTTCAGTTGCCAAAAGGACTTATTTCCCCCCCATGGAAGCTGCCCAAGGAAGGAACGAGGGCTTTCAGTGGCCAAGAGGACTTATTTTGCCAGCCTAGAAGCTGCCCAAGTTTGGAATGAGGGCTTTGAGTGGCAAAGAGGACTAATTTTGACCCCCTGGAAGCTGCCCAAGGAAGGAACGAGGCCTTTGACTTGCCACGAGGAGTTATTTTGCCCCCCTGGAAGCTGCCCAAGGAAGGACCGAAGGCTTTTAGTTGTCACACACTGGGACTTATTTTGCCCCCCTCGAAGCTTTCCAAGTAAGGAACGAGGTCTTTCATTGGACAAAAGGACTCATGTTGTCCCCCTGGAAGCTGGCCAAGGAAGCAACGAGGGCTTAGAGTGGCCAAGGCGTCTTATTTTACCCCCCTGGAAGCTGCCGAAGAATGGAATGAGGGCTTTCAGTGGCCAAGAGGACTTATTATGCCCCCCTCGAAGCTGCCCGAGGAAGGAACGAGGGCTTTCAGTTTACAAGAGGACTAATTTTCCCGCCCTGGAAGCTGCCCAAGGAGGGAACGAGGGCTTTCAGTGGCCAAGAGGACTTATTTTGCCCACCTAGATGCTTCCCAAGGAAGGAACGAGGGCTTTCAGTGGTCAAGAGGACTTATTTTGCCCCCCTGAATGCTGCCGAAGTAAGGAACGAGGGCTTTCAGTGGCCAATAGGACTCCTTTTGCCTCCATGAAAGCTGCCCAAGGAAGGAACGATGGCTTCCAGTTGGAAAGAGGACTCATTTTGCCCCCCTGGAAGATGCCCAAGGAAGGAACGAGGGCTTTCAGTGGTCAAGAGGACTTATTTTGCCCCCCTGGAAGCTGCCTTAGTTTGGAACGAAGGCTTTCAGTGTGCACAAGGACTTATTTTGCCCCCCTGGATGTTGCCCAAAGAAGCAATGAGGGTTTTGAGTGGCCAAGAGTACTTATTTTTCCTCCCTGGAAGCTGCCCATGGAAGCAATGAGGGCTTTGAGTGGCCAAGACGTCGTATTTTGCCTCCCTGGAAGCTGCCGAAGAATGCAATGAGGGCTTTCAGTGGCCAAGAGGAATTATTTTGCCCACCTAGAAGCTTCCCAAGGAAGGAACGAGGGCTTTCAGTGGGCAAGAGGACTTATTTTGCCACTCTGGAATGTTCGAAAGGAAGGAATGAGGGCTTTCAGTGACCATGAGGACTTATTTTGCCCCCCTCGAAGCTGCCGGAGGAAGGAACGACGGCTTTGAGTGGACAAGAGGACTTATTTTGCCCCCCTGAAAGCTGCCCAAGGAGGGAAACAGCGCTTTCAGTGGCCAAGAGGACTTATTTTGCCCACCTAGATGCTTCCCAAGGAAGGAACGAGGGCTTTCAGTGGCCAAGAGGACTCATTTTGCCCCCCTGGAAGCTCCCCAAGGAACGAACGAGGGCTTTCAGTTGCCAAAAGGACTTATTTCCCCCCCATGGAAGCTGCCCAAGGAAGGAACGAGGGCTTTCAGTGGCCAAGAGGACTTATTTTGCCCGCCTAGAAGCTGCCGAAGTTAGGAATGAGGGCTTTTAGTGGCAAAGAGGACTGATTTTGACCCCATGGAAGCTGCCCAAGGAAGGAACGAGGGCTTTCAGTGTCCAAGAGGACTTATTTTGCCCACCTGGAAGCTTCCCAAGTAAGGAAGGAGGGTTTTCAATGGCGAAGAGGACTTATTTTGCCCCCCTCGAAGCTGCCCAAGTGAAGGAATGAATGCTTTCACTGGGCAAGAGAACTTATTTTGCCCCCCTGGAAGCTGCCCAAGGAAGCAATGAGGGTTTTGAGTGGCCAATAGGACTCATTTTGCCTCCCTGAAACCTGCCGAAGAAAGGAAGGCGGGCTTTCAGTTGGAAAGGGGACTCATTTTGTCCCCCTGGAAGCTGCCCAAGGAAGGAACGAGGGCTTTCAGTTGCCACACGGAATTATTTTCAGCCCCTTGTAGCTGCCGAAGGAAGGAACGAAGGCTTTCAGTGGCCAAGAGGACTTATCTTGCCCCCCTGGAAGCTGCCCAAGGAAGGAAGGAGGGCTTTCAGTGGCCAAGAGGACTTATTTTGCCCCCCTGGAAGCTGCCCAAGGAAGGAACGAGGGCTTTCAGTGGCAAAGAGGACTTATTTTGCCCCCCTTGAAGCTGCCGAAGGAAGGAAGGAGAGCTTTCAGTGGCCAAGAGGACTTATTTTGGCCCCCTGGAAGCTGCCCAAGGAAGGAACGAGGGCTTTCAGTTGCCACGCGGACTTATTTTCCCCCCCGGGAAGCTTCCCAAGGAAGGAACGAGGGCTTTCCCTGGCCAAGAGGACTTATTTTGCCCCGCTAGAAGCTGCCCAAGGAAGAAATGTGGGCTTTCAGTAGCCACGAGGACTTATTTTGCCCCCCTGGAAGCTGCCGAAGGAAGGAAGGAGGGCTTTCAGTGGCCAAGAGGACTTATTTTGCCGCCCTAGAAGCTGCCCAAGGAAGCATTGAGGGCTTTCAGTGCCCAAGAGGACTAATTTTTTTCCCCTGGAATCTTTCCAGGAAAGGAATGTGCACTTTCTGTGTCCAAAAGAACTTGTTTTGCCCCGCTGGAAGCTGCCCAAGGAAGGAAGGAGGCCTTTCAGTGGCCAAAAGGACTTATTTTGCCCCCCTGGAATCTGCCCAAGGAAGGAAGGAGGGCTTTCAGTGGCCAAGAGGAATTATTTTGCCCCTTAGAAGCTGCCCCAGGAAGGAATGTGGGCTTTGAGTGGCCAAGAGGACTTACTTTGCCCCCCTGGAAGCTGCCAAAGGAAGGAAGGAGGGCTTTCAGTGACCAAGAGGACTTATTTTGCACCCCTAGAAGCTGCCCAAGTTAGGAATGAGGGCTTTGAGTTGGAAAGAGGACGAATTTTGACCCCCTGGAAGCTGCCCAAGAAAGGAACGAGGGCTTTCAGTGGCCAAGAGGACTTGTTTTACCCCCCTGGAAGCTGCCCAAGGAAGGAAGGAGGGCTTTCAGTGGCGAAGAGGACTTGTTTTGCCCCCTTGGAATCTGCCCAAGGAAGGAACGAGGGCTTTCAGTGGCCAAGAAGACTCATTTTGCCACCCTGGAAGCTGCCCAAGGAAGGAAGGAGGGCTTTCAGTGGCCAAAATGACTTATTTTGCCCCCCTGGAAGCTGCCCAAGGAAGAAAGTATGGCTTTGAGTGGCCAAGAGGACTTATTTTGCCCCCCTAGAAGCTGCCCAAGGAAGGAATGTGGTCTTTCAGTGGCCAAGAAGACTTTTTTTGCCCCCCTCGAATCTGCCCAAGGAAGGAAGGAGGGCTTTCAGTAGCCAAGAGGACTTATTTTGCACCACTAGAAGCTGACCAAGTAAGGAACGAGGTCTTTCAGTGGCGAAGAGGACTTATTTTGCGCGCCTAGAAGCTTCCCAAAGAAGGAACGAGGTCTTTCAATAGCTAAGAGGACTAACTTTGCCCCCCTGTAAGCTGCCCAAGGAAGGAACTTGGGCTTTTAGTGGCGAAGAGGTCTTATTTTGTCTCCCTGGAAGCTGCCCAAGGAAGGAACGAGGGCTTTCAGTGGGCAAGAGGACTTATTTTGCACCCCTGGAAGCTGCCCATTGATGGAACGAAGGCTTTTAGTTGCCACACACAGGGACTTATTTTGCCCCCCTCGAAGCTGCCCAAGGAAGGAATGAAGGCTTTGAATGTCCAAGAGGACTTATTTTGCTCCCTGGAAGCTGCCCAAGGAAGGAAGGAGGGCTTTCAGGGGCCAAGAGGACTTATTTTGCCCCCATGGAAGCTGCCCAAGGATGGAACGAGGGCTTTCAGTGGCCAAGAGTGCTTACTTTGCCCCTCTGGAACCTGCCCAAGGAAGGAACGAGGGCTTTTATTTGCTTCAAGGCATTATTTTTGGCCCCTGGAAGCTGCCCAAGGAAGGAATGTGGGCTTTCAGTGGCCAAGAGGACTTATTTTACCGCCCTGGAATCTGCCCAAGGAAGGAACGAGGGCTTTCAGTGTCCACAAGGACTTTTTTTGCCCCCCTGGATGTTGCCCAATGAAGCAATGAGGGTTTTCAGTGGCCAAGAGTACTTATTTTTCCCCCCTGGAAGCTGCCCAAGGACGGAAGGAGGGTTTTCAGTGGCTAAGAGGACTTATTCTGCCCCCCTGGAAGCTGTCCAAGGAAGGAACGAGGGCTTTCAGTTGCCACATGGACTTATTTCCCCCCCCCGGAACCTGCCCAAGGAAGGAATGAGGGCTTTCAGTTGCCAGAAGAACTTATTTTGCCCTCCTGGAAACTGCCTCAGGAAGTAACGAGGGCTTTCAGTGGCCATGAGGACTCTTATTCCCCCCTGGAAGCTCCCGAAGAAAGGAACGAGGGCTTTCAGTGACCACAGCACTTATTTTCACCCCTGGAAGCTACCGAAGGATGGAACGAGGGCTTTGAATGGCAAAGAGGACTTATTTTGCCCCCGTGATAGCTGCCCAAGGAAGGAATGAGGGGTTTCAGTGGCCAAAAGGACCCATTTTGCCCCCCTGGAAGCTACCCAAGGATGGAACGAGGGCTTTCAGTGGCAAAGAGGACTTATTTTGCCCCCGTGGAAGCTGCCCAAGGAACGAAGGAGGGCTTTCAGTGGCCAAGAGGACTTATTTTGCCCCCCTCGAAGCTGTCCAAGTAAGGAACGAGGTCTTTCATTGGACAAAAGGACTCATGTTGCCCCCCTGGAAGCTGGCCAAGGAAGCAATGAGGGCTTAGAGTGTCCAAGGCGTCTTATTTTACCCCCGTGGAAGCTTCCGAAGAATGGAATGAGGGCTTTCAGTGGCCAAGAGGACTTATTATGCCCCCCTCGAAGCTGCCCGAGGAAGGAACGAGGGCTTTCAGTTTACAAGAGGACTAATTTTCCCGCCCTGGAAGCTGCCCAAGGAGGGAACGAGGGCTTTCAGTGGCCAAGAGGACTTATTTTGCCCACCTAGATGCTTCCCAAGGAAGGAACGAGGGCTTTCAGTGGTCAAGAGGACTTATTTTGCCCCCCTGAAAGCTGCCGAAGTAAGGAACGAGGGCTTTCAGTGGCCAATAGGACTCCTTTTGCCTCCATGAAAGCTGCCCAAGGAAGGAACGATGGCTTTCAGTTGGAAAGAGGACTCATTTTGCCCCCCTGGACGATGCCCAAGGAAGGAACGAGGGCTTTCAGTGGCCAAGAGGACTTATTTTGTCCCCCTGGAAGCTGCCTTAGTTTGGAACTTAGGCTTTCAGTGGGCACAATGACTTATTTTGCCCCCCTGGATGTTGCCCAAAGAAGCAATGAGGGATTTGAGTGGCCAAGAGTACTTATTTTTCCTCCCTGGAAGCTGCCCATGGAAGCAATGAGGGCTTTGAGTGGCCAAGACGTCTTATTTTGTCCCCCTGGAAGCTGCCGAAGAATGCAATGAGGGCTTTCAGTGGGAAAGAGGAATTATTTTGCCCACCTAGAAGCTTCCCAAGGAAGGAACGAGGGCTATCAGTGGCCAAGAGGACTTATTTTGCCACTCTGGAATGTTCGAAAGGAAGGAATGAGGGCTTTCAGTGACCATGAGGACTTATTTTGCCCCCCTCGAAGCTGCCGGAGGAAGGAACGACGGCTTTGAGTGGACAAGAGGACTTATTTTGCCCCCCTGAAAGCTGCCCAAGGAGGGAACGAGCGCTTTCAGTGACCAAGAGGACTTATTTTGCCCACCTAGATGCTTCCCAAGGAAGGAACGAGGGCTTTCAGTGGCCAAGAGGACTTATTTTCCCCACCTGGAATCTACCGAAGTAAGCAACGAGGGCTTTCAGTGGCCAATAGGACTCATATTGCCTCCCTGAAAGCTGCCCAAGGAAGGAACGATGGCTTTCAGTTGGAAGGAGGACTCATTTTGCCCCCCTGGAAGCTCCCTAAGGAAGGAACGAGGGCTTTCAGTGGCCAAGAGGACTTATTTTGACCCCTGGCAGCTGCCCAAGGAAGGGACAAGGGCTTTCAGTGGCCAAGAGGACTTACTTTGCCCCCCTGGAACCTGCCCAAGGAAGGAACGAGGGCTTTTATTTGCTTCAAGGAATTATTTTCGGCCCCTGGCAGCTGCCCAAGGAAGGAATGTGGGCTTTCAGTGGCGAAGAGGACTTATTTTACCGCCCTAGAATCTGCCCAAGGAAGGAACGAGGGCTTTCAGTGGCTAAGAGGACTTATTCTGCCCCCCTGGAAGCTGTCCAAGGAAGGAACGAGGGCTTTGAGTGGCTAAGAGGACTTATTCTGTCCCCCTGGAAGCTGTCCAAGGAAGGAACGAGGGCTTTCAGTTGCCACAAGGACTTATTTCCCCCCCCGGAACCTGCCCAAGGAAGGAACGAGGGCTTTCAGTTGCCAGAAGGACTTATTTTGCCCTCCTGGAAACTGCCTCAGGAAGGAACGAGGGCTTTCAGTGGCCATGAGGACTCTTATTCCCCCCTGGAAGCTCCCGAAGAAAGGAACGAGGGCTTTCAGTGACCACAGGACTTATTTTCACCCCTGGAAGCTACCCAAGGATGGAACGAGGGCTTTGAGTGGCAAAGAGGACTTATTTTGCCCCCGTGGAAGCTGCCCAAGGAAGGAACGAGGGGTTTCAGTGGCCAAAAGGACCCATTTTGCCCCCCTGGAAGCTACCCAAGGATGGAACGAGGGCTTTCAGTGGCAAAGAGGACTTATTTTGCCCCTGTTGAAGCTGCCCAAGGAAGGAAGGAGGGCTTTCAGGGCCAAGAGGACTTATTTTGCCCCCCTCGAAGCTGTCCAAGTAAGGAACGAGGCCTTTCCTTGGACAAAAGGACTCATGTTGCCCCCTTGGAAGCTGGCCAAGGAAGCAATGAGGGCTTAGAGTGGCCAAGGCGTCTTATTTTACCCCCCTGGAAGCTGCCGAAGAATGGAACGAGGGCTTTCAGTGGCCAAGAGGACTTATTATGCCCCCCTCGAAGCTGCCCGAGGAAGGAACGAGGGCTTTCAGTTTACAAGAGGACTAATTTTCCCGCCCTGGAAGCTGCCCAAGGAGGGAACGAGGGCTTTCAGTGGCCAAGAGGACTTATTTTGTCCTCCTGGAAGCTGCCTTAGTTTGGAACGAAGGCTTTCAGTGGGCACAAGGACTTATTTTGCCCCCCTGGATGTTGCCCAAAGAAGCAATGAGGGTTTTGAGTGGCCAAGAGTACTTATTTTTCCTCCCTGGAAGCTGCCCATGGAAGCAATGAGGGCTTTGAGTGGCCAAGACGTCTTATTTTGCCCCCCTGGAAGCTGCCGAAGAATGGAATGAGGGCTTTCAGTGGCCAAGAGGAATTATTTTGCCCACCTAGAAGCTTCCCAAGGAATGAACGAGGCCTTTCAGTGGCCAAGAGGACTTATTTTGCCACCCTGGAATGTTCGAAAGGAAGGATTGAGGGCTTTCAGTGACCATGAGGACTTATTTTGCCCCCCTCGAAGCTGCCGGAGGAAGGAACGACGGCTTTGAGTGGACAAGAGGACTTATTTTGCCCCCCTGAAAGCTGCCCAAGGAGGGAACGAGGGCTTTCAGTGGCCAAGAGGACTTATTTTGCCCACCTAGATGCTTCCCAAGGAAGGAACGAGGGCTTTCAGTGGCCAATAGGACTCATATTGCCTCCCTGAAAGCTGCCCAAGGAAGGAACGATGGCTTTCAGTTGGAAAGAGGACTCATTTTGCCCCCCTGGAAGCTGCCCAAGGAAGGAACGAGGGCTTTCAGTGGCCAAGAGGACTTATTTTGACCCCTGGCAGCTGCCCAAGGAAGGGACAAGGGCTTTCAGTGGCCAAGAGGACTGATTTTGCCCCTCTGGAAGCTGCCCAAGCAAGGAACAAGGACTTTCAGTGACCAAGAGGACTTCTTTTGCCCCCCTGGCAGCTGCCCAAGGAAGGAACAAGGGCTTTCAGTGGCGAAGAGGACTTATTTTGCCCCCCTTGGAAGCTGCCCAAGGTAGGAACTACTGCTTTCAGTGGCGAAGAGGACTTATTTTGTCACCCTGGTAGCTGCCCAAGGAAGTAATGAGGGCTTTCAGTGGCCAAGAGGACTTATTTTGCACCCCTGGAAGCAGCCGAAGGAAGCAATGAGGGTTTTAAGTGGCCAAGAGGACTTATTTTGCCCGCCTAGAAGCTGCCGAAGTTAGGAAAGAGGGCTTTTAGTGTCCAAGAGGACTTATTTTGCCCACCTGGAAGCTTCCCAAGTAAGGAAGGAGGGTTTTTAATGGCGAAGAGGACTTATTTTGCCCCCCTCGAAGCTGCCCAAGTGAAGGAATGAATGCTTTCACTGGGCAAGAGAACTTATTTTGCCCCCCTGGAAGCTGCCCAAGGAAGCAATGAGGGTTTTGAGTGGCCAATAGGACTCATTTTGCCTCCCTGAAACCTGCCGAAGAAAGGAAGGCGGGCTTTCAGTTGGAAAGGGGACTCATGTTGTCCCCCTGGAAGCTGCCCAAGGAAGGAACGAGGGCTTTCAGTGGCCAAGAGTACTTATTTTGCCCTCCTTGTAGCTGCCCAAGGAAGGAACAAGGGCTTTCAGTGGCCAAGAGGACTCCTTTTGCCCCCCTGGAAGCTGCCCAAGGAAAGAACGAGGGCTTTCGGTGGTGAAGAGGACTTATTTTACCGCCCTGGAAGCTGCCTAAGTAAGGAACGAGGGGTTTCATTGAACAACAGGATTTATTTTGCCCCCCTGGTTGCTGCCCAAGGAAGCAATGAGGGCTTTGAGTCGCCAAGAGATCTTATTTTGCCCCCTTGTCAGCTGCCTAAGGAAGGAATGAGGGCGTTCAGTGGCCAAGAGGACTTATTTTGCCTAGCTAGAAGCTTCCCAAGGAAGGAAGGAGGGCTTTCAGTGGCCAAGAGGACTTATTTTGCCCCCTGGAATCTGCCCAAGGAAGGAATGAGGGCTTTGAGTGGCCAAGAGGACTTATTTTGCCCCCCTGGAACCTGCCCAAGGAAGGAACGAGGGCTTTGAGTTGCCACAAGGACTTACTTTACCTTCCTGGTACCTGCCCAAGTAAGGAACGAGGGCTTTAAGTGACCAATAGAACTCATTTTGCCCCCCTGGAAGCTGCCCAAGGAACGAACGAGGGCTTTCAGTTGCCAAAAGGACTTATTTCCCCCCCATGGAAGCTGCCCAAGGAAGGAACGAGGGCTTTCAGTGGCCACGAGGACTTATTTTGCCCGCCTAGAAGCTGCTGAAGTTAGGAATGAGGGCTTTCAGTGGCCAAGAGGACTTATTATGCCCCCCTCGAAGCTGCCCGAGGAAGGAACGAGGGCTTTCAGTTTACAAGAGGACTAATTTTCCCGCCCTGGAAGCTGCCCAAGGAGGGAACGAGGGCTTTCAGTGGCCAAGAGGACTTATTTTGCTCACCTAGATGCTTACCAAGGAAGGAACGAGGGCTTTCAGTGGTCAAGAGGACTTATTTTGCCCCCCTGAAAGCTGCCGAAGTAAGGAACGAGGGCTTTCAGTGGCCAATAGGACTCCTTTTGCCTCCATGAAAGCTGCCCAAGGAAGGAACGATGGCTTTCAGTTGGAAAGAGGACTCATTTTGCCCCCCTGGAAGCTCCCCAAGGAAGGAACGAGGGCTTTCAGTGGCCAAGAGGACTTATTTTGACCCCTGGCAGCTGCCCAAGGAAGGGACAAGGGCTTTCCGTGGCCAAGAGGACTGATTTTGCCCCTCTGGAAGCTGCCCAAGCAAGGAACAAGGATTTTCAGTGACCAAGAGGACTTCTTTTGCCCCCCTGGCAGCTGCCCAAGGAAGGAACAAGGGCTTTCAGTGGCCAAGAGGACTCATTTTGCCCCCCTTGGAAGCTGCCCAAGGTAGGAACTACTGCTTTCAATGGCGAAGAGGACTTATTTTGTCACCCTGGTAGCTGCCCAAGGAAGTAATGAGGGCTTTCAGTGGCCAAGAGGACTTATTTTGCACCCCTGGAAGCTGCCGAAGGAAGCAATGAGGGTTTTAAGTGGCCAAGAGGACTTATTTTGCCCGCCTAGAAGCTGCCGAAGTTAGGAAAGAGGGCTTTTAGTGGCAAAGAGGACTTATTTTGCCCACCTGGAAGCTTCCCAAGTAAGGAAGGAGGGTTTTTAATGGCGAAGAGGACTTATTTTGCCCCCCTCGAAGCTGCCCAAGTGAAGGAATGAATGCTTTCACTGGGCAAGAGAACTTATTTTGCCCCCCTGGAAGCTGCCCAAGGAAGCAATGAGGGTTTTGAGTGGCCAATAGGACTCATTTTGCCTCCCTGAAACCTGCCGAAGAAAGGAAGGCGGGCTTTCAGTTGGAAAGGGGACTCATTTTGTCCCCCTGGAAGCTGCCCAAGGAAGGAACGAGGGCTTTCAGTGGCCAAGAGTACTTATTTTGCCCTCCTTGTAGCTGCCCAAGGAAGGAACAAGGGCTTTCAGTGGCCAAGAGGACTCCTTTTGCCCCCCTGGAAGCTGCCCAAGGAAAGAACGAGGGCTTTCAGTGGTGAAGAGGACTTATTTTGCCGCCCTGGAAGCTGCCTAAGTAAGGAACGAGCGGTTTCATTTGACAACAGGACTTATTTTGACCCCCTGGAAGCTGCCCAAGGAAGCAATGAGGGCTTTGAGTCGCCAAGAGATCTTATTTTGCCCCCTTGTAAGCTGCCTAAGGAAGGAATGAGGGCTTTCAGTGTCCAAGAGGACTTATTTTGCCCTCCTGGCAGCTGCCGAAGGAAGGAACGAGGGCTTTCAGTGGCCAAGAGGACTTATTTTGCCCCCCTCGAAGCTGTCCAAGTAAGGAACGAGGTCTTTCATTGGACAAAAGGACTCATGTTGCCCCCCTGGAAGCTGGCCAAGGAAGCAATGAGGGCTTAGAGTGGCCAAGGCATCTTATTTTACCCCCCTGGAAGCTGCCGAAGAATGGAATGAGGGCTTTCAGTGACCAAGAGGACTTATTATGCCCCCCTCGAAGCTGCCCGAGGAAGGAACGAGGGCTTTCAGTTTACAAGAGGACTAATTTTCCCGCCCTGGAAGCTGCCCAAGGAGGGAACGAGGGCTTTCAGTGGCCAAGAGGACTTATTTTGCCCACCTAGATGCTTCCCAAGGAAGGAACGAGGGCTTTCATTGGTCAAGGGGACTTATTTTGACCCCTGGCAGCTGCCCAAGGAAGGAACGAGGGCTTTCAGTGGCCAAGAGGACTTATTTTGACCCCTGGCAGCTGCCCAAGGAAGGGACAAGGACTTTCAGTGGCCAAGAGGACTGATTTTGCCCCTCTGGAAGCTGCCCAAGCAAGGAAGAAGGACTTTCAGTGGCCAAGAGGACTTCTTTTGCCCCCCTGGTAGCTGCCCAAGGAAGGAACATGGGCTTTCAGTGGCCAAGAGGACTCATTTTGCCCCCCTTGGAAGCTGCCCAAGGTAGGAACTACTGCTTTCAGTGGCGAAGAGGACTTATTTTGTCGCCCTGGTAGCTGCCCGAGGAAGGAACGAGGGCTTTCAGTTTACAAGAGGACTAATTTTCCCGCCCTGGAAGCTGCCCAAGGAGGGAACGAGGGCTTTCAGTGGCCAAGAGGACTTATTTTGCCCACCTAGATGCTTCCCAAGGAAGGAACGAGGGCTTTCAGTGGTCAAGAGGACTTATTTTGCCCCCCTGAAAGCTGCCGAAGTAAGGAACGAGGGCTTTCAGTGACCAATAGGACTCCTTTTACCTCCATGAAAGCTGCCCAAGGAAGGAACGATGGCTTTCAGTTGGAAAGAGGACTCATTTTGCCCCCCTGGACGATGCCCAAGGAAGGAACGAGGGCTTTCAGTGGCCAAGAGGACTTATTTTGTCCCCCTGGAAGCTGCCTTAGTTTTGAACGAAGGCTTTGAGTGGGGAAGAGGACTTATTTTGCCCCCCTGGATGTTGCCCAAAGAAGCAATGAGGGTTTTGAGTGGCCAAGAGTACTTATTTTTCCTCCCTGGAAGCTGCCCATGGAAGCAATGAGGGCTTTGAGTGGCCAAGACGTCTTATTTTGCCCCCCTGGAAGCTGCCGAAGAATGGAATGAGGGCTTTCTGTTTCCAAGAGGAATTATTTTTCCCACCTAGAAGCTTTCCATGGAAGGAACGAGGGCTTTCAGTGGCCAAGAGGACTTATTTTGCCACTCTGGAATGTTCGAAAGGAAGGAATGAGGGCTTTCAGTGACCATGAGGACTTATTTTGCCCCCCTCGAAGCTGCCGGAGGAAGGAACGACGGCTTTGAGTGGACAAGAGGACTTATTTTGCCCCCCTGAAAGCTGCCCAAGGAGGGAACGAGCGCTTTCAGTGACCAAGAGGACTTATTTTGCCCACCTAGATGCTTCCCAAGGAAGGAACGAGGGCTTTCAGTGGCCAAGAGGACTTATTTTTCCCCCCTGGAATCTACCGAAGTAAGGAACGAGGGCTTTCAGTGGCCAATAGGACACATATTGCCTCCCTGAAAGCTGCCCAAGGAAGGAACGATGGCTTTCAGTTGGAAAGAGGACTCATTTTGCCACCCTGGAAGCTCCCCAAGGAAGGAACGAGGGTTTTCAGTGGCCAAGAGTACTTATTTTGCCCCCCTGGAAACTGTCTAAGGAAGGAACGTGGGCTTTGAGTTGCCACGAGGACTTATTTTGCCCCCCTGGAAGCTGCCTAAGGAAGGAACGAGGGCTTTCATTTGCCATAAGGAATTATTTTTGGCCCCTTGTAGCTGCCCATGGAAGGAACGAGTGCTTTCAGTGGCTAAGATGACTTCTTTTGCCCCCCTGGTAGCTACCCAAGGAAGGAACAAGGGCTTTCAGTGGCCAAGAGGACTCATTTTGCCCCCCTTGGAAGCTGCCCAAGGTAGGAACTACTGCTTTCAGTGGCGAAGAGGACTTATTTTGTCGCCCTGGTAGCTGCCCGAGGAAGGAACGAGGGCTTTCAGTTTACAAGAGGACTAATTTTCCCGCCCTGGAAGCTGCCCAAGGAGGGAACGAGGGCTTTCAGTGGCCAAGAGGACTTATTTTGCCCACCTAGATGCTTACCAAGGAAGGAACGAGGGCTTTCAGTGGTCAAGAGGACTTATTTTGCCCCCCTGAAAGCTGCCGAAGTATGGAACGAGGGCTTTCAGTGACCAATAGGACTCCTTTTGCCTCCATGAAAGCTGCCCAAGGAAGGAATGATGGCTTTCAGTTGGAAAGAGGACTCATTTTGCCCCCCTGGACGATGCCCAAGGAATGAACGATGGCTTTCAGTGGCCAAGAGGACTTATTTTGTCCCCCTGGAAGCTGCCTTAGTTTGGAACGAAGGCTTTCAGTGGGCACAAGGACTTATTTTGCCCCCCTGGATGTTGCCCAAAGAAGCAATGAGGGTTTTGAGTGGCCAAGAGTACTTATTTTTCCTCCCTGGAAGCTGCCCATGGAAGCAATGAGGGCTTTGAGTGGCCAAGACGTCTTATTTTGCCCCCCTGGAAGCTGCCGAAGAATGGAATGAGGGCTTTCAGTGGCCAAGAGGATTTATTTTGCCCACCTAGAAGCTTCCCAAGGATGGAACGAGGGCTTTCAGTGGCCAGGAGGACTTATTTTGCCACTCTGGAATGTTCGAAAGGAAGGAATGAGGGCTTTCAGTGACCATGAGGACTTATTTTGCCCCCCTCGAAGCTGCCGGAGGAAGGAACGACGGCTTTGAGTGGACAAGAGGACTTATTTTGCCCCCCTGAAAGCTGCCCAAGGAGGGAACGAGCGCTTTCAGTGACCAAGAGGACTTATTTTGCCCACCTAGATGCTTCCCAAGGAAGGAACGAGGGCTTTCAGTGGCCAAGAGGACTTATTTTTCCCCCCTGGAATCTACCAAAGTAAGCAACGAGGGCTTTCAGTGGCCAATAGGACTCATATTGCCTCCCTGAAAGCTGCCCAAGGAAGGAACGATGGCTTTCAGTTGGAAAGAGGACTCATTTTGCCCCCCTGGAAGCTCCCCAAGGAAGGAACGAGGGCTTTCAGTGGCCAAGAGGACTTATTTTGACCCCTGGCAGCTGCCCAAGGAAGGGACAAGGGCTTTCAGTGGCCAAGAGGACTGATTTTGCCCCCCTGGTAGCTGCCCAAGGAAGGAACAAGGGCTTTCAGTGACCAAGAGGACTCATTTTGCCCCCCTTGGAAGCTGCCCAAGGTAGGAACTACTGCTTTCAGTGGCGAAGAGGACTTATTTTGTCGCCCTGGTAGCTGCCCAAGGAAGCAGTGAGGGTTTTCAGTGGCCAAGAGGACTTTTTTTGCCCCCCTTGAAGCTGCCCAAGGAAGGAAGGAGGGCTTTAAGTGGCCAAGAGGACTTATTTTGCCCCCCTGGAATCTGCCCAAGGAAGTAATGAGGGCTTTGAGTGGCCAAGAGGACTTATTTTGCCCCCCTGGAAGCTGCCCAAGGAAGGAACGAGGGCTTTGAGTTGCCACAAGGACTTACTTTACCTTCCTGGTACCTGCCCAAGTAAGGAACGAGGGCTTTAAGTGGCCAATAGGACTCATTTTGCCCCCCTGGAAGCTGCCCAAGGAACGAACGAGGGCTTTCAGTTGCCAAAAGGACATATTTCCCCCCCATGGAAGCTGCCCAAGGAAGGAACGAGGGCTTTCAGTGGCCAAGAGGACTTATTTTGCCCGCCTAGAAGCTGCCGAAGTTAGGAATGAGGGCTTTTAGTGGCAAAGAGGACTGATTTTGACCCCATGGAAGCTGCCCAAGGAAGGAACGAGGGCTTTCACTGGCCAAGAGGATTTAATTTTCCCCCCTGGAAGCTGCCGAAGGAAGGAACGAAGGCTTTCAGTGTCCAAGAGGACTTATTTTGCCCACCTGGAAGCTTCCCAAGTAAGGAAGGAGGGTTTTTAATGGCGAAGAGGACTTATTTTGCCCCCCTCGAAGCTGCCCAAGTGAAGGAATGAATGCTTTCACTGGGCAAGAGAACTTATTTTGCCCCCCTGGAAGCTGCCCAAGGAAGCAATGAAGGTTATGAGTGGCCAATAGGACTCATTTTGCCTCCCTGAAACCTGCCGAAGAAAGGAAGGCGGGCTTTCAGTTGGAAAGGGGACTCATTTTGTCCCCCTGGAAGCTTCCCACGGAAGGAACGAGGGCTTTCAGTGGCCAAGAGTACTTATTTTGCCCTCCTTGTAGCTGCCCAAGGAAGGAACAAGGGCTTTCAGTGGCCAAGAGGACTCCTTTTGCCCCCCTGGAAGCTGCCCAAGGAAAGAACGAGGGCTTTCAGTGGTGAAGAGGACTTATTTTGCCGCCCTGGAAGCTGCCTAAGTAAGGAACGAGGGGTTTCATTGAACAACTGGATTTATTTTGCCCCCCTGGTTGCTGCCCAAGGAAGCAATGAGGGCTTTGAGTCGCCAAGAGATCTTATTTTGCCCCCTTGTCAGCTGCCTAAGGAAGGAATGAGGGCGTTCAGTGGCCAAGAGGACTTATTTTGCCTAGCTAGAAGCTTCCCAAGGAAGGAAGGAGGGCTTTCAGTGGCCAAGAGGACTTATTTTGCCCCCCTGGAATCTGCCCAAGGAAGGAATGAGGGCTTTGAGTGGCCAAGAGGACTTATTTTGCCCCCCTGGAAGCTGCCCAAGGAAGGAACGAGGGCTTTGAGTTGCCACAAGGACTTACTTTACCTTCCTGGTACCTGCCCAAGTAAGGAACGAGGGCTTTAAGTGGCCAATAGGACTCATTTTGCCCCCCTGGAAGCTGCCCAAGGAACGAACGAGGGCTTTCAGTTGCCAAAAGGACTTATTTCCCCCCCATGGAAGCTGCCCAAGGAAGGAACGAGGGCTTTCAGTGGCCAAGAGGACTTATTTTGCCCGCCTAGAAGCTGCTGAAGTTAGGAATGAGGGCTTTCAGTGGCCAAGAGGACTTATTATGCCCCCCTCGAAGCTGCCCGAGGAAGGAACGAGGGCTTTCAGTTTACAAGAGGACTAATTTTCCCGCCCTGGAAGCTGCCCAAGGAGGGAACGAGGGCTTTCAGTGGCCAAGAGGACTTATTTTGCTCACCTAGATGCTTACCAAGGAAGGAACGAGGGCTTTCAGTGGTCAAGAGGACTTATTTTGCCCCCCTGAAAGCTGCCGAAGTAAGGAACGATGGCTTTCAGTGGCCAATAGGACTCCTTTTGCCTCCATGAAAGCTGCCCAAGGAAGGAACGATGGCTTTCAGTAGGAAAGAGGACTCATTTTGCCCCCCTGGACGATGCCCAAGGAAGGAAGGAGTGCTTTCAGTGGCCAAGAGGACTTATTTTGTCCTCCTGGAAGCTGCCTTAGTTTGGAACGAAGGCTTTCAGTGGGCACAAGGACTTATTTTGCCCCCCTGGATGTTGCCCAAAGAAGCAATGAGGGTTTTGAGTGGCCAAGAGTACTTATTTTTCCTCCCTGGAAGCTGCCCATGGAAGCAATGAGGGCTTTGAGTGGCCAAGACGTCTTATTTTGCCCCCCTGGAAGCTGCCGAAGAATGGAATGAGGGCTTTCAGTGGCCAAGAGGAATTATTTTGCCCACCTAGAAGCTTCCCAAGGAAGGAACGAGGGCTTTCAGTGGCCAAGAGGACTTATTTTGCCACTCTGGAATGTTCGAAAGGAAGGAATGAGGGCTTTCAGTGACCATGAGGACTTATTTTGCCCCCCTCGAAGCTGCTGGAGGAAGGAACGACGGCTTTGAGTGGACAAGAGGACTTATTTTGCCCCCCTGAAAGCTGCCCAAGGAGGGAACGAGCGCTTTCAGTGGCCAAGAGGACTTATTTTGCCCACCTAGATGCTTCCGAAGGAAGGAACGAGGGCTTTCAGTGGCCAAGAGGACTTATTTTTCCCCCCTGGAATCTACCGAAGTAAGGAACGAGGGCTTTCAGTGGCCAATAGGACTCATATTGCCTCCCTGAAAGCTGCCCAAGGAAGGAACGATGGCTTTCAGTTGGAAAGAGGACTCATTTTGCCCCCCTGGAAGCTCCCCAAGGAAGGAACGAGGGCTTTCAGTGGCCAAGAGGACTTATTTTGACCCCTGGCAGCTGCCCAAGGAAGGGACAAGGGCTTTCAGTGGCCAAGAGGACTGATTTTGCCCCTCTGGAAGCTGCCCAAGCATGGAACAAGGACTTTCAGTGACCAAGAGGACTTCTTTTGCCCCCCTGGCAGCTGCCCAAGGAAGGAACAAGGGCTTTCAGTGGCCAAGAGGACTCATTTTGCCCCCCTTGGAAGCTGCCCAAGGTAGGAACTACTGCTTTCAATGGCGAAGAGGACTTATTTTGTCACCCTGGTAGCTGCCCAAGGAAGTAATGAGGGCTTTCAGTGGCCAAGAGGACTTATTTTGCACCCGTGGAAGCTGCCGAAGGAAGCAATGAGGGTTTTAAGTGGCCAAGAGGACTTATTTTGCCCGCCTAGAAGCTGCCGAAGTTAGAAAAGAGGGTTTTTAGTGGCAAAGAGGACTTATTTTGCCCACCTGGAAGCTTCCCAAGTAAGGAAGGAGGGTTTTTAATGGCGAAGAGGACTTATTTTGCCCCCCTCGAAGCTGCCCAAGTGAAGGAATGAATGCTTTCACTGGGCAAGAGAACTTATTTTGCCCCCCTGGAAGCTGCCCAAGGAAGCAATGAGGGTTTTGAGTGGCCAATAGGACTCATTTTGCCTCCCTGAAACCTGCCGAAGAAAGGAAGGCGGGCTTTCAGTTGGAAAGGGGACTCATTTTGTCCCCCTGGAAGCTGCCCAAGGAAGGAACGAGGGCTTTCAGTGGCCAAGAGTACTTATTTTGCCCTCCTTGTAGCTGCCCAAGGAAGGAACAAGGGCTTTCAGTGGCCAAGAGGACTCCTTTTGCCCCCCTGGAAGCTGCCCAAGGAAAGAACGAGGGCTTTCAGTGGTGAAGAGGACTTATTTTGCCGCCCTGGAAGCTGCCTAAGTAAGGAACGAGCGGTTTCATTTGACAACAGGACTTATTTTGACCCCCTGGAAGCTGCCCAAGGAAGCAATGAGGGCTTTGAGTCGCCAAGAGATCTTATTTTGCCCCCTTGTAAGCTGCCTAAGGAAGGAATGAGGGCTTTCAGTGTCCAAGAGGACTTATTTTGCCCTCCTGGCAGCTGCCGAAGGAAGGAACGAGGGCTTTCAGTGGCCAAGAGGACTTATTTTGCCCCCCTCGAAGCTGTCCAAGTAAGGAACGAGGTCTTTCATTGGACAAAAGGACTCATGTTGCCCCCCTGGAAGCTGGCCAAGGAAGCAATGAGGGCTTAGAGTGGCCAAGGCATCTTATTTTACCCCCCTGGAAGCTGCCGAAGAATGGAATGAGGGCTTTCAGTGACAAAGAGGACTTATTATGCCCCCCTCGAAGCTGCCCGAGGAAGGAACGAGGGCTTTCAGTTTACAAGAGGACTAATTTTCCCGCCCTGGAAGCTGCCCAAGGAGGGAACGAGGGCTTTCAGTGGCCAAGAGGACTTATTTTGCCCACCTAGATGCTTCCCAAGGAAGGAACGAGGGCTTTCATTGGTCAAGGGGACTTATTTTGACCCCTGGCAGCTGACCAAGGAAGGAACGAGGGCTTTCAGTGGCCAAGAGGACTTATTTTGACCCCTGGCAGCTGCCCAAGGAAGGGACAAGGGCTTTCAGAGGCCAAGAGGACTGATTTTGCCCCTCTGGAAGCTGCCCAAGCAAGGAAGAAGGACTTTCAGTGGCCAAGAGGACTTCTTTTGCCCCCCTGGTAGCTGCCCAAGGAAGGAACATGGGCTTTCAGTGGCCAAGAGGACTCATTTTGCCCCCCTTGGAAGCTGCCCAAGGTAGGAACTACTGCTTTCAGTGGCGAAGAGGACTTATTTTGTCGCCCTGGTAGCTGCCCGAGGAAGGAACGAGGGCTTTCAGTTTACAAGAGGACTAATTTTCCCGCCCTGGAAGCTGCCCAAGGAGGGAACGAGGGCTTTCAGTGGCCAAGAGGACTTATTTTGCCCACCTAGATGTTTACCAAGGAAGGAACGAGGGCTTTCAGTGGTCAAGAGGATTTATTTTGCCCCCCTGAAAATTGCCGAAGTATGGAACGAGGGCTTTCAGTGACCAATAGGACTCCTTTTGCCTCCATGAAAGCTGCCCAAGGAAGGAACGATGGCTTTCAGTTGGAAAGAGGACTCATTTTGCCCCCCTGGACGATGCCCAAGGAATGAACGATGGCTTTCAGTGGCCAGGAGGACTTATTTTGTCCCCCTGGAAGCTGCCTTAGTTTGGAACGAAGGCTTTCAGTGGGCACAATGACTTATTTTGCCCCCCTGGATGTTGCCCAAAGACGCAATGAGGGTTTTGAGTGGCCAAGAGTACTTATTTTTCCTCCCTGGAAGCTGCCCATGGAAGCAATGAGGGCTTTGAGTGGCCAAGACGTCTTATTTTGCCCCCCTGTAAGCTGCCGAAGAATGGAATGAGGGCTTTCAGTGGCCAAGAGGAATTATTTTGCCCACCTAGAAGCTTCCCAAGGAAGGAACGAGGGCTTTCAGTGGCCAAGAGGACTTATTTTGCCATTCAGGAATGTTCGAAAGGAAGGAATGAGGGCTTTCAGTGACCATGAGGACTTATTTTGCCCCCCTCGAAGCTGCCGGAGGAAGGAACGACGGCTTTGAGTGGACAAGAGGACTTATTTTGCCCCCCTGAAAGCTGCCCAAGGAGGGAACGAGCGCTTTCAGTGGCGAAGAGGACTTATTTTGCCCACCTAGATGCTTCCCAAGGAAGGAACGAGGGCTTTCAGTGGCCAAGAGGACTTATTTTTCCCCCCTGGAATCTACCGAAGTAAGGAACGAGGGCTTTCAGTGGCCAATAGGACTCATATTGCCTCCCTGAAAGCTGCCCAAGGAAGGAACGATGGCTTTCAGTTGGAAAGAGGACTCATTTTGCCCTCCTGGAAGCTCCCCAAGGAAGGAACGAGGGCTTTCAGTGGCCAAGAGGACTTATTTTGACCCCTGGCAGCTGCCCAAGGAAGGGAGAAGGGCTTTCAGTGGCCAAGAGGACTGATTTTGCCCCTCTGGAAGCTGCCCAAGCAAGGAACAAGGACTTTCAGTGGCCAAGAGGACTTCTTTTGCCCCCCTGGTAGCTGCCCAAGGAAGGAACAAGGGCTTTCAGTGGCCAAGAGGACTCATTTTGCCCCCCTTGGAAGCTGCCTAAGGTAGGAAGTACTGCTTTCAGTGGCGAAGAGGATTTTTTTTGTCGCCCTGGTAGCTGCCCAAGGAAGTAATGAGGGCTTTCAGTGTCCAAGAGGACTTATTTTGCACCCCTGGAAGCAGCCGAAGGAAGCAATGAGGGTTTTAAGTGGCCAAGAGGACTTATTTTGCCCCCCTCGAAGCTGCAAAAGTAAGGAATGAAGGCTTTCAGTGTCCAAGAGTACTAATTTTGGCCTCCTGGAAGCTGCCCAAGGAAGCAGTGAGGGTTTTCAGTGGCCAAGAGGACTTTTTTTGCCCCCCTGGAAGCTGCCCAAGGAAGGAAGGAGGACTTTAAGTGGCCAAGAGGACTTATTTTGCCCCCCTGGAATCTGCCCAAGGAAGGAATGAGGGCTTTGTGTCGCCAAGAGGACTTATTTTGCCCCCCTGGAAGGTGCCCAAGGAAGGAACGAGGGATTTGAGTTGCCACAAGGACTTACTTTACCTTCCTGGTACCTGCCCAAGTAAGGAACGAGGGCTTTAAGTGGCCAATAGGACTCATTTTGTCCCCCTGGAAGCTGCCCAAGGAACGAACGAGGGCTTTCAGTTGCCAAAAGGACATATTTCCCCCCCATGGAAGCTGCCCAAGGAAGGAACGAGGGCTTTCAGTGGCCAAGAGGACTTATTTTGCCCGCCTAGAAGCTGCCGAAGTTAGGAATGAGGGCTTTTAGTGGCAAAGAGGACTGATTTTGACCCCATGGAAGCTGCCCAAGGAAGGAACGAGGGCTTTCACTGGCCAAGAGGATTTAATTTGCCCCCCTGGAAGCTGCCGAAGGAAGGAACGAAGGCTTTCAGTGTCCAAGAGGACTTATTTTGCCCACCTGGAAGCTTCCCAAGTAAGGAAGGAGGGTTTTTAATGGCGAAGAGGACTTATTTTGCCCCCCTCGAAGCTGCCCAAGTGAAGGAATGAATGCTTTCACTGGGCAAGAGAACTTATTTTGCCCCCCTGGAAGCTGCCCAAGGAAGCAATGAAGGTTTTGAGTGGCCAATAGGACTCATTTTGCCTCCCTGAAACCTGCCGAAGAAAGGAAGGCGGGCTTTCAGTTGGAAAGGGGACTCATTTTGTCCCCCTGGAAGCTGCCCAAGGAAGGAACGAGGGCTTTCAGTGGCCAAGAGTACTTATTTTGCCCTCCTTGTAGCTGCCCAAGGAAGGAACAAGGGCTTTCAGTGGCCAAGAGGACTCCTTTTGCCCCCCTGGAAGCTGCCCAAGGAAAGAACGAGGGCTTTCAGTGGTGAAGAGGACTTATTTTGCCGCCCTGGAAGCTGCCTAAGTAAGGAACGAGGGGTTTCATTGAACAACAGGATTTATTTTGCCCCCCTGGATGCTGCCTAAGGAAGCAATGAGGGCTTTGAGTCGCCAAGAGATCTTATTTTGCCCCCTTGTAAGCTGCCTAAGGAAGGAATGAGGGCGTTCAGTGGCCAAGAGGACTTATTTTGCCCAGCTAGAAGCTTCCCAAGGAAGGAAGGAGGGCTTTCAGTGGCCAAGAGGACTTATTTTGCCCCCCTGGAATCTGCCCAAGGAAGGAATGAGGGCTTTGAGTGGCCAAGAGGACTTATTTTGCCCCCCTGGAAGCTGCCCAAGGAAGGAACGAGGGCTTTGAGTTGCCACAAGGACTTGCTTTACCTTCCTGGTACCTGCCCAAGTAAGGAACGAGGGCTTTAAGTGGCCAATAGGACTCATTTTGCCCCCCTGGAAGCTGCCCAAGGAACGAACGAGGGCTTTCAGTTGCCAAAAGGACATATTTCCCCCCCATGGAAGCTGCCCAAGGAAGGAACGAGGGCTTTCAGTGGCCAAGACGACTTATTTTGCCCGCCTAGAAGCTGCCGAAGTTAGGAATGAGGGCTTTTAGTGGCAAAGAGGACTGATTTTGACCCCATGGAAGCTGCCCAAGGAAGGAACGAGGGCTTTCACTGGCCAAGAGGACTTAATTTGCCCCCCTGGAAGCTGCCGAAGGAAGGAACGAAGGCTTTCAGTGTCCAAGAGGAATTATTTTGCCCACCTGGAAGCTTCCCAAGTAAGGAAGGAGGGTTTTTAATGGCGAAGAGGACTTATTTCCCCCCCTCGAAGCTGCCCAAGTGAAGGAATGAATGCTTTCACTGGGCAAGAGAACTTATTTTGCCCCCCTGGAAGCTGCCGAAGAAAGGAAGGCGGGCTTTCAGTTGGAAAGGGGACTCATGTTGTCCCCCTGGAAGCTGCCCAAGGAAGGAACGAGGGCTTTCAGTGCCCAAGAGTACTTATTTTGCCCTCTTTGTAGCTGCCCAAGGAAGGAACAAGGGCTTTCAGTGGCCAAGAGGACTCCTTTTGCCCCCCTGGAAGCTGCCCAAGGAAGGAACGAGGGCTTTCAGTGGCCAAGAGTACTTATTTTGCCGTCCTTGTAGCTGCCCAAGTAAGGAACAAGGGCTTTCAGTGGCCAAAAAGACTCATTTTGCCACCCTGGAAGCTGCTGAAGGAAGGAAGGAGGGCTTTCAGTGGCCAAGAGGACTTATTTTACCCCCCTGGAAGCTGTCCAAGGAACGAACGAGGGCTTTCAGTTGCCAAAAGGACTTATTTCCCCCCCATGGAAGCTGCCCAAGGAAGGAACGAGGGCTTTCAGTGGCCAAGAGGACTTATTTTGCCAGCCGAGAAGCTGCCCAAGTTTGGAATGAGGGCTTTGAGTGGCAAAGAGGACTAATTTTGACCCCCTGGAAGCTGCCCAAGGAAGGAAGGAGGCCTTTGACTTGCCACGAGGAGTTATTTTGCCCCACTGGAAGCTGCCCAAGGAAGGACCGAAGGCTTTTAGTTGCCACACACTGGGACTTATTTTGCCCCCCTCGAAGCTTCCCAAGGAAGGAATGAAGGCTTTGAGTGGCCAAGAGGACTTATTTTGTCCCCTGGAAGCTCCCCAAGGAAGCAATGAGGGTTTTCAGTGGCCAAGAGGACTTATTTTTCCCCCCTGGAAGCTGCCCAAGGACGGAAGGAGGGTTTTCAGTGGCTAAGAGGACTTATTCGGCCCCCCTGGAAGCTGCCCAAGGAAGGAACGAGGGCTTTCAGTTGCCACAAGGACTTATTTCCCCCCCCGGAACCTGCCCAAGGAAGGAACGAGGGCTTTCAGTTGCCAGAAGGACTTATTTTGCCCTCCTGGAAACTGCCTCAGGAAGGAACGAGGGCTTTCAGTGGCCATGAGGACTCATATTCGCCCCTGGAAGCTCCCGAAGAAAGGAACGAGGGCTTTCAGTGATCAGAGGACTTATTTTGCCCCCGTGGAAGCTGCCCAAGGAAGGAACGAGGGGTTTCAGTGGCCAAAAGGACCCATTTTGCCCCCCTGGAAGCTACCCAACGATGGAACGAGGGCTTTCAGTGGCCAAGAGAACTTATTTTGCCCTCCTGGCAGCTGCCGAAGGAAGGAACGAGAGCTTTCAGTGGCCAAGAGGACTTATTTCGCCCCCCTCGAAGCTGTCCAAGTAAGGAACGAGGTCTTTCATTGGACAAAAGGACTCATGTTGCCCCCCTGGAAGCTGGCCAAGGAAGCAATGAGGGCTTAGAGTGGCCAAGGCGTCTTATTTTACCCCCCTGGAAACTGCCGAAGAATGGAATGAAGGCTTTCAGTGGCCAAGAGGACTTATTATGCCCCCCTCGAAGCTGCCCGAGGAAGGAACGAGGGCTTTCAGTTTACAAGAGGACTAATTTTCCCGCCCTGGAAGCTGCCCAAGGAGGGAACGAGGGCTTTCAGTGGCCAAGAGGACTTATTTTGCCCACCTAGATGCTTCCCAAGGAAGGAACGAGGGCTTTCAGTGGTCAAGAGGACTTACTTTGCCCCCCTGAAAGCTGCCGAAGTAAGGAACGAGGGCTTTCAGTGACCAATAGGACTCCTTTTGCCTCCATGAAAGCTGCCCAAGGAAGGAACGATGGCTTTCAGTAGGAAAGAGGACTCATTTTGCCCCCCTGGACGATGCCCAAGGAAGGAACGAGGGCTTTCAGTGGCCAAGAGGACTTATTTTGTCCCCCTGGAAGCTGCCTTAGTTTGGAGCGAAGGCTTTCAGTGGGCACAAGGACTTATTTTGCCCCCCTGGATGTTGCCCAAAGAAGCAATGAGGGTTTTGAGTGGCCAAGAGTACTTATTTTTCCTCCCTGGAAGCTGCCCATGGAAGCAATGAGGGCTTTGAGTGGCCAAGACGTCTTATTTTGCCCCCCTGGAAGCTGCCGAAGAATGGAATGAGGGCTTTCAGTGGCCAAGAGGAATTATTTTGCCCACCTAGAAGCTTCCCAAGGAAGGAACGAGGGCTTTCAGTGGGCAAGAGGACTTATTTTGCCACTCTGGAATGTTCGAAAGGAAGGAATGAGGGCTTTCAGTGACCATGAGGACTTATTTTGCACCCCTCGAAGCTGCCGGAGGAAGGAACGACGGCTTTGAGTGGACAAGAGGACTTATTTTGCCCCCCTGAAAGCTGCCCAAGGAGGGAACGAGCGCTTTCAGTGGCGAAGAGGACTTATTTTGCCCACCTAGATGCTTCCCAAGGAAGGAACGAGGGCTTTCAGTGGCCAAGAGGACTTATTTTTCCCCCCTGGAATCTACCGAAGTAAGCAACGAGGGCTTTCAGTGGCCAATAGGACTCATATTGCCTCCCTGAAAGCTGCCCAAGGAAGGAACGATGGCTTTCAGTTGGAAAGAGGATTTATTTTGACCCCTGGCAGCTGCCCAAGGAAGGGACAAGGGCTTTCAGTGGCCAAGAGGACTGATTTTGCCCCCCTGGAATCTACCGAAGTAAGCAACGAGGGCTTTCAGTGGCCAATAGGACTCATATTGCCCCCCTGGAAGCTCCCCAAGGAAGGAACGAGGGCTTTCAGTGGCCAAGAGGACTTATTTTGACCCCTGGCAGCTGCCCAAGGAAGGGACAAGGGCTTTCAGTGGCCAAGAGGACTGATTTTGCCCCCCTGGTTGCTGCCCAAGGAAGGAACAAGGGCTTTCAGTGACCAAGAGGACTCATTTTGGCCCCCTTGGAAGCTGCCCAAGGTAGGAACTACTGCTTTCAGTGGCGAAGAGGACTTATTTTGTCGCCCTGGTAGCTGCCCAAGGAAGCAGTGAGGGTTTTCAGTGGCCAAGAGGACTTTTTTTGCCCCCCTGGAAGCTGCCCAAGGAAGGAAGGAGGGCTTTAAGTGGCCAAGAGGACTTATTTTGCCCCCCTGGAATCTGCCCAAGGAAGTAATGAGGGCTTTGAGTGGCCAAGAGGACTTATTTTGCCCCCCTGGAAGCTGCCCAAGGAAGGAACGAGGGCTTTGAGTTGCCACAAGGACTTACTTTACCTTCCTGGTACCTGCCCAAGTAAGGAACGAGGGCTTTAAGTGGCCAATAGGACTCATTTTGCCCCCCTGGAAGCTGCCCAAGGAACGAACGAGGGCTTTCAGTTGCCAAAAGGACATATTTCCCCCCCATGGAAGCTGCCCAAGGAAGGAACGAGGGCTTTCAGTGGCCAAGAGGACTTATTTTGCCCGCCTAGAAGCTGCCGAAGTTAGGAATGAGGGCTTTTAGTGGCAAAGAGGACTGATTTTGACCCCATGAAAGCTGCCCAAGGAAGGAACGAGGGCTTTCACTGGCCAAGAGGATTTAATTTGCCCCCCTGGAAGCTGCCGAAGGAAGGAACGAAGGCTTTCAGTGTCCAAGAGGACTTATTTTGCCCACCTGGAAGCTTCCCAAGTAAGGAAGGAGGGTTTTTAATGGCGAAGAGGACTTATTTTGCCCCCCTCGAAGCTGCCCAAGTGAAGGAATGAATGCTTTCACTGGGCAAGAGAACTTATTTTGCCCCCCTGGAAGCTGCCCAAGGAAGCAATGAAGGTTTTGAGTGGCCAATAGGACTCATTTTGCCTCCCTGAAACCTGCCGAAGAAAGGAAGGCGGGCTTTCAGTTGGAAAGGGGACTCATTTTGTCCCCCTGGAAGCTTCCCACGGAAGGAACGAGGGCTTTCAGTGGCCAAGAGTACTTATTTTGCCCTCCTTGTAGCTGCCCAAGGAAGGGACAAGGGCTTTCAGTGGCCAAGAGGACTGATTTTGCCCCTCTGGAAGCTGCCCAAGCAAGGAACAAGGACTTTCAGTGACCAAGAGGACTTCTTTTGCCCCCCTGGCAGCTGCCCAAGGAAGGAACAAGGGCTTTCAGTGGCCAAGAGGACTCATTTTGCCCCCCTTGGAAGCTGCCCAAGGTAGGAACTACTGCTTTCAATGGCGAAGAGGACTTATTTTGTCACCCTGGTAGCTGCCCAAGGAAGTAATGAGGGCTTTCAGTGGCCAAGAGGACTTATTTTGCACCCCTGGAAGCTGCCGAAGGAAGCAATGAGGGTTTTAAGTGGCCAAGAGGACTTATTTTGCCCCCCTGGAAGCTGCCGAAGTTAGGAAAGAGGGCTTTTAGTGGCAAAGAGGACTTATTTTGCCCACCTGGAAGCTTCCCAAGTAAGGAAGGAGGGTTTTTAATGGCGAAGAGGACTTATTTTGCCCCCCTCGAAGCTGCCCAAGTGAAGGAATGAATGCTTTCACTGGGCAAGAGAACTTATTTTGCCCCCCTGGAAGCTGCCCAAGGAAGCAATGAAGGTTTTGAGTGGCCAATAGGACTCATTTTGCCTCCCTGAAACCTGCCGAAGAAAGGAAGGCGGGCTTTCATTTGGAAAGGGGACTCATTTTGTCCCCCTGGAAGCTGCCCAAGGAAGGAACGAGGGCTTTCAGTGGCCAAGAGTACTTATTTTGCCCTCCTTGTAGCTGCCCAAGGAAGGAACAAGGGCTTTCAGTGGCCAAGAGGACTCCTTTTGCCCCCCTGGAAGCTGCCCAAGGAAAGAACGAGGGCTTTCAGTGGTGAAGAGGACTTATTTTGCCGCCCTGGAAGCTGCCTAAGTAAGGAACGAGCGGTTTCATTTGACAACAGGACTTATTTTGACCCCCTGGAAGCTGCCCAAGGAAGCAATGAGGGCTTTGAGTCGCCAAGAGATCTTATTTTGCCCCCTTGTAAGCTGCCTAAGGAAGGAATGAGGGCTTTCAGTGTCCAAGAGGACTTATTTTGCCCTCCTGGCAGCTGCCGAAGGAAGGAACGAGGGCTTTCAGTGGCCAAGAGGACTTATTTTGCCCCCCTCGAAGCTGTCCAAGTAAGGAACGAGGTCTTTCATTGGACAAAAGGACTCATGTTGCCCCCCTGGAAGCTGGCCAAGGAAGCAATGAGGGCTTAGAGTGGCCAAGGCATCTTATTTTACCCCCCTGAAAGCTGCCGAAGTATGGAACGAGGGCTTTCAGTGACCAATAGGACTCCTTTTGCCTCCATGAAAGCTGCCCAAGGAAGGAATGATGGCTTTCAGTTGGAAAGAGGACTCATTTTGCCCCCCTGGACGATGCCCAAGGAATGAACGATGGCTTTCAGTGGCCAAGAGGACTTATTTTGTCCCCCTGGAAGCTGCCTTAGTTTGGAACGAAGGCTTTCAGTGGGCACAAGGACTTATTTTGCCCCCCTGGATGTTGCCCAAAGAAGCAATGAGGGTTTTGAGTGGCCAAGAGTACTTATTTTTCCTCCCTGGAAGCTGCCCATGGAAGCAATGAGGGCTTTGAGTGGCCAAGACGTCTTATTTTGCCCCCCTGGAAGCTGCCGAAGAATGGAATGAGGGCTTTCAGTGGCCAAGAGGATTTATTTTGCCCACCTAGAAGCTTCCCAAGGATGGAACGAGGGCTTTCAGTGGCCAAGAGGACTTATTTTGCCACTCTGGAATGTTCGAAAGGAAGGAATGAGGGCTTTCAGTGACCATGAGGACTTATTTTGCCCCCCTCGAAGCTGCCGGAGGAAGGAACGACGGCTTTGAGTGGACAAGAGGACTTATTTTGCCCCCCTGAAAGCTGCCCAAGGAGGGAACGAGCGCTTTCAGTGGCGAAGAGGACTTATTTTGCCCACCTAGATGCTTCCCAAGGAAGGAACGAGGGCTTTCAGTGGCCAAGAGGACTTATTTTTCCCCCCTGGAATCTACCGAAGTAAGCAACGAGGGCTTTCAGTGGCCAATAGGACTCATATTGCCTCCCTGAAAGCTGCCCAAGGAAGGAACGATGGCTTTCAGTTGGAAAGAGGACTCATTTTGCCCCCCTGGAAGCTCCCCAAGGAAGGAACGAGGGCTTTCAGTGGCCAAGAGGACTTATTTTGACCCCTGGCAGCTGCCCAAGGAAGGGACAAGGGCTTTCAGTGGCCAAGAGGACTGATTTTGCCCCCCTGGTAGCTGCCCAAGGAAGGAACAAGGACTTTCAGTGACCAAGAGGACTCATTTTGCCCCCCTTGGAAGCTGCCCAAGGTAGGAACTACTGCTTTCAGTGGCGAAGAGGACTTATTTTGTCGCCCTGGTAGCTGCCCAAGGAAGCAGTGAGGGTTTTCAGTGGCCAAGAGGACTTTTTTTGCCCCCCTTGAAGCTGCCCAACGAAGGAAGGAGGGCTTTAAGTGGCCAAGAGGACTTATTTTGCCCCCCTGGAATCTGCCCAAGGAAGTAATGAGGGCTTTGAGTGGCCAAGAGGACTTATTTTGCCCCCCTGGAAGCTGCCCAAGGAAGGAACGAGGGCTTTGAGTTGCCACAAGGACTTACTTTACCTTCCTGGTACCTG
Organism: Cyclura pinguis; assembly: GCA_030412105.1. Taxonomy (NCBI): domain Eukaryota; kingdom Metazoa; phylum Chordata; class Lepidosauria; order Squamata; family Iguanidae; genus Cyclura; species Cyclura pinguis. The sequence continues at coordinate 5,182,081 of CM059600.1, forward strand.
CCCAAGTAAGGAACGAGGGCTTTAAGTGGCCAATAGGACTCATTTTGCCCCCCTGGAAGCTGCCCAAGGAACGAACGAGGGCTTTCAGTTGCCAAAAGGACATATTTCCCCCCCATGGAAGCTGCCCAAGGAAGGAACGAGGGCTTTCAGTGGCCAAGAGGACTTATTTTGCCCGCCTAGAAGCTGCCGAAGTTAGGAATGAGGGCTTTTAGTGGCAAAGAGGACTGATTTTGACCCCATGGAAGCTGCCCAAGGAAGGAACGAGGGCTTTCACTGGCCAAGAGGATTTAATTTTCCCCCCTGGAAGCTGCCGAAGGAAGGAACGAAGGCTTTCAGTGTCCAAGAGGACTTATTTTGCCCACCTGGAAGCTTCCCAAGTAAGGAAGGAGGGTTTTTAATGGCGAAGAGGACTTATTTTGCCCCCCTCGAAGCTGCCCAAGTGAAGGAATGAATGCTTTCACTGGGCAAGAGAACTTATTTTGCCCCCCTGGAAGCTGCCCAAGGAAGCAATGAAGGTTATGAGTGGCCAATAGGACTCATTTTGCCTCCCTGAAACCTGCCGAAGAAAGGAAGGCGGGCTTTCAGTTGGAAAGGGGACTCATTTTGTCCCCCTGGAAGCTTCCCACGGAAGGAACGAGGGCTTTCAGTGGCCAAGAGTACTTATTTTGCCCTCCTTGTAGCTGCCCAAGGAAGGAACAAGGGCTTTCAGTGGCCAAGAGGACTCCTTTTGCCCCCCTGGAAGCTGCCCAAGGAAAGAACGAGGGCTTTCAGTGGTGAAGAGGACTTATTTTGCCGCCCTGGAAGCTGCCTAAGTAAGGAACGAGGGGTTTCATTGAACAACAGGATTTATTTTGCCCCCCTGGTTGCTGCCCAAGGAAGCAATGAGGGCTTTGAGTCGCCAAGAGATCTTATTTTGCCCCCTTGTCAGCTGCCTAAGGAAGGAATGAGGGCGTTCAGTGGCCAAGAGGACTTATTTTGCCTAGCTAGAAGCTTCCCAAGGAAGGAAGGAGGGCTTTCAGTGGCCAAGAGGACTTATTTTGCCCCCCTGGAATCTGCCCAAGGAAGGAATGAGGGCTTTGAGTGGCCAAGAGGACTTATTTTGCCCCCCTGGAAGCTGCCCAAGGAAGGAACGAGGGCTTTGAGTTGCCACAAGGACTTACTTTACCTTCCTGGTACCTGCCCAAGTAAGGAACGAGGGCTTTAAGTGGCCAATAGGACTCATTTTGCCCCCCTGGAAGCTGCCCAAGGAACGAACGAGGGCTTTCAGTTGCCAAAAGGACTTATTTCCCCCCCATGGAAGCTGCCCAAGGAAGGAACGAGGGCTTTCAGTGGCCAAGAGGACTTATTTTGCCCGCCTAGAAGCTGCTGAAGTTAGGAATGAGGGCTTTCAGTGGCCAAGAGGACTTATTATGCCCCCCTCGAAGCTGCCCGAGGAAGGAACGAGGGCTTTCAGTTTACAAGAGGACTAATTTTCCCGCCCTGGAAGCTGCCCAAGGAGGGAACGAGGGCTTTCAGTGGCCAAGAGGACTTATTTTGCTCACCTAGATGCTTACCAAGGAAGGAACGAGGGCTTTCAGTGGTCAAGAGGACTTATTTTGCCCCCCTGAAAGCTGCCGAAGTAAGGAACGATGGCTTTCAGTGGCCAATAGGACTCCTTTTGCCTCCATGAAAGCTGCCCAAGGAAGGAACGATGGCTTTCAGTAGGAAAGAGGACTCATTTTGCCCCCCTGGACGATGCCCAAGGAAGGAAGGAGTGCTTTCAGTGGCCAAGAGGACTTATTTTGTCCTCCTGGAAGCTGCCTTAGTTTGGAACGAAGGCTTTCAGTGGGCACAAGGACTTATTTTGCCCCCCTGGATGTTGCCCAAAGAAGCAATGAGGGTTTTGAGTGGCCAAGAGTACTTATTTTTCCTCCCTGGAAGCTGCCCATGGAAGCAATGAGGGCTTTGAGTGGCCAAGACGTCTTATTTTGCCCCCCTGGAAGCTGCCGAAGAATGGAATGAGGGCTTTCAGTGGCCAAGAGGAATTATTTTGCCCACCTAGAAGCTTCCCAAGGAAGGAACGAGGGCTTTCAGTGGCCAAGAGGACTTATTTTGCCACTCTGGAATGTTCGAAAGGAAGGAATGAGGGCTTTCAGTGACCATGAGGACTTATTTTGCCCCCCTCGAAGCTGCTGGAGGAAGGAACGACGGCTTTGAGTGGACAAGAGGACTTATTTTGCCCCCCTGAAAGCTGCCCAAGGAGGGAACGAGCGCTTTCAGTGGCCAAGAGGACTTATTTTGCCCACCTAGATGCTTCCGAAGGAAGGAACGAGGGCTTTCAGTGGCCAAGAGGACTTATTTTTCCCCCCTGGAATCTACCGAAGTAAGGAACGAGGGCTTTCAGTGGCCAATAGGACTCATATTGCCTCCCTGAAAGCTGCCCAAGGAAGGAACGATGGCTTTCAGTTGGAAAGAGGACTCATTTTGCCCCCCTGGAAGCTCCCCAAGGAAGGAACGAGGGCTTTCAGTGGCCAAGAGGACTTATTTTGACCCCTGGCAGCTGCCCAAGGAAGGGACAAGGGCTTTCAGTGGCCAAGAGGACTGATTTTGCCCCTCTGGAAGCTGCCCAAGCAAGGAACAAGGACTTTCAGTGACCAAGAGGACTTCTTTTGCCCCCCTGGCAGCTGCCCAAGGAAGGAACAAGGGCTTTCAGTGGCCAAGAGGACTCATTTTGCCCCCCTTGGAAGCTGCCCAAGGTAGGAACTACTGCTTTCAATGGCGAAGAGGACTTATTTTGTCACCCTGGTAGCTGCCCAAGGAAGTAATGAGGGCTTTCAGTGGCCAAGAGGACTTATTTTGCACCCCTGGAAGCTGCCGAAGGAAGCAATGAGGGTTTTAAGTGGCCAAGAGGACTTATTTTGCCCGCCTAGAAGCTGCCGAAGTTAGGAAAGAGGGTTTTTAGTGGCAAAGAGGACTTATTTTGCCCACCTGGAAGCTTCCCAAGTAAGGAAGGAGGGTTTTTAATGGCGAAGAGGACTTATTTTGCCCCCCTCGAAGCTGCCCAAGTGAAGGAATGAATGCTTTCACTGGGCAAGAGAACTTATTTTGCCCCCCTGGAAGCTGCCCAAGGAAGCAATGAGGGTTTTGAGTGGCCAATAGGACTCATTTTGCCTCCCTGAAACCTGCCGAAGAAAGGAAGGCGGGCTTTCAGTTGGAAAGGGGACTCATTTTGTCCCCCTGGAAGCTGCCCAAGGAAGGAACGAGGGCTTTCAGTGGCCAAGAGTACTTATTTTGCCCTCCTTGTAGCTGCCCAAGGAAGGAACAAGGGCTTTCAGTGGCCAAGAGGACTCCTTTTGCCCCCCTGGAAGCTGCCCAAGGAAAGAACGAGGGCTTTCAGTGGTGAAGAGGACTTATTTTGCCGCCCTGGAAGCTGCCTAAGTAAGGAACGAGCGGTTTCATTTGACAACAGGACTTATTTTGACCCCCTGGAAGCTGCCCAAGGAAGCAATGAGGGCTTTGAGTCGCCAAGAGATCTTATTTTGCCCCCTTGTAAGCTGCCTAAGGAAGGAATGAGGGCTTTCAGTGTCCAAGAGGACTTATTTTGCCCTCCTGGCAGCTGCCGAAGGAAGGAACGAGGGCTTTCAGTGGCCAAGAGGACTTATTTTGCCCCCCTCGAAGCTGTCCAAGTAAGGAACGAGGTCTTTCATTGGACAAAAGGACTCATGTTGCCCCCCTGGAAGCTGGCCAAGGAAGCAATGAGGGCTTAGAGTGGCCAAGGCATCTTATTTTACCCCCCTGGAAGCTGCCGAAGAATGGAATGAGGGCTTTCAGTGACAAAGAGGACTTATTATGCCCCCCTCGAAGCTGCCCGAGGAAGGAACGAGGGCTTTCAGTTTACAAGAGGACTAATTTTCCCGCCCTGGAAGCTGCCCAAGGAGGGAACGAGGGCTTTCAGTGGCCAAGAGGACTTATTTTGCCCACCTAGATGCTTCCCAAGGAAGGAACGAGGGCTTTCATTGGTCAAGGGGACTTATTTTGACCCCTGGCAGCTGACCAAGGAAGGAACGAGGGCTTTCAGTGGCCAAGAGGACTTATTTTGACCCCTGGCAGCTGCCCAAGGAAGGGACAAGGGCTTTCAGTGGCCAAGAGGACTGATTTTGCCCCTCTGGAAGCTGCCCAAGCAAGGAAGAAGGACTTTCAGTGGCCAAGAGGACTTCTTTTGCCCCCCTGGTAGCTGCCCAAGGAAGGAACATGGGCTTTCAGTGGCCAAGAGGACTCATTTTGCCCCCCTTGGAAGCTGCCCAAGGTAGGAACTACTGCTTTCAGTGGCGAAGAGGACTTATTTTGTCGCCCTGGTAGCTGCCCGAGGAAGGAACGAGGGCTTTCAGTTTACAAGAGGACTAATTTTCCCGCCCTGGAAGCTGCCCAAGGAGGGAACGAGGGCTTTCAGTGGCCAAGAGGACTTATTTTGCCCACCTAGATGTTTACCAAGGAAGGAACGAGGGCTTTCAGTGGTCAAGAGGATTTATTTTGCCCCCCTGAAAATTGCCGAAGTATGGAACGAGGGCTTTCAGTGACCAATAGGACTCCTTTTGCCTCCATGAAAGCTGCCCAAGGAAGGAACGATGGCTTTCAGTTGGAAAGAGGACTCATTTTGCCCCCCTGGACGATGCCCAAGGAATGAACGATGGCTTTCAGTGGCCAGGAGGACTTATTTTGTCCCCCTGGAAGCTGCCTTAGTTTGGAACGAAGGCTTTCAGTGGGCACAATGACTTATTTTGCCCCCCTGGATGTTGCCCAAAGACGCAATGAGGGTTTTGAGTGGCCAAGAGTACTTATTTTTCCTCCCTGGAAGCTGCCCATGGAAGCAATGAGGGCTTTGAGTGGCCAAGACGTCTTATTTTGCCCCCCTGTAAGCTGCCGAAGAATGGAATGAGGGCTTTCAGTGGCCAAGAGGAATTATTTTGCCCACCTAGAAGCTTCCCAAGGAAGGAACGAGGGCTTTCAGTGGCCAAGAGGACTTATTTTGCCATTCAGGAATGTTCGAAAGGAAGGAATGAGGGCTTTCAGTGACCATGAGGACTTATTTTGCCCCCCTCGAAGCTGCCGGAGGAAGGAACGACGGCTTTGAGTGGACAAGAGGACTTATTTTGCCCCCCTGAAAGCTGCCCAAGGAGGGAACGAGCGCTTTCAGTGGCGAAGAGGACTTATTTTGCCCACCTAGATGCTTCCCAAGGAAGGAACGAGGGCTTTCAGTGGCCAAGAGGACTTATTTTCCCCCCCTGGAATCTACCGAAGTAAGGAACGAGGGCTTTCAGTGGCCAATAGGACTCATATTGCCTCCCTGAAAGCTGCCCAAGGAAGGAACGATGGCTTTCAGTTGGAAAGAGGACTCATTTTGCCCTCCTGGAAGCTCCCCAAGGAAGGAACGAGGGCTTTCAGTGGCCAAGAGGACTTATTTTGACCCCTGGCAGCTGCCCAAGGAAGGGAGAAGGGCTTTCAGTGGCCAAGAGGACTGATTTTGCCCCTCTGGAAGCTGCCCAAGCAAGGAACAAGGACTTTCAGTGGCCAAGAGGACTTCTTTTGCCCCCCTGGTAGCTGCCCAAGGAAGGAACAAGGGCTTTCAGTGGCCAAGAGGACTCATTTTGCCCCCCTTGGAAGCTGCCTAAGGTAGGAAGTACTGCTTTCAGTGGCGAAGAGGATTTTTTTTGTCGCCCTGGTAGCTGCCCAAGGAAGTAATGAGGGCTTTCAGTGTCCAAGAGGACTTATTTTGCACCCCTGGAAGCAGCCGAAGGAAGCAATGAGGGTTTTAAGTGGCCAAGAGGACTTATTTTGCCCCCCTCGAAGCTGCAAAAGTAAGGAATGAAGGCTTTCAGTGTCCAAGAGTACTAATTTTGGCCTCCTGGAAGCTGCCCAAGGAAGCAGTGAGGGTTTTCAGTGGCCAAGAGGACTTTTTTTGCCCCCCTGGAAGCTGCCCAAGGAAGGAAGGAGGACTTTAAGTGGCCAAGAGGACTTATTTTGCCCCCCTGGAATCTGCCCAAGGAAGGAATGAGGGCTTTGTGTCGCCAAGAGGACTTATTTTGCCCCCCTGGAAGGTGCCCAAGGAAGGAACGAGGGATTTGAGTTGCCACAAGGACTTACTTTACCTTCCTGGTACCTGCCCAAGTAAGGAACGAGGGCTTTAAGTGGCCAATAGGACTCATTTTGTCCCCCTGGAAGCTGCCCAAGGAACGAACGAGGGCTTTCAGTTGCCAAAAGGACATATTTCCCCCCCATGGAAGCTGCCCAAGGAAGGAACGAGGGCTTTCAGTGGCCAAGAGGACTTATTTTGCCCGCCTAGAAGCTGCCGAAGTTAGGAATGAGGGCTTTTAGTGGCAAAGAGGACTGATTTTGACCCCATGGAAGCTGCCCAAGGAAGGAACGAGGGCTTTCACTGGCCAAGAGGATTTAATTTGCCCCCCTGGAAGCTGCCGAAGGAAGGAACGAAGGCTTTCAGTGTCCAAGAGGACTTATTTTGCCCACCTGGAAGCTTCCCAAGTAAGGAAGGAGGGTTTTTAATGGCGAAGAGGACTTATTTTGCCCCCCTCGAAGCTGCCCAAGTGAAGGAATGAATGCTTTCACTGGGCAAGAGAACTTATTTTGCCCCCCTGGAAGCTGCCCAAGGAAGCAATGAAGGTTTTGAGTGGCCAATAGGACTCATTTTGCCTCCCTGAAACCTGCCGAAGAAAGGAAGGCGGGCTTTCAGTTGGAAAGGGGACTCATTTTGTCCCCCTGGAAGCTGCCCAAGGAAGGAACGAGGGCTTTCAGTGGCCAAGAGTACTTATTTTGCCCTCCTTGTAGCTGCCCAAGGAAGGAACAAGGGCTTTCAGTGGCCAAGAGGACTCCTTTTGCCCCCCTGGAAGCTGCCCAAGGAAAGAACGAGGGCTTTCAGTGGTGAAGAGGACTTATTTTGCCGCCCTGGAAGCTGCCTAAGTAAGGAACGAGGGGTTTCATTGAACAACAGGATTTATTTTGCCCCCCTGGATGCTGCCTAAGGAAGCAATGAGGGCTTTGAGTCGCCAAGAGATCTTATTTTGCCCCCTTGTAAGCTGCCTAAGGAAGGAATGAGGGCGTTCAGTGGCCAAGAGGACTTATTTTGCCCAGCTAGAAGCTTCCCAAGGAAGGAAGGAGGGCTTTCAGTGGCCAAGAGGACTTATTTTGCCCCCCTGGAATCTGCCCAAGGAAGGAATGAGGGCTTTGAGTGGCCAAGAGGACTTATTTTGCCCCCCTGGAAGCTGCCCAAGGAAGGAACGAGGGCTTTGAGTTGCCACAAGGACTTGCTTTACCTTCCTGGTACCTGCCCAAGTAAGGAACGAGGGCTTTAAGTGGCCAATAGGACTCATTTTGCCCCCCTGGAAGCTGCCCAAGGAACGAACGAGGGCTTTCAGTTGCCAAAAGGACATATTTCCCCCCCATGGAAGCTGCCCAAGGAAGGAACGAGGGCTTTCAGTGGCCAAGACGACTTATTTTGCCCGCCTAGAAGCTGCCGAAGTTAGGAATGAGGGCTTTTAGTGGCAAAGAGGACTGATTTTGACCCCATGGAAGCTGCCCAAGGAAGGAACGAGGGCTTTCACTGGCCAAGAGGACTTAATTTGCCCCCCTGGAAGCTGCCGAAGGAAGGAACGAAGGCTTTCAGTGTCCAAGAGGAATTATTTTGCCCACCTGGAAGCTTCCCAAGTAAGGAAGGAGGGTTTTTAATGGCGAAGAGGACTTATTTCCCCCCCTCGAAGCTGCCCAAGTGAAGGAATGAATGCTTTCACTGGGCAAGAGAACTTATTTTGCCCCCCTGGAAGCTGCCGAAGAAAGGAAGGCGGGCTTTCAGTTGGAAAGGGGACTCATGTTGTCCCCCTGGAAGCTGCCCAAGGAAGGAACGAGGGCTTTCAGTGCCCAAGAGTACTTATTTTGCCCTCTTTGTAGCTGCCCAAGGAAGGAACAAGGGCTTTCAGTGGCCAAGAGGACTCCTTTTGCCCCCCTGGAAGCTGCCCAAGGAAGGAACGAGGGCTTTCAGTGGCCAAGAGTACTTATTTTGCCGTCCTTGTAGCTGCCCAAGTAAGGAACAAGGGCTTTCAGTGGCCAAAAAGACTCATTTTGCCACCCTGGAAGCTGCTGAAGGAAGGAAGGAGGGCTTTCAGTGGCCAAGAGGACTTATTTTACCCCCCTGGAAGCTGTCCAAGGAACGAACGAGGGCTTTCAGTTGCCAAAAGGACTTATTTCCCCCCCATGGAAGCTGCCCAAGGAAGGAACGAGGGCTTTCAGTGGCCAAGAGGACTTATTTTGCCAGCCGAGAAGCTGCCCAAGTTTGGAATGAGGGCTTTGAGTGGCAAAGAGGACTAATTTTGACCCCCTGGAAGCTGCCCAAGGAAGGAAGGAGGCCTTTGACTTGCCACGAGGAGTTATTTTGCCCCACTGGAAGCTGCCCAAGGAAGGACCGAAGGCTTTTAGTTGCCACACACTGGGACTTATTTTGCCCCCCTCGAAGCTTCCCAAGGAAGGAATGAAGGCTTTGAGTGGCCAAGAGGACTTATTTTGTCCCCTGGAAGCTCCCCAAGGAAGCAATGAGGGTTTTCAGTGGCCAAGAGGACTTATTTTTCCCCCCTGGAAGCTGCCCAAGGACGGAAGGAGGGTTTTCAGTGGCTAAGAGGACTTATTCGGCCCCCCTGGAAGCTGCCCAAGGAAGGAACGAGGGCTTTCAGTTGCCACAAGGACTTATTTCCCCCCCCGGAACCTGCCCAAGGAAGGAACGAGGGCTTTCAGTTGCCAGAAGGACTTATTTTGCCCTCCTGGAAACTGCCTCAGGAAGGAACGAGGGCTTTCAGTGGCCATGAGGACTCATATTCGCCCCTGGAAGCTCCCGAAGAAAGGAACGAGGGCTTTCAGTGATCAGAGGACTTATTTTGCCCCCGTGGAAGCTGCCCAAGGAAGGAACGAGGGGTTTCAGTGGCCAAAAGGACCCATTTTGCCCCCCTGGAAGCTACCCAACGATGGAACGAGGGCTTTCAGTGGCCAAGAGAACTTATTTTGCCCTCCTGGCAGCTGCCGAAGGAAGGAACGAGGGCTTTCAGTGGCCAAGAGGACTTATTTCGCCCCCCTCGAAGCTGTCCAAGTAAGGAACGAGGTCTTTCATTGGACAAAAGGACTCATGTTGCCCCCCTGGAAGCTGGCCAAGGAAGCAATGAGGGCTTAGAGTGGCCAAGGCGTCTTATTTTACCCCCCTGGAAACTGCCGAAGAATGGAATGAAGGCTTTCAGTGGCCAAGAGGACTTATTATGCCCCCCTCGAAGCTGCCCGAGGAAGGAACGAGGGCTTTCAGTTTACAAGAGGACTAATTTTCCCGCCCTGGAAGCTGCCCAAGGAGGGAACGAGGGCTTTCAGTGGCCAAGAGGACTTATTTTGCCCACCTAGATGCTTCCCAAGGAAGGAACGAGGGCTTTCAGTGGTCAAGAGGACTTACTTTGCCCCCCTGAAAGCTGCCGAAGTAAGGAACGAGGGCTTTCAGTGACCAATAGGACTCCTTTTGCCTCCATGAAAGCTGCCCAAGGAAGGAACGATGGCTTTCAGTAGGAAAGAGGACTCATTTTGCCCCCCTGGACGATGCCCAAGGAAGGAACGAGGGCTTTCAGTGGCCAAGAGGACTTATTTTGTCCCCCTGGAAGCTGCCTTAGTTTGGAGCGAAGGCTTTCAGTGGGCACAAGGACTTATTTTGCCCCCCTGGATGTTGCCCAAAGAAGCAATGAGGGTTTTGAGTGGCCAAGAGTACTTATTTTTCCTCCCTGGAAGCTGCCCATGGAAGCAATGAGGGCTTTGAGTGGCCAAGACGTCTTATTTTGCCCCCCTGGAAGCTGCCGAAGAATGGAATGAGGGCTTTCAGTGGCCAAGAGGAATTATTTTGCCCACCTAGAAGCTTCCCAAGGAAGGAACGAGGGCTTTCAGTGGGCAAGAGGACTTATTTTGCCACTCTGGAATGTTCGAAAGGAAGGAATGAGGGCTTTCAGTGACCATGAGGACTTATTTTGCACCCCTCGAAGCTGCCGGAGGAAGGAACGACGGCTTTGAGTGGACAAGAGGACTTATTTTGCCCCCCTGAAAGCTGCCCAAGGAGGGAACGAGCGCTTTCAGTGGCGAAGAGGACTTATTTTGCCCACCTAGATGCTTCCCAAGGAAGGAACGAGGGCTTTCAGTGGCCAAGAGGACTTATTTTTCCCCCCTGGAATCTACCGAAGTAAGCAACGAGGGCTTTCAGTGGCCAATAGGACTCATATTGCCTCCCTGAAAGCTGCCCAAGGAAGGAACGATGGCTTTCAGTTGGAAAGAGGACTTATTTTGACCCCTGGCAGCTGCCCAAGGAAGGGACAAGGGCTTTCAGTGGCCAAGAGGACTGATTTTGCCCCCCTGGAATCTACCGAAGTAAGCAACGAGGGCTTTCAGTGGCCAATAGGACTCATATTGCCCCCCTGGAAGCTCCCCAAGGAAGGAACGAGGGCTTTCAGTGGCCAAGAGGACTTATTTTGACCCCTGGCAGCTGCCCAAGGAAGGGACAAGGGCTTTCAGTGGCCAAGAGGACTGATTTTGCCCCCCTGGTTGCTGCCCAAGGAAGGAACAAGGGCTTTCAGTGACCAAGAGGACTCATTTTGGCCCCCTTGGAAGCTGCCCAAGGTAGGAACTACTGCTTTCAGTGGCGAAGAGGACTTATTTTGTCGCCCTGGTAGCTGCCCAAGGAAGCAGTGAGGGTTTTCAGTGGCCAAGAGGACTTTTTTTGCCCCCCTGGAAGCTGCCCAAGGAAGGAAGGAGGGCTTTAAGTGGCCAAGAGGACTTATTTTGCCCCCCTGGAATCTGCCCAAGGAAGTAATGAGGGCTTTGAGTGGCCAAGAGGACTTATTTTGCCCCCCTGGAAGCTGCCCAAGGAAGGAACGAGGGCTTTGAGTTGCCACAAGGACTTACTTTACCTTCCTGGTACCTGCCCAAGTAAGGAACGAGGGCTTTAAGTGGCCAATAGGACTCATTTTGCCCCCCTGGAAGCTGCCCAAGGAACGAACGAGGGCTTTCAGTTGCCAAAAGGACATATTTCCCCCCCATGGAAGCTGCCCAAGGAAGGAACGAGGGCTTTCAGTGGCCAAGAGGACTTATTTTGCCCGCCTAGAAGCTGCCGAAGTTAGGAATGAGGGCTTTTAGTGGCAAAGAGGACTGATTTTGACCCCATGAAAGCTGCCCAAGGAAGGAACGAGGGCTTTCACTGGCCAAGAGGATTTAATTTGCCCCCCTGGAAGCTGCCGAAGGAAGGAACGAAGGCTTTCAGTGTCCAAGAGGACTTATTTTGCCCACCTGGAAGCTTCCCAAGTAAGGAAGGAGGGTTTTTAATGGCGAAGAGGACTTATTTTGCCCCCCTCGAAGCTGCCCAAGTGAAGGAATGAATGCTTTCACTGGGCAAGAGAACTTATTTTGCCCCCCTGGAAGCTGCCCAAGGAAGCAATGAAGGTTTTGAGTGGCCAATAGGACTCATTTTGCCTCCCTGAAACCTGCCGAAGAAAGGAAGGCGGGCTTTCAGTTGGAAAGGGGACTCATTTTGTCCCCCTGGAAGCTTCCCACGGAAGGAACGAGGGCTTTCAGTGGCCAAGAGTACTTATTTTGCCCTCCTTGTAGCTGCCCAAGGAAGGGACAAGGGCTTTCAGTGGCCAAGAGGACTGATTTTGCCCCTCTGGAAGCTGCCCAAGCAAGGAACAAGGACTTTCAGTGACCAAGAGGACTTCTTTTGCCCCCCTGGCAGCTGCCCAAGGAAGGAACAAGGGCTTTCAGTGGCCAAGAGGACTCATTTTGCCCCCCTTGGAAGCTGCCCAAGGTAGGAACTACTGCTTTCAATGGCGAAGAGGACTTATTTTGTCACCCTGGTAGCTGCCCAAGGAAGTAATGAGGGCTTTCAGTGGCCAAGAGGACTTATTTTGCACCCCTGGAAGCTGCCGAAGGAAGCAATGAGGGTTTTAAGTGGCCAAGAGGACTTATTTTGCCCCCCTGGAAGCTGCCGAAGTTAGGAAAGAGGGCTTTTAGTGGCAAAGAGGACTTATTTTGCCCACCTGGAAGCTTCCCAAGTAAGGAAGGAGGGTTTTTAATGGCGAAGAGGACTTATTTTGCCCCCCTCGAAGCTGCCCAAGTGAAGGAATGAATGCTTTCACTGGGCAAGAGAACTTATTTTGCCCCCCTGGAAGCTGCCCAAGGAAGCAATGAGGGTTTTGAGTGGCCAATAGGACTCATTTTGCCTCCCTGAAACCTGCCGAAGAAAGGAAGGCGGGCTTTCATTTGGAAAGGGGACTCATTTTGTCCCCCTGGAAGCTGCCCAAGGAAGGAACGAGGGCTTTCAGTGGCCAAGAGTACTTATTTTGCCCTCCTTGTAGCTGCCCAAGGAAGGAACAAGGGCTTTCAGTGGCCAAGAGGACTCCTTTTGCCCCCCTGGAAGCTGCCCAAGGAAAGAACGAGGGCTTTCAGTGGTGAAGAGGACTTATTTTGCCGCCCTGGAAGCTGCCTAAGTAAGGAACGAGCGGTTTCATTTGACAACAGGACTTATTTTGACCCCCTGGAAGCTGCCCAAGGAAGCAATGAGGGCTTTGAGTCGCCAAGAGATCTTATTTTGCCCCCTTGTAAGCTGCCTAAGGAAGGAATGAGGGCTTTCAGTGTCCAAGAGGACTTATTTTGCCCTCCTGGCAGCTGCCGAAGGAAGGAACGAGGGCTTTCAGTGGCCAAGAGGACTTATTTTGCCCCCCTCGAAGCTGTCCAAGTAAGGAACGAGGTCTTTCATTGGACAAAAGGACTCATGTTGCCCCCCTGGAAGCTGGCCAAGGAAGCAATGAGGGCTTAGAGTGGCCAAGGCATCTTATTTTACCCCCCTGGAAGCTGCCGAAGAATGGAATGAGGGCTTTCAGTGACCAAGAGGACTTATTATGCCCCCCTCGAAGCTGCCCGAGGAAGGAACGAGGGCTTTCAGTTTACAAGAGGACTAATTTTCCCGCCCTGGAAGCTGCCCAAGGAGGGAACGAGGGCTTTCAGTGGCCAAGAGGACTTATTTTGCCCACCTAGATGCTTCCCAAGGAAGGAACGAGGGATTTCATTGGTCAAGGGGACTTATTTTGACCCCTGGCAGCTGCCCAAGGAAGGAACGAGGGCTTTCAGTGGCCAAGAGGACTTATTTTGACCCCTGGCAGCTGCCCAAGGAAGGGACAAGGGCTTTCAGTGGCCAAGAGGACTGATTTTGCCCCTCTGGAAGCTGCCCAAGCAAGGAAGAAGGACTTTCAGTGGCCAAGAGGACTTCTTTTGCCCCCCTGGTAGCTGCCCAAGGAAGGAACATGGGCTTTCAGTGGCCAAGAGGACTCATTTTGCCCCCCTTGGAAGCTGCCCAAGGTAGGAACTACTGCTTTCAGTGGCGAAGAGGACTTATTTTGTCGCCCTGGTAGCTGCCCGAGGAAGGAACGAGGGCTTTCAGTTTACAAAAGGACTAATTTTCCCGCCCTGGAAGCTGCCCAAGGAGGGAACGAGGGCTTTCAGTGGCCAAGAGGACTTATTTTGCCCACCTAGATGCTTACCAAGGAAGGAACGAGGGCTTTCAGTGGTCAAGAGGACTTATTTTGCCCCCCTGAAAATTGCCGAAGTATGGAACGAGGGCTTTCAGTGACCAATAGGACTCCTTTTGCCTCCATGAAAGCTGCCCAAGGAAGGAACGATGGCTTTCAGTTGGAAAGAGGACTCTTTTTGCCCCCCTGGACGATGCCCAAGGAATGAACGATGGCTTTCAGTGGCCAGGAGGACTTATTTTGTCCCCCTGGAAGCTGCCTTAGTTTGGAACGAAGGCTTTCAGTGGGCACAATGACTTATTTTGCCCCCCTGGATGTTGCCCAAAGACGCAATGAGGGTTTTGAGTGGCCAAGAGTACTTATTTTTCCTCCCTGGAAGCTGCCCATGGAAGCAATGAGGGCTTTGAGTGGCCAAGACGGCTTATTTTGCCCCCCTGTAAGCTGCCGAAGAATGGAATGAGGGCTTTCAGTGGCCAAGAGGAATTATTTTGCCCACCTAGAAGCTTCCCAAGGAAGGAACGAGGGCTTTCAGTGGCCAAGAGGACTTATTTTGCCATTCAGGAATGTTCGAAAGGAAGGAATGAGGGCTTTCAGTGACCATGAGGACTTATTTTGCCCCCCTCGAAGCTGCCGGAGGAAGGAACGACGGCTTTGAGTGGACAAGAGGACTTATTTTGCCCCCCTGAAAGCTGCCCAAGGAGGGAACGAGCGCTTTCAGTGGCGAAGAGGACTTATTTTGCCCACCTAGATGCTTCCCAAGGAAGGAACGAGGGCTTTCAGTGGCCAAGAGGACTTATTTTTCCCCCCTGGAATCTACCGAAGTAAGCAACGAGGGCTTTCAGTGGCCAATAGGACTCATATTGCCTCCCTGAAAGCTGCCCAAGGAAGGAACGATGGCTTTCAGTTGGAAAGAGGACTCATTTTGCCCTCCTGGAAGCTCCCCAAGGAAGGAACGAGGGCTTTCAGTGGCCAAGAGGACTTATTTTGACCCCTGGCAGCTGCCCAAGGAAGGGACAAGGGCTTTCAGTGGCCAAGAGGACTGATTTTGCCCCTCTGGAAGCTGCCCAAGCAAGGAACAAGGACTTTCAGTGGCTAAGAGGACTTCTTTTGCCCCCCTGGTAGCTGCCCAAGGAAGGAACAAGGGCTTTCAGTGGCCAAGAGGACTCATTTTGCCCCCCTTGGAAGCTGCCCAAGGTAGGAACTACTGCTTTCAGTGGCGAAGAGGATTTTTTTTGTCGCCCTGGTAGCTGCCCAAGGAAGTAATGAGGGCTTTCAGTGTCCAAGAGGACTTATTTTGCACCCCTGGAAGCAGCCGAAGGAAGCAATGAGGGTTTTAAGTGGCCAAGAGGACTTATTTTGCCCCCCTCGAAGCTGCAAAAGTAAGGAATGAAGGCTTTCAGTGTCCAAGAGTACTAATTTTGGCCTCCTGGAAGCTTCCCAAGGAAGCAGTGAGGGTTTTCAGTGGCCAAGAGGACTTTTTTTGCCCCCCTGGAAGCTGCCCAAGGAAGGAAGGAGGACTTTAAGTGGCCAAGAGGACTTATTTTGCCCCCCTGGAATCTGCCCAAGGAAGGAATGAGGGCTTTGTGTCGCCAAGAGGACTTATTTTGCCCCCCTGGAAGGTGCCCAAGGAAGGAACGAGGGCTTTGAGTTGCCACAAGGACTTACTTTACCTTCCTGGTACCTGCCCAAGTAAGGAACGAGGGCTTTAAGTGGCCAATAGGACTCATTTTGTCCCCCTGGAAGCTCCCCAAGGAACGAACGAGGGCTTTCAGTTGCCAAAAGGACATATTTCCCCCCCATGGAAGCTGCCCAAGGAAGGAACGAGGGCTTTCAGTGGCCAAGAGGACTTATTTTGCCCGCCTAGAAGCTGCCGAAGTTAGGAATGAGGGCTTTTAGTGGCAAAGAGGACTGATTTTGACCCCATGGAAGCTGCCCAAGGAAGGAACGAGGGCTTTCAGTGTCCAAGAGGACTTATTTTGCCCACCTGGAAGCTTCCCAAGTAAGGAAGGAGGGCTTTTAATGGCGGAGAGGACTTATTTTGCCCCCCTCGAAGCTGCCCAAGTGAAGGAATGAATGCTTTCACTGGGCAAGAGAACTTATTTTGCCCCCCTGGAAGCTGCCCAAGGAAGCAATGAGGGTTTTGAGTGGCCAATAGGACTCATTTTGCCTCCCTGAAACCTGCCGAAGAAAGGAAGGCGGGCTTTCAGTTGGAAAGGGGACTCATGTTGTCCCCCTGGAAGCTGCCCAAGGAAGGAACGCGGGCTTTCCGTGGCCAAGAGTACTTATTTTGCCCTCCTTGTAGCTGCCCAAGGAAGGAACAAGGGCTTTCAGTGGCCAAGAGGACTCCTTTTGCCCCCCTGGAAGCTGCCCAAGGAAAGAACGAGGGCTTTCAGTGGCGAAGAGGGCTTATTTTGCCGCCCTGGAAGCTGCCCAAGGAAGTAATGAGGGCTTTGAGTCGCCAAGAGATCTTATTTTGCCCCCTTGTAAGCTGCCTAAGGAAGGAATGAGGGCGTTCAGTGGCCAAGAGGACTTATTTTGCCTAGCTAGAAGCTTCCCAAGGAAGGAACGAGGGCTTTCAGTGGCCAAGAGGACTTATTTTGCCCTCCTGGCAGCTGCCCAAGGAAGGAGCAAGGGCTTTTAGTGGCCAAGAGGACTTATTTTGCCCCCCTGGAAGCTGCCGAAGGAAGTAATGAGGGTTTTCAGTGGCAAAGAGGACTTATTTTGCCCCCCTGGAAGCTGCTCAAGGAAGGAAGGAGATCTTTCAGTGGCGAAGAGGACTTATTTTGCCCCCCTGGAAGCTGCCGAAGGAAGGAAGGAGGTCTTTCAGTGGAGAAGAGGACTTATTTTGCCCCCCTGGCAGCTGCCCAAGGAAGGAACAATGTCTTCGAGTGGGCAAGAGGACTCATTTTGCCCCCCTGGAAGCTGCCCAAGGAAGGAACGAGGGCTTTTCCTGGCCTAGAGGACTTATTTTGCCCCCCTGCAAGCTCCCGAAGGAAGTAATGAGGGTTTTCAGTGGCCAAGAGTACTTATTTTGTCCCCCTGGAAGCTGTCTAAGGAAGGAACGTGGGCTTTGAGTTGCCACGAGGACTTATTTTACCCCCCTGGAAGCTGCCTAAGGAAGGAACGAGGGCTTTCTTTTTCCATAAGGAATTATTTTTGGCCACTTGTAGCTGCCCATGGAAGGAATGTGGGCTTTCAGTGGCCAAGAGGACTTATTCTGCCCCCATGGAAGCTGCCCAAGGAAGGAAGGAGGGCTTCCAGTTACCAAGAGGACTTATTTTGCCCCCCTGAAGCTGCCCAAGGAAGGAACGAGGACTTTCAGTTGCCACGAGGAGTTATTTTGCCCCCCTGGAAGCTGCCCAAGGATGAAACGAGGGCTTTCAGTGGCACAGAGGACTTATTTTGTCCCCATGGAAGCTGCCCAAGGAAAGAACGAGGGCTTTCAGTGGCCAAGAGGACTTATTTTGCCCCCCTGGAAGCTGCACAAGGAAGGAAGGAGGGCTTTCAGTGGCCAAGAGGACTCATTTTGCCCCCCGGGAAACTGCCCAAGGAAGGAAGGAGGGCTTTCAGGGGCCAAGAGGACTCATTTTGCCGCCCTGGAAACTGCCCAAGGAAGGAAGGCGGGCTTTCAGTTGGAAAGAGGACTCATTTTGCCCCCCTCGAAGCTACCGAAGGAAGGAACGAGGGCTTTCAGTGGCCAATGGGACTCATTTTGCCCTCCTTGTAGCTGCCCAAGGAAGGAACAAGGGCTTTCAGTGGCCAAGAGGACTCCTTTTGTCCCCCTGGAAGCTGCCCAAGGAAGGAACGAGGGCTTTAAGTGGTGACGAGTACTTTTTTTGCCCCCCTGGAAGCTGCCCAAGTAAGGAACAAGGGGTTTCATTGGACAACAGGACTCATTTTGCCCCCCTGGAAGCTGCCCAAGGAAGCAATGAGGGCTTTGAGTGCCCAAGAGGTCTTATTTTACCCCCTTGTAAGCTTCCTAAGCAAGGAATGAGGGCTTTAACTGGCCAAGAGGACTTCTTTTGCCCACCTAGAAGCTTCCCAAAGAAGGAAGGAGGGCTTTCAGTGGCCAAGAGGACTTATTTTGACCCCTGGCAGCTGCCCAAGGAAGGGACAAGGGCTTTCAGTGGCCAAGAGGACTGATTTTGCCCCTCTGGAAGCTGCCCAAGCAAGGAACAAGGACTTTCAGTGGCCAAGAGGACTTCTTTTGCCCCCCTGGCAGCTGCCCAAGGAAGGAACAAGGGCTTTCAGTGGCCAAGAGGACTCATTTTGCCCCCCTGGAAGCTGCCCAAGGTAGGAACTACTGCTTTCAGTGGCTAAGAGGACTTGTTTTGCGCCCCTGGACGCTGCTGAAGGAAGCAATGAGGGTTTTAAGTGGCCAAGAGGACTTATTTTGCCCCCCTCGAAGCTGCAGAAGTAAGGAATGAAGGCTTTCAGTTGCCAAGAGGACTAATTTTGGCCTCCTGGAAGCTGCCCAAGGAAGCAGTGAGGGTTTTCAGTGGCCAAGAGGACTTTTTTTGCCCCCCTGGAAGGTGCCCAAGGAAGGAAGGAGGGCTTTCAGTGGCCAAGAGGACTTATTTTGTCCCGCTGGAAGCTGCCCAAGGAAGGAACGAGGGCTTTGAGTTGCCACAAGGACTTACTTTACCTTCCTGGTACCTGCCCAAGTAAGGAACGAGGGCTTTAAGTGGCCAATAGGACTCATTTTGCCCCCCTGGAAGCTGCCCAAGGAACGAACGAGGGCTTTCAGTTGCCAAAAGGACTTATTTCCCCCCCATGGAAGCTGCCCAAGGAAGGAACGAGGGCTTGCAGTGGCCAAGAGGACTTATTTTGCCAGCCTAGAAGCTGCCCAAGTTTGGAATGAGGGCTTTGAGTGGCAAAGAGGACTAATTTTGACCCCCTGGAAGCTGCCCAAGGAAGGAACAAGGCCTTTGACTTGCCACGAGGAGTTATTTTGCCCCCCTGGAAGCTGCCCAAGGAAGGACCGAAGGCTTTTAGTTGCCACACACTGGGACTTATTTTGCCCCCCTCGAAGCTTCCCAAGGAAGGAATGAAGGCTTTGAGTGGCCAAGAGGACTTATTTTGTCCCCTGGAAGCTCCCCAAGGAAGCAATGAGGGTTTTCAGTGGCCAAGAGGACTTATTTTCCCCCCTTGGAAGCTGCCCAAGGACGGAAGGAGGGTTTTCAGTGGCTAAGAGGACTAATTCTGCCCCCCTGGAAGCTGCCCAAGGAAGGAACGAGGGCTTTCAGTTGCCACAAGGACTTATTTCCTCCCCCGGAACCTGCCCAAGGAAGGAACGAGGGCTTTCAGTTGCCAGAAGGACTTATTTTGCCCTCCTGGAAACTGCCTCAGGAAGGAACGAGGGCTTTCAGTGGCCATGAGGACTCATATTCGCCCCTGGAAGCTCCCGAAGAAAGGAACGAGGGCTTTCAGTGATCAGAGGACTTATTTTGCCCCCCTGGAAGCTACCCAAGGATGGAACGAGGGCTTTGAGTGGCAAAGAGGACTTATTTTGCCCCCGTGGAAGCTGCCCAAGGAAGGAACGAGGGTTTTCAGTGGCCAAAAGGACCCATTTTGCCCCCCTGGAAGCTACCCAAGGTTGGAACGAGTGCTTTCAGTGGCAAAGAGGACTTATTTTGCCCCCGTGGAAGCTGCCCAAGGAAGGAAGGAGGGCTTTCAGTGGCCAAGAGGACTTATTTTGCCCCCCTCGAAGCTGTCCAAGTAAGGAACGAGGTCTTTCATTGGACAAAAGGACTCATGTTGCCCCCCTGGAAGCTGGCCAAGGAAGCAATGAGGGCTTAGAGTGGCCAAGGCGTCTTATTTTACCCCCCTGGAAGCTGCCGAAGAATGCAATGAGGGCTTTCAGTGGCCAAGAGGACTTATTATGCCCCCCTCGAAGCTGCCCGAGGAAGGAACGAGGGCTTTCAGTTTACAAGAGGACTAATTTTCCCGCCCTGGAAGCTGCCCAAGGAGGGAACGAGGGCTTTCAGTGGCCAAGAGGACTTATTTTGCCCACCTAGATGCTTCCCAAGGAAGGAACGAGGGCTTTCAGTGGTCAAGAGGACTTATTTTGCCCCCCTGAAAGCTGCCGAAGTAAGGAACGAGGGCTTTCAGTGGCCAATAGGACTCCTTTTGCCTCCATGAAAGCTGCCCAAGGAAGGAACGATGGCTTTCAGTTGGAAAGAGGACTCATTTTGCCCCCCTGGACGATGCCCAAGGAAGGAAGGAGGGCTTTCAGTGGCCAAGAGGACTTATTTTGCCCCCCTGGAAGCTGCCTTAGTTTGGAACGAAGGCTTTCATTGGGCACAAGGACTTATTTTGCCCCCCTGGATGTTGCCCAAAGAAGCAATGAGGGTTTTGAGTGGCCAAGAGTACTTATTTTTCCTCCCTGGAAGCTGCCCATGGAAGCAATGAGAGCTTTGAGTGGCCAAGACGTCGTATTTTGCCCCCATGGAAGCTGCCGAAGAATGCAATGAGGGCTTTCAGTGGCCAAGAGGAATTATTTTGCCCACCTAGAAGCTTCCCAAGGAAGGAACGAGGGCTTTCAGTGGGCAAGAGGACTTATTTTGCCACTCTGGAATGTTCGAAAGGAAGGAATGAGGGCTTTCAGTGACCATGAGGACTTATTTTGCCCCCCTCGAAGCTGCCGGAGGAAGGAACGACGGCTTTGAGTGGACAAGAAGACTTATTTTGCCTCCCTGAAAGCTGCCCAAGGAGGGAACGAGCGCTTTCAGTGGCCAAGAGGACTTATTTTGCCCACCTAGATGTTTCCCAAGGAAGGAACGAGGGCTTTCAGTGGCCAATAGGAGTCATTTTGCCCCCCTGGAAGCTCCCCAAGGAACGAACGAGGGCTTTCAGTTGCCAAAAGGACTTATTTCACCCCCCATGGAAGCTGCCCAAGGAAGGAACGAGGGCTTTCAGTGGCCAAGACGACTTATTTTGCCCGCCTAGAAGCTGCCGAAGTTAGGAATGAGGGCTTTTAGTGGCAAAGAGGACTGATTTTGACCTCATGGAAGCTGCCCAAGGAAGGAACGAGGGCTTTTAGTGTCGAAGAGGACTTATTTTGCCCACCTGGAAGCTTCCCAAGTAAGGAAGGAGGGTTTTTAATGGCGAAGAGGACTTATTTTGCCCCCCTCGAAGCTGCCCAAGTGAAGGAATAAATGCTTTCACTGGGCAAGAGAACTTATTTTGCCCCCCTGGAAGCTGCCCAAGGAAGCAATGAGGGTTTTGAGTGGCCAATAGGACTCATTTTGCCTCCCTGAAACCTGCCGAAGAAAGGAAGGCGGGCTTTCAGTTGGAAAGGGGACTCATGTTGTCCCCCTGGAAGCTGCCCAAGGAAGGAACGAGGGCTTTCAGTGGCCAAGAGTACTTATTTTGCCCTCCTTGTAGCTGCCCAAGGAAGGAACAAGGGCTTTCAGTGGCCAAGAGGACTCCTTTTGCCCCCCTGGAAGCTGCCCAAGGAAAGAACGAGGGCTTTCAGTGGCGAAGAGGGTTTATTTTGCCGCCCTGGAAGCTGCCCAAGGAAGCAATGAGGGCTTTGAGTCGCCAAGAGATCTTATTTTGCCCCCTTGTAAGCTGCCTAAGGAAGGAATGAGGGCGTTCAGTGGCCAAGAGGACTTATTTTGCCTAGCTAGAAGCTTCCCAAGGAAGGAACGAGGGCTTTCAGTGGCCAAGAGGACTTATTTTGCCCTCCTGGCAGCTGCCCAAGGAAGGAGCAAGGGCTTTTAGTGGCCAAGAGGACTTATTTTGCCCCGCTGGAAGCTGCCGAAGGAAGGAAGGAGGTCTTTCAGTGGCCAAGAGGACTCATTTTGCCCTCCTGGAAGCTGCCCAAGGAAGGAACGAGGGCTTTTCGTGACCAAGAGGACTTATTTTGCCCCCCTGCAAGCTCCCGAAGGAAGTAATGAGGGTTTTCAGTGGCGAAGAGTACTTATTTTGCCCCCCTGGAAGCTGTCTAAGGAAGGAACGTGGGCTTTGAGTTGCCACGAGGACTTATTTTGCCCCCCTGGAAGCTGCCTAAGGAAGGAACGAGGGCTTTGATTTGCCATAAGGAATTATTTTTGGCCCCTTGTAGCTGCCCATGGAAGGAATGTGGGCTTTCAGTGGCCAAGAGGATTTATTTTGCCCCCATGGAAGCTGCCCAAGGAAGGAAGGAGGGCTTCCATTTACCAAGAGGACTTATTTAGCCCCCCTAAAGCTGCCCAAGGAAGGAACGAGGACTTTCAGTTGCTACGAGGAGTTATTTTGCCCCCCTGGAAGCTGCCCAAGGATGAAACGATGGCTTTCAGTGGCACAGAGGACTTATTTTGTCCCCATGGAAGCTGCCCAAGGAAAGAACGAGGGCTTTCAGTGGCCTAGAGGACTTACTTTGCCCCCCTGGAAGTTGCAGAAGTAAGGAACGAGGGCTTTCAGTGGAAAATTGGACTCATTTTGGCTACCTGAAAGCTGCCCAAGGATGGAACGAGGGCTTTCAGTTTTAAAAAGGACTCATTTTGCCCCCTTTGAAGCTGCCCAAGGAAGGAACGAGTGCTTTCAGTGGCCAAGAGGACTTATTTTTCCCCCCTGGAAGCTGCACAAGGAAGGAAGGAGGGCTTTCAGTGGCCAAGAGGACTCATTTTGCCCCCCGGGAAACTGCCCAAGGAAGGAAGGAGGGCTTTCAGGGGCCAAGAGGACTCATTTTGCCGCCCTGGAAACTGCCCAAGGATGGAAGGCGGGCTTTCAGTTGGAAAGAGGACTCATTTTGCCCCCCTCGAAGCTACCGAAGGAAGGAACGAGGGCTTTCAGTGGCCAATGGGACTCATTTTGCCCTCCTTGTAGCTGCCCAAGGAAGGAACAAGGGCTTTCAGTGGCCAAGAGGATTCCTTTTGTCCCCCTGGAAGCTGCCCAAGGAAGGAACGAGGGCTTTAAGTGGTGACGAGTACTTTTTTTGCCCCTCTGGAAGCTGCCCAAGTAAGGAACAAGGGGTTTCATTGGACAACAGGACTCATTTTGCCCCCATGGAAGCTGCCCAAGGAAGCAATGAGGGCTTTGAGTGGCCAAGAGGTCTTATTTTACCCCCTTGCAAGCTTCCTAAGCAAGGAATGAGGGCTTTAACTGGCCAAGAGGACTTCTTTTGCCCACCTAGAAGCTTCCCAAAGAAGGAAGGAGGGCTTTCAGTGGCCAAGAGGACTTATTTTGACCCCTGGCAGCTGCCCAAGGAAGGGACAAGGGCTTTCAGTGGCCAAGAGGACTGATTTTGCCCCTCTGGAAGCTGCCCAAGCAAGGAACAAGGACTTTCAGTGGCCAAGAGGACTTCTTTTGCCCCCCTGGCAGCTGCCCAAGGAAGGAACAAGGGCTTTCAGTGGCCAAGAGGACTCATTTTGCCCCCCTGGAAGCTGCCCAAGGTAGGAACTACTGCTTTCAGTGGCTAAGAGGACTTGTTTTGCGCCCCTGGACGCTGCTGAAGGAAGCAATGAGGGTTTTAAGTGGCCAAGAGGACTTATTTTGCCCCCCTCGAAGCTGCAAAAGTAAGGAATGAAGGCTTTCAATTGCCAAGAGGACTAATTTTGGCCTCCTGGAAGCTGCCCAAGGAAGCAGTGAGGGTTTTCAGTGGCCAAGAGGACTTTTTTGCCCCCCTGGAAGCTGCCCAAGGAAGGAAGGAGGGCTTTCAGTGGCCAAGAGGACTTATTTTGTCCCGCTGGAAGCTGCCCAAGGAAGGAACGAGGGCTTTCAGTGGGCAAGAGGACTTATTTTGCCCCCCTTGATGCTGCCGAAGGAAGTAATGAGGGTTCTCAGTGGCCAAGAGTACTTATTTTGCACCACTAGAAGCTGACCAAGAAAGGAACGAGGTCTTTCAGTGGCGTTAAGGACTTATTTTGCGCGCCTAGAAGCTTCCCAAAGAAGGAACGAGGTCTTTCAGTAGCTAAGAGGACTAACTTTGCCCCCCTGTAAGCTGCCCAAGGAAGGAACTTGGGCTTTTAGTGGCGAAGAGGTCTTATTTTGTCGCCCTGGAAGCTGCTCAAGGAAGGAACGAGGGCTTTCAGTGGGCAAGAGGACTTATTTTGCCCCCCTTGAAGCTGCCGAAGGAAGTAATGAGGGTTTTCAGTGGCCAAGAGGAATTATTTTGCCCCCCTAGAAGCTGCCCAAGTAAGGAATGTGGGCTTTCAGTGGCCAAGAAGACTTATTTTGCCCCTTTGGGAGCTGCCCAAGGAAGGAAGGAGGGCTTTCAGTAGCAAAGAGGACTTATTTTGCACCACTAGAAGCTGACCAAGTAAGGAACGAAGTCTTTCAGTGACGATGAGGACTTATTTTGCGCGCCTAGAATCTTCCCAAGGAAGGAATGAGGGCTTTAAGTGGCCAAGACGACTAACTTTGCCCCCCTGGAAGCTGCCCAAGGAAGGAACAAGGGCTTTTAGTGGCGAAGAGGACTTATTTTGTCACCCTGGTAGTTGCCCAAGGAAGGAACGAGGGCTTTCAGTGGGGAAGAGGACTTATTTTGCACCCCTGGAAGCTGCCCAAGGAAGCAATGAGGGTTTTTAGTGGCCAAGAGGACTTATTTTGCCCCCCTCGAAGCTGGCAAAGGAAGGAATGAAGGCTTTGAGCGGCCAAGAGGACTTATTTTGGCCTCCTGGAAGCTGCCTAAGGAAGCAGTGCGGGTTTTCAGTGGCCAAGAGGACTTATTTTGCCCCCCTGGAAGCTGCCCAAGGAAGGAAGGAGGGCTTTCAGTGGCCAAGAGGACTTATTTTGCCCCCCTCGAAGCTGTCCAAGTAAGGAACAAGGTCTTTCATTGGACAAAAGGACTCATGTTGCCCCCCTGGAAGCTGACCAAGGAAGCAATGAGGGCTTAGAGTGACCAAGGCGTCTTATTTTACCCCCCTGGAAGCTGCCGAAGAATGGAATGAGGGCTTTCAGTGGCCAAGAGGACTTATTATGCCCCCCTCGAAGCTGCCCGAGGAAGGAACGAGGGCTTTCAGTTTACAAGAGGACTAATTTTCCCGCCCTGGAAGCTGCCCAAGGAGGGAACGAGGGCTTTCAGTGGCCAAGAGGACTTATTTTGCCCACCTAGATGCTTACCAAGGAAGGAACGAGGGCTTTCAGTGGTCAAGAGGACTTATTTTGCCCCCCTGAAAGCTGCCGAAGTAAGGAAAGAGTGCTTTCAGTGGCCAATAGGACTCCTTTTGCCGCCATGAAAGCTGCCCAAGGAAGGAACGATGGCTTTCAGTTGGAAAGAGGACTCATTTTGCCCCCCTGGACGATGCCCAAGGAAGGAACGAGGGCTTTCAGTGGCCAAGAGGACTTATTTTGCCCCCCTGGAAGCTGCCTTAGTTTGGAACGAAGGCTTTGAGTGGGCCCAATGACTTATTTTGCCCCCCTGGATGTTGCCTAAAGAAGCAATGAGGGTTTTGAGTGGCCAAGAGTACTTATTTTTCCTCCCTGGAAGCTGCCCATGGAAGCAATGAGAGCTTTGAGTGGCCAAGACGTCGTATTTTGCCCCCCTGGAAGCTGCCGAAGAATGCAATGAGGGCTTTCAGTGGCCAAGAGGAATTATTTTGCCCACCTAGAAGCTTCCCAAGGAAGGAACGAGGGCTTTCAGTGGCCAAGAGGACTTATTTTGCCACTCTGGAATGTTCGAAAGGAAGGAATGAGGGCTTTCAGTGACCATGAGGACTTATTTTGCCCCCCTCAAAGCTGCCGGAGGAAGGAACGACGGCTTTGAGTGGACAAGAGGACTTATTTTGCCCCCCTGAAAGCTGCCCAAGGAGGGAACGAGCGCTTTCAGTGGCCAAGAGGACTTATTTTGCCCACCTAGATGCTTCCCAAGGAAGGAACGAGGGCTTTCAGTGGCCAAGAGGACTCATTTTGCCCCCCTGGAAGCTCCCCAAGGAACGAACGAGGGCTTTCAGTTGCCAAAAGGACTTATTTCCCCCCCCATGGAAGCTGCCCAAGGAAGGAACGAGGGCTTTCAGTGGCCAAGAGGACTTATTTTGCCCGCCTAGAAGCTGCCGAAGTTAGGAATGAGGGCTTTTATTGGCAAAGAGGACTGATTTTGACCTCATGGAAGCTGCCCAAGGAAGGAACGAGGGCTTTCAGTGTCCAAGAGGACTTATTTTGCCCACCTGGAAGCTTCCCAAGTAAGGAAGGAGGGTTTTTAATGGCGAAGAGGACTTATTTTGCCCCCCTCGAAGCTGCCCAAGTGAAGGAATGAATGCTTTCACTGGGCAAGAGAACTTATTTTGCCCCCCTGGAAGCTGCCCAAGGAAGCAATGAGGGTTTTGAGTGGCCAATAGGACTCATTTTGCCTCCCTGAAACCTGCCGAAGAAAGGAAGGCGGGCTTTCAGTTGGAAAGGGGACTCATGTTGTCCCCCTGGAAGCTGCCCAAGGAAGGAACGAGGGCTTTCAGTGGCCAAGAGTACTTATTTTGCCCTCCTTGTAGCTGCCCAAGGAAGGAACAAGGGCTTTCAGTGGCCAAGAGGACTCCTTTTGCCCCCCTGGAAGCTGCCCAAGGAAAGAACGAGGGCTTTCAGTGGCGAAGAGGGCTTATTTTGCCGCCCTGGAAGCTGCCCAAGGAAGCAATGAGGGCTTTGAGTCGCCAAGAGATCTTATTTTGCCCCCTTGTAAGCTGCCTAAGGAAGGAATGAGGGCGTTCAGTGGCCAAGAGGACTTAGTTTGCCTAGCTAGAAGCTTCCCAAGGAAGGAACGAGGGCTTTCAGTGGCCAAGAGGACTTATTTTGCCCTCCTGGAATCTGCCCAAGGAAGGAGCAAGGGCTTTTAGTGGCCAAGAGGACTTATTTTGCCCCCCTGGAAGCTGCCGAAGGAAGTAATGAGGGTTTTCAGTGGCAAAGAGGACTTATTTTGCCCCCCTGGAAGCTGCCCAAGGAAGGAACGAGGGCTTTCAGTTGCCACGAGGACTTATTTTGCCCTCCTGGAAGCTGCTCAAGGAAGGAAGGAGATCTTTCAGTGGCGAAGAGGACTTATTTTGCCCCCCTGGAAGCTGCCGAAGGAAGGAAGGAGGTCTTTCAGTGGCCAAGAGGACTTATTTTGCCCCCCTGGCAGCTGCCCAAGGAAGGAACAAGGGCTTTGAGTGGGCAAGAGGACTCATTTTGCCCCCCTGGAAGCTGCCCAAGGAAGGAATGAGGGCTTTTCGTGGCCAAGAGGACTTATTTTGCCCCCCTGCAAGCTCCCGAAGGAAGTAATGAGGGTTTTCAGTGGCCAAGAGTACTTATTTTGCCCC
Organism: Cyclura pinguis; assembly: GCA_030412105.1. Lineage (NCBI taxonomy): Eukaryota > Metazoa > Chordata > Lepidosauria > Squamata > Iguanidae > Cyclura > Cyclura pinguis. The sequence goes on from CM059600.1 coordinate 5,208,857, forward strand.
CCTGGAAGCTGCCTAAGGAAGGAACGAGGGCTTTCATTTGCCATAAGGAATTATTTTTGGCCCCTTGTAGCTGCCCATGGAAGGAATGTGCGCTTTCAGTGGCCAAGAGGACTTATTCTGCCCCCATGGAAGCTGCCCAAGGAAGGAAGGAGGGCTTCCAGTTACCAAGAGGACTTATTTTGCCCCCCTGAAGCTGCCCAAGGAAGGAACGAGGACTTTCAGTTGCCACGAGGAGTTATTTTGCCCCCCTGGAAGCTGCCCAAGGATGAAACGAGGGCTTTCAGTGGCACAGAGGACTTATTTTGTCCCCATGGAAGCTGCCCAAGGAAAGAACGAGGGCTTTCAGTGGCCAAGAGGACTTATTTTGCCCCCCTGGAAGTTGCAGAAGTAAGGAACGAGGGCTTTCAGTGTCAAATTGGACTCCTTTTGCCTACCTGAAAGCTGCCCAAGGATGGAACGAGGGCTTTCAGTTTTAAAAAGGACTCATTTTGCCCCCTTTGAATCTGCCCAAGGAAGGAACGAGTGCTTTCAGTGGCCAAGAGGACTTATTTTTCCCCGCTGGAAGCTGCACAAGGAAGGAAGGAGGGCTTTCAGTGGCCAAGAGGACTCATTTTGCCCCCCAGGAAACTGCCCAAGGAAGGAAGGAGGGCTTTCAGGGGCCAAGAGGACTCATTTTGCCGCCCTGGAAACTGCGCAAGGAAGGAAGGCGGGCTTTCAGTTGGAAAGAGGACTCATTTTGCCCCCCTCGAAGCTACCGAAGGAAGGAACGAGGGCTTTCAGTGGCCAATGGGACTCATTTTGCCCTCCTTGTAGCTGCCCAAGGAAGGAACAAGGGCTTTCAGTGGCCAAGAGGACTCCTTTTGTCCCCCTGGAAGCTCCCCAAGGAACGAACGAGGGCTTTCAGTTGCCAAAAGGACTTATTTCCCCCCCCATGGAAGCTGCCCAAGGAAGGAACGAGGGCTTTCAGTGGCCAAGAGGACTTATTTTGCCCACCTAGATGTTTCCCAAGGAAGGAACGAGGGCTTTCAGTGGCCAAGAGGACTCATTTTGCCCCCCTGGAAGCTCCCCAAGGAACGAACGAGGGCTTTCAGTTGCCAAAAGGACTTATTTCCCCCCCCATGGAAGCTGCCCAAGGAAGGAACGAGGGCTTTCAGTGGCCAAGAGGACTTATTTTGCCCGCCTAGAAGCTGCCGAAGTTAGGAATGAGGGCTTTTAGTGGCAAAGAGGACTGATTTTGACCACATGGAAGCTGCCCAAGGAAGCAATGAGGGTTTTGAGTGGCCAATAGGACTCATTTTGCCTCCCTGAAACCTGCCGAAGAAAGGAAGGCGGGCTTTCAGTTGGAAAGGGGACTCATTTTATCCCCCTGGAAGCTGCCCAAGGAAGGAACGAGGGCTTTCAGTGGCCAAGAGTACTTATTTTGCCCTCCTTGTAGCTGCCCAAGGAAGGAACGAGGGCTTTCAGTGACCAGAGGACATATTTTGCCCCCCTGGAAGCTACCCAAGGATGGAACGAGGGCTTTGAGTGGGAAAGAGGACTTATTTTGCCCCCGTGGAAGCTGCCCAAGGAAGGAACGAGGGGTTTCAGTGGCCAAAAGGACCCATTTTGCCCCCCTGGAAGCTACCCAAGGATGGAACGAGTGCCTCTTTCAGTGCCTCTTTCAGTGGCAAAGAGGTTTTATTTTGCCCCCGTGGAAGCTGCCCAAGGAAGGAACGAGGGCTTTCAGTGGCCAAGAGGACTTATTTTGCCCCCCTCGAAGCTGTCCAAGTAAGGAACGAGGTCTTTCATTGGACAAAAGGACTCATGTTGCCCCCCTGGAAGCTGGCCAAGGAAGCAATGAGGGCTTAGAGTGGCCAAGGCGTCTTATTTTACCCCCCTGGAAGCTGCCGAAGAATGGAATGAGGGCTTTCAGTGGCTAAGAGGACTTATTATGCCACCCTCGAAGCTGCCCGAGGAAGGAACGAGGGCTTTCAGTTTACAAGAGGACTAATTTTCCCGCCCTGGAAGCTGCCCAAGGAGGGAACGAGGGCTTTCAGTGGCCAAGAGGACTTATTTTGCCCACCTAGATGCTTACCAAGGAAGGAACGAGGGCTTTCAGTGGTCAAGAGGACTTATTTTGCCCCCCTGAAAGCTGCCGAAGTAAGGAACGAGGGCTTACAGTAGCCAAGAGGACTTATTTCCCTCCCATGGAAGCTGCCCAAGGAAGGAACGAGGGCTTTCAGTTGCCAAGAGGACTTATTTCCCCCCCATGGAAGCTGCGCAAGGAAGGAACGAGGGCTTTCAGTGGCCAAGAGGACTTATTTTTCCCGTCTAGAAGCTGCCGAAGTTAGGAATGAGGGCTTTTAGTGGCAAAGAGGACTGATTTTGACCCCATGGAAGCTGCCCAGGGAAGGAACGAGGGCTTTCACTGGCCAAGAGGACTTAATTTGCCCCCCTGGAAGCTGCCGAAGGAAGGAGCGAAGGCTTTCAGTGTCCAAGAGGACTTATTTTGCCCACCTGGAAGCTTCCCAAGTAAGGAAGGAGGGTTTTTAATGGCGAAGAGGACTTATTTTGCCCCCCTCGAAGCTGCCCAAGTGAAGGAATGAATGCTTTCACTGGGCAAGAGAATTTATTTTACCCCCCTGGAAGCTGCCCAAGGAAGCAATGAGTGTTTTGAGTGGCCAATAGGACTCATTTTGCCTCCCTGAAACCTCCCGAAGAAAGGAAGGCGGGCTTTCAGTTGGAAAGGGAACTCATTTTGTCCCCCTGGAAGCTGCCCAAGGAAGGAACGAGGGCTTTCAGTGGCCAAGAGTACTTATTTTGCCCTCCTTGTAGCTGCCCAAGGAAGGAACAAGGGCTTTCAGTGGCCAAGAGGACTCCTTTTGCCCCCCTGGAAGCTGCCCAAGGGAAGAACGAGGGCTTTCAGTGGTGAAGAGGACTTATTTTACCGCTCTGGAAGCTGCCCAAAGAAGCACTGAGGGCTTTGAGTCGCCAAGAGATCTTATTTTGCCCCTTGTAAGCTGCCTAAGGAAGGAATGAGGGCTTTCAGTGGCCAAGAGGACTTATTTTGCCTAGCTAGAAGCTGCCCAAGGAAGCAATGAGGGCTTTGAGTCGCCAAGAGATCTTATTTTGCCCCCCTGGAAGCTGCCGAAGGAAGTAATGAGGGTTTTCAGTGGCAAAAAGGACTTATTTTGCCCCCCTGGAAGCTGCCCAAGGAAGGAACGAGGGCTTTCAGTTGCCATGAGGACTTATTTTGCCCCCCTGGAAGTTGCTCAAGGAAGGAAGGAGATCTTTCAGTGGCCAAGAGGACTTATTTTGCCCCCCTGGAAGCTGCCGAAGGAAGGAAGAAGGTCTTTCAGTGGCCAAGAGGACTCATTTTGCCCCCCTGGAAGCGGCCGAAGGAAGGAACGAGGGCTTTTCGTTGCCAAGAGGACTTATTTTGCCCCCCTGCAAGCTCCCGAAGGAAGTAATGAGGGTTTTCAGTTGCCAAGAGTACTTATTTTGCCCCCCTGGAAGCTGTCTAAGGAAGGAACGTGGGCTTTGAGTTGCCACGAGGTCTTAGTTTGCCCCCCTGGAAGCTGCCTAAGGAAGGAACGAGGGCTTTCATTTGCCATAAGGAATTATTTTTGGCCCCTTGTAGCTGCCCATGGATTTCAGTGGCTTTCAGTGGCCAAGAGGACTTATTTTGCCCCCATGGAAACTGCCCAAGGAAGTAAGGAGGGCTTCCAGTTACCAAGAGGACTTATTTTGCCCCCCTGAAGCTGCCCAAGGAAGGAACGAGGGCTTTCAGTGGCCAAGAGGACTTATTTTGCCCCTCTGGAAGCTGCCCAAGCAAGGAACAAGGACTTTCAGTGGCGAAGAGGACTAATTTTCCCGCCCTGGAAACTGCCCAAGGAGGGAACGAGGGCTTTCAGTGGCCAAGAGGACTTATTTTGCCCACCTAGATGCTTACCAAGGAAGGAACGAGGGCTTTCAGTGGTCAAGAGGATTTATTTTGCCCCCCTGAAAGCTGCCGAAGTAAGGAACGAGGGCTTTCAGTGGCCAATAGGACTCCTTTTGCCTCCATGAAAGCTGCCCAAGGAAGGAACGATGGCTTTCAGTTGGAAAGAGGACTCATTTTGCCCCCCTGGACGATGCCCAAGGAAGGAAGGAGGGCTTTCAGTGGCCAAGAGGACTTATTTTACCGCCCTGGAATCTGCCCAAGGAAGGAACGAGGGCTTTGAGTTGCCACGAGGACTTATTTTGCCCCACTGGAAGCTGCTCAAGGAAGGAAGGAGATCTTTCAGTGGCCAAGAGGACTTATTTTGCCCCCCTGGAAGCTGCCGAAGGAAGGAAGGAGGTCTTTCAGTGGCCAAGAGGACTTATTTTGCCCCCCTGGAAACTGCCTCAGGAAGGAACGAGGGCTTTCAGTGGCCATGAGGACTCATATTCCCCCCTGGAAGCTCCCGAAGAAAGGAACGCGGGCTTTCAGTGACCAGAGGACTTATTTTCCCCCCCTGGTAGCTACCCAAGGATGGAACGAGGGCTTTGAGTGGCAAAGAGGACTTATTTTGCCCCCGTGGAAGCTGCGCAAGGAAGGAACGAGTGGTTTCAGTGGCCAAAACGACCCATTTTGCCCCCCTGGAAGCTACCCAAGGACGGAACGAGGGCTTTCAGTGGCAAATAGGACTTATTTTGCCCCCGTGGAAGCTGCCCAAGGAAGGAACGAGGGCTTTCAGTGGCTGAGAGGACTTATTTTGCCCCCCTCGAAGCTGTCCAAGTAAGGAACGAGGTCTTTCATTGGACAAAAGGACTCATTTTGCCACCCTGGAAGCTGGCCAAGGAAGCAATGAGGGCTTAGAGCGACCAAGGCGTCTTATTTTGCCCCCCTGGAAGCTACCGAAGAATGGAATGAGGGCTTTCAGTGGCCAAGAGGACTTATTATGCCCCCCTCGAAGCTGCCCGAGGAAGGAAGGAGGGCTTTCAGTGGCCAAGAGGATTTATTTTTCCCCCCTGAAAGCTGCCGAAGCAAGGAACGAGGGCTTTCAGTGGCCAATAGGACTCCTTTTGCCTCCATGAAAGCTGCCCAAGGAAGGAACGATGGCTTTCAGTTGGAAAGAGGACTCATTTTGCCCCCCTGGACGATGCCCAAGGAAGGAAGGAGGGCTTTCAGTGGCCAAGAGGACTTATTTTACCGCCCTGGAATCTGCCCAAGGAAGGAACGAGGGCTTTCAGTTGCCACGAGGACTTATTTTGCCCCACTGGAAGCTGCTCAAGGAAGGAAGGAGATCTTTAAGTGGCCAAGAGGACTTATTTTGCCCCCCTGGAAGCTGCCGAAGGAAGGAAGGAGGTCTTTCAGTGTCCAAGACGACTTATTTTGCCCCCCTGGAAACTGCCTCAGGAAGGAACGAGGGCTTTCAGTGGCCATGAGGACTCATATTCCCCCCTGGAAGCTCCCGAAGAAAGGAACGAGGGCTTTCAGTGACCAGAGGACTTATTTTCCCCCCCTGGAAGCTACCCAAGGATGGAACGAGGGCTTTGAGTGGCAAAGAGGACTTATTTTGCCCCCGTGGAAGCTGCCCAAGGAAGGAACGAGGGGTTTCAGTGGCCAAAACGACCCATTTTGCCCCCCTGGAAGCTACCCAAGGACGGAACGAGGGCTTTCAGTGGCAAAGAGGTTTTATTTTGCCCTCATGGAAGCTGCCCAAGGAAGGAACGAGGGCTTTCAGTGGCTGAGAGGACTTATTTTGCCCCCCTCGAAGCTGTCCAAGGAAGGAACGAGGTCTTTCATTAGACAAAAGGACTCATTTTGCCACCCTGGAAGCTGACCAAGGAAGCAATGAGGGCTTAGAGCGACCAAGGCGTCTTATTTTGCCCCCCTGGAAGCTACCGAAGAATGGAATGAGGGCTTTCAGTGGCCAAGAGGACTTATTATGCCCCCCTCGAAGCTGCCCGAGGAAGGAAGGAGGGCTTTCAGTGGCCAAGAGGACTTTTTTCCCCCCCATGGAAGCTGCCCAAGGAAGGAACGAGGGCTTTCAGTTGCCAAAAGGACTTATTTCCCCCCCATGGAAGCTGCCCAAGGAAGGAACGAGGGCTTTCAGTGGCCAAGAGGACTTCTTTTGCCCGTCTAGAAGCTGCCGAAGTTAGGAATGAGGGCTTTTAGTGGCAAAGAGGACTGATTTTGACCCCATGGAAGCTGCCCAAGGAACGAACGAGGGCTTTCACTGGCCAAGAGGACTTAATTTGCCCCCCTGCAAGCTGCCGAAGGAAGGAACGAAGGCTTTCAGTGTCCAAGAGGACTTATTTTGCCGACCTGGAAGCTTCCCAAGTAAGGAAGGAGGGTTTTTAATGGCGAAGAGGACTTATTTTGCCCCCCTCGAAGCTGCCCAAGTGAAGGAATGAATGCTTTCACTGGGCAAGAGAACTTATTTTGCCCCCCTGGAAGCTGCCCAAGGAAGCAATGAGGGCTTTCAGTCGCCAAGAGATCTTATTTTGCCGCCTTGTTAGCTGCCTAAGGAAGGAATGAGGGCTTTCAGTGGCCAAGAGGACTTATTTTGCCTAGTAGAAGCTTCCCAAGGAAGGAACGAGGGCTTTCAGTGGCCAAGAGGACTTATTTTGCCCTCCTGGCAGCTGCCCAAGGAAGGAACAAGGGCTTTAAGTCGCCAAGAGAACTCATTTTCCCCCCTCGAAGGTGCCCAAGGAAGGAACGAGGGCTTTTAGTGGCCAAGATGACTTATTTTGCCCCCCTGGAAGCTGCCGAAGGAAGTAATGAGGGTTTTCAGTGGCAAAGAGCACTTATTTTGCCCCCCTGGAAGCTGCCCAAGGAAGGAACGAGGGCTTTCGGTTGCCACGAGGACTTATTTTGCCCCACTGGAAGCTGCTCAAGGAAGGAAGGAGATCTTTCAGTGGCCAAGAGGACTTATTTTGCCCCCCTGGAAGCTGCCGAAGGAAGGAAGGAGGTCTTTCAGTGGAGAAGAGGACTTATTTTGCCCCCCTGGCAGCTGCCCAAGGAAGGAAGAAGGGCTTTCAGTGGGCCAGAGGACTCATTTTGCCCTCCTGGATGCTGCCCAAGGAAGGAACGAGGGCTTTTCGTGGCCAAGAGGACTTATTTTGCCCCCCTGCAAGCTCCTGAAGGAAGTAATGAGGGTTTTCAGTGGCCAAGAGTACTTATTTTGCCCCCCTGGAAGCTGTCTAAGGAAGGAACAAGGGCTTTGAGTTACCACGAGGACTTATTTTGCCCCCCTGGAAGCTGCCTAAGGAAGGAACGAGGGCTTTCATTTGCCATAAGGAATTATTTTTGGCCCCTTGTAGCTGCCCATGGAAGGAATGTGGGCTTTCAGTGGCCAAGAGGACTTATTTTGCCCCCATGGAAGCTGCCCAAGGAAGAAAGGAGGGCTTCCAGTTACCAAGAGGACTTATTTTGCCCCCCTGAAGCTGCCCAAGGAAGGAACGAGTACTTTCAGTTGCCACTAGGAGTTATGTTGCCCCCCTGGAAGCTGCCCAAGGATGAAACGAGGGCTTTCAGTGGCCAAGAGGACTTATTTTGCCCCCCTGGAAGCTGCACAAGGAAGGAAGGAGGGCTTTCAGTTGCCAAGAGGACTCATTTTGCCCCCCGGGAATCTGCCCAAGGAAGGAAGGAGGGCTTTCAGTGGCCAAGAGGACTCATTTTGCCCCCCTGGAAACTGCCCAAGGAAGGAAGGCGGGCTTTCAGTTGGAAAGAGGAATCATTTTGCCCCCCTCGAAGCTACCGAAGGAAGGAACGAGGGCGTTCAGTGGCCAATAGGACTCATTTTGCCCTCCTTGTAGCTGCCCAAGAAAGGAACAAGGGCTTTCAGTGGCCAAGAGGACTCCTTTTGTCCCCCTGGAAGCTGCCCAAGGAAGGAACGAGGGCTTTAAGTGTTGACGAGTACTTTTTTTGCCCCCCTGGAAGCTGCCCAAGTAAGGAACAACGGGTTTCATTGGACAACAGGACTCATTTTGCCCCCCTGGAAGCTGCCCAAGGAAGCAATGAGGGCTTTGAGTGGCCAAGAGGTCTTATTTTACCCCCTTGTAAGCTTCCTAAGCCAGGAATGAGGGCTTTAACTGGCCGAGAGGACTTCTTTTGCCCACCTAGAAGCTTCCCAAAGAAGGAATGAGGGCTTTCAGTGGCCAAGAGGACTTATTTTCACCCCGGCAGCTGCCCAAGGAAGGGACAAGGGCTTTCAGTGGCCAAGAGGACTGATTTTGCCCCTCTGGAAGCTGCCCAAGCAAGGAACAAGGACTTTCAGTGGCCAAGAGGACTTCTTTTGCCCCCCTGGCAGCTGCCCAAGGAAGGAACAAGGGCTTTCAGTGGCCAAGAGGACTCATTTTGACCTCCTGGGAGCTGCCCAAGGTAGGAACTACTGCTTTCAGTGGCGAAGAGGACTTATTTTGTCGCCCTGGTAGCTGCCCAACGAAGTAATGAGGGCTTTCAGTGGCCAAGAGGACTTATTTTGCACCCCCGGAAGCTGCCGAAGGAAGCAATGAGGGTTTTAAGTGGCCAAGAGGACTTATTGTACCCCCCTCGAAGCTGCAAAAGTAAGGAATGAAGGCTTTCAGTGGCCAAGAGGACTAATTTTGCCCCCCTGGAATCTGCCCAAGGAAGGAATGAGGGCTTTCAGTGGCCAAGAGCACTTATTTTGCCCCCCTGGAAGCTGCCCAAGGAAGGAATGAGGTCTTTGAGTCGCCAAGAGGACTTATTTTGCCCCCCTGGAAGGTGCCCAAGGAAGGAACGAGGGCTTTGAGTTGCCACAAGGACTTACTTTACCTTCCTGGTACCTGCCCAAGTAAGGAACGAGGGCTTTAAGTGGCCAATAGGACTCATTTTGCCCCCCTCGAAGCTCCCCAAGGAACGAACGAGGGCTTTCAGTTGCCAAAAGGACTTATTTCCCCCCCATGGAAGCTGCCCAAGGGAGGAACGAGAGCTTTCAGTGGCCAAGAGGACTTATTTTGCCAGCCTAGAAGCTGCCCAAGTTTGTAATGAGGGCTTTGAGTGGCAAAGAGGACTAATTTTGACCCCCTGGAAGCTGCCCAAGGAAGGAACGAGGCCTTTGACTTGCCACGAGGAGTTATTTTGCCCCCCTGGAAGCTGCCCAAGGAAGGACCGAAGGCTTTTAGTTGCCACACACTGGGAATTATTTTGCCCCCCTCGAAGCTTCCCAAGGAAGGAATGAATGCTTTGAGTGGCCAAGAGGACTTATTTTGCCCCCTGGAAGCTCCCCAAGGAAGCAATGAGGGTTTTCAGTGGCCAAGAGGACTTATTTTCGGCCCCTTGTAGCTGCCGAAGGAAGGAACGAAGCCTTTCAGTGGCCAAGAGGACTTATTTTGCCCCCCTGGAAGCTGCCGAAGGAAGGAATGAGGGCTTTCAGTTGCCACAAGGAATTATTTTCGGCCCCTTGTAGCTGCCGAAGGAAGGAACGAAGCCTTTAAGTGGCCAGGAGGACTTATTTTGCCCCCCTGGAAGCTGCCCAAGGAAGCAATGAGGGTTTCCAGTGGCCAATATTACTCATTTTCCCTCTTTGAAACCTGCCTAAGGAAGGAAGGCGGGCTTTCAGTTGGAAAGAGGACTCATTTTGCCGACCTAGAAGCTTCCCAAGGAAGGAACGAGGGCTTTCAGTGGCCAAGAGTACTTTTTTTACCCTCCTTGTAGCTGCCAAAAGAAGGAACAAGGGCGTACAGTGGTTAAGAGGACTCCTTTTTTCCCCCTGGAAGCTGCCCAAGGAGGGAACGAGGGCTTTAAGTGGTGAAGAGGATTTATTTTGCCCCCCTGGAAGCTGCCCAAGGACGGAAGGAGTGCTTCCAGTGGCTAAGAGGACCCATTTTGCCCCCCTGGAATCTGCCCAAGGAAGGAATGACGGCTTTAAGTGTCCAAGAGGACTTATTTTGCCCCCATGGAAGCTGCCCAAGGAAGGAACGAGGGCTTTCAGTTGCCACAAGGAATTATTTTCAGCCCCTTGTAGCTGCCGATGGAAGGAACGAAGGCTTTCAGTGGCCAAGAGGACTTATCTTGCCCCTCTGGAAGCTGCCCAAGGAAGGAAGGAGGGCTTTCAGTGGCTAAGAGGACTTATTTTGCCCCCCTGGAATCTGCCCAAGGAAGGAACGAGGGCTTTCAGTGGCAAAGAGGACTTTTTTTGCCCCCCTTGAAGCTGCCGAAGGAAGGAAGGAGAGCTTTCAGTGGCCAAGAGTACTTATTTTGTCCCCCTGGAAGCTGCCCAAGGAAGGAACGAGAGCTTTCAGTTGCCACGCGGACTTATTTTGGCCCCCTGGAAGCTGCCCAAGGAAGGAACGAGGGCTTTCAGTTGCCACGCGGACTTATTTTGCCCCCCTGGAAGCTTCCCAAGGAAGGAACGAGGGCTTTCCCTGGCCAAGAGGACTTATTTTGCCCCCCTAGAAGCTGCCCAAGGAAGAAATGTGGGCTTTCAGTGGCTAAGAGGACTTATTTTGCCCCCCTGGAAGCTGCCCAAGCAAGGAACGAGGGCTTTCAGTGGCCAAGAGGACTTAGTTTGCCCCCCTAGAAGCTGCCCAAGGAAGCATTGAGGGCTTTCAGTGCCCAAGAGGACTAATTTTTTTCCCCTGGAATCTTTCCAGGAAAGGAATGTGCGCTTTCTGTGTCCAAAAGAACTTGTTTTGCTCCCCTGGAAGCTTCCCAAGGAAGGAAGGAGGCCTTTCAGTGGCCAAAAGGACTTATTTTGCCCCCTCGAAGATGCCCAAGGAAGGAAAGAGGACTTTCAGTGGCCAAGAGGAATTATTTTCCCCCTAGAAGCTGCCCCAGGAAGGAATGTTGGCTTTCAGTGGCCAAGAGGACTTATTTTGCCCCCCTGGAAGCTGCCAAAGGAAGGAAGGAGGGCTTTCAGTGGCCAAGAGGACTTGTTTTGCCCCCCTGGAATCTGCCCAAGGAAGGAACGAGGGCTTTCAGTGGCCAAGAAGACTCATTTTGCCACCCTGGAAGCTGCCCAAGGAAGGAAGGAGGGCTTTCAGTGACCAAAATGACTTATTTTGCCCCCCTGGAAGCTGCCCAAGGAAGAAAGTATGGCTTTCAGTGGCCAAGAGGAATTATTTTGCCCCACTAGAAGCTGCCCAAGGAAGGAATGTGGGCTTTCAGTGGCCAAGAGGACTTTTTTTGCCCCCCTGGAATCTGCCGAAGGAAGAAAGGAGGGCTTTCAGTAACCAAGAGGTCTTATTTTGCACCACTAGAAGCTGACCAAGTAGGGAAGGAGGTCTTTCAGTGGCGAAGAGGACTTATTTTGCGCGCCTAGAAGCTTCCCAAAGAAGGAACGAGGCCTTTCAGTAGCTAAGAGGACGAACTTTGCCCCCCTGTAAGCTGCCCAAGGAAGGAACTTGGGCTTTTAGTGGCGAAGAGGTCTTATTTTGTCGCCCTGGAAGCTGCCCAAGGAAGGAACGAGGGCTTTCAGTGGGCAAGAGGACTTATTTTGCACCCCTGGAAGCTGCCCATTGATGAAACGAAGGCTTTTAGTTGCCACACACAGGGACTTATTTTGCCCCCCTCGAAGCTGCCCAAGGAAGGAATGAAGGCTTTGAATGTCCAAGAGGACTCATTTTGCTCCCTGGAAGCTGCCCAAGGAAGGAAGGAGGGCTTTCAGTGGCCAAGAGGACTTATTTTGCCCCCCTGGCAGCTGCCCAAGGAAGTAACGAGGGCTTTCAGTGGCCAAGAGGACTTATTTTGCCCCCCTGGAAGCTGCCAAAGGAAGGAAGGAGGTCTTTCAGTGGCCAAGAGGACTTATTTTGCCCCTCTTGAAGCTGCCGAAGGAAGTAATGAGGGTTTTCAGTGGCCATGAGGAATTATTTTGCCCCCCTAGAAGCTGCCCAAGTAAGGAATGTGGCCTCTCAATGGCCAAGAAGACTTATTTTGCCCGTTTGGGAGCAGCCCAAGGAAGGAAGGAGGGCTTTCAGTAGCAAAGAGGACGTATTTTGCACCACTAGAAGCTGACCAAGTAAGGAACGAGATCTTTCAGTGACGAAGAGGACTTATTTTGCACGCCTAGAAGCTTCCCAAGGAAGGAATGAGGGCTTTAAGTGGCCAAGACGACTAACTTTGCCCCCCTGGAAGCTGCCCAAGGAAGGAACGAGGGCTTTTAGTGGCGAAGAGGACTTATTTTGTCACCCTGGTAGTTGCCCAAGGAAGGAACGAGGGCTTTCAGTCGGCAAGAGGACTTATTTTGCATCCCTGGAAGCTGCCCAAGGAAGCAATGAGGGTTTTTAGTGGCCAAGAGGACTTATTTTGCCCCCCTCGAAGCTGCCAAAGGAAGGAATGAAGGCTTTTAGCGGCCAAGAGGACTTATTTTAGCCTCCTGGAAGCTGCCTAAGGAAGCAATGCGGTCTTTCAGTGGCCAAGAGGACTTATTTTGCCCCCCTGGAAGCTGCCCAAGGACGGAAAGAGGGCTTTCAGTGGCTAAGAGGACTCATTTTGCCCCCCTGGAATCAGCCCAAGGAAGGAATGAGGGCGTTAAGTGGCCAAGAGGACTTATTTTGCCCCCATGGAAGCTGCCCAAGGAAGGAACGAGGGCTTTCAGTTGCCACAAGGAATTTTTTTCAGCCCCTTGTAGCTGCCGAAGGAAGGAACGAAGGCTTTCAGTGGCCAAGAGGACTTATCTTGCCCCCCTGGAAGCTGCCCAAGGAAGGAAGGAGGGCTTTCAGTGGCCAAGAGGACTCATTTTGCCCCCCTCGAATCAGCCCAAGAAAGGAATGAGGGCTTTAAGTGGCCAAGAGGACTTATTTTGCCCCCATGGAAGCTTCCCAAGGAAGGAACGAGGGCTTTCAGTTGCCACAAGGAATTATTTTCAGCCCCTTGTAGCTGCCGAAGGAAGGAACGAAGGCTTTCAATGGCCAAGAGGACTTATCTTGCCACCCTGGAAGCTGCCCAAGGAAGGAAGGAGGGCTTTCAGTGGCCAAGAGGACTTATTTTGCCCCCCTGGAAGCTGCCCAAGGAAGGAACGAGGGCTTTCAGTGGCAAAGAGGACTTATTTTGCCAACCGTGAAGCTACCGAAGGAAGGAAGGAGAGCTTTCAGTGGCCAAGAGTACTTATTTTGGCCCCCTGGAAGCTGCCCAAGGAAGGAACGAGGGCTTTCAGTTGCCACGCGGACTTATTTTGCCCCCCTGGAAGCTTCCCAAGGAAGGAACGAGGGCTTTCCCTGGCCAAGAGGACTTATTTTGCCCCCCTAGAAGCTGCCCAAGGAAGAAATGTGGGCTTTCAGTGGCCAAGAGGACTTATTTTGCCCCCCTGGAAGCTGCCCAAGGAAGCAATGAGGGCTTTCTGGGGCCAAGAGGACTTATTTTGCGCCCCTAGAATCTGCCTAAGGAAGCATTGAGGGCTTTCAGTGCCCAAGAGGACTAATTTTTTCCCCCTGGAATCTTTCCAGGAAAGGAATGTGCACTTTCTGTGTCCAAAAGAACTTGTTTTGCCCCCCTGGAAGCTGCCCAAGGAAGGAAGGAGGCCTTTCAGTGGCCAAAAGGACTTATTTTGCCCCCCTGGAATCTGCCCAAGGAAGGAAGGAGGGCTTTCAGTGGCCAAGAGGAATTATTTTGCCCCTTAGAAACTACCCCAGGAAGGAATGTGGGCTTTCAGTGGCCAAGAGGACTTATTTTGCCCCCCTGGAAGCTGCCAAAGGAAGGAAGGAGGGCTTTCAGTGGCCCAGAGGACTTATTTTGCACCCCTAGAAGCTGCCCAAGTAAGGAACAAAGGCTTTCAGTGGCCAAGAGGACTTCTTTTGCCCGGTTAGAAGCTGCCCAAGTTAGGAATGAGGGCTTTGAGTGGGAAAGAGGACTAATTTTGACCCCCTGGAAGCTGCCCAAGGAAGGAACGAGGGCTTTCATTGTCCAAGAGGACTTGTTTTGCCCCCCTGGAAGCAGCCCAAGGAAGGAACGAGGGCTTTCAGTGGCCAAGAGGACTTGTTTTGCCCCCCTGGAATCTGCCCAAGGAAGGAACGAGGGCTTTCAGTGGCCAAGAAGACTCATTTTGCCACCCTGGAAGCTGCCCAAGGAAGGAAGGAGTGCTTTCAGTGCCAAGAGGAATTTTTTTGCCCCACTAGTAGCTGCCCAAGGAAGGAATGTGGGCTTTCAGTGGCCAAGAGGACTTTTTTTGCCCCCCTGGAATCTGCCTAAGGAAGGAAGGAGGGCTTTCATTAACCAAGAGGACTTATTTTGCACCACTAGAAGCTGACGAAGTAGGGAACGAGGTCTTTCAGTGGCGAAGAGGACTTATTTTGCGCGCCTAGAAGCTTCCCAAAGAAGGAACGAGGTCTTTCAGTAGCTAAGAGGACTAACTTTGCCCCCGTGTAAGCTGCCCAAGGAAGGAACTTGGGCTTTTAGTGGCGAAGAGGTCTTATTTTGTCGCCCTGGAAGCTGCCCAAGGAAGGAACGAGGGCTTTCAGTGGTGAAGAGAACTTATTTTGCCGAGCTGGAAGCTCCCTAAGTAAGGAACGAGGGGTTTGATTGGAGAACAGGACTTATTTTGCCCCCCTGGAAGCTGCCCAAGGAAGGAACGGGGCTTTCAGTGGCCAAGAGGACTTATTTTGCCCCCCTTGGAAGCTGCCCAAGGTAGCAACTACTGCTTTCAGTGGCGAAGAGGACTTATTTTGTCGCCCTGGTAGCTCCACAAGGAAGTAATAAGGGCTTTCAGTGGCCAAGAGGACTTATTTTGCCCCCCTCGAAGCTGCAAAAGTAGGGAATGAAGGCTTTCAGTGGCCAAGAGGACTAATTTTGGCCTCCTGGAAGCTGCCCATGGAAGCAGTGAGGGTTTTCAGTGGCCAAGAGGACTTATTTTGCCCCCCTGGAAGCTGCCCAAGGAAGGAAGGAGGGCTTTCAGTGGCCAAGAGGACTTATTTTGCCCCCCTGGAATCTGCCCAAGGAAGGAACGAGGGCTTTGAGTGGCCAAGAGGACTTATTTTTCCCCCCTGGAAGCTGCCCAAGGAAGGAACGAGGGCTTTGAGTTGCCACAAGGACTTACTTTACCTTCCTGGTACCTGCCCAAGTAAGGAACGAGGGCTTTAAGTGGCTAATAGGACTCATATTGCCCCCCTGGAAACTCCCCAAGGAACGAACGAGGGCTTTCAGTTGCCAAAAGGACTTATTTCCCCCCCATGGAAGCTGCCCAAGGAAGGAACGAGGGCTTTCAGTGGCCAAGAGGATTTATTTTGCCCGCCTAGAAGCTGCCGAAGTTAGGAATGAGGGCTTTTAGTGGCAAAGAGGACTGATTTTGACCCCATGGAAGCTGCCCAAGGAAGGAACGAGGGCTTTCACTGGCCAAGAGGACTTAATTTGCCCCCCTGGAAGCTACCGAAGGAAGGAAGGAGAGCTTTCAGTGGCCAAGAGTACTTATTTTGGCCCCCTGGAAGCTGCCCAAGGAAGGAACGAGGGCTTTCAGTTGCCACGCGGACTTATTTTGCCCCCCTGGAAGCTTCCCAAAGAAGCAACGAGGGCTTTCCCTGGCAAAGGGACTTATTTTGCCCCCCTAGAAGCTACCGAAGGAAGAAATGTGGGCTTTCAGTGGCCAAGAGGACTTATTTTGCCCCCCTGGAAGCTGCCCAAGGAAGGAACGAGGGCTTTCAGTGGTGAAGAGGACTTATTTTGCCCCCCTTGAAGCTGCCTTAGGAAGTAATGAGGGTTTTCAGTGGCCAAGAGTACTTATTTTGCCCCCCTTTAAGCTGCCCAAGGATGGAACGTGGGCTTTCAGTGGCCAAGAGGACTTACTTTGCCCCCCTGGAACCTGCCCAAGGAAGGAACGAGGGCTTTTATTTGCTTCAAGGAATTATTTTCGGCCCCTGGTAGCTGCCCAAGGAAGGAATGTGGGCTTTCAGTGGCCAAGAGGACTTATTTTACCGCCCTGGAATCTGCCCAAGGAAGGAACGAGGGCTTTCAGTGTCCACAAGGACTTTTTTTGCCCCCCTGGATGTTACCCAAGGAAGCAATGAGGGTTTTCAGTGGCCAAGAGTACTTATTTTTCCCCCCTAGAAGCTACCCAAGGACGGAAGGAGGGTTTTCAGTGGCTAAGAGGACTTATTCTGCCCCCCTGGAAGCTGCCCAAGGAAGGAACGAGGGCTTTCAGTTGCCACAAGGGCTAATTTCCCCCCCCGAACCTGCCCAAGGAGGGAACGAGCGCTTTCAGTGGCCAAGAGGACTTATTTTGCCCACCTAGATGCTTCCCAAGGAAGGAACGAGGGCTTTCAGTGGCCAAGAGGACTTATTTTTCCCCCCTGGAATCTACCGAAGTAAGCAACGAGGGCTTTCAGGGGCCAATAGGACTCATATTGCCTCCCTGAAAGCTGCCCAAGGAAGGAACGATGGCTTTCAGTTGGAATGAGGACTCATTTTGCCCCCCTGGAAGCTCCCCAAGGAAGGAACGAGGGCTTTCAGTGGCCAAGAGGACGTATTTTGACCCCTGGCAGCTGCCCAAGGAAGGGACAAGGGCTTTCAGTGGCCAAGAGGACTGATTTTGCCCCTCTGGAAGCTGCCCAAGCAAGGAACAAGGACTTTCAGTGGCCAAGAGGACTTCTTTTGCCCCCCTGGCAGCTGCCCAAGGATGGAACAAGGGCTTTCAGTGGCCAAGAGGACTCATTTTGCCCCCCTTGGAAGCTGCCCAAGGTAGGAACTACTGCTTTCAGTGGCGAAGAGGACTTATTTTGTCGCCCTGGTAGCTGCCCAAGGAAGTAATGAGGACTTTCAGTGGCCAAGAGGACTTATTTTGCACCCCTGGAAGCTGCCGAAGTAAGGAACGAGGGCTTTCAGTGGCCAATAGGACTCCTTTTGCCTCCATTAAAGCTACCCAAGGAAGGAACGATGGCTTTCAGTTGGAAAGAGGACTCATTTTGCCCCCCTGGACGATGCCCAAGGAAGGAACGAGGGCTTTCAGTGGCGAAGAGGACTTATTTTGTCACCCTGGAAGCTGCCTTGATTTGGAACGAAGGCTTTCAGTGGGCACAAGGACTTATTTTGCCCCCCTGGATGTTGCCCAAAGAAGCAATGAGGGTTTTGAGTGGCCAAGAGTACTTATTTTTCCTCCCTGGAAGCTGCCCATGGAAGCAATGAGGGCTTTGAGTGGCCAAGACGTCTTATTTTGCCCCCCTGGAAGCTGCCGAAGAATGGAATGAGGGCTTTCAGTGGCCAAGAGGAATTATTTTGCCCACCTAGAAGCTTCCCAAGGAAGGAACGAGGGCTTTCAGTGGCCAAGAGGACTTATTTTGCCACTCTGGAATGTTCGAAAGGAAGGAATGAGGGCTTTCAGTGACCATGAGGACTTATTTTGCCCCCTCGAAACTGCCGGAGGAAGGAACGACGGCTTTGAGTGGACAAGAGGACTTATTTTGCCCCCCTGAAAGCTGCCCAAGGAGGGAACGAGCGCTTTCATTGGCCAAGAGGACTTATTTTGCCCACCTAGATGCTTCCCAAGGAAGGAACGAGGGCTTTCAGTGGCCAAGAGGACTTATTTTTCCTCCCTGGAATCTACCGAAGTAAGGAACGAGGGCTTTCAGTGGCCAACAGGACTCATATTGCCTCCCTGAAAGCTGCCCAAGGAAGGAACGATGGCTTTCAGTTGGAAAGAGGACTCATTTTGCCCCCCTGGAAGCTCCCCAAGGAAGGAACGAGGGCTTTCAGTGGCCAAGAGGACTTCTTTTGCCCCCCTGGCAGCTGCCCAAGGAAGGAACAAGGGCTTTCAGTTGCCATGAGGACTTATTTTGCCCCCCTGGAAGTTGTTCAAGGAAGGAAGGAGATCTTTCAGTGACCAAGAGGACTTATTTTGCCCCGCTGGAAGCTGCCGAAGGAAGGAAGGAGGTCTTTCAGTGGCCAAGAGGACTCATTTTGCCCCCCTGGAAGCTGCCCAAGGAAGGAACGAGGGCTTTTCGTGACCAAGAGGACTTATTTTGCCCCCCTGCAAGCTCCCGAAGGAAGTAATGAGGGTTTTCAGTGGCCAAGAGTACTTCTTTTGCCCCCCTGGAAGCTGTCTAAGGAAGGAACAAGGGCTTTGAGTTGCCACGAGGACTTATTTTGCCCCCCTGGAAGCTGCCTAAGGAAGGAACGGGGGCTTTCATTTGCCATAAGGAATTATTTTTGGCCCCTTGTAGCTGCCCATGGAAGGAATGTGGGCTTTCAGTGGCCAAGAGGACTTATTTTGCCCCCATGGAAGCTGCCCAAGGAAGGAAGGAGGGCTTCCAGTTACCAAGAGGACTTATTTTGCCCCCCTGAAGCTGCCCAAGGAAGGAACGAGTACTTTCAGTTGTCACGAGGAGTTATTTTGCCCCCCTGGAAGCTGCCCAAGGATGAAACGAGGGCTTTCAGTGGCCAAGAGGACTTATTTTGCCCCCCTGGAAGCTGCACAAGGAAGGAAGGAGGGCTTTCAGTTGCCAAGAGGACTCATTTTGCCCCCCGGGAAACTGCCCAAGGAAGGAAGGAGGGCTTTCAGTGGCCTAGAGGACTTACTTTGCCCCCCTGGAAGTTGCAGAAGTAAGGAACGAGGGCTTTCAGTGGTAAATTGGACTCATTTTGGCTACCTGAAAGCTGCCCAAGGATGGAACGAGGGCTTTCAGTTTTAAAAAGGACTCATTTTGCCCCCTTTGAAGCTACCCAAGGAAGGAACGAGTGCTTTCAGTGGCCAAGAGGACTTATTTTGCCTCCCTGGAAGCTGCACAAGGAAGGAAGGAGGGCTTTCAGTTGGAAAGAGGACTCATTTTGCCCCCCGGGAAACTGCCCAAGGAAGGAAGGAGGGCTTTCAGTGGCCAAGAGGACTCATTTTGCCCCCCTGGAAGCTGCCCAAGGTAGGAACTACTGCTTTCAGTGGCGAAGAGGACTTATTTTGTCGCCCTGGTAGCTGCCCAAGGAAGTAATGAGGGCTTTCAGTGGCCAAGAGGACTTATTTTGCACCCCTGGAAGCTGCCGAAGTAAGGAACGAGGGCTTTCAGTGGCCAATAGGACTCCTTTTGCCTCCATTAAAGCTGCCCAAGGAAGGAACGATGGCTTTCAGTTGGAAAGAGGACTCATTTTGCCCCCCTGGACGATGCCCAAGGAAGGAACGAGGGCTTTCAGTGGCCAAGAGGACTTATTTTGTCACCCTGGAAGCTGCCTTAATTTGGAACGAAGGCTTTCAGTGGGCACAAGGACTTATTTTGCCCCCCTGGATGTTGCCCAAAGAAGCAATGAGGGTTTTGAGTGGCCAAGAGTACTTATTTTTCCTCCCTGGAAGCTGCCCATGGAAGCAATGAGGGCTTTGAGTGGCCAAGACGTCTTATTTTGCCCCCCTGGAAGCTGCCGAAGAATGGAATGAGGGCTTTCAGTGGCCAAGAGGAATTATTTTGCCCACCTAGAAGCTTGCCAAGGAAGGAACGAGGGCTTTCAGTGGCCAAGAGGACTTATTTTGCCACTCTGGAATGTTCGAAAGGAAGGAATGAGGGCTTTCAGTGACCATGAGGACTTATTTTGCCCCCTCGAAACTGCCGGAGGAAGGAACGACGGCTTTGAGTGGACAAGAGGACTTATTTTGCCCCCCTGAAAGCTGCCCAAGGAGGGAACGAGCGCTTTCAGTGGCCAAGAGGACTTATTTTGCCCACCTACATGCTTCCCAAGGAAGGAACGAGGGCTTTCAGTGGCCAAGAGGACTTATTTTTCCTCTCTGGAATCTACCGAAGTAAGGAACGAGGGCTTTCAGTGGCCAACAGGACTCATATTGCCTCCCTGAAAGCTGCCCAAGGAAGGAACGATGGCTTTCAGTTGGAAAGAGGACTCATTTTGCCCCCCTGGAAGCTCCCCAAGGAAGGAACGAGGGCTTTCAGTGGCCAAGAGGACTTCTTTTGCCCCCCTGGCAGCTGCCCAAGGAAGGAACAAGGGCTTTCAGTTGCCTTGAGGACTTATTTTGCCCCCCTGGAAGTTGCTCAAGGAAGGAAGGAGATCTTTCAGTGGCCAAGAGGACTTATTTTGCCCCGCTGGAAGCTACCGAAGGAAGGAAGAAGGTCTTTCAGTGGCCAAGAGGACTCATTTTGCCCCCCTGGAAGCTGCCCAAGGAAGGAACGAGGGCTTTTCGTGACCAAGAGGACTTATTTTGCCCCCCTGCAAGCTCCCGAAGGAAGTAATGAGAGTTTTCAGTGGCGAAGAGTACTTATTTTGCCCCCCTGGAAGCTGTCTAAGGAAGGAACGTGGGTTTTGAGTTGCCACGAGGACTTATTTTGCCCCCCTGGAAGCTGCCTAAGGAAGGAACGAGGGCTTTGATTTGCCATAAGGAATTTTTTTTGGCCCCTTGTAGCTGCCCATGGAAGGAATGTGGGCCTTCAGTGGCCAAGAGGATTTATTTTGCCCCCATGGAAGCTGCCCAAGGAAGGAAGGAGGGCTTCCATTTACCAAGAGGACTTATTTAGCCCCCCTGAAGCTGCCCAAGGAAGGAACGAGGACTTTGAGTTGCCACGAGGAGTTATTTTGCCCCCCTGGTAGCTGCCCAAGGATGAAACGAGGGCTTTCAGTGGCACAGAGGACTTATTTTGTCCCCATGGAAGCTGCCCAAGGAAAGAACGAGGGCTTTCAGTGGCCTACAGGACTTACTTTGCCCCCCTGGAAGTTGCAGAAGTAAGGAACGAGGGCTTTCAGTGGTAAATTGGACTCATTTTGGCTACCTGAAAGCTGCCCAAGGATGGAACGAGGGCTTTCAGTTTTAAAAAGGACTCATTTTACCCCCTTTGAAGCTTCCCAAGGAAGGAACGAGTGCTTTCAGTGGCCAAGAGGACTTATTTTGCCTCCCTGGAAGCTGCACTAGGAAGGAAGGAGGGCTTTCAGTGGCCAAGAGGACTCATTTTGCCCCCCGGGAAACTGCCCAAGGAAGGAAGGAGGGCTTTCAGTGGCCAAGAGGACTCATTTTGCCCCCCTGGAAACTGCCCAAGGAAGGAAGGCGGGCTTTCAGTTGGAAAGAGGACTCATTTTGCCCCCCTCGAAGCTACCGAAGGAAGGAACGAGGGCTTTCAGTGGCCAATCGGACTCATTTTGCCCTCCTTGTAGCTGCCCAAGGAAGGAACAAGGGCTTTCAGTGGCCAAGGGGACTCCTTTTGTCCCCCTGGAAGCTGCCCAAGGAAGGAACGAGGGCTTTAAGTGGTGACGAGTACTTTTTTTGCCCCCCTGGAAGCTGCCCAAGTAAGGAACAACGGGTCTCATTGGACAACAGGACTCATTTTGCCCCCCTGGAAGCTGCCCAAGGAAGCAATGAGGGCTTTGAGTGGCCAAGAGGTCTTATTTTACCCCCTTGTAAGCGTCCTAAGGAAGGAATGAGGGCTTTAACTGGCCAAGAGGACTTCTTTTGCTCACCTAGAAGCTTCCCAAGGAAGGAACGAGGGCTTTCAGTGGCCAATAGGACTCCTTTTGCCTCCATGAAAGCTGCCCAAGGAAGGAAGGATGGCTTTCAGTTGGAAAGAGGACTCATTTTGCGCCCCTGGAAGCTCCCCAAGGAAGGAACGAGGGCTTTCAGTGTCCAAGAGGACTTATTTTGACCCCTGGCAGCTGCCCAAGGAAGTGACAAGGGCTTTCAGTGGCCAAGAGGACTGATTTTGCCCCTCTGGAAGCTGCCCAAGCAAGGAACAAGGACTTTCAGTGGCCATGAGGACTTCTTTTGCCCCCCTGGCAGCTGCCCAAGGAAGGAACAAGGGCTTTCAGTGGCCAAGAGGACTCATTTTGCCCCCCTTGGAAGCTGCCCAAGGTAGGAACTACTGCTTTCAGTGGCGAAGAGGACTTATTTTGTCGACCTTGTAGCTGCCCAAGGAAGTAATGAGGGCTTTCAGTGGCCAAGAGGACTTATTTTGCCCCCCTCGAAGCTGCAAAAGTAAGGAATGAAGGCTTTCAGTGGCCAAGAGGACTAATTTTGGCCTCCTGGAAGCTGCCCAAGGAAGCAGTGAGGGTTTTCAGTGGCCAAGAGGACTTTTTTTGCCCCCCTGGAAGCTGCCCAAGGAAGGAAGGAGGGCTTTCAGTGGCCAAGAGCACTTATTTTGCCCCCCTGGAATCTGCCCAAGGAAGGAATGAGGGCTTTGAGTGGCCAAGAGGACTTATTTTGCCCCCCTGGAAGCTGCCCAAGGAAGGAACGAGGGCTTTGAGTTGCCACAAGGACTTACTTTACCTTCCTGGTACCTGCCCAAGTAAGGAACGAGGGCTTTAAGTGGCCAATAGGACTCATTTTGCCCCCCTGGAAGCTCCCCAAGGAAGAAATGTGGGCTTCCAGTGGCCAAGAGGACTTATTTTGCCCCCCTGGAAGCTGCCCAAGGAAGGAAGGAGGGCTTTCAGTGGCCAAGAGGACTTATTTTGCCCCCCTAGAAGCTGCCGAAGGAAGCATTGAGGGCTTTCAGTGCCCACGAGGACTTTTTTTTTTCCCCTGGAATCTTTCCAGGTAAGGAATGTGCACTTTCTGTGTCCAAAAGAACTTGTTTTGCCCCCCTGGAAGCTGCCCAAGGAAGGAAAGAGGCCTTTCAGTGGCCAAAAGGATTTATTTTGCCCCCCTGGAATCTGCCCAAGGAAGGAAGGAGGGCTTTCAGTGGCCAAGAGGAATTATTTTGCCCCCTAGAAGCTGCCCCAGGATGGAATGTGGGCTTTGAGTGGCCAAGAGGACTTACTTTGCCCCCCTGGAAGCTGCCCAAGGAAGGAAGGAGGGCTTTCAGTGACCAAGAGGACTTATTTTGCACCCCTAGAAGCTGCCCAATTTAGGAACAAAGGCTTTCAGTGGCCAAGAGGACTTATTTTGCCCGCTTAGAAGCTGCCCAAGTTAGGAAGGAGGGCTTTGAGTGGGAAAGAGGACGAATTTTGACCCCCTGGAAGCTGCTCAAGAAAGGAACGAGTGCTTTCAGTGGCCAAGAGGACTTGTTTTGCCCCCCTGGAAGCTGCCCAAGGAAGGAACGAGGGCTTTCAGTGTCGAAGAGGACTTGTTTTGCCCCCCTGGAATCTGCCCAAGGAAGGAACGAGGGCTTTCAGTGGCCAAGAAGTCTCATTTTGCCCCCCTGGAAGCTGCCCAAGGAAGAAAGGAGGGCTTTCAGTGGCCAAGAGGACTTATTTTACCCCCCTGGAAGCTTCCAAAGGAAGCAAGGAGGGCTTTAAGTGGCCAAGAGGACTTTTTTTGCCCCCCTGGAAGCTGCCCAAGGAAGGAAGGAGGGCTTTCAGTTGGAAAGAGGACTCATTTTGCCCCCCTGGAAGCTCCCCAAGGAATGAACGAGGGCTTTCAGTGGCCAAGAGGACTTATATTGACCCCTGGCAGCTGCCCAAGGAAGGGACAAGGGCTTTCAGTGGCCAAGAGGACTGATTTTGCCCCTCTGGAAGCTGCCCAAGCAAGGTACAAGGACTTTCAGTGGCCAAGAGGACTTCTTTTGCCCCCCTGGCAGCTGCCCAATTAAGGAACAAGGGCTTTCAGTGGCCAAGAGGACTCATTTTGCCCCCCTTGGAAGCTGCCCAAGGTAGGAACTACTGCTTTCAGTGGCGAAGAGGATTTATTTTGTCGCCCTGGTAGCTGCCCAAGGAAGTAATGAGGGCTTTCAGTGGCCAAGAGGACTTATTTTGCACCCCTGGAAGCTGCCGAAGGAAGCAATGAGGGTTTTAAGTGGCCAAGAGGACTTATTTTGCCCCCTCGAAGCTGCAAAAGTAAGGAATGAAGGCTTTCAGTGACCAAGAGGACTAATTTTGGCCTCCTGGAAGCTGCCCAAGGAAGCAGTGAGGGTTTTCAGTGGCCAAGAGGACTTTTTTTGCCCCCCTGGAAGCTGCCCAAGGAAGGAAGGAGGGCTTTCAGTGGCCAAGAGGACTTATTTTGCCCCCCTGGAATCTGCCCAAGGCAGGAATGAGGGCTTTGAGTGGCGAAGAGGACTTATTTTGCCCCCCTGGAAGCTGCACAAGGAAGGAAGGAGGGCTTTCAGTTTTAAAAAGGACTCATTTTGCACCCTTTGATGCTGCCCAAGGAAGGAACGAGTGCTTTGAGTGGCCAAGAGTACTTATTTTCCCCCCCTGGAAGCTGCACAAGGAAGGAAGGAGGGCTTTCAGTGGCCAAGAGGACTCATTTTGCCCCCCGGGAAACTGCCCAAGGAAGGAAGGAGGGCTTTCAGTGGCCAAGAGGACTCATTTTGCCCCCCTGGAAACTGCCCAAGGAAGGAAGGCGGGCTTTCAGTTGGAAAGAGGACTCATTTTGCCCCCCTCGAAGCTTCCGAAGGAAGGAACGAGGGCTTTCAGTGGCCAATAGGACACATTTTGCCCTCCTTGTAGCTGCCCAAGGAAGGAACAAGGGCTTTCAGTGGCCAAGAGGACTCCTTTTGTCCCCGTGGAAGCTGCCCAAGGAAGGAACGAGGGCTTTAAGTGGTGACGAGTACTTTTTTTGCCCCCCTGGAAGCTGCCCAAGTAAGGAACAAGGGGTTTGATTGGACAACAGGACTCATTTTGCCCCCCTGGAAGCTGCCCAAGGAAGCAATGAGAGCTTTGAGTGGCCAAGAGGTCTTATTTTACCCCCTTGTAAGCTTCCTAAGGAAGGAATGAGGGCTTTAACGGGCCAAGAGGACTTCTTTTGCCCACCTAGAAGCTTCCCAAAGAAGGAATGAGGGCTTTCAGTGGCTAAGAGGACTTATTTTGACCCCTGGCAGCTGCCCAAGGAAGGGACAAGGGCTTTCAGTGGCCAAGAGGACTGATTTTGCCCCTCTGGAAGCTGCCCAAGCAAGGAACAAGGACTTTCAGTGGCCAAGAGGACTCATTTTGCCCCCCTGGAAGCTCCCCAAGGAACGAACGAGGGCTTTCAGTTGCCAAAAGGACTTATTTCCCCCCCATGGAAGCTGCCCAAGGAAGGAACGAGGGCTTTCAGTGGCCAAGAGGACTTATTTTGCCCGCCTAGAAGCTGCCGAAGTTAGGAATGAGGGCTTTCAGTGGCAAAGAGGACTGATTTTGACCCCATGGAAGCTGCCCAAGGAAGGAACGAGGGCTTTCAGTGTCCAAGAGGACTTATTTTGCCCACCTGGAAGCTTCCCAAGTAAGGAAGGAGGGTTTTTAATGGCGAAGAGGACTTATTTTGCCCCCCTCGAAGCTGCCCAAGTGAAGGAATGAATGCTTTCACTGGGCAAGAGAACTTATTTTGCCCCCCTGGAAGCTGCCCAAGGAAGCAATGAGGGTTTTGAGTGGCCAATAGGACTCATTTTGCCTCCCTGAAACCTGCCGAAGAAAGGAAGGCGGGCTTTCAGTTGGAAAGGGGACTCATTTTGTCCCCCTGGAAGCTGCCCAAGGAAGGAACGAGGGCTTTCAGTGGCCAAGAGTACTTATTTTGCCCTCCTTGTAGCTGCCCAAGGAAGGAACATGGGCTTTCAGTGGCCAAGAGGACTTATTTTGCACCCCTGGAAGCTGCCCAAGTAAGGAACAAGGGGTTTCATTGGACAACAGGACTGATTTCGCCCCCCTGGAAGCGGCCCAAGGTAGGAACTACTGCTTTCAGTGGCGAAGAGGACTTATTTTGCCGCCCTGGTAGCTGCCCAAGGAAGTAATGAGGGCTTTCAGTCACCAAGAGGACTTATTTTGCACCCCTGGAAGCTGCCGAAGGAAGCAATGAGGGTTTTAAGTGGCCAAGAGGACTTATTTTGCCCCCCTCGAAGCTGCAAAAGTAAGGAATGAAGGCTTTCAGTGGCCAAGAGGACTAATATTGGCCTCCTGGAAGCTGCCCAAGGAAGCAGTGAGGGTTTTCAGAGGCCAAGAGGACATTTTTTGCCCCCCTGGAAGCTGCCCAAGGAAGGAAGGAGGGCTCTCAGTGGCCAAGAGGACTGTTTTTGTCCGCCTGGAAGCTGCCCAGGGAAGGAACGAGGGCTTTCAGTTGCCACAAGGACTTATTTCCCCCCCCCCGTTACCTGCCCAAGGAAGGAACGAGGGCTTTCAGTTGCCAGAAGGACTTATTTTGCCCTCCTGGAAACTGCCTCAGGAAGGAACGAGGGCTTTCAGTGGCCATGAGGACTCATAATCCCCCCTGGAAGCTCCCGAAGAAAGGAACGAGGGCTTTCAGTGACCAGAGGACATATTTTGCCCCCCTGGAAGCTACCCAAGGACGGAACGAGGGCTTTCAATGGCAAAGAGGACTTATTTTGCCCCCGTGGAAGCTGCCCAAGGAAGGAACGAGGGCTTTCAGTGGCTGAGAGGACTTATTTTGCCCCCCTCGAAGCTGTCCAAGGAAGGAACGAGGTCTTTCATTGGACAAAAGGACTCATTTTGCCACCCTGGAAGCTGGCCAAGGAAGCAATGAGGGCTTAGAGTGACCAAGGCGTCTTATTTTGCCCCCCTGGAAGCTACCGAAGAATGGAATGAGGGCTTTCAGTGGCCAAGAGGACTTATTATGCCCCCCTCGAAGCTGCCCGAGGAAGGAAGGAGGGCTTTCAGTGGCCAAGAGGACTTATTTCCCCCCCATGGAAGCTGCCCAAGGAAGGAACGAGGGCTTTCAGTTGCCAAAAGGACTTATTTCCCCCCCATGGAAGCTGCCCAAGGAAGGAACGAGGGCTTTCAGTGGCCAAGAGGACTTCTTTTGCCCGTCTAGAAGCTGCCGAAGTTAGGAATGAGGGCTTTTAGTGGCAAAGAGGACTGATTTTGACCCCATGGAAGCTGCCCAAGGAACGAACGAGGGCTTTCACTGGCCAAGAGGACTTAATTTGCCCCCCTGCAAGCTGCCGAAGGAAGGAACGAAGGCTTTCAGTGTCCAAGAGGACTTATTTTGCCGACCTGGAAGCTTCCCAAGTAAGGAAGGAGGGTTTTTAATGGCGAAGAGGACTTATTTTGCCCCCCTCGAAGCTGCCCAAGTGAAGGAATGAATGCTTTCACTGGGCAAGAGAACTTATTTTGCCCCCCTGGAAGCTGCCCAAGGAAGCAATGAGGGCTTTCAGTCGCCAAGAGATCTTATTTTGCCGCCTTGTTAGCTGCCTAAGGAAGGAATGAGGGCTTTCAGTGACCAAGAGGACTTATTTTGCCTAGTAGAAGCTTCCCAAGGAAGGAACGAGGGCTTTCAGTGGCCAAGAGGACTTATTTTGCCCTCCTGGCAGCTGCCCAAGGAAGGAACAAGGGCTTTAAGTCGCCAAGAGAACTCATTTTGCCCCCCTCGAAGGTGCCCAAGGAAGGAACGAGGGCTTTTAGTGGCCAAGATGACTTATTTTGCCCCCCTGGAAGCTGCCGAAGGAAGTAATGAGGGTTTTCAGTGGCAAAGAGGACTTATTTTGCCCCCCTGGAAGCTGCCCAAGGAAGGAACGAGGGCTTTCAGTTGCCACGAGGACTTATTTTGCCCCACTGGAAGCTGCTCAAGGAAGGAAGGAGATCTTTCAGTGGCCAAGAGGACTTATTTTGCCCCCCTGGAAGCTGCCGAAGGAAGGAAGGAGGTCTTTCAGTGACCAAGAGGACTTATTTTGCCCCCCTGGCAGCTGCCCAAGGAAGGAAGAAGGGCTTTCAGTGGGCCAGAGGACTCATTTTGCCCTCCTGGATGCTGCCCAAGGAAGGAACGAGGGCTTTTCGTGGCCAAGAGGACTTATTTTGCCCCCCTGCAAGCTCCCGAAGGAAGTAATGAGGGTTTTCAGTGGCCAAGAGTACTTATTTTGCCCCCCTGGAAGCTGTCTAAGGAAGGAACAAGGGCTTTGAGTTACCACGAGGACTTATTTTGCCCCCCTGGAAGCTGCCTAAGGAAGGAACGAGGGCTTTCATTTGCCATAAGGAATTATTTTTGGCCCCTTGTAGCTGCCCATGGAAGGAATGTGGGCTTTCAGTGGCCAAGAGGACTTATTTTGCCCCCATGGAAGGTGCCTAAGGAAGAAAGGAGGGCTTCCAGTTACCAAGAGGACTTATTTTGCCCCCCTGAAGCTGCCCAAGGAAGGAACGAGTACTTTCAGTTGCCACTAGGAGTTATTTTGCCCCCCTGGAAGCTGCCCAAGGATGAAACGAGGGCTTTCAGTGGCCAAGAGGACTTATTTTGCCCCCCTGGAAGCTGCACAAGGAAGGAAGGAGGGCTTTCAGTTGCCAAGAGGACTCATTTTGCCCCCCGGGAAACTGCCCAAGGAAGGAAGGAGGGCTTTCAGTGGCCAAGAGGACTCATTTTGCCCCCCTGGAAACTGCCCAAGGAAGGAAGGCGGGCTTTCAGTTGGAAAGAGGACTCATTTTGCCCGCCTCGAAGCTACCGAAGGAAGGAACGAGGGCGTTCAGTGGCCAATAGGACTCATTTTGCCCTCCTTGTAGCTGCCCAAGAAAGGAACAAGGGCTTTCAGTGGCCAAGAGGACTCCTTTTGTCCCCCTGGAAGCTGCCCAAGGAAGGAACGAGGGCTTTAAGTGGTGAAGAGTACTTTTTTTGCCCCCCTGGAAGCTGCCCAAGTAAGGAACAACGGGTTTCATTGGACAACAGGACTCATTTTGCCCCCTGGAAGCTGCCCAAGGAAGCAATGAGGGCTTTGAGTGGCCAAGAGGTCTTATTTTACCCCCTTGTAAGCTTCCTAAGCCAGGAATGAGGGCTTTAACTGGCCGAGAGGACTTCTTTTGCCCACCTAGAAGCTTCCCAAAGAAGGAATGAGGGCTTTCAGTGGCCAAGAGGACTTATTTTCACCCCGGCAGCTGCCCAAGGAAGGGACAAGGGCTTTCAGTGGCCAAGAGGACTGATTTTGCCCCTCTGGAAGCTGCCCAAGCAAGGAACAAGGACTTTCAGTGGCCAAGAGGACTTCTTTTGCCCCCCTGGCAGCTGCCCAAGGAAGGAACAAGGGCTTTCAGTGGCCAAGAGGACTCATTTTGACCTCCTGGGAGCTGCCCAAGGTAGGAACTACTGCTTTCAGTGGCGAAGAGGACTTATTTTGTCGCCCTGGTAGCTGCCCAACGAAGTAATGAGGGCTTTCAGTGGCCAAGAGGACTTATTTTGCACCCCCGGAAGCTGCCGAAGGAAGCAATGAGGGTTTTAAGTGACCAAGAGGACTTATTGTACCCCCCTCGAAGCTGCAAAAGTAAGGAATGAAGGCTTTCAGTGGCCAAGAGGACTAATTTTGCCCCCCTGGAATCTGCCCAAGGAAGGAATGAGGGCTTTCAGTGGCCAAGAGGACTTATTTTGCCCCCCTGAAAGCTGCCCAAGTAAGGAACGAGGACTTTCAGTGGCCAAGAGGCCAATTTTGCTCCCCTGGAAGCTGCCCAATGAAGGAACAAGGGCTTTCCTTGGCCAAGTGGACTTCTTTTTTCCCCCCTGGAAGCTGCCCAAGCAAGCAATGAGGGTTTTCAGTGGCCAAGAGGACTTAATTTACCCCCTGGAAGCTGCCCAAGGCAGGAACGAGGGCTTTCAGTTGACCCAAGGACTTATTTTGCCCCCCTCGAAGCTGCCCAAGGAAGTAACGTGGGCTTTCAGTGGCCAGGAGGACTTATTTTGACCCCCTTGAAACTGCTCATGGAAGGAACGAGGGTTTTCAGTGGCAAAGAGGACTTATTTTGCCCCTCTGGAAGCTGCCCAAGGAAGGAACGAGGACTTTCAGTGGCAAAGAGGACTTATTTTGCACCCCTGGAAGGTGCCCAAGGAAGGAACGAGGGCTTTGAGTGGCCAAGAGGACTGATTTTGCCCACCTGGAAGCTGCCCAAGGAAGGAACGAATGCTTTCAGTGGCCAAGAGGACTGATTTTGCCTCCCTTAAAGCTGCCCAAGAAAGGAACGAGGGCTTTGAATTATAAAGACTACTCATTTTCCCCCCTGAAAGCTCCCCAAGGAAGGAACGAGGGCTTTCAATGGCCAAGAGGACTTATTTTACCCCCCTGGAAGCTGCCCAAGGAAGGAACTAGGGTTTTCAGTGGCCAAGAGGATTTATTTTACCACCCTTAAATCTGCCGAAGTAAGGAAGGAGGGCTTTCAGTGGCCAAGAGGACTTATTTTACCCTCCTGGAAGCTGCCCAAGGAAGGAACGAGGGCTTTCAGTGGCCACAAGGACTCATTTTGTCCCCCTTTAAGCTGCCCAAGGAAGGAACGAGGACTTTCAGTGGCCAAGAGGACTTATTTTGCCCAACTGGAAGCTGCCCAATGAAGGAGCGAGGGCTTTCATTCGCCAAGAGGACTCAATTTGCCTCCCTGGAAGCTGCCCAATGAAGGAACGAGGGCCTTCAGTGGCCAAGAGGACTTATCTTGCTCCCCTGGAAGCTACCTAAGGAAGGAACGAACACTTTCAGTTGCCACACAGAAGGACTTATTTTGCCCCCTGGAAGCTTCCCAAGGAAGGAACGAGGGCTTTCAGTGGCGAAGAGGACTTATTTTGCCCCCCCTGGAATCTGCCCAAGGAAGGAAGGAGGTCTTTCAGTGGCCAAGAGGACTTCTTTTGCCCCCCTTGAAGCTGCCGAAGGAAGTAATGAGGGTTTCCAGTGGCCAAGAGGAATTATTTTGCCCCCCTAGAAGCTGCCCAAGTAAGGAATGTGGGCTTTCAGTGGCCAAGAAGACTTATTTTGCCCCTTTGGGAGTTGCCTAAGGAAGGAAGGAGGGCTTTCAGTAGCAAAGAGGCCTTAATTTGCACCACTAGAAGCTGAGCGAGTAAGGAACGAGGTCTTTCAGTGACGAAGAGGACTTATTTTCCGCGCCTAGAAGCTTCTCAAGGAAGGAATGAGGGCTTTAAGTGGCCAAGACGACTAACTTTGCCCCCCTGGAAGCTGCCCAAGGAAGGAACGAGGGCTTTTAGTGGCAAAGAGGACTTATTTTGTCACCCTGGTAGTTGCCTAAGGAAGGAACGAGGGCTTTCAGTGGGCAAGAGGACTTATTTTGCACCCCTGGAAGCTGCCCATGGAAGCAATGAGTGTTCTTAGTGGCCAAGAGGACTTATTTTGCCCCCCTCGAAGCTGCCAAAGGAAGGAATGAAGGATTTGAGCGGCCAAGAGGACTTATTTTGGCGTCCTGGAAGCTACCTAAGGAAGCAATGAGGGTTTTCAGTTGCGAAGAGGACTTATTTTGCCCCCCTGGAAGCTGCCCAAGGACGGAAGGAGGGCTTTAAGTGGCCAAGAGGACTCATTTTGCCCCCCTGGAATCTGCCCAAGGAAGGAATGAGGGCTTTAAGTGGCCAAGAGGACTTATTTTGCCCCCCTGGAAGCTGCCCAAGGAAGGAACGAGGCCTTTCAGTGGCAAAGAGGACTTATTTTGCCCCCCTTCAAGCTGCCGAAGGAAGGAAGGAGAGCTTTCAGTGGCCAAGAGTACTTATTTTGCCCCCCTGGAAGCTGTCTAAGGAAGGAACAAGGGCTTTGAGTTACCACGAGGACTTATTTTGCCCCCCTGGAAGCTGCCTAAGGAAGGAACGAGGGCTTTCATTTGCCATAAGGAATTATTTTTGGCCCCTTGTAGCTGCCCATGGATGGAATGTGGGCTTTCAGTGGCCAAGAGGACTTATTTTGCCCCCATGGAAGCTGCCTAAGGAAGAAAGGAGGGCTTCCAGTTACCAAGAGGACTTATTTTGCCCCCCTGAAGCTGCCCAAGGAAGGAACGAGTACTTTCAGTTGCCACTAGGAGTTATTTTGCCCCCCTGGAAGCTGCCCAAGGATGAAACGAGGGCTTTCAGTGGCCAAGAGGACTCATTTTGCCCCCCTGGAAGCTGCACAAGGAAGGAAGGAGGGCTTTCAGTTGCCAAGAGGACTCATTTTGCCCCCCGGGAAACTGCCCAAGGAAGGAAGGAGGGCTTTCAGTGGCCAAGAGGACTCATTTTGCCCCCCTGGAAACTGCCCAAGGAAGGAAGGCGGGCTTTCAGTTGGAAAGAGGACTCATTTTGCCCGCCTCGAAGCTACCGAAGGAAGGAACGAGGGCGTTCAGTGGCCAATAGGACTCATTTTGCCCTCCTTGTAGCTGCCCAAGAAAGGAACAAGGGCTTTCAGTGGCCAAGAGGACTCCTTTTGTCCCCCTGGAAGCTGCCCAAGGAAGGAACGAGGGCTTTAAGTGGTGAAGAGTACTTTTTTTGCCCCCCTGGAAGCTGCCCAAGTAAGGAACAACGGGTTTCATTGGACAACAGGACTCATTTTGCCCCCCTGGAAGCTGCCCAAGGAAGCAATGAGGGCTTTGAGTGGCCAAGAGGTCTTATTTTACCCCCTTGTAAGCTTCCTAAGCCAGGAATGAGGGCTTTAACTGGCCGAGAGGACTTCTTTTGCCCACCTAGAAGCTTCCCAAAGAAGGAATGAGGGCTTTCAGTGGCCAAGAGGACTTATTTTCACCCCGGCAGCTGCCCAAGGAAGGGACAAGGGCTTTCAGTGGCCAAGAGGACTGATTTTGCCCCTCTGGAAGCTGCCCAAGCAAGGAACAAGGACTTTCAGTGGCCAAGAGGACTTCTTTTGCCCCCCTGGCAGCTGCCCAAGGAAGGAACAAGGGCTTTCAGTGGCCAAGAGGACTCATTTTGACCTCCTGGGAGCTGCCCAAGGTAGGAACTACTGCTTTCAGTGGCGAAGAGGACTTATTTTGTCGCCCTGGTAGCTGCCCAACGAAGTAATGAGGGCTTTCAGTGGCCAAGAGGACTTATTTTGCACCCCCGGAAGCTGCCGAAGGAAGCAATGAGGGTTTTAAGTGACCAAGAGGACTTATTGTACCCCCCTCGAAGCTGCAAAAGTAAGGAATGAAGGCTTTCAGTGGCCAAGAGGACTAATTTTGCCCCCCTGGAATCTGCCCAAGGAAGGAATGAGGGCTTTCAGTGGCCAAGAGGACTTATTTTGCCCCCCTGGAAGCTGCCCAAGGAAGGAATGAGGTCTTTGAGTCGCCAAGAGGACTTATTTTGCCCCCCTGGAAGGTGCCCAAGGAAGGAACGAGGGCTTTGAGTTGCCACAAGGACTTACTTTACCTTCCTGGTACCTGCCCAAGTAAGGAACGAGGGCTTTAAGTGGCCAATAGGACTCATTTTGCCCCCCTCGAAGCTCCCCAAGGAACGAACGAGGGCTTTCAGTTGCCAAAAGGACTTATTTCCCCCCCATGGAAGCTGCCCAAGGGAGGAACGAGAGCTTTCAGTGGCCAAGAGGACTTATTTTGCCAGCCTAGAAGCTGCCCAAGTTTGTAATGAGGGCTTTGAGTGGCAAAGAGGACTAATTTTGACCCCCTGGAAGCTGCCCAAGGAAGGAACGAGGCCTTTGACTTGCCACGAGGAGTTATTTTGCCCCCCTGGAAGCTGCCCAAGGAAGGACCGAAGGCTTTTAGTTGCCACACACTGGGAATTATTTTGCCCCCCTCGAAGCTTCCCAAGGAAGGAATGAATGCTTTGAGTGGCCAAGAGGACTTATTTTGCCCCCTGGAAGCTCCCCAAGGAAGCAATGAGGGTTTTCAGTGGCCAAGAGGACTTATTTTCGGCCCCTTGTAGCTGCCGAAGGAAGGAACGAAGCCTTTCAGTGGCCAAGAGGACTTATTTTGCCCCCCTGGAAGCTGCCGAAGGAAGGAATGAGGGCTTTCAGTTGCCACAAGGAATTATTTTCGGCCC
Organism: Cyclura pinguis; assembly: GCA_030412105.1. NCBI lineage: Eukaryota > Metazoa > Chordata > Lepidosauria > Squamata > Iguanidae > Cyclura > Cyclura pinguis. The sequence continues at coordinate 5,242,207 of CM059600.1, forward strand.
CTTGTAGCTGCCGAAGGAAGGAACGAAGCCTTTAAGTGGCCAGGAGGACTTATTTTGCCCCCCTGGAAGCTGCCCAAGGAAGCAATGAGGGTTTCCAGTGGCCAATATTACTCATTTTCCCTCTTTGAAACCTGCCTAAGGAAGGAAGGCGGGCTTTCAGTTGGAAAGAGGACTCATTTTGCCGACCTAGAAGCTTCCCAAGGAAGGAACGAGGGCTTTCAGTGGCCAAGAGTACTTTTTTTACCCTCCTTGTAGCTGCCAAAAGAAGGAACAAGGGCGTACAGTGGTTAAGAGGACTCCTTTTTTCCCCCGGAAGCTGCCCAAGGAGGGAACGAGGGCTTTAAGTGGTGAAGAGGATTTATTTTGCCCCCCTGGAAGCTGCCCAAGGACGGAAGGAGTGCTTCCAGTGGCTAAGAGGACCCATTTTGCCCCCCTGGAATCTGCCCAAGGAAGGAATGACGGCTTTAAGTGTCCAAGAGGACTTATTTTGCCCCCATGGAAGCTGCCCAAGGAAGGAACGAGGGCTTTCAGTTGCCACAAGGAATTATTTTCAGCCCCTTGTAGCTGCCGAAGGAAGGAACGAAGGCTTTCAGTGGCCAAGAGGACTTATCTTGCCCCTCTGGAAGCTGCCCAAGGAAGGAAGGAGGGCTTTCAGTGGCTAAGAGGACTTATTTTGCCCCCCTGGAATCTGCCCAAGGAAGGAACGAGGGCTTTCAGTGGCAAAGAGGACTTTTTTTGCCCCCCTTGAAGCTGCCGAAGGAAGGAAGGAGAGCTTTCAGTGGCCAAGAGTACTTATTTTGTCCCCCTGGAAGCTGCCCAAGGAAGGAACGAGGGCTTTCAGTGGCTAAGAGGATTTATTTTACCCCCCTTAAATCTGCCCAAGTAAGGAAGGAGGGCTTTCAGTGGCCAATAGGACTTATTTTGCCCTCCTGGAAGCTGCCCAAGGAAGGAACGAGGGCTTTCAGTGGCCACGAGGACTTATTTTGCTCCCCTGGAAGCTGCCCAAGGAAGGAACGAGGGCTTTCAGTGGTGAAGAGGATTTCTTTTCACCCCCTGGAAACTGCCCAAGGAAGGAACGAGGGCTTTCAGTGTCCAAGAGGACTTATTTTTCCCCCCTGAAAGCTGCCCAAGGAAGGAACGAGGACTTTCAGTGGCCAACAGGACTTATTTTGCCCCACTGGAAGCTACCCAATGAAGGAGCGAGGGCTTTCATTGGCCAAGAGGACTCAATTTGCCTCCCTGGAAGCTGCCCAATGAAGGAAGGAGGGCCTTCAGTGGCCAAGAGGACTTATTTTGCTCCCCTGGAAGCTGCCTAAGGAAGGAACAAACACTTTCAGTTGCCACACAGAAGGACTTATTTTGCCCCCCTCGAAGCTGCCCAAGGAAGGAATCAGTTCTTTGAGTGGCCAAGAGGACTTATTTTGCCCCCCTGGAATCTGCCCAAGAAAGGAATGAGTGCTTTCCGTGGCCAAGAGCACTTATTTTGCCCCCCTGCAAGCTTCCCAAAGAAGGAACGAGGGCTTTCAGTGGCCAAGAGGACTCATTTTGCCCCCCTGGAAGGTGCCCAAGGAAGGAACGTGGGCTTTTAGTGGCCAAGAGGACTGATTTTGCCGCCCTGGAAGGTGCCCAAGGAAGGAACGAGGGCTTTCAGTGGCTAAGTGGACCGATTTTGCCGCCCCGGGAATCTCCCCTAGGAAGGAACGAGGGATTTCAGTAACAAGGGGACTTATTTTGCCCCCCTTCAAGCTACTGAAGGAAGGAACTAGGGCTTTCAGAGGCCAAGAGGACTTATTTTGCCCCCCTGGAAACTACCCAAGGATGGAAGGAGGGCCTTCAGTGTCCAAGAGGACTTATTTTGCCCCCCTGGAAGCTGCCCAAGGAAGCAATGAGGGCTTTCAGTGGTCAAGAGGACTAATTTTTCTCCCCTGGAATCTTTCCAGGAAAGGAATGTACGCTTTCAGTGGCCAAAAGGACTTGTTTTGCCCCCCTCGAAGCTCCCCAAGGAAGGAACGAGAGCTTTCAGTGGCCAAGAGAACTTATTTTGCCGCCCGCAAGCTACTGAAGGAAGGAACGAGGGCTTTCAGTGGCCAAGAGGACTTATTTTGCCGCCCTGGAAACTACCCAAGTAAGGAACGAGGGCTTTCAGTGGCCAAGAGGACTTATTTTGCTCCCTTGGAAGCTGCCCAAGGAAGGAACGAGGGATTTCAGTTGCCACAAGGACTTATTTTGCCCCTCTAGAAGCTGTCTAAGAAAGGAATGAGGGCTTTGAGTGGCCAAGAGGACTTATTTTGCCCCCTAGGAAGCTGCCCAAGGAAGCAATGAGGGCTTTCAGTGGCCAAGAGGACTTATTTTGTCCCCCTGGAAGGTGCGCAAGGTAGGAACGAAGGCTTTCATTAGTCACAAGGACTTAGTTTGCCCCCCTCGAAGTTGCCCAAGGAAGCAATGAGGGTTTTCAGTGTCCAAGAGGACTTATTTTGCTACCCGGGAAGCTCCCCAAGGAAGGAACGAGAGCTTTCAGTGGCCAAGAGAACTTATTTTGCCGCCCGCAAGCTACTGAAGGAAGGAACGAGGGCTTTCAGTGGCCAAGAGGACTTATTTTGCCGCCCTGGATACTACCCAAGTAAGGAACGAGGGCTTTCATTGGCCAAGAGGACTTATTTTGCTCCCTTGGAAGCTGCCCAAGGAAGGAACGAGGGATTTCAGTTGCCACAAGGACTTATTTTGCCCCTCTAGAAGCTGTCTAAGAAAGGAATGAGGGCTTTGAGTGGCCAAGAGGACTTATTTTGCCCCCTAGGAAGCTGCCCAAGGAAGCAATGAGGGCTTTCAGTGGCCAAGAGGACTTATTTTGTCCCCCTGGAAGCTGCGCAAGGTAGGAACGAAGGCTTTCATTGGTCACAAGGACTTAGTTTGCCCCCCTCGAAGTTGCCCAAGGAAGCAATGAGGGTTTTCAGTGTCCAAGAGGACTTATTTTGCTACCCGGGAAGCTTCCCAAGGAAGGAACGAGGGCTTTCAGTGGGCAATAGGACTTATTTTGCCCCCCTGGAAGCTGCCCAAGGAAGCAATGAGGGCTTTCTGGGGCCAAGAGGACTTCTTTTGCCCCCCAGGAAGGTGCCCAAGGAAGGAACGACGGCTTTGAGTGGCCAAGAGGACTGATTTTGCCCCCCTGGAAGCTGCCCAAGGAAGGAACGAATGCTTTCAGTGGACAAGAGGACTGATTTTGCCTCCCTGAAAGCTGCCCAAGAAAGGAACGAGGGCTTTGAATTGTAAAGACTACTCATTTTCCCCCCTGAAAGCTCCCCAAGGAAGGAACGAGGGCTTTCAGTGGCCAAGAGGAATTATTTTGCCCCCCTGGAAGCTGCCGAAGGAAGGAACTAGGGTTTTCAGTGGCTAAGAGGATTTATTTTACCCCCCTTAAATCTGCCCAAGTAAGGAAGGAGGGCTTTCAGTGGCTAAGAGGACTTATTCGCCCTCCTGGAAGCTGCCCAAGGAAGGAACGAGGGCTTTCAGTGGCCAAGAGGACTTATTTTGCCCCCCTGGAAGCTGCCCAAGGAAGGAACGAGGGCTTTGAGTTGCCACATGGACTTACTTTACCTTCCTGGTACCTGCCCAAGTAAGGAACGAGGGCTTTCAGTGGCCAAGAAGACTCATTTTGCCCCCCTGGAAGCTGCCCAAGGAAGGAAGGAGGGCTTTCAGTGGCCAAAATGACTTATTTTGCCCCCCTGGAAGCTGCCCAAGGAAGGAACGAGGTCTTTCAGTGGCGAAGAGGACGTATTTTGCGCGCCTAGAAGCTTCCCAAAGAAGGAACGAGCTCTTTTAGTAGCTAAGAGGACTAACTTTGCCCCCCTGTAAGCTGCCCAAGGAAGGAACTTGGGCTTTCAGTGGGCAAGAGGACTTATTTTGCCCACCTGGAAGCTGCTAAAGGAAGGAACGAGGGCTTTCAGTGGCGAAGAGGACTTATTTTGCCCCCCCGGAATCTGCCCAAGGAAGGAAGGAGGTCTTTCAGTGGCCAAGAGGACTTCTTTTGCCCCCCTTGAAGCTGCCGAAGGAAGTAATGAGGGTTTTCAGTGGCCAAGAGGAATTATTTTGCCCCCCTAGAAGCTGCCCAAGTAAGGAATGTGGGCTTTCAGTGGCCAAGAAGACTTATTTTGCCCCTTTGGGAGTTGCCTAAGGAAGGAAGGAGGGCTTTCAGTAGCAAAGAGGCCTTATTTTGCACCACTAGAAGCTGACCAAGTAAGGAACGAGGTCTTTCAGTGACGAAGAGGACTTATTTTCCGCGCCTAGAAGCTTCTCAAGGAAGGAATGAGGGCTTTAAGTGGCCAAGACGACTAACTTTGCCCCCCTGGAAGCTGCCCAAGGAAGGAACGAGGGCTTTTAGTGGCAAAGAGGACTTATTTTGTCACCCTGGTAGTTGCCCAAGGAAGGAACGAGGGCTTTCAGTGGGCAAGAGGACTTATTTTGCACCCCTGGAAGCTGCCCAAGGAAGCAATGAGTGTTCTTAGTGGCCAAGAGGACTTATTTTGCCCCCCTCGAAGCTGCCAAAGGAAGGAATGAAGGATTTGAGCGGCCAAGAGGACTTATTTTGGCGTCCTGGAAGCTACCTAAGGAAGCAATGAGGGTTTTCAGTGGCGAAGAGGACTTATTTTGCCCCCCTGGAAGCTGCCCAAGGACGGAAGGAGGGCTTTCAGTGGCCAAGAGGACTCATTTTGCCCCCCTGGAATCTGCCCAAGGAAGGAATGAGGGCTTTAAGTGGCCAAGAGGACTTATTTTGCCCCCCTGGAAGCTGCCCAAGGAAGGAACGAGGCCTTTCAGTGGCAAAGAGGACTTATTTTGCCCCCCTTCAAGCTGCCGAAGGAAGAAAGGAGAGTTTTCAGTGGCCAAGAGTACTTATTTTGGCCCCCTGGAAGCTGCCTAAGAAAGGAAGGAGGGCTTTCAGTTGCCACGCGGACTTACTTTGCCCCCCTGGAAGCTGCCCAAGGAAGGAACGAGGGCTTTCAGTTGCCACGCGGACTTATTTTGCCCCCCTGCAAGCTGCCCAAGGAAGAAACGAGGGCTTTGAGTGGCCAAGAGGACTTATTTTGCCCCCCTAGAAGCTGCCCAGGGAAGTATTGAGGGCTTTCAGTGCCCAAGAGGACTAATTTTTTTCCCCTGGAATCTTTCCAGGAAAGGAATGTGCGCTTTCCGTGTCCCAAAGAACTTGTTTTGCCCCCCTGGAAGCTGCCCAAGGAAGGAAGGAGGCCTTTCAGTGGCCAAAAGGACTTATTTTGCCCCCTCGAAGCTGCCCAAGGAAGGAAGGAGGGCTTTGAGTTGCCACAAGGACTTATTTCCCCCCCGTGGAACCTGCCCAAGTAAGGAACGAGGACTTTCAGTGGCCAAGAGGACATATTTTGGCCCCCTGGAAGCTGCCCAAGGAAGGAACGAGGGCTTTCAGTTGCCAGAAGGACTTATTTTGCCCCCCTGGAAACTGCCTCCGGAAGGAATGAGGGCTTTCAGTGGCCATGAGGACTCATATTCCCCCCTGGAAGCTCCCGAAGAAAGGAACGAGGGCTTTCAGTGACCAGAGGACTTTTTTTGCCCCTCTGGAAGCTACCCAAGGATGGAACGAGGGCTTTCAGTGGCAAAGAGGACTTATTTTGCCCCCGTGGAAGCTGCCCAAGGAAGGAACGAGGGGTTTCAGTGGCCAAAAGGACCCATTTTGCCCCCCTGGAAGCTACCCAAGGACCGAACGAGGGCTTTCAGTGGCAAAGAGGACTTATTTTGCCCCCGTGGAAGCTGCCCAACTAAGGAACGAGGGCTTTCAGTGGCCAAGAGGACTTATTTTGCCCCCCTCGAAGCTGTCCAAGTAAGGAACGAGGTCTTTCATTGGACAAAAGGACTCATGTTGCCCCCCTGGAAGCTGGTCAAGGAAGCAATGAGGGCTTAGAGTGGCCAAGGCGTCTTATTTTGCCCCCCTGGAAGCTGCCGAAGAATGGAATGAGGGCTTTCAGTGGCCAAGAGGACTTATTATGCCCCCCTCGAAGCTGCCCGAGGAAGGAACGAGGGCTTTCAGTTTACAAGAGGACTAATTTTCCCGCACTGGAAGCTGCCCAAGGAGGGAACGCGGGCTTTCAGTGGCCAAGAGGACTTATTTTGCCCACCTAGATGCTTACCAAGGAAGGAACGATGGCTTTCAGTGGTCAAGAGGACTTATTTTGCCCCCCTGAAAGCTGCCGAAGTAAGGAACGAGGGCTTTCAGTGGCCAATAGGACTCCCTTTGCCTCCATGAAAGCTGCCCAAGGAAGGAACGTTGGCTTTCAGTTGGAAAGAGGACTTATTTTGCCCCCCTGGAAGCTGCCTTAGTTTGGAACGAAGGCTTTCAGTGGCCACAAGGACTTATTTTGCCCCCCTGGATGTTGCCCAAAGAAGCAATGAGGGTTTTGAGTGGCCAAGAGTACTTATTTTTCCTCCCTGGAAGCTGCCCATGGAAGCAATGAGGGCTTTGAGTGGCCAAGACGTCTTATTTTGCCCCCCTGGAAGCTGCCGAAGAATGGAATGAGGGCTTTCAGTGGCCAAGAGGAATTATTTTGCCCACCTAGAAGCTTCCCAAGGAAGGAACGAGGGCTTTCAGTGGCCAAGAGGACTTATTTTGCCACTCTGGAATGTTCGAAAGGAAGGAATGAGGGCTTTCAGTGTCCATGAGGACTTATTTTGCCCCCCTCGAAGCTGCCGGAGGAAGGAACGACGGCTTTGAGTGGACAAGAGGACTTATTTTGCCCCCCTGAAAGCTGCCCAAGGAGGGAACGAGCGCTTTCAGTGGGCAAGAGGACTTATTTTGCCCACCTAGATGCTTCCCAAGGAAGGAACGAGGGCGTTCAGTGGCCAAGAGGACTTATTTTTCCCCCTTGGAATCTACCGAAGTAAGGAACGAGGGCTTTCAGTGCCCAATAGGACTCATTTTGCCTTCCTGAAAGCTGCCCAAGGAAGGAACAAGGGCTTTCAGTGGTGAAGAGGACTTATTTTGCCCGCCTGGAAGCTGCCCAAGGAAGGAACGAGGGCTTTCAGTGGCCAAAAGGACCCATTTTTCCTCCCTGGAAGCAACCCAAGGAAGGAACGAGGGCTTTCAGTGGCAAAGAGGACTTATTTTGCTCCCCTGGAAGCTGCCCAAGGAAGTAATTAGGGTTTTCAGTGGCTAAGAGGACTTATTTTGCCTCCCTGGAAGCTGCCCCAGGAACGAACGAGGGCTTTCAGGTTCCACAAGGACTTATTTTTCCTCACTGGAAGCCGCCCAAGGAAGGAACGAGGCCTTTCAGTGGCCAGGAGGTCTTATTTTGCCCCCCTGAACGCTGCCCAAGGAAGGAACGAGGGCTTGCAGTGGCCAAGAGGATTTATATTTCCCCCCTGGCAGCTGTCCAAGGAAGGAACGAAGGCTTTCAGTGGCCACGAGGACTTATTTTGCCCCCCTGGAAGCACCCCAAGGAAGGAACGAGGGCTTTCAGTGGTGAAGAGGACTTAGTTTCACCCCCTGGAAGCTGCCCAAAGAAGGAACGAGGCCTTTCAGTGTCCAAGAGGACTTATTTTTCCCCCCTGAAAGCTGCCCAAGTAAGGAACGAGGACTTTCAGTGGCCAAGAGGCCAATTTTGCTCCCCTGGAAGCTGCCCAATGAAGGAACAAGGGCTTTCCTTGGCCAAGTGGACTTCTTTTTTCCCCCCTGGAAGCTGCCCAAGCAAGCAATGAGGGTTTTCAGTGGCCAAGAGGACTTAATTTACCCCCTGGAAGCTGCCCAAGGCAGGAACGAGGGCTTTCAGTTGACCCAAGGACTTATTTTGCCCCCCTCGAAGCTGCCCAAGGAAGTAACGTGGGCTTTCAGTGGCCAGGAGGACTTATTTTGACCCCCTTGAAACTGCTCATGGAAGGAACGAGGGTTTTCAGTGGCAAAGAGGACTTATTTTGCCCCTCTGGAAGCTGCCCAAGGAAGGAACGAGGACTTTCAGTGGCAAAGAGGACTTATTTTGCACCCCTGGAAGGTGCCCAAGGAAGGAACGAGGGCTTTGAGTGGCCAAGAGGACTGATTTTGCCCACCTGGAAGCTGCCCAAGGAAGGAACGAATGCTTTCAGTGGCCAAGAGGACTGATTTTGCCTCCCTTAAAGCTGCCCAAGAAAGGAACGAGGGCTTTGAATTATAAAGACTACTCATTTTCCCCCCTGAAAGCTCCCCAAGGAAGGAACGAGGGCTTTCAATGGCCAAGAGGACTTATTTTACCCCCCTGGAAGCTGCCCAAGGAAGGAACTAGGGTTTTCAGTGGCCAAGAGGATTTATTTTACCACCCTTAAATCTGCCGAAGTAAGGAAGGAGGGCTTTCAGTGGCCAAGAGGACTTATTTTACCCTCCTGGAAGCTGCCCAAGGAAGGAACGAGGGCTTTCAGTGGCCACAAGGACTCATTTTGTCCCCCTTTAAGCTGCCCAAGGAAGGAACGAGGACTTTCAGTGGCCAAGAGGACTTATTTTGCCCAACTGGAAGCTGCCCAATGAAGGAGCGAGGGCTTTCATTCGCCAAGAGGACTCAATTTGCCTCCCTGGAAGCTGCCCAATGAAGGAACGAGGGCCTTCAGTGGCCAAGAGGACTTATCTTGCTCCCCTGGAAGCTACCTAAGGAAGGAACGAACACTTTCAGTTGCCACACAGAAGGACTTATTTTGCCCCCTGGAAGCTTCCCAAGGAAGGAACGAGGGCTTTCAGTGGCGAAGAGGACTTATTTTGCCCCCCCTGGAATCTGCCCAAGGAAGGAAGGAGGTCTTTCAGTGGCCAAGAGGACTTCTTTTGCCCCCCTTGAAGCTGCCGAAGGAAGTAATGAGGGTTTCCAGTGGCCAAGAGGAATTATTTTGCCCCCCTAGAAGCTGCCCAAGTAAGGAATGTGGGCTTTCAGTGGCCAAGAAGACTTATTTTGCCCCTTTGGGAGTTGCCTAAGGAAGGAAGGAGGGCTTTCAGTAGCAAAGAGGCCTTAATTTGCACCACTAGAAGCTGAGCGAGTAAGGAACGAGGTCTTTCAGTGACGAAGAGGACTTATTTTCCGCGCCTAGAAGCTTCTCAAGGAAGGAATGAGGGCTTTAAGTGGCCAAGACGACTAACTTTGCCCCCCTGGAAGCTGCCCAAGGAAGGAACGAGGGCTTTTAGTGGCAAAGAGGACTTATTTTGTCACCCTGGTAGTTGCCTAAGGAAGGAACGAGGGCTTTCAGTGGGCAAGAGGACTTATTTTGCACCCCTGGAAGCTGCCCATGGAAGCAATGAGTGTTCTTAGTGGCCAAGAGGACTTATTTTGCCCCCCTCGAAGCTGCCAAAGGAAGGAATGAAGGATTTGAGCGGCCAAGAGGACTTATTTTGGCGTCCTGGAAGCTACCTAAGGAAGCAATGAGGGTTTTCAGTTGCGAAGAGGACTTATTTTGCCCCCCTGGAAGCTGCCCAAGGACGGAAGGAGGGCTTTAAGTGGCCAAGAGGACTCATTTTGCCCCCCTGGAATCTGCCCAAGGAAGGAATGAGGGCTTTAAGTGGCCAAGAGGACTTATTTTGCCCCCCTGGAAGCTGCCCAAGGAAGGAACGAGGCCTTTCAGTGGCAAAGAGGACTTATTTTGCCCCCCTTCAAGCTGCCGAAGGAAGGAAGGAGAGCTTTCAGTGGCCAAGAGTACTTATTTTGCCCCCCTGGAAGCTGTCTAAGGAAGGAACAAGGGCTTTGAGTTACCACGAGGACTTATTTTGCCCCCCTGGAAGCTGCCTAAGGAAGGAACGAGGGCTTTCATTTGCCATAAGGAATTATTTTTGGCCCCTTGTAGCTGCCCATGGATGGAATGTGGGCTTTCAGTGGCCAAGAGGACTTATTTTGCCCCCATGGAAGCTGCCTAAGGAAGAAAGGAGGGCTTCCAGTTACCAAGAGGACTTATTTTGCCCCCCTGAAGCTGCCCAAGGAAGGAACGAGTACTTTCAGTTGCCACTAGGAGTTATTTTGCCCCCCTGGAAGCTGCCCAAGGATGAAACGAGGGCTTTCAGTGGCCAAGAGGACTCATTTTGCCCCCCTGGAAGCTGCACAAGGAAGGAAGGAGGGCTTTCAGTTGCCAAGAGGACTCATTTTGCCCCCCGGGAAACTGCCCAAGGAAGGAAGGAGGGCTTTCAGTGGCCAAGAGGACTCATTTTGCCCCCCTGGAAACTGCCCAAGGAAGGAAGGCGGGCTTTCAGTTGGAAAGAGGACTCATTTTGCCCGCCTCGAAGCTACCGAAGGAAGGAACGAGGGCGTTCAGTGGCCAATAGGACTCATTTTGCCCTCCTTGTAGCTGCCCAAGAAAGGAACAAGGGCTTTCAGTGGCCAAGAGGACTCCTTTTGTCCCCCTGGAAGCTGCCCAAGGAAGGAACGAGGGCTTTAAGTGGTGAAGAGTACTTTTTTTGCCCCCCTGGAAGCTGCCCAAGTAAGGAACAACGGGTTTCATTGGACAACAGGACTCATTTTGCCCCCCTGGAAGCTGCCCAAGGAAGCAATGAGGGCTTTGAGTGGCCAAGAGGTCTTATTTTACCCCCTTGTAAGCTTCCTAAGCCAGGAATGAGGGCTTTAACTGGCCGAGAGGACTTCTTTTGCCCACCTAGAAGCTTCCCAAAGAAGGAATGAGGGCTTTCAGTGGCCAAGAGGACTTATTTTCACCCCGGCAGCTGCCCAAGGAAGGGACAAGGGCTTTCAGTGGCCAAGAGGACTGATTTTGCCCCTCTGGAAGCTGCCCAAGCAAGGAACAAGGACTTTCAGTGGCCAAGAGGACTTCTTTTGCCCCCCTGGCAGCTGCCCAAGGAAGGAACAAGGGCTTTCAGTGGCCAAGAGGACTCATTTTGACCTCCTGGGAGCTGCCCAAGGTAGGAACTACTGCTTTCAGTGGCGAAGAGGACTTATTTTGTCGCCCTGGTAGCTGCCCAACGAAGTAATGAGGGCTTTCAGTGGCCAAGAGGACTTATTTTGCACCCCCGGAAGCTGCCGAAGGAAGCAATGAGGGTTTTAAGTGACCAAGAGGACTTATTGTACCCCCCTCGAAGCTGCAAAAGTAAGGAATGAAGGCTTTCAGTGGCCAAGAGGACTAATTTTGCCCCCCTGGAATCTGCCCAAGGAAGGAATGAGGGCTTTCAGTGGCCAAGAGGACTTATTTTGCCCCCCTGGAAGCTGCCCAAGGAAGGAATGAGGTCTTTGAGTCGCCAAGAGGACTTATTTTGCCCCCCTGGAAGGTGCCCAAGGAAGGAACGAGGGCTTTGAGTTGCCACAAGGACTTACTTTACCTTCCTGGTACCTGCCCAAGTAAGGAACGAGGGCTTTAAGTGGCCAATAGGACTCATTTTGCCCCCCTCGAAGCTCCCCAAGGAACGAACGAGGGCTTTCAGTTGCCAAAAGGACTTATTTCCCCCCCATGGAAGCTGCCCAAGGGAGGAACGAGAGCTTTCAGTGGCCAAGAGGACTTATTTTGCCAGCCTAGAAGCTGCCCAAGTTTGTAATGAGGGCTTTGAGTGGCAAAGAGGACTAATTTTGACCCCCTGGAAGCTGCCCAAGGAAGGAACGAGGCCTTTGACTTGCCACGAGGAGTTATTTTGCCCCCCTGGAAGCTGCCCAAGGAAGGACCGAAGGCTTTTAGTTGCCACACACTGGGAATTATTTTGCCCCCCTCGAAGCTTCCCAAGGAAGGAATGAATGCTTTGAGTGGCCAAGAGGACTTATTTTGCCCCCTGGAAGCTCCCCAAGGAAGCAATGAGGGTTTTCAGTGGCCAAGAGGACTTATTTTCGGCCCCTTGTAGCTGCCGAAGGAAGGAACGAAGCCTTTCAGTGGCCAAGAGGACTTATTTTGCCCCCCTGGAAGCTGCCGAAGGAAGGAATGAGGGCTTTCAGTTGCCACAAGGAATTATTTTCGGCCCCTTGTAGCTGCCGAAGGAAGGAACGAAGCCTTTAAGTGGCCAGGAGGACTTATTTTGCCCCCCTGGAAGCTGCCCAAGGAAGCAATGAGGGTTTCCAGTGGCCAATATTACTCATTTTCCCTCTTTGAAACCTGCCTAAGGAAGGAAGGCGGGCTTTCAGTTGGAAAGAGGACTCATTTTGCCGACCTAGAAGCTTCCCAAGGAAGGAACGAGGGCTTTCAGTGGCCAAGAGTACTTTTTTTACCCTCCTTGTAGCTGCCAAAAGAAGGAACAAGGGCGTACAGTGGTTAAGAGGACTCCTTTTTTCCCCCTGGAAGCTGCCCAAGGAGGGAACGAGGGCTTTAAGTGGTGAAGAGGATTTATTTTGCCCCCCTGGAAGCTGCCCAAGGACGGAAGGAGTGCTTCCAGTGGCTAAGAGGACCCATTTTGCCCCCCTGGAATCTGCCCAAGGAAGGAATGACGGCTTTAAGTGTCCAAGAGGACTTATTTTGCCCCCATGGAAGCTGCCCAAGGAAGGAACGAGGGCTTTCAGTTGCCACAAGGAATTATTTTCAGCCCCTTGTAGCTGCCGATGGAAGGAACGAAGGCTTTCAGTGGCCAAGAGGACTTATCTTGCCCCTCTGGAAGCTGCCCAAGGAAGGAAGGAGGGCTTTCAGTGGCTAAGAGGACTTATTTTGCCCCCCTGGAATCTGCCCAAGGAAGGAACGAGGGCTTTCAGTGGCAAAGAGGACTTTTTTTGCCCCCCTTGAAGCTGCCGAAGGAAGGAAGGAGAGCTTTCAGTGGCCAAGAGTACTTATTTTGTCCCCCTGGAAGCTGCCCAAGGAAGGAACGAGAGCTTTCAGTTGCCACGCGGACTTATTTTGGCCCCCTGGAAGCTTCCCAAGGAAGGAACGAGGGCTTTCCCTGGCCAAGAGGACTTATTTTGCCCCCCTAGAAGCTGCCCAAGGAAGAAATGTGGGCTTTCAGTGGCTAAGAGGACTTATTTTGCCCCCCTGGAAGCTGCCCAAGCAAGGAACGAGGGCTTTCAGTGGCCAAGAGGACTTAGTTTGCCCCCCTAGAAGCTGCCCAAGGAAGCATTGAGGGCTTTCAGTGCCCAAGAGGACTAATTTTTTTCCCCTGGAATCTTTCCAGGAAAGGAATGTGCGCTTTCTGTGTCCAAAAGAACTTGTTTTGCTCCCCTGGAAGCTTCCCAAGGAAGGAAGGAGGCCTTTCAGTGGCCAAAAGGACTTATTTTGCCCCCTCGAAGATGCCCAAGGAAGGAAAGAGGACTTTCAGTGGCCAAGAGGAATTATTTTCCCCCTAGAAGCTGCCCCAGGAAGGAATGTTGGCTTTCAGTGGCCAAGAGGACTTATTTTGCCCCCCTGGAAGCTGCCAAAGGAAGGAAGGAGGACTTTCAGTGGCCAAGGGGACTTGTTTTGCCCCCTGGAAGCTGCCCAAGGAAGGAACGAGGGCTTTCAGTGGCCAAGAGGACTTGTTTTGCCCCCCTGGAATCTGCCCAAGGAAGGAACGAGGGCTTTCAGTGGCCAAGAAGACTCATTTTGCCCCCCTGGAAGCTGCCCAAGGACGGAAGGAGGGCTTTAAGTGGCCAAGAGGACTCATTTTGCCCCCCTGGAATCTGCCCAAGGAAGGAATGAGGGCTTTAAGTGGCCAAGAGGACTTATTTTGCCCCCCTGGAAGCTGCCCAAGGAAGGAACGAGGCCTTTCAGTGGCAAAGAGGACTTATTTTGCCCCCCTTCAAGCTGCCGAAGGAAGGAAGGAGAGCTTTCAGTGGCCAAGAGTACTTATTTTGCCCCCCTGGAAGCTGTCTAAGGAAGGAACAAGGGCTTTGAGTTACCACGAGGACTTATTTTGCCCCCCTGGAAGCTGCCTAAGGAAGGAACGAGGGCTTTCATTTGCCATAAGGAATTATTTTTGGCCCCTTGTAGCTGCCCATGGAAGGAATGTGGGCTTTCAGTGGCCAAGAGGACTTATTTTGCCCCCATGGAAGCTGCCTAAGGAAGAAAGGAGGGCTTCCAGTTACCAAGAGGACTTATTTTGCCCCCCTGAAGCTGCCCAAGGAAGGAACGAGTACTTTCAGTTGCCACTAGGAGTTATTTTGCCCCCCTGGAAGCTGCCCAAGGATGAAACGAGGGCTTTCAGTGGCCAAGAGGACTCATTTTGCCCCCCTGGAAGCTGCACAAGGAAGGAAGGAGGGCTTTCAGTTGCCAAGAGGACTCATTTTGCCCCCCGGGAAACTGCCCAAGGAAGGAAGGAGGGCTTTCAGTGGCCAAGAGGACTCATTTTGCCCCCCTGGAAACTGCCCAAGGAAGGAAGGCGGGCTTTCAGTTGGAAAGAGGACTCATTTTGCCCGCCTCGAAGCTACCGAAGGAAGGAACGAGGGCGTTCAGTGGCCAATAGGACTCATTTTGCCCTCCTTGTAGCTGCCCAAGAAAGGAACAAGGGCTTTCAGTGGCCAAGAGGACTCCTTTTGTCCCCCTGGAAGCTGCCCAAGGAAGGAACGAGGGCTTTAAGTGGTGAAGAGTACTTTTTTTGCCCCCCTGGAAGCTGCCCAAGTAAGGAACAACGGGTTTCATTGGACAACAGGACTCATTTTGCCCCCCTGGAAGCTGCCCAAGGAAGCAATGAGGGCTTTGAGTGGCCAAGAGGTCTTATTTTACCCCCTTGTAAGCTTCCTAAGCCAGGAATGAGGGCTTTAACTGGCCGAGAGGACTTCTTTTGCCCACCTAGAAGCTTCCCAAAGAAGGAATGAGGGCTTTCAGTGGCCAAGAGGACTTATTTTCACCCCGGCAGCTGCCCAAGGAAGGGACAAGGGCTTTCAGTGGCCAAGAGGACTGATTTTGCCCCTCTGGAAGCTGCCCAAGCAAGGAACAAGGACTTTCAGTGGCCAAGAGGACTTCTTTTGCCCCCCTGGCAGCTGCCCAAGGAAGGAACAAGGGCTTTCAGTGGCCAAGAGGACTCATTTTGACCTCCTGGGAGCTGCCCAAGGTAGGAACTACTGCTTTCAGTGGCGAAGAGGACTTATTTTGTCGCCCTGGTAGCTGCCCAACGAAGTAATGAGGGCTTTCAGTGGCCAAGAGGACTTATTTTGCACCCCCGGAAGCTGCCGAAGGAAGCAATGAGGGTTTTAAGTGACCAAGAGGACTTATTGTACCCCCCTCGAAGCTGCAAAAGTAAGGAATGAAGGCTTTCAGTGGCCAAGAGGACTAATTTTGCCCCCCTGGAATCTGCCCAAGGAAGGAATGAGGGCTTTCAGTGGCCAAGAGGACTTATTTTGCCCCCCTGGAAGCTGCCCAAGGAAGGAATGAGGTCTTTGAGTCGCCAAGAGGACTTATTTTGCCCCCCTGGAAGGTGCCCAAGGAAGGAACGAGGGCTTTGAGTTGCCACAAGGACTTACTTTACCTTCCTGGTACCTGCCCAAGTAAGGAACGAGGGCTTTAAGTGGCCAATAGGACTCATTTTGCCCCCCTCGAAGCTCCCCAAGGAACGAACGAGGGCTTTCAGTTGCCAAAAGGACTTATTTCCCCCCCATGGAAGCTGCCCAAGGGAGGAACGAGAGCTTTCAGTGGCCAAGAGGACTTATTTTGCCAGCCTAGAAGCTGCCCAAGTTTGTAATGAGGGCTTTGAGTGGCAAAGAGGACTAATTTTGACCCCCTGGAAGCTGCCCAAGGAAGGAACGAGGCCTTTGACTTGCCACGAGGAGTTATTTTGCCCCCCTGGAAGCTGCCCAAGGAAGGACCGAAGGCTTTTAGTTGCCACACACTGGGAATTATTTTGCCCCCCTCGAAGCTTCCCAAGGAAGGAATGAATGCTTTGAGTGGCCAAGAGGACTTATTTTGCCCCCTGGAAGCTCCCCAAGGAAGCAATGAGGGTTTTCAGTGGCCAAGAGGACTTATTTTCGGCCCCTTGTAGCTGCCGAAGGAAGGAACGAAGCCTTTCAGTGGCCAAGAGGACTTATTTTGCCCCCCTGGAAGCTGCCGAAGGAAGGAATGAGGGCTTTCAGTTGCCACAAGGAATTATTTTCGGCCCCTTGTAGCTGCCGAAGGAAGGAACGAAGCCTTTAAGTGGCCAGGAGGACTTATTTTGCCCCCCTGGAAGCTGCCCAAGGAAGCAATGAGGGTTTCCAGTGGCCAATATTACTCATTTTCCCTCTTTGAAACCTGCCTAAGGAAGGAAGGCGGGCTTTCAGTTGGAAAGAGGACTCATTTTGCCGACCTAGAAGCTTCCCAAGGAAGGAACGAGGGCTTTCAGTGGCCAAGAGTACTTTTTTTACCCTCCTTGTAGCTGCCAAAAGAAGGAACAAGGGCGTACAGTGGTTAAGAGGACTCCTTTTTTCCCCCTGGAAGCTGCCCAAGGAGGGAACGAGGGCTTTAAGTGGTGAAGAGGATTTATTTTGCCCCCCTGGAAGCTGCCCAAGGACGGAAGGAGTGCTTCCAGTGGCTAAGAGGACCCATTTTGCCCCCCTGGAATCTGCCCAAGGAAGGAATGACGGCTTTAAGTGTCCAAGAGGACTTATTTTGCCCCCATGGAAGCTGCCCAAGGAAGGAACGAGGGCTTTCAGTTGCCACAAGGAATTATTTTCAGCCCCTTGTAGCTGCCGAAGGAAGGAACGAAGGCTTTCAGTGGCCAAGAGGACTTATCTTGCCCCTCTGGAAGCTGCCCAAGGAAGGAAGGAGGGCTTTCAGTGGCTAAGAGGACTTATTTTGCCCCCCTGGAATCTGCCCAAGGAAGGAACGAGGGCTTTCAGTGGCAAAGAGGACTTTTTTTGCCCCCCTTGAAGCTGCCGAAGGAAGGAAGGAGAGCTTTCAGTGGCCAAGAGTACTTATTTTGTCCCCCTGGAAGCTGCCCAAGGAAGGAACGAGGGCTTTCAGTGGCTAAGAGGATTTATTTTACCCCCCTTAAATCTGCCCAAGTAAGGAAGGAGGGCTTTCAGTGGCCAATAGGACTTATTTTGCCCTCCTGGAAGCTGCCCAAGGAAGGAACGAGGGCTTTCAGTGGCCACGAGGACTTATTTTGCTCCCCTGGAAGCTGCCCAAGGAAGGAACGAGGGCTTTCAGTGGTGAAGAGGATTTCTTTTCACCCCCTGGAAACTGCCCAAGGAAGGAACGAGGGCTTTCAGTGTCCAAGAGGACTTATTTTTCCCCCCTGAAAGCTGCCCAAGGAAGGAACGAGGACTTTCAGTGGCCAACAGGACTTATTTTGCCCCACTGGAAGCTACCCAATGAAGGAGCGAGGGCTTTCATTGGCCAAGAGGACTCAATTTGCCTCCCTGGAAGCTGCCCAATGAAGGAAGGAGGGCCTTCAGTGGCCAATAGGACTTATTTTGCTCCCCTGGAAGCTGCCTAAGGAAGGAACAAACACTTTCAGTTGCCACACAGAAGGACTTATTTTGCCCCCCTCGAAGCTGCCCAAGGAAGGAATCAGTTCTTTGAGTGGCCAAGAGGACTTATTTTGCCCCCCTGGAATCTGCCCAAGAAAGGAATGAGTGCTTTCCGTGGCCAAGAGCACTTATTTTGCCCCCCTGCAAGCTTCCCAAAGAAGGAACGAGGGCTTTCAGTGGCCAAGAGGACTCATTTTGCCCCCCTGGAAGGTGCCCAAGGAAGGAACGTGGGCTTTTAGTGGCCAAGAGGACTGATTTTGCCGCCCTGGAAGGTGCCCAAGGAAGGAACGAGGGCTTTCAGTGGCTAAGTGGACCGATTTTGGCGCCCCGGGAATCTCCCCAAGGAAGGAACGAGGGATTTCAGTAACAAGGGGACTTATTTTGCCCCCCTTCAAGCTACTGAAGGAAGGAACTAGGGCTTTCAGAGGCCAAGAGGACTTATTTTGCCCCCCTGGAAACTACCCAAGGATGGAAGGAGGGCCTTCAGTGTCCAAGAGGACTTATTTTGCCCCCCTGGAAGCTGCCCAAGGAAGCAATGAGGGCTTTCAGTGGTCAAGAGGACTAATTTTTCTCCCCTGGAATCTTTCCAGGAAAGGAATGTACGCTTTCAGTGGCCAAAAGGACTTGTTTTGCCCCCCTCGAAGCTCCCCAAGGAAGGAACGAGAGCTTTCAGTGGCCAAGAGAACTTATTTTGCCGCCCGCAAGCTACTGAAGGAAGGAACGAGGGCTTTCAGTGGCCAAGAGGACTTATTTTGCCGCCCTGGAAACTACCCAAGTAAGGAACGAGGGCTTTCAGTGGCCAAGAGGACTTATTTTGCTCCCTTGGAAGCTGCCCAAGGAAGGAACGAGGGATTTCAGTTGCCACAAGGACTTATTTTGCCCCTCTAGAAGCTGTCTAAGAAAGGAATGAGGGCTTTGAGTGGCCAAGAGGACTTATTTTGCCCCCTAGGAAGCTGCCCAAGGAAGCAATGAGGGCTTTCAGTGGCCAAGAGGACTTATTTTGTCCCCCTGGAAGCTGCGCAAGGTAGGAACGAAGGCTTTCATTAGTCACAAGGACTTAGTTTGCCCCCCTCGAAGTTGCCCAAGGAAGCAATGAGGGTTTTCAGTGTCCAAGAGGACTTATTTTGCTACCCGGGAAGCTCCCCAAGGAAGGAACGAGAGCTTTCAGTGGCCAAGAGAACTTATTTTGCCGCCCGCAAGCTACTGAAGGAAGGAACGAGGGCTTTCAGTGGCCAAGAGGACTTATTTTGCCGCCCTGGATACTACCCAAGTAAGGAACGAGGGCTTTCATTGGCCAAGAGGACTTATTTTGCTCCCTTGGAAGCTGCCCAAGGAAGGAACGAGGGATTTCAGTTGCCACAAGGACTTATTTTGCCCCTCTAGAAGCTGTCTAAGAAAGGAATGAGGGCTTTGAGTGGCCAAGAGGACTTATTTTGCCCCCTAGGAAGCTGCCCAAGGAAGCAATGAGGGCTTTCAGTGGCCAAGAGGACTTATTTTGTCCCCCTGGAAGCTGCGCAAGGTAGGAACGAAGGCTTTCATTGGTCACAAGGACTTAGTTTGCCCCCCTCGAAGTTGCCCAAGGAAGCAATGAGGGTTTTCAGTGTCCAAGAGGACTTATTTTGCTACCCGGGAAGCTTCCCAAGGAAGGAACGAGGGCTTTCAGTGGGCAATAGGACTTATTTTGCCCCCCTGGAAGCTGCCCAAGGAAGCAATGAGGGCTTTCTGGGGCCAAGAGGACTTCTTTTGCCCCCCAGGAAGGTGCCCAAGGAAGGAACGACGGCTTTGAGTGGCCAAGAGGACTGATTTTGCCCCCCTGGAAGCTGCCCAAGGAAGGAACGAATGCTTTCAGTGGACAAGAGGACTGATTTTGCCTCCCTGAAAGCTGCCCAAGAAAGGAACGAGGGCTTTGAATTGTAAAGACTACTCATTTTCCCCCCTGAAAGCTCCCCAAGGAAGGAACGAGGGCTTTCAGTGGCCAAGAGGAATTATTTTGCCCCCCTGGAAGCTGCCGAAGGAAGGAACTAGGGTTTTCAGTGGCTAAGAGGATTTATTTTACCCCCCTTAAATCTGCCCAAGTAAGGAAGGAGGGCTTTCAGTGGCTAAGAGGACTTATTCGCCCTCCTGGAAGCTGCCCAAGGAAGGAACGAGGGCTTTCAGTGGCCAAGAGGACTTATTTTGCCCCCCTGGAAGCTGCCCAAGGAAGGAACGAGGGCTTTGAGTTGCCACATGGACTTACTTTACCTTCCTGGTACCTGCCCAAGTAAGGAACGAGGGCTTTCAGTGGCCAAGAAGACTCATTTTGCCCCCCTGGAAGCTGCCCAAGGAAGGAAGGAGGGCTTTCAGTGGCCAAAATGACTTATTTTGCCCCCCTGGAAGCTGCCCAAGGAAGGAACGAGGTCTTTCAGTGGCGAAGAGGACGTATTTTGCGCGCCTAGAAGCTTCCCAAAGAAGGAACGAGCTCTTTTAGTAGCTAAGAGGACTAACTTTGCCCCCCTGTAAGCTGCCCAAGGAAGGAACTTGGGCTTTCAGTGGGCAAGAGGACTTATTTTGCCCACCTGGAAGCTGCTAAAGGAAGGAACGAGGGCTTTCAGTGGCGAAGAGGACTTATTTTGCCCCCCCTGGAATCTGCCCAAGGAAGGAAGGAGGTCTTTCAGTGGCCAAGAGGACTTCTTTTGCCCCCCTTGAAGCTGCCGAAGGAAGTAATGAGGGTTTTCAGTGGCCAAGAGGAATTATTTTGCCCCCCTAGAAGCTGCCCAAGTAAGGAATGTGGGCTTTCAGTGGCCAAGAAGACTTATTTTGTCCCCCTGGAAGCTGCGCAAGGTAGGAACGAAGGCTTTCATTGGTCACAAGGACTTAGTTTGCCCCCCTCGAAGTTGCCCAAGGAAGCAATGAGGGTTTTCAGTGTCCAAGAGGACTTATTTTGCTACCCGGGAAGCTTCCCAAGGAAGGAACGAGGGCTTTCAGTGGGCAATAGGACTTATTTTGCCCCCCTGGAAGCTGCCCAAGGAAGAAATGAGGGCTTTCTGGGGCCAAGAGGACTTCTTTTGCCCCCCAGGAAGGTGCCCAAGGAAGGAACGACGGCTTTGAGTGGCCAAGAGGACTGATTTTGCCCCCCTGGAAGCTGCCCAAGGAAGGAACGAATGCTTTCAGTGGACAAGATGACTGATTTTGCCTCCCTGAAAGCTGCCCAAGAAAGGAACGAGGGCTTTGAATTGTAAAGACTACTCATTTTCCCCCCTGAAAGCTCCCCAAGGAAGGAACGAGGGCTTTCAGTGGCCAAGAGGAATTATTTTGCCCCCCTGGAAGCTGCCGAAGGAAGGAACTAGGGTTTTCAGTGGCTAAGAGGATTTATTTTACCCCCCTTAAATCTGCCCAAGTAAGGAAGGAGGGCTTTCAGTGGCTAAGAGGACTTATTCGCCCTCCTGGAAGCTGCCCAAGGAAGGAACGAGGGCTTTCAGTGGCCAAGAGGACTTATTTTGCCCCCCTGGAAGCTGCCCAAGGAAGGAACGAGGGCTTTGAGTTGCCACATGGACTTACTTTACCTTCCTGGTACCTGCCCAAGTAAGGAACGAGGGCTTTCAGTGGCCAAGAAGACTCATTTTGCCCCCCTGGAAGCTGCCCAAGGAAGGAAGGAGGGCTTTCAGTGGCCAAAATGACTTATTTTGCCCCCCTGGAAGCTGCCCAAGGAAGGAACGAGGTCTTTCAGTGGCGAAGAGGACGTATTTTGCGCGCCTAGAAGCTTCCCAAAGAAGGAACGAGCTCTTTTAGTAGCTAAGAGGACTAACTTTGCCCCCCTGTAAGCTGCCCAAGGAAGGAACTTGGGCTTTCAGTGGGCAAGAGGACTTATTTTGCCCACCTGGAAGCTGCTAAAGGAAGGAACGAGGGCTTTCAGTGGCGAAGAGGACTTATTTTGCCCCCCCTGGAATCTGCCCAAGGAAGGAAGGAGGTCTTTCAGTGGCCAAGAGGACTTCTTTTGCCCCCCTTGAAGCTGCCGAAGGAAGTAATGAGGGTTTTCAGTGGCCAAGAGGAATTATTTTGCCCCCCTAGAAGCTGCCCAAGTAAGGAATGTGGGCTTTCAGTGGCCAAGAAGACTTATTTTGCCCCTTTGGGAGTTGCCTAAGGAAGGAAGGAGGGCTTTCAGTAGCAAAGAGGCCTTATTTTGCACCACTAGAAGCTGACCAAGTAAGGAACGAGGTCTTTCAGTGACGAAGAGGACTTATTTTCCGCGCCTAGAAGCTTCTCAAGGAAGGAATGAGGGCTTTAAGTGGCCAAGACGACTAACTTTGCCCCCCTGGAAGCTGCCCAAGGAAGGAACGAGGGCTTTTAGTGGCAAAGAGGACTTATTTTGTCACCCTGGTAGTTGCCCAAGGAAGGAACGAGGGCTTTCAGTGGGCAAGAGGACTTATTTTGCACCCCTGGAAGCTGCCCAAGGAAGCAATGAGTGTTCTTAGTGGCCAAGAGGACTTATTTTGCCCCCCTCGAAGCTGCCAAAGGAAGGAATGAAGGATTTGAGCGGCCAAGAGGACTTATTTTGGCGTCCTGGAAGCTACCTAAGGAAGCAATGAGGGTTTTCAGTGGCGAAGAGGACTTATTTTGCCCCCCTGGAAGCTGCCCAAGGACGGAAGGAGGGCTTTCAGTGGCCAAGAGGACTCATTTTGCCCCCCTGGAATCTGCCCAAGGAAGGAATGAGGGCTTTAAGTGGCCAAGAGGACTTATTTTGCCCCCCTGGAAGCTGCCCAAGGAAGGAACGAGGCCTTTCAGTGGCAAAGAGGACTTATTTTGCCCCCCTTCAAGCTGCCGAAGGAAGAAAGGAGAGTTTTCAGTGGCCAAGAGTACTTATTTTGGCCCCCTGGAAGCTGCCTAAGAAAGGAAGGAGGGCTTTCAGTTGCCACGCGGACTTACTTTGCCCCCCTGGAAGCTGCCCAAGGAAGGAACGAGGGCTTTCAGTTGCCACGCGGACTTATTTTGCCCCCCTGCAAGCTGCCCAAGGAAGAAACGAGGGCTTTGAGTGGCCAAGAGGACTTATTTTGCCCCCCTAGAAGCTGCCCAGGGAAGTATTGAGGGCTTTCAGTGCCCAAGAGGACTAATTTTTTTCCCCTGGAATCTTTCCAGGAAAGGAATGTGCGCTTTCCGTGTCCCAAAGAACTTGTTTTGCCCCCCTGGAAGCTGCCCAAGGAAGGAAGGAGGCCTTTCAGTGGCCAAAAGGACTTATTTTGCCCCCTCGAAGCTGCCCAAGGAAGGAAGGAGGGCTTTGAGTTGCCACAAGGACTTATTTCCCCCCCGTGGAACCTGCCCAAGTAAGGAACGAGGACTTTCAGTGGCCAAGAGGACATATTTTGGCCCCCTGGAAGCTGCCCAAGGAAGGAACGAGGGCTTTCAGTTGCCAGAAGGACTTATTTTGCCCCCCTGGAAACTGCCTCCGGAAGGAATGAGGGCTTTCAGTGGCCATGAGGACTCATATTCCCCCCTGGAAGCTCCCGAAGAAAGGAACGAGGGCTTTCAGTGACCAGAGGACTTTTTTTGCCCCTCTGGAAGCTACCCAAGGATGGAACGAGGGCTTTCAGTGGCAAAGAGGACTTATTTTGCCCCCGTGGAAGCTGCCCAAGGAAGGAACGAGGGGTTTCAGTGGCCAAAAGGACCCATTTTGCCCCCCTGGAAGCTACCCAAGGACCGAACGAGGGCTTTCAGTGGCAAAGAGGACTTATTTTGCCCCCGTGGAAGCTGCCCAACTAAGGAACGAGGGCTTTCAGTGGCCAAGAGGACTTATTTTGCCCCCCTCGAAGCTGTCCAAGTAAGGAACGAGGTCTTTCATTGGACAAAAGGACTCATGTTGCCCCCCTGGAAGCTGGCCAAGGAAGCAATGAGGGCTTAGAGTGGCCAAGGCGTCTTATTTTGCCCCCCTGGAAGCTGCCGAAGAATGGAATGAGGGCTTTCAGTGGCCAAGAGGACTTATTATGCCCCCCTCGAAGCTGCCCGAGGAAGGAACGAGGGCTTTCAGTTTACAAGAGGACTAATTTTCACGCACTGGAAGCTGCCCAAGGAGGGAACGCGGGCTTTCAGTGGCCAAGAGGACTTATTTTGCCCACCTAGATGCTTACCAAGGAAGGAACGATGGCTTTCAGTGGTCAAGAGGACTTATTTTGCCCCCCTGAAAGCTGCCGAAGTAAGGAACGAGGGCTTTCAGTGGCCAATAGGACTCCCTTTGCCTCCATGAAAGCTGCCCAAGGAAGGAACGTTGGCTTTCAGTTGGAAAGAGGACTCATTTTGCCCCCCTGGACGATGCCCAAGGAAGAAACGAGGGCTTTCAGTGGCCAAGAGGACTTATTTTGCCCCCCTGGAAGCTGCCTTAGTTTGGAACGAAGGCTTTCAGTGGCCACAAGGACTTATTTTGCCCCCCTGGATGTTGCCCAAAGAAGCAATGAGGGTTTTGAGTGGCCAAGAGTACTTATTTTTCCTCCCTGGAAGCTGCCCATGGAAGCAATGAGGGCTTTGAGTGGCCAAGACGTCTTATTTTGCCCCCCTGGAAGCTGCCGAAGAATGGAATGAGGGCTTTCAGTGGCCAAGAGGAATTATTTTGCCCACCTAGAAACTTCCCAAGGAAGGAACGAGGGCTTTCAGTGGCCAAGAGGACTTATTTTGCCACTCTGGAATGTTCGAAAGGAAGGAATGAGGGCTTTCAGTGTCCATGAGGACTTATTTTGCCCCCCTCGAAGCTGCCGGAGGAAGGAACGACGGCTTTGAGTGGACAAGAGGACTTATTTTGCCCCCCTGAAAGCTGCCCAAGGAGGGAACGAGCGCTTTCAGTGGGCAAGAGGACTTATTTTGCCCACCTAGATGCTTCCCAAGGAAGGAACGAGGGCGTTCAGTGGCCAAGAGGACTTATTTTTCCCCCTTGGAATCTACCGAAGTAAGGAACGAGGGCTTTCAGTGCCCAATAGGACTCATTTTGCCTTCCTGAAAGCTGCCCAAGGAAGGAACAAGGGCTTTCAGTGGTGAAGAGGACTTATTTTGCCCGCCTGGAAGCTGCCCAAGGAAGGAACGAGGGCTTTCAGTGGCCAAAAGGACCCATTTTTCCTCCCTGGAAGCAACCCAAGGAAGGAACGAGGGCTTTCAGTGGCAAAGAGGACTTATTTTGCTCCCCTGGAAGCTGCCCAAGGAAGTAATTAGGGTTTTCAGTGGCTAAGAGGACTTATTTTGCCTCCCTGGAAGCTGCCCCAGGAACGAACGAGGGCTTTCAGGTTCCACAAGGACTTATTTTTCCTCACTGGAAGCCGCCCAAGGAAGGAACGAGGCCTTTCAGTGGCCAGGAGGTCTTATTTTGCCCCCCTGAACGCTGCCCAAGGAAGGAACGAGGGCTTGCAGTGGCCAAGAGGATTTATATTTCCCCCCTGGCAGCTGTCCAAGGAAGGAACGAAGGCTTTCAGTGGCCACGAGGACTTATTTTGCCCCCCTGGAAGCACCCCAAGGAAGGAACGAGGGCTTTCAGTGGTGAAGAGGACTTAGTTTCACCCCCTGGAAGCTGCCCAAAGAAGGAACGAGGCCTTTCAGTGTCCAAGAGGACTTATTTTTCCCCCCTGAAAGCTGCCCAAGGAAGGAACGAGGACTTTCAGTGGCCAAGAGGACTTATTTTTCCCCATTGGAAGCTGCCCAATGAAGGAACAAGGGCTTTCATTGGCCAAGAGGACTTAATTTGCCTCCCTAGAAGCTGCCCAATGAAGGAACGAGGGCCTTCAGTGGCCAAGAGGACTTATTTTGCTCCCCTGGAAGCTGTCCAAGGAAGGAACGAGGACTTTCCTTGGCCAAGTGGACTTCTTTTTTCCCCCCTGGAAGCTGCCCAAGCAAGCAATGAGGGTTTTCAGTGGCCAAGAGGACTTAATTTACCCCCTGGAAGCTGCCCAAGGCAGGAACGAGGGCTTTCAGTTGACCCAAGGACTTATTTTGCCCCCCTCGAAGCTGCCCAAGGAAGTAACGTGGGCTTTCAGTGGCCAGGAGGACTTATTTTGACCCCCTTGAAACTGCTCATGGAAGGAACGAGGGTTTTCAGTGGCAAAGAGGACTTATTTTGCCCCTCTGGAAGCTGCCCAAGGAAGGAACGAGGACTTTCAGTGGCAAAGAGGACTTATTTTGCACCCCTGGAAGGTGCCCAAGGAAGGAACGAGGGCTTTGAGTGGCCAAGAGGACTGATTTTGCCCACCTGGAAGCTGCCCAAGGAAGGAACGAATGCTTTCAGTGGCCAAGAGGACTGATTTTGCCTCCCTTAAAGCTGCCCAAGAAAGGAACGAGGGCTTTGAATTATAAAGACTACTCATTTTCCCCCCTGAAAGCTCCCCAAGGAAGGAACGAGGGCTTTCAATGGCCAAGAGGACTTATTTTACCCCCCTGGAAGCTGCCCAAGGAAGGAACTAGGGTTTTCAGTGGCCAAGAGGATTTATTTTACCACCCTTAAATCTGCCGAAGTAAGGAAGGAGGGCTTTCAGTGGCCAAGAGGACTTATTTTACCCTCCTGGAAGCTGCCCAAGGAAGGAACGAGGGCTTTCAGTGGCCACAAGGACTCATTTTGTCCCCCTTTAAGCTGCCCAAGGAAGGAACGAGGACTTTCAGTGGCCAAGAGGACTTATTTTGCCCAACTGGAAGCTGCCCAATGAAGGAGCGAGGGCTTTCATTCACCAAGAGGACTCAATTTGCCTCCCTGGAAGCTGCCCAATGAAGGAACGAGGGCCTTCAGTGGCCAAGAGGACTTATCTTGCTCCCCTGGAAGCTACCTAAGGAAGGAACGAACACTTTCAGTTGCCACACAGAAGGACTTATTTTGCCCCCTGGAAGCTTCCCAAGGAAGGAACGAGGGCTTTCAGTGGCGAAGAGGACTTATTTTGCCCCCCCTGGAATCTGCCCAAGGAAGGAAGGAGGTCTTTCAGTAGCCAAGAGGACTTCTTTTGCCCCCCTTGAAGCTGCCGAAGGAAGTAATGAGGGTTTCCAGTGGCCAAGAGGAATTATTTTCCCCCCTAGAAGCTGCCCAAGTAAGGAATGTGGGCTTTCAGTGGCCAAGAAGACTTATTTTGCCCCTTTGGGAGTTGCCTAAGGAAGGAAGGAGGGCTTTCAGTAGCAAAGAGGCCTTAATTTGCACCACTAGAAGCTGAGCAAGTAAGGAACGAGGTCTTTCAGTGACGAAGAGGACTTATTTTCCGCGCCTAGAAGCTTCTCAAGGAAGGAATGAGGGCTTTAAGTGGCCAAGACGACTAACTTTGCCCCCCTGGAAGCTGCCCAAGGAAGGAACGAGGGCTTTTAGTGGCAAAGAGGACTTATTTTGTCACCCTGGTAGTTGCCTAAGGAAGGAACGAGGGCTTTCAGTGGGCAAGAGGACTTATTTTGCACCCCTGGAAGCTGCCCATGGAAGCAATGAGTGTTCTTAGTGGCCAAGAGGACTTATTTTGCCCCCCTCGAAGCTGCCAAAGGAAGGAATGAAGGATTTGAGCGGCCAAGAGGACTTATTTTGGCGTCCTGGAAGCTACCTAAGGAAGCAATGAGGGTTTTCAGTTGCGAAGAGGACTTATTTTGCCCCCCTGGAAGCTGCCCAAGGACGGAAGGAGGGCTTTAAGTGGCCAAGAGGACTCATTTTGCCCCCCTGGAATCTGCCCAAGGAAGGAATGAGGGCTTTAAGTGGCCAAGAGGACTTATTTTGCCCCCCTGGAAGCTGCCCAAGGAAGGAACGAGGCCTTTCAGTGGCAAAGAGGACTTATTTTGCCCCCCTTCAAGCTGCCGAAGGAAGGAAGGAGAGCTTTCAGTGGCCAAGAGTACTTATTTTGGCCCCCTGGAAGCTGCCTAAGAAAGGAAGGAGGGCTTTCAGTTGCCACGCGGACTTACTTTGCCCCCCTGGAAGCTGCCCAAGGAAGGAACGAGGGCTTTCAGTTGCCACGCGGACTTATTTTGCCCCCCTGCAAGCTGCCCAAGGAAGAAACGAGGGCTTTGAGTGGCCAAGAGGACTTATTTTGCCCCCCTAGAAGCTGCCCAAGGAAGTATTGAGGGCTTTCAGTGCCCAAGAGGACTAATTTTTTTCCCCTGGAATCTTTCCAGGAAAGGAATGTGCGCTTTCCGTGTCCCAAACAACTTGTTTTGCCCCCCTGGAAGCTGCCCAAGGAAGGAAGGAGGCCTTTCAGTGGCCAAAAGGACTTATTTTGCCCCCTCGAAGCTGCCCAAGGAAGGAATCAGTTCTTTGAGTGGCCAAGAGGACTTATTTTGCCCCCCTGGAATCTGCCCAAGGAAGGAATGAGTGCTTTCCGTGGCCAAGCTCACTCATTTTGCCCCCCTGGAAGCTTCCCAAGGATGGAACGAGGGCTTTCAGTGGCCAAGAGGACTGATTTTGCCGCCCTGGAAGGTGCCCAAGGAAGGAACGAGGGCTTTCAGTGGCTAAGTGGACTGATTTTGCCCCCCCGGGAATTTCCCCAAGGAAGGAACGAGGGCTTTCAGTGTCCAAGAGAACTTATTTTGTCCCCCTGGAAGCTGCCCAAGGAAGCAATGAGGGCTTTCAGTGGCCAAGAGGACTTATTTTTCTCCCCTGGAATCTTTCCAGGAAAGGAATGTATGCTTTCAGTGGCCAAAAGGACTTGTTTTGACCCTCTGGAAGCTCCCCAAGGAAGGAACGAGAGCTTTCAGTGGCCAAGAGAACTAATTTTGCCCACCGCAAGCTACTGAAGGAAGGAACGAGGGCTTTCAGTGGCCAAGAGGACTTATTTTTCCCCCCCTGGAAGCTGCTCAAGGAAGGAACGAGGGATTTCAGTTGCCACAAGGACTTATTTTGCCCCTCTGGGAGCTGTCTAAGAATCGAATTTGGGCTTTGAGTGGCCAGGAGGACTTATTTTGCCCCCTAGGAAGCTGCCCAAGGAAGCAATGAGGGTTTTGAGTGGCCAAGAGGACTTATTTTGTCCCCCTGGAAGCTGCGCAAGGTAGGAACGAAGGCTTTCAGTGGTCACAAGGACTTAGTTTGCCCCCCTTGAAGTTGCCCAAGGAAGCAATCAGGGTTTTCAGTGTCCAAGAGGACTTATTTTGCCACCCGGGAAGCTTCCCAAGGAAGGAACGAGGGCTTTCAGTGGGCAGTAGGACTTATTTTGCCCCCTGGAAGCTGCCCAAGGAAGCAATGAGGGCTTTCTGGGGCCAAGAGGACTTATTTTGCCCCCTTGGAAGCTGCCCAAGTAAGGAACGAGGGCTTTCAGTGGCCATGAGGACTTATTTTGGCCCCCTGGAAGCTGCCCAAGGAAGGAACGAGGGCTTTCAGTGGCCAAGAGGACTTATTTTTCCACCCTGGAAGCTACCCAAGGAAGGAACGAGGGCATTCAGTGGCCAAGAGGACTTATTTTGCCCCCCTGGAAGCTCCCCAAGGAAGGAAGGAGGGCTTTTAGTGGGCAAGAGAACTTATTTTGCCCCCCTCCAAGCTGCCCAAGGAAGGAACGAGGGCTTTCAGTTTACACGAGGACTTATTTTGCCCCTCTGAAAGCTGCCCAAGGACGGAACGAGGGCTTTCAGTGGCCAAGAGGACTTATTTTGCTCCCCTGGAAGCTGCCCAAGGAAGGAACGAGGGCTTTCAGTGGCCATGGGGACTTATTTTGCCCCCCTGGAAGCTGCCCAAGGAAGGAACGAGGGCTTTCAGTTGCCACATAGACTTATTTTGCCGCCCTGGAAGCTGCCCATAGAATGAACGAGGGCTTTCAGTGGCCAAGATTACTTATTTTGCCCCTCTGGAAGCTGCCCAAGGAAGGAAGGAGGGCGTTCAGTGGCCAAGAGGATTTATTTTGCCCCCCTGGAACCTGCCCAAGGAAGCAATTAGGGCTTTCAGTGGCCAAGAGGACTTATTTTTCTCCCCTGAAATCTTTCGAGGATAGGAATATGCGCTTTCAGTGGCCAAAAGGACTTGTTTTGCCCCCCTGGAAGCTACCCAAGGAAGGAAGGAGGGCTTTCAATGGCTAAAAGGACTTATTTTGGCCACCTAGAAGCTGCCCAAGGAAGGAAGGAGGGCTTTCAGTGGCCAAGAGGGATTATTTTGTCCCCCTAGAAGCTGCCCAAGGAAGGAACGAGGGCTTTCAGTAGGATAGAGGACTCATTTTGCCCTCCTGGAAGCTGCCCAAGGAAGGAACGAGGGCTTTCAGTAGGATAGAGGACTCATTTTGCCCTCCTGGAAGCTCTCCAAGGAAGGGCTATCAGTGGCCAAGAGGACTTATTTTTCGCCCCTTATAGGTGTCCAAGGAAGAAACAAGGGCTTTCAGTGGCCAACACAACTCCTTTTGGCCCCCTGGAAGCTGCCCAAGGAAGGAACGAGGGCTTTCAGTGGCCTAGAGTACTTATTTAGCCCCCCTGGAAGCTGCGCAAGGAAGTAACGAGGGCTTTCAGTGGCCAAGAGGACTTATTTTGCCCCCCTGGAATCTGCCTCAGGAAGCAAAGAGTTTTTTGAGTGGCGAAGAGGACTTGTTTTGCCCTCCTGGAAGCTTCCCAAGGAAGTAACGAGGGCTTTCAGTGGCCAAGAGGACATATTTTGCCCCCCTGGAAGCTGCCCAAGGAAGGAACGAGGGCTTTCAGTGGCCAAGAGGACTTATTTTGCACCCCTGGACGCTGATCAAGTAAGGAACGAGGGC
Organism: Cyclura pinguis; assembly: GCA_030412105.1. Lineage (NCBI taxonomy): Eukaryota > Metazoa > Chordata > Lepidosauria > Squamata > Iguanidae > Cyclura > Cyclura pinguis. The sequence goes on from CM059600.1 coordinate 5,272,106, forward strand.
TTTCAGTGCCTAAGAGGACTTATTTTGCCCCCCTGTAAGCTTCTCAAGGAAGCAATGAGGGCTTTCAATGGCCAAGAGGACTTATTTTTCCCCTCTCGAAGCTGCCCAAGGAAAGAACGAGGGCTTTCTTTAGCCAAAAGGACTTATTTTGCCCCCTTTGAAGCTGCCCAAGGAAGGAACAAGGGCTTTGAGTGGCGAAGAGGACTTATTTTGCCCCCCTGGAAGATCCCGAAGGAAGGAACGAGGGCTTTCAGTAGCCAAAAGGACTTATTTTGCCTCCCTCCAAGCTGCCCAAGGAAGGAACGAGGGCTTTCAGTGGCCAATAGGACTCATTTTGCCTCCCTGAAAGCTGCCCAAGGAAGGAACGAGGGCTTTGAGTTGGAAAGAGGACTCATTTTGCTCCCCTGTAAGCTCCCCAAGGAAGGAACGAAGGCTTTCGGTGGGCAAGAGGACTTATTTTGTCCCCCTGGAAGCTGCCCAAGGAAGGAACGAGGGCTTTCAGTGTCCAAGAGGACTTATTTTTCCCCCCTGAAAGCTGCCCAAGGAAGGAACGAGGACTTTCAGTGGCCAACAGGACTTATTTTGCCCCACTGGAAGCTACCCAATGAAGGAGCGAGGGCTTTCATTGGCCAAGAGGACTCAATTTGCCTCCCTGGAAGCTGCCCAATGAAGGAAGGAGGGCCTTCAGTGGCCAAGAGGACTTATTTTGCCCCCCTGGAAGATTCCCAAGGAAGGAATGAGGGCTTTCAGTTGCCAGAAGGACTTATTTTGCCCCCCTGGAAACTGCCTCAGGACGGAAAGAGGGCTTTCAGTGGCCATGAGGACTCATATTCCTCCCTGGAAGCTCCCGAAGAAAGGAACGAGGGCTTTCAGTGACCAGAGGACTTATTTTGCCCCCCTGGAAGCTACCCAAGGATGGAACGAGGGCTTTGAGTGGCAAAGAGGACTTATTTTGCCCCCGTGGAAGCTGCCCAAGGAAGGAACGAGGGGTTTCAGTGGCCAAAAGGACCCATTTTACCCCCCTGGAAGCTACCCAAGGACGGAACGAGGGCTTTCAGTGGCAAAGAGGACTTATTTTGCCCCCGTGGAAGATGCCCAAGGAAGGAACGAGGGCTTTCAGTGGCCAAGAGGACTTATTTTGCCCCCCTCGAAGCTGTCCAAGTAAGGAACGAGGTCTTTCATTGGACAAAAGGACTCATGTTGCCCCCCTGGAAGCTGGCCAAGGAAGCAATGAGGGCTTAGAGTGGCCAAGGCGTCTTATTTTGCCCCCCTGGAAGCTGCCGAAGAATGGAATGAGGGCTTTCAGTGGCCAAGAGGACTTATTATGCCCCCCTCGAAGCTGCCCGAGGAAGGAACGAGGGCTTTCAGTTTACAAGAGGACTAATTTTCCCGCCCTGGAAGCTGCCCAAGGAGGGAACGAGGGCTTTCAGTAGCCAAGAGGACTTATTTTGCCCACCTAGATGCTTACCAAGGAAGGAACGAGGGCTTTCAGTGGTCAAGAGGACTTATTTTGCCCCCCTGAAAGCTGCCGAAGTAAGGAACGAGGGCTTTCAGTGGCCAATAGGATTCCTTTTGCCTCCATGAAAGCTGCCCAAGGAAGGAATGATGGCTTTCAGTTGGAAAGAGGACTCATTTTGCCCCCCTGGACGATGCCCAAGGAAGGAACGAGGGCTTTCAGTGACCAAGAGGACTTATTTTGCCCCCCTGGAAGCTGTCTTAGTTTGGAACGAAGGCTTTCAGTGGCCACAAGGACTTATTTTGCCCCCCTGGATGTTGCCCAAAGAAGCAATGAGGGTTTTGAGTGGCCAAGAGTACTTATTTTTCCTCCCTGGAAGCTGCCCATGGAAGCAATGAGGGCTTTGAGTGGCCAAGACGTCTTGTTTTGCCCCCCTGGAAGCTGCCGAAGAATGGAATGAGGGCTTTCAGTGGCCAAGAGGACTTATTTTGCCACTCTGGAATGTTCGAAAGGAAGGAATGAGGGCTTTCAGTGACCATGAGGACTTATTTTGCCCCCCTCGAAGCTGCCGCAGGAAGGAACGACGGCTTTGAGTGGACAAGAGGACTTATTTTGCCCCCCTGAAAGCTGCCCAAGGAGGGAACGAGGGCTTTCTGTGGCAAAGAGGACTTATTTTCCGCGCCTAGAAGCTTCTCAAGGAAGGAACGAGGGCTTTAAGTGGCCAAGACGACTAACTTTGCCCCCCTGGAAGCTGCCCAAGGAAGGAACGAGGGCTTTTAGTGGCAAAGAGGACTTGTTTTGTCACCCTGGTAGTTGCCCAAGGAAGGAACGATGGCTTTCACTGGGCAAGAGGACTTGTTTTGCACCCCTGGAAGCTGCCCAAGGAAGCAATGAGTGTTCTTAGTGGCCAAGAGGACTTATTTTGCCCCCCTCGAAGCTGCCAAAGGAAGGAATGAAGGATTTGAGCGGCCAAGAGGACTTATTTTGGCGTCCTGGAAGCTACCTAAGGAAGCAATGAGGGTTTTCAGTGGCGAAGAGGACTTATTTTGCCCCCCTGAAAGCTGCCCAAGGACGGAAGGAGGGCTTTCAGTGGCCAAGAGGACTCATTTTCCCCCCTGGAATCTGCCCAAGGAAGGAATGAGGGCTTTAAGTGGCCAAGAGGACTTATTTTGCCCCCCTGGAAGCTGCCCAAGGAAGGAACGAGGCCTTTCAGTGGCAAAGAGGACTTATTTTGCCCCCCTTCAAGCTGCCGAAGGAAGGAAGGAGAGCTTTCAGTGGCCAAGAGTACTTATTTTGGCCCCCTGGAAGCTGCCTAAGAAAGGAAGGAGGGCTTTCAGTTGCCACGCGGACTTACTTTGCCCCCCTGGAAGCTGCCCAAGGAAGGAACGAGGGCTTTCAGTTGCCACGCGGACTTATTTTGCCCCCCTGCAAGCTGCCCAAGGAAGAAACGAGGGCTTTGAGTGGCCAAGAGGACTTATTTTGCCCCCCTAGAAGCTGCCCAAGGAAGTATTGAGGGCTTTCAGTGCCCAAGAGGACTAATTTTTTTCCCCTGGAATCTTTCCAGGAAAGGAATGTGCGCTTTCCGTGTCCCAAAGAACTTGTTTTGCCCCCCTGGAAGCTGCCCAAGGAAGGAAGGAGGCCTTTCAGTGGCCAAAAGGACTTATTTTGCCCCCTCGAAGCTGCCCAAGGAAGGAAAGAGGGCTTTCAGTGGCCAAGAGGATTTATTTTGCCCCCTAGAAGCTGCCCCAGGAAGGAATGTGGGCTTTCAGTGGCCAAGAGGACTTATTTTGCCCCCCTGGAAGCTGCCAAAGGAAGGAAGGAGGGCTTTCAGTGGCCAAGAGGACTTATTTTTCACCCCTAGAAGCTGCCCAAGTTAGGAACGAGGGCTTTTAGTGGGAAAGAGGACTAATTTTGACCCCCTGGAAGCTGCCCAAGGAAGGAACGAGGGCTTTCTGTGGCCAAGAGGACTTGTTTTGCCCCCCTGGAAGCTGCCCAAGGAAGGAACGAGGGCTTTCAGTGGCCAAGAGGACTTGTTTTGCCCCCCTGGAATCTGCCCAAGGAAGGAACGAGGGCTTTCAGTGCCCAAGAAGACTCATTTTGCCTCCCTCGAAGCTGCCCAGCGAAGGAAGGAGGGCTTTCAGTGGCCAAAATGACTTATTTTGCCCCCCTGGAAGCTGCCCAAGGAAGAAAGTATGGCTTTCAGTGGCCAAGAGGAATTATTTTGCCCCCCTAGAAGCTGCCCGAGGAAGGAATGTGGGCTTTCAGTGGCCAAGAGGACTTTTTTTGCCCCCCTGGAATCTGCCCAAGGAAGGAAGGAGGGCTTTCAGTAACCAAGAGGACTTATTTTGCACCACTAGAAGCTGACCAAGTAAGGAACGAGGTCTTTCAGGGGCGAAGAGGACTTATTTTGCGCGCCTAGAAGCTTCCCAAAGAAGGAACGAGGTCTTTCAGTAGCTAAGAGGACTAACATTGCCCCCCTGTAAGCTGCCCAAGGAAGGAACTTGGGCTTTTAGTGGCGAAGAGGTCTTATTTTGTCGCCCTGGAAGCTACCCAAGGATGGAACGAGGGCTTTGAGTGGCAAAGAGGACTTATTTTGCCCCCGTGGAAGCTGCCCAAGGAAGGAAAGAGGGGTTTCAGTGGCCAAAAGGACCCATCTTGCCCCCCTGGAAGCTACCCAAGGACGGAACGAGGGCTTTCAGTGGCCAAGAGGACTTATTTTGCCCCCGTGGAAGCTGCCCAAGGAAGGAACGCGGGCTTTCAGTGGCCAAGAGGACTTATTTTGCCCCCCTCGAAGCTGTCCAAGTAAGGAATGAGGTCTTTCATTGGACAAAAGGACTCATGTTACCCCCCTGGAAGCTGGCCAAGGAAGCAATGAGGGCTTAGAGTGGCCAAGGCGTCTTATTTTGCCCCCCTGGAAGCTGCCGAAGAATGGAATGAGGGCTTTCAGTGGCCAAGAGGACTTATTATGCCCCCCTCGAAGCTGCCCGAGGAAGGAAAGAGGGCTTTCAGTTTGCAGGAGGACTAATTTTGCCGCCCTGGAAGCTGCCCAAGGAGGGAACGAGGGCTTTCAGTAGCTAAGAGGACTAACTTTGCCCCCCTGTAAGCTGCCCAAGGAAGGAACTTGGGCTTTTAGTGGCGAAGAGGTCTTATTTTGTCGCCCTGGAAGCTGCCCAAGGAAGGAACGAGGGCTTTCAGTGGGCAAGAGGACTTATTTTGCACCCCTGGAAGCTGCCCATTGATGGAACGAAGGCTTTTAGTTGCCACACACAGGGACTTATTTTGCCCCCCTCGAAGCTTCCCAAGGAAGGAATGAAGGTTTTGAATGTCCAAGAGGACTTATTTTGCTCCCTGGAAGCTGCCCAAGGAAGGAAGGAGGGCTTTCAGTGGCCAAGAGGACTTATTTTGCCCCCCTGGAGGCTGCCCAAGGAAGGAACGAGGGCTTTCAGTGGAGAAGAGGACTTATTTTGCCCCCCTGGAAGCTGCCCAAGGAAGGAAGGAGGTCTTTCAGTGGCCAAGAGGACTTATTTTGCCCCCCTTGAAGCTGCCGAAGGAAGTAATGAGGGTTTTCAGTGGCCAAGAGGACATATTTTGCCCCCCTGGAAGCTGCCCAAGGATGGAACGAGGGCTTTTATTTGCTTCAAGGAATTATTTTCGGCCCCTCGAAGCTGCCCAAGGAAGGAATGTGGACTTTCAGTAGCCAAGGGGACTTATTTTACCGCCCTGGAATCTGCCCAAGGAAGGAACGAGGGCTTTCAGTGGCCACCAGGACTTTTTTTGCCCCCCTGGATGTTGCCCAAGGAAGCAATGAGGGTTTTCAGTGGCGAAGAGGACTTATTTTGCCCCCCTGAAAGCTGCCCAAGGACGGAAGGAGGGCTTTCAGTGGCCAAGAGGACTCATTTTGCCCCCCTGGAATCTGCCCAAGGAAGGAATGAGGGCTTTAAGTGGCCAAGAGGACTTATTTTGCCCCCCTGGAAGCTGCCCAAGGAAGGAACGAGGCCTTTCAGTGGCAAAGAGGACTTATTTTGCCCCCCTTCAAGCTGCCGAAGGAAGGAAGGAGAGCTTTCAGTGGCCAAGAGTACTTATTTTGGCCCCCTGGAAGCTGCCTAAGAAAGGAAGGAGGGCTTTCAGTTGCCACGCGGACTTACTTTGCCCCCCTGGAAGCTGCCCAAGGAAGGAACGAGGGCTTTCAGTTGCCACGCGGACTTATTTTGCCCCCCTGCAAGCTGCCCAAGGAAGAAACGAGGGCTTTGAGTGGCCAAGAGGACTTATTTTGCCCCCGTAGAAGCTGCCCAAGGAAGTATTGAGGGCTTTCAGTGCCCAAGAGGACTAATTTTTTTCCCCTGGAATCTTTCCAGGAAAGGAATGTGCGCTTTCCGTGTCCCAAAGAACTTGTTTTGCCCCCCTGGAAGCTGCCCAAGGAAGGAAGGAGGCCTTTCAGTGGCCAAAAGGACTTATTTTGCCCCCTCGAAGCTGCCCAAGGAAGGAAAGAGGGCTTTCAGTGGCCAAGAGGATTTATTTTGCCCCCTAGAAGCTGCCCCAGGAAGGAATGTGGGCTTTCAGTGGCCAAGAGGACTTATTTTGCCCCCCTGGAAGCTGCCAAAGGAAGGAAGGAGGGCTTTCAGTGGCCAAGAGGACTTATTTTTCACCCCTAGAAGCTGCCCAAGTTAGGAACGAGGGCTTTTAGTGGGAAAGAGGACTAATTTTGACCCCCTGGAAGCTGCCCAAGGAAGGAACGAGGGCTTTCTGTGGCCAAGAGGACTTGTTTTGCCCCCCTGGAAGCTGCCCAAGGAAGGAACGAGGGCTTTCAGTGGCCAAGAGGACTTGTTTTGCCCCCCTGGAATCTGCCCAAGGAAGGAACGAGGGCTTTCAGTGCCCAAGAAGACTCATTTTGCCTCCCTCGAAGCTGCCCAGCGAAGGAAGGAGGGCTTTCAGTGGCCAAAATGACTTATTTTGCCCCCCTGGAAGCTGCCCAAGGAAGAAAGTATGGCTTTCAGTGACCAAGAGGAATTATTTTGCCCCCCTAGAAGCTGCCCGAGGAAGGAATGTGGGCTTTCAGTGGCCAAGAGGACTTTTTTTGCCCCCCTGGAATCTGCCCAAGGAAGGAAGGAGGGCTTTCAGTAACCAAGAGGACTTATTTTGCACCACTAGAAGCTGACCAAGTAAGGAACGAGGTCTTTCAGGGGCGAAGAGGACTTATTTTGCGCGCCTAGAAGCTTCCCAAAGAAGGAACGAGGTCTTTCAGTAGCTAAGAGGACTAACATTGCCCCCCTGTAAGCTGCCCAAGGAAGGAACTTGGGCTTTTAGTGGCGAAGAGGTCTTATTTTGTCGCCCTGGAAGCTACCCAAGGATGGAACGAGGGCTTTGAGTGGCAAAGAGGACTTATTTTGCCCCCGTGGAAGCTGCCCAAGGAAGGAAAGAGGGGTTTCAGTGGCCAAAAGGACCCATCTTGCCCCCCTGGAAGCTACCCAAGGACGGAACGAGGGCTTTCAGTGGCCAAGAGGACTTATTTTGCCCCCGTGGAAGCTGCCCAAGGAAGGAACGCGGGCTTTCAGTGGCCAAGAGGACTTATTTTGCCCCCCTCGAAGCTGTCCAAGTAAGGAATGAGGTCTTTCATTGGACAAAAGGACTCATGTTACCCCCCTGGAAGCTGGCCAAGGAAGCAATGAGGGCTTAGAGTGGCCAAGGCGTCTTATTTTGCCCCCCTGGAAGCTGCCGAAGAATGGAATGAGGGCTTTCAGTGGCCAAGAGGACTTATTATGCCCCCCTCGAAGCTGCCCGAGGAAGGAAAGAGGGCTTTCAGTTTGCAAGAGGACTAATTTTGCCGCCCTGGAAGCTGCCCAAGGAGGGAACGAGGGCTTTCAGTAGCTAAGAGGACTAACTTTGCCCCCCTGTAAGCTGCCCAAGGAAGGAACTTGGGCTTTTAGTGGCGAAGAGGTCTTATTTTGTCGCCCTGGAAGCTGCCCAAGGAAGGAACGAGGGCTTTCAGTGGGCAAGAGGACTTATTTTGCACCCCTGGAAGCTGCCCATTGATGGAACGAAGGCTTTTAGTTGCCACACACAGGGACTTATTTTGCCCCCCTCGAAGCTTCCCAAGGAAGGAATGAAGGTTTTGAATGTCCAAGAGGACTTATTTTGCTCCCTGGAAGCTGCCCAAGGAAGGAAGGAGGGCTTTCAGTGGCCAAGAGGACTTATTTTGCCCCCCTGGAGGCTGCCCAAGGAAGGAACGAGGGCTTTCAGTGGAGAAGAGGACTTATTTTGCCCCCCTGGAAGCTGCCCAAGGAAGGAAGGAGGTCTTTCAGTGGCCAAGAGGACTTATTTTGCCCCCCTTGAAGCTGCCGAAGGAAGTAATGAGGGTTTTCAGTGGCCAAGAGGACATATTTTGCCCCCCTGGAAGCTGCCCAAGGATGGAACGAGGGCTTTTATTTGCTTCAAGGAATTATTTTCGGCCCCTCGAAGCTGCCCAAGGAAGGAATGTGGACTTTCAGTAGCCAAGGGGACTTATTTTACCGCCCTGGAATCTGCCCAAGGAAGGAACGAGGGCTTTCAGTGGCCACCAGGACTTTTTTTGCCCCCCTGGATGTTGCCCAAGGAAGCAATGAGGGTTTTCAGTGGCCAAGAGTACTTATTTTTCCCACCTGGAAGCTGCCCAAGGACGGAAGGAGGGTTTTCAGTGGCTAAGAGGACTTATTCTGCCCCCCTGGAAGCTGCCCAAGGAAGGAACGAGGGCTTTGAGTTGCCACAAGGACTTATTTCCCCCCCGTGGAACCTGCCCAAGTAAGGAACGAGGGCTTTCAGTGGCCAAGAGGACATATTCTGGCCCCCTGGAAGCTGCCCAAGGAAGGAACGAGGGCTTTCAGTTGCCAGAAGGACTTATTTTGCCCCCCTGGAAACTGCCTCCGGAAGGAATGAGGGCTTTCAGTGGCCATGAGGACTCATATTCCCCCCTGGAAGCTCCCGAAGAAAGGAACGAGGGCTTTCAGTGACCAGAGGACTTTTTTTGCCCCTCTGGAAGCTACCCAAGGATGGAATGAGGGCTTTGAGTGGCAAAGAGGACTTATTTTGCCCCCGTGGAAGCTGCCCAAGGAAGGAACGAGGGGTTTCAGTGGCCAAAAGGACCCATTTTGCCCCCCTGGAAGCTACCCAAGGACCGAACGAGGGCTTTCAGTGGCAAAGAGGACTTATTTTGCCCCCGTGGACGCTGCCCAACTAAGGAACGAGGGCTTTCAGTGGCCAAGAGGACATATTTTGCCCCCCTCGAAGCTGTCCAAGTAAGGAACGAGGTCTTTCATTGGACAAAAGGACTCATGTTGCCCCCCTGGAAGCTGGCCAAGGAAGCAATGAGGGCTTAGAGTGGCCAAGGCGTCTTATTTTGCCCCCCTGGAAGCTGCCGAAGAATGGAATGAGGGCTTTCAGTGGCCAAGAGGACTTATTATGCCCCCCTCGAAGCTGCCCGAGGAAGGAACGAGGGCTTTCAGTTTACAAGAGGACTAATTTTCCCGCCCTGGAAGCTGCCCAAGGAGGGAACGCGGGCTTTCAGTGGCCAAGAGGACTTATTTTGCCCACCTAGATGCTTACCAAGGAAGGAACGATGGCTTTCAGTGGTCAAGAGGACTTATTTTGCCCCCCTGAAAGCTGCCGAAGTAAGGAACGAGGGCTTTCAGTGGCCAATAGGACTCCCTTTGCCTCCATGAAAGCTGCCCAAGGAAGGAACGTTGGCTTTCAGTTGGAAAGAGGACTCATTTTGCCCCCCTGGACGATGCCCAAGGAAGAAACGAGGGCTTTCAGTGGCCAAGAGGACTTATTTTGCCCCCCTGGAAGCTGCCTTAGTTTGGAACGAAGGCTTTCAGTGGCCACAAGGACTTATTTTGCCCCCCTGGATGTTGCCCAAAGAAGCAATGAGGGTTTTGAGTGGCCAAGAGTACTTATTTTTCCTCCCTGGAAGCTGCCCATGGAAGCAATGAGGGCTTTGAGTGGCCAAGACGTCTTATTTTGCCCCCCTGGAAGCTGCCGAAGAATGGAATGAGGGCTTTCAGTGGCCAAGAGGAATTATTTTGCCCACCTAGAAACTTCCCAAGGAAGGAACGAGGGCTTTCAGTGGCCAAGAGGACTTATTTTGCCACTCTGGAATGTTCGAAAGGAAGGAATGAGGGCTTTCAGTGTCCATGAGGACTTATTTTGCCCCCCTCGAAGCTGCCGGAGGAAGGAACGACGGCTTTGAGTGGACAAGAGGACTTATTTTGCCCCCCTGAAAGCTGCCCAAGGAGGGAACGAGCGCTTTCAGTGGGCAAGAGGACTTATTTTGCCCACCTAGATGCTTCCCAAGGAAGGAACGAGGGCGTTCAGTGGCCAAGAGGACTTATTTTTCCCCCTTGGAATCTACCGAAGTAAGGAACGAGGGCTTTCAGTGCCCAATAGGACTCATTTTGCCTTCCTGAAAGCTGCCCAAGGAAGGAACAAGGGCTTTCAGTGGTGAAGAGGACTTATTTTGCCCGCCTGGAAGCTGCCCAAGGAAGGAACGAGGGCTTTCAGTGGCCAAAAGGACCCATTTTTCCTCCCTGGAAGCAACCCAAGGAAGGAACGAGGGCTTTCAGTGGCAAAGAGGACTTATTTTGCTCCCCTGGAAGCTGCCCAAGGAAGTAATTAGGGTTTTCAGTGGCTAAGAGGACTTATTTTGCCTCCCTGGAAGCTGCCCCAGGAACGAACGAGGGCTTTCAGGTGCCACAAGGACTTATTTTTCCTCACTGGAAGCCGCCCAAGGAAGGAACGAGGCCTTTCAGTGGCCAGGAGGTCTTATTTTGCCCCCCTGAACGCTGCCCAAGGAAGGAACGAGGGCTTGCAGTGGCCAAGAGGATTTATTCTTCCCCCCTGGCAGCTGTCCAAGGAAGGAACTAAGGCTTTCAGTGGCCACGAGGACTTATTTTGCCCCCCTGGAAGCACCCCAAGGAAGGAACGAGGGCTTTCAGTGGTGAAGAGGACTTAGTTTCACCCCCTGGAAGCTGCCCAAAGAAGGAACGAGGCCTTTCAGTGTCCAAGAGGACTTATTTTTCCCCCCTGAAAGCTGCCCAAGGAAGGAACGAGGACTTTCAGTGGCCAAGAGGACTTATTTTGCCCCATTGGAAGCTGCCTAATGAAGGAACAAGGGCTTTCATTGGCCAAGAGGACTCAATTTGCCTCCCTAGAAGCTGCCCAATGAAGGAACGAGGGCCTTCAGTGGCCAAGAGGACTTATTTTGCTCCCCTGGAAGCTGTCCAAGGAAGGAACGAGGACTTTCCGTGGCCAGGTGGACTTCTTTTTTCCCCCCTGGAAGCTGCCCAAGCAAGCAATGAGGGTTTTCAGTGGCCAAGAGGACTTAATTTACCCCCTGGAAGCTGCCCAAGGCAGGAACGAGGGCTTTCAGTTGACCCAAGGACTTATTTTGCCCCCCTCGAAGCTGCCCAAGGAAGGAACGTGGGCTTTCAGTGGCCAGGAGGACTTATTTTGACCCCCTTGAAACTGCTCATGGAAGGAACGAGGGTTTTCAGTGGCAAAGAGGACTTATTTTGCCCCTCTGGAAGCTGCCCAAGGAAGGAACGAGGACTTTCAGTGGCAAAGAGGACTTATTTTGCACCCCTGGAAGGTGCCCAAGGAAGGAACGAGGGCTTTGAGTGGCCAAGAGGACTGATTTTGCCCACCTGGAAGCTGCCCAAGGAAGGAACGAATGCTTTCAGTGGCCAAGAGGACTGATTTTGCCTCCCTTAAAGCTGCCCAAGAAAGGAACGAGGGCTTTGAATTATAAAGACTACTCATTTTCCCCCCTGAAAGCTCCCCAAGGAAGGAACGAGGGCTTTCAATGGCCAAGAGGACTTATTTTACCCCCCTGGAAGCTGCCCAAGGAAGGAACTAGGGTTTTCAGTGGCCAAGAGGATTTATTTTACCACCCTTAAATCTGCCGAAGTAAGGAAGGAGGGCTTTCAGTGGCCAAGAGGACTTATTTTACCCTCCTGGAAGCTGCCCAAGGAAGGAACGAGGGCTTTCAGTGGCCACAAGGACTCATTTTGTCCCCCTTTAAGCTGCCCAAGGAAGGAACGAGGACTTTCAGTGGCCAAGAGGACTTATTTTGCCCAACTGGAAGCTGCCCAATGAAGGAGCGAGGGCTTTCATTCGCCAAGAGGACTCAATTTGCCTCCCTGGAAGCTGCCCAATGAAGGAACGAGGGCCTTCAGTGGCCAAGAGGACTTATCTTGCTCCCCTGGAAGCTACCTAAGGAAGGAACGAACACTTTCAGTTGCCACACAGAAGGACTTATTTTGCCCCCCTCGAAGCTGCCCAAGGAAGGAATCAGTTCTTTGAGTGGCCAAGAGGACTTATTTTGCCCCCCTGGAATCTGCCCAAGGAAGGAATGAGTGTTTTCCGTGTCCAAGCTCACTCATTTTGCCCCCCTGGAAGCTTCCCAAGGATGGAACGAGGGCTTTCAGTGGCCAAGAGGACTGATTTTGCCGCCCTGGAAGGTGCCCAAGGAAGGAACGAGGGCTTTCAGTGGCTAAGTGGACTGATTTTGCCCCCCCGGGAATTTCCCCAAGGAAGGAACGAGGGCTTTCAGTGTCCAAGAGAACTTATTTTGTCCCCCTGGAAGCTGCCCAAGGAAGCAATGAGGGCTTTCAGTGGCCAAGAGGACTTATTTTTCTCCCCTGGAATCTTTCCAGGAAAGGAATGTACGCTTTCAGTGGCCAAAAGGACTTGTTTTGACCCCCTGGAAGCTCCCCAAGGAAGGAACGAGAGCTTTCAGTGGCCAAGAGAACTAATTTTGCCCACCGCAAGCTACTGAAGGAAGGAACGAGGGCTTTCAGTGGCCAAGAGGACTTATTTTTCCCCCCCTGGAAGCTGCTCAAGGAAGGAACGAGGGATTTCAGTTGCCACAAGGACTTATTTTGCCCCTCTGGGAGCTGTCTAAGAATCGAATTTGGGCTTTGAGTGGCCAGGAGGACTTATTTTGCCCCCTAGGAAGCTGCCCAAGGAAGCAATGAGGGTTTTGAGTGGCCAAGAGGACTTATTTTGTCCCCCTGGAAGCTGCGCAAGGTAGGAACGAAGGCTTTCAGTGGTCACAAGGACTTAGTTTGCCCCCCTTGAAGTTGCCCAAGGAAGCAATCAGGGTTTTCAGTGTCCAAGAGGACTTATTTTGCCACCCGGGAAGCTTCCCAAGGAAGGAACGAGGGCTTTCAGTGGGCAGTAGGACTTATTTTGCCCCCTGGAAGCTGCCCAAGGAAGCAATGAGGGCTTTCTGGGGCCAAGAGGACTTATTTTGCCCCCTTGGAAGCTGCCCAAGTAAGGAACGAGGGCTTTCAGTGGCCATGAGGACTTATTTTGGCCCCCTGGAAGCTGCCCAAGGAAGGAACGAGGGCTTTCAGTGGCCAAGAGGACTTATTTTTCCACCCTGGAAGCTACCCAAGGAAGGAACGAGGGCATTCAGTGGCCAAGAGGACTTATTTTGCCCCCCTGGAAGCTCCCCAAGGAAGGAAGGAGGGCTTTTAGTGGGCAAGAGAACTTATTTTGCCCCCCTCCAAGCTGCCCAAGGAAGGAACGACGGCTTTCAGTTTACACGAGGACTTATTTTGCCCCTCTGAAAGCTGCCCAAGGACGGAACGAGGGCTTTCAGTGGCCAAGAGGACTTATTTTGCTCCCCTGGAAGCTGCCCAAGGAAGGAACGAGGGCTTTCAGTGGCCATGGGGACTTATTTTGCCCCCCTGGAAGCTGCCCAAGGAAGGAACGAGGGCTTTCAGTTGCCACATAGACTTATTTTGCCACCCTGGAAGCTGCCCATAGAATGAACGAGGGCTTTCAGTGGCCAAGATTACTTATTTTGCCCCTCTGGAAGCTGCCCAAGGAAGGAAGGAGGGCGTTCAGTGGCCAAGAGGATTTATTTTGCCCCCCTGGAACCTGCCCAAGGAAGCAATTAGGGCTTTCAGTGGCCAAGAGGACTTATTTTTCTCCCCTGAAATCTTTCGAGGATAGGAATATGCGCTTTCAGTGGCCAAAAGGACTTGTTTTGCCCCCCTGGAAGCTACCCAAGGAAGGAAGGAGTTCTTTCAATGGCTAAAAGGACTTATTTTGGCCACCTAGAAGCTGCCCAAGGAAGGAAGGAGGGCTTTCAGTGGCCAAGAGGGATTATTTTGTCCCCCTAGAAGCTGCCCAAGGAAGGAACGAGGGCTTTCAGTAGGATAGAGGACTCATTTTGCCCTCCTGGAAGCTGCCCAAGGAAGGAACGAGGGCTTTCAGTAGGATAGAGGACTCATTTTGCCCTCCTGGAAGCTCTCCAAGGAAGGGCTATCAGTGGCCAAGAGGACTTATTTTTCGCCCCTTATAGGTGTCCAAGGAAGAAACAAGGGCTTTCAGTGGCCAACACAACTCCTTTTGGCCCCCTGGAAGCTGCCCAAGGAAGGAACGAGGGCTTTCAGTGGCCTAGAGTACTTATTTAGCCCCCCTGGAAGCTGCGCAAGGAAGTAACGAGGGCTTTCAGTGGCCAAGAGGACTTATTTTGCCCCCCTGGAATCTGCCTCAGGAAGCAAAGAGTTTTTTGAGTGGCGAAGAGGACTTGTTTTGCCCTCCTGGAAGCTTCCCAAGGAAGTAACGAGGGCTTTCAGTGGCCAAGAGGACATATTTTGCCCCCCTGGAAGCTGCCCAAGGAAGGAACGAGGGCTTTCAGTGGCCAAGAGGACTTATTTTGCACCCCTGGACGCTGATCAAGTAAGGAACGAGGGCTTTCAGTGCCTAAGAGGACTTATTTTGCCCCCCTGTAAGCTTCTCAAGGAAGCAATGAGGGCTTTCAATGGCCAAGAGGACTTATTTTTCCCCTCTCGAAGCTGCCCAAGGAAAGAACGAGGGCTTTCTTTAGCCAAAAGGACTTATTTTGCCCCCTTTGAAGCTGCCCAAGGAAGGAACAAGGTCTTTGAGTGGCGAAGAGGACTTATTTTGCCCCCCTGGAAGATCCCGAAGGAAGGAACGAGGGCTTTCAGTAGCCAAAAGGACTTATTTTGCCTCCCTCCAAGCTGCCCAAGGAAGGAACGAGGGCTTTCAGTGGCCAATAGGACTCATTTTGCCTCCCTGAAAGCTGCCCAAGGAAGGAACGAGGGCTTTGAGTTGGAAAGAGGACTCATTTTGCTCCCCTGTAAGCTCCCCAAGGAAGGAACGAAGGCTTTCGGTGGGCAAGAGGACTTATTTTGTCCCCCTGGAAGCTGCCCAAGGAAGGAACGAGGGCTTTCAGTGTCCAAGAGGACTTATTTTTCCCCCCTGAAAGCTGCCCAAGGAAGGAACGAGGACTTTCAGTGGCCAACAGGACTTATTTTGCCCCACTGGAAGCTACCCAATGAAGGAGCGAGGGCTTTCATTGGCCAAGAGGACTCAATTTGCCTCCCTGGAAGCTGCCCAATGAAGGAAGGAGGGCCTTCAGTGGCCAAGAGGACTTATTTTGCCCCCCTGGAAGATTCCCAAGGAAGGAATGAGGGCTTTCAGTTGCCAGAAGGACTTATTTTGCCCCCCTGGAAACTGCCTCAGGACGGAAAGAGGGCTTTCAGTGGCCATGAGGACTCATATTCCTCCCTGGAAGCTCCCGAAGAAAGGAACGAGGGCTTTCAGTGACCAGAGGACTTATTTTGCCCCCCTGGAAGCTACCCAAGGATGGAACGAGGGCTTTGAGTGGCAAAGAGGACTTATTTTGCCCCCGTGGAAGCTGCCCAAGGAAGGAACGAGGGGTTTCAGTGGCCAAAAGGACCCATTTTACCCCCCTGGAAGCTACCCAAGGACGGAACGAGGGCTTTCAGTGGCAAAGAGGACTTATTTTGCCCCCGTGGAAGATGCCCAAGGAAGGAACGAGGGCTTTCAGTGGCCAAGAGGACTTATTTTGCCCCCCTCGAAGCTGTCCAAGTAAGGAACGAGGTCTTTCATTGGACAAAAGGACTCATGTTGCCCCCCTGGAAGCTGGCCAAGGAAGCAATGAGGGCTTAGAGTGGCCAAGGCGTCTTATTTTGCCCCCCTGGAAGCTGCCGAAGAATGGAATGAGGGCTTTCAGTGGCCAAGAGGACTTATTATGCCCCCCTCGAAGCTGCCCGAGGAAGGAACGAGGGCTTTCAGTTTACAAGAGGACTAATTTTCCCGCCCTGGAAGCTGCCCAAGGAGGGAACGAGGGCTTTCAGTAGCCAAGAGGACTTATTTTGCCCACCTAGATGCTTACCAAGGAAGGAACGAGGGCTTTCAGTGGTCAAGAGGACTTATTTTGCCCCCCTGAAAGCTGCCGAAGTAAGGAACGAGGGCTTTCAGTGGCCAATAGGATTCCTTTTGCCTCCATGAAAGCTGCCCAAGGAAGGAACGATGGCTTTCAGTTGGAAAGAGGACTCATTTTGCCCCCCTGGACGATGCCCAAGGAAGGAACGAGGGCTTTCAGTGACCAAGAGGACTTATTTTGCCCCCCTGGAAGCTGTCTTAGTTTGGAACGAAGGCTTTCAGTGGCCACAAGGACTTATTTTGCCCCCCTGGATGTTGCCCAAAGAAGCAATGAGGGTTTTGAGTGGCCAAGAGTACTTATTTTTCCTCCCTGGAAGCTGCCCATGGAAGCAATGAGGGCTTTGAGTGGCCAAGACGTCTTGTTTTGCCCCCCTGGAAGCTGCCGAAGAATGGAATGAGGGCTTTCAGTGGCCAAGAGGACTTATTTTGCCACTCTGGAATGTTCGAAAGGAAGGAATGAGGGCTTTCAGTGACCATGAGGACTTATTTTGCCCCCCTCGAAGCTGCCGCAGGAAGGAACGACGGCTTTGAGTGGACAAGAGGACTTATTTTGCCCCCCTGAAAGCTGCCCAAGGAGGGAACGAGGGCTTTCTGTGGCAAAGAGGACTTATTTTCCGCGCCTAGAAGCTTCTCAAGGAAGGAACGAGGGCTTTAAGTGGCCAAGACGACTAACTTTGCCCCCCTGGAAGCTGCCCAAGGAAGGAACGAGGGCTTTTAGTGGCAAAGAGGACTTATTTTGTCACCCTGGTAGTTGCCCAAGGAAGGAACGAGGGCTTTCACTGGGCAAGAGGACTTGTTTTGCACCCCTGGAAGCTGCCCAAGGAAGCAATGAGTGTTCTTAGTGGCCAAGAGGACTTATTTTCCCCCCTCGAAGCTGCCAAAGGAAGGAATGAAGGATTTGAGCGGCCAAGAGGACTTATTTTGGCGTCCTGGAAGCTACCTAAGGAAGCAATGAGGGTTTTCAGTGGCGAAGAGGACTTATTTTGCCCCCCTGAAAGCTGCCCAAGGACGGAAGGAGGGCTTTCAGTGGCCAAGAGGACTCATTTTGCCCCCCTGGAATCTGCCCAAGGAAGGAATGAGGGCTTTAAGTGGCCAAGAGGACTTATTTTGCCCCCCTGGAAGCTGCCCAAGGAAGGAACGAGGCCTTTCAGTGGCAAAGAGGACTTATTTTGCCCCCCTTCAAGCTGCCGAAGGAAGGAAGGAGAGCTTTCAGTGGCCAAGAGTACTTATTTTGGCCCCCTGGAAGCTGCCTAAGAAAGGAAGGAGGGCTTTCAGTTGCCACGCGGACTTACTTTGCCCCCCTGGAAGCTGCCCAAGGAAGGAACGAGGGCTTTCAGTTGCCACGCGGACTTATTTTGCCCCCCTGCAAGCTGCCCAAGGAAGAAACGAGGGCTTTGAGTGGCCAAGAGGACTTATTTTGCCCCCCTGGAGGCTGCCCAAGGAAGGAACGAGGGCTTTCAGTGGAGAAGAGGACTTATTTTGCCCCCCTGGAAGCTGCCCAAGGAAGGAAGGAGGTCTTTCAGTGGCCAAGAGGACTTATTTTGCCCCCCTTGAAGCTGCCGAAGGAAGTAATGAGGGTTTTCAGTGGCCAAGAGGACATATTTTGCCCCCCTGGAAGCTGCCCAAGGATGGAACGAGGGCTTTTATTTGCTTCAAGGAATTATTTTCGGCCCCTCGAAGCTGCCCAAGGAAGGAATGTGGACTTTCAGTAGCCAAGGGGACTTATTTTACCGCCCTGGAATCTGCCCAAGGAAGGAACGAGGGCTTTCAGTGGCCACCAGGACTTTTTTTGCCCCCCTGGATGTTGCCCAAGGAAGCAATGAGGGTTTTCAGTGGCGAAGAGGACTTATTTTGCCCCCCTGAAAGCTGCCCAAGGACGGAAGGAGGGCTTTCAGTGGCCAAGAGGACTCATTTTGCCCCCCTGGAATCTGCCCAAGGAAGGAATGAGGGCTTTAAGTGGCCAAGAGGACTTATTTTGCCCCCCTGGAAGCTGCCCAAGGAAGGAACGAGGCCTTTCAGTGGCAAAGAGGACTTATTTTGCCCCCCTTCAAGCTGCCGAAGGAAGGAAGGAGAGCTTTCAGTGGCCAAGAGTACTTATTTTGGCCCCCTGGAAGCTGCCTAAGAAAGGAAGGAGGGCTTTCAGTTGCCACGCGGACTTACTTTGCCCCCCTGGAAGCTGCCCAAGGAAGGAACGAGGGCTTTCAGTTGCCACGCGGACTTATTTTGCCCCCCTGCAAGCTGCCCAAGGAAGAAACGAGGGCTTTGAGTGGCCAAGAGGACTTATTTTGCCCCCCTAGAAGCTGCCCAAGGAAGTATTGAGGGCTTTCAGTGCCCAAGAGGACTAATTTTTTTCCCCTGGAATCTTTCCAGGAAAGGAATGTGCGCTTTCCGTGTCCCAAAGAACTTGTTTTGCCCCCCTGGAAGCTGCCCAAGGAAGGAAGGAGGCCTTTCAGTGGCCAAAAGGACTTATTTTGCCCCCTCGAAGCTGCCCAAGGAAGGAAAGAGGGCTTTCAGTGGCCAAGAGGATTTATTTTGCCCCCTAGAAGCTGCCCCAGGAAGGAATGTGGGCTTTCAGTGGCCAAGAGGACTTATTTTGCCCCCCTGGAAGCTGCCAAAGGAAGGAAGGAGGGCTTTCAGTGGCCAAGAGGACTTATTTTTCACCCCTAGAAGCTGCCCAAGTTAGGAACGAGGGCTTTTAGTGGGAAAGAGGACTAATTTTGACCCCCTGGAAGCTGCCCAAGGAAGGAACGAGGGCTTTCTGTGGCCAAGAGGACTTGTTTTGCCCCCCTGGAAGCTGCCCAAGGAAGGAACGAGGGCTTTCAGTGGCCAAGAGGACTTGTTTTGCCCCCCTGGAATCTGCCCAAGGAAGGAACGAGGGCTTTCAGTGCCCAAGAAGACTCATTTTGCCTCCCTCGAAGCTGCCCAGCGAAGGAAGGAGGGCTTTCAGTGGCCAAAATGACTTATTTTGCCCCCCTGGAAGCTGCCCAAGGAAGAAAGTATGGCTTTCAGTGACCAAGAGGAATTATTTTGCCCCCCTAGAAGCTGCCCGAGGAAGGAATGTGGGCTTTCAGTGGCCAAGAGGACTTTTTTTGCCCCCCTGGAATCTGCCCAAGGAAGGAAGGAGGGCTTTCAGTAACCAAGAGGACTTATTTTGCACCACTAGAAGCTGACCAAGTAAGGAACGAGGTCTTTCAGGGGCGAAGAGGACTTATTTTGCGCGCCTAGAAGCTTCCCAAAGAAGGAACGAGGTCTTTCAGTAGCTAAGAGGACTAACATTGCCCCCCTGTAAGCTGCCCAAGGAAGGAACTTGGGCTTTTAGTGGCGAAGAGGTCTTATTTTGTCGCCCTGGAAGCTACCCAAGGATGGAACGAGGGCTTTGAGTGGCAAAGAGGACTTATTTTGCCCCCGTGGAAGCTGCCCAAGGAAGGAAAGAGGGGTT
The DNA here is from genome assembly GCA_030412105.1 of Cyclura pinguis. Taxonomy (NCBI): domain Eukaryota; kingdom Metazoa; phylum Chordata; class Lepidosauria; order Squamata; family Iguanidae; genus Cyclura; species Cyclura pinguis. The sequence continues at coordinate 5,291,254 of CM059600.1, forward strand.
TCAGTGGCCAAAAGGACCCATCTTGCCCCCCTGGAAGCTACCCAAGGACGGAACGAGGGCTTTCAGTGGCCAAGAGGACTTATTTTGCCCCCGTGGAAGCTGCCCAAGGAAGGAACGCGGGCTTTCAGTGGCCAAGAGGACTTATTTTGCCCCCCTCGAAGCTGTCCAAGTAAGGAATGAGGTCTTTCATTGGACAAAAGGACTCATGTTACCCCCCTGGAAGCTGGCCAAGGAAGCAATGAGGGCTTAGAGTGGCCAAGGCGTCTTATTTTGCCCCCCTGGAAGCTGCCGAAGAATGGAATGAGGGCTTTCAGTGGCCAAGAGGACTTATTATGCCCCCCTCGAAGCTGCCCGAGGAAGGAAAGAGGGCTTTCAGTTTGCAAGAGGACTAATTTTGCCGCCCTGGAAGCTGCCCAAGGAGGGAACGAGGGCTTTCAGTAGCTAAGAGGACTAACTTTGCCCCCCTGTAAGCTGCCCAAGGAAGGAACTTGGGCTTTTAGTGGCGAAGAGGTCTTATTTTGTCGCCCTGGAAGCTGCCCAAGGAAGGAACGAGGGCTTTCAGTGGGCAAGAGGACTTATTTTGCACCCCTGGAAGCTGCCCATTGATGGAACGAAGGCTTTTAGTTGCCACACACAGGGACTTATTTTGCCCCCCTCGAAGCTTCCCAAGGAAGGAATGAAGGTTTTGAATGTCCAAGAGGACTTATTTTGCTCCCTGGAAGCTGCCCAAGGAAGGAAGGAGGGCTTTCAGTGGCCAAGAGGACTTATTTTGCCCCCCTGGAGGCTGCCCAAGGAAGGAACGAGGGCTTTCAGTGGAGAAGAGGACTTATTTTGCCCCCCTGGAAGCTGCCCAAGGAAGGAAGGAGGTCTTTCAGTGGCCAAGAGGACTTATTTTGCCCCCCTTGAAGCTGCCGAAGGAAGTAATGAGGGTTTTCAGTGGCCAAGAGGACATATTTTGCCCCCCTGGAAGCTGCCCAAGGATGGAACGAGGGCTTTTATTTGCTTCAAGGAATTATTTTCGGCCCCTCGAAGCTGCCCAAGGAAGGAATGTGGACTTTCAGTAGCCAAGGGGACTTATTTTACCGCCCTGGAATCTGCCCAAGGAAGGAACGAGGGCTTTCAGTGGCCACCAGGACTTTTTTTGCCCCCCTGGATGTTGCCCAAGGAAGCAATGAGGGTTTTCAGTGGCCAAGAGTACTTATTTTTCCCACCTGGAAGCTGCCCAAGGACGGAAGGAGGGTTTTCAGTGGCTAAGAGGACTTATTCTGCCCCCCTGGAAGCTGCCCAAGGAAGGAACGAGGGCTTTGAGTTGCCACAAGGACTTATTTCCCCCCCGTGGAACCTGCCCAAGTAAGGAACGAGGGCTTTCAGTGGCCAAGAGGACATATTCTGGCCCCCTGGAAGCTGCCCAAGGAAGGAACGAGGGCTTTCAGTTGCCAGAAGGACTTATTTTGCCCCCCTGGAAACTGCCTCCGGAAGGAATGAGGGCTTTCAGTGGCCATGAGGACTCATATTCCCCCCTGGAAGCTCCCGAAGAAAGGAACGAGGGCTTTCAGTGACCAGAGGACTTTTTTTGCCCCTCTGGAAGCTACCCAAGGATGGAATGAGGGCTTTGAGTGGCAACGAGGACTTATTTTGCCCCCGTGGAAGCTGCCCAAGGAAGGAACGAGGGGTTTCAGTGGCCAAAAGGACCCATTTTGCCCCCCTGGAAGCTACCCAAGGACGGAACGAGGGCTTTCAGTGGCAAAGAGGACTTATTTTGCCCCCGTGGACGCTGCCCAACTAAGGAACGAGGGCTTTCAGTGGCCAAGAGGACATATTTTGCCCCCCTCGAAGCTGTCCAAGTAAGGAACGAGGTCTTTCATTGGACAAAAGGACTCATGTTGCCCCCCTGGAAGCTGGCCAAGGAAGCAATGAGGGCTTAGAGTGGCCAAGGCGTCTTATTTTGCCCCCCTGGAAGCTGCCGAAGAATGGAATGAGGGCTTTCAGTGGCCAAGAGGACTTATTATGCCCCCCTCGAAGCTGCCCGAGGAAGGAACGAGGGCTTTCAGTTTACAAGAGGACTAATTTTCCCGCCCTGGAAGCTGCCCAAGGAGGGAACGCGGGCTTTCAGTGGCCAAGAGGACTTATTTTGCCCACCTAGATGCTTACCAAGGAAGGAACGATGGCTTTCAGTGGTCAAGAGGACTTATTTTGCCCCCCTGAAAGCTGCCGAAGTAAGGAACGAGGGCTTTCAGTGGCCAATAGGACTCCCTTTGCCTCCATGAAAGCTGCCCAAGGAAGGAACGTTGGCTTTCAGTTGGAAAGAGGACTCATTTTGCCCCCCTGGACGATGCCCAAGGAAGAAACGAGGGCTTTCAGTGGCCAAGAGGACTTATTTTGCCCCCCTGGAAGCTGCCTTAGTTTGGAACGAAGGCTTTCAGTGGCCACAAGGACTTATTTTGCCCCCCTGGATGTTGCCCAAAGAAGCAATGAGGGTTTTGAGTGGCCAAGAGTACTTATTTTTCCTCCCTGGAAGCTGCCCATGGAAGCAATGAGGGCTTTGAGTGGCCAAGACGTCTTATTTTGCCCCCCTGGAAGCTGCCGAAGAATGGAATGAGGGCTTTCAGTGGCCAAGAGGAATTATTTTGCCCACCTAGAAACTTCCCAAGGAAGGAACGAGGGCTTTCAGTGGCCAAGAGGACTTATTTTGCCACTCTGGAATGTTCGAAAGGAAGGAATGAGGGCTTTCAGTGTCCATGAGGACTTATTTTGCCCCCCTCGAAGCTGCCGGAGGAAGGAACGACGGCTTTGAGTGGACAAGAGGACTTATTTTGCCCCCCTGAAAGCTGCCCAAGGAGGGAACGAGCGCTTTCAGTGGGCAAGAGGACTTATTTTGCCCACCTAGATGCTTCCCAAGGAAGGAACGAGGGCGTTCAGTGGCCAAGAGGACTTATTTTTCCCCCTTGGAATCTACCGAAGTAAGGAACGAGGGCTTTCAGTGCCCAATAGGACTCATTTTGCCTTCCTGAAAGCTGCCCAAGGAAGGAACAAGGGCTTTCAGTGGTGAAGAGGACTTATTTTGCCCGCCTGGAAGCTGCCCAAGGAAGGAACGAGGGCTTTCAGTGGCCAAAAGGACCCATTTTTCCTCCCTGGAAGCAACCCAAGGAAGGAACGAGGGCTTTCAGTGGCAAAGAGGACTTATTTTGCTCCCCTGGAAGCTGCCCAAGGAAGTAATTAGGGTTTTCAGTGGCTAAGAGGACTTATTTTGCCTCCCTGGAAGCTGCCCCAGGAACGAACGAGGGCTTTCAGGTGCCACAAGGACTTATTTTTCCTCACTGGAAGCCGCCCAAGGAAGGAACGAGGCCTTTCAGTGGCCAGGAGGTCTTATTTTGCCCCCCTGAACGCTGCCCAAGGAAGGAACGAGGGCTTGCAGTGGCCAAGAGGATTTATTCTTCCCCCCTGGCAGCTGTCCAAGGAAGGAACTAAGGCTTTCAGTGGCCACGAGGACTTATTTTGCCCCCCTGGAAGCACCCCAAGGAAGGAACGAGGGCTTTCAGTGGTGAAGAGGACTTAGTTTCACCCCCTGGAAGCTGCCCAAAGAAGGAACGAGGCCTTTCAGTGTCCAAGAGGACTTATTTTTCCCCCCTGAAAGCTGCCCAAGGAAGGAACGAGGACTTTCAGTGGCCAAGAGGACTTATTTTGCCCCATTGGAAGCTGCCTAATGAAGGAACAAGGGCTTTCATTGGCCAAGAGGACTCAATTTGCCTCCCTAGAAGCTGCCCAATGAAGGAACGAGGGCCTTCAGTGGCCAAGAGGACTTATTTTGCTCCCCTGGAAGCTGTCCAAGGAAGGAACGAGGACTTTCCGTGGCCAGGTGGACTTCTTTTTTCCCCCCTGGAAGCTGCCCAAGCAAGCAATGAGGGTTTTCAGTGGCCAAGAGGACTTAATTTACCCCCTGGAAGCTGCCCAAGGCAGGAACGAGGGCTTTCAGTTGACCCAAGGACTTATTTTGCCCCCCTCGAAGCTGCCCAAGGAAGGAACGTGGGCTTTCAGTGGCCAGGAGGACTTATTTTGACCCCCTTGAAACTGCTCATGGAAGGAACGAGGGTTTTCAGTGGCAAAGAGGACTTATTTTGCCCCTCTGGAAGCTGCCCAAGGAAGGAACGAGGACTTTCAGTGGCAAAGAGGACTTATTTTGCACCCCTGGAAGGTGCCCAAGGAAGGAACGAGGGCTTTGAGTGGCCAAGAGGACTGATTTTGCCCACCTGGAAGCTGCCCAAGGAAGGAACGAATGCTTTCAGTGGCCAAGAGGACTGATTTTGCCTCCCTTAAAGCTGCCCAAGAAAGGAACGAGGGCTTTGAATTATAAAGACTACTCATTTTCCCCCCTGAAAGCTCCCCAAGGAAGGAACGAGGGCTTTCAATGGCCAAGAGGACTTATTTTACCCCCCTGGAAGCTGCCCAAGGAAGGAACTAGGGTTTTCAGTGGCCAAGAGGATTTATTTTACCACCCTTAAATCTGCCGAAGTAAGGAAGGAGGGCTTTCAGTGGCCAAGAGGACTTATTTTACCCTCCTGGAAGCTGCCCAAGGAAGGAACGAGGGCTTTCAGTGGCCACAAGGACTCATTTTGTCCCCCTTTAAGCTGCCCAAGGAAGGAACGAGGACTTTCAGTGGCCAAGAGGACTTATTTTGCCCAACTGGAAGCTGCCCAATGAAGGAGCGAGGGCTTTCATTCGCCAAGAGGACTCAATTTGCCTCCCTGGAAGCTGCCCAATGAAGGAACGAGGGCCTTCAGTGGCCAAGAGGACTTATCTTGCTCCCCTGGAAGCTACCTAAGGAAGGAACGAACACTTTCAGTTGCCACACAGAAGGACTTATTTTGCCCCCCTCGAAGCTGCCCAAGGAAGGAATCAGTTCTTTGAGTGGCCAAGAGGACTTATTTTGCCCCCCTGGAATCTGCCCAAGGAAGGAATGAGTGCTTTCCGTGGCCAAGCTCACTCATTTTGCCCCCCTGGAAGCTTCCCAAGGATGGAACGAGGGCTTTCAGTGGCCAAGAGGACTGATTTTGCCGCCCTGGAAGGTGCCCAAGGAAGGAACGAGGGCTTTCAGTGGCTAAGTGGACTGATTTTGCCCCCCCGGGAATTTCCCCAAGGAAGGAACGAGGGCTTTCAGTGTCCAAGAGAACTTATTTTGTCCCCCTGGAAGCTGCCCAAGGAAGCAATGAGGGCTTTCAGTGGCCAAGAGGACTTATTTTTCTCCCCTGGAATCTTTCCAGGAAAGGAATGTACGCTTTCAGTGGCCAAAAGGACTTGTTTTGACCCCCTGGAAGCTCCCCAAGGAAGGAACGAGAGCTTTCAGTGGCCAAGAGAACTAATTTTGCCCACCGCAAGCTACTGAAGGAAGGAACGAGGGCTTTCAGTGGCCAAGAGGACTTATTTTTCCCCCCCTGGAAGCTGCTCAAGGAAGGAACGAGGGATTTCAGTTGCCACAAGGACTTATTTTGCCCCTCTGGGAGCTGTCTAAGAATCGAATTTGGGCTTTGAGTGGCCAGGAGGACTTATTTTGCCCCCTAGGAAGCTGCCCAAGGAAGCAATGAGGGTTTTGAGTGGCCAAGAGGACTTATTTTGTCCCCCTGGAAGCTGCGCAAGGTAGGAACGAAGGCTTTCAGTGGTCACAAGGACTTAGTTTGCCCCCCTTGAAGTTGCCCAAGGAAGCAATCAGGGTTTTCAGTGTCCAAGAGGACTTATTTTGCCACCCGGGAAGCTTCCCAAGGAAGGAACGAGGGCTTTCAGTGGGCAGTAGGACTTATTTTGCCCCCTGGAAGCTGCCCAAGGAAGCAATGAGGGCTTTCTGGGGCCAAGAGGACTTATTTTGCCCCCTTGGAAGCTGCCCAAGTAAGGAACGAGGGCTTTCAGTGGCCATGAGGACTTATTTTGGCCCCCTGGAAGCTGCCCAAGGAAGGAACGAGGGCTTTCAGTGGCCAAGAGGACTTATTTTTCCACCCTGGAAGCTACCCAAGGAAGGAACGAGGGCATTCAGTGGCCAAGAGGACTTATTTTGCCCCCCTGGAAGCTCCCCAAGGAAGGAAGGAGGGCTTTTAGTGGGCAAGAGAACTTATTTTGCCCCCCTCCAAGCTGCCCAAGGAAGGAACGACGGCTTTCAGTTTACACGAGGACTTATTTTGCCCCTCTGAAAGCTGCCCAAGGACGGAACGAGGGCTTTCAGTGGCCAAGAGGACTTATTTTGCTCCCCTGGAAGCTGCCCAAGGAAGGAACGAGGGCTTTCAGTGGCCATGGGGACTTATTTTGCCCCCCTGGAAGCTGCCCAAGGAAGGAACGAGGGCTTTCAGTTGCCACATAGACTTATTTTGCCGCCCTGGAAGCTGCCCATAGAATGAACGAGGGCTTTCAGTGGCCAAGATTACTTATTTTGCCCCTCTGGAAGCTGCCCAAGGAAGGAAGGAGGGCGTTCAGTGGCCAAGAGGATTTATTTTGCCCCCCTGGAACCTGCCCAAGGAAGCAATTAGGGCTTTCAGTGGCCAAGAGGACTTATTTTTCTCCCCTGAAATCTTTCGAGGATAGGAATATGCGCTTTCAGTGGCCAAAAGGACTTGTTTTGCCCCCCTGGAAGCTACCCAAGGAAGGAAGGAGGGCTTTCAATGGCTAAAAGGACTTATTTTGGCCACCTAGAAGCTGCCCAAGGAAGGAAGGAGGGCTTTCAGTGGCCAAGAGGGATTATTTTGTCCCCCTAGAAGCTGCCCAAGGAAGGAACGAGGGCTTTCAGTAGGATAGAGGACTCATTTTGCCCTCCTGGAAGCTGCCCAAGGAAGGAACGAGGGCTTTCAGTAGGATAGAGGACTCATTTTGCCCTCCTGGAAGCTCTCCAAGGAAGGGCTATCAGTGGCCAAGAGGACTTATTTTTCGCCCCTTATAGGTGTCCAAGGAAGAAACAAGGGCTTTCAGTGGCCAACACAACTCCTTTTGGCCCCCTGGAAGCTGCCCAAGGAAGGAACGAGGGCTTTCAGTGGCCTAGAGTACTTATTTAGCCCCCCTGGAAGCTGCGCAAGGAAGTAACGAGGGCTTTCAGTGGCCAAGAGGACTTATTTTGCCCCCCTGGAATCTGCCTCAGGAAGCAAAGAGTTTTTTGAGTGGCGAAGAGGACTTGTTTTGCCCTCCTGGAAGCTTCCCAAGGAAGTAACGAGGGCTTTCAGTGGCCAAGAGGACATATTTTGCCCCCCTGGAAGCTGCCCAAGGAAGGAACGAGGGCTTTCAGTGGCCAAGAGGACTTATTTTGCACCCCTGGACGCTGATCAAGTAAGGAACGAGGGCTTTCAGTGCCTAAGAGGACTTATTTTGCCCCCCTGTAAGCTTCTCAAGGAAGCAATGAGGGCTTTCAATGGCCAAGAGGACTTATTTTTCCCCTCTCGAAGCTGCCCAAGGAAAGAACGAGGGCTTTCTTTAGCCAAAAGGACTTATTTTGCCCCCTTTGAAGCTGCCCAAGGAAGGAACAAGGTCTTTGAGTGGCGAAGAGGACTTATTTTGCCCCCCTGGAAGATCCCGAAGGAAGGAACGAGGGCTTTCAGTAGCCAAAAGGACTTATTTTGCCTCCCTCCAAGCTGCCCAAGGAAGGAACGAGGGCTTTCAGTGGCCAATAGGACTCATTTTGCCTCCCTGAAAGCTGCCCAAGGAAGGAACGAGGGCTTTGAGTTGGAAAGAGGACTCATTTTGCTCCCCTGTAAGCTCCCCAAGGAAGGAACGAAGGCTTTCGGTGGGCAAGAGGACTTATTTTGTCCCCCTGGAAGCTGCCCAAGGAAGGAACGAGGGCTTTCAGTGTCCAAGAGGACTTATTTTTCCCCCCTGAAAGCTGCCCAAGGAAGGAACGAGGACTTTCAGTGGCCAACAGGACTTATTTTGCCCCACTGGAAGCTACCCAATGAAGGAGCGAGGGCTTTCATTGGCCAAGAGGACTCAATTTGCCTCCCTGGAAGCTGCCCAATGAAGGAAGGAGGGCCTTCAGTGGCCAAGAGGACTTATTTTGCCCCCCTGGAAGATTCCCAAGGAAGGAATGAGGGCTTTCAGTTGCCAGAAGGACTTATTTTGCCCCCCTGGAAACTGCCTCAGGACGGAAAGAGGGCTTTCAGTGGCCATGAGGACTCATATTCCTCCCTGGAAGCTCCCGAAGAAAGGAACGAGGGCTTTCAGTGACCAGAGGACTTATTTTGCCCCCCTGGAAGCTACCCAAGGATGGAACGAGGGCTTTGAGTGGCAAAGAGGACTTATTTTGCCCCCGTGGAAGCTGCCCAAGGAAGGAACGAGGGGTTTCAGTGGCCAAAAGGACCCATTTTACCCCCCTGGAAGCTACCCAAGGACGGAACGAGGGCTTTCAGTGGCAAAGAGGACTTATTTTGCCCCCGTGGAAGATGCCCAAGGAAGGAACGAGGGCTTTCAGTGGCCAAGAGGACTTATTTTGCCCCCCTCGAAGCTGTCCAAGTAAGGAACGAGGTCTTTCATTGGACAAAAGGACTCATGTTGCCCCCCTGGAAGCTGGCCAAGGAAGCAATGAGGGCTTAGAGTGGCCAAGGCGTCTTATTTTGCCCCCCTGGAAGCTGCCGAAGAATGGAATGAGGGCTTTCAGTGGCCAAGAGGACTTATTATGCCCCCCTCGAAGCTGCCCGAGGAAGGAACGAGGGCTTTCAGTTTACAAGAGGACTAATTTTCCCGCCCTGGAAGCTGCCCAAGGAGGGAACGAGGGCTTTCAGTAGCCAAGAGGACTTATTTTGCCCACCTAGATGCTTACCAAGGAAGGAACGAGGGCTTTCAGTGGTCAAGAGGACTTATTTTGCCCCCCTGAAAGCTGCCGAAGTAAGGAACGAGGGCTTTCAGTGGCCAATAGGATTCCTTTTGCCTCCATGAAAGCTGCCCAAGGAAGGAACGATGGCTTTCAGTTGGAAAGAGGACTCATTTTGCCCCCCTGGACGATGCCCAAGGAAGGAACGAGGGCTTTCAGTGACCAAGAGGACTTATTTTGCCCCCCTGGAAGCTGTCTTAGTTTGGAACGAAGGCTTTCAGTGGCCACAAGGACTTATTTTGCCCCCCTGGATGTTGCCCAAAGAAGCAATGAGGGTTTTGAGTGGCCAAGAGTACTTATTTTTCCTCCCTGGAAGCTGCCCATGGAAGCAATGAGGGCTTTGAGTGGCCAAGACGTCTTGTTTTGCCCCCCTGGAAGCTGCCGAAGAATGGAATGAGGGCTTTCAGTGGCCAAGAGGACTTATTTTGCCACTCTGGAATGTTCGAAAGGAAGGAATGAGGGCTTTCAGTGACCATGAGGACTTATTTTGCCCCCCTCGAAGCTGCCGCAGGAAGGAACGACGGCTTTGAGTGGACAAGAGGACTTATTTTGCCCCCCTGAAAGCTGCCCAAGGAGGGAACGAGGGCTTTCTGTGGCAAAGAGGACTTATTTTCCGCGCCTAGAAGCTTCTCAAGGAAGGAACGAGGGCTTTAAGTGGCCAAGACGACTAACTTTGCCCCCCTGGAAGCTGCCCAAGGAAGGAACGAGGGCTTTTAGTGGCAAAGAGGACTTATTTTGTCACCCTGGTAGTTGCCCAAGGAAGGAACGAGGGCTTTCACTGGGCAAGAGGACTTGTTTTGCACCCCTGGAAGCTGCCCAAGGAAGCAATGAGTGTTCTTAGTGGCCAAGAGGACTTATTTTCCCCCCTCGAAGCTGCCAAAGGAAGGAATGAAGGATTTGAGCGGCCAAGAGGACTTATTTTGGCGTCCTGGAAGCTACCTAAGGAAGCAATGAGGGTTTTCAGTGGCGAAGAGGACTTATTTTGCCCCCCTGAAAGCTGCCCAAGGACGGAAGGAGGGCTTTCAGTGGCCAAGAGGACTCATTTTGCCCCCCTGGAATCTGCCCAAGGAAGGAATGAGGGCTTTAAGTGGCCAAGAGGACTTATTTTGCCCCCCTGGAAGCTGCCCAAGGAAGGAACGAGGCCTTTCAGTGGCAAAGAGGACTTATTTTGCCCCCCTTCAAGCTGCCGAAGGAAGGAAGGAGAGCTTTCAGTGGCCAAGAGTACTTATTTTGGCCCCCTGGAAGCTGCCTAAGAAAGGAAGGAGGGCTTTCAGTTGCCACGCGGACTTACTTTGCCCCCCTGGAAGCTGCCCAAGGAAGGAACGAGGGCTTTCAGTTGCCACGCGGACTTATTTTGCCCCCCTGCAAGCTGCCCAAGGAAGAAACGAGGGCTTTGAGTGGCCAAGAGGACTTATTTTGCCCCCCTAGAAGCTGCCCAAGGAAGTATTGAGGGCTTTCAGTGCCCAAGAGGACTAATTTTTTTCCCCTGGAATCTTTCCAGGAAAGGAATGTGCGCTTTCCGTGTCCCAAAGAACTTGTTTTGCCCCCCTGGAAGCTGCCCAAGGAAGGAAGGAGGCCTTTCAGTGGCCAAAAGGACTTATTTTGCCCCCTCGAAGCTGCCCAAGGAAGGAAAGAGGGCTTTCAGTGGCCAAGAGGATTTATTTTGCCCCCTAGAAGCTGCCCCAGGAAGGAATGTGGGCTTTCAGTGGCCAAGAGGACTTATTTTGCCCCCCTGGAAGCTGCCAAAGGAAGGAAGGAGGGCTTTCAGTGGCCAAGAGGACTTATTTTTCACCCCTAGAAGCTGCCCAAGTTAGGAACGAGGGCTTTTAGTGGGAAAGAGGACTAATTTTGACCCCCTGGAAGCTGCCCAAGGAAGGAACGAGGGCTTTCAGTGGCCAAGAGGACTTGTTTTGCCCCCCTGGAAGCTGCCCAAGGAAGGAACGAGGGCTTTCAGTGGCCAAGAGGACTTGTTTTGCCCCCCTGGAATCTGCCCAAGGAAGGAACGAGGGCTTTCAGTGGCCAAGAAGACTCATTTTGCCACCCTCGAAGCTGCCCAGCGAAGGAAGGAGGGCTTTCAGTGGCCAAAATGACTTATTTTGCCCCCCTGGAAGCTGCCCAAGGAAGAAAGTATGGCTTTCAGTGGCCAAGAGGAATTATTTTGCCCCCCTAGGAGCTGCCCGAGGAAGGAATGTGGGCTTTCAGTGGCCAAGAGGACTTTTTTTGCCCCCCTGGAATCTGCCCAAGGAAGGAAGGAGGGCTTTCAGTAACCAAGAGGACTTATTTTGCACCACTAGAAGCTGACCAAGTAAGGAACGAGGTCTTTCAGGGGCGAAGAGGACTTATTTTGCGCGCCTAGAAGCTTCCCAAAGAAGGAACGAGGTCTTTCAGTAGCTAAGAGGACTAACATTGCCCCCCTGTAAGCTGCCCAAGGAAGGAACTTGGGCTTTTAGTGGCGAAGAGGTCTTATTTTGTCGCCCTGGAAGCTACCCAAGGATGGAACGAGGGCTTTGAGTGGCAAAGAGGACTTATTTTGCCCCCGTGGAAGCTGCCCAAGGAAGGAAAGAGGGGTTTCAGTGGCCAAAAGGACCCATCTTGCCCCCCTGGAAGCTACCCAAGGACGGAACGAGGGCTTTCAGTGGCCAAGAGGACTTATTTTGCCCCCGTGGAAGCTGCCCAAGGAAGGAACGCGGGCTTTCAGTGGCCAAGAGGACTTATTTTGCCCCCCTCGAAGCTGTCCAAGTAAGGAATGAGGTCTTTCATTGGACAAAAGGACTCATGTTACCCCCCTGGAAGCTGGCCAAGGAAGCAATGAGGGCTTAGAGTGGCCAAGGCGTCTTATTTTGCCCCCCTGGAAGCTGCCGAAGAATGGAATGAGGGCTTTCAGTGGCCAAGAGGACTTATTATGCCCCCCTCGAAGCTGCCCGAGGAAGGAAAGAGGGCTTTCAGTTTGCAAGAGGACTAATTTTGCCGCCCTGGAAGCTGCCCAAGGAGGGAACGAGGGCTTTCAGTAGCTAAGAGGACTAACTTTGCCCCCCTGTAAGCTGCCCAAGGAAGGAACTTGGGCTTTTAGTGGCGAAGAGGTCTTATTTTGTCGCCCTGGAAGCTTCCCAAGGAAGGAACGAGGGCTTTCAGTGGGCAAGAGGACTTATTTTGCACCCCTGGAAGCTGCCCATTGATGGAACGAAGGCTTTTAGTTGCCAGACACAGGGACTTATTTTGCCCCCCTCGAAGCTTCCCAAGGAAGGAATGAAGGTTTTGAATGTCCAAGAGGACTTATTTTGCTCCCTGGAAGCTGCCCAAGGAAGGAAGGAGGGCTTTCAGTGGCCAAGAGGACTTATTTTGCCCCCCTGGAGGCTGCCCAAGGAAGGAACGAGGGCTTTCAGTGGAGAAGATGACTTATTTTGCCCCCCTGGAAGCTGCCCAAGGAAGGAAGGAGGTCTTTCAGTGGCCAAGAGGACTTATTTTGCCCCCCTTGAAGCTGCCGAAGGAAGTAATGAGGGTTTTCAGTGGCCAATAGGACATATTTTGCCCTCCTGGAAGCTGCCCAAGGATGGAACGAGGGCTTTTATTTGCTTCAAGGAATTATTTTCGGCCCCTCGAAGCTGCCCAAGGAAGGAATGTGGACTTTCAGTAGCCAAGGGGACTTATTTTACCGCCCTGGAATCTGCCCAAGGAAGGAACGAGGGCTTTCAGTGGCCACCAGGACTTTTTTTGCCCCCCTGGATGTTGCCCAAGGAAGTAATGAGGGTTTTCAGTGGCCAAGAGTACTTATTTTTCCCACCTGGAAGCTACCCAAGGACGGAAGGAGGGTTTTCAGTGGCTAAGAGGACTTATTCTGCCCCCCTGGAAGCTGCCCAAGGAAGGAACGAGGGCTTTGAGTTGCCACAAGGACTTATTTCCCCCCCGTGGAACCTGCCCAAGTAAGGAACGAGGGCTTTCAGTGGCCAAGAGGACATATTCTGGCCCCCTGGAAGCTGCCCAAGGAAGGAACGAGGGCTTTCAGTTGCCAGAAGGACTTATTTTGCCCCCCTGGAAACTGCCTCCGGAAGGAATGAGGGCTTTCAGTGGCCATGAGGACTCATATTCCCCCCTGGAAGCTCCCGAAGAAAGGAACGAGGGCTTTCAGTGACCAGAGGACTTTTTTTGCCCCTCTGGAAGCTACCCAAGGATGGAACGAGGGCTTTGAGTGGCAAAGAGGACTTATTTTGCCCCCGTGGAAGCTGCCCAAGGAAGGAACGAGGGGTTTCAGTGGCCAAAAGGACCCATTTTGCCCCCCTGGAAGCTACCCAAGGACCGAACGAGGGCTTTCAGTGGCAAAGAGGACTTATTTTGCCTCCGTGGACGCTGCCCAACTAAGGAACGAGGGCTTTCAGTGGCCAAGAGGACATATTTTGCCCCCCTCGAAGCTGTCCAAGTAAGGAACGAGGTCTTTCATTGGACAAAAGGACTCATGTTGCCCCCCTGGAAGCTGGCCAAGGAAGCAATGAGGGCTTAGAGTGGCCAAGGCGTCTTATTTTGCCCCCCTGGAAGCTGCCGAAGAATGGAATGAGGGCTTTCAGTGGCCAAGAGGACTTATTATGCCCCCCTCGAAGCTGCCCGAGGAAGGAACGAGGGCTTTCAGTTTACAAGAGGACTAATTTTCCCGCCCTGGAAGCTGCCCAAGGAGGGAACGCGGGCTTTCAGTGGCCAAGAGGACTTATTTTGCCCACCTAGATGCTTACCAAGGAAGGAACGATGGCTTTCAGTGGTCAAGAGGACTTATTTTGCCCCCCGAAAGCTGCCGAAGTAAGGAACGAGGGCTTTCAGTGGCCAATAGGACTCCCTTTGCCTCCATGAAAGCTGCCCAAGGAAGGAACGTTGGCTTTCAGTTGGAAAGAGGACTCATTTTGCCCCCCTGGACGATGCCCAAGGAAGAAACGAGGGCTTTCAGTGGCCAAGAGGACTTATTTTGACCCCCTGGAAGCTGCCTTAGTTTGGAACGAAGGCTTTCAGTGGCCACAAGGACTTATTTTGCCCCCCTAGATGTTGCCCAAAGAAGCAATGAGGGTTTTGAGTGGCCAAGAGTACTTATTTTTCCTCCCTGGAAGCTGCCCATGGAAGCAATGAGGGCTTTGAGTGGCCAAGACGTCTTATTTTGCCCCCCTGGAAGCTGCCGAAGAATGGAATGAGGGCTTTCAGTGGCCAAGAGGAATTATTTTGCCCACCTAGAAGCTTCCCAAGGAAGGAAGGAGGGCTTTCATTGGCCAAGAGGACTTATTTTTCACCCCTAGAAGCTGCCCAAGTTAGGAACGAGGGCTTTTAGTGGGAAAGAGGACTAATTTTGACCCCCTGGAAGCTGCCCAAGGAAGGAACGAGGGCTTTCAGTGGCCAAGAGGACTTGTTTTGCCCCCCTGGAAGCTGCCCAAGGAAGGAAGGAGGGCTTTCAGTGGCCAAGAGGACTTGTTTTGCCCCCCTGGAATCTGCCCAAGGAAGGAACGAGGGCTTTCAGTGCCCAAGAAGACTCATTTTGCCACCCTCGAAGCTGCCCAGCGAAGGAAGGAGGGCTTTCAGTGGCCAAAATGACTTATTTTGCCCCCCTGGAAGCTGCCGAAGGAAGAAAGTATGGCTTTCAGTGGCCAAGAGGAATTATTTTGCCCCCCTAGAAGCTGCCCGAGGAAGGAATGTGAGCTTTCAGTGGCCAAGAGGACTTTTTTTGCCCCCCTGGAATCTGCCCAAGGAAGGAAGGAGGGCTTTCAGTAACCAAGAGGACTTATTTTGCACCACTAGAAGCTGACCAAGTAAGGAACGAGGTCTTTCAGGGGCGAAGAGAACTTATTTTGCGCGCCTAGAAGCTTCCCAAAGAAGGAACGAGGTCTTTCAGTAGCTAAGAGGACTAACATTGCCCCCCTGTAAGCTGCCCAAGGAAGGAACTTGGGCTTTTAGTGGCGAAGAGGTCTTATTTTGTCGCCCTGGAAGCTACCCAAGGATGGAACGAGGGCTTTGAGTGGCAAAGAGGACTTATTTTGCCCCCGTGGAAGCTGCCCAAGGAAGGAAAGAGGGGTTTCAGTGGCCAAAAGGACCCATCTTGCCCCCCTGGAAGCTACCCAAGGACGGAACGAGGGCTTTCAGTGGCCAAGAGGACTTATTTTGCCCCCGTGGAAGCTGCCCAAGGAAGGAACGCGGGCTTTCAGTGGCCAAGAGGACTTATTTTGCCCCCCTCGAAGCTGTCCAAGTAAGGAATGAGGTCTTTCATTGGACAAAAGGACTCATGTTACCCCCCTGGAAGCTGGCCAAGGAAGCAATGAGGGCTTAGAGTGGCCAAGGCGTCTTATTTTGCCCCCCTGGAAGCTGCCGAAGAATGGAATGAGGGCTTTCAGTGGCCAAGAGGACTTATTATGCCCCCCTCGAAGCTGCCCGAGGAAGGAAAGAGGGCTTTCAGTTTGCAAGAGGACTAATTTTGCCGCCCTGGAAGCTGCCCAAGGAGGGAACGAGGGCTTTCAGTAGCTAAGAGGACTAACTTTGCCCCCCTGTAAGCTGCCCAAGGAAGGAACTTGGGCTTTTAGTGGCGAAGAGGTCTTATTTTGTCGCCCTGGAAGCTGCCCAAGGAAGGAACGAGGGCTTTCAGTGGGCAAGAGGACTTATTTTGCACCCCTGGAAGCTGCCCATTGATGGAACGAAGGCTTTTAGTTGCCACACACAGGGACTTATTTTGCCCCCCTCGAAGCTTCCCAAGGAAGGAATGAAGGTTTTGAATGTCCAAGAGGACTTATTTTGCTCCCTGGAAGCTGCCCAAGGAAGGAAGGAGGGCTTTCAGTGGCCAAGAGGACTTATTTTGCCCCCCTGGAGGCTGCCCAAGGAAGGAACGAGGGCTTTCAGTGGAGAAGAGGACTTATTTTGCCCCCCTGGAAGCTGCCCAAGGAAGGAAGGAGGTCTTTCAGTGGCCAAGAGGACTTATTTTGCCCCCCTTGAAGCTGCCGAAGGAAGTAATGAGGGTTTTCAGTGGCCAAGAGGACATATTTTGCCCCCCTGGAAGCTGCCCAAGGATGGAACGAGGGCTTTTATTTGCTTCAAGGAATTATTTTCGGCCCCTCGAAGCTGCCCAAGGAAGGAATGTGGACTTTCAGTAGCCAAGGGGACTTATTTTACCGCCCTGGAATCTGCCCAAGGAAGGAACGAGGGCTTTCAGTGGCCACCAGGACTTTTTTTGCCCCCCTGGATGTTGCCCAAGGAAGCAATGAGGGTTTTGAGTGGCCAAGAGGACTTATTTTGTCCCCCTGGAAGCTGCGCAAGGTAGGAACGAAGGCTTTCAGTGGTCACAAGGACTTAGTTTGCCCCCCTTGAAGTTGCCCAAGGAAGCAATCAGGGTTTTCAGTGTCCAAGAGGACTTATTTTGCCACCCGGGAAGCTTCCCAAGGAAGGAACGAGGGCTTTCAGTGGGCAATAGGACTTATTTTGCCCCCTGGAAGCTGCCCAAGGAAGCAATGAGGGCTTTCTGGGGCAAAGAGGACTTATTTTGCCCCCTTGGAAGCTGCCCAAGGAAGGAATGTGGGCTTTCAGTGGCCTAGAGAACTTATTTAGCCCCCCTGGAAGCTGCGCAAGGAAGTAACGAGGGCTTTCAGTGGCCAAGAGGACTTATTTTGCCCCCCTGGAATCTGCCTCAGGAAGCAATGAGTTTTTTGAGTGGCGAAGAGGACTTGTTTTGCCCTCCTGGAAGCTTCCCAAGGAAGTAACGAGGGCTTTCAGTGGCCAAGAGGACATATTTTGCCCCCCTGGAAGCTGCCCAAGGAAGGAACGAGGGCTTTCAGTGGCCAAGAGGACTTATTTTGCATCCCTGGACGCTGATCAAGTAAGGAACGAGGGCTTTCAGTGCCTAAGAGGACTTATTTTGCCCCCCTGTAAGCTTCTCAAGGAAGCAATGAGGGCTTTCAATGGCCAAGAGGACTTATTTTTCCCCTCTCGAAGCTGCCCAAGGAAGGAACGAGGGCTTTCTTTAGCCAAAAGGACTTATTTTGCCCCCTTGGAAGCTGCCCAAGGAAGGAACAAGGGCTTTGAGTGGCGAAGAGGACTTATTTTGACCCCCTGGAAGATCCCCAAGGAAGGAACGAGGGCTTTCAGTAGCCAAAAGGACTTATTTTGCCTCCCTCCAAGCTGCCCAAGGAAGGAACGAGGGCTTTCAGTGGCCAATAGGACTCATTTTGCCTCCCTGAAAGCTGCCCAAGGAAGGAACGAGGGCTTTGAGTTGGAAAGAGGACTCATTTTGCTCCCCTGTAAGCTCCCCAAGGAAGGAACGAGGGCTTTCAGTGGGCAAGAGGACTTATTTTGTCCCCCTGGCAGCTGCCCAAGGAAGGAACGAGGGCTTTCAGTTGCCAATAGGACTTATTTTGCTCCCCTGGATGCTGCCAAAGAAAGGAATGAGGGCTTTGTGTGGCCAAGGGGACTTATTTTGCCCGCCTGGAAGCTGCCAAAGAAAGGAATGAGGGCTTTGAGTGGCCAAGGGGACTTATTTTGTCGCCCTGGAAGCTGCCCAAGGAAGGAACGAGGGCTTTCAGTGGCCAAGGGGACTTATTTTGCCCCCCTGGAAGCTGCCCAAGGAAGGAACCATGGCTTTCAGTGGCCAAGAGGACTTATTTTGCCCACCTAGATGCTTACCAAGGAAGGAACGAGGGCTTTCAGTGGTCAAGAGGACTTATTTTGCCCCCCTTGAAGCTGCCCAAGTAAGGAACGAGGGCTTTCAGTGGCCAATAGGACTCCTTTTGCCTCCGTGAAAGCTGCCCAAGGAAGGAACGATGGCTTTCAGTTGGAAAGAGGACTCATTTTGCCCCCATGGAAGCTCCCCAAGGAAGGAACGAGGGCTTTAAGTGGCCAAGAGGACTTTTTTTGCTCCCGTAGATGCTGCCCGAAGAAGGAACGAGGGATTTCGGTTGCCAACAGGACTTATTTTGCCCCCCTGGAAGCTGCCCAAGGAAGGAACGAGGGCTTTCAGTTTCCACGAGGCCTTATTTTGCCCCTCTGGAAGCTTCCCAAGGAAGGAACGAGGGCTTTCAGTGGCTAAGATGACTTATTTTGCCCCCCTGGAAGCTTCCCATGGAGGGAACGAGGGCATTCAGTTGCCACAAGGAATTATTTTCGGCCCCTGGAAGCTGCCCAAGGAAGGAATATGGCCTTGAGTGGCCAGGAAGACTTATTTTGCCCCCCTGGAATCTGCCCAAGGAAGCAATGAGTGCTTTGAGTGGCCAAGAGGACTTATTTTGCCCCCCTCGAACCTGCCCAAGGAAGGAAGGAGGGTTTTCAGTGGCTGAGAGGACTTATTTTGCCCACCTCGAAGCCGCCCAGGGAAGGAATGAAGGCTTTCAGTGGCCAAGAGGACTTATTTTCGCCCCTTGGAAGCTGCCGAAGGAAGCAATGAGGGTTTTCAGTGGCCAAGAAGACGTATTTTGCCCCCCTGGAAGCTGCCCAAGGAAGGAACGAGGGCTTTGACTGGCGAAGAGGACTTATTTTGCCCCCCTGGAATCTGCCTCAGGAAGGAATCAGGGCTTTCAGTGGCCAAGAGGACTTATTTTGCCCCCCTGGAAGCTGCCAATTGAAGGAACGAGGGCTTTCAGTTGCCACAAGGACTTATTTTGCCCCCCTGGAAGCTGCCCAAGGAAGGAACGAGGGCTTTGAGTGGCCAAGAGGATTTAATTTGCCCCCCTGGAAGCTGCCCATGGAAGGAACGAGGGCTTTCAGTGGCCAAGAGGACTTATTTTGCCCCCCTGGAAGCTGCCCAAGGGAGGAACGAGGGCTTTCAGTGTCCAAGAGGACTGATTTTGCCCCCTGGAAGCTGCCCAAGGAAGGAACGAGGGCCTTCAGTGGCCAAGAGGACTTATTTTGCCCCACTGGAAGCTGCCGAAGTAAGGAACGAGGGCTTTCAGTGACCAATAGGACTCATTTTGCCTCCCTGAAACCTGCCCAAGGAAGGAACGAGGGCTTTCAGTTGGAAAGAGGACTGATTTTGCCCCCCTGGAAGCTCCCTAAGGAAGTAAAGAGGGCTTTGAGTGGCCAAGAGGACTTATTTTGCCCTCTTGGAAGCTGCCCAAGGAAGGAACGAGGGCTGTCAGTGGCCATGAGGACTCATTTTGCCCCCCTGGAAGCTGCCCAAGGAAGGAACGAGGGCTTTCAGTGACCAAGAGGACTTATTTTGCCCCCCTCGAAGCTGTCCAAGTAAGGAACGAGGTCTTTCATTGGACAAAAGGACTCATGTTGCCCCCCTGGAAGCTGGCCAAGGAAGCAATGAGGGCTTAGAGTGGCCAAGGCGTCTTATTTTGCCCCCCTGGAAGCTGCCGAAGAATGGAATGAGGGCTTTCAGTGGCCAAGAGGACTTATTATGCCCCCCTCGAAGCTGCCCGAGGAAGGAACGAGGGCTTTCAGTTTACAAGAGGACTAATTTTCCCGCCCTGGAAGCTGCCCAAGGAGGGAACGAGGGCTTTCAGTAGCCAAGAGGACTTATTTTGCCCACCTAGATGCTTACCAAGGAAGGAACGAGGGCTTTCAGTGGTCAAGAGGACTTATTTTGCCCCCCTGAAAGCTGCCGAAGTAAGGAACGAGGGCTTTCAGTGGCCAATAGGATTCCTTTTGCCTCCATGAAAGCTGCCCAAGGAAGGAACGATGGCTTTCAGTTGGAAAGAGGACTCATTTTGCCCCCCTGGACGATGCCCAAGGAAGGAACGAGGGCTTTCAGTGACCAAGAGGACTTATTTTGCCCCCCTGGAAGCTGTCTTAGTTTGGAACGAAGGCTTTCAGTGGCCACAAGGACTTATTTTGCCCCCCTGGATGTTGCCCAAAGAAGCAATGAGGGTTTTGAGTGGCCAAGAGTACTTATTTTTCCTCCCTGGAAGCTGCCCATGGAAGCAATGAGGGCTTTGAGTGGCCAAGACGTCTTGTTTTGCCCCCCTGGAAGCTGCCGAAGAATGGAATGAGGGCTTTCAGTGGCCAAGAGGACTTATTTTGCCACTCTGGAATGTTCGAAAGGAAGGAATGAGGGCTTTCAGTGACCATGAGGACTTATTTTGCCCCCCTCGAAGCTGCCGCAGGAAGGAACGACGGCTTTGAGTGGACAAGAGGACTTATTTTGCCTCCCTGAAAGCTGCCCAAGGAGGGAACGAGGGCTTTCTGTGGCAAAGAGGACTTATTTTCCGCGCCTAGAAGCTTCTCAAGGAAGGAACGAGGGCTTTAAGTGGCCAAGACGACTAACTTTGCCCCCCTGGAAGCTGCCCAAGGAAGGAACGAGGGCTTTTAGTGGCAAAGAGGACTTGTTTTGTCACCCTGGTAGTTGCCCAAGGAAGGAACGAGGGCTTTCACTGGGCAAGAGGACTTGTTTTGCACCCCTGGAAGCTGCCCAAGGAAGCAATGAGTGTTCTTAGTGGCCAAGAGGACTTATTTTGCCCCCCTCGAAGCTGCCAAAGGAAGGAATGAAGGATTTGAGCGGCCAAGAGGACTTATTTTGGCGTCCTGGAAGCTACCTAAGGAAGCAATGAGGGTTTTCAGTGGCAAAGAGGACTTATTTTGCCCCCCTGAAAGCTGCCCAAGGACGGAAGGAGGGCTTTCAGTGGCCAAGAGGACTCATTTTGCCCCCCTGGAATCTGCCCAAGGAAGGAATGAGGGCTTTAAGTGGCCAAGAGGACTTATTTTGCCCCCCTGGAAGCTGCCCAAGGAAGGAACGAGGCCTTTCAGTGGCAAAGAGGACTTATTTTGCCCCCCTTCAAGCTGCCGAAGGAAGGAAGGAGAGCTTTCAGTGGCCAAGAGTACTTATTTTGGCCCCCTGGAAGCTGCCTAAGAAAGGAAGGAGGGCTTTCAGTTGCCACGCGGACTTACTTTGCCCCCCTGGAAGCTGCCCAAGGAAGGAACGAGGGCTTTCAGTTGCCACGCGGACTTATTTTGCCCCCCTGCAAGCTGCCCAAGGAAGAAACGAGGGCTTTGAGTGGCCAAGAGGACTTATTTTGCCCCCCTAGAAGCTGCCCAAGGAAGTATTGAGGGCTTTCAGTGCCCAAGAGGACTAATTTTTTTCCCCTGGAATCTTTCCAGGAAAGGAATGTGCGCTTTCCGTGTCCCAAAGAACTTGTTTTGCCCCCCTGGAAGCTGCCCAAGGAAGGAAGGAGGCCTTTCAGTGGCCAAAAGGACTTATTTTGCCCCCTCGAAGCTGCCCAAGGAAGGAAAGAGGGCTTTCAGTGGCCAAGAGGATTTATTTTGCCCCCTAGAAGCTGCCCCAGGAAGGAATGTGGGCTTTCAGTGGCCAAGAGGACTTATTTTGCCCCCCTGGAAGCTGCCAAAGGAAGGAAGGAGGGCTTTCAGTGGCCAAGAGGACTTATTTTTCACCCCTAGAAGCTGCCCAAGTTAGGAACGAGGGCTTTTAGTGGGAAAGAGGACTAATTTTGACCCCCTGGAAGCTGCCCAAGGAAGGAACGAGGGCTTTCAGTGGCCAAGAGGACTTGTTTTGCCCCCCTGGAAGCTGCCCAAGGAAGGAACGAGGGCTTTCAGTGGCCAAGAGGACTTGTTTTGCCCCCCTGGAATCTGCCCAAGGAAGGAACGAGGGCTTTCAGTGGCCAAGAAGACTCATTTTGCCACCCTCGAAGCTGCCCAGCGAAGGAAGGAGGGCTTTCAGTGGCCAAAATGACTTATTTTGCCCCCCTGGAAGCTGCCCAAGGAAGAAAGTATGGCTTTCAGTGGCCAAGAGGAATTATTTTGCCCCCCTAGAAGCTGCCCGAGGAAGGAATGTGGGCTTTCAGTGGCCAAGAGGACTTTTTTTGCCCCCCTGGAATCTGCCCAAGGAAGGAAGGAGGGCTTTCAGTAACCAAGAGGACTTATTTTGCACCACTAGAAGCTGACCAAGTAAGGAACGAGGTCTTTCAGGGGCGAAGAGGACTTATTTTGCGCGCCTAGAAGCTTCCCAAAGAAGGAACGAGGTCTTTCAGTAGCTAAGAGGACTAACATTGCCCCCCTGTAAGCTGCCCAAGGAAGGAACTTGGGCTTTTAGTGGCGAAGAGGTCTTATTTTGTCGCCCTGGAAGCTACCCAAGGATGGAACGAGGGCTTTGAGTGGCAAAGAGGACTTATTTTGCCCCCGTGGAAGCTGCCCAAGGAAGGAAAGAGGGGTTTCAGTGGCCAAAAGGACCCATCTTCCCCCCTGGAAGCTACCCAAGGACGGAACGAGGGCTTTCAGTGGCCAAGAGGACTTATTTTGCCCCCGTGGAAGCTGCCCAAGGAAGGAACGCGGGCTTTCAGTGGCCAAGAGGACTTATTTTGCCCCCCTCGAAGCTGTCCAAGTAAGGAATGAGGTCTTTCATTGGACAAAAGGACTCATGTTACCCCCCTGGAAGCTGGCCAAGGAAGCAATGAGGGCTTAGAGTGGCCAAGGCGTCTTATTTTGCCCCCCTGGAAGCTGCCGAAGAATGGAATGAGGGCTTTCAGTGGCCAAGAGGACTTATTATGCCCCCCTCGAAGCTGCCCGAGGAAGGAAAGAGGGCTTTCAGTTTGCAAGAGGACTAATTTTGCCGCCCTGGAAGCTGCCCAAGGAGGGAACGAGGGCTTTCAGTAGCTAAGAGGACTAACTTTGCCCCCCTGTAAGCTGCCCAAGGAAGGAACTTGGGCTTTTAGTGGCGAAGAGGTCTTATTTTGTCGCCCTGGAAGCTGCCCAAGGAAGGAACGAGGGCTTTCAGTGGGCAAGAGGACTTATTTTGCACCCCTGGAAGCTGCCCATTGATGGAACGAAGGCTTTTAGTTGCCACACACAGGGACTTATTTTGCCCCCCTCGAAGCTTCCCAAGGAAGGAATGAAGGTTTTGAATGTCCAAGAGGACTTATTTTGCTCCCTGGAAGCTGCCCAAGGAAGGAAGGAGGGCTTTCAGTGGCCAAGAGGACTTATTTTGCCCCCCTGGAGGCTGCCCAAGGAAGGAACGAGGGCTTTCAGTGGAGAAGAGGACTTATTTTGCCCCCCTGGAAGCTGCCCAAGGAAGGAAGGAGGTCTTTCAGTGGCCAAGAGGACTTATTTTGCCCCCCTGGAAGCTGCCCAAGGATGGAACGAGGGCTTTTATTTGCTTCAAGGAATTATTTTCGGCCCCTCGAAGCTGCCCAAGGAAGGAATGTGGACTTTCAGTAGCCAAGGGGACTTATTTTACCGCCCTGGAATCTGCCCAAGGAAGGAACGAGGGCTTTCAGTGGCCACCAGGACTTTTTTTCCCCCCTGGATGTTGCCCAAGGAAGCAATGAGGGTTTTCAGTGGCCAAGAGTACTTATTTTTCCCACCTGGAAGCTGCCCAAGGACGGAAGGAGGGTTTTCAGTGGCTAAGAGGACTTATTCTGCCCCCCTGGAAGCTGCCCAAGGAAGGAACGAGGGCTTTGAGTTGCCACAAGGACTTATTTCCCCCCCGTGGAACCTGCCCAAGTAAGGAACGAGGGCTTTCAGTGGCCAAGAGGACATATTCTGGCCCCCTGGAAGCTGCCCAAGGAAGGAACGAGGGCTTTCAGTTGCCAGAAGGACTTATTTTGCCCCCCTGGAAACTGCCTCCGGAAGGAATGAGGGCTTTCAGTGGCCATGAGGACTCATATTCCCCCCTGGAAGCTCCCGAAGAAAGGAACGAGGGCTTTCAGTGACCAGAGGACTTTTTTTGCCCCTCTGGAAGCTACCCAAGGATGGAACGAGGGCTTTGAGTGGCAAAGAGGACTTATTTTGCCCCCGTGGAAGCTGCCCAAGGAAGGAACGAGGGGTTTCAGTGGCCAAAAGGACCCATTTTGCCCCCCTGGAAGCTACCCAAGGACCGAACGAGGGCTTTCAGTGGCAAAGAGGACTTATTTTGCCCCCGTGGACGCTGCCCAACTAAGGAACGAGGGCTTTCAGTGGCCAAGAGGACATATTTTGCCCCCCTCGAAGCTGTCCAAGTAAGGAACGAGGTCTTTCATTGGACAAAAGGACTCATGTTGCCCCCCTGGAAGCTGGCCAAGGAAGCAATGAGGGCTTAGAGTGGCCAAGGCGTCTTATTTTGCCCCCCTGGAAGCTGCCGAAGAATGGAATGAGGGCTTTCAGTGGCCAAGAGGACTTATTATGCCCCCCTCGAAGCTGCCCGAGGAAGGAACGAGGGCTTTCAGTTTACAAGAGGACTAATTTTCCCGCCCTGGAAGCTGCCCAAGGAGGGAACGCGGGCTTTCAGTGGCCAAGAGGACTTATTTTGCCCACCTAGATGCTTACCAAGGAAGGAACGATGGCTTTCAGTGGTCAAGAGGACTTATTTTGCCCCCCGAAAGCTGCCGAAGTAAGGAACGAGGGCTTTCAGTGGCCAATAGGACTCCCTTTGCCTCCATGAAAGCTGCCCAAGGAAGGAACGTTGGCTTTCAGTTGGAAAGAGGACTCATTTTGCCCCCCTGGACGATGCCCAAGGAAGAAACGAGGGCTTTCAGTGGCCAAGAGGACTTATTTTGCCCCCCTGGAAGCTGCCTTAGTTTGGAACGAAGGCTTTCAGTGGCCACAAGGACTTATTTTGCCCCCCTGGATGTTGCCCAAAGAAGCAATGAGGGTTTTGAGTGGCCAAGAGTACTTATTTTTCCTCCCTGGAAGCTGCCCATGGAAGCAATGAGGGCTTTGAGTGGCCAAGACGTCTTATTTTGCCCCCCTGGAAGCTGCCGAAGAATGGAATGAGGGCTTTCAGTGGCCAAGAGGAATTATTTTGCCCACCTAGAAGCTTCCCAAGGAAGGAACGAGGGCTTTCAGTGGCCAAGAGGACTTATTTTGCCACTCTGGAATGTTCGAAAGGAAGGAATGAGGGCTTTCAGTGTCCATGAGGACTTATTTTGCCCCCCTCGAAGCTGCCGGAGGAAGGAACGACGGCTTTGAGTGGACAAGAGGACTTATTTTGCCCCCCTGAAAGCTGCCCAAGGAGGGAACGAGCGCTTTCAGTGGCCAAGAGGACTTATTTTGCCCACCTAGATGCTTCCCAAGGAAGGAACGAGGGCTTTCAGTGGCCAAGAGGACTTATTTTTCCCCCTTGGAATCTACCGAAGTAAGGAACGAGGGCTTTCAGTGCCCAATAGGACTCATTTTGCCTTCCTGAAAGCTGCCCAAGGAAGGAACAAGGGCTTTCAGTGGCGAAGAGGACTTATTTTGCCCGCCTGGAAGCTGCCCAAGGAAGGAACGAGGGCTTTCAGTGGCCAAAAGGACCCATTTTTCCTCCCTGGAAGCAATCCAAGGAAGGAACGAGGGCTTTCAGTGGCAAAGAGGACTTATTTTGCTCCCCTGGAAGCTGCCCAAGGAAGTAATGAGGGTTTTCAGTGGCTAAGAGGACTTATTTTGCCTCCCTGGAAGCTGCCCCAGGAACGAACGAGGGCTTTCAGTTACCACAAGGACTTATTTTTCCTCACTGGAAGCTGCCCAAGGAAGGAACGAGGCCTTTCAGTGGCCAGGAGGTCTTATTTTGCCCCCCTGAACGCTGCCCAAGGAAGGAACGAGGGCTTGCAGTGGCCAAGAGGATTTATTCTTCCCCCCTGGCAGCTGTCTAAGGAAGGAACGAAGGCTTTCAGTGGCCACGAGGACTTATTTTGCCCCCCTGGAAGCACCCCAAGGAATGAACGAGGGCTTTCAGTGGTGAAGAGGACTTAGTTTCACCCCCTGGAAGCTGCCCAAAGAAGGAACAAGGCCTTTCAGTGTCCAAGAGGACTTATTTCCCCCCCCTGAAAGCTGCCCAAGGAAGGAACGAGGACTTTCAGTGGCCAAGAGGACTTATTTTGCCGCATTGGAAGCTGCCCAATGAAGGAACGAGGGCCTTCAGTGGCCAAGAGGACTTATTTTGCTCCCCTGGAAGCTGTCCAAGGAAGGAACGAGGACTTTCCGTGGCCAGGTGGACTTCTTTTTTCCCCCCTGGAAGCTGCCCAAGCAAGCAATGAGGGTTTTCAGTGGCCAAGAGGACTTAATTTACCCCCTGGAAGCTGCCCAAGGCAGGAACGAGGGCTTTCAGTTGACCCAAGGACTTATTTTGCCCCCCTCGAAGCTGCCCAAGGAAGGAACGTGGGCTTTCAGTGGCCAGGAGGACTTATTTTGACCCCCTTGAAACTGCCCATGGAAGGAACGAGGGTTTTCAGTGGCAAAGAGGACTTATTTTGCCCCTCTGGAAGCTGCCCAAGGAAGGAACGAGGACTTTCAGTGGCAAAGAGGACTTATTTTGCACCCCTGGAAGGTGCCCAAGGAAGGAACGAGGGCTTTGAGTGGCCAAGAGGACTGATTTTGCCCACCTGGAAGCTGCCCAAGGAAGGAACGAATGCTTTCAGTGGCCAAGAGGACTGATTTTGCCTCCCTTAAAGCTGCCCAAGAAAGGAACGAGGGCTTTGAATTATAAAGACTACTCATTTTCCCCCCTGAAAGCTCCCCAAGGAAGGAACGAGGGCTTTCAATGGCCAAGAGGACTTATTTTACCCCCCTGGAAGCTGCCCAAGGAAGGAACTAGGGTTTTCAGTGGCCAAGAGAATTTATTTTACCACCCTTAAATCTGCCGAAGTAAGGAAGGAGGGCTTTCAGTGGCCAAGAGAACTTATTTTACCCTCCTGGAAGCTGCCCAAGGAAGGAACGAGGGCTTTCAGTGGCCACAAGGACTCATTTTGTCCCCCTTTAAGCTGCCCAAGGAAGGAACGAGGACTTTCAGTGGCCAAGAGGACTTATTTTGCCCAACTGGAAGCTGCCCAATGAAGGAGCGAGGGCTTTCATTCGCCAAGAGGACTCAATTTGCCTCCCTGGAAGCTGCCCAATGAAGGAACGAGGGCCTTCAGTGGCCAAGAGGACTTATCTTGCTCCCCTGGAAGCTACCTAAGGAAGGAACGAACACTTTCAGTTGCCACACAGAAGGACTTATTTTGCCCCCCTCGAAGCTGCCCAAGGAAGGAATCAGTTCTTTGAGTGGCCAAGAGGACTTATTTTGCCCCCCTGGAATCTGCCCAAGGAAGGAATGAGTGCTTTCCGTGGCCAAGCTCACTCATTTTGCCCCCCTGGAAGCTTCCCAAGGACGGAACGAGGGCTTTCAGTGGCCAAGAGGACTGATTTTGCCGCCCTGGAAGGTGCCCAAGGAAGGAACGAGGGCTTTCAGTGGCTAAGTGGACTGATTTTGCCCCCCCGGGAATTTCCCCAAGGAAGGAACGAGGGCTTTCAGTGGCCAAGAGGACTTATTTTGCCCCCCTTCAAGCTGCTGAAGGAAGGAACTAGGGCTTTCAGAGGCCAAGAGGACTTATTTTGCCCCCCTGGAAACTGCCCAAGGAAGGAAGGAGGGCCTTCAGTGTCCAAGAGGACTTATTTTGTCCCCCTGGAAGCTGCCCAAGGAAGCAATGAGGGCTTTCAGTGGCCAAGAGGACTTATTTTTCTCCCCTGGAATCTTTCCAGGAAAGGAATGTACGCTTTCAGTGGCCAAAAGGACTTGTTTTGACCCCCTGGAAGCTCCCCAAGGAAGGAACGAGAGCTTTCAGTGGCCAAGAGAACTAATTTTGCCCACCGCAAGCTACTGAAGGAAGGAACGAGGGCTTTCAGTGGCCAAGAGGACTTATTTTTCCCCCCCTGGAAGCTGCTCAAGGAAGGAACGAGGGATTTCAGTTGCCACAAGGACTTATTTTGCCCCTCTGGGAGCTGTCTAAGAATCGAATTTGGGCTTTGAGTGGCCAGGAGGACTTATTTTGCCCCCTAGGAAGCTGCCCAAGGAAGCAATGAGGGTTTTGAGTGGCCAAGAGGACTTATTTTGTCCCCCTGGAAGCTGCGCAAGGTAGGAACGAAGGCTTTCAGTGGTCACAAGGACTTAGTTTGCCCCCCTTGAAGTTGCCCAAGGAAGCAATCAGGGTTTTCAGTGTCCAAGAGGACTTATTTTGCCACCCGGGAAGCTTCCCAAGGAAGGAACGAGGGCTTTCAGTGGGCAATAGGACTTATTTTGCCCCCTGGAAGCTGCCCAAGGAAGCAATGAGGGCTTTCTGGGGCAAAGAGGACTTATTTTGCCCCCTTGGAAGCTGCCCAAGGAAGGAAGGAGGGCTTTCAGTGGCCAAGAGGACTTATTTTGGCCCCCTGGAAGCTGCCCAAGGAACGAGCGAGGGCTTTCAGTGGCCAAGAGGACTTATTTTTCCACCCTGGAAGCTACCCAAGGAAGGAACGAGGGCATTCAGTGGCCAAGAGGACTTATTTTGCCCCCCTGGAAGCTGCCCATAGAATGAACGAGGGCTTTCAGTGGCCAAGATTACTTATTTTGCCCCCCTGGAAGCTGCCCAAGGAAGGAAGGAGGGCTTTCAGTGGCCAAGAGGATTTATTTTGCCGCCCTGGAACCTGCCCAAGGAAGCAATTAGGGCTTTCAGTGGCCAAGAGGACTTATTTTTCTCCCCTGAAATCTTTCGAGGATAGGAATATGCGCTTTCAGTGGCCAAAAGGACTTGTTTTGCCCCCCTGGAAGCTACCCAAGGAAGGAAGGAGGGCTTTCAATGGCTAAAAGGACTTATTTTGGCCACCTAGAAGCTGCCCAAGGAAGGAAGGAGAGCTTTCAGTGGCCAAGAGGACTTATTTTTCGCCCCTTATAGGTGTCCAAGGAAGAAACAAGGGCTTTCAGTGGCCAACACAACTCCTTTTGCCCCCCTGGAAGCTGCCCAAGGAAGGAACGAGGGCTTTCAGTGGCCTAGAGAACTTATTTAGCCCCCCTGTAAGCTGCGCAAGGAAGTAACGAGGGCTTTCAGTGGCCAAGAGGACTTATTTTGCCCCCCTGGAATCTGCCTCAGGAAGCAATGAGTTTTTTGAGTGGCGAAGAGGACTTGTTTTGCCCTCCTGGAAGCTTCCCAAGGAAGTAACGAGGGCTTTCAGTGGCCAAGAGGACATATTTTGCCCCCCTGGAAGCTGCCCAAGGAAGGAACGAGGGCTTTCAGTGGCCAAGAGGACTTATTTTGCATCCCTGGACGCTGATCAAGTAAGGAACGAGGGCTTTCAGTGCCTAAGAGGACTTATTTTGCCCCCCTGTAAGCTTCTCAAGGAAGCAATGAGGGCTTTCAATGGCCAAGAGGACTTATTTTTCCCCTCTCGAAGCTGCCCAAGGAAGGAACGAGGGCTTTCTTTAGCCAAAAGGACTTATTTTGCCCCCTTGGAAGCTGCCCAAGGAAGGAACAAGGGCTTTGAGTGGCGAAGAGGACTTATTTTGCCCCCCTGGAAGATCCCCAAGGAAGGAACGAGGGCTTTCAGTAGCCAAAAGGACTTATTTTGCCTCCCTCCAAGCTGCCCAAGGAAGGAACGAGGGCTTTCAGTGGCCAATAGGACTCATTTTGCCTCCCTGAAAGCTGCCCAAGGAAGGAACGAGGGCTTTGAGTTGGAAAGAGGACTCATTTTGCTCCCCTGTAAGCTCCCCAAGGAAGGAACGAGGGCTTTCAGTGGGCAAGAGGACTTATTTTGTCCCCCTGGCAGCTGCCCAAGGAAGGAACGAGGGCTTTCAGTTGCCAATAGGACTTATTTTGCTCCCCTGGATGCTGCCAAAGAAAGGAATGAGGGCTTTGAGTGGCCAAGGGGACTTATTTTGCCCGCCTGGAAGCTGCCAAAGAAAGGAATGAGGGCTTTGAGTGGCCAAGGGGACTTATTTTGTCGCCCTGGAAGCTGCCCAAGGAAGGAACGAGGGCTTTCAGTTGCCAAGGGGACTTATTTTGCCCCCCTGGAAGCTGCCCAAGGAAGGAACCATGGCTTTCAGTGGCCAAGAGGACTTATTTTGCCCACCTAGATGCTTACCAAGGAAGGAACGAGGGCTTTCAGTGGTCAAGAGGACTTATTTTGCCCCCCTTGAAGCTGCCCAAGTAAGGAACGAGGGCTTTCAGTGGCCAATAGGACTCCTTTTGCCTCCGTGAAAGCTGCCCAAGGAAGGAACGATGGCTTTCAGTTGGAAAGAGGACTCATTTTGCCCCCATGGAAGCTCCCCAAGGAAGGAACGAGGGCTTTAAGTGGCCAAGAGGACTTTTTTTGCTCCCGTAGATGCTGCCCGAAGAAGGAACGAGGGATTTCGGTGGCCAACAGGACTTATTTTGCCCCCCTGGAAGCTGCCCAAGGAAGGAACGAGGGCTTTCAGTTTCCACGAGGCCTTATTTTGCCCCTCTGGAAGCTTCCCAAGGAAGGAACGAGGGCTTTCAGTGGCTAAGATGACTTATTTTGCCCCCCTGGAAGCTTCCCATGGAGGGAACGAGGGCATTCAGTTGCCACAAGGAATTATTTTCGGCCCCTGGAAGCTGCCCAAGGAAGGAATATGGCCTTGAGTGGCCAGGAAGACTTATTTTGCCCCCCTGGAATCTGCCCAAGGAAGCAATGAGTGCTTTGAGTGGCCAAGAGGACTTATTTTGCCCCCCTCGAACCTGCCCAAGGAAGGAAGGAGGGTTTTCAGTGGCTGAGAGAACTTATTTTGCCCACCTCGAAGCCGCCCAGGGAAGGAATGAAGGCTTTCAGTGGCCAAGAGGACTTATTTTCGCCCCTTGGAAGCTGCCGAAGGAAGCAATGAGGGTTTTCAGTGGCCAAGAAGACGTATTTTGCCCCCCTGTAAGCTGCCCAAGGAAGGAACGAGGGCTTTGACTTGCGAAGAGGACTTATTTTGCCCCCCTGGAATCTGCCTCAGGAAGGAATCAGGGCTTTCAGTGGCCAAGAGGACTTATTTTGCCCCCCTGGAAGCTGCCAATTGAAGGAACGAGGGCTTTCAGTTGCCACAAGGACTTATTTTGCCCCCCTGGAAGCTGCCCAAGGAAGGAACGAGGGCTTTGAGTGGCCAAGAGGATTTAATTTGCCCCCCTGGAAGCTGCCCATGGAAGGAACGAGGGCTTTCAGTGGCCAAGAGGACTTATTTTGCCCCCCCTGGAAGCTGCCCAAGGGAGGAACGAGGGCTTTCAGTGTCCAAGAGGACTGATTTTGCCCCCTGGAAGCTGCCCAAGGAAGGAACAAGGGCCTTCAGTGGCCAAGAGGACTTATTTTGCCCCACTGGAAGCTGCCGAAGTAAGGAACGAGGGCTTTCAGTGACCAATAGGACTCATTTTGCCTCCCTGAAACCTGCCCAAGGAAGGAACGAGGGTTTTCAGTTGAAAAGAGGACTGATTTTGCCCCCCTGGAAGCTCCCTAAGGAAGTAAAGAGGGCTTTGAGTGGCCAAGAGGACTTATTTTGCCCTCTTGGAAGCTGCCCAAGGAAGGAACGAGGGCTGTCAGTGGCCATGAGGACTCATTTTGCCCCCCTGGAAGCTGCCCAAGGAAGGAACGAGGGCTTTCAGTGGCCAAGAGGACTTATTTTGCGCCCCTGGAAGCTGCCCAAGGAAGGAACGAGGGCTTTCAGTGGCCAAGAAGACTTATTTTGCCCCCCTGGTAGCTACCCAACGAAGGAACGAGGGCTTTCAGTTGCCACAAGGACTTATTTTGCCCCCCTGGAAGCTGCCCAAGGAAGGAAGGAGGGCTTTCAGTGGACAAGAGAACTTATTTTGTCCTCCTGGAAGCTACCCAAGCAAGCAATGAGGGCTTTCAGTGGCCAAGAGAACTTATTTTGCCCCCCTGGAAGCTGCCCAAGGAAGGAAGGAGGGCTTTCAGTGGCCCAGAGGACCTATTTTCCCCCACGGAGGCCCCCGAGGGGAGAATGATGGGTTTTGGTGGTCAAAAGGACTTATTTTCCCTGGCCAGGGAGTCTCCAAGGAAAGAATGATGGGTTTTAGTAGCGAAAAAGACCTATTTCTCCCCCATGGCCCCCATAAAGGAAAAGAATGATCGGTTTTAGTGGCCTAAGGACCAATGTGTCTCCCAGTAGATCCCCAATAATAGAACAATGGGTTTTACTGGCCCATAGAAGTTATTTCTCTCCAGAGGGGCCCGGTATGAAAAAATGATGGGTTTTGTTGGCCAAAAGGACTTTCTTGCCCTGTCCAGTAAGCCCCCAAAGGAAAGAATGATGGGTTTTAGTGGCCAGTACGACCTATTTCTCCCCCATGGAGTTCCCCAAAGGATAGAATGATGGGTTTTAGTGGCCAAGCAGAACTGTTTCTCCCCCGAGAGGCCCCCAAAGAAAGAATGGTGGGTTTTACTGGCCAATAAGACCTATTTCTCCTCCAGGCAGACCTCAAATGAAAGAATGATGGATTCTATGAGCCAAAAAGACCTATTTATCCCCAAAGGGACCCCTGAAGGATAGAATGATGGGTTTTACTGATCAAAAGGACTTATTTCTCCCCCAAGGGGTCCCCCAAAGGGAGGGAATGATGGGTTTCAGTGGCCAAAGGACCTATTTGTCTCCCAATGGGTCCCCAATAAAAGAACAATGGGTTTTACTGGCCGATAGGACCTATTTATCCCCCAAGGGGGCACAAAAGGATAGAATGATGGGTTTTAGTGTCAAAAAGGACCTATTTCTCCCCCAGGCAGAACCCAAAGGAAACAACGATGGGTTTTAGTGTCAGACTGGACCTATTTTGTCCCTAGGGGACCCCCAAATTGAAGAATGATGGGTTTTAGTGTCAAAAAGGACCTATTTCTACCCCACAGGGCCCCCAAAGGAAAGAATGATGGGTTATAGTGGCCGAAGGGACCTATTCAATTGAAGAATGGTGGGTTTTGGAGTGAAAAAGGATTTTGGGGGGGGGCAAAGGAGAGAATGGTGTGTCTGAGTGGCGAGGAGGACCCATTTCCCCGCCAAGGGACCCCCAAATTAAAGGATGATGGGTTATAGCAGGTTGGACAACGACTAGAGCACAACTGGCAGAAATCTGGACTCTTATCTGACAGGACACGCTATAGAGAATTCCTTTATTCCTACGGAGTGGCAATAGATGCAGCGAAGAAGACTTTCCCCTCTGCACGTATTGCGTCTGCGACTTCTCGTCCAGCTCGTCCAGCAGAGCTGTTCAGGGTGGTAAGGGGTCTGACTCAGATACCCACTCCCCTAAATTTGCTGTTAGAACCTAGTGAAGCTTGCCGTGATGCTTTGAATAATCATTTCGCAGGTAAAATCTCTCAGATAAGAGCCCATTTGGATGCCGGTGTTACTGCAGAGGTTACCAGTGAAGTGGCCGGCGACCCCGTGAACAGGATTATACTGGATCGGTTTCAGTCAGTGAGTACCGAGGACGTAGACAAGCTCCTTGGAAATATAAGGAAGACAACTTGTCCTCTTGATCCCTGCCCTTCATGGCTGGTCGTCCAGGGAGGAGTTGCAATTAAGACCCATTTAAGATACATTATTAATGTATCCCTTAGGGAGGGCAATTTTCCAGCTTGTTTAAAAGAAGCGATTATACGGCCGCTTCTAAAAAAGCCCTCCCTAGATCCCCTGGGTATGAATAATTATAGACCAGTCTTCCATCTTCCATTTTTAAGCAAGGTGATCGAGAGAGCTGTTGGTCTTCAGCTCCAAGCTGTCTTGGATGAAACAGATTATCTGGACCCATTTCAAACTGGCTTCAGGGCAGGATATGGAGTCGAGACTGCCACGGTCGCCTTAGTGGATGATCTTCACCTAGGTATGGAAAGGGGAAGTGTGACCCTGCTGGTACTCTTGGACCTCTCAGCGGCTTTCGATACCATAGACCATGGTATCCTTCTGGAACACCTGAGAGGGCTGGGGATCGGGGGCACTGCACTTAAGTGGTTCCAGTCCTATCTCTCAGGTAGATACCAGATGGTGATGCTTGGGGACAGTCGCTCCTCGAAAAAGGAGCTTAATTCTGGCGTCCCTCAGGGCGCTGTCCTGTCCCCAATGCTATTTAACATCTATATGAAACCGCCGAGAGAGATCATCAGGAGGCATGGAGCAAGGTGCCATCAGTACGCTGATGACACCCAGATATATCTCTCCATGCCTGGGATAACAGCGTCAACTAAGGGTGGCATCTCGCCTCTGAACGAATGTCTTGAAGCAGTAATGGACTGGATGAGGAAAAACACACTGAAGCTGAATCCAGATAAGACGGAGGTACTCGCTGTTAAGGGCCCTAGCCCAGGTATGGAGGTCTGTCAACCAGTCCTAGACGGGGTCACACTTCCCCTGAAAGACTGTGTTGGCAGCTTGGGGGTGCTCCTGGACTCGCCACTTCAGATGACAGCTCAAACAGATGCGGCGGCCAGGAGTGCCTGTTATCAGCTTCGGCTGATACGCCAGCTGTGCCCCTTCCTGGAGCTGGAACACTTAAAAACAGTGGTGCATGTGCCGGTAACTTCACGGCTCGACTTCTGCAATGCGCTCTACGTAGGGCTACCCTTGTGCTTAGTCCGGAAGCTTCAATTAGTTCAGAATAGGGCAGCCAGGATGGTCACCGGAAGACCTAAAACGGACCACGTAACACCAATTCTAAAGCCTCTCCATTGGCTGCCTATTAGTTTCCGGGCACAGTACAAGGTGTTGGTCATTACCTTTAAAGCCCTTCATGGCTCGGGGCCAGCCTACCTGCGGGATCGCCTTCTCCCGTACGATCCGCCCCGCACACTAAGGTCCTCTGGGAGGAATTTACTGCAGCCAGTCAGAACTAGGTTGGCTGCGGTTACCCAGAGGACCTTCTCTTCTATTGCTCCCAAGTTATGGAATGGCCTGCCGGAGGAGACCCGGCACATTACCGGTCTCGACTGCTTTAAAAGAGCAGTCAAGACCGATCTCTTCCGACAGGCCTTCCAAGACTAGCATTTCATCGCCTCCCATCAATTGTCTTGCTGTTCTTTCGATAGTTGATTGATTGTTGTGTGTTTCAGGGGGTCGGTTTTAGGTGGATTGGTGGGTGGGGAGGATTGGGTATGTTTATTATTGTTGTTGTTGTTGTTGTTGTTGTTGCAGCCCAAAGGACCAATTAAACAATGATGGGTCTTAGAGTCAAAAAGGGACTTATTACTTCTGCAGGAGGCCCCCAAAGTCATGAACGACGGGTTACATTGTACAGGACCTATTAAAGAATGATGGGTGTTAGAGTAAAAAGGACTTGTTTCCACGTCAGGGTCCCCACCCAAAGGAAAGAATGGTGGGTTTGATTGGCCAAAAGGATCTCTTTCTCCCCCAGGGTGCCCTGAAGGTAAAGAACGAAAGGATGAAAGAATGAAACAAAGAATAGGTTTTACTGTCAAAAATGACCTATTTCTCCTCTAGGGGGCTCCCAAAGTAAAGAACCGTGGGATTGAGTGGCCACAAGGACATGTTTCTCCCCCAAGCAGACCCCAATGAAAGAATGATGGGTTTTAGTGCCCAAAAGGACCTATTTTCTCCCCAAGGGGAGCCCCAAAGGAAGGAATGATGGGTTTTACTGGCCAGTAGGACCTATTTCTCCCCCAGAGGGCGGTGGCGGGAGGACACTCTGGCACCCAGGGGCAAGGGGCGCCCCAGCGTGTTGCCATTCTGATTATCCTACGGACCCCTTGACCCAGCCGCACGCTGGCCCCCCAGCTCCTCGGAACCCGGAGGCGCAGCCAGTCGGGCCCTCTGCTGTGCCTGTTGCCAGGGAAACGAGGGCGCACTCTCTTCTCTCGGTTGTGGCCACCCTTTTTGTCCCTCTGCGGCAGGTCCAAACGGGGAACTGTTTTGGGAGTCTGAGGAAGCGCCGGAGGAGAAAAGGCAAATGTACCGTTTCCCAGCAAGGCCCACAAGAGGAAGAGGAAGCCGGAGCAGGGGGTGAGTTGGGAGGGAGGGAGGACAGCATCCCCCCTTTGGATCGGCATGGATTTGAATGGAGCCCGTGGGGTGGCTGGCAGGGCCGCGCTGGACATCCCCGTGGCACCTGGGACTGTCTCGGCCAAAACGAGAAGTCCTCGGCCTCCTTTTTTGGCTTTAGGAAGGGCGAGAGGCAGAGCCCCGTGACTTCCAGGAGCGCAGGGGCTCACCGAGCGCGGACGAGAACGCTCTCTGTGTCGTGGAGAACGTCCTCCGCCGTGTCGAAATCCGTGGACTTGCGACGGAGGGGATCTACAGGACGTCGAGGTCTATCTGTTCCACGAGGGACCTGAAGCAATCCCTGCAGGCGGGTAAGGGCACCGCCCCGTGGGCCTGTGTGGGCAACGCAGTGCCCCGGGGTGCTTTTTCTCCTTAGGGTACCCTAAGGGTACCCTTAGGGTAACCCTAACCCTAAGATATAATATATAATAATAACAATAATAACAGTAATCCTTAAAATCCCCTTCCCACACTTACCAGAATTCATACTGCACAGAGCATAAAATGGCGACCAAAAATGGCGACATCTGTACTTGTGGGTGGGGACAGCTTGGGGACGCCCACAACCCCCAGGCGCCGCCTCTGAATTGAGACGATGCGCTGTAACGTTTCTACATTAAGCTGGCTCACGGGATTACGGCAGTATTGCCGCTACGAAACGGATTTTTTTCCGTCAGTAGAAAACTACGCAATTACGATGCTTTGAAACAAAATAGTTATGTAATTACATCATGCAGAAACACGGGACCCTTACTGGCTGCAACCTGTTCCGATTTCGCTTTTTTGACTTCGTGTGGAAAGGGTCAAAGACTCCTCCTCGTTGGCGGAGGATCCCCCCCCCCCAAGCCTTGGCTGGCACGGCCTCAGACGAGGAGCCTTCTCTTCACTGGCGGGGAATTTTTTCCCCGGCGAGCCTTGGCGGACAAGGCCTCGGATGAGAAGCCCGCTTCTAATTTCCAGAGGATTTTATCCATTGATAAGAGACCGGGAGGGCAGGTGGGAGGACAGAGAAATGGTAAGACTTGCACTCTTAAAACCCCCGGCAGGCTCCCCTTTGAGGATAACGGCATTTCGGTTGGATGGGCCTTGACCCATAGCAGGCTCTATAGGTCACGCTTTGATTTGTGCTCAGAAACCAGGGTGGGCAGGGTTTGCCCCTCATGGGCCTCCACAGCATCTCTGGTTCCCCAATTCATGCAAACCATTTTCCACCGAATCTCTCTAAGGCGGGCCGCGGAAACCCTCCCGCCACGTGGCCCTCTTCTGCTACCTCGAAACCAGAAAGCAAAGACCTTCTCCTTACAACACAACTTTGTAACATCCAAATGCAAGAGTGTCTTGGGAAACAGTACACCATTGCTTTGTCGCTTTGTTTCAGAGATGTTTTTAAGTGTTTTTAACTACATGAATGTGGAATGGAAATGCTTGCTTTTCAAACTTTTTTTTAACCTTCGTTTCTGTTTCGGATTATTTGGAAGCCACTTGGGCAACGTGCGAATAGAAAAGAGGAATACGAATTAAACCAATAAAAGAAAAATAACGGTAGGAATTGTGGCCGATCTTCCTCCTTCCCCCTCTTGCCTCCCAAACCGAACTTTCCAGGCTGCTCAAAGAGAGGCCGTCTTTTGGGAGCCCAAAGGAAATCTCTGGAACCTCCCGGTCCCTCTGGAGAAAGCCCCACGGGCATCTCAGGCAGCCAGTATATGAAGAATTTTATATGCTGAAGTCTTGGAAAGGGAACTCACTCCTAGCTATAGATATTCTTGTACCCCACTTTAACTGCAGTGGAACCCCTGGGAGTAAAAGCAACACGCCAGAAACAGTCATTTTTAATTATTCCTCTGTTAACAAATATAAATAGAAAGGAACACAGTTAAAATAATCTTAAACAGTTTGAAAACTTTCCTGAAACAATCAAAACAGAACGGAGCACTCTTACATCA
This sequence comes from Cyclura pinguis, assembly GCA_030412105.1. Taxonomy (NCBI): domain Eukaryota; kingdom Metazoa; phylum Chordata; class Lepidosauria; order Squamata; family Iguanidae; genus Cyclura; species Cyclura pinguis. The sequence goes on from CM059600.1 coordinate 5,328,650, forward strand.
GCAAAATGCTCAGGTTCAAAAGTGTGGAAGGAAGAATTCCCGGCCTCGGGGCAGAATGTGAGAAACATCTCCGGATTTGATCCCAAATATGGTATGGACCCTCTGTGGAATGCCGCACCCCATGTTGCACGATCCCCTTACAGCACACAGATAAGCAGGAATTCCCCTCCCTCGGGCCGTGATGGCTGCTTCTCCCTCTACTCCCCAAAGGGCCCCGGGGGCCTCTAGGCGAGCCTCCCACTCTCTCTGCCTGGCCTTCCTCACGGGGTCTGAGAGGATCGGGCAGAGTAGAAAAGAGCCATGCTTTCCTACGCTCTGCCTCACGTAAAGGAAAAGGGGTATATCTAATAATTAGCCTACAAATTAACGGAACTTCTGCAGTATGTCCCGGATGCACCATGTTACAGGCAATGTGCGGAGGGGGGATGCTGGAACTACTGAGCCTTTGCTCCTCATACGTGGCTCACAATGCCCCACCTGCTTCCACAAGTGGATGGGGGGGGATCTATTACTAGCTGCTGAATGCCTCGGGAGACCCCCCCCCCCCGAGGCCCTGTAGGGATCTCCCCTGAGACAGGGAGCCATGCCTGAGGGAAAGACGGCTCCCTTCCTCTGGTTACAGAGCGGAGCAACCTCCCGGGTACCCCAGGGATTCAAAGGCCAAGTGCTACCCTCCTCCCGGGTTCCCCACTGGCGCTTTATGGCTTATGACCAGCCAGTGGTCTCGAACCCACCCTAGCAGAGAGGGTGGGATTCCCCTCCGGAACCCCTTGGAGCTCCTCGATGCCGCCTTGGTCTGGTCTCAGCCGGGAGCTGCGGGCGGCAACCACGGCCCTGAGCTCACTCCTAACAGAAATCCTACAAGACTCACAACCACACCAACCTTGGCCTCGAACAACCACGCAACCAATCCACGCATTCATTTTAATGTGTTTTTTATTACTTTAGTTATATGTTTGTATTTAAAGTGTTCTATATTTTTAGTATATTCTAATGTGTTTTCATCGTGTGTTTTAATTGCATTTTAATTTCTGTTGTACCCTGCCTCAAGCCTTGAGGAGAGGGGGGTAACACTTCTTGTTTTTATTATTGTTGTTATTGTAAATATTATTAAGGAGCTTCACATTCGTCACGTCACACCAGACACAACCACAAACTTCTAAATACAACACGATATCACAAAACCAGCACTTCCTGCTCAGATCTACACATCTTAACCTTCTCCTCTGTAAAGCCTGCAAAATCCCTGACGCTGAATGCAAATAAGCTAGAGAGCGCTCACCACGCCCCCCTCCAATTACAACACTCACGCAAAGCAGCACAAATCCAGACGGCAAGACTGGCACCACAAACGACCCATCCCCTGGCCGAAAAAAAGCACAAAGACACACGACCAGTGGTTGCCACCTGAAGTTCCAGGCTGAGAACAAACCAACGCGGCGCCGAGGAGCTCCCTCCGGTTTTGGGGAGCGTTTCCCCCCTCTGGCCGCCCATTCCCAAACCTGAAGTAGATGTTTAGGAGGAGAAAACGGGAAAGGAGGTCTGGAAGGAAAAACAGCTAGAATGAGGAACCTACCCAAAGTCACACCTAATGGCAGATTTATGAACACAAAGAAAGGTTTCTTGGGGGGCTGCGTTCATCAAGAGAGAAAGAGAGCTTCCGTAGCAGTGGAACAGTTCCCCTCAGACTAGCTTACTAGTTTCAGGGACGTGAGTTCTAATCCTGCTTGGCCTCAATATTACTAACAGCCCAGCTGCTGGACAAACCTCTTCTCGTCTTGCCCCATCTGGCGAGGCTGGGGTCCCTGCCCTCAATCTGCGTGGCCTCAGGACCAGGGAGACCTTGAAGGCACCCCGACGCTACGCTGAGACCCCATAAAGGGATCAGGGAGGACTGGAGTACCAGAATTCCCATGCAGCTGGGACCCTGCAAGAATGAACACACACACACACACACACATACACACACACACACATTTTTAGAATACATGAAACTACAGGAAAGACTAATACTTACAAATAGTGGTAGCTGTATCTGAACCCATGAAGGGTCTTCCTATGGGCTCATCCTGTTTCCAGGGTCTTCCCAGTTAAGGAAGACTGAATTTCAGTGGCTGGCAAAAAGATCTGCCCCTCCTACAACAGCCTTTTTGGCTCCCCTTCTCGGCAACCTTCCCATCTCTCCACTTTCCTTTCTAAATGCAGTGACTACAAATCTACCCGCATTCCAGACGGGGTCGCGCCGTGGAGCTCTGCAAATACAATGTGGACTTGGAGCTTTTATTTCCGATCCCTTTTCCAATTCTGCCCCACTTGGAAATTCCTCCCTCCTTCATTTTCCTTAACACAATTGACACACAGTCTTAAGTTTTCCATGCAGATACCAACCTTGATCCCCAGGTCCCTCCTCCGCAGGCTGACAGGTCCGGTGGTGATGTTTTTGCCCGCAAACCCCCGCTTCCCTCTCCCCCCTCCCCTGAATTTTCACCCACCCGCTGAAAGCCGTTCTCCCTCTTTCGGGAAAGCCTTTGGCAGGGGGACATCCTGTGCAATTCTCACTTCTTGCCGAAATATATATTGTTAAAGGGCAAAGTCTACCACCTCACCAGGCACGCCGACATTCAGGGTCTGCCTCCGGTAGTCCCTCCACCTCAGGCCTCCTAAACAGACACGTTTTGTGTTTACCTTTTTGCATTTGCTTAACTGGGTGTCTCTTACTTTTGCCCTTTTCTTTAACGTCTGCATCCCTGTACTAAATTTTGTTCCAGTTTTTTATTAATGCGCCATCACTTTCATGAGAATAAGATTCTTACTTAAGTCCTTTGGACAACTGTCCTGCTTGTCACGTTTGGCACAAGGCCTTTTGTGCTTCCCTTGTTTGGTAGGAACGTATCTGACTGTAGTGAAAATTCGTGATGTCCCACCTGCCGAAGGAGAGACCCCCCCCCCAGCAATCTTAAAAATATTTCTGTACTAAGCAAGAGTGTCAGGAAATCATTTAAGACAGTGCTAAGCAATCAGAAAGCCTACAGCAAACAATGTGGTGTGAATTACAGGTATGTGAGCTACAAATAAAATGAGAACAAAACCGTCACGTGGACAGGTGTGGGACGAGGAGGAACCGGCCAGAAACCGCGTATGAGAAAATGATCCCGGGACGGCAGTCAGACGTTACGGAGAGACCCCATCTGGAAGGCTCCGCCCGGTTCTCCCTGCTGCCCTCCAACTACGTATCCCAAAGGGAAGGTATCCCAGAGGGGCGTGAGGGTTATCAAGCACCGAGAGGGCTCTCTGCTGCTGCTGAGCTATGAAGACTCACGGGGTGGCCCTGGGCAGGTCACTCTCTCTCAGCCTCACATGACACTGAATGGTGTCTTCTGACTTCGGAGCAAAAGAGAAGGACCCCCACACTTAGCCATGTGTTCCAGTCCTTCCTCTGGGATTCCGAGGGCCCCCTGGTCCAACCTGCTGCCTGGACGGGAATCCAGATTACGCCATCCCTGACGGGCGGCCCTGAATAAACTTTGGTGAGGAAATCCCCAATGAAGGAGACTCCGCCACCTGCAAAGCGGGCAGTCTTCCGAGGGAACGGACGGGGCTTAACGTGGGAGGAAGACTGCGTTGCAGGCAAAAGCGTTACGCATCTCCCCTTTGTCTCTTTCCCGCATGCAAAACTATATTTTTTAATTCTCTAGCCATCTTTACAGACTCATAAATCAATGGAGAAGCTCTGAGTACAAGGAACGAATTCCTTAGGAGCACACCAGGAGGTGCTGCAGAGAGTCTGTGGGGTACAAAGGCTTCATATTAATAAGCAACCCGAATGAAGAGCTGCCTCCTTCCTTCCTTCCTTCCGAGACAGACAAACCTCCAAGCCGTGGGGTTCAGTGGCGGCCACTGCTGGTACTGATCCAGGGCCATTTTAAAGGCACACAGCCTGGCAACCATCCCTAAATCCTGGGGGTGGAGGGAGGCCTTGGGTCTTGCTGTTATCTCCCACCCTTCAGTTTCAGGGATCAATCTCAGGGGGTTCAAGGATTAACCCGTCACCCCTTCCTTCTCTTTTTCCTAACCTCAAAAGACCTGGACGTTGTGGTCATTTTGGTGGCCGTTTCCGCCAGCTTCTCATTCTCCCCAACATCTATATTGTACTCCGGATGGGGTCACGCTGTGGGTCTGTGCAAAGCCAGAAGGACCTTTGGGGCTTAATTTCTGCCCCAGTTTCCAATTACGGCCGACTCAGAAACACAGTCCTTTCCGCGGAAGTCCCAGCCGTGAGCCTCACGCCCCTCGGCCGGTCGCTCTCAGCCCACATCCTGCGCTTACATACAGGAACTTCGTAAATATTTTGTCCTGATATCATTCCTTCACGAACACATTCCCGAAATTTCTCTTTCAAAGCCCATTTCAACCCCACCCCACCCTCTTTGGAGCATTCTCCCCCTCCAACTTTTTTTGTTCACATCACATTCTTTTGCATTACATTTTCTTTACATTACATTGCAACACATTACATTTGTTTACATTACATTATCCATTGTCTTCTGAAAACATGATTACTTGAATCCCATTCCCCTAATTCAAGCTTTTAAATCAAAAGATTATTTCCATCCCGACCTTGTGATGTAGGTACATTTTCCGTTTATTTCTCAGAATGTCTGGCCTGCAAGCCTGTAGCTTCCCCAACAGACCTCCAGAGCTTTTCCTCTTCAATTAATGGCTCTTGAATTTAAATAGTGAAACAGTTCCCCTGGGACAAGGTAATTACTTTGAGGGAACTGAGTTCGATTCCTGCATCTCCTCAATAATACTGACAGCCCAGCCGCTGGAGAAACCTCTATCTGATCACCTCGCCACCCCCGAGGACCAGAGACCTTGAAGGCCCCCCTCTCCAAGGCTGAGACCCCATAAAGGGATCAGGGAGGACTGGATTACCAGAACTCCCGTGCAGCTGGGACCCCCCAGGAATCATGCGTTTAAGAATGAGAAATATTTGGAGATGAGCCCTCCCAGGAAGGAGGATGCCACGCTATGCTAACCTGGGAGAAAAACCATGTTTTTAAAGCATATTAATTCATAATAAGATAAAAGGTTCAGAACTACCGATATTTGAAGCTAAGCGGGACCCGTGAAGGGCCCCCTCGCTTCTCAGAGTCTTCCCACTTAAGGAGGACTGAATTATAAGGGCTGGGAAAAGGATTTGCCCCTTTCGGGCCCCGCAACGCCTCTCCTGCTCCCAGTGGCTCCAGCAAACCTCTGTCCCCCTAACTGGTCTTGCTGGGCCAAAGGAGGATTTACCTCCTGCAGGAGGAAAAACTGGGAGGCTTCAGCGGCCGTTCTTATTCTGTGTGCTGCAGAATATCTAAATTAAAAAGGACTACTGCAGCATCATATACCAGTCATAAAAGAGGCTTTTACTATTATACTGCAAGATTTACAACTACTATTTTTTACTCTGCACATTCTCTAGAGCTAGTTCTTCTCAGTATTTTAGGTTTGTGGGGCGCTGGTTGCTGAGATCCCAGTCAGAGACAATTAAGTTAAAAGGGACCCCAGTGGTCATCTATCCCAACCCCAGCAGGACAGAAATCCCTCTAACTCACCCCTGAAGGGTGGCCAAGAAATCCTCTTCCATTTCAAAGCCATTAACTTGGGAGGCAAATTGGGCTCTTGAATTAAGGCAGCAGAGGAGGAGATGCGTTGGGGGATCTTCCAACATCTCTGCATTTGCTCTATGGGGTCTCCTACATTCCCACCCCCTCCGGTCTACTTTCCTACATGAACTTTTATTGTCTTACTCATCCTTGCAGTATTTCCTCCATGGCTTTCTCGTCGCTTCCACGGCAGTCAGAGTCTTACCTGCCTCACCGGAACGCCGTTGCCGCTGTTACTCTTAACACACCCCTAAAAGTCAAAATTCAGGACGCCCCATCCCCTGCAATGAAACTGAGCCCCCTCCCCCCAACAACAGTTCCCTACACACTTAAAACATGGGAAGAAAAGGAAAACATTAAATGCCACTCAAAGCAATGGGAAAGCATGGCTGAAAGAGAGAGACAGGATTAAAGACAAGTAGGAGAGGCATTGAGAGCAGCGGCAAAAGAAAAGCTTTGGGGGGCAAGGGGGGCATGGGGGGCGCCTGGCACGTGAGGGGCTAATGAAACACGGGCAGAGGCCCTCTAGATCCCTAGACCTATTTCTACCCCCTGCTCTCAAACTTCATTTCTAAACTAGAGAAGAGCTCTCCAGTGGGGGGGGGGGAATCTCTCGGCCGGTGGTCCATCCACGCCCCACTGAGCCAGGGAACGGCTGAGCTCGGGCTGCTCTCGTCTCAGCCTGTCCTAATACTGAACGGGATTCCTGCAAGGACAAAATGGAGGGCAGGGGACCCACGCAGCGGCAAATGGCAGACGGCCTTTTAAACGAAACCTCAAAATTACCTGAGCAATCAAGACGGCCTCTCCCAGCTTCCAGAAGCTACAAAAGCCTGGGAGATTCTGACGGTGACCTGGGGGGCCAAAATGGTTTCTAGCCAAGGGGAGCATTAAGAGCAGGGCGCGTGAAACACCATCCCGGCCACGAAAAATGGGGTCCCCCCCGCATGGGGACCTCTGCAAGACGTGAAGTCCCGCTTGGGCCACGAGGGACATCCCTACGACGGGCCAGGGCTACCTCCCCACGTCCAAAGAGTTCCTGTGCCCGGATCCAGAGATCTGCTCGGTTTCCCCAAGGTGTCCGGAAAAGCCCTGCCTTTCTATACTCTGCCTTAAATAAATAATAAGGGGGCAGATCTATTCATTAGCCTACAAATTAAGGGGGCTTGTGCTGTACATTCCGGCTGCACCATGTTACAGGCAATGTGGGGCGGGGGGGATGCCAGAGCTCCTGAGCCTTGCCTCCTACTACATGGCTCAGAGCACCCCAGCCACGTCTACAGGTGGAGTTCGGGGGGGGGGTTATTACTGGGTGCAAAATGCCTCGGGAGACCCCCCCAGGCCCTGCAGGGAGCTCCCCCGAGACAGGGAGCCATGCCTGAGGGAAAGACGGCTCCCTTCCTCTGGTTACAGAGCGGAGCATCCTCCCGGGTATCCCAGGGGCTCAAAGGCCGAGCGCTACCCTCCTCCCGGGTTCGCCACTGAAGCCCTAAGGCTTACGGCCGGCCAGCGGTCTCGAACCCTCTCTGAACTACGATGGAACTCCCAGGAGTAAATGCAGCCCCCCAGGAAACCCCCATCGCTCTCCATACCTCTGCTCACAGATTCCAATTAGAGACCGCCCCCCAACCCAGCTGTTTAGCCTTCCCATCTCCCTCCCCATTTCATTCCTCTAGAACATGTGATTCCAGCTTAGAGAATGACTGACCAGGAAGGACAAATGCTCTGCTAACCGTTCTGGGGCACCACCCCTTTACGGGGCCCTCCCGGAATGGACCCCCAAAGGCAGCCGGACTCACGTCCCTTCCTCCTTCCGCGCGGGGGCCGCTCTGTAACCAGAGGAAGGGAGCCGCCTTTCCCTCAGGCATGGCTCCCTGTCTCAGGGGAGATCCCTACAGGGCTGGGGGGGGGCGTCTCCTGAGGCATTTAGCACCCAGTAATACTTCCCTCCCCCCTGAACTCCACTTGTAGACCCGGGTGGGGCCTGGTGAGCCAGGTATGAGGACCAAAGGTTCCAGCATCCCCCCTCCCCACATTGCCTGTAACATGGTGCAGCCGGGACGTACAGCACAAGTCCCCTTAATTTGTAGGCTAATTATTAGATTTACCCCCTTTTCCTTTACGTGAGGCAGAGGGTAGGAAAGCATGGCTCTTTTGTACTCTGCCTGATCCTCTCAGACCCCCTGAGGAAGGCCAGGCAGAGAGAGAGGGAGGCTTGCCTGGAGGCCCCCGGGGGCCCTTTGGGGAGTAGAGGGACAAGCAGCCATCACGGCCCAAGGGAGGGGACCTCCTGCTTATCTATCTGCTCTAAGGGGATCGTGGAACACGGGGTGCAGTATTCCAGGCAGGGTCGGTGCCACATTTGGGCTCAAATCCCGAGATGTTTCTCACGTTCTGCTCCGAGGGCGGGAATTCCTCCTTCCACACGTGTGTACCTGAGCATTTTGCTGATGTAAGAGTTTTCAGTTCTATTTTGATTGTTTCAGGAAAGTTTTCAAACTTTTTTTTTTAACTGTTCCTTTCTACTTATATTTCTTAACATAGGAATAATATAAAATGTTTCGGCGGTGTTGCCTTTACTCCCAGGGGTTCCATTATAGTTACGTTGGCGTACAAGAATATCTATAGCTAGGAGTGAGTTCTCTTTCCAATAATTCAGTATATAAAATTCTTCAGATACTAGCTGCCCAGTACGAGGATTTAAAAAGGCTTCAAGCCTTCCGAAGAGATCTCTGCATTAATTGACGGGATAGAATCTCTGACTTACAGACCCTCCTGTACTTACATGTGATGGAGACTTCATTCCTTCCCTAGAGATCTGTATCCATGAATGGAGGGGATAGAAATCTTGGGGTACACCCCTTCCATAGCTAGGACTGATGGAGGCTTCATGCCTTCTCTGGAGATCTCCTTCCATTAATAGAGAGAATAGAAATCTAAGAGTACGCCCCCCTTTTCTAGGATTGATGGAGGCTTCATGCTTTCCCTAGAGATCTCTGTCCATTAATAGAGGGAATAGAAATCTTAGGGTACACCTTCCCCCAATAGCTAGGATGGATGGAGGCTTTATGCCTTCCCTACAGATCTCTGTCCATTAGTGGAGGGGAAAGAAATCTTGGGGTACACCCCTCTCCCTGTAGCTAGGAGTGATGGAGGCTTCATGTCTTCCCTAGAGATCTCTATCCATTAATAGAGAGAATAGAAATCTAAGGGTACACCCCCCTTTCTAGGAGTTAGGCTTCATGCCTTCCCTAGAGATCTCTGTCCATTAATAGAGGGAATAGAAATCTTAGGGTACACCTTCCCCCAAAGCTAGGATGGATGGAGGCTTTATGCCTTCCCTACAGATCTCTGTCCATTAGTGGAGGGGAAAGAAATCTTGGGGTACACCCCTCTCCCTGTAGCTAGGAGTGATGGAGGCTTCATGTCTTCCCTAGAGATCTCTATCCATTAATAGAGAGAATAGAAATCTAAGGGTACACCCCCCTTTCTAGGAGTTAGGCTTCATGCCTTCCCTAGAGATCTCTGTCCATTAATAGAGGGGATAGAAATCTTGGGGTACACCCTTTCTGTAGCTAGGAGTGATAAAAGCTTCATGCCTCCCCAGATATATCTGTCCATTTAATAGAGGAGATAGAAATCTGGGGGTACACCCCCCCAGCTAAGAGTGATAGAGGCTTCATGCCTTCTCTAGGGATCTTTTTCCATTAATAGAGAGATCATAAATCTGGGGATACACAAACACACCATTTCTAGGAGTTAGAGGGGCTTCATGCCTTCCCTAGAGATCTGTGTCCATGAATAGGGGGGATAGAAATCTGGGGGTACACTTTCCCTTGCCCCCCCCCCCCGGCTAGAAGTGATAGAGGCTTCAGGACTTCCCCACAGATTTATCTCTGTTAATATATTTATCTGAGTGGATTCTGAAGATCGACCTTAATCTCAAATTGGACGCAGTTCCTTTTGGGACTCTGTGATGCGCAACTGGAGGAGACCCACCAAAGATTATTTATTTCTATTTTTGTGAGACTTTAGCCTTTGTGGCGACGGAGGAACCCAGAATTACCTGCCATGGAAGAGCGATGGCTGAAATGGACGGAACTGGCTTTTTGTCTTAGAGGATGGACTTTGGTGGCTTTCCTTGAAGGATGGGAGGACTTGCTGACTTTTTGTGGGAGCGAAACTGTTAACGTTGGCTTTGATGAAAAGCCAGGATGGGACGTGGAAAGGAGGGAATTCGTTGAAGACTAGCCGAGTGCGGATCCTGCTGGGTAAACGAGGGGGACCGTCTGCCTTTCTGACCCGCTTTTCTCTTTCTTTTTCTCTGCCCAAAACGCCAGAGAGGCTCCTGCCGACATCTTCTCCGCCTGCCGAGGGGGAATCCTTTGCCTGGAGGGGCCGGGAAGCGAGTGCGGTTCTTTTTGCGGGCAGGGCGTTACTTCAGCCTTATCCAGGTATTCAGGCTTTGGGGTCTTGAAAAGCAGAAGAGAAAACGGTTCCGCTTCTCTCGGGGGGCTTTTCTGAGCTTTGCCGTGAGATGTTTGTTCTCCTCCATTGGACGGTTGCTCACGCTCACACTTTTACACTCTTGTCAGCACTTATTTGAACTGATGGGAGCCTGCCTCTCCCCCTCCCCACAAGCCCTCCTCGCCCCCCTTCCTGGCTCAGATGCACAGAGGGGGGACTCAGCTAGCCAGACAGTCCTTCATTTCTGGGGAAATGTCTGTTAATCTGAACTGTTGTAGATTGGGCTGACTTTAACTGAGGCTTTCCTGTGTTTGTTCTGCAGGAGAGATACTGATTCTGAGGGAAGAAGCGTCTTTGCTTTTTCAGAGTTGCATCGGTGGCGTCGGCCACGTAGAACATCTCCGGAAAGACTTTCCTTTCTGGTTGCAACGCGTTAGCATAGAGAGTTCTTGCACGTGCATCCATCCACAAGCCTTTTGCATTAAACATTTTGAAAATCAAAGAAACAATTTTTTAATTGCTCTGAGTGATGCTTCCTTAATCCATTTAAATGTGTACCTTTCATAAAAGGATAAAAATCACATCCCTGCATCCTGATAGCCGGACTTTAAGGTGCTGGACGCCCTCCGGCCCTTCCTCTGCCCCTCTCCCGCTTGCTCCGAATCCTGAGACGCCCGCGGGGCTTCCTCCGGAGGGACCGGGCGGTTCCAGAGATTTCCTCGGGGCTCCCAAAAGACGGCCTCTCTTTGAGCAGCCTGGAAAGTTCGGTTTGGGAGGCAGGAGGGGGAAGGAGGAAGATCAGGCACAATTTCTACGCTTACTTTTCCTTCTTTTGTTTAATTCAAACAAATTTGAAATGGAAGGTGCTTAGTATCACGGCTGCAAGAGCCGTTGGCAGCGTCACGCGGACTCCCTCACAGGGTTGTGGGCTCCCCATAAGGGGGGGTCTTTAAGGGGAGGTTTTGAGAGCTATCGTGGGATAGCAGTTTGATCATTGGACTAGGACTCTGGATCCCAGGTTTAAATCCCTGCTGGGCCATGGAAGTCCACTGGATAACTTTGGGTGTGTCACACTCGCTCGGCCTCAGAGGATGGCATAAAGCGATGACCCCCCCCTCCGAACAAATCCCCACCAAACCCCCAAGCACAGGTGGGCTATGGGCCTCTTTGGGGGACACTTTGTGGGTTTTCTGCATAGCCGATAGGGGTTGGACTGGATGACCACTGGGTGGCCCTTCCGACTCTACTGGATTCCGTTTCCACTTTGCAGAGAAGAGGAATGTTGGGTGGGTGTGTTTTGTGTGGTGTGGAGGGGGGGAGGAGGAGGGTAGAGACTGGCCCCTATTGGTGGCCCTGCCCCCCCCCGTTTCCTGCATGGTGGATCTTCCGTTAACAGGAGTCGTCTACCTGGGGCTGGTGGCAGATACGAGTTAGATTTGGTGCAAAAGTGAAATTACGAAGCAGTGGGAGACGGTGGAGAATTTCACACAAACGAGGGAAATTCATCCACCTCTTCCCTTCCCTCCTCTCTCCCCTTGGTGGACCCTCCAGTGGCCAGAGAAGCCTACCTGGAATAACAGACAGCACTTGGAGGGTGGAAAGGAAGAAGCGGGGAAGGCAAGAGGGGATCTCAAAGCTTCAAGTCCCACATGACGCCCCCCATGTAGGGGGCCCTGACCCCCATTTCCTGGAAGGAGGATCCTCTGTAAGCAGAAGCAGTCTTACCAGGGGCTTCAGGCATATATAAATCAGATTTGGTGCAGAGATGAAATTAAGAATTGGTGGGAGATGATGGAGAATTTCCACAACCTGGGGGAAATCCATCCTCCCTGCTCTCATCCCCTGGTGGAACCTCCAGCAGCCGGAGGAGTCTACCTGGAACAATGGGCAGCATTTGGCGGGTGGAAAGGAAGCAGGGCGGAAGGCCAGGGGGGTGCCGAGGCTCCAAGTCCCACACAAGGGCCCCGTGTACAGGTGGCCTTCCCCCGCCCTTCTCCAGGGATGTAAATCCCCCACCAACGGGGGTCTACCCGGGGAAGCTGGCCTGAAGAATCGGGTTTGGTGCAGAGGTGAAACTGAGAAGCGGCACTCTCTCAGCCTCAGAGGAAGGCAAGGAAGAACCCCTCTCAAAAAAGTTTGCCAAAAACTTTTGGGTTTTGCGCCATGTTTAAATATTTGAAGGGATGTCATGTAGAGGAGGGAGTGGGCTTGTTTTCTGCTGCTCCAGAGACCAGGACAAGGAGCAATGGATTCAAGCTGCAGGAAAGGAGATTCCACATGAACCTCAGGAAGAACTACCTGACGGTCAGGGCTGTCCGGCAGTGGAATCTGCTGCCGCCTCCATGGAGTGTGGTGGAGTCTCCTCTTTCTTTGGAGGTGTTTAAGCAGAGGCTGGATGGCCATCTGTCAGAGGGAGTGCTTTGAGGGTGTTCCTGCATGGCAGGCGGTTGGACTGGATGGCCCGTGTGGTCTCTTCCAACTCTACATTTCTATGATTCTATGAAAAAATTTAAAAAAACCAGCCTCTGGGATAGAGTTCCATTAAGTCAGAAATGACTGGAAGGTCCACAACCACAAGAAAGGATAGAAACAGATTTTTTAAAAATGAAACGGGGAAAAAAATGAATCCCTTAAATAATCCTTTGCCACAAAAATTATAAGCCAAAGGAAGGAAAGGAAAGGAGAGAAGGGACCAACCAAGGCTCCCAGAGGAGGGACCTCCACAGCCCGGGACCAGTCACAGAGAAGGCTCCCTCCCACATCCCCCAAACATCCCTGAGAAGGGGGTGAGACGGAGAGAAAAGAAAGCCTTCCTGCCAAAGATCGTAGAACTCAGAGACAGTGAGAGAGAGACGGCCTTCCAGACGGTGCATCCCGAGGTCCCCAGAACCAGCCCTGCTCAGCAGCCCTGCTGCGGTATTTTGGGCCCACTGAAGTTCCTGAACAGTTTCCAAAGGCAGCCCCTCACAGAGCACTTCACAGTAATCCCACAAGGAGGTAGCCGAGCCGTGTGTCACCGTGCCCAGATCTGACAACTCAAGAAACGGGCACGGCTGCTGCGTTGGTTTTTACTCTGCAAACACACTCCCAGCCACCCCCGAGACCTGGGCATCCAGGCTGAGACCTGAGTCCAGGAGGACGGCTGGGCAGTGAACCTGAGATTTCCGGGGGAGCGGGACCCCTCCCGATGTACCACAGGCCAAATCTCTATTTCCTGATCTGCCTTCTCACCAACTGGGAGTCCCTCCGTTCTGTCTGGATTAAACTTCGATAAAATAAAATAGAACACAGACAGAATAAAAAATTGGGGAACGGTCCTCGGAGATCTCAGGGGGTTCCTGGTGAGGATCTGCTGGGGAGGCCCTCGGCTCTGTCCTGCCACCCGCACGGGCACCCCTGGTGGGAACGCGGGAGAGGGAGGGCCTTCTCAGCGGCTGCCCCCGGACTCTGGACCCCCTGCCCAGAGAAGGTAGACCGGCATCCTGCCGACTTTCTTCCTGCAGAATCAGACTTCTCTGTTTTGATGGGAATTTGAGGAGCGACTGTGCAGGTCCCGTCTTGCCTAACAAACGCACTGTATATTGGCAGTGACTGTATTTGTGTGGGTATGTTTGAATGACGTATTAATATTCTTGAGTTCAATATTGCTTCATCTTTTGCATATTGTTTATTTTTAATGCTGTGAATTAGGGTTACAAATCTCCTCATGTGTTATCTCACTGGTTCAGAGCTCCCCAAATCCCAGAGTGTTGGGGCCGAAGAGAACAGTGGGGGACCTTCATCATCAGGAATGGGAGCTGGGTGTCCAGACCACTTCTGGGGAGCCCTAGCAATTCGTATTTTAGTCCAGAATCTCAATGGTGAGAAGAGGGACCCTCTCGACACAAATAATCATCCAGCAAAACTTGAATCAGGCCACGGAAACAGGTAAAGCCATTCTGACGTTTATACCCAGAACAGGAAAAATGACACAACCTTCTCTCACACCTGTATTCTTTGAGGCTGCAGAAAAGACTTTAAAGCATTATTCTTCCACAATGTTTTTTTTTAAATCCCATGTTTGCAGCCTAGATTATTAGGGAGATTTTTCTCTCCAACAGTGTTCTAATTTTCGTCCGTTCACAGAAAGGGGACATTAAGGGAGAGGTATTAAGTCCAGCAAAAGTCTCCTCTTTTAACTCCTTCTGCTTTTGGAGGCAAACGGCCCTTGGAAGGAAAAGAAGACTAAGGCACGCCATCCACGACAGTGGAAACTCATCCAGCTTGACACCAGCCACAACTGAAGACTTACTTTAAAAAAGAAAAACACAGCTTCAGACAAACGGGGGTCCGGTCCAGTGCTGTCCAGGCTTCGTGGCCTCGCGCCGCACTTCCCGACTGGCATCCCGAGAGTGGAGTGACAAATGCCGGGAACAGGAATCTCATTCCTTCCGCATCCAGCCAACAAAGGCAAGAGGGCTCCTTACCTAGAGAGGCCGTCCTTCCCGTCATCCTCCGTCCTGACTTCCAGGATCCAGGAGACCCCGCTTCCTTTTGGGGAAATTACCCAGCCACCTCCTCAAAGTAGACCTAGATCTGAAAGGGGGTGGAAATCAGCACTTACGTCAGCCCAAACAATTCCTCTTCCCGTGTCTCCCCGTACGAGCCCCTCAGAGGTCCGGGGCAGTCTGTCCCACCGCCTTCCCAGGCTTGCGTGGTGGGAACAGTAAAACATTCATTATTATTAACTTCCGCCTTATCATTGACTCGGCCTGACCCCGTAGACATAGGGTTCAAGATCTCGCCGCGTTACCCTGCCTCTCGCATTGCTAACTAGTGCTCTTTGCTAATTCCTTCCCCATTGTTGTGAGCACATTTAGGTGTCCCTCTCGGGACCCCCAGAAACCAGGGTAACAGTCTTCACTTTCTTTTGCCTCTTGGGAGCACTTTCAGAGGCATCCTCTCGTGTGTGGACCCCCTGATGGTTCAAAAGCCTTGACTTCGGAGTAAAACACTTCCCACATTGCTGGCGCTTGTACGGCTTCTCTCCTGTGTGGACTCTCTGATGAATCACAAGGTTTGCTGGGTGAGTAAAATCTTTTCCACACTCCTGGCATTTGCGTAGTTCCTTTCTTGTTTGGACTCTTGTGTAGGTCACAAGATCTGGACTGCAAGCAAAACATTTTCCACTCTCTTGGCATCTGCATCCTTTGTCTGCTATACATCACATTGATTGGATGACGGGATTGTTGATGCTCTTTCCTGCCAACAGATGAAGTGCCTCAAACAATTGGTCTGGAGGCAGAGACCTGTCTGGATCGCATGCCAACAGAACTTTTGCAGGTTAGGGGGTGAGGTTTTCAGGGTGATTAGCCTCTCTAGAGCCCCTTGTGCTGGGAGAAGTTATAGGAAGGCTGGGCTGAAGTTTGAGTATTTCAGCTGAGAGGCTTCAGGCTGTTTAGCGTATTCCTCTTGCCCACATTTTGCAATTCTGCATAAACCAGAAAGAAATACCTGTGAGTACTCTGTTCATGCTAAGGTAAGCTCTCTTGTCAGTGTAAAATGTCTGTAGAAAGGACTCAGTCTGGATATATTTCTTTCTGTTTCTTATGACGTCACTTAGAAGCACATCACCTGAACATGTTTTCTTCAGTTATGGGGGGGGGGGGTCTTTGGAATAATCTGATGTAAAATAAAGGCTATTTGGCCTCTACAAAATACATTTTAGGAGCAGCCCGATTATTTTTCCATTCCTGCTAAGACTGATGTTGCAGCTGAGGCTGATGTAGGAACATGAGAAAGGCCTCAGAAGAGAGAGGCTCATCCTCCAAAGCAGAGGAATGGGTAAGCCAAAGGACTGCACCCCACTCTCATTTCCCCCTCTGTCTGTGGCCCAAAATCTAGGAGGGAGAAAAAACTTTTTGGCTACAAGGGGATGGGAGAGATGGAAAAGGCAAATTTATCCCTCTCGGATGATTATGATGTTGTTCTTATTTTCCTGACTTCACATTCTGCCAGCTGCAGTTTTGGACCATCAATGTCTTCATGGGCATAATTGTGTACTGTGAGCTGATCATGTTTTTTTGAGGGATCCACCAAATTCACCAGGTCTGTAATGATCCAATTACCTAAAGAGATGATGGGGTCTCTTTCTCTGGACATCTTCAAAAAGAGGCTGGGCAACTACCTGCAGAAGATGCTTTGGCTGGATTTCCTGCACTGAGAAGGGGGTTGGACTCAATTGCCTATGAGGCCCCTTCAAACTCTATAATTCTATGGTTCTAAGATTTTATGCTTCTATGACTAGATGAGGGTGATGCCTCAAGTCAGAAACATTCCATGGAAGCTATTTTCTAGTATCCAATTCAGGCCTTAGAGTTGTTCTCTAGAAAAAGGCCCAGATAGCTTTGCCCATGACACTGACCATAAGTTGAAGGTTAGATGGGATTGATGCAACAAACCATAAAAAATTAAGAGGGATCAACTATCTGTATTCTTGAAAACAGTCTGGAACACAAAGTTTCTATGGAGCTATTGTGAAGACTAGTCGTGTACACTCCTCTCATTGATTTCCCTACGCCACCTGTTTCAAGATGGAAACAGTAAGTCAGGTGCAAGCAAAGAAAGATCGAACTCCCAGGTTCATCATCAACTCTCTGCTGCTAGCCTTGAAGAAGATGTGAGAATCCATCCCCAGGCATTCACACTGGTATATTTTATAGGATATGCACAGGTGTAAGGAACAATTCCTTATTTTCCTTAAAAGAACTCAGAGTATTTGTGATATTTCAGTGAGAAGTGACTTCAGAGTCCATCAACACACGCTGTATTTTCACAGTCCCTGGGGCTCATCAGCCATGTGGGGCTTGAGCTTTCTGTAAATACCTTTGCAGGATGACAGAGTTTATGGATTAGGTGCTTCTCTTAATTCTTTTCACAGGACATAATCATTCCTGTAAGCTGGGGAGAGGTCAGTTCCCAAACACAGGAGGTAGACATTCTGGGCCAGTGTGGTGTAGTGATTTGAGCGTTGGACTATGACCCTAGAGATCAGGGTTCCATTCCCTGTTCGGCCATGGGACCCCACATAGAAGAAGAACCAGGGATCATTCTTTGAGTTTGGAGCTACAGAAGCAATTCAAAGTCATCTCACTCATCAGAGATGATGAGGAACAGAAAGAAGGGAAGCAGTGTCAGTTCTTGGAAAACATACAGGTGACCTTGAAGGATTCAGCAAATGGAATGGCCCCTGCCGATCCTCAGAGCAGATGTATGGTGGTGGTAGGGGATTCCCTGTTGAGGGTAACAGAGGCAGTGGTTTGTGGGCTTGACAGGATTTCTCAAGAGGTGTGCCATCTCCCTGGGTCAAAAATCCATGATGTAACACAGAGACTGACAAGACCCATCAAGCTCATCAATTGTAACCTGTTCCTTTTGGTCCACATGGGGATCAATGGTATGGCAAGGCTCAGACTTCAGGATATTACAGGAGATTGTGAGGCTCAGGAAACTGAAGAACATTGATGCAAAGGTTCTCATTTCATCTCTCCTTCCAGTTGAAAGACATGGCCTAGGAAAGGAGAGAAGGTATGGAAGTGGCAGGATTCTTAGGTCGGAGCGACCACGTTCTCCTGGAGTTTGTTATACCGTAAAAAGGGGAAGATAAGTGTAGTCAGACACACATTCTAGACTTTAAGAAAGCTAATCTCAGTAAACTTAGGGAAACAGTGGTGTGATCCCGTGGTCAGGAATGCTAAAAGAGAAGAGAATTCAGGATGGATGGGAGTTTCTTCAAAGTAAGATATTGAAGACACAATTTCAAGCAGCTCCAACGAGGAGGAAAAATGGGAGGTGTCTGAAGAAACCAGGATGATTGCCTTAAGAACTTTCAATGGAGGTATGATTAAAAAAAAAAAAGGAACAAAGGAGGAAATCACCGGAGGAATTCAAACAGACAGCTAGCACGTGTTACCCCAAAGGATGGGTGCCCCAAGACCAACTTGTGATGCCTGTACCTCTGTTCAAAAGTGGGGAATAATTTAGCTCAGAAAACAGGAGGCCTGCAAGAGGAGGGCAACTTAGCAAGGTCTTAGCTACCAGTCTTTATGGGCTTATGCAGGAAAGAACCAGCCAAGAATAAAAATATGTTTTATTAGCAAGCTTCACACAGACACACAAGCAAAAGCACAAGCATTCACACACTTGCACAAGGACTAAATGAAGGAAAGGGAGGAAAGTAGGATAGAGGCCGTTGAGGGATTTGGGCAATATTTACCGGTCTGGAGAGAAATGGAGAAAGCGCTGTGGTTTAGCAAGAATCTAAGGACAGTTCTTGTTCAGGAATCAGATGGCCAGAGCGGTGTTTGAAATGGCAAGAGACTGCACTGGCAGCCTGAAATCAGGGGTTCTTATACCTGAAAAATAGCCTGTGGGTTTGGATGCAAATTGCTTTCCCAGCTAAGTGGACAATAGGAGTTGCAACACGAACAATGAAGTCCAGACAGAGTTGACGCTGTTAGTGTTTGCCCTCTCTCCGTGTGGGTCTGGTCTCCCAGGTTTTCAGGCATCCTAGTCTCTCATGTTTTCAGGCGTCCCGATCTCCAACAAACTATTTGGTTGGTGGATTCGAAAGATTGGGTTTGCCTATTTTGGCACAGGGATTTGGATTTGTGAATCTCGAATCCTTCCCCAGGATTTGAGGATTCGGTTGGCCCATCCCTCCTGCCTTGCTTTGAGGGTGCTCCTGGTCCCCCTCCCTCCTTCCCTCCCCCCCCCACAGACCCCTTCCTGGGGAAGTCTGGGGCAGGGGGAGACTCTTCCTTTGCATTTTTGCAAGAGAGAGGAAGGGGGGTCAAGACTGACCTTCCTCCCATTTTGCCTTCCAGGAATATGGCACCTCCTCCTTTTCCCCCAATCCTATTATTCTTATTCTTCTTATTCTTCTTCTTATTATTATGATCATCATCCTTTATTTATATAGCGCCCATCAAGGTTGTTGCCAGGCAGGGAAGGTTTCCTCTGAGTGGACGGCAGAGGGAAGAGGCGATGTGCGAGGCCAGCAGGATTGTTTTGGCTATGACTTGTGTATTAGGGAAGGCCACACGCCAGAGCACTGATTGGGTCACCCCACTAGTTCCAGGGTGACAAGGAAGCATAAAAAGGCTGGTGTTTGCCTTGACCAGCTGCCAGTTAGACACCCTAGCTGGACCTGCCGTGCCATTGGCAGTATACTGAATGTCAGGGGAGATGCTGCCCGATTTTTCTCCTTTATCTTCTGTTATTCCTGTTTGTCTAATTGCTGGAATGCTTCCGTGTTTTTGCTAAACCTTAACTTAGAGTGCAGCAATAAATCAAGCCTCTAAGTCTTTTTTAATGAGCCTCTGGAATTCTTTCTACTTTACTGGGACTCTCTGCTGCAGCAAAGCCTTGCTTCACAGGTTGCACTCTGCTCATGCTCAGAGGAGCCAAATCCTGCCAACCCTGACAGCGCCATCGATGTGCATGGTGCTTTACAAATTTAAAAGACAACGGTTGCCCTAAGTAAATACATAATAAAATGAAAATATACGAAGAAAGTGGGAGAATATCCTTGCCAGCTGGGAGGGGCTGACCCTGGCCCTGGTCCTGGTCCTGGCCTTGGCCCTGGTGGGGGGTCTTCATGGGCCATGGGGAGGGCTGGGGGACTATTATGGGATGCAAGGAGGCCAGAGTAGCCACTAGTACTTGATAGAAGAAGGTGGAGGTGGGGGAAGAGAAGTGGAAAATTGTGACAGGCTTAAAGAGAGCTTAAAACACAATGAAAACACATGCTTAAAATACACTGAAATACACCAAAAACATCAAAGTTTTAAAATGCAAATGTATAAATAAAATCATAACATTTAAAACACATCGAAACGTGTGTGTGTGTGTGTGTGGATTGTTTGCGTGGGTTGTTCCAGGCTGAGGTTGGTGTGCTTGTGAGTCTCGTAGGATTTCTGTCAGGGGTGTGCTCAGGGCCCCGGTTGCCGCCCGCAGCTCCCAGCTGAGACTGGACCTAGGCGGCATCGAGGACTCCCTCTCAGGCTCCGGGGCCCCGGCCTTTCCCCGCCCACAGAGACCCCTCCACCCTGAATGGCCGCGTGCCCACAAAGGGAAACCGTGCCCCCCACACCAACTCTGCCCCCTCATCCACCCTGGGAGCGACGCCGCGGGTCCCCAGAACACCGTCCATCACGCCAGGGGGGCATTTACCCGCTCCCCCTCCAGCGTGACCCACGCCGTCCCCTGCCGGGAACGCCCCTCCGCATCCCGCGTCGGGCAAACGGGACAGTCCCCGCGCGCAAGGAGGAAGGGACGGAAGTCCAGCTGCCTTTGGGGGTCCATTCCGGGAGGGCCCCGTAAAGGGGTGGCGCCCCAGAACGGTTAGCAGAGCATTTGTCCTTCCTGGTCAGTCATTCTCTAAGCTGGAATCACATGTTCTAGAGGAATGAAATGGGGAGGGAGATGGGAAGGCTAAACAGCTGGGTTGGGGGCCCTTCTCTAATTGGAATCTGTGAGCAGAGGTATGGAGAGCGATGGGGGTTTCCTGGGGGGCTGCATTTACTCCTGGGAGTTCCATCGTAGTTCAGAGAGGGTTCGAGACCGCTGGCCGGCCGTAAGCCTTAGGGCTTCAGTGGCGAACCCGGGAGGAGGGTAGCGCTCGGCCTTTGAGCCCCTGGGGTACCCGGGAGGATGCTCCGCTCTGTAACCAGAGGAAGGGAGCCGTCTTTCCCTCAGGCATGGCTCCCTGTCTCGGGGGAGCTCCCTACAGGGCCTGGGGGGGTCTCCCGAGGCATTTTGCACCCAGTAATAACCCCCCCCCCGAACTCCACCTGTAGACGTGGCTGGGGTGCTCTGAGCCATGTAGTAGGAGGCAAGGCTCAGGAGCTCTGGCATCCCCCCCGCCCCACATTGCCTGTAACATGGTGCAGCCGGAATGTACAGCACAAGCCCCCTTAATTTGTAGGCTAATGAATAGATCTGCCCCCTTATTATTTATTTAAGGCAGAGTATAGAAAGGCAGGGCTTTTCCGGACACCTTGGGGAAACCGAGCAGATCTCTGGATCCGGGCACAGGAACTCTTTGGACGTGGGGAGGTAGCCCTGGCCCGTCGTAGGGATGTCCCTCGTGGCCCAAGCGGGACTTCACGTCTTGCAGAGGTCCCCATGCGGGGGGGACCCCATTTTTCGTGGCCGGGATGGTGTTTCACGCGCCCTGCTCTTAATGCTCCCCTTGGCTAGAAACCATTTTGGCCCCCCAGGTCACCGTCAGAATCTCCCAGGCTTTTGTAGCTTCTGGAAGCTGGGAGAGGCCGTCTTGATTGCTCAGGTAATTTTGAGGTTTCGTTTAAAAGGCCGTCTGCCATTTGCCGCTGCGTGGGTCCCCTGCCCTCCATTTTGTCCTTGCAGGAATCCCGTTCAGTATTAGGACAGGCTGAGACGAGAGCAGCCCGAGCTCAGCCGTTCCCTGGCTCAGTGGGGCGTGGATGGACCACCGGCCGAGAGATTCCCCCCCCCCCACTGGAGAGCTCTTCTCTAGTTTAGAAATGAAGTTTGAGAGCAGGGGGTAGAAATAGGTCTAGGGATCTAGAGGGCCTCTGCCCGTGTTTCATTAGCCCCTCACGTGCCAGGCGCCCCCCATGCCCCCCTTGCCCCCCAAAGCTTTTCTTTTGCCGCTGCTCTCAATGCCTCTCCTACTTGTCTTTAATCCTGTCTCTCTCTTTCAGCCGTGCTTTCCCATTGCTTTGAGTGGCATTTAATGTTTTCCTTTTCTTCCCATGTTTTAAGTGTGTAGGGAACTGTTGTTGGGGGGAGGGGGCTCAGTTTCATTGCAGGGGATGGGGCGTCCTGAATTTTGACTTTTAGGGGTGTGTTAAGAGTAACAGCGGCAACGGCGTTCCGGTGAGGCAGGTAAGACTCTGACTGCCGTGGAAGCGACGAGAAAGCCATGGAGGAAATACTGCAAGGATGAGTAAGACAATAAAAGTTCATGTAGGAAAGTAGACCGGAGGGGGTGGGAATGTAGGAGACCCCATAGAGCAAATGCAGAGATGTTGGAAGATCCCCCAACGCATCTCCTCCTCTGCTGCCTTAATTCAAGAGCCCAATTTGCCTCCCAAGTTAATGGCTTTGAAATGGAAGAGGATTTCTTGGCCACCCTTCAGGGGTGAGTTAGAGGGATTTCTGTCCTGCTGGGGTTGGGATAGATGACCACTGGGGTCCCTTTTAACTTAATTGTCTCTGACTGGGATCTCAGCAACCAGCGCCCCACAAACCTAAAATACTGAGAAGAACTAGCTCTAGAGAATGTGCAGAGTAAAAAATAGTAGTTGTAAATCTTGCAGTATAATAGTAAAAGCCTCTTTTATGACTGGTATATGATGCTGCAGTAGTCCTTTTTAATTTAGATATTCTGCAGCACACAGAATAAGAACGGCCGCTGAAGCCTCCCAGTTTTTCCTCCTGCAGGAGGTAAATCCTCCTTTGGCCCAGCAAGACCAGTTAGGGGGACAGAGGTTTGCTGGAGCCACTGGGAGCAGGAGAGGCGTTGCGGGGCCCGAAAGGGGCAAATCCTTTTCCCAGCCCTTATAATTCAGTCCTCCTTAAGTGGGAAGACTCTGAGAAGCGAGGGGGCCCTTCACGGGTCCCGCTTAGCTTCAAATATCGGTAGTTCTGAACCTTTTATCTTATTATGAATTAATATGCTTTAAAAACATGGTTTTTCTCCCAGGTTAGCATAGCGTGGCATCCTCCTTCCTGGGAGGGCTCATCTCCAAATATTTCTCATTCTTAAACGCATGATTCCTGGGGGGTCCCAGCTGCACGGGAGTTCTGGTAATCCAGTCCTCCCTGATCCCTTTATGGGGTCTCAGCCTTGGAGAGGGGGGCCTTCAAGGTCTCTGGTCCTCGGGGGTGGCGAGGTGATCAGATAGAGGTTTCTCCAGCGGCTGGGCTGTCAGTATTATTGAGGAGATGCAGGAATCGAACTCAGTTCCCTCAAAGTAATTACCTTGTCCCAGGGGAACTGTTTCACTATTTAAATTCAAGAGCCATTAATTGAAGAGGAAAAGCTCTGGAGGTCTGTTGGGGAAGCTACAGGCTTGCAGGCCAGACATTCTGAGAAATAAACGGAAAATGTACCTACATCACAAGGTCGGGATGGAAATAATCTTTTGATTTAAAAGCTTGAATTAGGGGAATGGGATTCAAGTAATCATGTTTTCAGAAGACAATGGATAATGTAATGTAAACAAATGTAATGTGTTGCAATGTAATGTAAAGAAAATGTAATGCAAAAGAATGTGATGTGAACAAAAAAAGTTGGAGGGGGAGAATGCTCCAAAGAGGGTGGGGTGGGGTTGAAATGGGCTTTGAAAGAGAAATTTCGGGAATGTGTTCGTGAAGGAATGATATCAGGACAAAATATTTACGAAGTTCCTGTATGTAAGCGCAGGATGTGGGCTGAGAGCGACCGGCCGAGGGGCGTGAGGCTCACGGCTGGGACTTCCGCGGAAAGGACTGTGTTTCTGAGTCGGCCGTAATTGGAAACTGGGGCAGAAATTAAGCCCCAAAGGTCCTTCTGGCTTTGCACAGACCCACAGCGTGACCCCATCCGGAGTACAATATAGATGTTGGGGAGAATGAGAAGCTGGCGGAAACGGCCACCAAAATGACCACAACGTCCAGGTCTTTTGAGGTTAGGAAAAAGAGAAGGAAGGGGTGACGGGTTAATCCTTGAACCCCCTGAGATTGATCCCTGAAACTGAAGGGTGGGAGATAACAGCAAGACCCAAGGCCTCCCTCCACCCCCAGGATTTAGGGATGGTTGCCAGGCTGTGTGCCTTTAAAATGGCCCTGGATCAGTACCAGCAGTGGCCGCCACCGAACCCCACGGCTTGGAGGTTTGTCTGTCTCGGAAGGAAGGAAGGAGGCAGCTCTTCATTCGGGTTGCTTATTAATATGAAGCCTTTGTACCCCACGGACTCTCTGCAGCACCTCCTGGTGTGCTCCTAAGGAATTCGTTCCTTGTACTCAGAGCTTCTCCATTGATTTATGAGACTGTAAAGATGGCTAGAGAATTAAAAAATATAGTTTTGCATGCGGGAAAGAGACAAAGGGGAGATGCATAACGCTCTTGCCTGCAACGCAGTCTTCCTCCCACGTTAAGCCCCGTCCGTTCCCTCGGAAGACTGCCCGCTTTGCAGGTGGCGGAGTCTCCTTCATTGGGGATTTCCTCACCAAAGTTTATTCAGGGCCGCCCGTCAGGGATGGCGTAATCTGGATTCCCGTCCAGGCAGCAGGTTGGACCAGGGGGCCCTCGGAATCCCAGAGGAAGGACTGGAACACATGGCTAAGTGTGGGGGTCCTTCTCTTTTGCTCCGAAGTCAGAAGACACCATTCAGTGTTATGTGAGGCTGAGAGAGAGTGACCTGCCCAGGGCCACCCCGTGAGTCTTCATAGCTCAGCAGCAGCAGAGAGCCCTCTCGGTGCTTGATAACCCTCACGCCCCTCTGGGATACCTTCCCTTTGGGATACGTAGTTGGAGGGCAGCAGGGAGAACTGGGCGGAGCCTTCCAGATGGGGTCTCTCCGTAACGTTTGACTGCCGTCCCGGGATCCTTTTCTCATACGCAGTTTCTGGCCGGTTCCTCCTCACCCCACACCTGTCCACGTGACGGTTTTGTTCTCATTTTATTTGTAGCTCACATACCTGTAATTCACACCACATTGTTTGCTGTAGGCTTTCTGATTGCTTAGCACTGTCTTAAATGATTTCCTGACACTCTTGCTTAGTACAGAAATATTTTTAAGATTGCTGGGGGGGGGGTCTCTCCTTCGGCAGGTGGGACATCACGAATTTTCACTACAGTCAGATACGTTCCTACCAAACAAGGGAAGCACAAAAGGCCTTGTGCCAAACGTGACAAGCAGGACAGTTGTCCAAAGGACTTAAGTAAGAATCTTATTCTCATGAAAGTGATGGCGCATTAATAAAAAACTGGAACAAAATTTAGTACAGGGATGCAGACGTTAAAGAAAAGGGCAAAAGTAAGAGACACCCAGTTAAGCAAATGCAAAAAGGTAAACACAAAACGTGTCTGTTTAGGAGGCCTGAGGTGGAGGGACTACC
Source organism: Cyclura pinguis (assembly GCA_030412105.1). Lineage (NCBI taxonomy): Eukaryota > Metazoa > Chordata > Lepidosauria > Squamata > Iguanidae > Cyclura > Cyclura pinguis. The sequence goes on from CM059600.1 coordinate 5,353,900, forward strand.
GGAGGCAGACCCTGAATGTCGGGGTGCCTGGTGAGGTGGTAGACTTTGCCCTTTAACAATATATATTTCGGCAAGAAGTGAGAATTGCACAGGATGTCCCCCTGCCAAAGGCTTTCCCGAAAGAGGGAGAACGGCTCTCAGCGGGTGGGTGAAAATTCAGGGGAGGGGGGAGAGGGAAGCGGGGGTTTGGGGGCAAAAACATCACCACCGGACCTGTCAGCCTGCGGAGGAGGGACCCGGGGATCAAGGTTGGTATATGCATGGAAAACTTAAGACTGTGTGTCAGTTGTGTTAAGGAAAACGAAGGAGGGAGGAATTTCCAAGTGGGGCAGAATTGGAAAAGGGATCGGAAATAAAAGCTCCAAGTCCACGTTGTATTTGCAGAGCTCCACGGCGCGACCCCGTCTGGAATGCGGGTAGATTTGTAGTCACTGCATTTAGAAAGGAAAGTGGAGAGATGGGAAGGTTGCCGAGAAGGGGAGCCAAAAAGGCTGTTGTAGGAGGGGCGGATCTTTTTGCCAGCCACTGAAATTCAGTCTTCCTTAACTGGGAAGACCCTGGAAACAGGATGAGCCCATAGGAAGACCCTTCATGGCTTTAGATACAGCTACCACTATTTGTAAGTATTAGTGTTTTCTGTAGTTTCATGTATTCTAAAAATGTGTGTGTGTGTGTGTGTGTGTGTGTGTGTGTGTGTGTGTGTGTGTATTCTTGCAGGGTCCCAGCTGCATGGGAATTCTGGTACTCCAGTCCTCCCTGATCCCTTTATGGGGTCTCAGCGTAGCGTCGGGGTGCCTTCAAGGTCTCCCTGGTCCTGAGGCCACGCAGATTGAGGGCAGGGACCCCAGCCTCGCCAGATGGGGCAAGACGAGAAGAGGTTTGTCCAGCAGCTGGGCTGTTAGTAATATTGAGGCCAAGCAGGATTAGAACTCACGTCCCTGAAACTAGTAAGCTAGTCTGAGGGGAACTGTTCCACTGCTACGGAAGCTCTCTTTCTCTCTTGATGAACGCAGCCCCCCAGGAAACCTTTCTTTGTGTTCCTAAATCTGCCATTAGGTGTGACTTTGGGCAGGTTCCTCATTCTAGCTGTTTTTCCTTCCAGACCTCCTTTCCCGTTTTCTCCTCCTAAACATCTACTTCAGGTTTGGGAATGGGCGGCCAGAGGGGGGAAACGCTCCCCAAAACCGGAGGGAGCTCCTCGGTGCCGCGTTGGTTTGTTCTCAGCCGGGAACTTCAGGTGGCAACCACTGGTCGTGTGTCTTTGTGCTTTTTTTCGGCCAGGGGACGGGTCGTTTGTGGTGCCAGTCTTGCCGTCTGGATTTGTGCTGCTTTGCGTGAGTGTTGTAATTGGAGGGGGGTGTGGTGAGCGCTCTCTAGCTTATTTGCATTCAGCGTCAGGGATTTTGCAGGCTTTACAGAGGAGAAGGTTAAGATGTGTAGATCTGTGCAGGAAGTGCTGGTTTTGTGATATCGTGTTGTATTTAGAAGTTTGTGGTTGTGTCTGGTGTGACGTGACGAATGTGAAGCTCCTTCATAATATTTACAATAACAACAATAATAAAAACAAGAAGTGTTACCCCCCTCTCCTCAAGGCTTGAGGCAGGGTACAACAGAAATTAAAATGCAATTAAAACACACGATGAAAACACATTAGAATATACTAAAAATATAGAACACTTTAAATGCAAACATATAACTAAAGTAATAAAAAACACATTAAAATGAATGCGTGGATTGTTTGCGTGGTTGTTCGAGGCCGAGGTTGGTGTGATTGTGAGTCTTGTAGGATTTCTGTTAGGAGTGAGCTCAGGGCCGTGGTTGCCGCCCGCAGCTCCCGGCTGAGACCAGACCAAGGCGGCATCGAGGAGCTCCAAGGGGTTCCGGAGGGGAATCCCACCCTCTCTGCTAGGGTGGGTTCGAGACCGCTGGCTGGTCATAAGCCATAAAGCGCCAGTGGGGAACCCGGGAGGAGGGTAGCACTTGGCCTTTGAATCCCTGGGGTACCCGGGAGGTTGCTCCGCTCTGTAACCAGAGGAAGGGAGCCGTCTTTCCCTCAGGCATGGCTCCCTGTCTCAGGGGAGATCCCTACAGGGCCTCGGGTTTCTGGCGTGTTGCCTTTACTCCCAGGGGTTCCACTGCAGTTAAAGTGGGGTACAAGAATATCTATAGCTAGGAGTGAGTTCCCTTTCCAAGACTTCAGCATATAAAATTCTTCATATACTAGCTGCCTGAGATGCCCGTGGGGCTTTCTCCAGAGGGACCGGGAGGTTCCAGAGATTTCCTTTGGGCTCCCAAAAGACGGCCTCTCTTTGAGCAGCCTGGAAAGTTCGGTTTGGGAGGCAAGAGGGGGAAGGAGGAAGATCAGCCACAATTCCTACCGTTATTTTTCTTTTATTGGTTTAATTTGTATTCCTCTTTTCTATTCGTACGTTGCCCAAGTGGCTTCCAAATAATCTGAAACAGAAACGAAGGTTAAAAAAAAGTTTGAAAAGCAAGCATTTCCATTCCACATTCATGTAGTTAAAAACACTTAAAAACATCTCTGAAACAAAGCGACAAAGCAATGGTGTACTGTTTCCCAAGACACTCTTGCATTTGGATGTTACAAAGTTGTGTTGTAAGGAGAAGGTCTTTGCTTTCTGGTTTCGAGGTAGCAGAAGAGGGCCACGTGGCGGGAGGGGGTTCCGCAGCCCGCCTTAGAGAGAAAACCCACCATTCTTTCCTTTGGGGGCCCTCTGGGGGAGAAATAGGTCCTATTGGCCAGTAAGACCCATCATTCCTTCCTTTGGGGCTCCCCTTGGGGAGAAAATAGGTCCTTTTGGGCACTAAAACCCATCATTCTTTCATTGGGGTCTGCTTGGGGGAGAAACATGTCCTTGTGGCCACTCAATCCCACGGTTCTTTACTTTGGGAGCCCCCTAGAGGAGAAATAGGTCATTTTTGACAGTAAAACCTATTCTTTGTTTCATTCTTTCATCCTTTCGTTCTTTACCTTCAGGGCACCCTGGGGGAGAAAGAGATCCTTTTGGCCAATCAAACCCACCATTCTTTCCTTTGGGTGGGGACCCTGAGGTGGAAACAAGTCCTTTTTACTCTAACACCCATCATTCTTTAATAGGTCCTGTACAATGTAACCCGTCGTTCATGACTTTGGGGGCCTCCTGCAGAAGTAATAAGTCCCTTTTTGACTCTAAGACCCATCATTGTTTAATTGGTCCTTTGGGCCGCAACAACAACAACAACAACAACAACAACAACAACAATAATAAACATACCCAATCCTCCCCACCCACCAATCCACCTAAAACCAACCCCCTGAAACACACAACAATCAACCAACTATCGAAAGAACAGCAAGACAATTGATGGGAGGCGATGAAATGCTAGTCTTGGAAGGCCTGTCGGAAGAGATCGGTCTTGACTGCTCTTTTAAAGCAGTCGAGACCGGTAACGTGCCGGGTCTCCTCCGGCAGGCCATTCCATAACTTGGGAGCGATAGAAGAGAAGGTCCTCTGGGTAACCACAGCCAGCCTAGTTCTGACTGGCTGCAGTAAATTCCTCCCAGAGGACCTTAGTGTGCGGGGCGGATCGTACGGGAGAAGGCGATCCCGCAGGTAGGCTGGCCCCGAGCCATGAAGGGCTTTAAAGGTAATGACCAACACCTTGTACTGTGCCCGGAAACTAATAGGCAGCCAATGGAGAGGCTTTAGAATTGGTGTTACGTGGTCCGTTTTAGGTCTTCCGGTGACCATCCTGGCTGCCCTATTCTGAACTAATTGAAGCTTCCGGACTAAGCACAAGGGTAGCCCTATGTAGAGCGCATTGCAGAAGTCGAGCCGTGAAGTTACCGGCACATGCACCACTGTTTTTAAGTGTTCCAGCTCCAGGAAGGGGCACAGCTGGCGTATCAGCCGAAGCTGATAACAGGCACTCCTGGCCGCCGCATCTGTTTGAGCTGTCATCTGAAGTGGCGAGTCCAGGAGCACCCCCAAGCTGCCAACACAGTCTTTCAGGGGAAGTGTGACCCCGTCTAGGACTGGTTGACAGACCTCCATACCTGGGCTAGGGCCCTTAACAGCGAGTACCTCCGTCTTATCTGGATTCAGCTTCAGTGTGTTTTTCCTCATCCAGTCCATTACTGCTTCAAGACATTCGTTCAGAGGCGAGATGCCACCCTTAGTTGACGCTGTTATCCCAGGCATGGAGAGATATATCTGGGTGTCATCAGCGTACTGATGGCACCTTGCTCCATGCCTCCTGATGATCTCTCTCGGCGGTTTCATATAGATGTTAAATAGCATTGGGGACAGGACAGCGCCCTGAGGGACGCCAGAATTAAGCTCCTTTTTCGAGGAGCGACTGTCCCCAAGCATCACCATCTGGCATCTACCTGAGAGATAGGACTGGAACCACTTAAGTGCAGTGCCCCCGATCCCCAGCCCTCTCAGGTGTTCCAGAAGGATACCATGGTCTATGGTATCGAAAGCCGCTGAGAGGTCCAAGAGTACCAGCAGGGTCACACTTCCCCTGTCGATACCTAGGTGAAGATCATCCACTAAGGCGACCGTGGCAGTCTCGACTCCATATCCTGCCCTGAAGCCAGTTTGAAATGGGTCCAGATAATCTGTTTCGTCCAAGACAGCTTGGAGCTGAAGACCAACAGCCCTCTCGATCACCTTGCTTAAAAAGGGAAGATGGAAGACTGGTCTATAATTATTCATACCCAGGGGATCTAGGGAGGGCTTTTTTAGAAGCGGCCGTATAATCGCTTCTTTTAAACAAGCTGGAAAATTGCCCTCCCTAAGGGATACATTAATAATGTATCTTAAATGGGTCTTAATTGCAACTCCTCCCTGGACGACCAGCCATGAAGGGCAGGGATCAAGAGGGCAAGTTGTCTTTCTTATATTTCCAAGGAGCTTGTCTACGTCCTCGGTACTCACTGACTGAAACCGATCCAGTATAATCCTGTTCACGGGGTCGCCGGCCACTTCACTGGTAACCTCTGCAGTAACACCGGCATCCAAATGGGCTCTTATCTGAGAGATTTTATCTGCGAAATGATTATTCAAAGCATCACGGCAAGCTTCACTAGGTTCTAACAGCAAATTTAGGGGAGTGGGTATCTGAGTCAGACCCCTTACCACCCTGAACAGCTCTGCTGGACGAGCTGGACGAGAAGTCGCAGACGCAATACGTGCAGAGGGGAAAGTCTTCTTCGCTGCATCTATTGCCACTCCGTAGGAATAAAGGAATTCTCTATAGCGTGTCCTGTCAGATAAGAGTCCAGATTTATGCCAGTTGTGCTCTAGTCGTTGTCCAACCTGCTATAACCCATCATCCTTTAATTTGGGGGTCCCTTGGCGGAGAAATGGGTCCTCCTCGCCACTCAGACACACCATTCTTTCCTTTGCCCTCCCCAAAATCCTTTTTGACTCCAAAACCCACCATTCTTCAATTGAATAGGTCCCTTCGGCCACTATAACCCATCATTCTTTCCTTTGGGGGCCCTGTGGGGTAGAAATAGGTCCTTTTTGACACTAAAACCCATCATTCTTCAATTTGGGGGTCCCCTAGGGACAAAATAGGTCCAGTCTGACACTAAAACCCATCGTTGTTTCCTTTGGGTTCTGCCTGGGGGAGAAATAGGTCCTTTTTGACACTAAAACCCATCATTCTATCCTTTTGTGCCCCTTGGGGGATAAATAGGTCCTATCGGCCAGTAAAACCCATTGTTCTTTTACTGGGGACCCATTGGGAGACAAATAGGTCCTTTGGCCACTGAAACCCATCATTCCCTCCCTTTGGGGGACCCCTTGGGGGAGAAATAAGTCCTTTTGATCAGTAAAACCCATCATTCTATCCTTCAGGGGTCCCTTTGGGGATAAAAAGGTCTTTTTGGCTCATAGAATCCATCATTCTTTCATTTGAGGTCTGCCTGGAGGAGAAATAGGTCTTATTGGCCAGTAAAACCCACCATTCTTTCTTTGGGGGCCTCTAGGGGGAGAAACAGTTCTGCTTGGCCACTAAAACCCATCATTCTATCCTTTGGGGAACTCCATGGGGGAGAAATAGGTCGTATTGGTCACTAAAACCCATCATTCTTTCCTTTGGGGGCTTACTGGACAGGGCAAGTAAGTCCTTTTGGCCACGAAAACCCATCATTTTTTCATACCGGGGCCCCCTGGAGAGAAATAACTCCTATTGGCCAGTAAAACCAATTGTTCTTTTATTGGGGATCTACGGGGAGACACATTGGTCCTTTGGCCACTAAAAACCATCATTCTTTTCCTTTATGGGGGCAATGGGGGAGAAATAGGTCTTTTTGGCTAATAAAACCCATCATTCTTTCCTTTGAGACTCCCTGGCCAGGGAAAATAAGTCCTCTTGGCCACCAAAACCCATCATTCTCCCCTCGGGGGCCTCCGTGGGGGAAAATAGGTCCTCTTGGCCACTGAAAGCCCTCCTTCCTTCCTTGGGCAGCTTCCAGGGGGGCAAAATAAGTTCTCTTGGCCACTGAAAGCCCTCATTGCCGGCTTGGGTAGCTTCCAGGAGGGCAAAATAAGTTCTCTTGTCCACTGAAAGCCCTCGTTCCTTCCTTGGGCAGCTTCCAGGGGGGCAAAATAAGTCCTCTTGGATACTGAAAGCCCTCGTTCCTTCCTTGGGCAGCTTACAGGGGGGCAAAATATGTCCTCTTGGCCACTGAAAACCCTCATTGCTTCCTTGGGAAGCTTCCAAGGGGCAAAAATAAGATCTCTTGGCCACTGAAAGCCTTGATTCCTTCCTTTGGCAGCTTCGAGGGGGCAAAATAAGTCCTCTTGGCAACTAAAAACCATCATTGCTTCCTTGGGCAGCTTCCAGGGGGGCAAAATAAGTCCTCTTGGCCACTGAGAGCCCTCATTCCTTAGTTCGGTAGCTTCTGGGCGGCAAAAATAAGTCCTCTTGGCCACTGAAAGCCCTGGTTCCTTCCTTCGGCAGCTTCCAGGGGAGCAAAAAAAGTCCTCTTGCCTACTCCAAGCCCCGGTTCCTTCCTTGGGCAGCTTCTAGGGGGGCACAAAAAATCCTCTTGGCCACGGAAAACCCTCGTTCCTTCTTTGGGCAGCTTCCAGGGGGGCAAAATAAGTCCTCTTGACCACTGAAATCCCTCGTTCCTTCTTTGGGAAGCATTCAGGGGGGCAAAATAAGTCCTCTTGGCCACTGAAAGCCCTCGTTCCTTTCTTGGGCAGCTTCCAGGGAGGCGAAATAGGTCCTCTTGGCCACTGATAGCCTACATTGCTTCCTTCGGCATCTTCCAGGAGGCAAAATAAGTCCTCTTGGCGGCTGAAAGCCTCATTCCTTCCTTCGGCAGCTTCCGGGTGGGAAAATAAGTCCTCTTGGCCACTGAAAGCCCTCGTTCCTTCCTTGGGCAGCTTCCAGGGGGGCAAAATAAGTCCTCTTGGCCACTGAAAGCCCTCGTTCCTTCCTTCGGCAGCTTCTAGGGGTGCAAAATAAGCCCTCTTGGCCACAGAAAGCCCTCGTTCCTTCCTTCGGCAGCTTCCAGGGGGGCAAAATAAGTCCTCATGTCCACTGAAAGCCCTCGTTCCTTCCTTGGGCAGCTTCCAGGGAGGCGGAATAGGTCCTCTTCGCCACTGATAGCCTACATTGCTTCCTTGGGCAGCTTCTAGGAGGCAAAACAAGTCCTCTTGGCCACTGAAAGCCCTGATTCCTTCCTTCGGCAGCTTCTGGGGGGCAAAATAAGTCCTCTTGGCCACTGAAAGACGTCGTTCCTTCCTTGGGCAGCTTCAAGGGGGGCAAAATAAGTCCTATTGGCCACTAAAAGCCCTCGTTCCTTCCTTGGGCAGCCTCTAGGGGGGCAGAATAAGTCCTCTTGGCCACTGAAAGACCTCGTTCCTTCCTTAGGCTGCTTCAAGGGGGGCAAAATAAGTCCTCTTGGCCACTAAAAGCCCTCGTTCCTTCCTTGGGCAGCCTCTAGGTGGGCAAAATAAGTCCTTTTGGCCACTGAAAGCCCTCCTTCCTTCCTTGGGCAGCTTCTAGGGGGGCAAAATAAGTCCTCTTGGCCTCTGAAAGCCCTCGTTGCTTCCTTTGACAGGTTCCAGGGGGGCAAAATCAGTCCTCTTGGCCAGTTGAAACCGTCATTGCTTCCTTGGGCAACTTCGAGGGGGGCAAAATAAGTGTTTGTGGCCCCTGAAAGCCTTCGTTCCTTCCTTGGGCAGCTTCTAGGGGGGCAAAATAAGTCCTCTTGGCCACGGCAAACCCTCCTTCCTTCCTTGGGCAGCTTCCACTGGGCAAAATAAGTCCTCTTGGCCACTGAAAGCCCTCGTTCCTTACTTGGGCAGCTTCTAGGGGGGCAAAATAAGTCCTCTTGGCCACTGAAAGCCCTCCTTCCTTCCTTTGGCAGCTAAAAGGGGGGCAAAATAATTCCTCTTGGCCACTGAAAGCCCCCCTTCCTTCCTTTGGCAGCTTCCAGGGGGACGAAATACGTCCTTTTGGCGACTGAAAGCCCTCCTTCCTTCCTTGGGCAGCTTCCAAGGGGGCAAAACAAGTCCTTTTAGCAAGAGAAAGCGCACATTCCTTTCCTGGAAAGATTCCAAGGCAGAAAAATAAATGCTCTTGGGCACTCAAAGCCCTCATTATTTCCTTGGGCAGCTTCCAGCGAGGCAAAATAAGTCCTCTTCGCCACTGAAAGCCCTCCTTTCATCCTTGGGCAGCTTCCAGGTGGTCAAAATAAGTCCTCTTGGCCACTGAAAGCCCTAGTTCCTTCCTTCGGCAGCTTCAAGGGGGGCAAAATAAGTCCTCTTGGCCACTGAAAGCCCTCGTTCCTTCCTTCGGCAGCTTCCAGGGGGGCAAAATCAGTCCTCCTGGCCCCTGAAAGCCCTAATTCCTTCCTTGGGCACCTTCCAGGGGGGCAAAATAAGTACTCTTGGCCACTGAAAGCCCTCGTTCCTTCCTTGGGCAGCTTCCAGGGGGGCAAAGTAATTCCTCTTGGATACTGAAAGCCCTCCTTCTTTCCTAGGGCAGCTTTCAGGGGGCAAAATAAGCGCTCTTGGCCACTGAAAGCCCTCGTTCCTTCCTTGGACAGCTTCCAGGGGGGCAAAATAAGTCCTCTTGGCCACTGAAAGCCCTCCTTCCTTCCTTGGGCAGCTTCCAGGGGGACAAAATAAGTGCTCTTGGCTGCTGAAAGCCCTCGTTCCTTCCTTTGGCAGGTTCCAGGGGGGCAAAATCAGTCCTCTTGGCCAGTTGAAACCGTCTTTGCTTCATTCGGCAACTTGGAGGGGTCAAAATAAGTGTTTGTGGCCCCTGAAAGCCTTCGTTCCTTCCTTGGGCAGCTTCCAGGGGGGCAAAATAAGTCCTCTTGGCCACGGGAAACCCTCATTTCTTCCTTGGGCAGCTTCCAGGGGGCAAAATAAGTCCTCTTCGCCACTGAAAGCCCTCAATCCTTCCTTGCGCAGCTTCGAGAGGGGTAAAATAAGTCCTTGTGTGTGGCAACTAAAAGCCTTCATTTCTTCCTTCGGCAGCGTTCAGGGGGGCAAAATAAGTAATCTTGGTCCCTGAAAACCCTCATTGCTTCCTTTGGTAGCTTCCAGGGGGGCAAAATAAGGCCTCTTGGCCACTAAAAGCCCTCGTTCCTTCCTTGTGCAGCTTCGAGAGGTGCAAAATAAGTACTCTTGGCCACTGAAAGCCCTCATTCCTTCTTTGGTCAGCTTCGAGGGGGGCAAAATAAGTCCTCTTGGCCACTGAAAGCCCTCCTTCCTTCCATGGGCAGCTTCCAGGGGGCAAAATAAGTCCTTTTGGCCACTGAAAGCCCTCGTTCCTTCCTTGGGCAGCTTCCAGGGGGGTAAAATAAGTCCTCTTGGCCACTGAAATCCTCGTTCCTTCCGTCGGCAGCTTTGAGGGAGGCAAAGTAAGACCTTTTGGCCACTGAAAGCCCTCGTTCCTTTCTTGGGTAGCTTCTAGGGGGGCACAATAGGTCCTCTTGGCCACTGAAAGCCCTTTTTCCTTACTTGGGCAGCTTATACGGGGATAAAATAAGTGTTTTTGGCACTGAAAGCCCTCCATCCTTCCTTTGGCAGCTTCCAGGGGGGCAAACTAAGTCCTCTAGGCCACTGAAAACCCTCGGTCCTTCCTTGGGCAGCTAACAGGGAGGCAAAATAACTTCTTTACGCCACTGAAAGCCCTCGTTCCTTCCTTGTCCAGCTTCGAGGGCGGCAAAATAAGTCCTCTCGGCCACTAAAAGCCCTCGTTCCTTTCTTGGGCAGCTTCCAGGGGAGCAAAATTAGTACTCTTGGCCACTGAAAGCCCTCCTTCCTTCCTTCGGCAGCTTCCAGTGGGGCAAAATAAGTCCTCTTGCCTACTGAAAACCGTCGTTACTTCCATGGGCAGCTTCCAGGGGGCAAAATAAGTCCTCTTGGCACTGAAAGCCCTCGTTCCTTCCATGCGCAACTTCCAGGGGAGCAAAATAAGTCCTATTGGCCACTGAAAACCCTCGTTCATTCCTTGGACAGCTTTCAGGGAGGCAAAATAAGTCGTTTTGCCAATGAAAGCCCTCGTTCCTTCCTTGGGCAGCTTCCAGGGGGGCAAAATACGCACTCTTGGCCACTGAAAGCCCTCGTTCCTTCCTTGGGCAGCTTCCAGGGGGGCAAAATAAGTCCCCTTGGCCACTAAACGCCCTTCTTCCTTCCTTGGGCAGCTTCCAGGGGGGCAAAATAAGTCCTTTTGTCCACTGAGAGCCCTCATTCCTTCCTTGGGCAGCGTTCAGGGGGGCAAAATAAGTCGTTTTGCCAATGAAAGCCCTCGTTCCTTTCTTGGGTAGCTTCCAGGGGAGCAAAATAAGTCCTCTTGGCCACTGAAAGCCCTTGTTCCTTACTCGGGCAGCTTATACAAGGGTAAAAAAAGTCCTCCGGGCACTCAAAGCCCTCGTTCCTTCCTTCGGCAGCTTCCAGGGGGGCAAAATAAGTCCTCTTGGACACTGAAAGCCCTCCTTCCTTACTTGGGCAGCTTCCAGGGGGCAAAATAAGTCCTCTTGGCCACTCAAAGCCCTCGTTCCTTCCTTGATAAGCTTCCAGGGGGGCAAAAGAAGTCCTCTTGGCCACTGAAAGCCCTCGCTGCTTCCTACGGCAGCTTCCAGGGGGGCAAAATAAGTCCTCTTGGCAACTGAAAGGCCTTGTTCCTTCCTTGGGTAGCTTCCAGGGGGGCAAAATAAGTCCTCTTGGCCACTGAAAACACTCATTACTTCCATGGGCAGCTTCCAGGGTGGTAAAATAAGTCCTCTTAGCCACTAAAACCCCTTATTCCTTCCTTGGGGAGGTTCCAGGGGGGCAAAATGAGACTTCTTGGCCACTGAAAGCACTTGTTCCTTCCTTGGGCAGTTTCCAGGGCGGCAAAATAAGTCCTAGTGGCAACTGATAGCCCTCGTTCCTTCCTTTGGCGGATTCCAGGGGGGCAAAATAAGTCCTCTTGGCCACAGAAAGCCCTCGTTCCTTCCTTCGGCAGCTTCCAGGGGGGCAAAATAACTCCTCTTGGACACTGAAAGCCCTCCTTCCTTACTTCGGCAGCTTCCAGGGGGCAAAATAAGTCCTCTTGGCCACTCACAGCCCTCGTTCCTTCCTTGATAAGCTTCCAGGGGGGCAAAAGAAGTCCTCTTCGCCACTGAAAGACCTCGCTGCTTCCTACGGCAGCTTCCAGGGGGGCAAAATAAGTCCTCTTGGCAACTGAAAGGCCTTGTTCCTTCCTTGGGTAGCTTCCAGGGGAGCAAAATAAGGCCTCGCGTCAACTGAAAGTCCTCGTTCCTTCCCTGGGCAGCTTCCAGGGGGGCAAAATAAGTCCTCTTGGCCACTGAAAACCCTCATTACTTCCATGGGCAGCTTCCAGGGTGGTAAAATAAGTCCTCTTAGCCACTAAAAGCCCTTATTTCTTCCTTGGGGAGCTTCCAGGGGGGCAAAATGAGACTTCTTGGCCACTGAAAGCCCTTGTTCCTTCCTTGGGCAGTTTCCAGGGCGGCAAAATAAGTCCTCTTGGCCACGGCAAACCCTCCTTCCTTCCTTGGGCAGCTTCCACCGGGCAAAATAAGTCCTCTTGGCCACTGAAAGCCCTCGTTCCTTCCTTGGGCAGCTTCTAGGGGAGAAAAATAAGTGCTCTTGGGCACTGAAAGCCCTCCTTCCTTCCTTTGGCAGCTATAAGGGGGGCAAAATAATTCCTCTTGGCCACTGAAAGCCCTCCTTCCTTCCTTGGGCAGCTTCCAGGTGGTCAAAATAAGTCCTCTTGGCCACTGAAAGCCATAGTTCCTTCCTTCGGCAGCTTCCAGGGGGGGCAAAATAAGTCCTTCTGGCCACTGAAAGCCCTCGTTCCTTCTTCGGCAGCTTCCAGGGGGACAAAATAAGTCCTCTTGGCCACTGAAAGCCCTCGTTCCTTCCTTCGGCAGCTTCCAGCAGGGCAAAATAAGTCCTCTTGGCAACTGAAAGCCCTCGTTCCTTCCTTCGGCACCTTCCAGGGGGGCAAAATAAGTCCTCTTGGCAATTGAAAGTTATCGTTGCTTCCTTGGGCAGCTTCCAGGGGGGCAAAATAAGTCCTCTTGGCAATTGAATGCCCTCGTTCCTTCCTTAGGCAGCTTCCAGGGGGGCAAAATAAGTCCTCTTGGCCACTGAAAGCCCTCCTTCCTTCCTTGGGCATCTTCCAGGGGGACAAAATAAGTCCTTTTGGCCTTTGAAAGTCCTCGTTCCTTCCTTTGGCAGGTTCCAGGGGGGCGAAATCAGTCCTCTTGGCCACTGAAAGCCCTAAATCCTTCCTTACGCAGCATCGAGGGGGGCAAAATAAGTCCTTGTGTGTGACAACTAAAAGCCTTCGTTCCTTCCTTGGGCAGCGTTCAGGGGGGCAAAATAAGAAATTTTGGCCACTGAAAACCCTCATTGCTTCCTTTGGTAGCTTCCAGGGGGGCAAAATAAGTCCTCTTGGCCACTAAAAGCCCTCGTTCCTTCCTTGTGCAGCTTTGAGAGGTGCAAAATAAGTACTCATGGCCACTGAAAGCCCACATTCCTTCCTTGGGCAGCTTCTAGGGCGGAAAAATAATTCCTCTTGGCCACCGAAAGCCCTCCTTCCTTCCGTGGGCAGTTTCTAGGGGGACAAAATAAGTCCTCTTGGCGACTGAAAGCCCTCCTTCTTTCCTTGGGCAGCTTCCAGGGGGGCAAAACAAGGCCTTTTGGCCACAGAAAGCGCACATTCCTTTCCTTGAAACATTCAAGGGGAGAAAAATAAGTGCTCTTGGGCACTGAAAGCCTTCAGTGCTTCCTTGGGCAGTTTCAAGGGGGGCAAAATAACTCCTTTTTGCCACTGAAATCCCTCCTTCCTTCCTTGGGCAGCTTCCAGGTGGTCAAAATAAGTCCTCTTGCCACTGAAAGCCATAGTTCCTTCCTTCGGCAGCTTCCAGGGGGGGCAAAATAAGTCCTCCTGGCCACTGAAAGCCCTCGTTCCTTCTTGGGCAGCTTCCAGGGGGACAAAATAAGTCCTCTTGGCCACTGAAAGCCCTCGTTCCTTCCTTCGGCAGCTTCCAGCGGGGCAAACTAAGTCCTCTTGGCAACTGAAATCCCTCGTTCCTTCCTTCGGCACCTTCCAGGGGGGCAAAATAAGTCCTCTTGGCAATTGAAAGTTATCGTTGCTTCCTTGGGCAGCTTCCAGGGGGGCAAAATAAGTCCTCTTGGCAACTGAATGCCCTCGTTCCTTCCTTAGGCAGCTTCCAGGGGGGCAAAATAAGTCCTCTTGGCCACTGAAAGCCCTCCTTCCTTCCTTGGGCATCTTCCAGGGGGACAAAATAAGTCCTTTTGGCCTTTGAAAGCCCTCGTTCCTTCCTTTGGCAGGTTCCAGGGGGGCAAAATCAGTCCTCTTGGCCAGTTGAAACCGTCATTACATCCTTGGGAAACTTCAAGGGGGGCAGAATAAGTCCTCTGGGCCACAGCAAACCCTCATTTCTTCCTTGGGCAGCTTCCAGGGGGCAAAATAACTCCTCTTGGCCACTGAAAGCCCTAAATCCTTCCTTACGCAGCATCGAGGGGGGCAAAATAAGTCCTTGTGTGTGACAACTAAAAGCCTTCGTTCCTTCCTTGGGCAGTGTTCAGGGGGGCAAAATAAGAAATTTTGGCCACTGAAAACCCTCATTGCTTCCTTTGGTAGCTTCCAGGGGGGCAAAATAAGTCCTCTTGGCCACTAAAAGCCCTCGTTCCTTCCTTGTGCAGCTTTGAGAGGTGCAAAATAAGTACTCATGGCCACTGAAAGCCCACATTCCTTCCTTGGGCAGCTTCTAGGGCGGAAAAATAATTCCTCTTGGCCACCGAAAGCCCTCCTTCCTTCCGTGGGCAGTTTCTAGGGGGACAAAATAAGTCCTCTTGGCGACTGAAAGCCCTCCTTCTTTCCTTGGGCAGCTTCCAGGGGGGCAAAACAAGGCCTTTTGGCCACAGAAAGCGCACATTCCTTTCCTTGAAACATTCAAGGGGAGAAAAATAAGTGCTCTTGGACACTGAAAGCCTTCAGTGCTTCCTTGGGCAGTTTCCAGGGGGGCAAAATAACTCCTTTTTGCCACTGAAATTCCTCCTTCCTTCCTTGGGCAGCTTCCAGGTGGTCAAAATAAGTCCTCTTGGCCACTGAAAGCCATAGTTCCTTCCTTCGGCAGCTTCCAGGGGGGGCAAAATAAGTCCTCCTGGCCACTGAAAGCCCTCGTTCCTTCTTGGGCAGCTTCGAGGGGGACAAAATAAGTCCTCTTGGCCACTGAAAGCCCTCGTTCCTTCCTTCGGCAGCTTCCAGCGGGGCAAAATAAGTCCTCTTGGCAACTGAAATCCCTCGTTCCTTCCTTCGGCACCTTCCAGGGGGGCAAAATAAGTCCTCTTGGCAATTGAAAGTTATCGTTGCTTCCTTGGGCAGCTTCCAGGGGGGCAAAATAAGTCCTCTTGGCAACTGAATGCCCTCGTTCCTTCCTTAGGCAGCTTCCAGGGGGGCAAAATAAGTCCTCTTGGCCACTGAAAGCCCTCGTTCCTTCCTTGGGCAGCTTCCAGGGGGGCAAAACAAGTCCTTTTGGCCACAGAAAGCGCACATTCCTTTCCTTGAAACATTCAAGGGGAGAAAAATAAGTGCTCTTAGGCACTGAAAGCCTTCAGTGCTTCCTTGGGCAGTTTCCAGGGGGGCAAAATAACTCCTTTTTGCCACTGAAATCCCTCCTTCCTTCCTTGGGCAGCTTCCAGGTGGTCAAAATAAGTCCTCTTGGCCACTGAAAGCCGTAGTTCCTTCCTTCGGCTGCTTCAAGGGGTGCAAAATAAGTCCTCTTGGCCACTGAAAGCCCTTGTTCCTTCCTTCGGCGGCTTCCAGGGGGGCAAAATCAGTCCTCCTGGCCACTGAAAGCCCTCGTTCCTTCTTGGGCAGCTTCCAGGGGGACAAAATAAGTCCTCTTGGCCACTGAAAGCCCTCGTTCCTTCCTTGGGCAGCTTCCAGGGGGGCAAAATAAGTCCTCTTGGCAACTGAAAGCCCTCGTTCCTTCCTTCGGCACCTTCCAGGGGGGCAAAATAAGTCCTCTTGGCAACTGAAAGTTATCGTTGCTTCCTTGGGCAGCTTCCAGGGGGGCAAAATAAGTCCTAGTGGCAACTGAATGCCCTCGTTCCTTCCTTGGGCAGCTTCCAGGGGGGCAAAATAAGTCCTCTTGGCCTCTGAAAGCCCTCCTTCCTTCCTTGGGCAGCTTCCAGGGGGACAAAATAAGTCCTTTTGGCCTTGGGAAGCCCTCGTTCCTTCCTTTGGCAGGTTCCAGGGGGGCAAAATCAGTCCTCTTGGCCAGTTCAAACCGTCATTACATCCTTGGGCAACTTCAAGGGGGGCAAAATAAGTCCTCTGGGCCACGGCAAACCCTCATTTCTTCCTTGGGCAGCTTCCAGGGGGCAAAATAACTCCTCTTGGCCACTCAAAGCCCTCAATCCTTCCTTGCGCAGCATCGAGGGGGGCAAAATAAGTCCTTGTGTGTGACAACTAAAAGCCTTCGTTCCTTCCTTGGGCAGCGTTCAGGGGGGCAAAATAAGAAATTTTGGCCACTGAAAACCCTCATTGCTTCCTTTGGTAGTTTCCAGGGGGGCAAAATAAGTCCTCTTGGCCACTAAAAGCCCTCCTTCCTTCCTTGTGCAGCTTTGAGAGGTGCAAAATAAGTACTCATGGCCACTGAAAGCCCTCATTCCTTCTTTGGGCAGCTTCGAAGGGGGCAAAATAAGTCCTCTTGGCCACTGAAAGCCCTCCTTCCTTCCATGGGCAGCTTCCAGGGGGCAAAATAAGTCCTCTTGGCCACTGAATGCCCTCGTTCCTTCCGTCGGCAGCTTGCAGGGGGTAAAATAAGTCCTTTTGGCGACTCAAAGCCCTCGTTCCTTCCTTGGGCAGCTTCCAGGGGGGCAAAATAAGTCCTATTGGCCACTGAAAACCCTCGTTCCTTCTTTCGACAGCTTCAAGGGAAACAAAGTAACACCTTTTGGCCACTGAAATCCCTCGTTCCTTCCTTCGGCAGCTTCCAGAGGGGCAAAATAAGTCCTCTTGGCACTGAAAGCCGTCGTTACTTCCATGGGCAACTTCCAGGGGGGCAAAATAAGTCCTATTGGCCACTGAAAACCCTCGTTCCTTCCTTGGGTAGCTTTCAGGGAGACAAAATAACTTCTTTTGCCCACTGAAAGTCCTCGTTTCTTCCATGGGCAGCTTCCAGGGGGGCAAAATAAGTCCTCTTGGCCACTGAAAGCCCTCCTTCCTTCCTAGGGCAGCTTCCAGGGGGGCAAAATAAGTCCTTTTGTCCACTGAGAGCCCTCATTCCTTCCTTGGGCAGCTTCGAGGGAGGCAAAATGAGTCCTTTTGGCCACTGAAAGCCCCCATTCCTTCCTTCGGCAGCTTTCAGGGGGGCAAAAACAGTCCTCTTGGCGACTGAAAGGCCTCGTTCCTTCCTGGGACAGCTTCCAGGGGGGCAAAATAAGTCCTCTTGGCCACTGAAAGCCCTCGTTCCTTCCTTCGGCAGCTTCCAAGGGGGGCAAAACAAGTCCTCTTGGCAACTGAAAGCTATCATTGCGTCCTTGGGCAGCTTCCAGGGGGGCAAAATAAGTCCGAGTGGAAACTCAATGCCCTCCTTCCTTCCTTGGGCAGCTTCAACCGGGCAAAAAAAGTCCTCTTGGCCACTGAAAGCCCTCGTTCCTTACTTGGGCAGCTTCTAGGGGGGCAAAATAAGTCCTCTTGGCCACTGAAAGCCCTCGTTCCTTCCTTTGGCAGCTGTAAGGGGGGCAAAATAATTCCTCTTGGCCACTGAAAGACCTCCTTCCTTCCTTGGGCAGCTTTCAGGGGGACAAAATAAGTCCTTTTGGCGACTGAAAGCCCTCCTTCCTTCCTTGGCCAGCTTCCAAGGGGGCAAAACAAGTCCTTTTAGCAAGAGAAAGCGCACGTTCCTTTCCTGGAAAGATTCCAAGGCAGAAAAACAAATGCTCTTTCGCACTCAAAGCCCTCATTATTTCCTTGGGCACCTTCCAGCGAGGCAAAATAAGTCCTCTTTGCCACTGAAAGCCCTCCTTTCTTCCCTGGGCAGCTTCCAGGTGGTCAAAATAAGTCCTCTTGGCCACTGAAAGCCCTCGTTCCTTCCTTCGGCAGCTTCAAGGGTGGCAAAATAAGTCCTCTTGGCCACTGAAAGCCCTCGTTCCTTCCTTTGGCAGCTTCCAGGGGGGCAAAATCAGTCCTCCTGGCCCCTAAAAGCCCTGGTTCCTTCTTTGGGCACCTTCCAGGGGGGCAAAATAAGTCCTCTTGGCCACTGAAAGCCCTCGTTCCTTCCTTGGGCAGCTTCCAGGGGGGCAAAGTAAGTCCTCTTGGATACTGAAAGCCCTCCTTCTTTCCTAGGGCAGCTTTCAGGGGGGCAAAATAAGAGCTCTTGGCCACAGAAAGCCCTCGTTCCTTCCTTGGACAGCTTCGAGGGGGGCAAAATAAGTCCTCTTGGCCACTGAAAGCCCTCGTTCCTTCCTTGGACAGCTTCCAGGGGGGCAAAATAAGTCCTCTTGGCCACTGAAAGCCCTCGTTCCTTCCTTCGGCAGCGTTCAGGGGGGCAAAATAAGTAATCTTGGTCGCTGAAATCCCTCGTTCCTTCCTTGCGCAGCTTCCAGGGGGGCACAATAAGTCCTCTTGGCCACTAAAAGCCCTCGTTCCTTCCTTGTGCAGCTTCGAGAGGTGCAAAATACGTACTCTTGGCCACTGAAAGCCCTCATTCCTTCTTTGTTCAGCCTCGAGGGGGGCAAAATAAGTCCTCTTGGCCACTGAAAGCCCTCCTTCCTTCCATGGGCAGCTTCCAGGGGGCAAAATAAGTCCTTTTGGCCACTGAAAGCCCTCGTTCCTTCCTTGGGCAGCTTCCAGGGGGGTAAAATAAGTCCTATTGGCCACTGAAATCCTCGTTCCTTCCTTCGGCAGCTTCGAGGGAGGCAAAGTAAGACCTTTTGGCCACTGAAAGCCCTCGTTCCTTTCTTGGGTAGCTTCTAGGGGGGCACAATAGGTCCTCTTGGCCACTGAAAGCCCTTTTTCCTTACTCGGGCAGCTTATACGGAGATAAAATAAGTGCTTTTGGCACTGAGAGCCCTCCATCCTTCCTTCGGCAGCTTCCAGGGGGGCAAACTAAGTCCTCTAGGCCATTGAAAACCCTCGGTCCTTCCTTGGGCAGCTAACAGGGAGGCAAAATAACTTCTTTTCGCCACTGAAAGCCCTCGTTCCTTCCTTGTCCAGCTTCGAGGGCGGCAAAATAAGTCCTCTCGGCCACTAAAAGCCCACGTTCCTTTCTTGGGCAGCTTCCAGTCGGGCAAAATTAGTACTCTTGGCCAATGAAAGCCCTCCTTCCTTCCTTCGGCAGCTTCCAGGGGGGCAAAATAAGTCCTCTTGGCTACTGAAAACCGTCGTTACTTCCATGGGCAGCTTCCAGGGGGCAAAATAAGTCCTCTTGGCACTGAAAGCCCTCGTTCCTTCCATGCGCAACTTCCAGGGGGGCAAAGTAAGTCCTATTGGCCACTGAAAACCCTCGTTCCTTCCTTGGACAGCTTTCAGGGAGGCAAAATAACTTCTTTTCGCCAATGAAAGCCCTCGTTCCTTCCATGGGCAGCTTCCAGGGGGGCAAAATAAGCACTCTTGGCCACTGAAAGCCCTCGTTCCTTCCTTGGGCAGCTTCCAGGGGGGCAAAATAAGCACTCTTGGCCACTGAAAGCCCTCCTTCCTTCCTTGGGCAGCTTCCAGGGGGGCAAAATAAGTCCCCTTGGCCACTAAAAGCCCTTCTTCCTTCCTTGGGCAGCTTCTAGGAGGGCAAAATAAGTCCTTTTGTCCACTGAGGGCCCTCATTCCTTCCTTGGGCAGCGTCCAGGGGGGCAAAATAAGTCCTTTTGCCAATGAAAGCCCTTGTTCCTTTCTTGGGTAGCTTCCAGGGGAGCAAAATAAGTCCTCTTGGCCACTGAAAGCCCTTGTTCCTTACTCGGGCAGCTTATACAAGGGTAAAAGAAGTCCTCCGGGCACTCAAAGCCCTCCATCCTTACTTCGGTAGCTTCCAGGAGGGCAAAAGAAGTCCTCTTGGCCACTGAAAATCCTCGTTCCTTCCTTGGGCAGCTTTCAGGGAGGCAAAATAACTTCTTCTGGCCACTGAAAGCCATCGTTCCTTCCTTCGGCAGCTTCCAGGGGGGCCACTGAAAGCCCTCCTTCCTTCCATGGGCAGCTTCCAGGGGAACAAAATAAGTCCTCTTGGCCTCTCAAAGCCCTTGTTTCTTCCTTTCGCAGGTCCAAGGGGGGCAAAATCAGTCCTCTTGGCAAGTTGAGACCGTTATTGCTTCCTTGGGCAACTTCGAGGGGGACAAAATCAGTGTTTGTGGCCCCTGAAAGCCTTCGTTCCTTCCTTGGGCAGCTTCCAGGGGGGAAAATAAGTCCTCTTGGCCACTGAAAGCCCTCGTTCCTTCCTTCGGCAGCTTCCAGCGGGGCAAAATAAGTCCTCTTGGCCACTGAAAGCCCTCCTTCCTTCCTTTGGCAGCTATAAGGGGGGCAAAATAATTCCTCTTGGCCACTGAAAGCCCTCCTTCCTTCCTTGGGCAGCTTCCAGGGGGACGAAATACGTCCTTTTGGCGACTGAAAGCCCTCCTTCCTTCCTTGGGCAGCTTCCAAGGGGGCAAAACAAGTCCTTTTAGCAAGAGAAAGCGCACATTCCTTTCCTGGAAAGATTCCAAGGCAGAAAAATAAATGCTCTTGGGCACTCAAAGCCCTCATTATTTCCTTGGGCAGCTTCCAGTGAGGCAAAATAAGTCCTCTTTGAAACTGAAAGCCCTCCTTTCTTCCTTGGGCAGCTTCCAGGTGGTCAAAATAAGTCCTCTTGGCCACTGAAAGCCGTAGTTCCTTCCTTCGGCAGCTTCATGGGGGGCAAAATAAGTCCTCTTGGCCTCTGAAAGCCCTCCTTCCTTCCTTGGGCAGCTTCCAGGAGGGCAAAATAAGTCCTCTTGGCCACTGAAAGCCCACATTCCTTCCTTGGGCAGCTTCTAGGACGGAAAAATAATTTTTCTTGGCCACTGAAAGCCCTCCTTCCTTCCGTGGGCAGCTTCTAGGGGGACAAAATAAGTCCTCTTGGCCACAGAAAGCCCTCCTTCCTTCCTTGGGCAGCTTCCAGGGGGGCAAAACAAGGCCTTTTGGCCACAGAAAGCGCACATAACTTTAATTGAAACATTCAAGGGGAGAAAAATAAATGCTCTTGGGCACTGAAATCCCTCGTTCCTTCCTTGGGCAGCTTCGAGGTGGTCAAAATAAGTCCTCTTGGCCACTGAAAGCCGTAGTTCCTTCCTTCGGCAGCTTTAAGGGGTGCAAAATAAGTCCTCTTGGCCACTGAAAGCCCTCGTTCCTTCCTTTGGCAGCTTCCAGGGGGGCAAAATAAGTCCTCTTGGACACTGAAAGCCCTCCTTCCTTACTTGGGCAGCTTCCAGGGGGCAAAATAAGTCCTCTTGGCCACTCAAAGCCCTCGTTCCTTCCTTGATAAGCTTCCAGGGGGGCAAAAGAAGTCCTCTTGGCCACTGAAAGCCCTCGCTGCTTCCTACGGCAGCTTCCAGGGGGGCAAAATAAGTCCTCTTGGCAACTGAAAGGTCTTGTTCCTTCCTTGGGTAGCTTCCAGGGGGGCAAAATAAGTCCTTTTGTCCACTGAAAACACTCATTACTTCCATGGGCAGCTTCCAGGGTAGTAAAATAAGTCCTCTTAGCCACTAAAACCCCTTATTCCTTCCTTGGGGAGCTTCCAGGGGGGCAAAATGAGACTTCTTGGCCACTGAAAGCCCTTGTTCCTTCCTTGGGCAGTTTCCAGGGCGGCAAAATAAGTCCTCTTGGCCACTGAATGTCCTCGTTCCTTCCTTGGGCAGTTTCCAGGGGGGCAAAATAAGTCCTAGTGGCAACTGATAGCCCTCGTTCCTTCCTTGGGCGGCTTCCAGGGGGGAAAATAAGTCCTCTTGGCCACTGAAAGCCCTCGTTCCTTCCTTCGGCAGCTTCCAGGGGGGCAAAATAAGTCCTCTTGGACACTGGAACCCCTCCTTCCTTCCTTGGGCAGCTTCCAGGGGGGCAAAATAAGTCCTATTTGCCAGTGAAAGCCCTCGTTCTTTCCATGGGCAGCTTCCAGGGGGGCAAAATAAGTCTTCTTGGACACTGAATGCCCTCGTTCCTTCATTCGGCAGCGTTCAGGGGGGCAAAATAAGTCCTCTTTGCCACTGAAAGCCCTCGTTCCTTCCTTGGGAAGCTTCCAGGGGGGCAAAATAAGTCCTCTTGGCCACTGAAAGCCCTCGTTCCTTCCTTGGGCAGATTCCAGGGGGCCAACTGAGTCCTCTTGGCCACTGAAAGCCGTCGTTCCTTCCTTGGGAAGCTTCAAGGGGGGCAAAACGAGTCCTCTTCGCCACTAAAAACCCTCCTTCCTTCCTTCGGCAGCTTCCAGTGGGGCAAAATAAGTCCTCTTGGACACTGAATGCCCTCGTTCCTTCCTTGGGCACCTTCCAGGGGGGAAAAGAAGTCCTCTTGGTCACTGAAAGCCCTCGTTCCTCCCTTCGGCAGCTTCCAGGGGGGCAAAATAAGTCCTCTTGGCCACTAAAAGCCCTCCTTCATTCCTTGGGCAGCTTCCAGGGGGACAAAATAAGTCCTCTTGGGCACTGAAAGCCCACATTCCTTCCTTGGGCAGCTTCTAGGGCGGAAAAATAATTCCTCTTGGCCACCGAAAGCCCTCCTTCTTTCCTTGGGCAGCTTCCAGGGGGGCAAAACAAGTCCTTTTGGCCACAGAAAGCGCACATTCCTTTCCTTGAAACATTCAAGGGGAGAAAAATAAGTGCTCTTAGGCACTGAAAGCCTTCAGTGCTTCCTTGGGCAGTTTCCAGGGGGGCAAAATAACTCCTTTTTGCCACTGAAATCCCTCCTTCCTTCCTTGGGCAGCTTCCAGGTGGTCAAAATAAGTCCTCTTGGCCACTGAAAGCCGTAGTTCCTTCCTTCGGCAGCTTCAAGGGGTGCAAAATAAGTCCTCTTGGCCACTGAAAGCCCTCGTTCCTTCCTTCGGCGGCTTCCAGGGGGGCAAAATCAGTCCTCCTGGCCACTGAAAGCCCTCGTTCCTTCTTGGGCAGCTTCCAGGGGGACAAAATAAGTCCTCTTGGCCACTGAAAGCCCTCGTTCCTTCCTTGGGCAGCTTCCAGGGGGGCAAAATATGTCCTCTTGGCAACTGAAAGCCCTCGTTCCTTCCTTCGGCACCTTCCAGGGGGGCAAAATAAGTCCTCTTGGCAACTGAAAGTTATCGTTGCTTCCTTGGGCAGCTTCCAGGGGGGCAAAATAAGTCCTAGTGGCAACTGAATGCCCTCGTTCCTTCCTTGGGCAGCTTCCAGGGGGGCAAAATAAGTCCTCTTGGCCTCTGAAAGCCCTCCTTCCTTCCTTGGGCAGCTTCCAGGGGGACAAAATAAGTCCTTTTGGCCTTGGGAAGCCCTCGTTCCTTCCTTTGGCAGGTTCCAGGGGGGCAAAATCAGTCCTCTTGGCCAGTTCAAACCGTCATTACATCCTTGGGCAACTTCAAGGGGGGCAAAATAAGTCCTCTGGGCCACGGCAAACCCTCATTTCTTCCTTGGGCAGCTTCCAGGGGGCAAAATAACTCCTCTTGGCCACTCAAAGCCCTCAATCCTTCCTTGCGCAGCATCGAGGGGGGCAAAATAAGTCCTTGTGTGTGACAACTAAAAGCCTTCGTTCCTTCCTTGGGCAGCGTTCAGGGGGGCAAAATAAGAAATTTTGGCCACTGAAAACCCTCATTGCTTCCTTTGGTAGTTTCCAGGGGGGCAAAATAAGTCCTCTTGGCCACTAAAAGCCCTCGTTCCTTCCTTGTGCAGCTTTGAGAGGTGCAAAATAAGTACTCATGGCCACTGAAAGCCCTCATTCCTTCTTTGGGCAGCTTCGAAGGGGGCAAAATAAGTCCTCTTGGCCACTGAAAGCCCTCCTTCCTTCCATGGGCAGCTTCCAGGGGGCAAAATAAGTCCTCTTGGCCACTGAATGCCCTCGTTCCTTCCGTCGGCAGCTTGCAGGGGGTAAAATAAGTCCTTTTGGCGACTCAAAGCCCTCGTTCCTTCCTTGGGCAGCTTCCAGGGGGGCAAAATAAGTCCTATTGGCCACTGAAAACCCTCGTTCCTTCTTTCGACAGCTTCAAGGGAAACAAAGTAACACCTTTTGGCCACTGAAATCCCTCGTTCCTTCCTTCGGCAGCTTCCAGAGGGGCAAAATAAGTCCTCTTGGCACTGAAAGCCGTCGTTACTTCCATGGGCAACTTCCAGGGGGGCAAAATAAGTCCTATTGGCCACTGAAAACCCTCGTTCCTTCCTTGGGTAGCTTTCAGGGAGACAAAATAACTTCTTTTGCCCACTGAAAGTCCTCGTTTCTTCCATGGGCAGCTTCCAGGGGGGCAAAATAAGTCCTCTTGGCCACTGAAAGCCCTCCTTCCTTCCTTGGGCAGCTTCCAGGGGGGCAAAATAAGTCCTTTTGTCCACTGAGAGCCCTCATTCCTTCCTTGGGCAGCTTCGAGGGAGGCAAAATGAGTCCTTTTGGCCACTGAAAGCCCCCATTCCTTCCTTCGGCAGCTTTCAGGGGGGCAAAAACAGTCCTCTTGGCGACTGAAAGGCCTCGTTCCTTCCTGGGACAGCTTCCAGGGGGGCAAAATAAGTCCTCTTGGCCACTGAAAGCCCTCGTTCCTTCCTTCGGCAGCTTCCAAGGGGGGCAAAACAAGTCCTCTTGGCAACTGAAAGCTATCATTGCGTCCTTGGGCAGCTTCCAGGGGGGCAAAATAAGTCCGAGTGGAAACTCAATGCCCTCCTTCCTTCCTTGGGCAGCTTCAACCGGGCAAAAAAAGTCCTCTTGGCCACTGAAAGCCCTCGTTCCTTACTTGGGCAGCTTCTAGGGGGGCAAAATAAGTCCTCTTGGCCACTGAAAGCCCTCGTTCCTTCCTTTGGCAGCTATAAGGGGGGCAAAATAATTCCTCTTGGCCACTGAAAGACCTCCTTCCTTCCTTGGGCAGCTTTCAGGGGGACAAAATAAGTCCTTTTGGCGACTGAAAGCCCTCCTTCCTTCCTTGGGCAGCTTCCAAGGGGGCAAAACAAGTCCTTTTAGCAAGAGAAAGCGCACGTTCCTTTCCTGGAAAGATTCCAAGGCAGAAAAACAAATGCTCTTTCGCACTCAAAGCCCTCATTATTTCCTTGGGCAGCTTCCAGCGAGGCAAAATAAGTCCTCTTTGCCACTGAAAGCCCTCCTTTCCTCCTTGGGCAGCTTCCAGGTGGTCAAAATAAGTCCTCTTGGCCACTGAAAGCCCTCGTTCCTTCCTTCGGCAGCTTCAAGGGTGGCAAAATAAGTCCTCTTGGCCACTGAAAGCCCTCGTTCCTTTCTTGGGCAGCTAACAGGGAGGCAAAATAACTTCTTTTCGCCACTGAAAACCCTCGTTCCTTCCTTCTCCAGCTTCGAGGGCGGCAAAATAAGTCCTCTCGGCCACTAAAAGCCCTCGTTACTTTCTTGGGCAGCTTCCAGGGGGGCAAAATTAGTACTCTTGGCCACTGAAAGCCCGCCTTCCTTCCTTGGGCAGCTTCCAGGGGGGCAAAATAAGTCCTCTTGGCTGCTGAAAACCGTCGTTACTTCCATGGGCAGCTTCCAGGGGGCAAAATAAGTCCTCTTGGTACTGAAAGCCCTCGTTCCTTCCATGCGCAACTTCCAGGGGGGCAAAATAAGTCCTATTGGCCACTGAAAATCCTCGTTCCTTCCTTGGGCAGCTTTCAGGGAGGCAAAATAACTTATTTTGGCCACTGAAAGCCCTCGTTCCTTCCATGGGCAGCTTCCAGGGGGGCAAAATAAGTCCTCTTTGGCACTGAAAGCCCTCGTTCCTTCCTTGGGCAGCGTCCAGGGGGGAAAATAAGTCCTGTTTGCCGGTGAAAGCCCTCGTTCCTTCCATGGGCAGGTTCCAGGAAGGCAAAATAAGTCCTCTTGTCCCATGAAAGCCCTCGTTCCTTACTTGGGCAGCTTCCAGGGGGGCAAAATAAGTCCTATTGGCCACTGAAAGCCCTCGTTCCTTCCTTGGGCAGCTTCCAGGGGGGCAAAATAAGTCCTATTTGCCAGTGAAAGCCCTCGTTCTTTCCATGGGCAGCTTCCAGGGGGGCAAAATAAGTCCTCTTGTTCAATGAAAGCCCTTGTTCCTTACTTGGGCAGCTTCCAGGGGGGCAAAATAAGTCCTCTTTGCCACTGAAAGCCCTCGTTCCTTCCTTGGGAAGCTTCCAGGGGGGCAAAATAAGTCCTCTTGGCCAGAGAAAGCGCACATTCCTTTCCTGGAAAGATTCCAGGGCAGGAAAATAAGTGCTATTAGGCACTTAAAGCCCTCATTGCTTCCTTGGGCAACTTCCAGGGAGGCAAAATAAGTCGTCTTTGCCACTGAAAGCCCTCCTTTCTTCCTTACGCAGCTTCCAGGTGGTCAAAATAAGTCCTCTTGGCCACTGAAAGCCCTAGTTCCTTCCTTCGGCAGCTTCAAGGGGGGCAAAATAAGTCCTCTTGGCCACTGAAAGCCCTCGTTCCTTCCTTGGGCAGCTTCCAGGGGGGCAAAGTAAGTCCTCTTGGATACTGAAAGCCCTCCTTCTTTCCTAGGGCAGCTTTCAGGGGGGCAAAATAAGTGCTCTTGGCCACTGAAAGCCCTCGTTCCTTCCTTGGACAGCTTCCAGAGGGGCAAAATAAGTCCTCTTGGCCACTGAAAGCCCTCGTTCCTTCCTTCGGCAGCTTCCAGAGGGGCAAAATAAGTCCTCTTGGCCACTGAAAGCCCTCCTTCCTTCCTTGGGCAGCTTCCAGGGGGACAAAATAAGTCCTCTTAGCCTCTGAAAGCCCTCGTTCCTTCCTTTGGCAGGTTCCAGGGGGGCAAAATCAGTCCTCTTGGCCAGTTGAAACCGTCATTGCTTCCTTGGGCAACTTCGAGGGGGGCAAAATAAGTGTTTGTGGCCCCTGAAAGCCTTCGTTCCTTCCTTGGGCAGCTTCCAGGGGGGCAAAATAAGTCCTCTTGGCCACGGGAAACCCTCATTTCTTCCTTGGGCAGCTTCCAGGGGGCAAAATAAGTCCTCTTGGCCACTGAAAGCCCTCAATCCTTCCTTGCGCAGCTTCGAGAGGGGCAAAATAAGTCCTTGTGTGTGGCAACTATAAGCCTTCGTTCCTTCCTTCGGCAACGGTCAGGGGGGCAAAATAAGTCCTCTTGGCCACTGAAAGCCCTCATTCCTTCCTTGGTCAGCTTCGACGGGGGCAAAATAAGTCCTCTTGGCCACTGAAAGCCCTCCTTCCTTCCATGGGCAGCTTCCAGGGGGCAAAATAAGTCCTTCTGGCCACTGCAAGCCCTCGTTCCTTCCTTGGGCAGCTTCCAGGGGGGTAAAATAAGTCCTATTGGCCACTGAAATCCTCGTTCCTTGCTTCGGCAGCTTCAAGGGAGGCAAAGTAAGATCTTTTGGACACTGAAAGCCCTCGTTCCTATC
Source organism: Cyclura pinguis (assembly GCA_030412105.1). Lineage (NCBI taxonomy): Eukaryota > Metazoa > Chordata > Lepidosauria > Squamata > Iguanidae > Cyclura > Cyclura pinguis. Next base: position 5,380,914 of record CM059600.1, read on the forward strand.
TTGGGTAGCTTCTAGGGGGATACAATAGGTCCTCTTGGCCACTGAAAGCCCTTTTTCCTTACTGGGGCAGCTTATACGGGGATAAAATAAGTGCTTTTGGCACTGAAAGCCCTCCATCCTTCCTTCGGCAGCTTTCAGGGGGGCAAACTAAGTCCTCTAGGCCATTGAAAACCCTCGGTCCTTTCTTGGGCAGCTAACAGGGAGGCAAAATAACTTCTTTTCGCCACTGAAAACCCTCGTTCCTTCCTTGTCCAGCTTCGAGGGCGGCAAAATAAGTCCTCTCGGCCACTAAAAGCCCTCGTTCCTTCCTTGGGAAGCTTCCAGGGGGGTAAAATAAGTCCTTCTGGCCACTGAAAGCCCTCGTTCCTTACTTGGGCAGCTTCCAGGGGGGTAAAATAAGTCCTATTGGCCACTGAAATCCTCGTTCCTTCCTTCGGCAGCTTCAAGGGGTGCAAAATAAGTCCTCTTGGCCACTGAAAGCCCTCGTTCCTTCCTTGGGCAGCTTCCAGGGAGGCAAAATAAGTCCTCTTGGCCAATGAAAGCCCTCCTTCCTTGCTTGGGCAGCTTCCAGGGGGAAAAACAAGTCCTTTTCGACACAGAAATGGCACATTCCTTTCCTGGAAAGATTCCAGGGGGGCAAAATAAGTCCTCTTGGGCACTGAAAGCCCTCATTGCATCCTTGGGCAGCTTCCAGGGGGGCAGAATAAGTCCTCTTGGCCACTCAAAGCCCTCCTTGCTTCCTTGGGCAGCTTCCAGGGGAGAAAAATAAGTCCTCTTGGTCTCTGAAAGCCCTAGTTCCTTCCTTCGGCAGCTTCAAAGGGGGGCAAAATAAGTACTCCTGGCCGCTGAAAGCCCTCGTTCCTTCCTTGGGCAGCTTCCAGGGGGGTAAAATCAGTCCTCTTGGCCACTGAAAGCCCTCGTTCCTTACTTGGGAAGCTTCCAGGGGGACAAAATAAGTCCTCTTGTCCAATGAAAGCCCTCGTTCCTTACTTGGGCAGCTTCCAGGGGGGCAAAATAAGTCCTCTTGGCCACTGAAAGCCCTCGTTCCTTCCTTGGGCAGCTTCCAGGGGGGCAAAATAAGTCCTATTTGCCAATGAAAGCCCTCGTTCTTTCCATGGGCAGCTTCCAGGGGGGCAAAATAAGTCCTCTTGTCCAATGAAAGCCCTCGTTCCTTACTTGGGCAGCTTCCAGGGGGGCAAAATAAGTCCTCTTTACCACTGAAAGCCCTCGTTCCTTCCTTGGGAAGCTTCCAGGGGGGCAAAATAAGTCCTCTTGGCCAGAGATAGCGCACATTCCTTTCCTGGAAAGATTCCAGGGCAGAAAAATAAGTGCTATTGGGCACTTAAAGCCCTCATTGCGTCCTTGGGCAACTTCCAGGGAGGCAAAATAAGTCCTCTTTGCCACTGAAAGCCCTCCTTTCTTCCTTACGCAGCTTCCAGGTGGTCAAAATAAGTCCTCTTGGCCACTGAAAGCCCTAGTTCCTTCCTTCGGCAGCTTCAAGGGGGACAAAATAAGTCCTCTTGGCCACTGAAAGCCCTCGTTCCTTCCTTCGGAAGCTTCCAGGGGGGAAAAATCAATCCTCCTGGCCCCTGAAAGCCCTGGTTCCTTCCCTGGGCAGCTTCCAGGGGGGCAAAAGGAGTCCTCTTCGCCACTGAAAGCCGTCGTTCCTGCCTTTGGAAGCTTCAAGGGGGGCAAAAGGAGTCCCCTTGGCCACTAAAAACCCTCCTTCCTTCCTTCGGCAGCTTCCAGCGGGGCAAAATAAGTCTTCTTGGACACTGAATGCCCTCGTTCCTTCCTTGGGCAGCTTCCAGGGGGCAAAATAAGTCCTCTTGGCCACTGAAAGCCCTCGTTCCTTCCTTCAGCAGCTTCCAGGGGGGCCAAATAAGTCCTCTTGGCCACTGAAAGCCCTCCTTCCTTCCTTGGGTAGCTTCCAGGGGGACAAAAGAAGTCCTCTTGGCCACGGAAAGCCCTCGTTCCTTCCCTGGGCAGCTTCCAGGGGGGCAAAATAAATCCTCTTGGCCACAGAAAGCCACTGTTCCTTCCTTGGGCAGCTTCTAGGGCGGAAAAATAATTCCTCTTGGCCACCGAAAGCCCTCATTGCTTCCTTGGGCAGCTTTCAGGGAGGCAAAATAAGTCCTCTTTGCCACTGAAAGCCCTCCTTTCTTCCTTGCGCAGCTTCCAGGTGGTCAAAATAAGTCCTCTTCGCCACTGAAAGCCCTAGTTCCTTCCTTAGGCAGCTTCAAGGAGGGGAAAATAAGTCCTCTTGGCAACTGAAAGCCCTCGTTCCTTCCTTGGGCAGCTTCCAGGGGGGCAAAATCAGTCCTCCTGGCCCCTGAAAGCCCTGGTTCCTTCCTTGGGCAGCTTCCAGGGGGGCAAAATCAGTCCTCTTGGCCACTCAAGGCCCTCGTTCCTTCCTTCAGCATTTTCCAGGGGGGCAAAAGAAGTCCTCTTGGCCACTGAAAGCCCTTGTTCCTTCCTTGGGGAGCTTCCAGGGTCGCAAAATGAGTGTTCTTGGCCACTGAAAGTCCTTGTTCCTTCGTTGGGAAGCTGCGAGGGAGGCAAAATAAGTCCGCCACTAAAAGCCCTCGTTCCTTCCTTGGGAAGCTTCCAGGGGGGCAAAATAAGTCCTCTTGGCGACTGAAAGCCCTCATTCCTTCCTTCGGAAGCTTACAGGGGGGCAAAATAAGACCTCTTTGCCACTCAAAGACCTCATTGCTTCTTTGGGCAGCTTCTAGGGGGGCAAAATAAGTCCTGTTGACCAATGAAACCCCTCGTTCCTTACTTGGGCAGCTTCCAGGGGGGCAAATTAAGTCCTTTTGGCCACTGAAAGCCCTCGTTCCTTCCTTGGGCAGATTCCAGGGGGGCAACTGAGTCCTCTTGGCCACTGAAAGCTGTCGTTCCTTCCTGGGGAAACTTCAAGGGGGGCAAAAGGAGTCCTCTTGGCCACTAAAAACCCTCCTTCCTTCCTTCGGCAGCTTCCAGTGGGGTAAAATAAGTCCTCTTGGACACTGAATGCCCTCGTTCCTTCCTTGGGCAGCTTCCAGGGGGGAAAAGAAGTCCTCTTGGCCACTGAAAGCCCTAGTTCCTCCCTTCGGCAGCCTCCAGGGGGGCAAAATAACTCCTCTTGGCCACTGAAAGCCCTCCGTCATTCCTTGGGCAGCTTCCAGGGGGACAAAATAAGTCCTCTTGGCCACTGAAAGCCCACATTCCTTCCTTGGGCAGCTTCTAGGGCGGAAAAATAATTCCTCTTGGCCACCGAAAGCCCTCCTTCTTTCCTTGGGCAGCTTCCAGGGGGGCAAAACAAGTCCTTTTGGCCACAGAAAGCGCACATTCTTTTCCTTGAAACATTCAAGGGGAGAAAAATAAGTGCTCTTGGGCACTGAAAGCCTTCAGTGCTTCCTTGGGCAGTTTCCAGGGGGGCAAAATAACTCCTTTTTGCCACTGAAATCCCTCCTTCCTTCCTTGGGCAGCTTCAAGGTGGTCAAAATAAGTCCTCTTGGCCACTGAAAGCCGTAGTTCCTTCCTTCGGCAGTTTCAAGGGGTGCAAAATAAGTCCTCTTGGCCACTGAAAGCCCTCGTTCCTTCCTTCGGCGGCTTCCAGGGGGGCAAAATCAGTCCTCCTGGCCACTGAAAGCCCTCGTTCCTTCTTGGGCAGCTTCCAGGGGGACAAAATAAGTCCTCTTGGCCACTGAAAGCCCTCGTTCCTTCCTTGGGCAGCTTCCAGGGGGGCAGAATAAGTCCTCTTGGCAACTGAAAGCCCTCGTTCCTTCCTTCGGCACCTTCCAGGGGGGCAAAATAAGTCCTCTTGGCAACTGAAAGTTATCGTTGCTTCCTTGGGCAGCTTCCAGGGGGGCAAAATAAGTCCTAGTGGCAACTGAATGCCCTCGTTCCTTGCTTGGGCAGCTTCCAGGGGGGCAAAATAAGTCCTCTTGGCCAGTTGAAACCGTCATTACATCCTTCGGCAACTTCAAGGGGGGCAAAATAAGTCCTCTGGGCCACGGCAAACCCTCATTTCTTCCTTGGGCAGCTTCCAGGGGGCAAAATAACTCCTCTTGGCCACTCAAAGCCCTCAATCCTTCCTTGTGCAGCATCGAGGGGGGCAAAATAAGTCCTTGTGTGTGACAACTAAAAGCCTTTGTTCCTTCCTTGGGCAGCGTTCAGGGGGGCAAAATAAGAAATTTTGGCCACTGAAAACCCTCATTGCTTCCTCTGGTAGCTTCCAGGGGGGCAAAATAAGTCCTCTTGGCCACTAAAAGCCCTCGTTCCTTCCTTGTGCAGCTTTGAGAGGTGCAAAATAAGTACTCATGGCCACTGAAAGCCCTCATTCCTTCTTTGGGCAGCTTCGAAGGGGGCAAAATAAGTCCTCTTGTCCACTGAAAGCCCTCCTTCCTTCCATGGGCAGCTTCCAGGGGGCAAAATAAGTAATCTTGGCCACTGAATGCCCTCGTTCCTTCCGTCGGCAGCTTGCAGGGGGTAAAATAAGTCCTTTTGGCCACTCAAAGCCCTCGTTCCTTCCTTGGGCAGCTTCCAGGGGGGCAAAATAAGTCCTTTTGGCCACTGAAAACCCTCGTTCCTTCCTTCGACAGCATCGAGGGAAGCAAAGTAACACCTTTTGGCCACTGAAATCCCTCGTTCCTTCCTTCGGCAGCTTCCAGAGGGGCAAAATAAGTCCTCTTGGCACTGAAAGCCCTCGTTACTTCCATGGGCAACTTCCAGGGGGGCAAAATAAGTCCTATTGGCCACTAAAAACCCTCGTTCCTTATTTGGGTAGCTTTCAGGGAGGCAAAATAACTTCTTTTGGCCACTGAAAGCCCTCGTTTCTTCCATGGGCAGCTTCCAGGGGGGCAAAATAAGTCCTCTTTGCCACTGAAAGCCCTCCTTCCTTCCTTGGGCAGCTTCCAGGGGGGCAAAATAAGTCCTTCTGTCCACTGAGAGCCCGCGTTCCTTCCTTTGACAGGTTCCAGGGGGGCAAAATCAGTCCTCTTGGCCAGTTGAAACCGTCATTGCTTCCTTGGGCAACTTCGAGGGGGGCAAAATAAGTGTTTGTGGCCCCGGAAAGCCTTCGTTCCTTCCTTGGGCAGCTTCTAGGGGGGCAAAATAAGTCCTCTTGGACATGGGAAACCCTCCTTCCTTCCTTGGGCAGCTTCCACCGGGCAAAAAAAGTCCTCTTGGCCACTGAAAGCCCTCGTTCCTTACTTGGGCAGCTTCTAGGGGGCAAAATAAGTCCTCTTGGCCACTGAAAACCCTCCTTCCTTCCTTTGGCAGCTATAAGGGGGGCAAAATAATTCCTCTTGGCCACTGAAAGCCCTCCTTCCTTCCTTGGGCAGCTTCCAGGGGGACAAAATAAGTCCTTTTGGCGACTGAAAGCCCTCCATCCTCCCTTGGTCAGCTTCCAAGGGGGCAAAACAAGTCCTTTTAGCAAGAGAAAGCGCACATTCCTTTCCTGGAGAGATTCCAAGGCAGAAAAACAAATGCTCTTGGGCACTCAAAGCCCTCATTATTTCCGTGGGCAGCTTCCAGCGAGGCAAAATAAGTCCTCTTTGCCACTGAAAGCCCTCCTTTCTTCCTTGGGCAGCTTCCAGGTGGTAAAAATAAGTCCTCTTGGCCACTGAAAGCCCTAGTACCTTCCTTCGGCAGCTTCAAGGGGGGCAAAATAAGTCCTCTTGGCCACTGAAAGCCCTCGTTCCTTCCTTCGGCAGCTTCCAGGGGGGCAAAATCAGTCCTCCTGGCCCCTGAAAGCCCTGGTTCCTTCCTTGGGCACCTTCCAGGGGGGCAAAATAAGTCCTCTTGACCACTGAAAGCCCTCGTTCCTTCCTTGGGCAGCTTCCAGGGGGGCAAAGTAAGTACTCTTGGATACTGAAAGCCCTCCTTCTTTCCTAGGGCAGCTTCCAGGGGGGCAAAATAAGTGCTCTTGGCCACTGAAAGCCCTCGTTCCTTCCTTGGACAGCTTCCAGGGGGGCAAAATAAGTCCTCTTGGCCACTGAAAGCCCTCGTTCCTTCCTTCGGCAGCTTCCAGAGGGGCAAAATAAGTTCTCTTGGCCACTAAAAGCCCTCCTTCCTTCCTTCGGCAGCTTCCAGGGGAGCAAAATAAGTCCTCTTGGCCACTGAAAGCCCTCGTTCCTTCCTTCGGCAGCTTCCAGAGGGGCAAAATAAGTCCTCTTGGCCACTAAAAGCCCTCCTTCCTTCTTTCGGCAGCTTCAAGGTGGCAAAATAAGTCCTCTGGGCCACTGAAAGCCCTCGTTCCATCCTTCGGCAGCTTTCAGAGGGGCAAAATAAGTCCTCTTGGCCTCTGAAAGCCCTCGTTCCTTCCTTTGGCAGGTTCCAGGGGGGCAAAATCAGTCCTCTTGGCCAGTTGAAACCGTCATTGTTTCCTTGGGCAACTTCGAGGGGGGCAAAATAAGTGTTTGTGGCCCCTGAAAGCCTTCGTTCCTTCCTTGGGCAGCTTCCAGGGGGGCAAAATAAGTCCTCTTGGCCAATGAAAGCCCTCGTTCCTTCATTGGGCAGCGTCCAGGGGGGCAAAATAAGTCCTTGAGGGCACTGAAAGCTCTCGTTGCTTCCTTGGGCAGCTTCCAGGGAGGCAAAATAAGTCCTCTTGGCCAATGAAAGCCCTCCTTCCTTGCTTGGGCAGCTTCCAGGGGGTAAAACAAGTCCTTTTGGACACAGAAATGGCACATTCCTTTCCTGGAAAGATTCCAGGGGGGCAAAATAAGTCCTCTTGGGCACTGAAAGCCCTCATTGCATCCTTGGGCAGCTTCCAGGGGGGCAGAATAAGTCCTCTTGGCCACTCAAAGCCCTCCTTGCTTCCTTGGGCAGCTTCCAGGGGAGAAAAATAAGTCCTCTTGGTCTCTGAAAGCCCTAGTTCCTTCCTTCGGCAGCTTCAAAGGGGGGCAAAATAAGTACTCTTTGCCGCTGAAAGCGCTCGTTCCTTCCTTGGGCAGCTTCCACGGGGGTAAAATCAGTCCTCTTGGCCACTGAAAGCCCTCGTTCCTTACTTGGGAAGCTTCCAGGGGGGCAAAATAAGTCCTCTTGTCCAATGAAAGCCCTCGTTCCTTACTTGGGCAGCTTCCAGGGGGGCAAAATAAGTTCTCTTGGCCACTGAAAGCCCTCGTTCCTTCCTTGGGCAGCTTCCAGGGGGGCAAAATAAGTCCTATTTGCCAGTGAAAGCCCTCGTTCTTTCCATGGGCAGCTTCCAGGGGGGCAATATAAGTCCTCTTGTCCAATGAAAGCCCTCGTTCCTTACTTGGGCAGCTTCCAGGGGGGCAAAATAAGTCCTCTTTACCACTGAAAGCCCTCGTTCCTTCCTTGGGAAGCTTCCAGGGGGGCAAAATAAGTCCTCTTGGCCAGAGATAGCGCACATTCCTTTCCTGGAAAGATTCCAGGGCATAAAAATAAGTGCTATTGGGCACTTAAAGCCCTCATTGCTTCCTTGGGCAACTTCCAGGGAGGCAAAATAAGTCCTCTTTGCCACTGAAAGCCCTCCTTTCTTCCTTACGCAGCTTCCAGGTGGTCAAAATAAGTCCTCTTGGCCACTGAAAGCCCTAGTTCCTTCCTTCGGCAGCTTCAAGGGGGACAAAATAAGTCCTCTTGGCCACTGAAAGCCCTCGTTCCTTCCTTCGGAAGCTTCCAGGGGGGAAAAATCAATCCTCCTGGCCCCTGAAAGCCCTGGTTCCTTCCCTGGGCAGCTTCCAGGGGGGTAAAAGGAGTCCTCTTCGCCACTGAAAGCCGTCGTTCCTGCCTTTGGAAGCTTCAAGGGGGACAAAAGGAGTCCCCTTGGCCACTAAAAACCCTCCTTCCTTCCTTCGGCAGCTTCCAGCGGGGCAAAATAAGTCTTCTTGGACACTGAATGCCCTCGTTCCTTCCTTGGGCAGCTTCCAGGGGGCAAAATAAGTCCTCTTGGCCACTGAAAGCCCTCGGTCCTTCCTTCGGCAGCTTCCAGGGGGGCAAAATAAGTCCCCTTGGCCACTGAAAGCCCTCCTTCCTTCCTTGGGTAGCTTCCAGGGGGACAAAAGAAGTCCTCTTGGCCACAGAAAGCCCTCGTTCCTTCCCTGGGCAGCTTCCAGGGGGGCAAAATAAATCCTCTTGGCCACAGAAAGCCACTGTTCCCTCCTTGGGCAGCTTCTAGGGCGGAAAAATAATTCCTCTTGGCCACCGAAAGCCCTCATTGCTTCCTTGGGCAGCTTTCAGGGAGGCAAAATAAGTCCTCTTTGCCACTGAAAGCCCTCCTTTCTTCCTTGCGCAGCTTCCAGGTGGTCAAAATAAGTCCTCTTCGCCACTGAAAGCCCTAGTTCCTTCCTTAGGCAGCTTCAAGGAGGGGAAAATAAGTCCTCTTGGCAACTGAAAGCCCTCGTTCCTTCCTTGGGCAGCTTCCAGGGGGGCAAAATCAGTCCTCCTGGCCCCTGAAAGCCCTGGTTCCTTCCTTGGGCAGCTTCCAGGGGGGCAAAATCAGTCCTCTTGGCCACTCAAGGCCCTCGTTCCTTCCTTCGGCATTTTCCCGGGGGGCAAAAGAAGTCCTCTTGGCCACTGAAAGCCCTTGTTCCTTCCTTGGGGAGCTTCCAGGGTCGCAAAATGAGTGTTCTTGGCCACTGAAAGTCCTTGTTCCTTCGTTGGGAAGCTGCGAGGGAGGCAAAATAAGTCCGCCACTAAAAGCCCTCGTTCCTTCCTTGGGAAGCTTCCAGGGGGGCAAAATAAGTCCTCTTGGCCACTGAAAGCCCTCATTCCTTCCTTCGGAAGCTTACAGGGGGGCAAAATAAGACCTCTTTGCCACTCAAAGACCTCATTGCTTCTTTGGGCAGCTTCTAGGGGGGCAAAATAAGTCCTGTTGACCAATGAAACCCCTCGTTCCTTACTTGGGCAGCTTCCAGGGGGGCAAATTAAGTCCTCTTGGCCACTGAAAGCCCTCGTTCCTTCCTTGGGCAGATTCCAGGGGGGCAACTGAGTCCTCTTGGCCACTGAAAGCTGTCGTTCCTTCCTGGGGAAACTTCAAGGGGGGCAAAAGGAGTCCTCTTGGCCACTAAAAACCCTCCTTCCTTCCTTCGGCAGCTTCCAGTGGGGTAAAATAAGTCCTCTTGGACACTGAATGCCCTCGTTCCTTCCTTGGGCAGCTTCCAGGGGGGAAAAGAAGTCCTCTTGGCCACTGAAAGCCCTCGTTCCTCCCTTCGGCAGCTTCCAGGGGGGCAAAATAACTCCTCTTGGCCACTGAAAGCCCTCCTTCATTCCTTGGGCAGCTTCCAGGGGGACAAAATAAGTCCTCTTGGCCACTGAAAGCCCACATTCCTTCCTTGGGCAGCTTCTAGGGCGGAAAAATAATTCCTCTTGGCCACCGAAAGCCCTCCTTCTTTCCTTGGGCAGCTTCCAGGGGGGCAAAACAAGTCCTTTTGGCCACAGAAAGCGCACATTCTTTTCCTTGAAACATTCAAGGGGAGAAAAATAAGTGCTCTTGGGCACTGAAAGCCTTTAGTGCTTCCTTGGGCAGTTTCCAGGGGGGCAAAATAACTCCTTTTTGCCACTGAAATCCCTCCTTCCTTCCTTGGGCAGCTTCCAGGTGGTCAAAATAAGTCCTCTTGGCCACTGAAAGCCCTAGTTCCTTCCTTCGGCAGTTTCAAGGGGTGCAAAATAAGTCCTCTTGGCCACTGAAAGCCCTCGTTCCTTCCTTCGGCGGCTTCCAGGGGGGCAAAATCAGTCCTCCTGGCCACTGAAAGCCCTCGTTCCTTCTTGGGCAGCTTCCAGGGGGACAAAATAAGTCCTCTTGGCCACTGAAAGCCCTCGTTCCTTCCTTCGGCAGCTTCCAGGGGGGCAAAATAAGTCCTCTTGGCAACTGAAAGCCCTCGTTCCTTCCTTCGGCACCTTCCAGGGGGGCAAAATAAGTCCTCTTGGCAACTGAAAGTTATCGTTGCTTCCTTGGGCAGCTTCCAGGGGGGCAAAATAAGTCCTAGTGGCAACTGAATGCCCTCGTTCCTTGCTTGGGCAGCTTCCAGGGGGGCAAAATAAGTCCTCTTGGCCAGTTGAAACCGTCATTACATCCTTCGGCAACTTCAAGGGGGGCAAAATAAGTCCTCTGGGCCACGGCAAACCCTCATTTCTTCCTTGGGCAGCTTCCAGGGGGCAAAATAACTCCCCTTGGCCACTCAAAGCCCTCAATCCTTCCTTGTGCAGCATCGAGGGGGGCAAAATAAGTCCTTGTGTGTGACAACTAAAAGCCTTCGTTCCTTCCTTCGGCAGCGTTCAGGGGGGCAAAATAAGAAATTTTGGCGACTGAAAACCCTCATTCCTTCTTTGGGCAGCTTCGAAGGGGGCAAAATAAGTCCTCTTGGCCACTGAAAGCCCTCCTTCCTTCCATGGGCAGCTTCCAGGGGGCAAAATAAGTAATCTTGGCCACTGAATGCCCTCGTTCCTTCCGTCGGCAGCTTGCAGGGGGTAAAATAAGTCCTTTTGGCCACTCAAAGCCCTCGTTCCTTCCTTGGGCAGCTTCCAGGGGGGCAAAATAAGTCCTATTGGCCACTGAAAACCCTCGTTCCTTCCTTCGACAGCATCGAGGGAAGCAAAGTAACACCTTTTGTCCACTGAAATCCCTCGTTCCTTCCTTCGGCAGCTTCCAGAGGGGCAAAATAAGTCCTCTTGGCCAGTGAAAGCCCTCCTTCCTTCCTTGGGCAGCTTCCAGGGGGACAAAATAAGTCCTCTTGGCTGCTGAAAGCCCTCGTTCCTTCCTTCGGCAGCTTCCAGGGGGGCAAAATAAGTCCTCTTGGACACTGAAAGCCCTCGTTACTTCCATGGGCAACTTCCAGGGGGGCAAAATATGTCCTATTGGCCACTAAAAACCCTCGTTCCTTACTTGGGTAGCTTTCAGGGAGGCAAAATAACTTCCTTTGGCCACTGAAAGCCCTCGTTTCTTCCATGGGCAGCTTCCAGGGGGGCAAAATAAGTCCTCTTTGCCACTGAAAGCCCTCCTTCCTTCCTTGGGCAGCTTCCAGGGGGGCAAAATAAGTCCTCTTGGCCAGTTGAAACCGTCATTGCTTCCTTGGGCAACTTCGAGGGGGGCAAAATAAGTGTTTGTGGCCCCGGAAAGCCTTCGTTCCTTCCTTGGGCAGCTTCTAGGGGGGTAAAATAAGTCCTCTTGGACACGGCAAACCCTCCTTCCTTCCTTGGGCAGCTTCCACCGGGCAAAAAAAGGCCTCTTGGCCACTGAAAGCCCTCGTTCCTTACTTGGGCAGCTTCTAGGGGGCAAAATAAGTCCTCTTGGCCACTGAAAGCCCTCCTTCCTTCCTTTGGCAGCTATAAGGGGGGCAAAATAATTCCTCTTGGCCACTGAAAGCCCTCCTTCCTTCCTTGGGCAGCTTCCAGGGTGACAAAATAAGTCCTTTTGGCGACTGAAAGCCCTCCTTCCTCCCTTGGGCAGCTTCCAAGGGGGAAAACAAGTCCTTTTAGCAAGAGAAAGCGCACATTCCTTTCCTAGAAAGATTCCAAGGCAGAAAAACAAATGCTCTTGGGCACTCAAAGCCCTCATTATTTCCGTGGGCAGCTTCCAGCGAGGCAAAATAAGTCCTCTTTGCCACTGAAAGCCCTCCTTTCTTCCTTGGGCAGCTTCCAGGTGGTCAAAATAAGTCCTCTTGGCCACTGAAAGCCCTAGTTCCTTCCTCCGGCAGCTTCAAGGGGGGCAAAATAAGTCCTCTTGGCCACTGAAAGCCCTCGTTCCTTCCTTCGGCAGCTTCCAGGGGGGCAAAATCAGTCCTCCTGGCTCCTGAAAGCCCTGGTTCCTTCCTTGGGCACCTTCCAGGGGGGCAAAATAAGTCCTCTTGACCACTGAAAGCCCTCGTTCCTTCCTTGGGCAGCTTCCAGGGGGGCAAAAAAAGTCCTCTTGGATACTGAAAGCCCTCCTTCTTTCCTAGGGCAGCTTTCGGGGGGGCAAAATAAGTGCTCTTGGCCACTGAAAGCCCTCGTTCATTCCTTGGACAGCTTCCAGGGGGGCAAAATAAGTCCTCTTGGCCACTGAAAGCCCTCGTTCCTTCCTTCGGTAGCTTCCAGAGGGGCAAAATAAGTCCTCTTGGTCACTAAAAGCCCTCCTTCCTTCCTTGGGCAGCTTCCAGGGGGGCAAAATAAGTCCTCTTGGCCACTGAAAGCCCTCGTTCCTTCCTTCGGCAGCTTCCAGAGGGGCAAAATAAGTCCTCTTGGCCACTAAAAGCCCTCCTTCCTTCCTTCGGCAGCTTCAAGGTGGCAAAATAAGTCCTCTGGGCCACTGAAAGCCCTCGTTCCTTCCTTCGGCAGCTTTCAGAGGGGCAAAATAAGTCCTCTTGGCCTCTGAAAGCCCTCTTTCCTTCCTTTGGCAGGTTCCAGGGGGGCAAAATCAGTCCTCTTGGCCAGTTGAAACCGTCATTGCTTCCTTGGGCAACTTCGAGGGGGGCAAAATTAGTGTTTGTGGCCCCTGAAAGCCTTCGTTCCTTCCTTGGGCAGCTTCCAGGGGGGCAAAATAAGTCCTCTTGGCCACGGGAAACCCTCATTTTTTCCTTGGGCAGCTTCCAGGGGGCAAAAAATGTCCTCTTGGCCACTGAAAGCCCTCAATCCTTCCTTGCACAGCTTCGAGAGGGGCAAAATAAGTCCTTGTGTGTGGCAACTAAAAGCCTTCGTTCCTTCCTTCGGCAGCGTTCAGGGGGGCAAAATAAGTAAATTGGCCACTGAAAACCCTCATTGCTTCCTTTGGTAGCTTCCAGGGGGGCAAAATAAGTCCTCTTGGCCACTAAAAGCCCTCGTTCCTTCCTTGTGCAGCTTCGAGAGGTGCAAAATAAGTCCTCTTGGCCACAGAAAGCCCTCATTCCTTCTTTGGTCAGCTTCGAGGGGGGCAAAATAAGTCCTCTTGGCCACTGAAAGCCCTCCTTCCTTCCATGGGCAGCTTCCAGGGGGCAAAATAAGTCCTTTTGGCCACTGAAAACCCTCGTTCCTTCCTTGGGAAGCTACCAGGGTGGTAAAATAAGTCCTATTGGCCACTGAAATCCTCGTTCCTTCCTTCGGCAGCTTCGAGGGAGGCAAAGTAAGACCTTTGGGCCACTGAAAGCCCTCGTTCCCTTCTTGGGTAGCTTCTAGGGGGGCACAATAGGTCCTCTTGGCCACTGAAAGCCCTTTTTCCTTACTCGGGCAGCTTATACGGGGATAAAATAAGTGCTTTTGGCACTGAAAGCCCTCCATCCTTCCTTCGGCAGCTTCCAGGGGGGCAAACTAAGTCCTCTAGGCCATTGAAAACCCTCGGTCCTTCCTTGGGCAGCTAACAGGGAGGCAAAATAACTTCTTTTCGCCACTGAAAGCCCTCGTTCCTTCCTTGTCCAGCTTCGAGGGCGGCAAAATAAGTCCGCTCGGCCACTAAAAGCCCTCGTTCCTTTCTTGGGCAGCTTCCAGGGGAGCAAAATTAGTACTCTTGGCCACTGAAAGCCCTCCTTCCTTCCTTCGGCAGCTTCCAGGGGGGCAAAATAAGTCCTCTTGCCTACTGAAAACCGTCGTTACTTCCATGGGCAGCTTCCAGAGGGCAAAATAAGTCCTCTTGGCACTGAAAGCCCTCGTTCCTTCCATGCGCAACTTCCAGGGGGGCAAAATAAGTCCTATTGGCCACTGAAAACCCTCGTTCCTTCCTTGGACAGCTTTCAGGGAGGCAAAATAACTTCTTTTGGCCAATGAAAGCCCTCGTTCCTTCCATCGGCAGCTTCCAGGGGGGCAAAATAAGCACTCTTGGCCACTGAAAGCCCTCGTTCCTTCCTTGGGCAGCTTCCAGGGGGGCAAAATAAGCACTCTTGGCCACTGAAAGCCCTCCTTCCTTCCTTGGGCAGCTTCCAGGGGGGCAAAATAAGTCCCCTTGGCCACTAAAAGCCCTTCTTCCTTCCTTGGGCAGCTTCCAGGGGGGCAAAATAAGTCCTTTCGTCCACTGAGAGCCCTCATTCCTTCCTTGGGCAGCGTCCAGGGGGGCAAAATAAGTCCTTTTGCCAATGAAAGCCCTCGTTCCTTTCTTGGGTAGCTTCCAGGGGAGCAAAATAAGTTCTCTTGGCCACTGAAAGCCCTTGTTCCTTACTCGGGCAGCTTATACAAGGGTAAAAGAAGTCCTCCGGGCACTCAAAGCCCTCCATCCTTACTTCGGTAGCTTCCAGGAGGGCAAAAGAAGTCCTCTTGGTCACTGAAAATCCTCGTTCCTTCCTTGGGCAGCTTTCAGGGAGGCAAAATAACTTCTTTTGGCCACTGAAAGCCATCGTTCCTTCCTTCGGCAGCTTCCAGGGGGGCAAAATAAGTCCTCTTGGCCACTGAAAGCCCTCCTTTCTTCCTTGGGCAGCTTCCAGGGGAACAAAATAAGTCCTCTAGGCCTCTCAAAGCCCTTGTTCCTTCCTTTCGCAGGTCCAAGGGGGGCAAAATCAGTCCTCTTGGCAAGTTGAGACCGTCATTGCTTCCTTTGGCAACTTCGAGGGGGACAAAATCAGTGTTTGTGGCCCCTGAAAGCCCTCGTTCCTTCCTTCGGCAGCTTCCAGCGGGGCAAAATAAGTCCTCTTGGCCACTGAAAGCCCTCCTTCCTTCCGTGGGCAGCTTCCAGGAGGGCAAAATAAGTCCTCTTGGCCACTGAAAGCCCACATTCCTTCCTTGGGCAGCTTCTAGGGCGGAAAAATAATTTCTCTTGGCCACTGAAAGCCCTCCTTCCTTCCGTGGGCAGCTTCTAGGGGGACAAAATAAGTCCTGTTGGCCACTGAAAGCCCTCCTTCATCCTTGGGCAGCTTCCAGGGGGGCAAAACAAGGCCTTCTGGACACAGAAAGCGCACATTCCTTTCCTTGAAACATTCAAGGGGAGAAAAATAAGTGCTCTTGGGCACTGAAAGCCCTCAGTGCTTCCTTAGGCAGCTTCCAGGGGGGCAAAATAACTCCTCTTTGCCACTGAAATCCCTCGTTCCTTCCTTGGGCAGCTTCGAGGTGGTCAAAATAAGTCCTCTTGGCCACTGAAAGCCGTAGTTCCTTTCTTCGGCAGCTTCAAGGGGTGCAAAATAAGTCCTCTTGGCCACTGAAAGCCCTCGTTCCTTCCTTGGGCAGCTTCCAGGGGGGCAAAATAAGTCCTCTTGGACACTGAAAGCCCTCCATCCTTACTTGGGCAGCTTCCAGGGGGCAAAATAAGTCCTCTTGGCCACTCAAAGCCCTCGTTACTTCGTTGATAAGCTTCCAGGGGGGCAAAAGAAGTCCTCTTCGCCACTGAAAGCCCTCGCTGCTTCCTACGGCAGCTTCGAGGGGGGCAAAATAAGTCCTCTTGGCAACTGAAAGGTCTTGTTCCTTCCTTGGGTAGCTTCCAGGGGGGCAAAATAAGTCCTCTTGGCCACTGAAAACCCTCATTACTTCCATGGGCAGCTTCCAGGGTGGTAAAATAAGTCCTCTTAGCCACTAAAACCCCTGATTCCTTCCTTGGGGAGCTTCCAGGGGGGCAAAATGAGACTTCTTGGCCACTGAAAGCACTCGTTCCTTCCTTCGGCAGCTTCCGGGGGGGCAAAATCAGTCCTCCTGGCCCCTGAAAGCCCTGGTTCCTTCCTTGGGCACCTTCCAGGGGGGCAAAATAAGTACTCTTGGCCACTGAAAGCCCTCGTTCCTTCCTTCGGCAGCTTCCAGAGGGGCAAAATAAGTCCTCTTGGCCACTAAAAGCCCTCCTTCCTTCCTTGGGCAGCTTCCAGGGGGGCAAAATAAGTCCTCTTGGCCACTGAAAGCCCTCGTTCCTTCCTTCGGCAGCTTCCAGAGGGGCAAAATAAGTCCTCTTGGCCACTAAAAGCCCTCCTTCCTTCCTTCGGCAGCTTCAAGGTGGCAAAATAAGGCCTCTGGGCCACTGAAAGCCCTCGTTCCTTCCTTCGGCAGCTTTCAGAGGGGCAAAATAAGTCCTCTTGGCCTCTGAAAGCCCTCGTTCCTTCCTTTGGCAGGTTCCAGGGGGGCAAAATCAGTCCTCTTGGCCAGTTGAAACCGTCATTGCTTCCTTGGGCAACTTCGAGGGGGGCAAAATAAGTGTTTGTGGCCCCTGAAAGCCTTCGTTCCTTCCTTGGGCAGCTTCCAGGGGGGCAAAATAAGTCCTCTTGGCCACGGGAAACCCTCATTTCTTCCTTGGGCAGCTTCCAGGGGGCAAAATATGTCCTCTTGACCACTGAAAGCCCTCAATCCTTCCTTGCGCAGCTTCGAGAGGGGCAAAATAAGTCCTTGTGTGTGGCAACTAAAAGCCTTCGTTCCTTCCTTTGGCAGCGTTCAGGGGGGCAAAATAAGTAATCTTGGCCACTGAAAACCCTCATTGCTTCCTTTGGTAGCTTCCAGGGGGGCAAAATAAGTCCTCTTGGCCACTAAAAGCCCTCGTTCCTTCCTTGTGCAGCTTCGAGAGGTGCAAAATAAGTCCTCTTGGCCACAGTAAGCCCTCATTCCTTCTTTGGTCAGCTTCGAGGGGGGCAAAATAAGTCCTCTTGGCCACTGAAAGCCCTCCTTCCTTCCATGGGCAGCTTCCAGGGGGCAAAATAAGTCCTTTTGGCCACTGAAAGCCCTCGTTCCTTCCTTCGGCAGCTACCAGGGGGGTAAAATAAGTCCTATTGGCCACTGAAATCCTCGTTCCTTCCTTCGGCAGCTTCGAGGGAGGCAAAGTAAGACCTTTGGGCCACTGAAAGCCCTCGTTCCCTTCTTCGGTAGCTTCTAGGGGGGCACAATAGGTCCTCTTGGCCACTGAAAGCCCTTTTTCCTTACTCGGGCAGCTTATACGGGGATAAAATAAGTGCTTTTGGCACTGAAAGCCCTCCATCCTTCCTTCGGCAGCTTCCAGGGGGGCAAACTAAGTCCTCTAGGCCATTGAAAACCCTCGGTCCTTCCTTGGGCAGCTAACAGGGAGGCAAAATAACTTCTTTTCGCCACTGAAAGCCCTCGTTCCTTCCTTGTCCAGCTTCGAGGGCGGCAAAATAAGTCCGCTCGGCCACTAAAAGCCCTCGTTCCTTTCTTGGGCAGCCTCCAGGGGGGCAAAATTAGTACTCTTGGCCACTGAAAACCCTCCTTCCTTCCTTCGGCAGCTTCCAGGGGGGCAAAATAAGTCCTCTTGCCTACTGAAAACCGTCGTTACTTCCATGGGCAGCTTCCAGGGGGCAAAATAAGTCCTCTTGGCACTGAAAGCCCTCGTTCCTTCCATGCGCAACTTCCAGGGGGGCAAAATAAGTCCTATTGGCCACTGAAAACCCTCGTTTCTTCCTTGGACAGCTTTCAGGGAGGCAAAATAACTTCTTTTGGCCAATGAAAGCCCTCGTTCCTTCCATCGGCAGCTTCCAGGGGGGCAAAATAAGCACTCTTGGCCACTGAAAGCCCTCGTTCCTTCCTTGGGCAGCTTCCAGGGGGGCAAAATAAGCACTCTTGGCCACTGAAAGCCCTCCTTCCTTCCTTGGGCAGCTTCCAGGGGGGCAAAATAAGTCCCCTTGGCCACTAAAAGCCCTTCTTCCTTCCTTGGGCAGCTTCCAGGGGGGCAAAATAAGTCCTTTCGTCCACTGAGAGCCCTCATTCCTTCCTTGGGCAGCGTCCAGGGGGGCAAAATAAGTCCTTTTGCCAATGAAAGCCCTCGTTCCTTTCTTGGGTAGCTTCCAGGGGAGCAAAATAAGTTCTCTTGGCCACTGAAAGCCCTTGTTCCTTACTCGGGCAGCTTATACAAGGGTAAAAGAAGTCCTCCGGGCACTCAAAGCCCTCCATCCTTACTTCGGTAGCTTCCAGGAGGGCAAAAGAAGTCCTCTTGGTCACTGAAAATCCTCGTTCCTTCCTTGGGCAGCTTTCAGGGAGGCAAAATAACTTCTTTTGGCCACTGAAAGCCATCGTTCCTTCCTTCGACAGCTTCCAGGGGGGCAAAATAAGTCCTCTTGGCCACTGAAAGCCCTCCTTTCTTCCTTGGGCAGCTTCCAGGGGAACAAAATAAGTCCTCTAGGCCTCTCAAAGCCCTTGTTCCTTCCTTTCGCAGGTCCAAGGGGGGCAAAATCAGTCCTCTTGGCAAGTTGAGACCGTCATTGCTTCCTTTGGCAACTTCGAGGGGGACAAAATCAGTGTTTGTGGCCCCTGAAAGCTCTCGTTCCTTCCATCGGCAGCTTCCAGCGGGGCAAAATAAGTCCTCTTGGCCACTGAAAGCCCTCCTTACTTCCTTGGGCAGCTTCCAGGAGGGCAAAATAAGTCCTCTTGGCCACTGAAAGCCCACATTCCTTCCTTGGGCAGCTTCTAGGGCGGAAAAATAATTTCTCTTGGCCACTGAAAGCCCTCCTTCCTTCCGTGGGCAGCTTCTAGGGGGACAAAATAAGTCCTGTTGGCCACTGAAAGCCCTCCTTCATCCTTGGGTAGCTTCCAGGGGGGCAAAACAAGGCCTTTCGGACACAGAAAGCGCACATTCCTTTCCTTGAAACATTCAAGGGGAGAAAAATAAGTGCTCTTGGGCACTGAAAGCCCTCAGTGCTTCCTTAGGCAGCTTCCAGGGGGGCAAAATAACTCCTCTTTGCCACTGAAATCCCTCGTTCCTTCCTTGGGCAGCTTCGAGGTGGTCAAAATAAGTCCTCTTGGCCACTGAAAGCCGTAGTTCCTTTCTTCGGCAGCTTCAAGGGGTGCAAAATAAGTCCTCTTGGCCACTGAAAGCCCTCGTTCCTTCCTTGGGCAGCTTCCAGGGGAGCAAAATAAGTCCTCTTGGACACTGAAAGCCCTCCATCCTTACTTGGGCAGCTTCCAGGGGGCAAAATAAGTCCTCTTGGCCACTCAAAGCCCTCGTTCCTTCCTTGATAAGCTTCCAGGGGGGCAAAAGAAGTCCTCTTGGCCACTGAAAGCCCTCGCTGCTTCCTACGGCAGCTTCGAGGGGGGCAAAATAAGTCCTCTTGGCAACTGAAAGGCCTTGTTCCGTCCTTGGGTAGCTTCCAGGGGGGCAAAAGAAGTCCTCTTGGCCACTGAAAACGCTCATTACTTCCATGGGCAGCTTCCAGGGTGGTAAAATAAGTCCTCTTAGCCACTAAAACCCCTTATTCCTTCCTTGGGGAGCTTCCAAGGGGGCAAAATGAGACTTCTTGGCCACTGAAAGCCCTTGTTCCTTCCTTGGGCAGTTTCCAGGGCGGCAAAATAAGTCCTGTTGGCCACTGAAAGTCCTCGTTCCTTCCTTGGGCAGTTTCCAGGGGGGCAAAATAAGTCCTAGTGGCAACTGATAGCCCTCGTTCCTTCCTTGGGCGGCTTCCAGGGGGGCAAAATAAGTCCTCTTGGCCACTGAAAGCCCTCGTTCCTTCCTTCGGCAGCTTCCAGGGGGGCAAAATAAGTCCTCTTGGACACTGAAAGCCCTCCTTCCTTTCTTGGGCAGCTTTCAGGGGGCAGAATAAGTCCTCTTGGCCACTCAAAGCCCTCGTTCCTTCCTTGATAAGCTTCCAGGGGGGCAAAAGAAGTCCGCTTCGCCACTGAAAGCCCTCGCTGCTTCCTACGGTAGCTTCCAGGGGGCAAAATAAGTCCTCTTGGCAACTGAAAGGCCTTGTTCCTTCCGTGGGTAGCTTCCAGGGGAGCAAAATAAGGCCTCGCGTCAACTGAAAGCCCTCGTTCCTTCCCTGGGAAGCTTCCAGGGGGGCAAAATAAGTCCTCTTGGCCACTGAAAACCCTCATTACTTCCATGGGAAGCTTCCAGGGTGGTAAAATAAGTCCTTTTAGCAACTAAAAACCCTTATTCCTTCCTTGGGGAGCTTCCAGGGGGGCAAAATGAGACTTCTTGGCCACTGAAAGCCCTTGTTCCTAACTTGGGCAGTTTCCAGGGCGGCAAAATAAGTCCTCTTCGCCACTGAGAGCCCTCGTTCCTTCCTTGGGCAGTTTCCAGGGGGGCAAAATACGTCCTAGTGGCAACTGATAGCCCTCGTTCCTTCCTTGGGCGGCTTCCAGGGGGGCAAAATAAGTCCTCTTGGCCACTGAAAGCCCTCGTTCCTTCATTCGGCAGTTTCCAGGGCGGCAAAATAAGTCCTCTTGGCCACTGAAACACCTTTCTCCTTACTCGGGCAGCTTATACGGGGATAAAATAAGTCCTCTTGGCACTGAAAGCCCTCCATCCCTCCTTCGGCAGCTTCCAGGGGGGCAAAATAAGTCCTCTCGGCCACTGAAAACCCTCGGTCCTTCCTTGGGCAGCTAACAGGGAGGTAAAATCCCTTCTTTTCGCCACAGAAAGCCCTCGTTCCTTCCTTGTGCAGCTTCCAGGGGGGCAAAATAAGTCCTCTTGGCCACTAAAATCCCTTCCTTGGGCAGCTTCCAGGGGGGCAAAATTAGTACTCTTGGCCACTGAAAGCCCTCCTTTCTTCCTTGGGCAGTTTCCAGGGGGGCAAAATAAGTCCTCTTGGTCACTGAAAGCCCTCGTTCCTTCGATGGGCAACTTCCAGGGGGGCAAAATAAGTCCTATTGGCCACTGAAAACCCTCGTTCCTTCCTTGGGCAGCTTTCAGGGAGGCAAAATAACTTCTTTTGGCCACTGACAGCCCTCGTTCCTTCCTTGGGCAGCTTCCAGGGGGGCAAAATAAGCACTCTTGGCCACTGAAAGTCCTCGTTCCTTCCTTGGGCAGCTTCCAGGGCGGCAAAATAAGTCCTCTTGGACACTGAAAGCCCTCCTTCCTTCCTTGGGCAGCTTCCAGGGGCGCAAAATAAGTCCTTTTGTCCACTGAGAGCCCTCATTCCTTCCTTGGGCAGCTTCCAGGGGGGCAAAATAAGTCCTTTTGCCAATGAAAGCCCTCGTTCCTTTCTTGGGTAGCGTCTAGGAGAGCAAAATAAGTCCTTTTGGCCACTGAAAGCCCTTGTTCCTTACTTGGGCAGCTTATAAAGGGATAAAAGAAGTCCTCTTGGAACTGAAAGCCCTCCATCCTTCCTTCGGTAGCTTCCAGGTGGGCAAAAGAAGTCCTCTTGGCCACTGAAAACCCTCGTTCCTTCCTTAGACAGCTTTCAGGGAGGCAAAATAACTTCTTTTGGCCACTGATAGCGATCGTTCCTTTCTTCGGCAGCTTCCAGGGGGGCAAAATAAGGTCTCTTGGCCACTGAAAGCCATCCTTCCTTCCTTGGGCAGCTTCCAGAGGGGCAAAATAAGTCCTTTTGGCCACTGAAAGCCCTCCTTCCTTCCTTGGGAAGCTTCCAGGGGGGCAAAATAAGTCCTCGTTGCAACTGAAAGCCCTCGTTCCTTCCTTGGGCAGCTTTCAGGGGGTCAAAATAAGTCCTCTTCGCCACTGAAAGCCCTCCTTCCTTCCTTGGGCAGCTTCCAGGGGGGCAGAATAAGTCCTCTTCGCCACTCAAAGCCCTCGTTCCTTCCTTGGGCAGTTTCCAGGGGGGCAAAAGAAGTCCTCTTGGCCACAGAAAGCCCTCGTTCCTTCCTTGGGAAGCTTCCAGGGGGGCAAAATAAATCCTCTTGGCCACTTAAAGCCCCTGTTCCTTCCTTGGGCAGCTTCCAGGGGAGCAAAATAAGTCCTCGTGGCAACTGAAAGCCCTCATTCCTTCCTTGGGCAGTTTCCAGGGGGGCAAAATAAGTCCTCTTGGCCACTGAAAACCCTCATTACTTCCTTCGGCAACTTCCCGGGGGGCAAAATAAGTCCTCTCGGCCACTGAAAGCCCTCGTTCCTTCCTTCGGAAGCTTACAGGGGGGCAAAATGAGTCCTCTTGGCAACTCAAACAGCTCATTTCTTCCTTGGGAAGCTTCCAGGGGGGCAAAATAAGTCCTGTGGACGAATGAAACCCCTCGTTCCTTACTTCGGCAACTTCCATGGGGGCAAAATAAGTCCTCTTGGCCACTGAAAGCCCTCGTTCCTTCCTTGGGCAGATTCCAGGGGGGCAAAGGCAGTCCTCTTGGACACTGAAAGCCCTCGTTCCTTCCTTGGGCAGCTTGAAGGGGCGCAAAAGGAGTCCTCTTTGCCACTAAAAACCCTCCTTCCTTCCTTCGGGAGCTTCCAGCGGGGCAAAATGAGTCCTCTTGGACACTGAAAGCCCTCGTTCCTTCCTTCGGCAGCTTCCAGGGGGGAAAATGAGTCCTCTTGGCCACTGAAAGCCCTCGTTCCTTCCTTCGGCAGCTTCCAGCGGGGCAAAATAAGTCCTCTTGGCCACTAGAAGCCGTCCTTCCTTCCTTGGGCAGCTAACAGGGGGGCAGAATAAGTCCTCCTGGCCACTAAAAGCCCTCGTTCCTTCCTTGTGCAGCTTCGAGAGGTGCAAAATAAGTACTCTTGGCCACTGAAAGCCCTCATTCCTTCTTTGGTCAGCTTCGAGGGGGGCAAAATAAGTCCTCTTGGCCACTGAAAGCCCTCCTTCCTTCAATGGGCAGCTTCCACGGGGCAAAATAAGTCCTCTTGGCCACTGAATGCTCTCGTTCCTTCCGTCGGCAGCTTACAGGGGGTAAAATAAGTCCTTTTCGCCACTGAAAGCCCTCGTTCCTTCCTTGGGCAGCTTCTAGGGGGGTAAAATAAGTCCTATTGGCCACTGAAATCCTCGTTCCTTCCTTCGGCAGCTTCGAGGGAGGCAAAGTAAGACCTTTGGGCCACTGAAAGCCCTCGTTCCTTTCTTGGGTAGCTTCTAGGGGGGCACAATAGGTCCTCTTGGCCACTGAAAGCCCTTTTTCCTTACTCGGGCAGCTTATACGGGGATAAAATAAGTGCTTTTGGCACTGAAAGCCCTCCATCCTTCCTTCGGCAGCTTCCAGGGGGGCAAATTAAGTCCTCTAGGCCATTGAAAACCCTCGGTCCTTCCTTGGGCAGCTAACAGGGAGGCAAAATAACTTCTTTTCGCCACTGAAAGCCCTCGTTCCTTCCTTGTCCAGCTTCGAGGGCGGCAAAATAAGTCCTCTTGGCCACTAAAAGCCCTCGTTCCTTCCTTGGGCAGCTTCCAGGGGGACCAAATAAGTCCTATTGGCCACTGAAAGCCCTCGTTCCTTCCTTGGGCAGTTTCCAGGGGGGCAAAATAAGTCCTAGTGGCAACTGATAGCCCTCGTTCCTTCATTGGGTGGCTTCCAGGGGGGCAAAATAAGTCCTCTTCGCCACTGAAAGCACGCGTTCCTTCATTCGGCAGTTTCCAGGGCGGCAAAATAAGTCCTAGTGGCAACTGATAGCACTCGTTCCTTCCTTGGGCGGCTTCCAGGAGGGCAAAATAAGTCCTCTTGGCCACTGAAAGCCCTCGTTCCTTCCTTCGGCAGTTTCCAGGGCGGCAAAATAACTCCTCTTGGCCACTGAAAGCCCTCGTTCCTTCCTTGGGCAGCTTCCAGGGGGGCAAAATAAGTCCTCTTGGCCAATGAAAGCCCTCGTTCCTTCATTGGGCAGCGTCCAGGGGGGCAAAATAAGTCCTTGAGGGCACTGAAAGCCCTCGTTGCTTCCTTGGGCAGCTTCCAGGGAGGCAAAATAAGTCCTCTTGGCCAATGAAAGCCCTCCTTCCTTCCTTGGGCAGCTTCCAGGGGGTAAAACAAGTCCTTTTGGCCACAGAAATGGCACATTCCTTTCCTGGAAAGATTCCAGGGGGGCAAAATAAGTCCTCTTGGGCACTGAAAGCCCTCATTGCATCCTTGGGCAGCTTCCAGGGGGGCAGAATAAGTCCTCTTCGTCTCTGAAAGCCCTAGTTCCTTCCTTCGGCAGCTTCAAAGGGGGGCAAAATAAGTACTCTTGGCCGCTGAAAGCCCTCGTTCCTTCCTTGGGCAGCTTCCAGGGGGGTAAAATCAGTCCTCTTGGCCACTGAAAGACGTCGTTCCTTCCTTGGAAAGCTTCCCGGGGGGCAAAATAAGTCCTCTTGGCCACTAGAAGCTCTCGTTCTTTCCTTGGGCAGCTTACAGGGGGGCAAAATAAGTCCTCTTGGCCACTGAAAGCCCTCCGTCCTTCCTTGGGCAGCTTCCAGGGGGGCAAAATAAGTCCTTTTGTCCACTGAAAGCCCTCATTCCTTCCTTGGGTAGCTTACAGGGGGGCAAAATAAGTCCTTTTGGCCACTGAAAGCCCTCCTTCCTTTCTTGGGTAGCTTATAGGGGGGCACAATAAGTCCTCTTGGCCACTGAAAGCCCTTTCTCCTTACTCGGGCAGCTTATACGGGGATAAAATAAGTCCTCTCGGCACTGAAAGCCCTCCATCCCACCTTCGGCAGCTTCCAGGGGGGCAAAATAAGTCCTCTCGGCCACTGAAAACCCTCGGTCCTTCCTTGGGCAGCTAACAGGGAGGCAAAATCACTTCTTTTCGCAACTGAAAGCCATCGTTCTTTCCTTGTGCAGCTTCCAGGGGGGCAAAATAAGTCCTCTTGGCGACTAAAAGCCCTCGTTCCTTCCTTGGGCAGCTTCCAGGGGGGCAAAATTAGTACTCTTGG
Source organism: Cyclura pinguis (assembly GCA_030412105.1). Taxonomy (NCBI): domain Eukaryota; kingdom Metazoa; phylum Chordata; class Lepidosauria; order Squamata; family Iguanidae; genus Cyclura; species Cyclura pinguis. The sequence goes on from CM059600.1 coordinate 5,405,198, forward strand.
CCACAGAAAGCCCTCATTCCTTCTTTGGTCAGCTTCGAGGGGGGCAAAATAAGTCCTCTTGGCCACTGAAAGCCCTCCTTCCTTCAATGGGCAGCTTCCAGGGGGCAAAATAAGTCCTTTTGGCCACTGAAAGCCCTCGTTCCTTCCTTGGGCAGCTTCCAGGGGGGTAAAATAAGTCCTATTGGCCACTGAAATCCTCGTTCCTTCCTTCGGCAGCTTCGAGGGAGGCAAAGTAAGACCTTTGGGCCACTGAAAGCCCTCGTTCCCTTCTTGGGTAGCTTCTAGGGTGGCTCAATAGGTCCTCTTGGCCACTGAAAGCCCTTTTTCCTTACTCGGGCAGCTTATACGGGGATAAAATAAGTGCTTTTGGCACTGAAAGCCCTCCATCCTTCCTTCGGCAGCTTCCAGGGGGGCAAACTAAGTCCTCTAGGCCATTGAAAACCCTCGGTCCTTCCTTGGGCAGCTAACAGGGAGGCAAAATAACTTCTTTTCGCCACTGAAAGCCCTCGTTCCTTCCTTGTCCAGCTTCGAGGGCGGCAAAATAAGTCCGCTCGGCCACTAAAAGCCCTCGTTCCTTTCTTGGGCAGCTTCCAGGGGGGCAAAATTAGTACTCTTGGCAACTGAAAGCCCTCCTTCCTTCCTTCGGCAGCTTCCAGGGGGGCAAAATAAGTCCTCTTGCCTACTGAAAACCGTCGTTACTTCCATGGGCAGCTTCCAGGGGGCAAAATAAGTCCTCTTGGCACTGAAAGCCCTCGTTCCTTCCATGCGCAACTTCCAGGGGGGCAAAATAAGTCCTATTGGCCACTGAAAACCCTCGTTCCTTCCTTGGACAGCTTTCAGGGAGGCAAAATAACTTCTTTTGGCCAATGAAAGCCCTCGTTCCTTCCATGGGCAGCTTCCAGGGGGGCAAAATAAGCACTCTTGGCCACTGAAAGCCCTCGTTCCTTCCTTGGGCAGCTTCCAGGGGGGCAAAATAAGCACTCTTGACCACTGAAAGCCCTCCTTCCTTCCTTGGGCAGCATCCAGGGCGGCAAAATAAGTCCCCTTGGCCACTAAAAGCCCTTCTTCCTTCCTTGGGAAGCTTCCAGGGGGGCAAAATAAGTCCTTTCGTCCACTGAGAGCCCTCATTCCTTCCTTGGGCAGCGTCCAGGGGGGCAAAATAAGTCCTTTTGCCTATGAAAGCCCTCGTTCCTTTCTTGGGTAGCTTCCAGGGGAGCAAAATAAGTTCTCTTGGCCACTGAAAGCCCTTGTTCCTTACTCGGGCAGCTTATACAAGGGCAAAATAAGTCCTCTTGGCCACTGAAAGCCCACATTCCTTCCTTGGGCAGCTTCTAGGGCGGAAAAATAATTTCTCTTGGCCACTGAAAGCCCTCCTTCCTTCCGTGGGCAGCTTCTAGGGGGACAAAATAAGTCCTGTTGGCCACTGAAAGCCCTCCTTCATCCTTGGGCAGCTTCCAGGGGGGCAAAACAAGGCCTTTTGGACACAGAAAGTGCACATTCCTTTCCTTGAAACATTCAAGGGGAGAAAAATAAGTGCTCTTGGGCACTGAAAGCCCTCAGTGCTTCCTTAGGCAGCTTCCAGGGGGGCAAAATAACTCCTCTTTGCCACTGAAATCCCTCGTTCCTTCCTTGGGCAGCTTCGAGGTGGTCAAAATAAGTCCTCTTGGCCACTGAAAGCCGTAGTTCCTTTCTTCGGCAGCTTCAAGGGGTGCAAAATAAGTCCTCTTGGCCACTGAAAGCCATCGTTCCTTCCTTGGGCAGCTTCCAGGGGGGCAAAATAAGTCCTCTTGGATACTGAAAGCCCTCCTTCCTTACTTGGGCAGCTTCCAGGGGGCAAAATAAGTCCTCTTGGCCACTCAAAGCCCTCGTTCCTTCCTTGATAAGCTTCCAGGGGGGCAAAAGAAGTCCTCTTCACCACTGAAAGCCCTCGCTGCTTCCTACGGCAGCTTCGAGGGGGGCAAAATAAGTCCTCTTGGAAACTGAAAGGCCTTGTTCCGTCCTTGGGTAGCTTCCAGGGGGGCAAAAGAAGTCCTCTTGGCCACTAAAATCCCTTCCTTGGGCAGCTTCCAGGGGGGCAAAATTAGTACTCTTGGCCACTGAAAGCCCTCCTTTCTTCCTTGGGCAGTTTCCAGGGGGGCAAAATAAGTCCTCTTGGTCACTGAAAGCCCTCGTTCCTTCGATGGGCAACTTCCAGGGGGGCAAAATAAGTTCCTTGGGCAGCTTCCAGGGCGGCAAAATAAGTCCTCTTGGACACTGAAAGCCCTCCTTCCTTCCTTGGGCAGCTTCCAGGGGGGCAAAATAAGTCCTTTTGTCCACTGAGAGCCCTCATTCCTTCCTTGGGCAGCTTCCAGGGGGGCAAAATAAGTCCTTTTGCCAATGAAAGCCCTCGTTCCTTTCTTGGGTAGCGTCTAGGAGAGCAAAATAAGTCCTTTTGGCCACTGAAAGCACTTGTTCCTTACTCGGGCAGCTTATAAAGGGATAAAAGAAGTCCTCTTGGAACTGAAAGCCCTCCATCCTTCCTTCGGTAGCTTCCAGGGGGGCAAAAGAAGTCCTCTTGGCCACTGAAAACCCTCGTTCCTTCCTTAGACAGCTTTCAGGGAGGCAAAATAACTTCTTTTGGCCACTGATAGCGATCGTTCCGTTCTTCGGCAGCTTCCAGGGGGGCAAAATAAGGCCTGTTGGCCACTGAAAGCCATCCTTCCTTCCTTGGGCAGCTTCCAGAGGGGCAAAATAAGTCCTTTTGGCCACTGAAAGCCCTCCTTCCTTCCTTGGGAAGCTTCCAGGGGGGCAAAATAAGTCCTCGTTGCAACTGAAAGCCCTCGTTCCTTCCTTGGGCAGCTTTCAGGGGGTCAAAATAAGTCCGCTTCGCCACTGAAAGCCCTCCTTCCTTCCTTGGGCAGCTTCCAGGGGGGCAGAATAAGTCCTCTTCGCCACTCAAAGCCCTCGTTCCTTCCTTGGGCAGTTTCCAGGGGGGCAAAAGAAGTCCTCTTGGCCACTGAAAGCCCTCGTTCCTTCCTTGGGAAGCTTCCAGGGGGGCAAAATAAATCCTCTTGGCCACTTAAAGCCCCTGTTCCTTCCTTGGGCAGCTTCCAAGGGAGCAAAATAAGTCCTCGTGGCAAGTGAAAGCCCTCATTCCTTCCTTGGGCAGCTTCCAGGGGGGCAAAATAAGTCCTCTTGGCCACTGAAAACCCTCATTACTTCCTTGGGCAACTTCCCGGGGGGCAAAATAAGTCCTCTCGGCCACTGAAAGCCCTCGTTCCTTCCTTCGGAAGCTTACAGGGGGGAAAAATGAGTCCTCTTGGCAACTCAAACACCTCATTTCTTCCTTGGGAAGCTTCCAGGGGGGCAAAATAAGTCCTGTGGATGAATGAAACCCCTCGTTCCTTACTTCGGCAGCTTCCATGGGGGCAAAATAAGTCCTCTTGGCCACTGAAAGCCCTCGTTCCTTCCTTGGGCAGATTCCAGGGGGGCAAAAGCAGTCCTCTTGGCCACTGAAAGCCCTCGTTCCTTCCTTGGGCAGCTTGAAGGGGCGCAAAAGGAGTCCTCTTTGCCACTAAAAACCCTCCTTCCTTCCTTCGGGAGCTTCCAGCGGGGCAAAATGAGTCCTCTTGGACACTGAAAGCCCTCGTTCCTTCATTCGGCAGTTTCCAGGGCGGCAAAATAAGTCCTCTTGGCCACTGAAACACCTTTCTCCTTACTCGGGCAGCTTATACGGGGATAAAATAAGTCCTCTTGGCACTGAAAGCCCTCCATCCCTCCTTCGGCAGCTTCCAGGGGGGCAAAATAAGTCCTCTCGGCCACTGAAAACCCTCGGTCCTTCCTTGGGCAGCTAACAGGGAGGTAAAATCCCTTCTTTTCGCCACAGAAAGCCCTCGTTCCTTCCTTGTGCAGCTTCCAGGGGGGCAAAATAAGTCCTCTTGGCCACTAAAATCCCTTCCTTGGGCAGCTTCCAGGGGGGCAAAATTAGTACTCTTGGCCACTGAAAGCCCTCCTTTCTTCCTTGGGCAGTTTCCAGGGGGGCAAAATAAGTCCTCTTGGTCACTGAAAGCCCTCGTTCCTTCGATGGGCAACTTCCAGGGGGGCAAAATAAGTCCTATTGGCCACTGAAAACCCTCGTTCCTTCCTTGGGCAGCTTTCAGGGAGGCAAAATAACTTCTTTTGGCCACTGACAGCCCTCGTTCCTTCCTTGGGCAGCTTCCAGGGGGGCAAAATAAGCACTCTTGGCCACTGAAAGTCCTCGTTCCTTCCTTGGGCAGCTTCCAGGGCGGCAAAATAAGTCCTCTTGGACACTGAAAGCCCTCCTTCCTTCCTTGGGCAGCTTCCAGGGGGGCAAAATAAGTCCTTTTGTCCACTGAGAGCCCTCATTCCTTCCTTGGGCAGCTTCCAGGGGGGCAAAATAAGTCCTTTTGCCAATGAAAGCCCTCGTTCCTTTCTTGGGTAGCGTCTAGGAGAGCAAAATAAGTCCTTTTGGCCACTGAAAGCCCTTGTTCCTTACTCGGGCAGCTTATAAAGGGATAAAAGAAGTCCTCTTGGAACTGAAAGCCCTCCATCCTTCCTTCGGTAGCTTCCAGGTGGGCAAAAGAAGTCCTCTTGGCCACTGAAAACCCTCGTTCCTTCCTTAGACAGCTTTCAGGGAGGCAAAATAACTTCTTTTGGCCACTGATAGCGATCGTTCCTTTCTTCGGCAGCTTCCAGGGGGGCAAAATAAGGTCTCTTGGCCACTGAAAGCCATCCTTCCTTCCTTGGGCAGCTTCCAGAGGGGCAAAATAAGTCCTTTTGGCCACTGAAAGCCCTCCTTCCTTCCTTGGGAAGCTTCCAGGGGGGCAAAATAAGTCCTCGTTGCAACTGAAAGCCCTCGTTCCTTCCTTGGGCAGCTTTCAGGGGGTCAAAATAAGTCCTCTTCGCCACTGAAAGCCCTCCTTCCTTCCTTGGGCAGCTTCCAGGGGGGCAGAATAAGTCCTCTTCGCCACTCAAAGCCCTCGTTCCTTCCTTGGGCAGTTTCCAGGGGGGCAAAAGAAGTCCTCTTGGCCACAGAAAGCCCTCGTTCCTTCCTTGGGAAGCTTCCAGGGGGGCAAAATAAATCCTCTTGGCCACTTAAAGCCCCTGTTCCTTCCTTGGGCAGCTTCCAGGGGAGCAAAATAAGTCCTCGTGGCAACTGAAAGCCCTCATTCCTTCCTTGGGCAGTTTCCAGGGGGGCAAAATAAGTCCTCTTGGCCACTGAAAACCCTCATTACTTCCTTCGGCAACTTCCCGGGGGGCAAAATAAGTCCTCTCGGCCACTGAAAGCCCTCGTTCCTTCCTTCGGAAGCTTACAGGGGGGCAAAATGAGTCCTCTTGGCAACTCAAACAGCTCATTTCTTCCTTGGGAAGCTTCCAGGGGGGCAAAATAAGTCCTGTGGACGAATGAAACCCCTCGTTCCTTACTTCGGCAACTTCCATGGGGGCAAAATAAGTCCTCTTGGCCACTGAAAGCCCTCGTTCCTTCCTTGGGCAGATTCCAGGGGGGCAAAGGCAGTCCTCTTGGACACTGAAAGCCCTCGTTCCTTCCTTGGGCAGCTTGAAGGGGCGCAAAAGGAGTCCTCTTTGCCACTAAAAACCCTCCTTCCTTCCTTCGGGAGCTTCCAGCGGGGCAAAATGAGTCCTCTTGGACACTGAAAGCCCTCGTTCCTTCCTTCGGCAGCTTCCAGGGGGGAAAATGAGTCCTCTTGGCCACTGAAAGCCCTCGTTCCTTCCTTCGGCAGCTTCCAGCGGGGCAAAATAAGTCCTCTTGGCCACTAGAAGCCGTCCTTCCTTCCTTGGGCAGCTAACAGGGGGGCAGAATAAGTCCTCCTGGCCACTAAAAGCCCTCGTTCCTTCCTTGTGCAGCTTCGAGAGGTGCAAAATAAGTACTCTTGGCCACTGAAAGCCCTCATTCCTTCTTTGGTCAGCTTCGAGGGGGGCAAAATAAGTCCTCTTGGCCACTGAAAGCCCTCCTTCCTTCAATGGGCAGCTTCCACGGGGCAAAATAAGTCCTCTTGGCCACTGAATGCTCTCGTTCCTTCCGTCGGCAGCTTACAGGGGGTAAAATAAGTCCTTTTCGCCACTGAAAGCCCTCGTTCCTTCCTTGGGCAGCTTCTAGGGGGGTAAAATAAGTCCTATTGCCCACTGAAATCCTCGTTCCTTCCTTCGGCAGCTTCGAGGGAGGCAAAGTAAGACCTTTGGGCCACTGAAAGCCCTCGTTCCTTTCTTGGGTAGCTTCTAGGGGGGCACAATAGGTCCTCTTGGCCACTGAAAGCCCTTTTTCCTTACTCGGGCAGCTTATACGGGGATAAAATAAGTGCTTTTGGCACTGAAAGCCCTCCATCCTTCCTTCGGCAGCTTCCAGGGGGGCAAATTAAGTCCTCTAGGCCATTGAAAACCCTCGGTCCTTCCTTGGGCAGCTAACAGGGAGGCAAAATAACTTCTTTTCGCCACTGAAAGCCCTCGTTCCTTCCTTGTCCAGCTTCGAGGGCGGCAAAATAAGTCCTCTTGGCCACTAAAAGCCCTCGTTCCTTCCTTGGGCAGCTTCCAGGGGGACCAAATAAGTCCTATTGGCCACTGAAAGCCCTCGTTCCTTCCTTGGGCAGTTTCCAGGGGGGCAAAATAAGTCCTAGTGGCAACTGATAGCCCTCGTTCCTTCATTGGGTGGCTTCCAGGGGGGCAAAATAAGTCCTCTTCGCCACTGAAAGCACGCGTTCCTTCATTCGGCAGTTTCCAGGGCGGCAAAATAAGTCCTAGTGGCAACTGATAGCACTCGTTCCTTCCTTGGGCGGCTTCCAGGAGGGCAAAATAAGTCCTCTTGGCCACTGAAAGCCCTCGTTCCTTCCTTCGGCAGTTTCCAGGGCGGCAAAATAACTCCTCTTGGCCACTGAAAGCCCTCGTTCCTTCCTTGGGCAGCTTCCAGGGGGGCAAAATAAGTCCTCTTGGCCAATGAAAGCCCTCGTTCCTTCATTGGGCAGCGTCCAGGGGGGCAAAATAAGTCCTTGAGGGCACTGAAAGCCCTCGTTGCTTCCTTGGGCAGCTTCCAGGGAGGCAAAATAAGTCCTCTTGGCCAATGAAAGCCCTCCTTCCTTCCTTGGGCAGCTTCCAGGGGGTAAAACAAGTCCTTTTGGCCACAGAAATGGCACATTCCTTTCCTGGAAAGATTCCAGGGGGGCAAAATAAGTCCTCTTGGGCACTGAAAGCCCTCATTGCATCCTTGGGCAGCTTCCAGGGGGGCAGAATAAGTCCTCTTCGTCTCTGAAAGCCCTAGTTCCTTCCTTCGGCAGCTTCAAAGGGGGGCAAAATAAGTACTCTTGGCCGCTGAAAGCCCTCGTTCCTTCCTTGGGCAGCTTCCAGGGGGGTAAAATCAGTCCTCTTGGCCACTGAAAGACGTCGTTCCTTCCTTGGAAAGCTTCCCGGGGGGCAAAATAAGTCCTCTTGGCCACTAGAAGCTCTCGTTCTTTCCTTGGGCAGCTTACAGGGGGGCAAAATAAGTCCTCTTGGCCACTGAAAGCCCTCCGTCCTTCCTTGGGCAGCTTCCAGGGGGGCAAAATAAGTCCTTTTGTCCACTGAAAGCCCTCATTCCTTCCTTGGGTAGCTTACAGGGGGGCAAAATAAGTCCTTTTGGCCACTGAAAGCCCTCCTTCCTTTCTTGGGTAGCTTATAGGGGGGCACAATAAGTCCTCTTGGCCACTGAAAGCCCTTTCTCCTTACTCGGGCAGCTTATACGGGGATAAAATAAGTCCTCTCGGCACTGAAAGCCCTCCATCCCACCTTCGGCAGCTTCCAGGGGGGCAAAATAAGTCCTCTCGGCCACTGAAAACCCTCGGTCCTTCCTTGGGCAGCTAACAGGGAGGCAAAATCACTTCTTTTCGCAACTGAAAGCCATCGTTCTTTCCTTGTGCAGCTTCCAGGGGGGCAAAATAAGTCCTCTTGGCGACTAAAAGCCCTCGTTCCTTCCTTGGGCAGCTTCCAGGGGGGCAAAATTAGTACTCTTGGCCACAGAAAGCCCTCATTCCTTCTTTGGTCAGCTTCGAGGGGGGCAAAATAAGTCCTCTTGGCCACTGAAAGCCCTCCTTCCTTCAATGGGCAGCTTCCAGGGGGCAAAATAAGTCCTTTTGGCCACTGAAAGCCCTCGTTCCTTCCTTGGGCAGCTTCCAGGGGGGTAAAATAAGTCCTATTGGCCACTGAAATCCTCGTTCCTTCCTTCGGCAGCTTCGAGGGAGGCAAAGTAAGACCTTTGGGCCACTGAAAGCCCTCGTTCCCTTCTTGGGTAGCTTCTAGGGTGGCACAATAGGTCCTCTTGGCCACTGAAAGCCCTTTTTCCTTACTCGGGCAGCTTATACGGGGATAAAATAAGTGCTTTTGGCACTGAAAGCCCTCCATCCTTCCTTCGGCAGCTTCCAGGGGGGCAAACTAAGTCCTCTAGGCCATTGAAAACCCTCGGTCCTTCCTTGGGCAGCTAACAGGGAGGCAAAATAACTTCTTTTCGCCACTGAAAGCCCTCGTTCCTTCCTTGTCCAGCTTCGAGGGCGGCAAAATAAGTCCGCTCGGCCACTAAAAGCCCTCGTTCCTTTCTTGGGCAGCTTCCAGGGGGGCAAAATTAGTACTCTTGGCAACTGAAAGCCCTCCTTCCTTCCTTCGGCAGCTTCCAGGGGGGCAAAATAAGTCCTCTTGCCTACTGAAAACCGTCGTTACTTCCATGGGCAGCTTCCAGGGGGCAAAATAAGTCCTCTTGGCACTGAAAGCCCTCGTTCCTTCCATGCGCAACTTCCAGGGGGGCAAAATAAGTCCTATTGGCCACTGAAAACCCTCGTTCCTTCCTTGGACAGCTTTCAGGGAGGCAAAATAACTTCTTTTGGCCAATGAAAGCCCTCGTTCCTTCCATGGGCAGCTTCCAGGGGGGCAAAATAAGCACTCTTGGCCACTGAAAGCCCTCGTTCCTTCCTTGGGCAGCTTCCAGGGGGGCAAAATAAGCACTCTTGACCACTGAAAGCCCTCCTTCCTTCCTTGGGCAGCATCCAGGGCGGTAAAATAAGTCCCCTTGGCCACTAAAAGCCCTTCTTCCTTCCTTGGGAAGCTTCCAGGGGGGCAAAATAAGTCCTTTCGTCCACTGAGAGCCCTCATTCCTTCCTTGGGCAGCGTCCAGGGGGGCAAAATAAGTCCTTTTGCCAATGAAAGCCCTCGTTCCTTTCTTGGGTAGCTTCCAGGGGAGCAAAATAAGTTCTCTTGGCCACTGAAAGCCCTTGTTCCTTACTCGGGCAGCTTATACAAGGGCAAAATAAGTCCTCTTGGCCACTGAAAGCCCACATTCCTTCCTTGGGCAGCTTCTAGGGCGGAAAAATAATTTCTCTTGGCCACTGAAAGCCCTCCTTCCTTCCGTGGGCAGCTTCTAGGGGGACAAAATAAGTCCTGTTGGCCACTGAAAGCCCTCCTTCATCCTTGGGCAGCTTCCAGGGGGGCAAAACAAGGCCTTTTGGACACAGAAAGCGCACATTCCTTTCCTTGAAACATTCAAGGGGAGAAAAATAAGTGCTCTTGGGCACTGAAAGCCCTCAGTGCTTCCTTAGGCAGCTTCCAGGGGGGCAAAATAACTCCTCTTTGCCACTGAAATCCCTCGTTCCTTCCTTGGGCAGCTTCGAGGTGGTCAAAATAAGTCCTCTTGGCCACTGAAAGCCGTAGTTCCTTTCTTCGGCAGCTTCAAGGGGTGCAAAATAAGTCCTCTTGGCCACTGAAAGCCATCGTTCCTTCCTTGGGCAGCTTCCAGGGGGGCAAAATAAGTCCTCTTGGACACTGAAAGCCCTCCTTCCTTACTTGGGCAGCTTCCAGGGGGCAAAATAAGTCCTCTTGGCCACTCAAAGCCCTCGTTCCTTCCTTGATAAGCTTCCAGGGGGGCAAAAGAAGTCCTCTTCACCACTGAAAGCCCTCGCTGCTTCCTACGGCAGCTTCGAGGGGGGCAAAATAAGTCCTCTTGGAAACTGAAAGGCCTTGTTCCGTCCTTGGGTAGCTTCCAGGGGGGCAAAATAAGTCCTCTTGGCCACTAAAATCCCTTCCTTGGGCAGCTTCCAGGGGGGCAAAATTAGTACTCTTGGCCACTGAAAGCCCTCCTTTCTTCCTTGGGCAGTTTCCAGGGGGGCAAAATAAGTCCTCTTGGTCACGGAAAGCCCTCGTTCCTTCGATGGGCAACTTCCAGGGGGGCAAAATAAGTTCCTTGGGCAGCTTCCAGGGCGGCAAAATAAGTCCTCTTGGACACTGAAAGCCCTCCTTCCTTCCTTGGGCAGCTTCCAGGGGGGCAAAATAAGTCCTTTTGTCCACTGAGAGCCCTCATTCCTTCCTTGGGCAGCTTCCAGGGGGGCAAAATAAGTCCTTTTGCCAATGAAAGCCCTCGTTCCTTTCTTGGGTAGCGTCTAGGAGAGCAAAATAAGTCCTTTTGGCCACTGAAAGCACTTGTTCCTTACTCGGGCAGCTTATAAAGGGATAAAAGAAGTCCTCTTGGAACTGAAAGCCCTCCATCCTTCCTTCGGTAGCTTCCAGGGGGGCAAAAGAAGTCCTCTTGGCCACTGAAAACCCTCGTTCCTTCCTTAGACAGCTTTCAGGGAGGCAAAATAACTTCTTTTGGCCACTGATAGCGATCGTTCCGTTCTTCGGCAGCTTCCAGGGGGGCAAAATAAGGCCTGTTGGCCACTGAAAGCCATCCTTCCTTCCTTGGGCAGCTTCCAGAGGGGCAAAATAAGTCCTTTTGGCCACTGAAAGCCCTCCTTCCTTCCTTGGGAAGCTTCCAGGGGGGCAAAATAAGTCCTCGTTGCAACTGAAAGCCCTCGTTCCTTCCTTGGGCAGCTTTCAGGGGGTCAAAATAAGTCCGCTTCGCCACTGAAAGCCCTCCTTCCTTCCTTGGGCAGCTTCCAGGGGGGCAGAATAAGTCCTCTTCGCCACTCAAAGCCCTCGTTCCTTCCTTGGGCAGTTTCCAGGGGGGCAAAAGAAGTCCTCTTGGCCACTGAAAGCCCTCGTTCCTTCCTTGGGAAGCTTCCAGGGGGGCAAAATAAATCCTCTTGGCCACTTAAAGCCCCTGTTCCTTCCTTGGGCAGCTTCCAAGGGAGCAAAATAAGTCCTCGTGGCAAGTGAAAGCCCTCATTCCTTCCTTGGGCAGCTTCCAGGGGGGCAAAATAAGTCCTCTTGGCCACTGAAAACCCTCATTACTTCCTTGGGCAACTTCCCGGGGGGCAAAATAAGTCCTCTCGGCCACTGAAAGCCCTCGTTCCTTCCTTCGGAAGCTTACAGGGGGGAAAAATGAGTCCTCTTGGCAACTCAAACACCTCATTTCTTCCTTGGGAAGCTTCCAGGGGGGCAAAATAAGTCCTGTGGATGAATGAAACCCCTCGTTCCTTACTTCGGCAGCTTCCATGGGGGCAAAATAAGTCCTCTTGGCCACTGAAAGCCCTCGTTCCTTCCTTGGGCAGATTCCAGGGGGGCAAAAGCAGTCCTCTTGGCCACTGAAAGCCCTCGTTCCTTCCTTGGGCAGCTTGAAGGGGCGCAAAAGGAGTCCTCTTTGCCACTAAAAACCCTCCTTCCTTCCTTCGGGAGCTTCCAGCGGGGCAAAATGAGTCCTCTTGGACACTGAAAGCCCTCGTTCCTTCCTTCGGCAGCTTCCAGGGGGGAAAATGAGTCCTCTTGGCCACTGAAAGCCCTCGTTCCTTCCTTCGGCACCTTCCAGCGGGGCAAAATAAGTCCTCTTGGCCACTGAAAGCCCTCCTTCCTTCCTTGGGCAGCTTCCAGGGGGGCAGAATAAGTCCTCTTGGCCACTAAAAGCCCTCGTTCCTTCCTTGTGCAGCTTCGAGAGGTGCAAAATAAGTACTCTTGGCCACTGAAAGCCCTCATTCCTTCCTTCGGCAGCTTCCAGGGGGGCAAAATAAGTCCTCTTGCCTACTGAAAACCGTCGTTACTTCCATGGGCAGCTTCCAGGGGGCAAAATAAGTCCTCTTGGCACTGAAAGCCCTCGTTCCGTCCATGCGCAACTTCCAGGGGGGCAAAATAAGTCCTATTGGCCACTGAAAACCCTCGTTCCTTCCTTGGACAGCTTTCAGGGAGGCAAAATAACTTCTTTTGGCCAATGAAAGCCCTCGTTCCTTCCATGGGCAGCTTCCAGGGGGGCAAAATAAGCACTCTTGGCCACTGAAAGCCCTCGTTCCTTCCTTGGGCAGCTTCCAGGGGGGCAAAATAAGCACTCTTGGCCACTGAAAGCCCTCCTTCCTTCCTTGGGCAGCTTCCAGGGGGGCAAAATAAGTCCCCTTGGCCGCTAAAAGCCCTTCTTCCTTCCTTGGGCAGCTTCCAGGGTGGCAAAATAAGTCCTTTCGTCCACTGAGAGCCCTCATTCCTTCCTTGGGCAGCGTCCAGGGGGGCAAAATAAGTCCTTTTGCCAATGAAAGCCCTCGTTCCTTTCTTGGGTAGCTTCCAGGGGAGCAAAATAAGTTCTCTTGGCCACTGAAAGCCCTTGTTCCTTACTCGGGCAGCTTATACAAGGGTAAAAGAAGTCCTCCGGGCACTCAAAGCCCTCCATCGTTCCTTCGGTAGCTTCCAGAAGGGCAAAAGAAGTCCTCTTGGTCACTGAAAATCCTCGTTCCTTCCTTGGGCAGCTTTCAGGGAGGCAAAATAACTTCTTTTGGCCACTGAAAGCCATCGTTCCTTCCTTCGGCAGCTTCCAGGGGGGCAAAATAAGTCCTCTTGGCCACTGAAAGCCCTCCTTCCTTCCTTGGGCAGCTTCCAGGGGAATAAAATAAGTCCTCTAGGCCTCTCAAAGCCCTTGTTCCTTCCTTTCGCAGGTCCAAGGGGGGCAAAATCAGTCCTCTTGGCAAGTTGAGACCGTCATTGCTTCCTTTGGCAACTTCGAGGGGGACAAAATCAGTGTTTGTAGCCCCTGAAAGCCCTCGTTCCTTCCTTCGGCAGCTTCCAGCGGGGCAAAATAAGTCCTCTTGGCCACTGAAAGTCCTCCTTACTTCCTTGGGCAGCTTCCAGGAGGGCAAAATAAGTCCTCTTGGCCACTGAAAGCCCACATTCCTTCCTTGGGCAGCTTCTAGGGCGGAAAAATAATTTCTCTTGGCCACTGAAAGCCCTCCTTCCTTCCGTGGGCAGCTTCTAGGGGGACAAAATAAGTCCTGTTGGCCACTGAAAGCCCTCCTTCATCCTTGGGCAGCTTCCAGGGGGGCAAAACAAGGCCTTTTGGACACAGATAGCGCACATTCCTTTCCTTGAAACATTCAAGGGGAGAAAAATAAGTGCTCTTGGGCACTGAAAGCCCTCAGTGCTTCCTTAGGCAGCTTCCAGGGGGGCAAAATAACTCCTCTTTGCCACTGAAATCCCTCGTTCCTTCCTTGGGCAGCTTCGAGGTGGTCAAAATACGTCCTCTTGGCCACTCAAAGCCCTCGTTCTATCTTTGGGCAGCTTTCGGGGGGGAAAATAGGTCCACTTGGCCACTGAAACCCTTCTTTCCTTCCTTAGGGAGCTTCCAGAGGGGCAGGATAAGTCCTCTTTGCCACTGAAAGCCCTCCTTTCTTCCTTGGGCAGCTTCCAGGTGGTCAAAATAAGTCCTCTTGGCCACTGAAAGCCCTAGTTCCTTTCTTCGGCAGCTTCCAGGGGGGCAAAATAAGTCCTCTTGGCCACTGAAAGCCCTAGTTCCTTCCTTGGGCAGCTTCCAGGGGGGCAAAATAAGTCCTCTTGGCAACTGAAAGCCCTCGTTCCTTCCTTGGGTAGCTTCCAGGGTGGCAAAATAAGTCCTCGTGGCCACTGAAAGCCCTCCTTCCTTCCTTGGGCAGCTTCCAGGGGGGCAAAATAAGTCCTTTTGTCCACTGAGAGCCCTCGTTCCTTCCTTGGGCAGCTTCCAGGGGGGCAAAATAAGTCCTTTTGACAATGAAAGCCCTCGTTCCTTTCTGTGGTAGCTTCCCTGGGAGCAAAATAAGTCCTCTTGGCCACTGAAAGCTCTTGTTCCTTACTCGGGCAGCTTCTACAGGGGTAAAAGAAGTCCTCTTGGCACTGAAAGCCCTCCATCCTTCCTTCGGTAGCTTCCAGGGGGGCAAAAGAAGTCCTCGTGGCCACTGAAAGCCCTCGTTCCTTACTTGGGCAGCTTCTCGGGGTGCAAAATAAGTCCTCTTGGCCATTAAAAACCCTCATTGCTTTCTAGGACAGCTTCCAGGGGGGCAAAATAAGTCCTCTTGGACACTGCAAGCCCTCGTTCCTTCCTTGGGCAGCTTCCAGGGAGGAAAATCAGTCCTCCTGGCCACTCAAAGCCCTGGTTCCTTCCTTGGGCAGCTTCCAGAGAGACAAAATTAGTCCTCTTAGCCACTGAAAGCCCTGATTCCGAACTTGGGCAGCTTCTAGGCGGGCAAAATAAGTCCTCTAGGCCACTGAAAGCTCTCGTTCCTTCCTTCGGCAGCTTCCAAGTGGGCAAAAAAAGTCCTCTTGGGCACAGAAAGCCCTCCTACCTTCCTTGGGCAGCTTCCAGAGAGTCAAAATTAGTCCTCTTTGCCACTGAAAGCCCTGATTCCGAACTTGGGCAGCTTCTAGGCGGGCAAAATAAGTCCTCTAGGCCACTGAAAGCCCTCGTTCCTTACTTGGGCAGCTTCCAGGGGGCAAAATAAGTCCTTGTGGCAACTGAAATCCCTCGTTCCTTCCTTCGGCAGTTTCCAGGGGGGCAAAATAAGTCCTCTTGGCCACACAAAGCCCTCATTCCTTCCTTGGGCAGATTACAGGGGGGCAAAATAAGTCCTCCTGCCCACTGAAAGCCTTCGTTCCTTCCCTAGGCAGCTTTCAGGGAGGCAAAATGAGTCCTCTTGGCCACTGAAAGCTCTCGTTCCTTCCTTCGGCAGCTTCCAAGTGGGCAAAACAAGTCCTCTTGGCCACTGAAAGCCCTCATTCCTTCTTTGGTCACCTTCGAGGGGGGCAAAATAAGTCCTCTTGGCCACTGAAAGCCCTCCTTCCTTCCATGGGCAGCTTCCAGGGGGCAAAATAAGTCCTCTTGGCCACTGAATGCTCTCGTTCCTTCCGTCGGCAGCTTACAGGGGGTAAAATAAGTCCTTTTGGCCACTGAAAGCCCTCGTTACTTCCTTCTGCAGCTTCCAGGGGGGTAAAATAAGTCCTATTGGCCATTGAAATCCTCGTTCCTTCCTTCGGGAGCTTTGAGGGAGGCAAAGTAAGACCTTTGGGCCACTAAAAGCCCTCGTTCCTTTCTTGGGTAGCTTCTAGGGGGGCACAATAGGTCCTCTTGGCCACTGAAAGCCCTTTTTCCTTACTCAGGCAGCTTATACGGGGATAAAATAAGTGCTTTTGGCACTGAAAGCCCTCCATCCTTCCTTCGGCAGCTTCCAGGGGGGCAAACTAAGTCCTCTAGGCCATTGAAAACCCTCGGTCCTTCCTTGGGCAGCTAACAGGGAGGCAAAATAACTTCTTTTCGCCACTGAAAGCCCTCGTTCCTTCCTTGTCCAGCTTCGAGGGCGGCAAAATAAGTCCTCTCGGCCACTAAAAGCCCTCGTTCCTTCCTTGGGCAGCTTCCAGGGGGGCAAAATTAGTACTCTTGGCCACTGAAAGCCCTCCTTCCTTCCTTCGGCAGCTTCCAGGGGGGAAAAATAAGTCCTCTTGGCTACTGAAAACCGTCGTTACTTCCATGGGCAGCTTCCAGGGGGCAAAATAAGTCCTCTTGGCACTGAAAGCCCTCGTTCCTTCCATGCGCAACTTCCAGGGGGGCAAAATAAGTCCTCTTGGCCACTGAAAACCCTCGTTCCTTCCTTGGGCAGCTTTCAGGGAGGCAAAATAACTTCTTTTCGCCACTGAAAGCCCTCGCTCCTTCCATGGGCAGCTTCCAGGGGGGCAAAATAAGTACTCTTGGCCACTGAAAGCCCTTGTTCCTTACTCGGGCAGCTTATACAAGGGTAAAAGAAGTCCACCGGGCACTGAAAGCCCGCCATCCTTCCTTCGGTAGCTTCCAGGAGGGCAAAAGAAGTCCTCTTGGCCACTGAAAATCCTCGTTCCTTCCTTGGGCAGCTTTCAGGGAGGCAAAATAACATCTTTTGGCCACTGAAAGCCATCGTTCCTTCCTTCGGCAGCTTCCAGGGGGGCAAAATAAGTCCTACGGGCAACTGAATCCCCTCGTTCCTTCCTTGCGCAGCTTCCAGGGGGGCAAAATAAGACCTCTTGGCCACTGAAAGCCCTCCTTCCTTCCTTGGGCAGATTCCAGGGGGACAAAATAAGTCCTCTTGGCCTCTCAAACCCCTTATTCCTTCCTTTCGCAGATTCCAGGGGGGCAAAATCAGTCCTCTTGGCAAGTTGAGACCGTCATTGCTTCCTTGGGCAACTTCGAGGGGGACAAAATAAGTGTTTGTGGCCCCTGAAAGCCTTCGTTCCTTCCTTGGACATATTCCAGGGGGGGAAATAAGTCCTCTTGGCCACTGAAAGCCCTCTTTCCTTCCTTCGGCAGCTTCCAGCGGGGCAAAATAAGTCCTCTTGGCCACTGAAAGCCCTCCTTACTTCCTTCGGCAGCTTGCAGGAGGGCAAAATAAGTCCTCTTGGCCACTGAAAGCCCACATTCCTTCCTTGCGCAGCTTGCAGGGGGGCAAAATAAGTCCTCTTGGCCACTCAAATCCCTCGTTCCTTACTTGGGCAGCTTCCAGGGGGCAAAATAAGTCCTCTTGGCCATTAAGAACCCTCATTGCTTTCTAGGACAGCTTCCAGGGGGGCAAAATAAGTCCTCTTGGTCACTCAAATTACTCGTTCCTTCCTTGGGCAGCTTCGATCGGGGCAAAATAAGTCCTCTCCGCCACTGAGAGCCCTCGTTCATTCCTTTGGCAGTTTCCAGGGGGCCAAAATAAGTCCTGGTGGCAACTGAATGCCCTCGTTCCTTCCTTGGGCAGCTTTCAGGGGGTAAAATGAGTCCTATTGGCCACTGAAAGCCCTCGTACCTTACTTCGGTAGCTTCCAGGGGGGCAAAATACGTCCTCTTGGCCACTCAAAGCCCTCGTTCTATCCTTGGGCAGCTTTCGGGTGGGCAAAATAGGTCCACTTGGCCACTGAAACCCCTCTTTCCTTCCTTAGGGAGCTTCCAGAGGGGCAGGATAAGTCCTCTTTGCCACTGAAAGCCCTCGTTCCTTCCATGGGCAGTTTCCAGGGGGGCAAAAAAAGTCCTCTTGGCCACGGAAAGTCCTCGTTCCTTCCTTCGGAAGCTTCCAGGGGGGCAAAAGAAGTCCTTTTGGACACTGAAAGCCCTCGTTACTTCCTTGGGCAGTTTCCGGGGGGGGCAAAATAAGTTCTCTTGGCCACTGAAATCCCTCATTTCTTCCTTGGGGAGTTTCTAGGGGGGCAAAATCTGTCCTCTTGGCTACTGAAAGCCCTCGTTCCTTCCTTGGGCAGCTTCCAGGTGGGCAAAAGAAGTCCTCTTGGCCAATGAACGCCCTCATTGCTTCCTTGGGAAGCATCCCGTGGGGCAAAATAAGTCCTCTTTGATACTGAAACCCCTGGTTCCATCCTTGGGCAGCTTCCAGCGTGTCAAAATAAGTCATCTTGGCCACTGAAAACCCTCATTGCTTCCTTGGGCAACATCCAGGGGGGCAAACTAAGTCCTTGTGGACACTGAAAGCTTTCGTTACTTCCTTGGGAAGCTTCAAGGGGGACAAAATATGTCCTCTTGGCCACTGAAAACCATCATTGCTTCCTTGGGAAGCATCCAAGGGGGTAAAATAAGTCCTCTTGGCCACTCAAAGCCCTCGTTATTTTCTTGGGACGATTCCAGGGGGGGCAAAATAAGTCCTTGTGGCAACTGAAATCCCTCGTTCCTTCCTTCGGCAGTTTCCAGGGGGGCAAAATAAGTCCTCTTGGCCACACAAAGCCCTCATTCCTTCCTTGGGCAGATTACAGGGGGGCAAAATAAGTCCTCCTGCCCACTGAAAGCCTTCGTTCCTTCCCTAGGCAGCTTTCAGGGAGGCAAAATGAGTCCTCTTGGCCACTGAAAGCTCTCGTTCCTTCCTTCGGCAGCTTCCAAGTGGGCAAAACAAGTCCTCTTGGCCACTGAAAGCCCTCATTCCTTCTTTGGTCACCTTCGAGGGGGGCAAAATAAGTCCTCTTGGCCACTGAAAGCCCTCCTTCCTTCCATGGGCAGCTTCCAGGGGGCAAAATAAGTCCTCTTGGCCACTGAATGCTCTCGTTCCTTCCGTCGGCAGCTTACAGGGGGTAAAATAAGTCCTTTTGGCCACTGAAAGCCCTCGTTACTTCCTTCTGCAGCTTCCAGGGGGGTAAAATAAGTCCTATTGGCCATTGAAATCCTCGTTCCTTCCTTCGGGAGCTTTGAGGGAGGCAAAGTATGACCTTTGGGCCACTAAAAGCCCTCGTTCCTTTCTTGGGTAGCTTCTAGGGGGGCACAATAGGCCCTCTTGGCCACTGAAAGCCCTTTTTCCTTACTCAGGCAGCTTATACGGGGATAAAATAAGTGCTTTTGGCACTGAAAGCCCTCCATCCTTCCTTCGGCAGCTTCCAGGGGGGCAAACTAAGTCCTCTAGGCCATTGAAAACCCTCGGTCCTTCCTTGGGCAGCTAACAGGGAGGCAAAATAACTTCTTTTCGCCACTGAAAGCCCTCGTTCCTTCCTTGTCCAGCTTCGAGGGCGGCAAAATAAGTCCTCTCGGCCACTAAAAGCCCTCGTTCCTTCCTTGGGCAGCTTCCAGGGGGGCAAAATTAGTACTCTTGGCCACTGAAAGCCCTCCTTCCTTCCTTCGGCAGCTTCCAGGGGGGAAAAATAAGTCCTCTTGGCTACTGAAAACCGTCGTTACTTCCATGGGCAGCTTCCAGGGGGCAAAATAAGTCCTCTTGGCACTGAAAGCCCTCGTTCCTTCCATGCGCAACTTCCAGGGGGGCAAAATAAGTCCTCTTGGCCACTGAAAACCCTCGTTCGTTCCTTGGGCAGCTTTCAGGGAGGCAAAATAACTTCTTTTCGCCACTGAAAGCCCTCGCTCCTTCCATGGGCAGCTTCCAGGGGGGCAAAATAAGTACTCTTGGCCACTGAAAGCCCTTGTTCCTTACTCGGGCAGCTTATACAAGGGTAAAAGAAGTCCACCGGGCACTGAAAGCCCGCCATCCTTCCTTCGGTAGCTTCCAGGAGGGCAAAAGAAGTCCTCTTGGCCACTGAAAATCCTCGTTCCTTCCTTGGGCAGCTTTCAGGGAGGCAAAATAACATCTTTTGGCCACTGAAAGCCATCGTTCCTTCCTTCGGCAGCTTCCAGGGGGGCAAAATAAGTCCTACGGGCAACTGAATCCCCTCGTTCCTTCCTTGCGCAGCTTCCAGGGGGGCAAAATAAGACCTCTTGGCCACTGAAAGCCCTCCTTCCTTCCTTGGGCAGATTCCAGGGGGACAAAATAAGTCCTCTTGGCCTCTCAAACCCCTTATTCCTTCCTTTCGCAGATTCCAGGGGGGCAAAATCAGTCCTCTTGGCAAGTTGAGACCGTCATTGCTTCCTTGGGCAACTTCGAGGGGGACAAAATAAGTGTTTGTGGCCCCTGAAAGCCTTCGTTCCTTCCTTGGACATATTCCAGGGGGGGAAATAAGTCCTCTTGGCCACTGAAAGCCCTCTTTCCTTCCTTCGGCAGCTTCCAGCGGGGCAAAATAAGTCCTCTTGGCCACTGAAAGCCCTCCTTACTTCCTTCGGCAGCTTGCAGGAGGGCAAAATAAGTCCTCTTGGCCACTGAAAGCCCACATTCCTTCCTTGCGCAGCTTGCAGGGGGGCAAAATAAGTCCTCTTGGCCACTCAAATCCCTCGTTCCTTCCTTGGGCAGTTTCCAGGGGGGCAAAAGAAGTCCTCTTGGCCACTGAAAGCCCTCGTTCCTTCCTTGGGAAGCTTCCGGGGGTGCAAAATAAATCCTCTTGGCCACTTAAAGCCCCTGTTCCTTCCTTGGGCAGCTTCCAGGGGAGCAAAATAAGTCCTCGTGGCAACTGAAAGCCCTCATTCCTTCCTTGGGCAGCTTCCAGGGGGGCAAAATAAGTCCTCTTGGCCACTGACATCCCGCGTTCCTTCCTTGGGCAGCTTCGAGGTGTTCAAAATAAGTCCTCTCGGCCACTGAAAGCCGTAGTTCCTTCCTTCGGCAGCTTCAAGGGGTGCAAAATAAGTCCTCTTTGCCACTGAAAGCCCTCGTTCCTTCCTTCGGCAGCTTCCAGGGGGGCAAAATAAGTCCTCTTGGACACTGAAAGCCCTCCTTCCTTACATGGGAAGTTTCCAGGGGGCAAAAGAAGTCCTCTTGGCCACTCAAAGCCCTCGTTCCTTCCTTGATAAGCTTCCAGGGGGGCAAAAGAACTCCTCTTCGCCACTGAAAGCCCTCGCTGCTTCCTACGGCAGCTTCCAGGGGGGCAAAATAAGTCCTCTTGGCAACTGAAAGGCCTTGTTCCTTCCTTGGGTAGCTTCCAGGGGAGCAAAATAAGGCCTCGCGTCAACTGAAAGCCCTCGTTCCTTCCCTGGGAAGCTTCCAGGGGGGCAAAATAAGTCCTCTTGGCCACTGAAAACCGTCATTGCTTCCATGGGCAGCTTCCAGGGGGGCAAAATAAGTCCTTTTGGCCACTGAAAGACCTCCTTCCTTTCTTGGGTAGCTTATAGGGGGGCACAATAGGTCCTCTTGGCCACTGAAAGCCCTTTCTCCTTACTCGGGCAGCTTATACGGGGATAAAATAAGTCCTCTTGGCACTGACAGCCCTCCATCCCTCCTTCGGCAGCTTCCAGGGGGGCAAAATAAGTCCTCTCGGCCACTGAAAACCCTCGGTCCTTCCTTGGGCAGCTAACAGGTAGGCAAAATCACTTCTTTTCGCCACTGAAAGCCCTCGTTCCTTCCTTGGACAGCTTCCAGGGGGGCAAAATAAGCACTCTTGGCCACTGAAAGCCCTCGTTCCTTCCTTGGGCAGCTTCCAGGGGGGCAAAATAAGCACTCTTGACCACTGAAAGCCCTCGTTCCTTCCTTGGGCAGCTTCCAGGGGGGCAAAATAAGTCCCCTTGGCCACTAAAAGCCCTTCTTCCTTCCTTGGGCAGCTTCCACGGGGGCAAAATAAGTCCTTTTGTCCACTGAGAGCCCTCATTCCTTCCTTGGGCAGCGTCCAGGGGGGCAAAATAAGTCCTCTTCGCCAATGAGAGCCCTCGTTCCTTTCTTGGGTAACTTCCAGGGGAGCAAAATAAGTCCTCTCGGCCACTGAAAGCCCTCGTTCCTTCCTTCGGCAGCTTCCAGGGGGGCAAAATAAGTCCTCTTGGACACTGAAAGCCCTCCTTCCTTACTTGGGCAGTTTCCAGGGGGCAAAATAAGTCCTCTTGGCCACTCAAAGCCCTCGTTCCTTCCTTGATAAGCTTCCAGGGGGGCAAAAGAAGTCCTCTTCGCCACTGAAAGCCCTCGCTGCTTCCTACGGCAGCTTCGACGGGGGCAAAATAAGTCCACTTGGCAACTGAAAGGCCTTGTTCCTTCCTTGGGTAGCTTCGAGGGGAGCAAAATAAGTCCTCTCGGCCACTGAAAACCCTCGGTCCTTCCTTGGGCAGCTAACAGGGAGGCAAAATCACTTCTATTCGCCACTGAAAGCCCTCGTTCCTTCCTTGTCCAGCTTCGAGGGCGGCAAAATAAGTCCTCTTGGCCACTGAAAGCCCTCGTTCCTTCCTTCGGCAGCTTCCAGGGGGGTAAAATATGTCCTCTTCGATACTGAAAGCCCTCCTTCTTTCCTAGGGCAGCTTCCAGGGGGGCAAAATAAGTCCTCTTGGACACTGAAAGCCCTCCTTCCTTCCTTGGGCAGTTTCCAGGGGGCAAAATAAGTCCTCTTGGCCACTCAAAGCCCTCGTTCCTTCCTTGGTAAGCTTCCAGGGGGGCAAAATAAGTCCTTTTGACAATGAAAGCACTCGTTCCTTTCTTTGGTAGCTTCCCTGGGAGCAAAATAAGTCCTCTTGGCCACTGAAAGCTCTTGTTCCTTACTCGGGCAGCTTCTACAGGGGTAAAAGAAGTCCTCTTGGCACTGAAAGCCCTCCATCCTTCCTTCGGTAGCTTCCAGGGGGGCAAAAGAAGTCCTCGTGGCCACTGAAAGCCCTCGTTCCTTACTTGGGCAGCTTCTAGGGGTGCAAAATAAGTCCTCTTGGCCATTAAAAACCCTCATTGCTTTCTAGGACAGCTTCCAGGGGGGCAAAATAAGTCCTCTTGGACACTGAAAGCCCTCGTTCCTTCCTTGGGTAGCTTCCAGGGAGGAAAATCAGTCCTCCTGGCCACTGAAAGCCCTGGTTCCTTCCTTGGGCAGCTTCCAGCGAGTCAAAATTAGTCCTCTTAGCCACTGAAAGCCCTGATTCCGAACTTGGGCAGCTTCTAGGCGGGCAAAATAAGTCCTCTAGGCCACTGAAAGCCCTCGTTCCTTACTTGGGCAGCTTCCAGGGGGCAAAATAATTCCTCTTGGCCATTAAAAACGCTCATTGCTTTCTAGGACAGCTTCCAGGGGGGCAAAATAAGTCCTCTTGGTCACTGAAATTACTCTTTCCTTCCTTGGGCAGCTTCGATCGGGGCAAAATAAGTCCTCTTCGCCACTGAGAGCCCTCGTTCCTACCTTGGGCAGCTTCCAGGGGGTAAAATGAGTCCTATTGGCCACTGAAAGCCCTCGTTCCTTACTTCGGCAGCTTCCAGGGGGGCAAAATACGTCCTCTTGGCCACTCAAAGCCCTCGTTCTATCTTTGGGCAGCTTTCGGGTGGGCAAAATAGGTCCACTTGGCCACTGAAACCCTTCTTTCCTTCCTTAGGGAGCTTCCAGAGGGGCAGGATAAGTCCTCTTTGCCACTGAAAGCCCTCCTTTCTTAATTGGGCAGCTTCCAGGTGGTCAAAATAAGTCCTCTTGGCCACTGAAAGCCCTAGTTCCTTTCTTCGGCAGTTTCCAGGGGGGCAAAATAAGTCCTCTTGGCCACTGAAAGCCCTAGTTCCTTCCTTCGGCAGCTTCCAGGGGGGCAAAATCAGTCCTCCTGGCCCCTGAAAGCCCTGGTTCCTTCCTTGGCCACCTTCCAGGGGGGCAAAATAAGTCCTCTTGGCCACTGAAAGCCCTCGTTCCTTCCATGGGTAGCTTCCAGGGGGGCAAAATAAGTCCTCTTGGATACTGAAAGCCCTCCTTCTTTCCTAGGGCAGCTTCCAGGGCGGCAAAATAAGTCCTCTTGGACACTGAAAGCCCTCCTTCCTTACTTGGGCAGCTTCCAGGGGGCAAAATAAGTCCTCTTGGCCACTCAAAGCCCTCGTTCCTTACTTGGTAAGCTTCCAGGGGGGCAAAAGAAGTCCTCTTCGCCACTGAAAGCCCTCGCTGCTTCCTACGGCAGCTTCCAGGGGGGCAAAATAAGTCCTCTTGGCAACTGAAAGGCCTTGTTCCTTCCTTGGGTAGCTTCTAGGGGAGCAAAATAAGTCCTCGCGTCAACTGAAAGCCCTCGTTCCTTCCCTGGGAAGCTTCCAGGGGGGCAAAATAAGTCCTCTTCGCCACTGAAAACCCTCATTACTTCCTTGGGCATCTTCCAGGGTGGTAAAATAAGTCCTCTTAGCCACTAAAAGCCCTCATTCATTCCTTGGGGAGCTTCCAGGGGGGCAAAATGAGACTTCTTGGCCACTGAAAGCCCTTGTTCCTTCCTTGGGAAGCTGTTAGGGCGGCAAAATAAGTCCTATTCGCCACTGAAATCCCAAGTTCCTTACTTGGGAAGCTTCTAGGTGAGCAAAATAAGTCCTCTAGGCCACTGAAAACCCTCGGTCCTTCCTTGGGCAGCTAACAGGGAGGCAAAATAACTTCTTTTCGCCACTGAAAGCCCTCGTTCCTTCCTTGTCCAGCTTCGAGGGGGGTAAAATAAGTCCTCTTCGCCACTGAGAGCCCTCGTTCCTTCCTTGGGCAGCTTCCAGGGGGCCAAAATTAGTACTCTTGGCCAATGAAAGCCCTCCTTCCCTCCTTGGGCAGCTTACAGGGGGGCAAAATAAGTCCTCTTGGCAACTGAAAGCCCTCGTTCCTTCCTTGGGCAGCTTCCAGGGGGGCAAAATAAGTCCTCGTGGCCACTGAAAGCCCTCCTTCCTTCCTTGGGCAGCTTCCAGGGGGGCAAAATAAGTCCTTTTGTCCACTGAGAGCCCTCGTTCCTTCCTTGGGCAGCTTCCAGGGGGCAAAATAAGTCCTTTTGACAATGAAAGCCCTCGTTCCTTTCTTTGGTAGCTTCCCTGGGAGCAAAATAAGTCCTCTTGGCCACTGAAAGCTCTTGTTCCTTACTCGGGCAGCTTCTACAGGGGTAAAAGAAGTCCTCTTGGCACTGAAAGCCCTCCATCCTTCCATCGGTAGCTTCCAGGGGGGCAAAAGAAGTCCTCGTGGCCACTGAAAGCCCTCATTCCTTATTTGGGCAGCTTCTAGGGGTGCAAAATAAGTCCTCTTGGCAATTAAAAACCCTCATTGCTTAATAGGACAGCTTCCAGGGGGGCAAAATAAGTCCTCTTGGACACTGAAAGCCCTCGTTCCTTCCTTGGGCAGCTTCCAGGGAGGAAAATCAGTCCTCCTGGCCACTGAAAGCCCTCGTTCCTTCCTTGGGCAGCTTCGAGGGGGGGAAATCAGTCCTCGTGGCAACTGAAAGCCCTCGTTCCTTCCTTGGGCCGCTTTCAGGGGGGCAAAATGAGTCCAATTAGCCACTGAAAGCCCTCGTTAATTACTTCGGCAGCTTCCAGGGGGGCAAAATAAGTCCTCTTGGCCACTGATAGCTGTTGTTCCTTCCTTGGGGAGCATCCAGGGGGGCAAAATAAGTCCTCAGTGCCACTGAAAACCCGCGTTCCTTCCTTGGGCAGCTTCCAGGGGGGAAACTAAGTCCTCTTGGCCACTGAAAGCCCTCGTTCCTTCCTTGGGAAGCTTCCAGGGCGGCAAAATAAGTTCTCTTGGCCACTGAAAGCCCACATTCCTTCCTTGGGCAGCTTTCAGGGGGGCAAAATAATTCCTCTTTTCCACTGAAAGCCCTTGTTCCTTACTTGGGCAGCTCCAGGGAGACAAAATAAGTCCATTTGGCAACTGAAAGCCCTCCTTCCTTCCTTGAGCACCTTCCAGGAGGGCAAAACAAGTCCTTTTGGCCACAGAAAGCGCACATTCCTTTCCTGGAAAGATTCCAGGGGAGAAAAATAAGTCCTCTTGGGCAATGAAAGCCCTAGTTCCTTCCTTCGGTAGCTTCAAGGGGTGCAAAATAAATCCTCTTGGCCACAGAAAGCCCTCGTTCCTTCCTTGGGCAGCTTCCAGGGGGGCAAAAGGAGTCCTGTTGGCCACTGAAAGCCCTTTTTCCTTCCTTCGGAAGCTACAAGGGGGGCAATATAAGTACTCTTGGCACCAGAAGCCCTCGTTCCTTCCTTGCGGAGCTTCCAGGGGGGCAAAATGAGTCGTCTTTCCAATTGAAAGTCCTCCTTCCTTCCTTGGGGAGGTTTCAGGGAGGTAAAATGAGTCCTATTTGCCACTGAAAACCCTCATTGCTTCCATGGGCAGCTTCCAGGGGGGCAAAATAAGTTCTCTTGCCCACTAAAAGCATTCATTCCTTCCCTGGGCGGCTTCGAGGGGGGCAAAATAAGTCCTCTTCGCCACTAAAAACCCTCGTTCCTTCTTTGGGCAGCTTCCAGGGGGGCAAAATAAGTCCTCCTGGCCACTGAAAGCCCTGGTTCCTTCCTTCGGCAGCTTCCAGAGAGTCAAAATTAGTCCTCTTGGCCACTGAAAGCCCTGATTCCGAACTTGGGCAGCTTCCAGGGGGGCAAAATAAGTCCTCTTGGCCACTGAAAGCCCTCGTTCCTTCCTTGGGCAGCTTCGAGGGGTGCAAAATAAGTCCTCTTGGCCATTAAAAACCCTCATTGCTTTCTAGGACAGCTTCCAGGGGGGCAAAATAAGTCCTCTTGGACACTGAAAGCCCTCGTTCCTTCCTTGGGCAGCTTCCAGGGAGGAAAATCAGTCCTCCTGGCCACTCAAAGCCCTGGTTCCTTCCTTGGGCAGCTTCCAGAGAGTCAAAATTAATCCTCTTGGCCACTGAAAGCCCTGATTCCGAACTTGGGCAGCTTCTAGGCGGGCAAAATAAGTCCTCTAGGCCACTGAAACCCCTCGTTCCTTACTTCGGCAGCCTCCAGGGGGCAAAATAAGTCCTCTTGGCCATTAAGAACCCTCATTGCTTTCTAGGACAGCTTCCAGGGGGGCAAAATAAGTCCTCTTGGTCACTCAAATTACTCGTTCCTTCCTTGGGCAGCTTCGATCGGGGCAAAATAAGTCCTCTTCGCCACTGAGAGCCCTCGTTCCTTCCTTGGGCAGCTTCCAGGGGGCCAAAATAAGTCCTGGTGGCAACTGAATGCCCTCGTTCCTTCCTTGGGCAGCTTTCAGGGGGTAAAATGAGTCCTATTGGCCACTGAAAGCCCTCGTTCCTTACTTCGGCAGCTTCCAGGGGGGCAAAATACGTCCTCTTGGCCACTCAAAGCCCTCGTTCTATCCTTGGGCAGCTTTCGGGTGGGCAAAATAGGTCCACTTGGCCACTGAAACCCCTCTTTCCTTCCTTAGGGAGCTTCCAGAGGGGCAGGATAAGTCCTCTTTGCCACTGAAAGCCCTCGTTTCTTCCATGGGCAGTTTCCAGGGGGGCAAAAAAAGTCCTCTTGGCCACGGAAAGCCCTCGTTCCTTCCTTCGGCAGCTTGCAGGGGGGCAAAAGAAGTCCTTTTGGACACTGAAAGCCCTCGTTACTTCCTTGGGCAGCTTCCAGGGGGGCAAAATAAGTTCTCTTGGCCACTGAAATCCCTCATTTCTTCCTTGGGGAGTTTCTAGGGGGGCAAAATAAGTCCTCTTGGCTACTGAAAGCCCTCGTTCCTTCCTTGGGCAGCTTCCAGGTGGGCAAAAGAAGTCCTCTTGGCCAATGAACCCCCTCATTGCTTCCTTGGGAAGCATCCCGGGGGGCAAAATAAGTCCTCTTTGATACTGAAACCCCTGGTTCCATCCTTGGGCAGCTTCCAGCGTGGCAAAATAAGTCCTCTTGGCAACTGAAAACCCTCATTGCTTCCTTGGGCAACATCCATGGGAGCAAACTAAGTCCTTGTGGACACTGAAAGCTTTCGTTACTTCCTTGGGAAGCTTCAAGGGGGACAAAATATGTCCTCTTGGCCACTGAAAACCATCATTGCTTCATTGGGAAGCTTCCAAGGGGGCAAAATAAGTCCTCTTGGCCACTCAAAGCCCTCGTTATTTTCTTGGGCCGATTCCAGGGGGGCAAAATAAGTCCTTGTGGCAACTGAAATCCCTCGTTCCTTCCTTGGGCAGCTTCCAGGGGGGCAAAATAAGTCCTCTTGGCCACTCAAAGCCCTCATTCCTTCCTTGGGCAGATTACAGGGGGGCAAAATAAGTCCTCCTGCCCACTGAAAGCCTTCGTTCCTTCCCTAGGCAGCTTTCAGGGAGGCAAAATGAGTCCTCTTGGCCACTGAAAGCTCTCGTTCCTTCCTTCGGCAGCTTCCAGGAGGGAAAAAAAAGTCCTCTTGGCCACAGAAAGCCCTCCTACCTTCCTTGGGCAGCTTCCAGGGGGGAAAATAAGTCCTTGTGGCAACTAAAAGCTTAGGTTCCTTCCTTGGGCAGCTTCCAGGGGGGCAAAATAAGTCCTCTTTGCCACTGAAAGCCCTCGTTCCTTCCTTGGGCAGCTTCGAGGGGGGGAAATCAGTCCTCGTGGCAACTGAAAGCCCTCGTTCCTTCCTTGGGCCGCTTTCAGGGGGGCAAAATGAGTCCAATTAGCCACTGAAAGCCCTCGTTAATTACTTCGGCAGCTTCCAGGGGGGCAAAATAAGTCCTCTTGGCCACTGATAGCTGTTGTTCCTTCCTTGGGGAGCATCCAGGGGGGCAAAATAAGTCCTCTGTGCCACTGAAAGCCCTCGTTCCTTCCTTGGGAAGCTTCCAGGGCGGCAAAATAAGTTCTCTTGGCCACTGAAAGCCCACATTCCTTCCTTGGGCAGCTTTCAGGGGGGCAAAATAATTCCTCTTTTCCACTGAAAGCCCTTGTTCCTTACTTGGGCAGCTCCAGGGAGACAAAATAAGTCCATTTGGCAACTGAAAGCCCTCCTTCCTTCCTTCAGCACCTTCCAGGAGGGCAAAACAAGTCCTTTTGGCCACAGAAAGCGCACATTCCTTTCCTGGAAAGATTCCAGGGGAGAAAAATAAGTCCTCTTGGGCAATGAAAGCCCTAGTTCCTTCCTTCGGTAGCTTCAAGGGGTGCAAAATAAATCCTCTTGGCCACAGAAAGCCCTCGTTCCTTCCTTGGGCAGCTTCCAGGGGGGCAAAAGGAGTCCTGTTGGCCACTGAAAGCCCTTTTTCCTTCCTTCGGAAGCTACAAGGGGGGCAATATAAGTACTCTTGGCACCAGAAGCCCTCGTTCCTTCCTTGCGGAGCTTCCAGGGGGGCAAAATGAGTCGTCTTTCCAATTGAAAGTCCTCCTTCCTTCCTTGGGGAGGTTTCAGGAAGGTAAAATGAGTCCTATTTGCCACTGAAAACCCCCATTGCTTCCATGGGCAGCTTCCAGGGGGGCAAAATAAGTTCTCTTGCCCACTAAAAGCATTCATTCCTTCCCTGGGCGGCTTCGAGGGGGGCAAAATAAGTCCTCTTCGCCACTAAAAACCCTCGTTCCTTCTTTGGGCAGCTTCCAGGGGGGCAAAATAAGTCCTCCTGGCCACTGAAAGCCCTGGTTCCTTCCTTCGGCAGCTTCCAGAGAGTCAAAATTAGTCCTCTTGGCCACTGAAAGCCCTGATTCCGAACTTGGGCAGCTTCCAGGGGGACAAAATAAGTCCTCTTGGCCACTGAAAGCCCTCGTTCCTTCCTTGGGCAGCTTCGAGGGGTGCAAAATAAGTCCTCTTGGCCATTAAAAACCCTCATTGCTTTCTAGGACAGCTTCCAGGGGGGCAAAATAAGTCCTCTTGGACACTGAAAGCCCTCGTTCCTTCCTTGGGCAGCTTCCAGGGAGGAAAATCAGTCCTCCTGGCCACTCAAAGCCCTGGTTCCTTCCTTGGGCAGCTTCCAGAGAGTCAAAATTAGTCCTCTTGGCCACTGAAAGCCCTGATTCCGAACTTGGGCAGCTTCTAGGCGGGCAAAATAAGTCCTCTAGGCCACTGAAACCCCTCGTTCCTTACTTCGGCAGCCTCCAGGGGGCAAAATAAGTCCTCTTGGCCATTAAGAACCCTCATTGCTTTCTAGGACAGCTTCCAGGGGGGCAAAATAAGTCCTCTTGGTCACTCAAATTACTCGTTCCTTCCTTGGGCAGCTTCGATCGGGGCAAAATAAGTCCTCTTCGCCACTGAGAGCCCTCGTTCCTTCCTTGGGCAGCTTCCAGGGGGCCAAAATAAGTCCTGGTGGCAACTGAATGCCCTCGTTCCTTCCTTGGGCAGCTTTCAGGGGGTAAAATGAGTCCTATTGGCCACTGAAAGCCCTCGTACCTTACTTCGGCAGCTTCCAGGGGGGCAAAATACGTCCTCTTCGCCACTCAAAGCCCTCGTTCTATCCTTGGGCAGCTTTCGGGTGGGCAAAATAGGTCCACTTGGCCACTGAAACCCCTCATTCCTTCCTTAGGGAGCTTCCAGAGGGGCAGGATAAGTCCTCTTTGCCACTGAAAGCCTTCGTTTCTTCCATGGGCAGTTTCCAGGGGGGCAAAAAAAGTCCTCTTGGCCACGGAAAGCCCTCGTTCCTTCCTTCGGCAGCTTGCAGGGGGGCAAAAGAAGTCCTTTTGGACACTGAAAGCCCTCGTTACTTCCTTGGGCAGCTTCCAGGGGGGCAAAATAAGTTCTCTTGGCCACTGAAATCCCTCGTTTCTTCCTTGGGGAGTTTCTAGGGGGGCAAAATAAGTCCTCTTGGCTACTGAAAGCCCTCGTTCCTTCCTTGGGCAGCTTCCAGGTGGGCAAAAGAAGTCCTCTTGGCCAATGAACCCCCTCATTGCTTCCTTGGGAAGCATCCCGGGGGGCAAAATAAGTCCTCTTTGATACTGAAACCCCTGGTTCCATCCTTGGGCAGCTTCCAGCGTGGCAAAATAAGTCATCATGGCAACTGAAAACCCTCATTGCTTCCTTGGGCAACTTCCATGGGGGCAAACTAAGTCCTTGTGGACACTGAAAGCTTTCGTTACTTCCTTGGGAAGCTTCAAGGGGGACAAAATATGTCCTCTTGGCCACTGAAAACCATCATTGCTTCATTGGGAAGCTTCCAAGGGGGCAAAATAAGTCCTCTTGGCCACTCAAAGCCCTCGTTATTTTCTTGGGCCGATTCCAGGGGGGCAAAATAAGTCCTTGTGGCAACTGAAATCCCTCGTTCCTTCCTTGGGCAGCTTCCAGGGGGGCAAAATAAGTCCTCTTGGCCACTCAAAGCCCTCATTCCTTCCTTGGGCAGATTACAGGGGGGCAAAATAAGTCCTCCTGCCCACTGAAAGCCTTCGTTCCTTCCCTAGGCAGCTTTCAGGGAGGCAAAATGAGTCCTCTTGGCCACTGAAAGCTCTCGTTCCTTCCTTCGGCAGCTTCCAGGAGGGAAAAAAAAGTCCTCTTGGCCACAGAAAGCCCTCCTACCTTCCTTGGGCAGCTTCCAGGGGAGAAAATAAGTCCTTGTGGCAACTAAAAGCTTAGGTTCCTTCCTTGGGCAGCTTCCAGGGGGGCAAAATAAGTCCTCTTGACCACTGAAAGCCCTCGTTCCTTCCTTGGGCAGCTTCGAGGGGGGGAAATCAGTCCTCGTGGCAACTGAAAGCCCTCGTTCCTTCCTTGGGCCGCTTTCAGGGGGGCAAAATGAGTCCAATTAGCCACTGAAAGCCCTCGTTAATTACTTCGGCAGCTTCCAGGGGGGCAAAATAAGTCCTCTTGGTCACTGATAGCTGTCGTTCCTTCCTTGGGGAGCATCCAGGGGGGCAAAATAAGTCCTCTGTGCCACTGAAAACCCGCGTTCCTTCCTTGGGCAGCTTCCAGGGGGGAAACTAAGTCCTCTTGGCCACTGAAAGCCCTCGTTCCTTCCTTGGGAAGCTTCCAGGGCGGCAAAATAAGTTCTCTTGGCCACTGAAAGCCCACATTCCTTCCTTGGGCAGCTTTCAGGGGGGCAAAATAATTCCTCTTTTCCACTGAAAGCCCTTGTTCCTTACTTGGGCAGCTCCAGGGAGACAAAATAAGTCCATTTGGCAACTGAAAGCCCTCCTTCCTTCCTTCAGCACCTTCCAGGAGGGCAAAACAAGTCCTTTTGGCCACAGAAAGCGCACATTCCTTTCCTGGAAAGATTCCAGGGGAGAAAAATAAGTCCTCTTGGGCAATGAAAGCCCTAGTTCCTTCCTTCGGTAGCTTCAAGGGGTGCAAAATAAATCCTCTTGGCCACAGAAAGCCCTCGTTCCTTCCTTGGGCAGCTTCCAGGGGGGCAAAAGGAGTCCTGTTGGCCACTGAAAGCCCTTTTTCCTTCCTTCGGAAGCTACAAGGGGGGCAATATAAGTACTCTTGGCACCAGAAGCCCTCGTTCCTTCCTTGCGGAGCTTCCAGGGGGGCAAAATGAGTCGTCTTTCTAATTGAAAGTCCTCCTTCCTTCCTTGGGGAGGTTTCAGGGAGGTAAAATGAGTCCTATTTGCCACTGAAAACCCCCATTGCTTCCATGGGCAGCTTCCAGGGGGGCAAAATAAGTTCTCTTGCCCACTAAAAGCATTCATTCCTTCCCTGGGCGGCTTCGAGGGGGGCAAAATAAGTCCTCTTCGCCACTAAAAACCCTCGTTCCTTCTTTGGGCAGCTTCCAGGGGGGCAAAATAAGTCCTCCTGGCCACTGAAAGCCCTGGTTCCTTCCTTCGGCAGCTTCCAGGGAGTCAAAATTAGTCCTCTTGGCCACTGAAAGCCCTGATTCCGAACTTGGGCAGCTCCTAGACGGGCAAAATAAGTCCTCTAGGCCACTGAAAGCCCTCGTTCCTTACTTGGGCAGCTTCTAGGGGTGCAAAATAAGTCCTCTTGGCCATTAAAAACCCTCATTGCTTTCTAGGACAGCTTCCAGGGGGGCAAAATAAGTCCTCTTGGACACTGAAAGCCCTCGTTCCCTCCTTGGGCAGCTTCCAGGGAGGAAAATCAGTCCTCCTGGCCACTCAAAGCCCTGGTTCCTTCCTTGGGCAGCTTCCAGGGAGTCAAAATTAGTCCTCTTGGCCACTGAAAGCCCTGATTCCGAACTTGGGCAGCTTCTAGGCGGGCAAAATAAGTCCTCTAGGCCACTGAAACCCCTCGTTCCTTACTTCGGCAGCCTCCAGGGGGCAAAATAAGTCCTCTTGGCCATTAAGAACCCTCATTGCTTTCTAGGACAGCTTCCAGGGGGGCAAAATAAGTCCTCTTGGTCACTCAAATTACTCGTTCCTTCCTTGGGCAGCTTCGATCGGGGCAAAATAAGTCCTCTTCGCCACTGAGAGCCCTCGTTCCTTCCTTGGGCAGCTTCCAGGGGGCCAAAATAAGTCCTGGTGGCAACTGAATGCCCTCGTTCCTTCCTTGGGCAGCTTTCAGGGGGTAAAATGAGTCCTATTGGCCACTGAAAGCCCTCGTTCCTTACTTCGGCAGCTTCCAGGGGGGCAAAATACGTCCTCTTGGCCACTCAAAGCCCTCGTTCTATCTTTGGGCAGCTTTCGGGTGGGCAAAATAGGTCCACTTGGCCACTGAAACCCTTCTTTCCTTCCTTAGGGAGCTTCCAGAGGGGCAGGATAAGTCCTCTTTGCCACTGAAAGCCCTCCTTTCTTCCTTGGGCAGCTTCCAGGTGGTCAAAATAAGTCCTCTTGGCCACTGAAAGCCCTAGTTCCTTTCTTCGGTAGCTTCCAGGGGGGCAAAATAAGTCCTCTTGGCCACTGAAAGCCCTAGTTCCTTCCTTCGGCAGCTTCCAGGGGGGCAAAATCAGTCCTCCTGGCCCCTGAAAGCCCTGGTTCCTTCCTTGGCCACCTTCCAGGGGGGCAAAATAAGTCCTCTTGGCCACTGAAAGCCCTCGTTCCTTCCATGGGTAGCTTCCAGGGGGGCAAAATAAGTCCTCTTGGATACTGAAAGCCCTCCTTCTTTCCTAGGGCAGCTTCCAGGGCGGCAAAATAAGTCCTCTTGGACACTGAAAGCCCTCCTTCCTTACTTGGGCAGCTTCCAGGGGGCAAAATAAGTCCTCTTGGCCACTCAAAGCCCTCGTTCCTTACTTGGTAAGCTTCCAGGGGGGCAAAAGAAGTCCTCTTCGCCACTGAAAGCCCTCGCTGCTTCCTACGGCAGCTTCCAGGGGGGCAAAATAAGTCCTCTTGGCAACTGAAAGGCCTTGTTCCTTCCTTGGGTAGCTTCTAGGGGAGCAAAATAAGTCCTCGCGTCAACTGAAAGCCCTCGTTCCTTCCTTGGGCAGCTTCCAGGGAGGAAAATCAGTCCTCCTGGCCACTGAAAGCCCTCGTTCCTTACTTGGGCAGCTTCCAGGGGGCAAAATAAGTCCTCTTGGCCATTAAAAACCCTCATTGCTTTCTAGGACAGCTTCCAGGGGGGCAAAATAAGTCCTCTTGGTCACTCAAATTACTCGTTCCTTCCTTGGGCAGCTTCGATCGGGGCAAAATAAGTCCTCTTCGCCACTGAGAGCCCTCGTTCCTTCCTTGGGCAGCTTCCAGGAGGCCAAAATAAGTCCTGGTGGCAACTGAATGCCCTCGTTCCTTCCTTGGGCAGCTTTCAGGGGGTAAAATGAGTCCTATTGGCCACTGAAAGCCCTCGTACCTTACTTCGGCAGCTTCCAGGGGGGCAAAATACGTCCTCTTCGCCACTCAAAGCCCTCGTTCTATCCTTGGGCAGCTTTCGGGTGGGCAAAATAGGTCCACTTGGCCACTGAAACCCCTCATTCCTTCCTTAGGGAGCTTCCAGAGGGGCAGGATAAGTCCTCTTTGCCACTGAAAGCCCTCGTTTCTTCCATGGGCAGTTTCCAGGGGGGCAAAAAAAGTCCTCTTGGCCACGGAAAGCCCTCGTTCCTTCCTTCGGCAGCTTGCAGGGGGGCAAAAGAAGTCCTTTTGGACACTGAAAGCCCTCGTTACTTCCTTGGGCAGCTTCCACGGAGGCAAAATAAGTTCTCTTGGCCACTGAAATCCCTCATTTCTTCCTTGGGGAGTTTCTAGGGGGGCAAAATAAGTCCTCTTGGCTACTGAAAGCCCTCGTTCCTTCCTTGGGCAGCTTCCAGGTGGGCAAAAGAAGTCCTCTTGGCCAATGAACCCCCTCATTGCTTCCTTGGGAAGCATCCCGGGGGGCAAAATAAGTCCTCTTTGATACTGAAACCCCTGGTTCCATCCTTGGGCAGCTTCCAGCGTGGCAAAATAAGTCATCTTGGCAACTGAAAACCCTCATTGCTTCCTTGGGCAACTTCCAGGGGGGCAAACTAAGTCCTTGTGGACACTGAAAGCTTTCGTTACTTCCTTGGGAAGCTTCAAGGGGGACAAAATATGTCCTCTTGGCCACTGAAAACCATCATTGCTTCATTGGGAAGCTTCCAAGGGGGCAAAATAAGTCCTCTTGGCCACTCAAAGCCCTCGTTATTTTCTTGGGCCGATTCCAGGGGGGCAAAATAAGTCCTTGTGGCAACTGAAATCCTTCGTTCCTTCCTTGGGCAGCTTCCAGGGGGGCAAAATAAGTCCTCTTGGCCACTCAAAGCCCTCATTCCTTCCTTGGGTAGATTACAGGGGGCCAAAATAAGTCCTCCTGCCCACTGAAAGCCTTCGTTCCTTCCCTAGGCAGCTTTCAGGGAGGCAAAATGAGTCCTCTTGGCCACTGAAAGCTCTCGTTCCTTCCTTCGGCAGCTTCCAGGGGGGAAACTAAGTCCTCTTGGCCACTGAAAGCCCTCGTTCCTTCCTTGGGAAGCTTCCAGGGCGGCAAAATAAGTTCTCTTGGCCACTGAAAGCCCACATTCCTTCCTTGGGCAGCTTTCAGGGGGGCAAAATAATTCCCCTTTTCCACTGAAAGCCCTTGTTCCTTACTTGGGCAGCTCCAGGGAGACAAAATAAGTCCATTTGGCAACTGAAAGCCCTCCTTCCTTCCTTGAGCACCTTCCAGGAGGGCAAAACAAGTCCTTTTGGCCACAGAAAGCGCACATTCCTTTCCTGGAAAGATTCCAGGGGAGAAAAATAAGTCCTCTTGGGCAATGAAAGCCCTAGTTCCTTCCTTCGGTAGCTTCAAGGGGTGCAAAATAAATCCTCTTGGCCACAGAAAGCCCTCGTTCCTTCCTTGGGCAGCTTCCAGGGGGGCAAAAGGAGTCCTGTTGGCCACTGAAAGCCCTTTTTCCTTCCTTCGGAAGCTACAAGGGGGGCAATATAAGTACTCTTGGCACCAGAAGCCCTCGTTCCTTCCTTGCGGAGCTTCCAGGGGGGCAAAATGAGTCGTCTTTCCAATTGAAAGTCCTCCTTCCTTCCTTGGGGAGGTTTCAGGGAGGTAAAATGAGTCCTATTTGCCACTGAAAACCCCCATTGCTTCCATGGGCAGCTTCCAGGGGGGCAAAATAAGTTCTCTTGCCCACTAAAAGCATTCATTCCTTCCCTGGGTGGCTTCGAGGGGGGCAAAATAAGTCCTCTTCGCCACTAAAAACCCTCGTTCCTTCTTTGGGCAGCTTCCAGGGGGGCAAAATAAGTCCTCCTGGCCACTGAAAGCCCTGGTTCCTTCCTTCGGCAGCTTCCAGAGAGTCAAAATTAGTCCTCTTGGCCACTGAAAGCCCTGATTCCGAACTTGGGCAGCTTCCAGGGGGGCAAAATAAGTCCTCTTGGCCACTGAAAGCCCTCGTTCCTTCCTTGGGCAGCTTCGAGGGGTGCAAAATAAGTCCTCTTGGCCACTGAAAACCCTCATTTCTTCCTTGGGCAACTTCCAGGGGGGCAAACTAAGTCCTTGTGGACACTGAAAGCTTTCGTTACTTCCTTGGGAAGCTTCAAGGGGGACAAAATATGTCCTCTTGGCCACTGAAAACCATCATTGCTTCATTGGGAAGCTTCCAAGGGGGCAAAATAAGTCCTCTTGGCCACTCAAAGCCCTCCTTATTTTCTTGGGCCGATTCCAGGGGGGCAAAATAAGTCCTTGTGGCAACTGAAATCCTTCGTTCCTTCCTTGGGCAGCTTCCAGGGGGGCAAAATAAGTCCTCTTGGCCACTCAAAGCCCTCATTCCTTCCTTGGGTAGATTACAGGGGGCCAAAATAAGTCCTCCTGCCCACTGAAAGCCTTCGTTCCTTCCCTAGGCAGCTTTCAGGGAGGCAAAATGAGTCCTCTTGGCCACCGAAAGCTCTCGTTCCTTCCTTCGGCAGCTTCCAGGGGGGAAAAAAAAGTCCTCTTGGCCACAGAAAGCCCTCCTACCTTCCTTGGGCAGCTTCCAGGGGGGAAAATAAGTCCTTGTGGCAACTAAAAGCTTAGGTTCCTTCCTTGGGCAGCTTCCAGGGGGGCAAAATAAGTCCTCTTGGCCACTGAAAGCCCTCGTTCCTTCCTTGGGCAGCTTCGAGGGGGGAAATCAGTCCTCGTGGCAACTGAAAGCCCTCGTTACTTCCTTGGGCCGCTTTCAGGGGGGCAAAATGAGTCCAATTAGCCACTGAAAGCCCTCGTTAATTACTTCGGCAGCTTCCAGGGGGGCAAAATAAGTCCTCTTGGCCACTGATAGCTGTCGTTCCTTCCTTGGGGAGCATCCAGGAGGGCAAAATAAGTCCTCTGTGCCACTGAAAACCCGCGTTCCTTTCTTGGGCAGCTTCCAGGGGGGAAACTAAGTCCTCTTGGCCACTGAAAGCCCTCGTTCCTTCCTTGGGAAGCTTCCAAGGCGGCAAAATAAGTTCTCTTGGCCACTGAAAGCCCACATTCCTTCCTTGGGCAGCTTTCAGGGGGGCAAAATAATTCCTCTTTTCCACTGAAAGCCCTTGTTCCTTACTTGGGCAGCTCCAGGGAGACAAAATAAGTCCATTTGGCAACTGAAAGCCCTCCTTCCTTCCTTCAGCACCTTCCAGGAGGGCAAAACAAGTCCTTTTGGCCACAGAAAGCGCACATTCCTTTCCTGGAAAGATTCCAGGGGAGAAAAATAAGTCCTCTTGGGCAATGAAAGCCCTAGTTCCTTCCTTCGGTAGCTTCAAGGGGTGCAAAATAAATCCTCTTGGCCACAGAAAGCCCTCGTTCCTTCCTTGGGCAGCTTCCAGGGGGGCAAAAGGAGTCCTGTTGGCCACTGAAAGCCCTTTTTCCTTCCTTCGGAAGCTACAAGGGGGGCAATATAAGTACTCTTGGCACCAGAAGCCCTCGTTCCTTCCTTGCGGAGCTTCCAGGGGGGCAAAATGAGTCGTCTTTCCAATTGAAAGTCCTCCTTCCTTCCTTGGGGAGGTTTCAGGGAGGTAAAATGAGTCCTATTTGCCACTGAAAACCCCCATTGCTTCCATGGGCAGCTTCCAGGGGGGCAAAATAAGTTCTCTTGCCCACTAAAAGCATTCATTCCTTCCCTGGGTGGCTTCGAGGGGGGCAAAATAAGTCCTCTTCGCCACTAAAAACCCTCGTTCCTTCTTTGGGCAGCTTCCAGGGGGGCAAAATAAGTCCTCCTGGCCACTGAAAGCCCTGGTTCCTTCCTTCGGCAGCTTCCAGAGAGTCAAAATTAGTCCTCTTGGCCACTGAAAGCCCTGATTCCGAACTTGGGCAGCTTCCAGGGGGGCAAAATAAGTCCTCTTGGCCACTGAAAGCCCTCGTTCCTTCCTTGGGTAGCTTCCAGGGAGGAAAATCAGTCCTCCTGGCCACTCAAAGCCCTGGTTCCTTCCTTGGGCAGCTTCCAGAGAGTCAAAATTAGTCCTCTTGGCCACTGAAAGCCCTGATTCCGAACTTGGGCAGCTTCTAGGCGGGCAAAATAAGTCCTCTAGGCCACTGAAACCCCTCGTTCCTTACTTCGGCAGCCTCCAGGGGGCAGAATAAGTCCTCTTGGCCATTAAGAACCCTCATTGCTTTCTAGGACAGCTTCCAGGGGGGCAAAATAAGTCCTCTTGGTCACTCAAATTACTCGTTCCTTCCTTGGGCAGCTTCGATCGGGGCAAAATAAGTCCTCTTCGCCACTGAGAGCCCTCGTTCCTTCCTTGGGCAGCTTCCAGGGGGCCAAAATAAGTCCTGGTGGCAACTGAATGCCCTCGTTCCTTCCTTGGGCAGCTTTCAGGGGGTAAAATGAGTCCTATTGGCCACTGAAAGCCCTCGTTCCTTACTTCGGCAGCTTCCAGGGGGGCAAAATACGTCCTCTTGGCCACTCAAAGCCCTCGTTCTATCCTTGGGCAGCTTTCGGGTGGGCAAAATAGGTCCACTTGGCCACTGAAACCCCTCATTCCTTCCTTAGGGAGCTTCCAGAGGGGCAGGATAAGTCCTCTTTGCCACTGAAAGCCCTCGTTTCTTCCATGGGCAGTTTCCAGGGGGGCAAAAAAAGTCCTCTTGGCCACGGAAAGCCCTCGTTCCTTCCTTCGGCAGCTTGCAGGGGGGCAAAAGAAGTCCTTTTGGACACTGAAAGCCCTCGTTACTTCCTTGGGCAGCTTCCAGGGAGGCAAAATAAGTTCTCTTGGCCACTGAAATCCCTCATTTCTTCCTTGGGGAGTTTCTAGGGGGGCAAAATAAGTCCTCTTGGCTACTGAAAGCCCTCGTTCCTTCCTTGGGCAGCTTCCAGGTGGGCAAAAGAAGTCCTCTTGGCCAATGAACCCCCTCATTGCTTCCTTGGGAAGCATCCCGGGGGGCAAAATAAGTCCTCTTTGATACTGAAACCCCTGGTTCCATCCTTGGGCAGCTTCCAGCGTGGCAAAATAAGTCATCTTGGCAACTGAAAACCCTCATTGCTTCCTTGGGCAACTTCCAGGGGGGCAAACTAAGTCCTTGCGGACACTGAAAGCTTTCGTTACTTCCTTGGGAAGCTTCAAGGGGGACAAAATATGTCCTCTTGGCCACTGAAAACCATCATTGCTTCATTGGGAAGCTTCCAAGGGGGCAAAATAAGTCCTCTTGGCCACTCAAAGCCCTCGTTATTTTCTTGGGCCGATTCCAGGGGGGCAAAATAAGTCCTTGTGGCAACTGAAATCCTTCGTTCCTTCCTTGGGCAGCTTCCAGGGGGGCAAAATAAGTCCTCTTGGCCACTCAAAGCCCTCATTCCTTCCTTGGGTAGATTACAGGGGGCCAAAATAAGTCCTCCTGCCCACTGAAAGCCTTCGTTCCTTCCCTAGGCAGCTTTCAGGGAGGCAAAATGAGTCCTCTTGGCCACTGAAAGCTCTCGTTCCTTCCTTCGGCAGCTTCCAGGGGGGAAACTAAGTCCTCTTGGCCACTGAAAGCCCTCGTTCCTTCCTTGGGAAGCTTCCAGGGCGGCAAAATAAGTTCTCTTGGCCACTGAAAGCCCACATTCCTTCCTTGGGCAGCTTTCAGGGGGGCAAAATAATTCCTCTTTTCCACTGAAAGCCCTTGTTCCTTACTTGGGCAGCTCCAGGGAGACAAAATAAGTCCATTTGGCAACTGAAAGCCCTCCTTCCTTCCTTGAGCACCTTCCAGGAGGGCAAAACAAGTCCTTTTGGCCACAGAAAGCGCACATTCCTTTCCTGGAAAGATTCCAGGGGAGAAAAATAAGTCCTCTTGGGCAATGAAAGCCCTAGTTCCTTCCTTCGGTAGCTTCAAGGGGTGCAAAATAAATCCTCTTGGCCACAGAAAGCCCTCGTTCCTTCCTTGGGCAGCTTCCAGGGGGGCAAAAGGAGTCCTGTTGGCCACTGAAAGCCCTTTTTCCTTCCTTCGGAAGCTACAAGGGGGGCAATATAAGTACTCTTGGCACCAGAAGCCCTCGTTCCTTCCTTGCGGAGCTTCCAGGGGGGCAAAATGAGTCGTCTTTCCAATTGAAAGTCCTCCTTCCTTCCTTGGGGAGGTTTCAGGGAGGTAAAATGAGTCCTATTTGCCACTGAAAACCCCCATTGCTTCCATGGGCAGCTTCCAGGGGGGCAAAATAAGTTCTCTTGCCCACTAAAAGCATTCATTCCTTCCCTGGGCGGCTTCGAGGGGGGCAAAATAAGTCCTCTTCGCCACTAAAAACCCTCGTTCCTTCTTTGGGCAGCTTCCAGGGGGGCAAAATAAGTCCTCCTGGCCACTGAAAGCCCTGGTTCCTTCCTTCGGCAGCTTCCAGAGAGTCAAAATTAGTCCTCTTGGCCACTGAAAGCCCTGATTCCGAACTTGGGCAGCTTCCAGGGGGGCAAAATAAGTCCTCTTGGCCACTGAAAGCCCTCGTTCCTTCCTTGGGCAGCTTCGAGGGGTGCAAAATAAGTCCTCTTGGCCACTGAAAACCCTCATTTCTTCCTTGGGCAACTTCCAGGGGGGCAAACTAAGTCCTTGTGGACACTGAAAGCTTTCGTTACTTCCTTGGGAAGCTTCAAGGGGGACAAAATATGTCCTCTTGGCCACTGAAAACCATCATTGCTTCATTGGGAAGCTTCCAAGGGGGCAAAATAAGTCCTCTTGGCCACTCAAAGCCCTCCTTATTTTCTTGGGCCGATTCCAGGGGGGCAAAATAAGTCCTTGTGGCAACTGAAATCCTTCGTTCCTTCCTTGGGCAGCTTCCAGGGGGGCAAAATAAGTCCTCTTGGCCACTCAAAGCCCTCATTCCTTCCTTGGGTAGATTACAGGGGGCCAAAATAAGTCCTCCTGCCCACTGAAAGCCTTCGTTCCTTCCCTAGGCAGCTTTCAGGGAGGCAAAATGAGTCCTCTTGGCCACCGAAAGCTCTCGTTCCTTCCTTCGGCAGCTTCCAGGGGGGAAAAAAAAGTCCTCTTGGCCACAGAAAGCCCTCCTACCTTCCTTGGGCAGCTTCCAGGGGGGAAAATAAGTCCTTGTGGCAACTAAAAGCTTAGGTTCCTTCCTTGGGCAGCTTCCAGGGGGGCAAAATAAGTCCTCTTGGCCACTGAAAGCCCTCGTTCCTTCCTTGGGCAGCTTCGAGGGGGGAAATCAGTCCTCGTGGCAACTGAAAGCCCTCGTTACTTCCTTGGGCCGCTTTCAGGGGGGCAAAATGAGTCCTCTTGGCCATTAAAAACCCTCATTGCTTTCTAGGACAGCTTCCAGGGGGGCAAAATAAGTCCTCTTGGACACTGAAAGCCCTCGTTCCTTCCTTGGGCAGCTTCCAGGGAGGAAAATCAGTCCTCCTGGCCGCTCAAAGCCCTGGTTCCTTCCTTGGGCAGCTTCCAGAGAGTCAAAATTAGTCCTCTTGGCCACTGAAAGCCCTGATTCCGAACTTGGGCAGCTTCTAGGCGGGCAAAATAAGTCCTCTAGGCCACTGAAACCCCTCGTTCCTTACTTCGGCAGCCTCCAGGGGGCAAAATAAGTCCTCTTGGCCATTAAGAACCCTCATTGCTTTCTAGGACAGCTTCCAGGGGGGCAAAATAAGTCCTCTTGGTCACTCAAATTACTCGTTCCTTCCTTGGGCAGCTTCGATCGGGGCAAAATAAGTCCTCTTCGCCACTGAGAGCCCTCGTTCCTTCCTTGGGCAGCTTCCAGGAGGCCAAAATAAGTCCTGGTGGCAACTGAATGCCCTCGTTCCTTCCTTGGGCAGCTTTCAGGGGGTAAAATGAGTCCTATTGGCCACTGAAAGCCCTCGTACCTTACTTCGGCAGCTTCCAGGGGGGCAAAATACGTCCTCTTGGCCACTCAAAGCCCTCGTTCTATCCTTGGGCAGCTTTCGGGTGGGCAAAATAGGTCCACTTGGCCACTGAAACCCCTC
The DNA here is from genome assembly GCA_030412105.1 of Cyclura pinguis. NCBI lineage: Eukaryota > Metazoa > Chordata > Lepidosauria > Squamata > Iguanidae > Cyclura > Cyclura pinguis. The sequence goes on from CM059600.1 coordinate 5,446,867, forward strand.
ATTCCTTCCTTAGGGAGCTTCCAGAGGGGCAGGATAAGTCCTCTTTCCCACTGAAAGCCCTTGTTCCTTACTTGGGCAGCTCCAGGGAGACAAAATAAGTCCATTTGGCAACTGAAAGCCCTCCTTCCTTCCTTCAGCACCTTCCAGGAGGGCAAAACAAGTCCTTTTGGCCACAGAAAGCGCACATTCCTTTCCTGGAAAGATTCCAGGGGAGAAAAATAAGTCCTCTTGGGCAATGAAAGCCCTAGTTCCTTCCTTCGGTAGCTTCAAGGGGTGCAAAATAAATCCTCTTGGCCACAGAAAGCCCTCGTTCCTTCCTTGGGCAGCTTCCAGGGGGGCAAAATAAGTCCTCTTGGCCACTGAAAGCCCTCGTTCCTTCCTTGGGCAGCTTCGAGGGGGGAAATCAGTCCTCGTGGCAACTGAAAGCCCTCGTTCCTTCCTTGGGCCGCTTTCAGGGGGGCAAAATGAGTCCAATTAGCCACTGAAAGCCCTCGTTAATTACTTCGGCAGCTTCCAGGGGGCCAAAATAAGTCCTCTTGGCCACTGATAGCTGTCGTTCCTTCCTTGGGGAGCATCCAGGAGGGCAAAATAAGTCCTCTGTGCCACTGAAAACCCGCGTTCCTTCCTTGGGCAGCTTCCAGGGGGGAAACTAAGTCCTCTTGGCCACTGAAAGCCCTCGTTCCTTCCTTGGGAAGCTTCCAGGGCGGCAAAATAAGTTCTCTTGGCCACTGAAAGCCCACATTCCTTCCTTGGGCAGCTTTCAGGGGGGCAAAATAATTCCTCTTTTCCACTGAAAGCCCTTGTTCCTTACTTGGGCAGCTCCAGGGAGACAAAATAAGTCCATTTGGCAACTGAAAGCCCTCCTTCCTTCCTTCAGCACCTTCCAGGAGGGCAAAACAAGTCCTTTTGGCCACAGAAAGCGCACATTCCTTTCCTGGAAAGATTCCAGGGGAGAAAAATAAGTCCTCTTGGGCAATGAAAGCCCTAGTTCCTTCCTTCGGTAGCTTCAAGGGGTGCAAAATAAATCCTCTTGGCCACAGAAAGCCCTCGTTCCTTCCTTGGGCAGCTTCCAGGGGGGCAAAAGGAGTCCTGTTGGCCACTGAAAGCCCTTTTTCCTTCCTTCGGAAGCTACAAGGGGGGCAATATAAGTACTCTTGGCACCAGAAGCCCTCGTTCCTTCCTTGCGGAGCTTCCAGGGGGGCAAAATGAGTCGTCTTTCCAATTGAAAGTCCTCCTTCCTTCCTTGGGGAGGTTTCAGGGAGGTAAAATGAGTCCTATTTGCCACTGAAAACCCTCATTGCTTCCATGGGCAGCTTCCAGGGGGGCAAAATAAGTTCTCTTGCCCACTAAAAGCATTCATTCCTTCCCTGGGTGGCTTCGAGGGGGGCAAAATAAGTCCTCTTCGCCACTAAAAACCCTCGTTCCTTCTTTGGGCAGCTTCCAGGGGGGCAAAATAAGTCCTCCTGGCCACTGAAAGCCCTGGTTCCTTCCTTCGGCAGCTTCCAGAGAGTCAAAATTAGTCCTCTTGGCCACTGAAAGCCCTGATTCCGAACTTGGGCAGCTTCCAGGGGGGCAAAATAAGTCCTCTTGGCCACTGAAAGCCCTCGTTCCTTCCTTGGGTAGCTTCCAGGGAGGAAAATCAGTCCTCCTGGCCACTCAAAGCCCTGGTTCCTTCCTTGGGCAGCTTCCAGAGAGTCAAAATTAGTCCTCTTGGCCACTGAAAGCCCTGATTCCGAACTTGGGCAGCTTCTAGGCGGGCAAAATAAGTCCTCTAGGCCACTGAAACCCCTCGTTCCTTACTTCGGCAGCCTCCAGGGGGCAAAATAAGTCCTCTTGGCCATTAAGAACCCTCATTGCTTTCTAGGACAGCTTCCAGGGGGGCAAAATAAGTCCTCTTGGTCACTCAAATTACTCGTTCCTTCCTTGGGCAGCTTCGATCGGGGCAAAATAAGTCCTCTTCGCCACTGAGAGCCCTCGTTCCTTCCTTGGGCAGCTTCCAGGGGGCCAAAATAAGTCCTGGTGGCAACTGAATGCCCTCGTTCCTTCCTTGGGCAGCTTTCAGGGGGTAAAATGAGTCCTATTGGCCACTGAAAGCCCTCGTTCCTTACTTCGGCAGCTTCCAGGGGGGCAAAATACGTCCTCTTGGCCACTCAAAGCCCTCGTTCTATCCTTGGGCAGCTTTCGGGTGGGCAAAATAGGTCCACTTGGCCACTGAAACCCCTCTTTCCTTCCTTAGGGAGCTTCCAGAGGGGCAGGATAAGTCCTCTTTGCCACTGAAAGCCCTCGTTTCTTCCATGGGCAGTTTCCAGGGGGGCAAAAAAAGTCCTCTTGGCCACGGAAAGCCCTCGTTCCTTCCTTCGGCAGCTTCCAGGGGGGTAAAAGAAGTCCTTTTGGACACTGAAAGCCCTCGTTACTTCCTTGGGCAGCTTCCAGGGGGGCAAAATAAGTTCTCTTGGCCACTGAAATCCCTCATTTCTTCCTTGGGGAGTTTCTAGGGGGGCAAAATAAGTCCTTTTGGCTACTGAAAGCCCTCGTTCCTTCCTTGGGCAGCTTCCAGGTGGGCAAAAGAAGTCCTCTTGGCCAATGAACCCCCTCATTGCTTCCTTGGGAAGCATCCCGGGGGGCAAAATAAGTCCTCTTTGATATTGAACCCCCGGTTCCTTCCTTGGGCAGCTTCCAGCGTGGCAAAATAAGTCCTCTTGGCCACTGAAAACCCTCATTTCTTCCTTGGGCAACTTCCAGGGGGGCAAACTAAGTCCTTGTGGACACTGAAAGCTTTCGTTACATCCTTGGGATGCTTCAAGGGGGACAAAATATGTCCTCTTGGCCACTGAAAACCATCATTGCTTCATTGGGAAGCTTCCAAGGGCGCAAAATAAGTCCTCTTTGCCACTCAAAGCCCTCCTTATTTTCTTGGGCCAATTCCTGGGGGGGCAAAATAAGTCCTTGTGGCAACTGAAATCCCTCGTTCCTTCCTTGGGCAGCTTCCAGGGGGGCAAAATAAGTCCTCTTGGCCACTCAAAGCCCTCATTCCTTCCTTGGGCAGATTACAGGGGGGCAAAATAAGTCCTCCTGCCCACTGAAAGCCTTCGTTCCTTCCCTAGGCAGCTTTCAGGGAGGCAAAATGAGTCCTCTTGGCCACTGAAAGCTCTCGTTCCTTCCTTCGGCAGCTTCCAGGAGGGAAAAAAAAGTCCTCTTGGCCACAGAAAGCCCTCCTACCTTCCTTGGGCAGCTTCCAGGGGGGAAAATAAGTCCTTGTGGCAACTAAAAGCTTAGGTTCCTTCCTTGGGCAGCTTCCAGGGGGGCAAAATAAGTCCTCTTGGCCACTGAAAGCCCTCGTTCCTTCCTTGGGCAGCTTCGAGGGGTGCAAAATAAGTCCTCTTGGCCATTAAAAACCCTCATTGCTTTCTAGGACAGCTTCCAGGGGGGCAAAATAAGTCCTCTTGGACACTGAAAGCCCTCGTTCCTTCCTTGGGCAGCTTCCAGGGAGGAAAATCAGTCCTCCTGGCCGCTCAAAGCCCTGGTTCCTTCCTTGGGCAGCTTCCAGAGAGTCAAAATTAGTCCTCTTGGCCACTGAAAGCCCTGATTCCGAACTTGGGCAGCTTCTAGGCGGGCAAAATAAGTCCTCTAGGCCACTGAAACCCCTCGTTCCTTACTTCGGCAGCCTCCAGGGGGCAAAATAAGTCCTCTTGGCCATTAAGAACCCTCATTGCTTTCTAGGACAGCTTCCAGGGGGGCAAAATAAGTCCTCTTGGTCACTCAAATTACTCGTTCCTTCCTTGGGCAGCTTCGATCGGGGCAAAATAAGTCCTCTTCGCCACTGAGAGCCCTCGTTCCTTCCTTGGGCAGCTTCCAGGGGGCCAAAATAAGTCCTGGTGGCAACTGAATGCCCTCGTTCCTTCCTTGGGCAGCTTTCAGGGGGTAAAATGAGTCCTATTGGCCACTGAAAGCCCTCGTTCCTTACTTCGGCAGCTTCCAGGGGGGCAAAATACGTCCTCTTGGCCACTCAAAGCCCTCGTTCTATCCTTGGGCAGCTTTCGGGTGGGCAAAATAGGTCCACTTGGCCACTGAAACCCCTCTTTCCTTCCTTAGGGAGCTTCCAGAGGGGCAGGATAAGTCCTCTTTGCCACTGAAAGCCCTCGTTTCTTCCATGGGCAGTTTCCAGGGGGGCAAAAAAAGTCCTCTTGGCCACGGAAAGCCCTCGTTCCTTCCTTGGGCAGCTTCCAGGGGGGTAAAAGAAGTCCTTTTGGACACTGAAAGCCCTCGTTACTTCCTTGGGCAGCTTCCAGGGGGGCAAAATAAGTTCTCTTGGCCACTGAAATCCCTCATTTCATCCTTGGGGAGTTTCTAGGGGGGCAAAATAAGTCCTTTTGGCTATTGAAAGCCCTCGTTCCTTCCTTGGGCAGCTTCCAGGTGGGCAAAAGAAGTCCTCTTGGCCAATGAACCCCCTCATTGCTTCCTTGGGAAGCATCCCGGGGGGCAAAATAAGTCCTCTTTGATATTGAACCCCCTGGTTCCTTCCTTGGGCAGCTTCCAGCGTGGCAAAATAAGTCCTCTTGGCCACTGAAAACCCTCATTTCTTCCTTGGGCAACTTCCAGGGGGGCAAACTAAGTCCTTGTGGACACTGAAAGCTTTCGTTACATCCTTGGGATGCTTCAAGGGGGACAAAATATGTCCTCTTGGCCACTGAAAACCATCATTGCTTCATTGGGAAGCTTCCAAGGGGGCAAAATAAGTCCTCTTGGCCACTCAAAGCCCTCCTTATTTTCTTGGGCCAATTCCTGGGGGGGCAAAATAAGTCCTTGTGGCAACTGAAATCCCTCGTTCCTTCCTTGGGGAGCTTCCAGGGGGGCAAAATAAGTCCTCTTGGCCACTCAAAGCCCTCATTCCTTCCTTGGGCAGATTACAGGGGGGCAAAATAAGTCCTCCTGCCCACTGAAAGCCTTCGTTCCTTCCCTAGGCAGCTTTCAGGGAGGCAAAATGAGTCCTCTTGGCCACTGAAAGCTCTCGTTCCTTCCTTCGGCAGCTTCCAGGAGGGAAAAAAAAGTCCTCTTGGCCACAGAAAGCCCTCCTACCTTCCTTGGGCGGCTTCCAGGGGGGAAAATAAGTCCTTGTGGCAACTAAAAGCTTAGGTTCCTTCCTTGGGCAGCTTCCAGGGGGGCAAAATAAGTCCTCTTGGCCACTGAAAGCCCTCGTTCCTTCCTTGGGCAGCTTCGAGGGGTGCAAAATAAGTCCTCTTGGCCATTAAAAACCCTCATTGCTTTCTAGGACAGCTTCCAGGGGGGCAAAATAAGTCCTCTTGGACACTGAAAGCCCTCGTTCCTTCCTTGGGCAGCTTCCAGGGAGGAAAATCAGTCCTCCTGGCCGCTCAAAGCCCTGGTTCCTTCCTTGGGCAGCTTCCAGAGAGTCAAAATTAGTCCTCTTGGCCACTGAAAGCCCTGATTCCGAACTTGGGCAGCTTCTAGGCGGGCAAAATAAGTCCTCTAGGCCACTGAAACCCCTCGTTCCTTACTTCGGCAGCCTCCAGGGGGCAAAATAAGTCCTCTTGGCCATTAAGAACCCTCATTGCTTTCTAGGACAGCTTCCAGGGGGGCAAAATAAGTCCTCTTGGTCACTCAAATTACTCGTTCCTTCCTTGGGCAGCTTCGATCGGGGCAAAATAAGTCCTCTTCGCCACTGAGAGCCCTCGTTCCTTCCTTGGGCAGCTTCCAGGAGGCCAAAATAAGTCCTGGTGGCAACTGAATGCCCTCGTTCCTTCCTTGGGCAGCTTTCAGGGGGTAAAATGAGTCCTATTGGCCACTGAAAGCCCTCGTACCTTACTTCGGCAGCTTCCAGGGGGGCAAAATACGTCCTCTTGGCCACTCAAAGCCCTCGTTCTATCCTTGGGCAGCTTTCGGGTGGGCAAAATAGGTCCACTTGGCCACTGAAACCCCTCATTCCTTCCTTAGGGAGCTTCCAGAGGGGCAGGATAAGTCCTCTTTCCCACTGAAAGCCCTTGTTCCTTACTTGGGCAGCTCCAGGGAGACAAAATAAGTCCATTTGGCAACTGAAAGCCCTCCTTCCTTCCTTCAGCACCTTCCAGGAGGGCAAAACAAGTCCTTTTGGCCACAGAAAGCGCACATTCCTTTCCTGGAAAGATTCCAGGGGAGAAAAATAAGTCCTCTTGGGCAATGAAAGCCCTAGTTCCTTCCTTCGGTAGCTTCAAGGGGTGCAAAATAAATCCTCTTGGCCACAGAAAGCCCTCGTTCCTTCCTTGGGCAGCTTCCAGGGGGGCAAAATAAGTCCTCTTGGCCACTGAAAGCCCTCGTTCCTTCCTTGGGCAGCTTCGAGGGGGGAAATCAGTCCTCGTGGCAACTGAAAGCCCTCGTTCCTTCCTTGGGCCGCTTTCAGGGGGGCAAAATGAGTCCAATTAGCCACTGAAAGCCCTCGTTAATTACTTCGGCAGCTTCCAGGGGGCCAAAATAAGTCCTCTGTGCCACTGAAAACCCGCGTTCCTTCCTTGGGCAGCTTCCAGGGGGGAAACTAAGTCCTCTTGGCCACTGAAAGCCCTCGTTCCTTCCTTGGGAAGCTTCCAGGGCGGCAAAATAAGTTCTCTTGGCCACTGAAAGCCCACATTCCTTCCTTGGGCAGCTTTCAGGGGGGCAAAATAATTCCTCTTTTCCACTGAAAGCCCTTGTTCCTTACTTGGGCAGCTCCAGGGAGACAAAATAAGTCCATTTGGCAACTGAAAGCCCTCCTTCCTTCCTTCAGCACCTTCCAGGAGGGCAAAACAAGTCCTTTTGGCCACAGAAAGCGCACATTCCTTTCCTGGAAAGATTCCAGGGGAGAAAAATAAGTCCTCTTGGGCAATGAAAGCCCTAGTTCCTTCCTTCGGTAGCTTCAAGGGGTGCAAAATAAATCCTCTTGGCCACAGAAAGCCCTCGTTCCTTCCTTGGGCAGCTTCCAGGGGGGCAAAAGGAGTCCTGTTGGCCACTGAAAGCCCTTTTTCCTTCCTTCGGAAGCTACAAGGGGGGCAATATAAGTACTCTTGGCACCAGAAGCCCTCGTTCCTTCCTTGCGGAGCTTCCAGGGGGGCAAAATGAGTCGTCTTTCCAATTGAAAGTCCTCCTTCCTTCCTTGGGGAGGTTTCAGGGAGGTAAAATGAGTCCTATTTGCCACTGAAAACCCTCATTGCTTCCATGGGCAGCTTCCAGGGGGGCAAAATAAGTTCTCTTGCCCACTAAAAGCATTCATTCCTTCCCTGGGTGGCTTCGAGGGGGGCAAAATAAGTCCTCTTCGCCACTAAAAACCCTCGTTCCTTCTTTGGGCAGCTTCCAGGGGGGCAAAATAAGTCCTCCTGGCCACTGAAAGCCCTGGTTCCTTCCTTCGGCAGCTTCCAGAGAGTCAAAATTAGTCCTCTTGGCCACTGAAAGCCCTGATTCCGAACTTGGGCAGCTTCCAGGGGGGCAAAATAAGTCCTCTTGGCCACTGAAAGCCCTCGTTCCTTCCTTGGGTAGCTTCCAGGGAGGAAAATCAGTCCTCCTGGCCACTCAAAGCCCTGGTTCCTTCCTTGGGCAGCTTCCAGAGAGTCAAAATTAGTCCTCTTGGCCACTGAAAGCCCTGATTCCGAACTTGGGCAGCTTCTAGGCGGGCAAAATAAGTCCTCTAGGCCACTGAAACCCCTCGTTCCTTACTTCGGCAGCCTCCAGGGGGCAAAATAAGTCCTCTTGGCCATTAAGAACCCTCATTGCTTTCTAGGACAGCTTCCAGGGGGGCAAAATAAGTCCTCTTGGTCACTCAAATTACTCGTTCCTTCCTTGGGCAGCTTCGATCGGGGCAAAATAAGTCCTCTTCGCCACTGAGAGCCCTCGTTCCTTCCTTGGGCAGCTTCCAGGGGGCCAAAATAAGTCCTGGTGGCAACTGAATGCCCTCGTTCCTTCCTTGGGCAGCTTTCAGGGGGTAAAATGAGTCCTATTGGCCACTGAAAGCCCTCGTTCCTTACTTCGGCAGCTTCCAGGGGGGCAAAATACGTCCTCTTGGCCACTCAAAGCCCTCGTTCTATCCTTGGGCAGCTTTCGGGTGGGCAAAATAGGTCCACTTGGCCACTGAAACCCCTCTTTCCTTCCTTAGGGAGCTTCCAGAGGGGCAGGATAAGTCCTCTTTGCCACTGAAAGCCCTCGTTTCTTCCATGGGCAGTTTCCAGGGGGGCAAAAAAAGTCCTCTTGGCCACGGAAAGCCCTCGTTCCTTCCTTGGGCAGCTTCCAGGGGGGTAAAAGAAGTCCTTTTGGACACTGAAAGCCCTCGTTACTTCCTTGGGCAGCTTCCAGGGGGGCAAAATAAGTTCTCTTGGCCACTGAAATCCCTCATTTCTTCCTTGGGGAGTTTCTAGGGGGGCAAAATAAGTCCTTTTGGCTACTGAAAGCCCTCGTTTCTTCCATGGGCAGTTTCCAGGGGGGCAAAAAAAGTCCTCTTGGCCACTGAAAGCCCTCGTTCCTTCCTTGGGCAGCTTCGAGGGGTGCAAAATAAGTCCTCTTGGCCATTAAAAACCCTCATTGCTTTCTAGGACAGCTTCCAGGGGGGCAAAATAAGTCCTCTTGGACACTGAAAGCCCTCGTTCCTTCCTTGGGCAGCTTCCAGGGAGGAAAATCAGTCCTCCTGGCCGCTCAAAGCCCTGGTTCCTTCCTTGGGCAGCTTCCAGAGAGTCAAAATTAGTCCTCTTGGCCACTGAAAGCCCTGATTCCGAACTTGGGCAGCTTCTAGGCGGGCAAAATAAGTCCTCTAGGCCACTGAAACCCCTCGTTCCTTACTTCGGCAGCCTCCAGGGGGCAAAATAAGTCCTCTTGGCCATTAAGAACCCTCATTGCTTTCTAGGACAGCTTCCAGGGGGGCAAAATAAGTCCTCTTGGTCACTCAAATTACTCGTTCCTTCCTTGGGCAGCTTCGATCGGGGCAAAATAAGTCCTCTTCGCCACTGAGAGCCCTCGTTCCTTCCTTGGGCAGCTTCCAGGAGGCCAAAATAAGTCCTGGTGGCAACTGAATGCCCTCGTTCCTTCCTTGGGCAGCTTTCAGGGGGTAAAATGAGTCCTATTGGCCACTGAAAGCCCTCGTACCTTACTTCGGCAGCTTCCAGGGGGGCAAAATACGTCCTCTTGGCCACTCAAAGCCCTCGTTCTATCCTTGGGCAGCTTTCGGGTGGGCAAAATAGGTCCACTTGGCCACTGAAACCCCTCATTCCTTCCTTAGGGAGCTTCCAGAGGGGCAGGATAAGTCCTCTTTCCCACTGAAAGCCCTTGTTCCTTACTTGGGCAGCTCCAGGGAGACAAAATAAGTCCATTTGGCAACTGAAAGCCCTCCTTCCTTCCTTCAGCACCTTCCAGGAGGGCAAAACAAGTCCTTTTGGCCACAGAAAGCGCACATTCCTTTCCTGGAAAGATTCCAGGGGAGAAAAATAAGTCCTCTTGGGCAATGAAAGCCCTAGTTCCTTCCTTCGGTAGCTTCAAGGGGTGCAAAATAAATCCTCTTGGCCACAGAAAGCCCTCGTTCCTTCCTTGGGCAGCTTCCAGGGGGGCAAAATAAGTCCTCTTGGCCACTGAAAGCCCTCGTTCCTTCCTTGGGCAGCTTCGAGGGGGGAAATCAGTCCTCGTGGCAACTGAAAGCCCTCGTTCCTTCCTTGGGCCGCTTTCAGGGGGGCAAAATGAGTCCAATTAGCCACTGAAAGCCCTCGTTAATTACTTCGGCAGCTTCCAGGGGGCCAAAATAAGTCCTCTTGGCCACTGATAGCTGTCGTTCCTTCCTTGGGGAGCATCCAGGAGGGCAAAATAAGTCCTCTGTGCCACTGAAAACCCGCGTTCCTTCCTTGGGCAGCTTCCAGGGGGGAAACTAAGTCCTCTTGGCCACTGAAAGCCCTCGTTCCTTCCTTGGGAAGCTTCCAGGGCGGCAAAATAAGTTCTCTTGGCCACTGAAAGCCCACATTCCTTCCTTGGGCAGCTTTCAGGGGGGCAAAATAATTCCTCTTTTCCACTGAAAGCCCTTGTTCCTTACTTGGGCAGCTCCAGGGAGACAAAATAAGTCCATTTGGCAACTGAAAGCCCTCCTTCCTTCCTTCAGCACCTTCCAGGAGGGCAAAACAAGTCCTTTTGGCCACAGAAAGCGCACATTCCTTTCCTGGAAAGATTCCAGGGGAGAAAAATAAGTCCTCTTGGGCAATGAAAGCCCTAGTTCCTTCCTTCGGTAGCTTCAAGGGGTGCAAAATAAATCCTCTTGGCCACAGAAAGCCCTCGTTCCTTCCTTGGGCAGCTTCCAGGGGGGCAAAAGGAGTCCTGTTGGCCACTGAAAGCCCTTTTTCCTTCCTTCGGAAGCTACAAGGGGGGCAATATAAGTACTCTTGGCACCAGAAGCCCTCGTTCCTTCCTTGCGGAGCTTCCAGGGGGGCAAAATGAGTCGTCTTTCCAATTGAAAGTCCTCCTTCCTTCCTTGGGGAGGTTTCAGGGAGGTAAAATGAGTCCTATTTGCCACTGAAAACCCTCATTGCTTCCATGGGCAGCTTCCAGGGGGGCAAAATAAGTTCTCTTGCCCACTAAAAGCATTCATTCCTTCCCTGGGTGGCTTCGAGGGGGGCAAAATAAGTCCTCTTCGCCACTAAAAACCCTCGTTCCTTCTTTGGGCAGCTTCCAGGGGGGCAAAATAAGTCCTCCTGGCCACTGAAAGCCCTGGTTCCTTCCTTCGGCAGCTTCCAGAGAGTCAAAATTAGTCCTCTTGGCCACTGAAAGCCCTGATTCCGAACTTGGGCAGCTTCCAGGGGGGCAAAATAAGTCCTCTTGGCCACTGAAAGCCCTCGTTCCTTCCTTGGGTAGCTTCCAGGGAGGAAAATCAGTCCTCCTGGCCACTCAAAGCCCTGGTTCCTTCCTTGGGCAGCTTCCAGAGAGTCAAAATTAGTCCTCTTGGCCACTGAAAGCCCTGATTCCGAACTTGGGCAGCTTCTAGGCGGGCAAAATAAGTCCTCTAGGCCACTGAAACCCCTCGTTCCTTACTTCGGCAGCCTCCAGGGGGCAAAATAAGTCCTCTTGGCCATTAAGAACCCTCATTGCTTTCTAGGACAGCTTCCAGGGGGGCAAAATAAGTCCTCTTGGTCACTCAAATTACTCGTTCCTTCCTTGGGCAGCTTCGATCGGGGCAAAATAAGTCCTCTTCGCCACTGAGAGCCCTCGTTCCTTCCTTGGGCAGCTTCCAGGGGGCCAAAATAAGTCCTGGTGGCAACTGAATGCCCTCGTTCCTTCCTTGGGCAGCTTTCAGGGGGTAAAATGAGTCCTATTGGCCACTGAAAGCCCTCGTTCCTTACTTCGGCAGCTTCCAGGGGGGCAAAATACGTCCTCTTGGCCACTCAAAGCCCTCGTTCTATCCTTGGGCAGCTTTCGGGTGGGCAAAATAGGTCCACTTGGCCACTGAAACCCCTCATTCCTTCCTTAGGGAGCTTCCAGAGGGGCAGGATAAGTCCTCTTTGCCACTGAAAGCCCTCGTTTCTTCCATGGGCAGTTTCCAGGGGGGCAAAAAAAGTCCTCTTGGCCACGGAAAGCCCTCGTTCCTTCCTTGGGCAGCTTCCAGGGGGGTAAAAGAAGTCCTTTTGGACACTGAAAGCCCTCGTTACTTCCTTGGGCAGCTTCCAGGGGGGCAAAATAAGTTCTCTTGGCCACTGAAATCCCTCATTTCTTCCTTGGGGAGTTTCTAGGGGGGCAAAATAAGTCCTTTTGGCTACTGAAAGCCCTCGTTTCTTCCATGGGCAGTTTCCAGGGGGGCAAAAAAAGTCCTCTTGGCCACTGAAAGCCCTCGTTCCTTCCTTGGGCAGCTTCGAGGGGTGCAAAATAAGTCCTCTTGGCCATTAAAAACCCTCATTGCTTTCTAGGACAGCTTCCAGGGGGGCAAAATAAGTCCTCTTGGACACTGAAAGCCCTCGTTCCTTCCTTGGGCAGCTTCCAGGGAGGAAAATCAGTCCTCCTGGCCGCTCAAAGCCCTGGTTCCTTCCTTGGGCAGCTTCCAGAGAGTCAAAATTAGTCCTCTTGGCCACTGAAAGCCCTGATTCCGAACTTGGGCAGCTTCTAGGCGGGCAAAATAAGTCCTCTAGGCCACTGAAACCCCTCGTTCCTTACTTCGGCAGCCTCCAGGGGGCAAAATAAGTCCTCTTGGCCATTAAGAACCCTCATTGCTTTCTAGGACAGCTTCCAGGGGGGCAAAATAAGTCCTCTTGGTCACTCAAATTACTCGTTCCTTCCTTGGGCAGCTTCGATCGGGGCAAAATAAGTCCTCTTCGCCACTGAGAGCCCTCGTTCCTTCCTTGGGCAGCTTCCAGGAGGCCAAAATAAGTCCTGGTGGCAACTGAATGCCCTCGTTCCTTCCTTGGGCAGCTTTCAGGGGGTAAAATGAGTCCTATTGGCCACTGAAAGCCCTCGTACCTTACTTCGGCAGCTTCCAGGGGGGCAAAATACGTCCTCTTGGCCACTCAAAGCCCTCGTTCTATCCTTGGGCAGCTTTCGGGTGGGCAAAATAGGTCCACTTGGCCACTGAAACCCCTCATTCCTTCCTTAGGGAGCTTCCAGAGGGGCAGGATAAGTCCTCTTTCCCACTGAAAGCCCTTGTTCCTTACTTGGGCAGCTCCAGGGAGACAAAATAAGTCCATTTGGCAACTGAAAGCCCTCCTTCCTTCCTTCAGCACCTTCCAGGAGGGCAAAACAAGTCCTTTTGGCCACAGAAAGCGCACATTCCTTTCCTGGAAAGATTCCAGGGGAGAAAAATAAGTCCTCTTGGGCAATGAAAGCCCTAGTTCCTTCCTTCGGTAGCTTCAAGGGGTGCAAAATAAATCCTCTTGGCCACAGAAAGCCCTCGTTCCTTCCTTGGGCAGCTTCCAGGGGGGCAAAATAAGTCCTCTTGGCCACTGAAAGCCCTCGTTCCTTCCTTGGGCAGCTTCGAGGGGGGAAATCAGTCCTCGTGGCAACTGAAAGCCCTCGTTCCTTCCTTGGGCCGCTTTCAGGGGGGCAAAATGAGTCCAATTAGCCACTGAAAGCCCTCGTTAATTACTTCGGCAGCTTCCAGGGGGCCAAAATAAGTCCTCTTGGCCACTGATAGCTGTCGTTCCTTCCTTGGGGAGCATCCAGGAGGGCAAAATAAGTCCTCTGTGCCACTGAAAACCCGCGTTCCTTCCTTGGGCAGCTTCCAGGGGGGAAACTAAGTCCTCTTGGCCACTGAAAGCCCTCGTTCCTTCCTTGGGAAGCTTCCAGGGCGGCAAAATAAGTTCTCTTGGCCACTGAAAGCCCACATTCCTTCCTTGGGCAGCTTTCAGGGGGGCAAAATAATTCCTCTTTTCCACTGAAAGCCCTTGTTCCTTACTTGGGCAGCTCCAGGGAGACAAAATAAGTCCATTTGGCAACTGAAAGCCCTCCTTCCTTCCTTCAGCACCTTCCAGGAGGGCAAAACAAGTCCTTTTGGCCACAGAAAGCGCACATTCCTTTCCTGGAAAGATTCCAGGGGAGAAAAATAAGTCCTCTTGGGCAATGAAAGCCCTAGTTCCTTCCTTCGGTAGCTTCAAGGGGTGCAAAATAAATCCTCTTGGCCACAGAAAGCCCTCGTTCCTTCCTTGGGCAGCTTCCAGGGGGGCAAAAGGAGTCCTGTTGGCCACTGAAAGCCCTTTTTCCTTCCTTCGGAAGCTACAAGGGGGGCAATATAAGTACTCTTGGCACCAGAAGCCCTCGTTCCTTCCTTGCGGAGCTTCCAGGGGGGCAAAATGAGTCGTCTTTCCAATTGAAAGTCCTCCTTCCTTCCTTGGGGAGGTTTCAGGGAGGTAAAATGAGTCCTATTTGCCACTGAAAACCCTCATTGCTTCCATGGGCAGCTTCCAGGGGGGCAAAATAAGTTCTCTTGCCCACTAAAAGCATTCATTCCTTCCCTGGGTGGCTTCGAGCGGGGCAAAATAAGTCCTCTTCGCCACTAAAAACCCTCGTTCCTTCTTTGGGCAGCTTCCAGGGGGGCAAAATAAGTCCTCCTGGCCACTGAAAGCCCTGGTTCCTTCCTTCGGCAGCTTCCAGAGAGTCAAAATTAGTCCTCTTGGCCACTGAAAGCCCTGATTCCGAACTTGGGCAGCTTCCAGGGGGGCAAAATAAGTCCTCTTGGCCACTGAAAGCCCTCGTTCCTTCCTTGGGTAGCTTCCAGGGAGGAAAATCAGTCCTCCTGGCCACTCAAAGCCCTGGTTCCTTCCTTGGGCAGCTTCCAGAGAGTCAAAATTAGTCCTCTTGGCCACTGAAAGCCCTGATTCCGAACTTGGGCAGCTTCTAGGCGGGCAAAATAAGTCCTCTAGGCCACTGAAACCCCTCGTTCCTTACTTCGGCAGCCTCCAGGGGGCAAAATAAGTCCTCTTGGCCATTAAGAACCCTCATTGCTTTCTAGGACAGCTTCCAGGGGGGCAAAATAAGTCCTCTTGGTCACTCAAATTACTCGTTCCTTCCTTGGGCAGCTTCGATCGGGGCAAAATAAGTCCTCTTCGCCACTGAGAGCCCTCGTTCCTTCCTTGGGCAGCTTCCAGGGGGCCAAAATAAGTCCTGGTGGCAACTGAATGCCCTCGTTCCTTCCTTGGGCAGCTTTCAGGGGGTAAAATGAGTCCTATTGGCCACTGAAAGCCCTCGTTCCTTACTTCGGCAGCTTCCAGGGGGGCAAAATACGTCCTCTTGGCCACTCAAAGCCCTCGTTCTATCCTTGGGCAGCTTTCGGGTGGGCAAAATAGGTCCACTTGGCCACTGAAACCCCTCTTTCCTTCCTTAGGGAGCTTCCAGAGGGGCAGGATAAGTCCTCTTTGCCACTGAAAGCCCTCGTTTCTTCCATGGGCAGTTTCCAGGGGGGCAAAAAAAGTCCTCTTGGCCACGGAAAGCCCTCGTTCCTTCCTTGGGCAGCTTCCAGGGGGGTAAAAGAAGTCCTTTTGGACACTGAAAGCCCTCGTTACTTCCTTGGGCAGCTTCCAGGGGGGCAAAATAAGTTCTCTTGGCCACTGAAATCCCTCATTTCTTCCTTGGGGAGTTTCTAGGGGGGCAAAATAAGTCCTTTTGGCTACTGAAAGCCCTCGTTCCTTCCTTGGGCAGCTTCCAGGTGGGCAAAAGAAGTCCTCTTGGCCAATGAACCCCCTCATTGCTTCCTTGGGAAGCATCCCGGGGGGCAAAATAAGTCCTCTTTGATATTGAACCCCCTGGTTCCTTCCTTGGGCAGCTTCCAGCGTGGCAAAATAAGTCCTCTTGGCCACTGAAAACCCTCATTTCTTCCTTGGGCAACTTCCAGGGGGGCAAACTAAGTCCTTGTGGGCACTGAAAGCTTTCGTTACATCCTTGGGATGCTTCAAGGGGGACAAAATATGTCCTCTTGGCCACTGAAAACCATCATTGCTTCATTGGGAAGCTTCCAAGGGGGCAAAATAAGTCCTCTTGGCCACTCAAAGCCCTCCTTATTTTCTTGGGCCAATTCCTGGGGGGGCAAAATAAGTCCTTGTGGCAACTGAAATCCCTCGTTCCTTCCTTGGGGAGCTTCCAGGGGGGCAAAATAAGTCCTCTTGGCCACTCAAAGCCCTCATTCCTTCCTTGGGCAGATTACAGGGGGGCAAAATAAGTCCTCCTGCCCACTGAAAGCCTTCGTTCCTTCCCTAGGCAGCTTTCAGGGAGGCAAAATGAGTCCTCTTGGCCACTGAAAGCTCTCGTTCCTTCCTTCGGCAGCTTCCAGGAGGGAAAAAAAAGTCCTCTTGGCCACAGAAAGCCCTCCTACCTTCCTTGGGCAGCTTCCAGGGGGGAAAATAAGTCCTTGTGGCAACTAAAAGCTTAGGTTCCTTCCTTGGGCAGCTTCCAGGGGGGCAAAATAAGTCCTCTTGGCCACTGAAAGCCCTCGTTCCTTCCTTGGGCAGCTTCGAGGGGTGCAAAATAAGTCCTCTTGGCCATTAAAAACCCTCATTGCTTTCTAGGACAGCTTCCAGGGGGGCAAAATAAGTCCTCTTGGACACTGAAAGCCCTCGTTCCTTCCTTGGGCAGCTTCCAGGGAGGAAAATCAGTCCTCCTGGCCGCTCAAAGCCCTGGTTCCTTCCTTGGGCAGCTTCCAGAGAGTCAAAATTAGTCCTCTTGGCCACTGAAAGCCCTGATTCCGAACTTGGGCAGCTTCTAGGCGGGCAAAATAAGTCCTCTAGGCCACTGAAACCCCTCGTTCCTTACTTCGGCAGCCTCCAGGGGGCAAAATAAGTCCTCTTGGCCATTAAGAACCCTCATTGCTTTCTAGGACAGCTTCCAGGGGGGCAAAATAAGTCCTCTTGGTCACTCAAATTACTCGTTCCTTCCTTGGGCAGCTTCGATCGGGGCAAAATAAGTCCTCTTCGCCACTGAGAGCCCTCGTTCCTTCCTTGGGCAGCTTCCAGGAGGCCAAAATAAGTCCTGGTGGCAACTGAATGCCCTCGTTCCTTCCTTGGGCAGCTTTCAGGGGGTAAAATGAGTCCTATTGGCCACTGAAAGCCCTCGTACCTTACTTCGGCAGCTTCCAGGGGGGCAAAATACGTCCTCTTGGCCACTCAAAGCCCTCGTTCTATCCTTGGGCAGCTTTCGGGTGGGCAAAACAGGTCCACTTGGCCACTGAAACCCCTCATTCCTTCCTTAGGGAGCTTCCAGAGGGGCAGGATAAGTCCTCTTTGCCACTGAAAGCCCTCGTTTCTTCCATGGGCAGTTTCCAGGGGGGCAAAAAAAGTCCTCTTGGCCACGGAAAGCCCTCGTTCCTTCCTTCGGCAGCTTGCAGGGGGGCAAAAGAAGTCCTTTTGGACACTGAAAGCCCTCGTTACTTCCTTGGGCATCTTCCAGGGAGGCAAAATAAGTTCTCTTGGCCACTGAAATCCCTCATTTCTTCCTTGGGGAGTTTCTAGGGGGGCAAAATAAGTCCTCTTGGCTACTGAAAGCCCTCGTTCCTTCCTTGGGCAGCTTCCAGGTGGGCAAAAGAAGTCCTCTTGGCCAATGGACCCCCTCATTGCTTCCTTGGGAAGCATCCCGGGGGGGAAAATAAGTCCTCTTTGATACTGAAACCCCTGGTTCCATCCTTGGGCAGCTTCCAGCGCGGCAAAATAAGTCATCTTGGCAACTGAAAACCCTCATTGCTTCCTTGGGCAACTTCCAGGGGGGCAAACTAAGTCCTTGTGGACACTGAAAGCTTTCGTTACTTCCTTGGGAAGCTTCAAGGGGGACAAAATATGTCCTCTTGGCCACTGAAAACCATCATTGCTTCATTGGGAAGCTTCCAAGGGGGCAAAATAAGTCCTCTTGGCCACTCAAAGCCCTCGTTATTTTCTTGGGCCGATTCCAGGGGGGCAAAATAAGTCCTTGTGGCAACTGAAATCCTTCGTTCCTTCCTTGGGCAGCTTCCAGGGGGGCAAAATAAGTCCTCTTGGCCACTCAAAGCCCTCATTCCTTCCTTGGGTAGATTACAGGGGGCCAAAATAAGTCCTCCTGCCCAGTGAAAGCCTTCGTTCCTTCCCTAGGCAGCTTTCAGGGAGGCAAAATGAGTCCTCTTGGCCACTGAAAGCTCTCGTTCCTTCCTTCGGCAGCTTCCAGGAGGGAAAAAAAAGTCCTCTTGGCCACAGAAAGCCCTCCTACCTTCCTTGGGCAGCTTCCAGGGGGGAAAATAAGTCCTTGTGGCAACTAAAAGCTTAGGTTCCTTCCTTGGGCAGCTTCCAGGGGGGCAAAATAAGTCCTCTTGGCCACTGAAAGCCCTCGTTCCTTCCTTGGGCAGCTTCGAGGGGGGAAATCAGTCCTCGTGGCAACTGAAAGCCCTCGTTCCTTCCTTGGGCCGCTTTCAGGGGGGCAAAATGAGTCCAATTAGCCACTGAAAGCCCTCGTTAATTACTTCGGCAGCTTCCAGGGGGGCAAAATAAGTCCTCTTGGCCACTGATAGCTGTCGTTCCTTCCTTGGGGAGCATCCAGGAGGGCAAAATAAGTCCTCTGTGCCACTGAAAACCCGCGTTCCTTCCTTGGGCAGCTTCCAGGGGGGAAACTAAGTCCTCTTGGCCACTGAAAGCCCTCGTTCCTTCCTTGGGAAGCTTCCAGGGCGGCAAAATAAGTTCTCTTGGCCACTGAAAGCCCACATTCCTTCCTTGGGCAGCTTTCAGGGGGGCAAAATAATTCCTCTTTTCCACTGAAAGCCCTTGTTCCTTACTTGGGCAGCTCCAGGGAGACAAAATAAGTCCATTTGGCAACTGAAAGCCCTCCTTCCTTCCTTCAGCACCTTCCAGGAGGGCAAAACAAGTCCTTTTGGCCACAGAAAGCGCACATTCCTTTCCTGGAAAGATTCCAGGGGAGAAAAATAAGTCCTCTTGGGCAATGAAAGCCCTAGTTCCTTCCTTCGGTAGCTTCAAGGGGTGCAAAATAAATCCTCTTGGCCACAGAAAGCCCTCGTTCCTTCCTTGGGCAGCTTCCAGGGGGGCAAAAGGAGTCCTGTTGGCCACTGAAAGCCCTTTTTCCTTCCTTCGGAAGCTACAAGGGGGGCAATATAAGTACTCTTGGCACCAGAAGCCCTCGTTCCTTCCTTGCGGAGCTTCCAGGGGGGCAAAATGAGTCGTCTTTCCAATTGAAAGTCCTCCTTCCTTCCTTGGGGAGGTTTCAGGGAGGTAAAATGAGTCCTATTTGCCACTGAAAACCCTCATTGCTTCCATGGGCAGCTTCCAGGGGGGCAAAATAAGTTCTCTTGCCCACTAAAAGCATTCATTCCTTCCCTGGGTGGCTTCGAGGGGGGCAAAATAAGTCCTCTTCGCCACTAAAAACCCTCGTTCCTTCTTTGGGCAGCTTCCAGGGGGGCAAAATAAGTCCTCCTGGCCACTGAAAGCCCTGGTTCCTTCCTTCGGCAGCTTCCAGAGAGTCAAAATTAGTCCTCTTGGCCACTGAAAGCCCTGATTCCGAACTTGGGCAGCTTCCAGGGGGGCAAAATAAGTCCTCTTGGCCACTGAAAGCCCTCGTTCCTTCCTTGGGTAGCTTCCAGGGAGGAAAATCAGTCCTCCTGGCCACTCAAAGCCCTGGTTCCTTCCTTGGGCAGCTTCCAGAGAGTCAAAATTAGTCCTCTTGGCCACTGAAAGCCCTGATTCCGAACTTGGGCAGCTTCTAGGCGGGCAAAATAAGTCCTCTAGGCCACTGAAACCCCTCGTTCCTTACTTCGGCAGCCTCCAGGGGGCAAAATAAGTCCTCTTGGCCATTAAGAACCCTCATTGCTTTCTAGGACAGCTTCCAGGGGGGCAAAATAAGTCCTCTTGGTCACTCAAATTACTCGTTCCTTCCTTGGGCAGCTTCGATCGGGGCAAAATAAGTCCTCTTCGCCACTGAGAGCCCTCGTTCCTTCCTTGGGCAGCTTCCAGGGGGCCAAAATAAGTCCTGGTGGCAACTGAATGCCCTCGTTCCTTCCTTGGGCAGCTTTCAGGGGGTAAAATGAGTCCTATTGGCCACTGAAAGCCCTCGTTCCTTACTTCGGCAGCTTCCAGGGGGGCAAAATACGTCCTCTTGGCCACTCAAAGCCCTCGTTCTATCCTTGGGCAGCTTTCGGGTGGGCAAAATAGGTCCACTTGGCCACTGAAACCCCTCTTTCCTTCCTTAGGGAGCTTCCAGAGGGGCAGGATAAGTCCTCTTTGCCACTGAAAGCCCTCGTTTCTTCCATGGGCAGTTTCCAGGGGGGCAAAAAAAGTCCTCTTGGCCACGGAAAGCCCTCGTTCCTTCCTTGGGCAGCTTCCAGGGGGGTAAAAGAAGTCCTTTTGGACACTGAAAGCCCTCGTTACTTCCTTGGGCAGCTTCCAGGGGGGCAAAATAAGTTCTCTTGGCCACTGAAATCCCTCATTTCTTCCTTGGGGAGTTTCTAGGGGGGCAAAATAAGTCCTTTTGGCTACTGAAAGCCCTCGTTCCTTCCTTGGGCAGCTTCCAGGTGGGCAAAAGAAGTCCTCTTGGCCAATGAACCCCCTCATTGCTTCCTTGGGAAGCATCCCGGGGGGCAAAATAAGTCCTCTTTGATATTGAACCCCCTGGTTCCTTCCTTGGGCAGCTTCCAGCGTGGCAAAATAAGTCCTCTTGGCCACTGAAAACCCTCATTTCTTCCTTGGGCAACTTCCAGGGGGGCAAACTAAGTCCTTGTGGACACTGAAAGCTTTCGTTACATCCTTGGGATGCTTCAAGGGGGACAAAATATGTCCTCTTGGCCACTGAAAACCATCATTGCTTCATTGGGAAGCTTCCAAGGGGGCAAAATAAGTCCTCTTGGCCACTCAAAGCCCTCCTTATTTTCTTGGGCCAATTCCTGGGGGGGCAAAATAAGTCCTTGTGGCAACTGAAATCCCTCGTTCCTTCCTTGGGGAGCTTCCAGGGGGGCAAAATAAGTCCTCTTGGCCACTCAAAGCCCTCATTCCTTCCTTGGGCAGATTACAGGGGGGCAAAATAAGTCCTCCTGCCCACTGAAAGCCTTCGTTCCTTCCCTAGGCAGCTTTCAGGGAGGCAAAATGAGTCCTCTTGGCCACTGAAAGCTCTCGTTCCTTCCTTCGGCAGCTTCCAGGAGGGAAAAAAAAGTCCTCTTGGCCACAGAAAGCCCTCCTACCTTCCTTGGGCAGCTTCCAGGGGGGAAAATAAGTCCTTGTGGCAACTAAAAGCTTAGGTTCCTTCCTTGGGCAGCTTCCAGGGGGGCAAAATAAGTCCTCTTGGCCACTGAAAGCCCTCGTTCCTTCCTTGGGCAGCTTCGAGGGGTGCAAAATAAGTCCTCTTGGCCATTAAAAACCCTCATTGCTTTCTAGGACAGCTTCCAGGGGGGCAAAATAAGTCCTCTTGGCCACTGAAAGCCCTCGTTCCTTCCTTGGGTAGCTTCCAGGGAGGAAAATCAGTCCTCCTGGCCACTCAAAGCCCTGGTTCCTTCCTTGGGCAGCTTCCAGAGAGTCAAAATTAGTCCTCTTGGCCACTGAAAGCCCTGATTCCGAACTTGGGCAGCTTCTAGGCGGGCAAAATAAGTCCTCTAGGCCACTGAAACCCCTCGTTCCTTACTTCGGCAGCCTCCAGGGGGCAAAATAAGTCCTCTTGGCCATTAAGAACCCTCATTGCTTTCTAGGACAGCTTCCAGGGGGGCAAAATAAGTCCTCTTGGTCACTCAAATTACTCGTTCCTTCCTTGGGCAGCTTCGATCGGGGCAAAATAAGTCCTCTTCGCCACTGAGAGCCCTCGTTCCTTCCTTGGGCAGCTTCCAGGAGGCCAAAATAAGTCCTGGTGGCAACTGAATGCCCTCGTTCCTTCCTTGGGCAGCTTTCAGGGGGTAAAATGAGTCCTATTGGCCACTGAAAGCCCTCGTACCTTACTTCGGCAGCTTCCAGGGGGGCAAAATACGTCCTCTTGGCCACTCAAAGCCCTCGTTCTATCCTTGGGCAGCTTTCGGGTGGGCAAAACAGGTCCACTTGGCCACTGAAACCCCTCATTCCTTCCTTAGGGAGCTTCCAGAGGGGCAGGATAAGTCCTCTTTGCCACTGAAAGCCCTCGTTTCTTCCATGGGCAGTTTCCAGGGGGGCAAAAAAAGTCCTCTTGGCCACGGAAAGCCCTCGTTCCTTCCTTCGGCAGCTTGCAGGGGGGCAAAAGAAGTCCTTTTGGACACTGAAAGCCCTCGTTACTTCCTTGGGCATCTTCCAGGGAGGCAAAATAAGTTCTCTTGGCCACTGAAATCCCTCATTTCTTCCTTGGGGAGTTTCTAGGGGGGCAAAATAAGTCCTCTTGGCTACTGAAAGCCCTCGTTCCTTCCTTGGGCAGCTTCCAGGTGGGCAAAAGAAGTCCTCTTGGCCAATGAACCCCCTCATTGCTTCCTTGGGAAGCATCCCGGGGGGCAAAATAAGTCCTCTTTGATACTGAAACCCCTGGTTCCATCCTTGGGCAGCTTCCAGCGCGGCAAAATAAGTCATCTTGGCAACTGAAAACCCTCATTGCTTCCTTGGGCAACTTCCAGGGGGGCAAACTAAGTCCTTGTGGACACTGAAAGCTTTCGTTACTTCCTTGGGAAGCTTCAAGGGGGACAAAATATGTCCTCTTGGCCACTGAAAACCATCATTGCTTCATTGGGAAGCTTCCAAGGGGGCAAAATAAGTCCTCTTGGCCACTCAAAGCCCTCGTTATTTTCTTGGGCCGATTCCAGGGGGGCAAAATAAGTCCTTGTGGCAACTGAAATCCTTCGTTCCTTCCTTGGGCAGCTTCCAGGGGGGCAAAATAAGTCCTCTTGGCCACTCAAAGCCCTCATTCCTTCCTTGGGTAGATTACAGGGGGCCAAAATAAGTCCTCCTGCCCAGTGAAAGCCTTCGTTCCTTCCCTAGGCAGCTTTCAGGGAGGCAAAATGAGTCCTCTTGGCCACTGAAAGCTCTCGTTCCTTCCTTCGGCAGCTTCCAGGAGGGAAAAAAAAGTCCTCTTGGCCACAGAAAGCCCTCCTACCTTCCTTGGGCAGCTTCCAGGGGGGAAAATAAGTCCTTGTGGCAACTAAAAGCTTAGGTTCCTTCCTTGGGCAGCTTCCAGGGGGGCAAAATAAGTCCTCTTGGCCACTGAAAGCCCTCGTTCCTTCCTTGGGCAGCTTCGAGGGGGGAAATCAGTCCTCGTGGCAACTGAAAGCCCTCGTTCCTTCCTTGGGCCGCTTTCAGGGGGGCAAAATGAGTCCAATTAGCCACTGAAAGCCCTCGTTAATTACTTCGGCAGCTTCCAGGGGGGCAAAATAAGTCCTCTTGGCCACTGATAGCTGTCGTTCCTTCCTTGGGGAGCATCCAGGAGGGCAAAATAAGTCCTCTGTGCCACTGAAAACCCGCGTTCCTTCCTTGGGCAGCTTCCAGGGGGGAAACTAAGTCCTCTTGGCCACTGAAAGCCCTCGTTCCTTCCTTGGGAAGCTTCCAGGGCGGCAAAATAAGTTCTCTTGGCCACTGAAAGCCCACATTCCTTCCTTGGGCAGCTTTCAGGGGGGCAAAATAATTCCTCTTTTCCACTGAAAGCCCTTGTTCCTTACTTGGGCAGCTCCAGGGAGACAAAATAAGTCCATTTGGCAACTGAAAGCCCTCCTTCCTTCCTTCAGCACCTTCCAGGAGGGCAAAACAAGTCCTTTTGGCCACAGAAAGCGCACATTCCTTTCCTGGAAAGATTCCAGGGGAGAAAAATAAGTCCTCTTGGGCAATGAAAGCCCTAGTTCCTTCCTTCGGTAGCTTCAAGGGGTGCAAAATAAATCCTCTTGGCCACAGAAAGCCCTCGTTCCTTCCTTGGGCAGCTTCCAGGGGGGCAAAAGGAGTCCTGTTGGCCACTGAAAGCCCTTTTTCCTTCCTTCGGAAGCTACAAGGGGGGCAATATAAGTACTCTTGGCACCAGAAGCCCTCGTTCCTTCCTTGCGGAGCTTCCAGGGGGGCAAAATGAGTCGTCTTTCCAATTGAAAGTCCTCCTTCCTTCCTTGGGGAGGTTTCAGGGAGGTAAAATGAGTCCTATTTGCCACTGAAAACCCTCATTGCTTCCATGGGCAGCTTCCAGGGGGGCAAAATAAGTTCTCTTGCCCACTAAAAGCATTCATTCCTTCCCTGGGTGGCTTCGAGGGGGGCAAAATAAGTCCTCTTCGCCACTAAAAACCCTCGTTCCTTCTTTGGGCAGCTTCCAGGGGGGCAAAATAAGTCCTCCTGGCCACTGAAAGCCCTGGTTCCTTCCTTCGGCAGCTTCCAGAGAGTCAAAATTAGTCCTCTTGGCCACTGAAAGCCCTGATTCCGAACTTGGGCAGCTTCCAGGGGGGCAAAATAAGTCCTCTTGGCCACTGAAAGCCCTCGTTCCTTCCTTGGGTAGCTTCCAGGGAGGAAAATCAGTCCTCCTGGCCACTCAAAGCCCTGGTTCCTTCCTTGGGCAGCTTCCAGAGAGTCAAAATTAGTCCTCTTGGCCACTGAAAGCCCTGATTCCGAACTTGGGCAGCTTCTAGGCGGGCAAAATAAGTCCTCTAGGCCACTGAAACCCCTCGTTCCTTACTTCGGCAGCCTCCAGGGGGCAAAATAAGTCCTCTTGGCCATTAAGAACCCTCATTGCTTTCTAGGACAGCTTCCAGGGGGGCAAAATAAGTCCTCTTGGTCACTCAAATTACTCGTTCCTTCCTTGGGCAGCTTCGATCGGGGCAAAATAAGTCCTCTTCGCCACTGAGAGCCCTCGTTCCTTCCTTGGGCAGCTTCCAGGGGGCCAAAATAAGTCCTGGTGGCAACTGAATGCCCTCGTTCCTTCCTTGGGCAGCTTTCAGGGGGTAAAATGAGTCCTATTGGCCACTGAAAGCCCTCGTTCCTTACTTCGGCAGCTTCCAGGGGGGCAAAATACGTCCTCTTGGCCACTCAAAGCCCTCGTTCTATCCTTGGGCAGCTTTCGGGTGGGCAAAATAGGTCCACTTGGCCACTGAAACCCCTCTTTCCTTCCTTAGGGAGCTTCCAGAGGGGCAGGATAAGTCCTCTTTGCCACTGAAAGCCCTCGTTTCTTCCATGGGCAGTTTCCAGGGGGGCAAAAAAAGTCCTCTTGGCCACGGAAAGCCCTCGTTCCTTCCTTGGGCAGCTTCCAGGGGGGTAAAAGAAGTCCTTTTGGACACTGAAAGCCCTCGTTACTTCCTTGGGCAGCTTCCAGGGGGGCAAAATAAGTTCTCTTGGCCACTGAAATCCCTCATTTCTTCCTTGGGGAGTTTCTAGGGGGGCAAAATAAGTCCTTTTGGCTACTGAAAGCCCTCGTTCCTTCCTTGGGCAGCTTCCAGGTGGGCAAAAGAAGTCCTCTTGGCCAATGAACCCCCTCATTGCTTCCTTGGGAAGCATCCCGGGGGGCAAAATAAGTCCTCTTTGATATTGAACCCCCTGGTTCCTTCCTTGGGCAGCTTCCAGCGTGGCAAAATAAGTCCTCTTGGCCACTGAAAACCCTCATTTCTTCCTTGGGCAACTTCCAGGGGGGCAAACTAAGTCCTTGTGGACACTGAAAGCTTTCGTTACATCCTTGGGATGCTTCAAGGGGGACAAAATATGTCCTCTTGGCCACTGAAAACCATCATTGCTTCATTGGGAAGCTTCCAAGGGGGCAAAATAAGTCCTCTTGGCCACTCAAAGCCCTCCTTATTTTCTTGGGCCAATTCCTGGGGGGGCAAAATAAGTCCTTGTGGCAACTGAAATCCCTCGTTCCTTCCTTGGGGAGCTTCCAGGGGGGCAAAATAAGTCCTCTTGGCCACTCAAAGCCCTCATTCCTTCCTTGGGCAGATTACAGGGGGGCAAAATAAGTCCTCCTGCCCACTGAAAGCCTTCGTTCCTTCCCTAGGCAGCTTTCAGGGAGGCAAAATGAGTCCTCTTGGCCACTGAAAGCTCTCGTTCCTTCCTTCGGCAGCTTCCAGGAGGGAAAAAAAAGTCCTCTTGGCCACAGAAAGCCCTCCTACCTTCCTTGGGCAGCTTCCAGGGGGGAAAATAAGTCCTTGTGGCAACTAAAAGCTTAGGTTCCTTCCTTGGGCAGCTTCCAGGGGGGCAAAATAAGTCCTCTTGGCCACTGAAAGCCCTCGTTCCTTCCTTGGGCAGCTTCGAGGGGTGCAAAATAAGTCCTCTTGGCCATTAAAAACCCTCATTGCTTTCTAGGACAGCTTCCAGGGGGGCAAAATAAGTCCTCTTGGACACTGAAAGCCCTCGTTCCTTCCTTGGGCAGCTTCCAGGGAGGAAAATCAGTCCTCCTGGCCGCTCAAAGCCCTGGTTCCTTCCTTGGGCAGCTTCCAGAGAGTCAAAATTAGTCCTCTTGGCCACTGAAAGCCCTGATTCCGAACTTGGGCAGCTTCTAGGCGGGCAAAATAAGTCCTCTAGGCCACTGAAACCCCTCGTTCCTTACTTCGGCAGCCTCCAGGGGGCAAAATAAGTCCTCTTGGCCATTAAGAACCCTCATTGCTTTCTAGGACAGCTTCCAGGGGGGCAAAATAAGTCCTCTTGGTCACTCAAATTACTCGTTCCTTCCTTGGGCAGCTTCGATCGGGGCAAAATAAGTCCTCTTCGCCACTGAGAGCCCTCGTTCCTTCCTTGGGCAGCTTCCAGGAGGCCAAAATAAGTCCTGGTGGCAACTGAATGCCCTCGTTCCTTCCTTGGGCAGCTTTCAGGGGGTAAAATGAGTCCTATTGGCCACTGAAAGCCCTTGTACCTTACTTCGGCAGCTTCCAGGGGGGCAAAATACGTCCTCTTGGCCACTCAAAGCCCTCGTTCTATCCTTGGGCAGCTTTCGGGTGGGCAAAACAGGTCCACTTGGCCACTGAAACCCCTCATTCCTTCCTTAGGGAGCTTCCAGAGGGGCAGGATAAGTCCTCTTTGCCACTGAAAGCCCTCGTTTCTTCCATGGGCAGTTTCCAGGGGGGCAAAAAAAGTCCTCTTGGCCACGGAAAGCCCTCGTTCCTTCCTTCGGCAGCTTGCAGGGGGGCAAAAGAAGTCCTTTTGGACACTGAAAGCCCTCGTTACTTCCTTGGGCAGCTTCCACGGAGGCAAAATAAGTTCTCTTGGCCACTGAAATCCCTCATTTCTTCCTTGGGGAGTTTCTAGGGGGGCAAAATAAGTCCTCTTGGCTACTGAAAGCCCTCGTTCCTTCCTTGGGCAGCTTCCAGGTGGGCAAAAGAAGTCCTCTTGGCCAATGAACCCCCTCATTGCTTCCTTGGGAAGCATCCCGGGGGGCAAAATAAGTCCTCTTTGATACTGAAACCCCTGGTTCCATCCTTGGGCAGCTTCCAGCGTGGCAAAATAAGTCATCTTGGCAACTGAAAACCCTCATTGCTTCCTTGGGCAACTTCCAGGGGGGCAAACTAAGTCCTTGTGGACACTGAAAGCTTTCGTTACTTCCTTGGGAAGCTTCAAGGGGGACAAAATATGTCCTCTTGGCCACTGAAAACCATCATTGCTTCATTGGGAAGCTTCCAAGGGGGCAAAATAAGTCCTCTTGGCCACTCAAAGCCCTCATTATTTTCTTGGGCCGATTCCAGGGGGGCAAAATAAGTCCTTGTGGCAACTGAAATCCTTCGTTCCTTCCTTGGGCAGCTTCCAGGGGGGCAAAATAAGTCCTCTTGGCCACTCAAAGCCCTCATTCCTTCCTTGGGTAGATTACAGGGGGCCAAAATAAGTCCTCCTGCCCACTGAAAGCCTTCGTTCCTTCCCTAGGCAGCTTTCAGGGAGGCAAAATGAGTCCTCTTGGCCACCGAAAGCTCTCGTTCCTTCCTTCGGCAGCTTCCAGGAGGGAAAAAAAAGTCCTCTTGGCCACAGAAAGCCCTCCTACCTTCCTTGGGCAGCTTCCAGGGGGGAAAATAAGTCCTTGTGGCAACTAAAAGCTTAGGTTCCTTCCTTGGGCAGCTTCCAGGGGGGCAAAATAAGTCCTCTTGGCCACTGAAAGCCCTCGTTCCTTCCTTGGGCAGCTTCGAGGGGGGAAATCAGTCCTCGTGGCAACTGAAAGCCCTCGTTCCTTCCTTGGGCCGCTTTCAGGGGGGCAAAATGAGTCCAATTAGCCACTGAAAGCCCTCGTTAATTACTTCGGCAGCTTCCAGGGGGGCAAAATAAGTCCTCTTGGCCACTGATAGCTGTCGTTCCTTCCTTGGGGAGCATCCAGGAGGGCAAAATAAGTCCTCTGTGCCACTGAAAACCCGCGTTCCTTCCTTGGGCAGCTTCCAGGGGGGAAACTAAGTCCTCTTGGCCACTGAAAGCCCTCGTTCCTTCCTTGGGAAGCTTCCAGGGCGGCAAAATAAGTTCTCTTGGCCACTGAAAGCCCACATTCCTTCCTTGGGCAGCTTTCAGGGGGGCAAAATAATTCCTCTTTTCCACTGAAAGCCCTTGTTCCTTACTTGGGCAGCTCCAGGGAGACAAAATAAGTCCATTTGGCAACTGAAAGCCCTCCTTCCTTCCTTCAGCACCTTCCAGGAGGGCAAAACAAGTCCTTTTGGCCACAGAAAGCGCACATTCCTTTCCTGGAAAGATTCCAGGGGAGAAAAATAAGTCCTCTTGGGCAATGAAAGCCCTAGTTCCTTCCTTCGGTAGCTTCAAGGGGTGCAAAATAAATCCTCTTGGCCACAGAAAGCCCTCGTTCCTTCCTTGGGCAGCTTCCAGGGGGGCAAAAGGAGTCCTGTTGGCCACTGAAAGCCCTTTTTCCTTCCTTCGGAAGCTACAAGGGGGGCAATATAAGTACTCTTGGCACCAGAAGCCCTCGTTCCTTCCTTGCGGAGCTTCCAGGGGGGCAAAATGAGTCGTCTTTCCAATTGAAAGTCCTCCTTCCTTCCTTGGGGAGGTTTCAGGGAGGTAAAATGAGTCCTATTTGCCACTGAAAACCCTCATTGCTTCCATGGGCAGCTTCCAGGGGGGCAAAATAAGTTCTCTTGCCCACTAAAAGCATTCATTCCTTCCCTGGGTGGCTTCGAGGGGGGCAAAATAAGTCCTCTTCGCCACTAAAAACCCTCGTTCCTTCTTTGGGCAGCTTCCAGGGGGGCAAAATAAGTCCTCCTGGCCACTGAAAGCCCTGGTTCCTTCCTTCGGCAGCTTCCAGAGAGTCAAAATTAGTCCTCTTGGCCACTGAAAGCCCTGATTCCGAACTTGGGCAGCTTCCAGGGGGGCAAAATAAGTCCTCTTGGCCACTGAAAGCCCTCGTTCCTTCCTTGGGTAGCTTCCAGGGAGGAAAATCAGTCCTCCTGGCCACTCAAAGCCCTGGTTCCTTCCTTGGGCAGCTTCCAGAGAGTCAAAATTAGTCCTCTTGGCCACTGAAAGCCCTGATTCCGAACTTGGGCAGCTTCTAGGCGGGCAAAATAAGTCCTCTAGGCCACTGAAACCCCTCGTTCCTTACTTCGGCAGCCTCCAGGGGGCAAAATAAGTCCTCTTGGCCATTAAGAACCCTCATTGCTTTCTAGGACAGCTTCCAGGGGGGCAAAATAAGTCCTCTTGGTCACTCAAATTACTCGTTCCTTCCTTGGGCAGCTTCGATCGGGGCAAAATAAGTCCTCTTCGCCACTGAGAGCCCTCGTTCCTTCCTTGGGCAGCTTCCAGGGGGCCAAAATAAGTCCTGGTGGCAACTGAATGCCCTCGTTCCTTCCTTGGGCAGCTTTCAGGGGGTAAAATGAGTCCTATTGGCCACTGAAAGCCCTCGTTCCTTACTTCGGCAGCTTCCAGGGGGGCAAAATACGTCCTCTTGGCCACTCAAAGCCCTCGTTCTATCCTTGGGCAGCTTTCGGGTGGGCAAAATAGGTCCACTTGGCCACTGAAACCCCTCTTTCCTTCCTTAGGGAGCTTCCAGAGGGGCAGGATAAGTCCTCTTTGCCACTGAAAGCCCTCGTTTCTTCCATGGGCAGTTTCCAGGGGGGCAAAAAAAGTCCTCTTGGCCACGGAAAGCCCTCGTTCCTTCCTTGGGCAGCTTCCAGGGGGGTAAAAGAAGTCCTTTTGGACACTGAAAGCCCTCGTTACTTCCTTGGGCAGCTTCCAGGGGGGCAAAATAAGTTCTCTTGGCCACTGAAATCCCTCATTTCTTCCTTGGGGAGTTTCTAGGGGGGCAAAATAAGTCCTTTTGGCTACTGAAAGCCCTCGTTCCCTCCTTGGGCAGCTTCCAGGTGGGCAAAAGAAGTCCTCTTGGCCAATGAACCCCCTCATTGCTTCCTTGGGAAGCATCCCGGGGGGCAAAATAAGTCCTCTTTGATATTGAACCCCCTGGTTCCTTCCTTGGGCAGCTTCCAGCGTGGCAAAATAAGTCCTCTTGGCCACTGAAAACCCTCATTTCTTCCTTGGGCAACTTCCAGGGGGGCAAACTAAGTCCTTGTGGACACTGAAAGCTTTCGTTACATCCTTGGGATGCTTCAAGGGGGACAAAATATGTCCTCTTGGCCACTGAAAACCATCATTGCTTCATTGGGAAGCTTCCAAGGGGGCAAAATAAGTCCTCTTGGCCACTCAAAGCCCTCCTTATTTTCTTGGGCCAATTCCTGGGGGGGCAAAATAAGTCCTTGTGGCAACTGAAATCCCTCGTTCCTTCCTTGGGGAGCTTCCAGGGGGGCAAAATAAGTCCTCTTGGCCACTGAAAACCATCATTGCTTCATTGGGAAGCTTCCAAGGGGGCAAAATAAGTCCTCTTGGCCACTCAAAGCCCTCATTATTTTCTTGGGCCGATTCCAGGGGGGCAAAATAAGTCCTTGTGGCAACTGAAATCCTTCGTTCCTTCCTTGGGCAGCTTCCAGGGGGGCAAAATAAGTCCTCTTGGCCACTCAAAGCCCTCATTCCTTCCTTGGGCAGCTTCCAGGGGGGCAAAAGGAGTCCTCCTGCCCACTGAAAGCCTTCGTTCCTTCCCTAGGCAGCTTTCAGGGAGGCAAAATGAGTCCTCTTGGCCACCGAAAGCTCTCGTTCCTTCCTTCGGCAGCTTCCAGGAGGGAAAAAAAAGTCCTCTTGGCCACAGAAAGCCCTCCTACCTTCCTTGGGCAGCTTCCAGGGGGGAAAATAAGTCCTTGTGGCAACTAAAAGCTTAGGTTCCTTCCTTGGGCAGCTTCCAGGGGGGCAAAATAAGTCCTCTTGGCCACTGAAAGCCCTCGTTCCTTCCTTGGGCAGCTTCGAGGGGGGAAATCAGTCCTCGTGGCAACTGAAAGCCCTCGTTCCTTCCTTGGGCCGCTTTCAGGGGGGCAAAATGAGTCCAATTAGCCACTGAAAGCCCTCGTTAATTACTTCGGCAGCTTCCAGGGGGGCAAAATAAGTCCTCTTGGCCACTGATAGCTGTCGTTCCTTCCTTGGGGAGCATCCAGGGGGGCAAAATAAGTCCTCTGTGCCACTGAAAACCCGCGTTCCTTCCTTGGGCAGCTTCCAGGGGGGAAACTAAGTCCTCTTGGCCACTGAAAGCCCTCGTTCCTTCCTTGGGAAGCTTCCAGGGCGGCAAAATAAGTTCTCTTGGCCACTGAAAGCCCACATTCCTTCCTTGGGCAGCTTTCAGGGGGGCAAAATAATTCCTCTTTTCCACTGAAAGCCCTTGTTCCTTACTTGGGCAGCTCCAGGGAGACAAAATAAGTCCATTTGGCAACTGAAAGCCCTCCTTCCTTCCTTCAGCACCTTCCAGGAGGGCAAAACAAGTCCTTTTGGCCACAGAAAGCGCACATTCCTTTCCTGGAAAGATTCCAGGGGAGAAAAATAAGTCCTCTTGGGCAATGAAAGCCCTAGTTCCTTCCTTCGGTAGCTTCAAGGGGTGCAAAATAAATCCTCTTGGCCACAGAAAGCCCTCGTTCCTTCCTTGGGCAGCTTCCAGGGGGGCAAAAGGAGTCCTGTTGGCCACTGAAAGCCCTTTTTCCTTCCTTCGGAAGCTGCAAGGGGGGCAATATAAGTACTCTTGGCACCAGAAGCCCTCGTTCCTTCCTTGCGGAGCTTCCAGGGGGGCAAAATGAGTCGTCTTTCCAATTGAAAGTCCTCCTTCCTTCCTTGGGGAGGTTTCAGGGAGGTAAAATGAGTCCTATTTGCCACTGAAAACCCTCATTGCTTCCATGGGCAGCTTCCAGGGGGGCAAAATAAGTTCTCTTGCCCACTCAAAGCATTCATTCCTTCCCTGGGTGGCTTCGAGGGGGGCAAAATAAGTCCTCTTCACCACTAAAAACCCTCGTTCCTTCTTTGGGCAGCTTCCAGGGGGGCAAAATAAGTCCTCCTGGCCACTGAAAGCCCTGGTTCCTTCCTTCGGCAGCTTCCAGAGAGTCAAAATTAGTCCTCTTGGCCACTGAAAGCCCTGATTCCGAACTTGGGCAGCTTCCAGGGGGGCAAAATAAGTCCTCTTGGCCACTGAAAGCCCTCGTTCCTTCCTTGGGTAGCTTCCAGGGAGGAAAATCAGTCCTCCTGGCCACTCAAAGCCCTGGTTCCTTCCTTGGGCAGCTTCCAGAGAGTCAAAATTAGTCCTCTTGGCCACTGAAAGCCCTGATTCCGAACTTGGGCAGCTTCTAGGCGGGCAAAATAAGTCCTCTAGGCCACTGAAACCCCTCGTTCCTTACTTCGGCAGCCTCCAGGGGGCAAAATAAGTCCTCTTGGCCATTAAGAACCCTCATTGCTTTCTAGGACAGCTTCCAGGGGGGCAAAATAAGTCCTCTTGGTCACTCAAATTACTCGTTCCTTCCTTGGGCAGCTTCGATCGGGGCAAAATAAGTCCTCTTCGCCACTGAGAGCCCTCGTTCCTTCCTTGGGCAGCTTCCAGGGGGCCAAAATAAGTCCTGGTGGCAACTGAATGCCCTCGTTCCTTCCTTGGGCAGCTTTCAGGGGGTAAAATGAGTCCTATTGGCCACTGAAAGCCCTCGTTCCTTACTTCGGCAGCTTCCAGGGGGGCAAAATACGTCCTCTTGGCCACTCAAAGCCCTCGTTCTATCCTTGGGCAGCTTTCGGGTGGGCAAAATAGGTCCACTTGGCCACTGAAACCCCTCTTTCCTTCCTTAGGGAGCTTCCAGAGGGGCAGGATAAGTCCTCTTTGCCACTGAAAGCCCTCGTTTCTTCCATGGGCAGTTTCCAGGGGGGCAAAAAAAGTCCTCTTGGCCACGGAAAGCCCTCGTTCCTTCCTTCGGCAGCTTCCAGGGGGGTAAAAGAAGTCCTTTTGGACACTGAAAGCCCTCGTTACTTCCTTGGGCAGCTTCCAGGGGGGCAAAATAAGTTCTCTTGGCCACTGAAATCCCTCATTTCTTCCTTGGGGAGTTTCTAGGGGGGCAAAATAAGTCCTTTTGGCTACTGAAAGCCCTCGTTCCTTCCTTGGGCAGCTTCCAGGTGGGCAAAAGAAGTCCTCTTGGCCAATGAACCCCCTCATTGCTTCCTTGGGAAGCATCCCGGGGGGCAAAATAAGTCCTCTTTGATATTGAACCCCCTGGTTCCTTCCTTGGGCAGCTTCCAGCGTGGCAAAATAAGTCCTCTTGGCCACTGAAAACCCTCATTTCTTCCTTGGGCAACTTCCAGGGGGGCAAACTAAGTCCTTGCGGACACTGAAAGCTTTCGTTACATCCTTGGGATGCTTCAAGGGGGACAAAATATGTCCTCTTGGCCACTGAAAACCATCATTGCTTCATTGGGAAGCTTCCAAGGGGGCAAAATAAGTCCTCTTGGCCACTCAAAGCCCTCCTTATTTTCTTGGGCCAATTCCTGGGGGGGCAAAATAAGTCCTTGTGGCAACTGAAATCCCTCGTTCCTTCCTTGGGGAGCTTCCAGGGGGGCAAAATAAGTCCTCTTGGCCACTCAGAGCCCTCATTCCTTCCTTGGGCAGATTACAGGGGGGCAAAATAAGTCCTCCTGCCCACTGAAAGCCTTCGTTCCTTCCCTAGGAAGCTTTCAGGGAGGCAAAATGAGTCCTCTTGGCCACTGAAAGCTCTCGTTCCTTCCTTCGGCAGCTTCCAGGAGGGAAAAAAAAGTCCTCTTGGCCACAGAAAGCCCTCCTACCTTCCTTGGGCAGCTTCCAGGGGGGAAAATAAGTCCTTGTGGCAACTAAAAGCTTAGGTTCCTTCCTTGGGCAGCTTCCAGGGGGGCAAAATAAGTCCTCTTGGCCACTGAAAGCCCTCGTTCCTTCCTTGGGCAGCTTCGAGGGGTGCAAAATAAGTCCTCTTGGCCATTAAAAACCCTCATTGCTTTCTAGGACAGCTTCCAGGGGGGCAAAATAAGTCCTCTTGGACACTGAAAGCCCTCGTTCCTTCCTTGGGCAGCTTCCAGGGAGGAAAATCAGTCCTCCTGGCCGCTCAAAGCCCTCGTTCCTTCCTTGGGCAGCTTCCAGAGAGTCAAAATTAGTCCTCTTGGCCACTGAAAGCCCTGATTCCGAACTTGGGCAGCTTCTAGGCGGGCAAAATAAGTCCTCTAGGCCACTGAAACCCCTCGTTCCTTACTTCGGCAGCCTCCAGGGGGCAAAATAAGTCCTCTTGGCCATTAAGAACCCTCATTGCTTTCTAGGACAGCTTCCAGGGGGGCAAAATAAGTCCTCTTGGTCACTCAAATTACTCGTTCCTTCCTTGGGCAGCTTCGATCGGGGCAAAATAAGTCCTCTTCGCCACTGAGAGCCCTCGTTCCTTCCTTGGGCAGCTTCCAGGAGGCCAAAATAAGTCCTGGTGGCAACTGAATGCCCTCGTTCCTTCCTTGGGCAGCTTTCAGGGGGTAAAATGAGTCCTATTGGCCACTGAAAGCCCTTGTACCTTACTTCGGCAGCTTCCAGGGGGGCAAAATACGTCCTCTTGGCCACTCAAAGCCCTCGTTCTATCCTTGGGCAGCTTTCGGGTGGGCAAAACAGGTCCACTTGGCCACTGAAACCCCTCATTCCTTCCTTAGGGAGCTTCCAGAGGGGCAGGATAAGTCCTCTTTGCCACTGAAAGCCCTCGTTTCTTCCATGGGCAGTTTCCAGGGGGGCAAAAAAAGTCCTCTTGGCAACGGAAAGCCCTCGTTCCTTCCTTCGGCAGCTTGCAGGGGGGCAAAAGAAGTCCTTTTGGACACTGAAAGCCCTCGTTACTTCCTTGGGCAGCTTCCAGGGAGGCAAAATAAGTTCTCTTGGCCACTGAAATCCCTCATTTCTTCCTTGGGGAGTTTCTAGGGGGGCAAAATAAGTCCTCTTGGCTACTGAAAGCCCTCGTTCCTTCCTTGGGCAGCTTCCAGGTGGGCAAAAGAAGTCCTCT
Source organism: Cyclura pinguis (assembly GCA_030412105.1). Taxonomy (NCBI): domain Eukaryota; kingdom Metazoa; phylum Chordata; class Lepidosauria; order Squamata; family Iguanidae; genus Cyclura; species Cyclura pinguis. Next base: position 5,481,473 of record CM059600.1, read on the forward strand.
TGGCCAATGAACCCCCTCATTGCTTCCTTGGGAAGCATCCCGGGGGGCAAAATAAGTCCTCTTTGATACTGAAACCCCTGGTTCCATCCTTGGGCAGCTTCCAGCGTGGCAAAATAAGTCATCTTGGCAACTGAAAACCCTCATTGCTTCCTTGGGCAACTTCCAGGGGGGCAAACTAAGTCCTTGTGGACACTGAAAGCTTTCGTTACTTCCTTGGGAAGCTTCAAGGGGGACAAAATATGTCCTCTTGGTCACTGAAAACCATCATTGCTTCATTGGGAAGCTTCCAAGGGGGCAAAATAAGTCCTCTTGGCCACTCAAAGCCCTCCTTATTTTCTTGGGCCGATTCCAGGGGGGCAAAATAAGTCCTTGTGGCAACTGAAATCCTTCGTTCCTTCCTTGGGCAGCTTCCAGGGGGGCAAAATAAGTCCTCTTGGCCACTCAAAGCCCTCATTCCTTCCTTGGGTAGATTACAGGGGGCCAAAATAAGTCCTCCTGCCCACTGAAAGCCTTCGTTCCTTCCCTAGGCAGCTTTCAGGGAGGCAAAATGAGTCCTCTTGGCCACCGAAAGCTCTCGTTCCTTCCTTCGGCAGCTTCCAGGAGGGAAAAAAAAGTCCTCTTGGCCACAGAAAGCCCTCCTACCTTCCTTGGGCAGCTTCCAGGGGCGAAAATAAGTCCTTGTGGCAACTAAAAGCTTAGGTTCCTTCCTTGGGCAGCTTCCAGGGGGGCAAAATAAGTCCTCTTGGCCACTGAAAGCCCTCGTTCCTTCCTTGGGCAGCTTCGAGGGGGGAAATCAGTCCTCGTGGCAACTGAAAGCCCTCGTTCCTTCCTTGGGCCGCTTTCAGGGGGGCAAAATGAGTCCAATTAGCCACTGAAAGCCCTCGTTAATTACTTCGGCAGCTTCCAGGGGGGCAAAATAAGTCCTCTTGGCCACTGATAGCTGTCGTTCCTTCCTTGGGGAGCATCCAGGAGGGCAAAATAAGTCCTCTGTGCCACTGAAAACCCGCGTTCCTTCCTTGGGCAGCTTCCAGGGGGGAAACTAAGTCCTCTTGGCCACTGAAAGCCCTCGTTCCTTCCTTGGGAAGCTTCCAGGGCGGCAAAATAAGTTCTCTTGGCCACTGAAAGCCCACATTCCTTCCTTGGGCAGCTTTCAGGGGGGCAAAATAATTCCTCTTTTCCACTGAAAGCCCTTGTTCCTTACTTGGGCAGCTCCAGGGAGACAAAATAAGTCCATTTGGCAACTGAAAGCCCTCCTTCCTTCCTTCAGCACCTTCCAGGAGGGCAAAACAAGTCCTTTTGGCCACAGAAAGCGCACATTCCTTTCCTGGAAAGATTCCAGGGGAGAAAAATAAGTCCGCTTGGGCAATGAAAGCCCTAGTTCCTTCCTTCGGTAGCTTCAAGGGGTGCAAAATAAATCCTCTTGGCCACAGAAAGCCCTCGTTCCTTCCTTGGGCAGCTTCCAGGGGGGCAAAAGGAGTCCTGTTGGCCACTGAAAGCCCTTTTTCCTTCCTTCGGAAGCTACAAGGGGGGCAATATAAGTACTCTTGGCACCAGAAGCCCTCGTTCCTTCCTTGCGGAGCTTCCAGGGGGGCAAAATGAGTCGTCTTTCCAATTGAAAGTCCTCCTTCCTTCCTTGGGGAGGTTTCAGGGAGGTAAAATGAGTCCTATTTGCCACTGAAAACCCTCATTGCTTCCATGGGCAGCTTCCAGGGGGGCAAAATAAGTTCTCTTGCCCACTAAAAGCATTCATTCCTTCCCTGGGTGGCTTCGAGGGGGGCAAAATAAGTCCTCTTCGCCACTAAAAACCCTCGTTCCTTCTTTGGGCAGCTTCCAGGGGGGCAAAATAAGTCCTCCTGGCCACTGAAAGCCCTGGTTCCTTCCTTCGGCAGCTTCCAGAGAGTCAAAATTAGTCCTCTTGGCCACTGAAAGCCCTGATTCCGAACTTGGGCAGCTTCCAGGGGGGCAAAATAAGTCCTCTTGGCCACTGAAAGCCCTCGTTCCTTCCTTGGGTAGCTTCCAGGGAGGAAAATCAGTCCTCCTGGCCACTCAAAGCCCTGGTTCCTTCCTTGGGCAGCTTCCAGAGAGTCAAAATTAGTCCTCTTGGCCACTGAAAGCCCTGATTCCGAACTTGGGCAGCTTCTAGGCGGGCAAAATAAGTCCTCTAGGCCACTGAAACCCCTCGTTCCTTACTTCGGCAGCCTCCAGGGGGCAAAATAAGTCCTCTTGGCCATTAAGAACCCTCATTGCTTTCTAGGACAGCTTCCAGGGGGGCAAAATAAGTCCTCTTGGTCACTCAAATTACTCGTTCCTTCCTTGGGCAGCTTCGATCGGGGCAAAATAAGTCCTCTTCGCCATTGAGAGCCCTCGTTCCTTCCTTGGGCAGCTTCCAGGGGGCCAAAATAAGTTCTCTTGGCCACTGAAATCCCTCATTTCTTCCTTGGGGAGTTTCTAGGGGGGCAAAATAAGTCCTCTTGGCTACTGAAAGCCCTCGTTCCTTCCTTGGGCAGCTTCCAGGTGGGCAAAAGAAGTCCTCTTGGCCAATGAACCCCCTCATTGCTTCCTTGGGAAGCATCCCGGGGGGCAAAATAAGTCCTCTTTGATACTGAAACCCCTGGTTCCATCCTTGGGCAGCTTCCAGCGTGGCAAAATAAGTCATCTTGGCAACTGAAAACCCTCATTGCTTCCTTGGGCAACTTCCAGGGGGGCAAACTAAGTCCTTGTGGACACTGAAAGCTTTCGTTACTTCCTTGGGAAGCTTCAAGGGGGACAAAATATGTCCTCTTGGCCACTGAAAACCATCATTGCTTCATTGGGAAGCTTCCAAGGGGGCAAAATAAGTCCTCTTGGCCACTCAAAGCCCTCCTTATTTTCTTGGGCCGATTCCAGGGGGGCAAAATAAGTCCTTGTGGCAACTGAAATCCTTCGTTCCTTCCTTGGGCAGCTTCCAGGGGGGCAAAATAAGTCCTCTTGGCCACTCAAAGCCCTCATTCCTTCCTTGGGTAGATTACAGGGGGCCAAAATAAGTCCTCCTGCCCACTGAAAGCCTTCGTTCCTTCCCTAGGCAGCTTTCAGGGAGGCAAAATGAGTCCTCTTGGCCACCGAAAGCTCTCTTTCCTTCCTTCGGCAGCTTCCAGGAGGGAAAAAAAAGTCCTCTTGGCCACAGAAAGCCCTCCTACCTTCCTTGGGCAGCTTCCAGGGGGGAAAATAAGTCCTTGTGGCAACTAAAAGCTTAGGTTCCTTCCTTGGGCAGCTTCCAGGGGGGCAAAATAAGTCCTCTTGGCCACTGAAAGCCCTCGTTCCTTCCTTGGGCAGCTTCGAGGGGGGAAATCAGTCCTCGTGGCAACTGAAAGCCCTCGTTCCTTCCTTGGGCCGCTTTCAGGGGGGCAAAATGAGTCCAATTAGCCACTGAAAGCCCTCGTTAATTACTTCGGCAGCTTCCAGGGGGGCAAAATAAGTCCTCTTGGCCACTGATAGCTGTCGTTCCTTCCTTGGGGAGCATCCAGGGGGGCAAAATAAGTCCTCTGTGCCACTGAAAACCCGCGTTCCTTCCTTGGGCAGCTTCCAGGGGGGAAACTAAGTCCTCTTGGCCACTGAAAGCCCTCGTTCCTTCCTTGGGAAGCTTCCAGGGCGGCAAAATAAGTTCTCTTGGCCACTGAAAGCCCACATTCCTTCCTTGGGCAGCTTTCAGGGGGGCAAAATAATTCCTCTTTTCCACTGAAAGCCCTTGTTCCTTACTTGGGCAGCTCCAGGGAGACAAAATAAGTCCATTTGGCAACTGAAAGCCCTCCTTCCTTCCTTCAGCACCTTCCAGGAGGGCAAAACAAGTCCTTTTGGCCACAGAAAGCGCACATTCCTTTCCTGGAAAGATTCCAGGGGAGAAAAATAAGTCCTCTTGGGCAATGAAAGCCCTAGTTCCTTCCTTCGGTAGCTTCAAGGGGTGCAAAATAAATCCTCTTGGCCACAGAAAGCCCTCGTTCCTTCCTTGGGCAGCTTCCAGGGGGGCAAAAGGAGTCCTGTTGGCCACTGAAAGCCCTTTTTCCTTCCTTCGGAAGCTACAAGGGGGGCAATATAAGTACTCTTGGCACCAGAAGCCCTCGTTCCTTCCTTGCGGAGCTTCCAGGGGGGCAAAATGAGTCGTCTTTCCAATTGAAAGTCCTCCTTCCTTCCTTGGGGAGGTTTCAGGGAGGTAAAATGAGTCCTATTTGCCACTGAAAACCCTCATTGCTTCCATGGGCAGCTTCCAGGGGGGCAAAATAAGTTCTCTTGCCCACTAAAAGCATTCATTCCTTCCCTGGGTGGCTTCGAGGGGGGCAAAATAAGTCCTCTTCGCCACTAAAAACCCTCGTTCCTTCTTTGGGCAGCTTCCAGGGGGGCAAAATAAGTCCTCCTGGCCACTGAAAGCCCTGGTTCCTTCCTTCGGCAGCTTCCAGAGAGTCAAAATTAGTCCTCTTGGCCACTGAAAGCCCTGATTCCGAACTTGGGCAGCTTCCAGGGGGGCAAAATAAGTCCTCTTGGCCACTGAAAGCCCTCGTTCCTTCCTTGGGTAGCTTCCAGGGAGGAAAATCAGTCCTCCTGGCCACTCAAAGCCCTGGTTCCTTCCTTGGGCAGCTTCCAGAGAGTCAAAATTAGTCCTCTTGGCCACTGAAAGCCCTGATTCCGAACTTGGGCAGCTTCTAGGCGGGCAAAATAAGTCCTCTAGGCCACTGAAACCCCTCGTTCCTTACTTCGGCAGCCTCCAGGGGGCAAAATAAGTCCTCTTGGCCATTAAGAACCCTCATTGCTTTCTAGGACAGCTTCCAGGGGGGCAAAATAAGTCCTCTTGGTCACTCAAATTACTCGTTCCTTCCTTGGGCAGCTTCGATCGGGGCAAAATAAGTCCTCTTCGCCACTGAGAGCCCTCGTTCCTTCCTTGGGCAGCTTCCAGGGGGCCAAAATAAGTCCTGGTGGCAACTGAATGCCCTCGTTCCTTCCTTGGGCAGCTTTCAGGGGGTAAAATGAGTCCTATTGGCCACTGAAAGCCCTCGTTCCTTACTTCGGCAGCTTCCAGGGGGGCAAAATACGTCCTCTTGGCCACTCAAAGCCCTCGTTCTATCCTTGGGCAGCTTTCGGGTGGGCAAAATAGGTCCACTTGGCCACTGAAACCCCTCTTTCCTTCCTTAGGGAGCTTCCAGAGGGGCAGGATAAGTCCTCTTTGCCACTGAAAGCCCTCGTTTCTTCCATGGGCAGTTTCCAGGGGGGCAAAAAAAGTCCTCTTGGCCACGGAAAGCCCTCGTTCCTTCCTTCGGCAGCTTCCAGGGGGGTAAAAGAAGTCCTTTTGGACACTGAAAGCCCTCGTTACTTCCTTGGGCAGCTTCCAGGGGGGCAAAATAAGTTCTCTTGGCCACTGAAATCCCTCATTTCTTCCTTGGGGAGTTTCTAGGGGGGCAAAATAAGTCCTTTTGGCTACTGAAAGCCCTCGTTCCTTCCTTGGGCAGCTTCCAGGTGGGCAAAAGAAGTCCTCTTGGCCAATGAACCCCCTCATTGCTTCCTTGGGAAGCATCCCGGGGGGCAAAATAAGTCCTCTTTGATACTGAACCCCCTGGTTCCTTCCTTGGGCAGCTTCCAGCGTGGCAAAATAAGTCCTCTTGGCCACTGAAAACCCTCATTTCTTCCTTGGGCAACTTCCAGGGGGGCAAACTAAGTCCTTGTGGACACTGAAAGCTTTCGTTACATCCTTGGGATGCTTCAAGGGGGACAAAATATGTCCTCTTGGCCACTGAAAACCATCATTGCTTCATTGGGAAGCTTCCAAGGGGGCAAAATAAGTCCTCTTTGCCACTCAAAGCCCTCCTTATTTTCTTGGGCCAATTCCTGGGGGGGCAAAATAAGTCCTTGTGGCAACTGAAATCCCTCGTTCCTTCCTTGGGGAGCTTCCAGGGGGGCAAAATAAGTCCTCTTGGCCACTCAAAGCCCTCATTCCTTCCTTGGGCAGATTACAGGGGGGCAAAATAAGTCCTCCTGCCCACTGAAAGCCTTCGTTCCTTCCCTAGGCAGCTTTCAGGGAGGCAAAATGAGTCCTCTTGGCCACCGAAAGCTCTCGTTCCTTCCTTCGGCAGCTTCCAGGAGGGAAAAAAAAGTCCTCTTGGCCACAGAAAGCCCTCCTACCTTCCTTGGGCAGCTTCCAGGGGGGAAAATAAGTCCTTGTGGCAACTAAAAGCTTAGGTTCCTTCCTTGGGCAGCTTCCAGGGGGGCAAAATAAGTCCTCTTGGCCACTGAAAGCCCTCGTTCCTTCCTTGGGCAGCTTCGAGGGGGGAAATCAGTCCTCGTGGCAACTGAAAGCCCTCGTTCCTTCCTTGGGCCGCTTTCAGGGGGGCAAAATGAGTCCAATTAGCCACTGAAAGCCCTCGTTAATTACTTCGGCAGCTTCCAGGGGGGCAAAATAAGTCCTCTTGGCCACTGATAGCTGTCGTTCCTTCCTTGGGGAGCATCCAGGGGGGCAAAATAAGTCCTCTGTGCCACTGAAAACCCGCGTTCCTTCCTTGGGCAGCTTCCAGGGGGGAAATTAAGTCCTCTTGGCCACTGAAAGCCCTCGTTCCTTCCTTGGGAAGCTTCCAGGGCGGCAAAATAAGTTCTCTTGGCCACTGAAAGCCCACATTCCTTCCTTGGGCAGCTTTCAGGGGGGCAAAATAATTCCTCTTTTCCACTGAAAGCCCTTGTTCCTTACTTGGGCAGCTCCAGGGAGACAAAATAAGTCCATTTGGCAACTGAAAGCCCTCCTTCCTTCCTTGAGCACCTTCCAGGAGGGCAAAACAAGTCCTTTTGGCCACAGAAAGCGCACATTCCTTTCCTGGAAAGATTCCAGGGGAGAAAAATAAGTCCTCTTGGGCAATGAAAGCCCTAGTTCCTTCCTTCGGTAGCTTCAAGGGGTGCAAAATAAATCCTCTTGGCCACAGAAAGCCCTCGTTCCTTCCTTGGGCAGCTTCCAGGGGGGCAAAAGGAGTCCTGTTGGCCACTGAAAGCCCTTTTTCCTTCCTTCGGAAGCTACAAGGGGGGCAATATAAGTACTCTTGGCACCAGAAGCCCTCGTTCCTTCCTTGCGGAGCTTCCAGGGGGGCAAAATGAGTCGTCTTTCCAATTGAAAGTCCTCCTTCCTTCCTTGGGGAGGTTTCAGGGAGGTAAAATGAGTCCTATTTGCCACTGAAAACCCTCATTGCTTCCATGGGCAGCTTCCAGGGGGGCAAAATAAGTTCTCTTGCCCACTAAAAGCATTCATTCCTTCCCTGGGTGGCTTCGAGGGGGGCAAAATAAGTCCTCTTCGCCACTAAAAACCCTCGTTCCTTCTTTGGGCAGCTTCCAGGGGGGCAAAATAAGTCCTCCTGGCCACTGAAAGCCCTGGTTCCTTCCTTCGGCAGCTTCCAGAGAGTCAAAATTAGTCCTCTTGGCCACTGAAAGCCCTGATTCCGAACTTGGGTAGCTTACAGGGGGGCAAAATAAGTCCTCTTGGCCACTGAAAGCCCTCGTTCCTTCCTTGGGTAGCTTCCAGGGAGGAAAATCAGTCCTCCTGGCCACTCAAAGCCCTGGTTCCTTCCTTGGGCAGCTTCCAGAGAGTCAAAATTAGTCCTCTTGGCCACTGAAAGCCCTGATTCCGAACTTGGGCAGCTTCTAGGCGGGCAAAATAAGTCCTCTAGGCCACTGAAACCCCTCGTTCCTTACTTCGGCAGCCTCCAGGGGGCAAAATAAGTCCTCTTGGCCATTAAGAACCCTCATTGCTTTCTAGGACAGCTTCCAGGGGGGCAAAATAAGTCCTCTTGGTCACTCAAATTACTCGTTCCTTCCTTGGGCAGCTTCGATCGGGGCAAAATAAGTCCTCTTCGCCACTGAGAGCCCTCGTTCCTTCCTTGGGCAGCTTCCAGGGGGCCAAAATAAGTCCTGGTGGCAACTGAATGCCCTCGTTCCTTCCTTGGGCAGCTTTCAGGGGGTAAAATGAGTCCTATTGGCCACTGAAAGCCCTCGTTCCTTACTTCGGCAGCTTCCAGGGGGGCAAAATACGTCCTCTTGGCCACTCAAAGCCCTCGTTCTATCCTTGGGCAGCTTTCGGGTGGGCAAAATAGGTCCACTTGGCCACTGAAACCCCTCTTTCCTTCCTTAGGGAGCTTCCAGAGGGGCAGGATAAGTCCTCTTTGCCACTGAAAGCCCTCGTTTCTTCCATGGGCAGTTTCCAGGGGGGCAAAAAAAGTCCTCTTGGCCACGGAAAGCCCTCGTTCCTTCCTTCGGCAGCTTCCAGGGGGGTAAAAGAAGTCCTTTTGGACACTGAAAGCCCTCGTTACTTCCTTGGGCAGCTTCCAGGGGGGCAAAATAAGTTCTCTTGGCCACTGAAATCCCTCATTTCTTCCTTGGGGAGTTTCTAGGGGGGCAAAATAAGTCCTTTTGGCTACTGAAAGCCCTCGTTCCTTCCTTGGGCAGCTTCCAGGTGGGCAAAAGAAGTCCTCTTGGCCAATGAACCCCCTCATTGCTTCCTTGGGAAGCATCCCGGGGGGCAAAATAAGTCCTCTTTGATATTGAACCCCCTGGTTCCTTCCTTGGGCAGCTTCCAGCGTGGCAAAATAAGTCCTCTTGGCCACTGAAAACCCTCATTTCTTCCTTGGGCAACTTCCAGGGGGGCAAACTAAGTCCTTGTGGACACTGAAAGCTTTCGTTACATCCTTGGGATGCTTCAAGGGGGACAAAATATGTCCTCTTGGCCACTGAAAACCATCATTGCTTCATTGGGAAGCTTCCAAGGGGGCAAAATAAGTCCTCTTGGCCACTCAAAGCCCTCCTTATTTTCTTGGGCCAATTCCTGGGGGGGCAAAATAAGTCCTTGTGGCAACTGAAATCCCTCGTTCCTTCCTTGGGGAGCTTCCAGGGGGGCAAAATAAGTCCACTTGGCCACTCAAAGCCCACATTCCTTCCTTGGGCAGCTTTCAGGGGGGCAAAATAATTCCTCTTTTCCACTGAAAGCCCTTGTTCCTTACTTGGGCAGCTCCAGGGAGACAAAATAAGTCCATTTGGCAACTGAAAGCCCTCCTTCCTTCCTTGAGCACCTTCCAGGAGGGCAAAACAAGTCCTTTTGGCCACAGAAAGCGCACATTCCTTTCCTGGAAAGATTCCAGGGGAGAAAAATAAGTCCTCTTGGGCAATGAAAGCCCTAGTTCCTTCCTTCGGTAGCTTCAAGGGGTGCAAAATAAATCCTCTTGGCCACAGAAAGCCCTCGTTCCTTCCTTGGGCAGCTTCCAGGGGGGCAAAAGGAGTCCTGTTGGCCACTGAAAGCCCTTTTTCCTTCCTTCGGAAGCTACAAGGGGGGCAATATAAGTACTCTTGGCACCAGAAGCCCTCGTTCCTTCCGTGCGGAGCTTCCAGGGGGGCAAAATGAGTCGTCTTTCCAATTGAAAGTCCTCCTTCCTTCCTTGGGGAGGTTTCAGGGAGGTAAAATGAGTCCTATTTGCCACTGAAAACCCTCATTGCTTCCATGGGCAGCTTCCAGGGGGGCAAAATAAGTTCTCTTGCCCACTAAAAGCATTCATTCCTTCCCTGGGTGGCTTCGAGGGGGGCAAAATAAGTCCTCTTCGCCACTAAAAACCCTCGTTCCTTCTTTGGGCAGCTTCCAGGGGGGCAAAATAAGTCCTCCTGGCCACTGAAAGCCCTCGTTCCTTACTTCGGCAGCTTCCAGGGGGGCAAAATACGTCCTCTTGGCCACTCAAAGCCCTCGTTCTATCCTTGGGCAGCTTTCAGGTGGGCAAAATAGGTCCACTTGGCCACTGAAACCCCTCATTCCTTCCTTAGGGAGCTTCCAGAGGGGCAGGATAAGTCCTCTTTGCCACTGAAAGCCCTCGTTTCTTCCATGGGCAGTTTCCAGGGGGGCAAAAAAAGTCCCCTTGGCCACGGAAAGCCCTCGTTCCTTCCTTCGGCAGCTTGCAGGGGGGCAAAAGAAGTCCTTTTGGACACTGAAAGCCCTCGTTACTTCCTTGGGCAGCTTCCAGGGGGGCAAAATAAGTTCTCTTGGCCACTGAAATCCCTCATTTCTTCCTTGGGGAGTTTCTAGGGGGGCAAAATAAGTCCTCTTGGCTACTGAAAGCCCTCGTTCCTTCCTTGGGCAGCTTCCAGGGGGGAAACTAAGTCCTCTTGGCCACTGAAAGTCATCGTTCCTTCCTTGGGAAGCTTCCAGGGCGGCAGAATAAGTTCTCTTGGCCACTGAAAGCCCACATTCCTTCCTTGCGCAGCTTTCAGGGGGGCAAAATAATTCCTCTTTTCCTCTGAAAGCCCTTGTTCCTTACTTGGGCAGCTTCCAGGGAGACAAAATAAGTCCATTTGGCAACTGAAAGCCCTCCTTCCTTCCTTGAGCACCTTCCAGGAGGGCAAAACAAGTCCTTTTGGCCACAGAAAGCGCACATTCCTTTCCTGGAAAGATTCCAGGGGAGAAAAATAAGTCCTCTTGGGCAATGAAAGCCCTAGTTCCTTCCTTCGGCAGCTTCAAGGGGTGCAAAATAAATCGTCTTGGCCACTGAAAGCCCTCGTTCCTTCCTTGGGCAGCTTCCAGGGGGGCAAAAGGAGTCCTGTTGGCCACTGAAAGCCCTTTTTCCTTCCTTCGGAAGCTACAAGGGGGGCAATATAAGTACTCTTGGCCACTAAAAGCCCTCTTTCCTTCCCTGGGGAGCTTCCAGGGGGGCAAAATGAGTCCTCTTTCCAATTGAAAGTCCTCCTTCCTTCCTTGGGGAGGTTTCAGGGAGGTAAAATGAGTCCTATTTGCCACTGAAAACCCTCATTGCTTCCGTGGGCAGCTTCCAGGGGGGCAAAATAAGTTCTCTTGCCCACTGAAAGCATTCATTCCTTCCCTGGGCCGCTTCGAGGGGGGCAAGATAAGTCCTCTTCGCCACTAAAAACCCTCGTTCCTTCTTTGGGCAGCTTCCAGGGGGGCAAAGTAAGTCCTCTTGGACACTGAAAGCCCTCGTTCCTTCCTTGGGCAGCTTCCAGGGAGGAAAATCAGTCCTCCTGGCCACTGAAAGCCCTGGTTCCTTCCTTGGGCAGCTTCCAGAGAGTCAAAATTAGTCCTCTTGGCCACTGAAAGCCCTGATTCCGAACTTCGGCAGCTTCTAGGCGGGCAAAATAAGTCCTCTAGGCCACTGAAAGCCCTCGTTCCTTACTTGGGCAGCTTCTAGGAGTGCAAAATGAGTCCTCTTGGCCACTGAAAGCCCTCCTTCGGTCCTTTGGAAGCTTCTAGGGGGGCAAAATAAGTCCTCTTGGCCACTGAATGCCCACATTCCTTCCTTCAGCAGCTTCTAGGGGGGCAAAATAATTCCTCCTGGCCACTCAAAGCCCTCCTTACTTCCTTGGGCAGCTTCGAGGGCGACAAAAAAAGTCCTTTTGGCGACTGAAAGCCCTCCTTCCTACCTTGGGCAGCTTCCAGGGGAGCAAAACAAGTCCTCTTGGCCACAGAAAGCCATCGTTGCTTCCTTGGGCAGCTTCGATGGGTGCAAAATAAGTGCTAGTGGCAACTGAATGCCCTCGTTCCTTCCTTGGGCAGCTTCCAGGGGGGCAAAATAAGTCCACTTGGCCACTGAAAGCCCTCCTTCTTTCCTTGGGCAGCTTCAAGGGGGGCAAAATAACTCCTCTTGGCAACTGAAAGCCCTCGTTTCTTCCTTGGGCAGCTTCTACGGGGGGAAAAGAAGTCCTCTTGGCTACTGAAAGCCCTCGTTGCTTCAATGGGCAGCTTCCAGGGGGGCAAAAAAAGTCCTCTTGGCCACTCAAAGCCCTCATTCCTTCCTTGGGCAGATTACAGGGGGGCAAAATAAGTCCTCCTGCCCACTGAAAGCCTTCGTTCCTTCCCTAGGCAGCTTTCAGGGAGGCAAAATGAGTCCTCTTGGCCACTGAAAGCTCTCGTTCCTTCCTTGGGCAGCTTCCAGGTTGGCAAAAAAAGTCCCCTTGGCCACCGAAAGCCCTCCTACCTTCCTTGGGCAGCTTCCAGGGGGGAAAATAAGTCCTTGTGGCAACTAAAAGCCCAGGTTCCTTCCTTGGGCAGCTTCCAGGGGGGCAAAATAAGTCCTCTTGGCCACTGAAAGCCCTCGTTCCTTCCTTGGGCGGCTTCGAGGGGGGAAAAATCAGTCCTCGTGGCAACTGAAAGCCCTCGTTCCTTCCTTGGGCCGCTTTCAGGGGGGCAAAATGAGTCCTATTAGCCACTGAAAGCCCTCGTTAATTACTTCGGCAGCTTCCAGGGGGGCAAAATAAGTCCTCTTGGTCACTGATAGCCGTCGTTCCTTCCTTGGGGAGTTTCCAGGAGGGCAAAATAAGTCCTCTGTGCCACTGAAAACCCGCGTTCCTTCCTTGGGCAGCTTCCAGGGGGGCAAAAGGAGTCCCGTTGGCCACTGATAGCCCTTTTTCCTTCCTTCGTAAGCTACAAGGGGGGCAATATAAGTACTCTTGGCCACTAAAAGCCCTCGTTCCTTCCTTGGGGAGCTTCCAGGAGGGCAAAATGAGTCCTTGTCTGTGGCAACTGAAAGCCTTCGTTCCTTCCTTAGGTAGCTTTCAGGGGGGCAAACTGAGTCCTCTTGGCCACTGGAAACCCTCAATGCATCCTTGGGCAGCTTCCAGGGGGGCAAAATAAGTCCACTTGGCCACTGAAAGCCCTCATTTCTTCCCTGGGCAGCTTCCAGGGCAGCAAAATAAGTCCTCTTTGCCACTGAAAGCCCTCGTTCCTTCCATGGGCAGCTTCCAGGGGGGCAAAATAAGTCCTCTTGGCCACTGAAAGCCCTCGTTCCTTCCTTGAGCAGCTTCCAGAGCGGCAAAATAAGTCCTCTTCGCCACTGAAAGTCCTCGTTCCTTCCTCGGGCAGCTTCCGGGGGGCAAAATAAGTCCTCTTCTCCACTGAAAGCCCTCGTTCCTTCCTTCGGCAGCTTCGAGGGGGGAAAATAAATCCTAATGGCAACTGAAAGCCCTCATTCCTTCCTTGGGTAGATTCCAGGGTGGAAAATAAATCCTCTTGGCCCCTAAAAGTCGTCATTGCTTCCTTGGGCAGCTTCGAGGGGCTCAAATTAAGTCCTTGTCTGTGGCAACTCAAAGCCTTCGTTCCTTCCTAAGGCAGCTTCCAGGGGGGCAAAATAAGTCCTCTTGGCCACTGAAAGCCCTGGTACCTTCCTTGGGAAGATTCCAGCGGGGCAAAATAAGTCCTCCTGGCCACTGAAAGCCCTCATTTCTTCCTTGGGCAGCTTCGAGGGCAGCAAAATAAGTCCTCTTTGCCACTGAAAGCCCTCGTTCCTTCCATGGGCAGCTTCCAGGCGGCAAAATCAGTCCTCTTGGCCACTGAAAGCCCGCGTTACGTCCTTTGGCAGCTTCCTGGGGGGCAAAATGAGTCCTCGTGGCAATTGAAAGCCCTTGTTTCTTCCTTCGGCAGCTTCCAGCGGCGCAAAATAAGTCAATTGGTCACTCAAAGCCCTCGTTCCTTCCTTGGGCACCTTCCAGGGCGGCAAAATAAGTCCTGTTGGCCACTGAAAGCCCTCGTTCCTTCCATTGGCAGCTTCCTGGGGGGCAAAATAAGTCCTCTTGGCCACTGAAAGCCCTCTTTCCTTCCTTGGGCAGCTTCCAGGGGGGCAAAATAAGACCTCTTGGCCAATGGAAGCCCTCCTTCCTTCCTTGGGCAGCTTCCAGGGGGGCAAAAGGAGTCCTGTTGGCCACTGAAAGCCCTTTTTCCTTCCTTCAGAAGCTACAAGGGGGGCAATATAAGTACTCTTGGCCACTAAAAGCCCTCGTTCCTTCCTTGGGGAGCTTCCAGGGGGGCAAAATGAGTCCTCTTTCCAATTGAAAGCCCTTCTTCCTTCCTTGGGCAGCTTCGAGGGGGGAAAAATCAGTCCTCGTGGCAACTGAAAGCCCTCGTTCCTTCCTTGGGCCGCTTTCAGGGGGGCAAAATGAGTCCTATTAGCCACTGAAAGCCCTCGTTAATTACTTCGGGAGCTTCCAGAGGGGCAAAATAAGTCCTCTTGGCCACTGATAGCCGTCGTTCCTTCCTTGGGGAGCTTCCAGGGGGGCAAAATAAGTCCTCTGTGCCACTGAAAACCCGCGTTCCTTCCTTGGGCACCTTCCAGGGGGGAAACTAAGTCCTCTTGGCCACTGAAAGCCATCGTTCCTTCCTTGGGAAGCTTCCAGGGCGGCAGAATAACTTCTCTTGGCCACTGAAAGCCCACATTCCTTCCTTGCGCAGCTTTCAGGGGGGCAAAATAATTCCTCTTTTCCACTGAAAGCCCTTGTTCCTTACTTGGGCAGCTTCCAGGGAGACAAAATAAGTCCATTTGGCAACTGCAAGCCCTCCTTCCTTCCTTGAGCACCTTCCAGGAGGGCAAAACAAGTCCTTTTGGCCACAGAAAGCGCACATTCTTTTCCTGGAAAGATTCCAGGGGAGAAAAATAAGTCCTCTTGGGTAATGAAAGCCCTAGCTCCTTCCTTCGGCAGCTTCAAGGGGTGCAAAATAAATCCTCTTGGCCACTGAAAGCCCTCGTTCCTTCCTTGGGCAGCTTCCAGGGGGGCAAAAGGAGTCCTGTTGGCCACTGAAAGCCCTTTTTCCTTCCTTCGGAAGCTACAAGGGGGGCAATATAAGTACTCTTGGCCACTAAAAGCCCTCGTTCCTTCCTTGGGGAGCTTCCAGGGGGGCAAAATGAGTCCTCTTTCCAATTGAAAGTCCTCCTTCCTTCCTTGGGGAGGTTTCAGGGAGGTAAAATGAGTCCTATTTGCCACTGAAAACCCTCATTGCTTCCATGGGCAGCTTCCAGGGGGGCAAAATAAGTTCTCTTGCACACTGAAAGCATTCATTCCTTCCCTGGGCCGCTTCGAGGGGGGCAAAATAAGTCCTCTTCGCCACTAAAAACCCTCGTTCCTTCTTTGGGCAGCTTCCAGGGGGGCAAAATAAGTCCTCTTGGACACTGAAAGCCCTCGTTCCTTCCTTGGGCAGCTTCCAGGGAGGAAAATCAGTCCTCCTGGCCACTGAAAGCCCTGGTTCCTTCCTTGGGAAGCTTCCAGAGAGCCAAAATTAGTCCTCTTGGCCACTGAAAGCCCTGATTCCGAACTTGGGCAGCTTCTAGGCGGGCAAAATAAGTCCTCTAGGCCACTGAAAGCCCTCATTCCTTACTTGGGCAGCTTCTAGGGGTGCAAAATAAGTCCTCTTGGCCACTGAAAGCCCTCCTTCCGTCCTTTGGCAGCTTCCAGGGGGGCAAAATAAGTCCTCTTGGCCACTGAATGCCCACATTCCTTCCTTCGGCAGCTTCTAGGGGGGCAAAATAATTCCTCTTGGCCACTCAAAGCCCTCCTTACTTCCTTGGGCAGCTTCGAGGGGGACAAAAAACATCCTTTTGGCGACTGAAAGCCCTCCTTCCTACCTTGGGCAGCTTCCAGGGGAGCAAAATAAGTCAACTTGGCCACTGAAAGCCCTCGTTGCTTCCTTGGGCAGCTTGCATGGGTGCAAAATAAGTGCTAGTGGCAAATGAATGCCCTCGTTCCTTCCTTGGGCAGCTTCCACGGGGGGCAAAATAAGTCCACTTGGCCACTGAAAGCCCTCCTTCTTTCCTTGGGCAGCTTCAAGGGGGGCAAAATAACTCCTCTTGGCTACTGAAAGCCCTCGTTGCTCCAATGGGCAGCTTCCAGGGGGGCAAAAAAAGTCCTCATGGCCATTGAAAGCCCTCCTTCCTTCCTTGGGCAGCTTCCAGGGGGTCAAAAAAAGTCCTCTTGGCCACTCAAAGCCCTCATTCCTTCCTTGGGCAGATTACAGGGGGGCAAAATAAGTCCTCCTGCCCACTGAAAGCCTTCGTTCCTTCCCTAGGCAGCTTTCAGGGAGGCAAAATGAGTCCTCTTGGCCACTGAAAGCTCTCGTTCCTTCCTTGGGCAGCTTCCAGGTTGGCAAAAAAAGTCCTCTTGGCCACCGAAAGCCCTCCTACCTTCCTTGGGCAGCTTCCAGGGGGGAAAATAAGTCCTTGTGGCAACTAAAAGCCCAGGTTCCTTCCTTGGGCAGCTTCCAGGGGGGCAAAATAAGTCCTCTTGGCCACTGAAAGCCCTCGTTCCTTCCTTGGGCGGCTTCGAGGGGGGAAAAATCAGTCCTCGTGGCAACTGAAAGCCCTCGTTCCTTCCTTGGGCCGCTTTCAGGGGGGCAAAATGAGTCCTATTAGCCACTGAAAGCCCTCGTTAATTACTTCGGCAGCTTCCAGGGGGGCAAAATAAGTTCTCTTGGCCACTGATAGCCGTCGTTCCTTCCTTGGGGAGCTTCCAGGAGGGTAAAATAAGTCCTCTGTGCCACTGAAAACCCGCGTTCCTTCCTTGGGCAGCTTGCAGGGGGGCAAAAGGAGTCCCGTTGGCCACTGAAAGCCCTTTTTCCTTCCTTCGTAAGCAACAAGGGGGGCAATATAAGTACTCTTGGCCACTAAAAGCCCTCGTTCCTTCCTAGGGGAGCTTCCAGGGGAGCAAAATGAGTCCTCTTGGCCACTGAAAGCCCTCGTTCCTTCCTTGAGCAGCTTCCAGGGCGGCAAAATAAGTCCTCTTCGCCACTGAAAGTCCTCGTTCCTTCCTTCGGCAGCTTCGAGGGGGGAAAATAAATCCTAATGGCAACTGAAAGCCCTCATTCCTTCCTTGGGTAGATTCCAGGGTGGAAAATAAATCCTCTTGGCCCCTAAAAGTCGTCATTGCTTCCTTGGGCAGCTTCGAGGGGATCAAATTAAGTCCTTGTCTGTGGCAACTCAAAGCCTTCGTTCCTTCCTAAGGCAGCTTCCAGGGGGGCAAAATAAGTCCTCTTGGCCACTGAAAGCCCTGCTACCTTCCTTGGGAAGATTCCAGCGGGGCAAAATAAGTCCTCTTGGCCACTGAAAGCCCTCATTCCTTCCTTGGGCAGCTTCCAGGGCAGCAAAATAAGTCCTCTTTGCCACTGAAAGCCCTCGTTCCTTCCATGGGCAGCTTCCAGGCGGCAAAATCAGTCCTCTTGGCCACTGAAAGCCCGCGTTACTTCCTTTGGCAGCTTCCTGGGGGGCAAAATGCGTCCTCGTGGCAATTGAAAGCCCTTGTTTCTTCCTTGGGCAGCTTCCAGCGGCGCAAAATAAGTCAACTGGCCACTCAAAGCCCTCGTTCCTTCCTTGGGCACCTTCCAGGGCGGCAAAATAAGTCCTGTTGGCCACTGAAAGCCCTCGTTCCTTCCATTGGCAGCTTCCTGGGGGGCAAAATAAGTCCTCTTGGCCACTGATAGCCGTCGTTCCTTCCTTGGGCAGCTTCCAGGGGGGCAAAAAGAGTCCTGTTGGCCACTGAAAGCCCTTTTTCCTTCCTTCGGAAGCTACAAGGGGGGCAATATAAGTACTCTTGGCCACTAAAAGCCCTCGTTCCTTCCTTGGGGAGCTTCCAGGGGGGCAAAATGAGTCCTCTTTCCAATTGAAAGTCCTCCTTCCTTCCTTGGGGAGGTTTCAGGGAGGTAAAATGAGTCCTATTTGCCACTGAAAACCCTCATTGCTTCCATGGGCAGCTTCCAGGGGGGCAAAATAAGTTCTCTTGCCCACTGAAAGCATTCATTCCTTCCCTGGGCCGCTTCGAGGGGGGCAAAATAAGTCCTCTTCGCCACTAAAAACCCTCGTTCCTTCTTTGGGCAGCTTCCTGGGGGGCAAAATAAGTCCTCTTGGACACTGAAAGCCCTCGTTCCTTCCTTGGGCAGCTTCCAGGGAGGAAAATCAGTCCTCCTGGCCACTGAAAGCCCTGGTTCCTTCCTTGGGCAGCTTCCAGAGAGTCAAAATTAGTCCTCTTGGCCACTGAAAGCCCTGATTCCGAACTTGGGCAGCTTCTAGGCGGGCAAAATAAGTCCTCTAGGCCACTGAAAGCCCTCATTCCTTACTTGGGCAGCTTCTAGGGGTGCAAAATAAGTCCTCTTGGCCACTGAAAGCCCTCCTTCGGTCCTTTGGCAGCTTCCAGGGGGGAAAAATAAGTCCTCTTGGCCACTGAATGCCCACATTCCTTCCTTCGGCAGCTTCTAGGGGGGCAAAATAATTCCTCTTGGCCACTCAAAGCCCTCCTTACTTCCTTGGGCAGCTTCGAGGGGGACAAAAAACGTCCTTTTGGCGACTGAAAGCCCTCCTTCCTACCTTGGGCAGCTTCCAGGGGAGCAAAATAAGTCCTCTTGGCCACTGAAAGCCCTCGTTGCTTCCTTGGGCAGCTTGCATGGGTGCAAAATAAGTGCTAGTGGCAAATGAATGCCCTCGTTCCTTCATTGGGCAGCTTCCACGGGGGGCAAAATAAGTCCACTTGGCCACTGAAAGCCCTCCTTCTTTCCTTGGGCAGCTTCAAGGGGGGCAAAATAACTCCTCTTGGCAACTGAAAGCCTTCGTTCCTTCCTTGGGCAGCTTCTACGGGGGGAAAAGAAGTCCTCTTGGCTACTGAAAGTCCTCGTTGCTTCAATGGGCAGCTTCCAGGGGGGCAAAAAAAGTCCTCATGGCCACTGAAAGCCCTCCTTCCTTCCTTGGGCAGCTTCCAGGGGGTCAAAAAAAGTCCTCTTGGCCACTCAAAGCCCTCATTCCTTCCTTGGGCAGATTACAGGGGGGCAAAATAAGTCCTCCTGCCCACTGAAAGCCTTCGTTCCTTCCCTAGGCAGCTTTCAGGGAGGCAAAATGAGTCCTCTTGGCCACTGAAAGCTCTCGTTCCTTCCTTGGGCAGCTTCCAGGTTGGCAAAAAAAGTCCTCTTGGCCACCGAAAGCCCTCCTACCTTCCTTGGGCAGCTTCCAGGGGGGAAAATAAGTCCTTGTGGCAACTAAAAGCCCAGGTTCCTTCCTTGGGCAGCTTCCAGGGGGGCAAAATAAGTCCTCTTGGCCACTGAAAGCCCTCGTTCCTTCCTTGGGCGGCTTCGAGGGGGGAAAAATCAGTCCTCGTGGCAACTGAAAGCCCTCGTTCGTTCCTTGGGCCGCTTTCAGGGGGGCAAAATGAGTCCTATTAGCCACTGAAAGCCCTCGTTAATTACTTCGGCAGCTTCCAGGGGGGCAAAATAAGTCCTCTTGGCCACTGATAGCCGTCGTTCCTTCCTTGGGGAGCTTCCAGGAGGGCAAAATAAGTCCTCTGTGCCACTGAAAACCCGCGTTCCTTCCTTGGGAAGCTTCTAGGGGGCAAAAGGAGTCCCGTTGGCCACTGAAAGCCCTTTTTCCTTCCTTCGTAAGCTACAAGGGGGGCAATATAAGTACTCTTGGCCACTAAAAGCCCTCGTTCCTTCCTTGGGGAGCTTCCAGGAGGGCAAAATGAGTCCTTGTCTGTGGCAACTGAAAGCCTTCGTTCCTTCCTTAGGTAGCTTTCAGGGGGGCAAACTGAGTCCTCTTGGCCACTGGAAACCCTCAATGCATCCTTGGGCAGCTTCCAGGGGGGCAAAATAAGTCCACTTGGCCACTGAAAGCCCTCATTTCTTCCCTGGGCAGCTTCCAGGGCAGCAAAATAAGTCCTCTTTGCCACTGAAAGCCCTCGTTCCTTCCATGGGCAGCTTCCAGGGGGGCAAAATAAGTCCTCTTAGCCACTGAAAGCCCTCGTTCCTTCCTTTGGCAGCTTCCAGGGGAGCAAAATAAGTCCTCTTGGCCACTGAAAGCCCTCGTTCCTTCCTTGAGCAGCTTCCAGGGCAGCAAAATAAGTCCTCTTCGCCACTGAAAGTCCTCGTTCCTTCCTTGGGCACCTTCCGGGGGGCAAAATAAGTCCTCTTCTCCACTGAAAGCCCTCGTTCCTTCCTTCGGCAGCTTCGAGGGGGGAAAATAAATCCTAATGGCAACTGAAAGCCCTCATTCCTTCCTTGGGTAGATTCCAGGGTGGAAAATAAATCCTCTTGGCCCCTAAAAGTCGTCATTGCTTCCTTGGGCAGCTTCGAGGGGCTCAAATTAAGTCCTTGTCTGTGGCAACTCAAAGCCTTCGTTCCTTCCTAAGGCAGCTTCCAGGGGGGCAAAATAAGTCCTCTTGGCCACTGAAAGCCCTGGTACCTTCCTTGGGAAGATTCCAGCGGGGCAAAATAAGTCCTCTTGGCCACTGAAAGCCCTCATTCCTTCCTTGGGCAGCTTCCAGGGCAGCAAAATAAGTCCTCTTTGCCACTGAAAGCCCTCGTTCCTTCCATGGGCAGCTTCCAGGCGGCAAAATCAGTCCTCTTGGCCACTGAAAGCCCGCGTTACTTCCTTTGGTAGCTTCCTGGGGGGCAAAATAAGTCCTCGTGGCAATTGAAAGCCCTTGTTTCTTCCTTGGGCAGCTTCCAGCGGCGCAAAATAAGTCAATTGGCCACTGAAAGCCCTCGTTCCTTCCTTGGGCACCTTCCAGGGCGGCAAAATAAGTCCTGTTGGCCACTGAAAGCCCTCGTTCCTTCCATTGGCGAATTCCTGGGGGGCAAAATAAGTCCTCTTGGCCACTGAAAGCCCTCTTTCCTTCCTTGGGCAGCTTCCAGGGGGGCAAAATAAGACCTCTTGGCCAATGGAAGCCCTCCTTCCTTCCTTGGGCAGCTTCCAGGGGGGCAAAAGGAGTCCTGTTGGCCACTGAAAGCCCTTTTTCCTTCCTTCAGAAGCTACAAGGGGGGCAATATAAGTACTCTTGGCCACTAAAAGCCCTCGTTCCTTCCTTGGGGAGCTTCCAGGGGGGCAAAATGAGTCCTCTTTCCAATTGAAAGCCCTTCTTCCTTCCTTGGGCAGCTTCGAGGGGGGAAAAATCAGTCCTCGTGGCAACTGAAAGCCCTCGTTCCTTCCTTGGGCCGCTTTCAGGGGGGCAAAATGAGTCCTATTAGCCACTGAAAGCCCTCGTTAATTACTTCGGGAGCTTCCAGAGGGGCAAAATAAGTCCTCTTGGCCACTGATAGCCGTCGTTCCTTCCTTGGGGAGCTTCCAGGGGGGCAAAATAAGTCCTCTGTGCCACTGAAAACCCGCGTTCCTTCCTTGGGCAGCTTCCAGGGGGGAAACTAAGTCCTCTTGGCCACTGAAAGCCATCGTTCCTTCCTTGGGAAGCTTCCAGGGCGGCAGAATAACTTCTCTTGGCCACTGAAAGCCCACATTCCTTCCTTGCGCAGCTTTCAGGGGGGCAAAATAATTCCTCTTTTCCACTGAAAGCCCTTGTTCCTTACTTGGGCAGCTTCCAGGGAGACAAAATAAGTCCATTTGGCAACTGCAAGCCCTCCTTCCTTCCTTGAGCACCTTCCAGGAGGGCAAAACAAGTCCTTTTGGCCACAGAAAGCGCACATTCTTTTCCTGGAAAGATTCCAGGGGAGAAAAATAAGTCCTCTTGGGTAATGAAAGCCCTAGCTCCATCCTTCGGCAGCTTCAAGGGGTGCAAAATAAATCCTCTTGGCCACTGAAAGCCCTCGTTCCTTCCTTGGGCAGCTTCCAGGGGGGCAAAAGGAGTCCTGTTGGCCACTGAAAGCCCTTTTTCCTTCCTTCGGAAGCTACAAGGGGGGCAATATAAGTACTCTTGGCCACTAAAAGCCCTCGTTCCTTCCTTGGGGAGCTTCCAGGGGGGCAAAATGAGTCCTCTTTCCAATTGAAAGTCCTCCTTCCTTCCTTGGGGAGGTTTCAGGGAGGTATAATGAGTCCTATTTGCCACTGAAAACCCTCATTGCTTCCGTGGGCAGCTTCCAGGGGGGCAAAATAAGTTCTCTTGCCCACTGAAAGCATTCATTCCTTCCCTGGGCCGCTTCGAGGGGGGCAAAATAAGTCCTCTTCGCCACTAAAAACCCTCGTTCCTTCTTTGGGCAGCTTCCAGGGGGGCAAAATAAGTCCTCTTGGACACTGAAAGCCCTCGTTCCTTCCTTGGGTAGCTTCCAGGGAGGAAAATCAGTCCTCCTGGCCACTCAAAGCCCTGGTTCCTTCCTTGGGCAGCTTCCAGAGAGTCAAAATTAGTCCTCTTGGCCACTGAAAGCCCTGATTCCGAACTTGGGCAGCTTCTAGGCGGGCAAAATAAGTCCTCTAGGCCACTGAAACCCCTCGTTCCTTACTTCGGCAGCCTCCAGGGGGCAAAATAAGTCCTCTTGGCCATTAAGAACCCTCATTGCTTTCTAGGACAGCTTCCAGGGGGGCAAAATAAGTCCTCTTGGACACTGAAAGCCCTCGTTCCTTCCTTCGGCAGCTTCCAGGGAGGAAAATCAGTCCTCCTGGCCACTGAGAGCCCTCGTTCCTTACTTGGGCAGCTTCCAGGGGGCAAAATAAGTCCTCTTGGCCACTGAAAGCCATCGTTCCTTCCTTGGGCAGCTTGCATGGGTGCAAAATAAGTGCTAGTGGCAAATGAATGCCCTCGTTCCTTCCTTGGGCAGCTTCCACGGGGGGCAAAATAAGTCCACTTGGCCACTGAAAGCCCTCCTTCTTTCCTTGGGCAGCTTCAAGGGGGGCAAAATAACTCCTCTTGGCAACTGAAAGCCCTCGTTCCTTCCTTGGGCAGCTTCTACGGGGGGAAAAGAAGTCCTCTTGGCTACTGAAAGCCCTCGTTGCTTCAATGGGCAGCTTGCAGGGGGGCAAAAAAAGTCCTCATGGCCACTGAAAGCCCTCCTTCCTTCCTTGGGCAGCTTCCAGGGGGTCAAAAAAAGTCCTCTTGGCCACTCAAAGCACTCATTCCTTCCTTGGGCAGATTACAGGGGGGCAAAATAAGTCCTCCTGCCCACTGAAAGCCTTCGTTCCTTCCCTAGGCAGCTTTCAGGGAGGCAAAATGAGTCCTCTTGGCCACTGAAAGCTCTCGTTCCTTCCTTGGGCAGCTTCTAGGTTGGCAAAAAAAGTCCTCTTGGCCACCGAAAGCCCTCCTACCTT
The DNA here is from genome assembly GCA_030412105.1 of Cyclura pinguis. Classification (NCBI taxonomy): domain Eukaryota; kingdom Metazoa; phylum Chordata; class Lepidosauria; order Squamata; family Iguanidae; genus Cyclura; species Cyclura pinguis. The sequence goes on from CM059600.1 coordinate 5,504,221, forward strand.
CCTTGGGCAGCTTCCAGGGGGGAAAATAAGTCCTTGTGGCAACTAAAAGCCCAGGTTCCTTCCTTGGGCAGCTTCCAGGTTGGCAAAAAAAGTCCTCTTGGCCACGGAAAGCCCTCCTACCTTCCTTGGGCAGCATCCAGGGGGGAAAATAAGTCCTTGTGGCGACTAAAAGCCCAGGTTCCTTCCTTGGGCAGCTTCCAGGGGGGCAAAATAAGTCCTCTTGGCCACTGAAAGCCCTCGTTCCTTCCTTGGGCGGCCTCGAGGGGGGAAAAATCAGTCCTCATGGCAACTAAAAGCCCTCATTCCTTCCTTGGGCCGCTTTCAGGGGGGCAAAATGAGTCCTATTAGCCACTGAAAGCCCTCGTTAATTACTTCGGCAGCTTCCAGGGGGGCAAAATAAGTCCTCTTGGCCACTGATAGCCGTCGTTCCTTCCTTGGGGAGCTTCCAGGGGGGCAAAATAAGTCCTCTATGCCACTGAAAACCCGCGTTCCTTCCTTGGGCAGCTTCCAGGGGGGCAAAAGGAGTCCCGTTGGCCACTGAAAGCCCTTTTTCCTTCCTTCGGAAGCTACAAGGTGGGCAATATAAGTACTCTTGGCCACTAAAAGCCCTCGTTCCTTCCTTGGGGAGCTTCCAGGGCGGCAAAATGAGTCCTCTTGGCAACTGAAAAACCTCGTTCCTTCCTTGGGCAGCTTCCAGGAGGGCAAAATAAATCCTTCTGGGAAATGAAAGCCTTCGTTCCTTCCTTGGGCAGCTTCCAGGGGGGCAAAATAAGTCCTCTGGGCCACTGGAAACCCTCATTGCTTCCTTGGGAATCTACGAGGAGGGCAAAATAAGTCCTGTTAGCCACTGAAAGCCCTCCTTCCTTCCTTCGGCAGCTTCCAGGGGACAAAATAAGTCCTCTTGGCCACCGAAAGCCTTCGTTCCTTCCTTCGGCAGCTTCTGGGGGGGCAAAATAAGTCCTATTCGCCACTGAAAGACCTCGTTCCATCCTTGGGCAGTTTCCAGGGGGGCAAAATAAGTCCTCTTGGCAACTAAAAGCCCTCCTTCCTTCCTTAGGCAGCTCCCAGGGGGGCAAAATAAGTCCTCCTGGCCACTGAAAGACCTCCTTCCTTCATTGGGCAGCTTCAAGGGGGGCAAAATAAGTCCTCTTCGCCACTGAAAGCCCTCGTTCCTTCCTTGGGCAGCTTCCAGGGGGACAAAATAAGTCCTCTTGGTCACTGAAAGCCCTCGTTCCTTCCTTGGACAGCTTCCACGGGGGGCAAAATGAGTCCTCTTGGCCACTGAAAGCCCTCGTTCCTTCATTGGGCAGCTTTCAGAGGGGCAAAATAAGTCAAAGTGGCAACTGAAGGCCCTCGTTCCTTCCTTGGGCAGCTACCAGGGGGGCAAAATAAGTCCCTTGGCCACTGAAAGCCCTCGTTCCTTCCTTGGGCATCTTCCAGGAGAGCAAAATAAGTCCTTTTAGCCACTGAACGCCCTCGTTCCTTTCTTTGGCAGCTGCCAGGGGGGTAAAATAAGTCTTCTTGGCCACTGAAACTCCTCGTTCCTTCCTTGGGCAGCTTCGAGGGCAGCAAAATAAGTACTCTTTGCCACTGAAAGACCTCGTTCCTTCCATGGGCAGCTTCCAGGGGGCAAAATAAGTCCTCTTGGCCACTGAGAGCCCTCGTTCCTTCCTTGCGGAGCTTCCAGGGGGGCAAAATGAGTCCTCTTTCCACTTGAAAGTCCTCCTTCCTTCCTTGGGGAGGTTTGAGGGAGGTAAAATGAGTCCTATTTGCAACTGAAAACCCTCATTGCTTCCGTGGGCAGCTTCCAGGAGGGCAAAATAACTTCTCTTGCCCACTGAAAGCATTCATTCCTTCCCTGGGCCATTTCGAGGGGGGCAAAATAAGTCCTCTTCGCCACTAAAAACCCTCGTTCCTTCTTTGGGCAGCTTCCAGGGGGGCAATATAAGTCCTCTTGGACAGTGAAAGCCCTCGTTCCTTCCTTGGGCAGCTTCCAGGGAGGAAAATCAGTCCTCCTGGCCACTGAAAGCCCTGGTTCCTTCCTTGGGCAGCTTCCAGAGAGTCAAAATTAGTCCTCTTGGCCACTGAAAGCCCTGATTCCGAACTTGGGCAGCTTCTAGGCGGGCAAAATAAGTCCTCTAGGCCACTGAAAGCCCTCATTCCTTACTTGGGCAGCTTCTAGGGGTGCAAAATAAGTCCTCTTGGCCACTGAAAGCCCTCCTTCCGTCCTTTGGCAGCTTCCAGGGGGGCAAAATAAGTCCTCTTGGCCACTGAATGCCCACATTCCTTCCTTCGGCAGCTTCTAGGGGGGCAAAATAATTCCTCTTGGCCACTCAAAGCCCTCCTTACTTCCTTGGGCAGCTTCGAGGGGGACAAAAAACGTCCTTTTGGCGACTGAAAGCCCTCCTTCCTACCTTGGGCAGCTTCCAAGGGAGCAAAATAAGTCCACTTGGCCACTGAAAGCCATCGTTGCTTCCTTGGGCAGCTTGCATGGGTGCAAAATAAGTGCTAGTGGCAAATGAATGCCCTCGTTCCTTCCTTGGGCAGTTTCCAGGGGGGCAAAATAAGTCCACTTGGCCACTGAAAGCCCTCCTTCTTTCCTTGGGCAGCTTCAAGGGGGGCAAAATAAGTCCTCTTGGCCACTGAAAGCCCTCGTTCCTTCCTTGGGCAGCTTCTACGGGGGGAAAAGAAGTCCTCTTGGCTACTGAAAGTACTCGTTGCTTCATTGGGCAGCTTCCAGGGGGGCAAAAAAAGTCCTCATGGCCACTGAAAGCCCTCCTTCCTTCCTTGGGCAGCTTCCAGGGGGGCAAAAAAAGTCCTCTTGGCCACTTAAAGCACTCATTCCTTTCTTGGTCAGCTTCCAGGGGGGCAAAATAAGTCCTCGTGGCCACTGAAAGCCCTCCTTCCTTCCTTGGGCAGCTTCCAGGGGGGCAAAATAAGTCCTCTTGGCAACTGAAAAACCTCGTTCCTTCCTTGGGCAGCTTCCAGGAGGGCAAAATAAATCCTTCTGGGAAATGAAAGCCTTCGTTCCTTCCTTGGGCAGCTTCCAGGGGGGCAAAATAAGTCCTCTGGGCCACTGGAAACCCTCATTGCTTCCTTGGGCATCTTCCAGGAGGGCAAAATAAGTCCAGTTGGCCACTGAAAGCCCTCCTTCCTTCCTTCGGCAGCTTCTAGGGTACAAAATAAGTCCTCTGGGCCACGGAAAGCCTTCGTTCCTTCCTTCGGCAGCTTCTGGGGGGGCAAAATAAGTCCTCTTCGCCACTGAAAGACCTCGTTCCATCCTTGGGCAGTTTCCAGGGGGGCAAAATAAGTCCTCTTGGCAACTAAAAGCCCTCCTTCCTTCCTTAGGCAGCTCCCAGGGGGGGAAATAAGTCCTCCTGGCCACTGAAAGACCTCCTTCCTTCCTTGGGCAGCTTCAAGGGGGGCAAAATAAGTCCTCTTCGCCACTGAAAGCCCTCGTTCCTTCCTTGGACAGCTTCCACGGGGGCAAAATGAGTCCTCTTGGCCACTGAAAGCCCTCGTTCCTTCCTTGGGCAGCTTCCAGGGGGGCAAAATAAGTCCCTTGGCCACTGAAAGCCCTCGTTCCTTCCTTGGGCATCTTCCAGGAGAGCAAAATAAGTCCTTTTAGCCACTGAACGCCCTCGTTCCTTTCTTTGGCAGCTGCCAGGGGGGCAAAATAAGTCCTCTTGGCCACTGAAACTCCTCGTTACTTCCTTGGGCAGCTTCGAGGGCAGCAAAATAAGTCCTCTTTGCCACTGAAAGACCTCGTTCCTTCCATGGGCAGCTTCCAGGGGGCAAAATAAGTCCTCTTGGCCACTGAAAGCCATCATTCCTTCTTTGGGCAGATTCCAAGAGGGCAAATTAAGTCTTTGTCTGTGGCAACTGAAAGCCTTCGTTCCTTCCTTAGGTAGCTTTCAGGGGGGCAAACTGAGTCCTCTTGGCCACTGGAAACCCTCAATGCATCCTTGGGCAGCTTCCAGGGGGGCAAAATAAGTCCACTTGGCCACTGAAAGCCCTCATTTCTTCCCTGGGCAGCTTCCAGGGCAGCAAAATAAGTCCTCTTTGCCACTGAAAGCCCTCGTTCCTTCCATGGGCAGCTTCCAGGGGGGCAAAATAAGTCCTCTTAGCCACTGAAAGCCCTCGTTCCTTCCTTTGGCAGCTTCCAGGGGAGCGAAATAAGTCCTCTTGGCCACTGAAAGCCCTCGTTCCTTCCTCGGGCAGCTTCCGGGGGGCAAAATAAGTCCTCTTCTCCACTGAAAGCCCTCGTTCCTTCCTTCGGCAGCTTCGAGGGGGGAAAATAAATCCTAATGGCAACTGAAAGCCCTCATTCCTTCCTTGGGTAGATTCCAGGGTGGAAAATAAATCCTCTTGGCCCCTAAAAGTCGTCATTGCTTCCTTGGGCAGCTTCGAGGGGCTCAAATTAAGTCCTTGTCTGTGGCAACTCAAAGCCTTCGTTCCTTCCTAAGGCAGCTTCCAGGGGGGCAAAATAAGTCCTCTTGGCCACTGAAAGCCCTGGTACCTTCCTTGGGAAGATTCCAGCGGGGCAAAATAAGTCCTCTTGGCCACTGAAAGCCCTCATTCCTTCTTGGGCAGCTTCGAGGGCAGCAAAATAAGTCCTCTTTGCCACTGAAAGCCCTCGTTCCTTCCATGGGCAGCTTCCAGGCGGCAAAATCAGTCCTCTTGGCCACTGAAAGCCCGCGTTACTTCCTTTGGCAGCTTCCTGGGGGGCAAAATGCGTCCTCGTGGCAATTGAAAGCCCTTGTTTCTTCCTTGGGCAGCTTCCAGCGGCGCAAAATAAGTCAATTGGCCACTCAAAGCCCTCGTTCCTTCCTTGGGCACCTTCCAGGGCGGCAAAATAATTCCTGTTGGCCACTGAAAGCCCTCGTTCCTTCCATTGGCAGCTTCCTGGGGGGCAAAATAAGTCCTCTTGGCCACTGAAAGCCCAATTTCCTTCCTTGGGCAGCTTCCAGGGGGGCAAAATAAGTCCTCTTGGCCAATGGAAGCCCTCCTTCCTTCCTCGGGCAGCTTCCAGTGGGGCAAAATAACGCCTTCTGGCCACTGAAAGCCATCGTTCCTTACTTGGGCAGCTTCCAGGGGGGCAAAATAAGTCCTCTTGGCCACTGAAAGCCTTCGTTCCTTCCTTGGGAAGCGTCCAGGGGGCAAAATGAGTCCTCTTGGCCGCTGAAAGTCCTCGTTCCTTCCTTGGGCAGTTTCCAGGGGGGCAAACTCAGTCCTTATGGCCACTGAAAGCCTTGGTTTCTTCCTTGGGCAGCTTCCATATGGGCAAAATAAGTCCTCGGCCACTGAAAACCCTCATTGCTTCCTTGGGCAGCTTCCAAGGGGGCAAAATAAGTCCTCTTGCCCACTCAAAGCCCTCATTCCTTTCTTGGGCAGCTTCCAGGGGGGCAAAACCAGTCCTTTTGGCCACTGAAAGCCCTCCTTCCTTCCTTGGAAAGCTTCTAGGGGGGCAAAACAAGTCCTTTTGGTCACTGAAAGCGCACATTCCTTTCCTGGAAAGATTCCAGGGGAGAAAAACAAGTCTTCTTGGCCAATCAAAGACCTCATTGCTTCCTTGGGCAGCTTCCCGGGGGGAAAAATTAGTCCTCTTAGCCACTGAAAGCCCTCGTTCCTTCCTTAGGCAGCTTCCAGGGGGAGAAAATAAGTTCTCTTAGCCACTGAAAGCCCTCGTTCCTTCCTTGGGGAGCGTCCAGGGGGGCAAAATGAGTCCTCGTGGCAACTGAAAGCTCTCGTTCCTTCCTTTGGCAGCTTCCAGGGGAGCAAAATAAGTCCTCGTGGCAACTGAAAGCCCTCGTTCCTTCCTTTGGCAGCTTCCAGCGGCGCAAAATAAGTCAATTGGCCACTCAAAGCCCTCGTTCCTTCCTTGGGCACCTTCCAGGGGGGCAAAATGAGTCCTCTTGGCCACTGAAAGCCCTCGTTCCTTCCTGAGGCAGCTTCTAGGGGGGCAAAATGAGTCCACTTTCCTACTGAAAGCCCTCGCTGCTTCCTTGGGCAGCTTCCACGGAGGCAGAATGAGTCCTCTTGGCCAATGAAAGCCCTCCTTCCTTCATTGGGCAGCTTCCAGGGGGGCAAAATAAGTCCTCTTGGCCACTGAAAGCTCTCGTTCCTTCCTTGGGCACCTTCCAGGGGGGCAAGATGAGTCTTCTTGGCCACTCAAAGCCCTCATTCCTTTCTTGGGCAGCTTCCAGGGGGGAAAAACAAGTCCTTTTGGCCACTGAAAATCCTCATGGCTTCCTTGGGCAACTTCTAGGGGGGCAAACTAAGTCCTCATGGCCACTGAAAGCCTACGTTTCTTCCTTGGGCAGCTTCCAGGGGGGCCAAATAAGTCCTCGGCCACTGGAAACCCTCATTGCTTCCTTGGGCAGCTTCCAAGGGGGAAAAATAAGTCCTCTTGGCCACTCAAAGCCCTCCTTCCTTCCTTGGAAAGCTTCCAGGGGGGCAAAACAAGTCCTTTTGGCCACTGAAAGCGCACATTCCCTTCCTGGAAAAATTCCAGGGGAGAAAAATAAGTCCTCTTGGCCACTAAAAACCCTCATTGCTTCCTTGGGCAGCTTCCCGGGGGGCAAAATAAGTCCTTGTGGCAACTCAAAGCCCTCGTTCCTTCCATGGGCAGCTTCCAGGGGGGCAAAATAAGTCCTCTTGGCCACTCAAAGCCATCGTTGCTTCCTTGGGTAGCTTCCATGGGGGCAAAATAAGTCCTAGTGGCAACTGAATGCCCTCGTTCCTTCCTTGGGCAGCTTCCAGGGGGGCAAAATGAGTCCTCTTGGCCATGGAAAGCCCTCGTTCCTTCCTTGGGCAACTTCCAGGGGGTGAAAATAAGTTCTCTTAGCCACTGAAAGCCCCCGTTCCTTCCTTGGGGAGCTTCCAGGCGGGCAAAATGAGTCCTCGTGGCAACTGAAAGCTCTCGTTCCTTCCTTTGGTAGCTTCCAGTGGGGCAAAATAAGTCCTCATGGCAACTGAAAGCCCTCGTTCCTTCCTTGGGCAGCTTCCAGCAGCGCAAAATAAGTCCCTTGGCCACTAAAAGCCCTCGTTACTTCCTTAGGCACCTTCCAGGGGGGCAAAATGAGTCCTCTTGGCCACTGAAAGCCCTCGTTCCTTACTGAGGCAGCTTCCAGTGGAGCAAAATGAGTCCACTTTCCTACTGAAAGCCCTCGCTGCTTCCTTGGGCAGGTTTCAGGGAGGCAAAATGAGTCCTCTTGGCCACTGAAAGCCCTCGTTACTTTTTTGGGCAGCTTCCACGGAGGCAAAATGAGTCCTCTTGGCCAATGAAAGCCCTCCTTCCTTCATTGGGCAGCTTCCAGAGGGGCAAAATAAGTCCTCTTGGCCACTGAAAGCCCTCGTTCCTTCCTTGGGCAGCTTCCAGGGGGGCAAGATGAGTCTTCCTGGCCACTCTAAGCCCTCATTCCTTTCTTGGGCAGCTTCCAGGGGTCGAAAACAAGTCCTTTTGTCCACTAAAAATCCTCATTGCTTCCTTGGGCAACTTCCAGGGGGGCAAACTAAGTCCTTATAGCCACTGAAAGGCTACGTTCCTTCCTTCGGCAGCTTCCAGGGGGGCAAAATAAGTCCTCGGCCACTGAAAACCCTCATTGCTTCCCTGGGCAGCTTCCAAGGGGGCAAGATGAGTCTTCTTGGCCAGTCAAAGCCCTCATTCCTTTCTTGGGCAGCTTCCAGGGGGCAAAATCAAGTCCTTTTGGCCACTGAAAGCGCACATTCCTTTCCTGGAAAGATTCCAAGGGAGAAAAATAAGTCCTCTTGGCGACTGAAAGCCCTCATTGCAACCTTGCGCAGCATCCAGGGGGGCAGAAGAAGTCCTCTTGGCCACTCAACGCCCTCCTTCTTTCCTTGGGCAGCTTCCAGGGGGACAAAATAAGTCCTCTTGGGCACTGAAAACCCTCATTGCTTCCTTGGGAAGCTTCCAAGGGGGTAAAATAAGTCCTCTTGGCCACTCAAAGCCCTCATTCCTTTCTTGGGCAGCTTCCAGGGGGGCAAAATAAGTCCTTGTGGCAACTGAAATCCCTCGTTCCTTCCTTGGGCAGGTTCCAGGGGGGCAAAGTAAGTCCTCTTGGTCGCTGAAAGACCTTATTCCTTCCTTGGGGTGCTTCCAGGAGGGCAAAATAAGTCCTCTTCGCCACTGAAAGCCCTCGTTCCTTCCTTGGGTAGCTTCCAGGGGCGCAAGGAATGTCCTCTAGGCCACTAAAAGCCCTCGTTCCTTCCTTGGGCAGCTTCCAGGGGGCCAAAATAAGTCCCTGTGTGGCAACTAAAAGCCTTCGTTCGTTCCTTGGGCAGTTTTCAGGGAGGGAAAATGAGTCCTGTTGGCCACTGAAAGCCCTCGATCCTTGCTTGGGCAGCTTCGAGGGGGGCAAAATGAGTCGTCTTGGCCACTGAAAGCCCTCTTTCATACCTTTGGCAGCTTCCAGGGGGGCAAAATAAGTCCTCTTTGCCATTGAAAGCCCTCGTTCCTTCCTTGGGCAGCTTCCAGGGAGGCAAAATGAGTCCTTTTGGCCACTGAAAGCCCTCCTTCCTTCCTTGGGCAGCTTCCAGGGGGGCAAAATAGTTCCTTGTGGCAACTGAAAGCCCTCCTTCCTTCCTTGGGAAGCTTCCAGGGGGGCAAAATAAATCCTTTTGGCCACTGAAAGGGCACTTTCCTTCCCTGGAAAGATTCCAGGGGAGAAAAATAAGTCCTCTGGGCAACTGAAAGCCCTCGTTCCTTCCTTGGGCACCTTCCAGGGAGGCAAAATAAGTCCTTGTGGCAACTGAAAGCCCTCGTTTCTTCCTTGGGAAGCTTCCAGGTGGGCAAAATAAGTCCTTGTGGCAAATGAAAGCCCTCGTTCCTTCCTTGGGAAGCTTCCAGGGGGGCAAAATAAGTCCTCTTGGCCACTGAAAGCCCTCGTTCCTTCCTTGGGCAGCTTCTAGGGGGGGCAAAATAAGTCCTCTTGGCCACTGAAAACCCTCATTGCTTCCTTGGGCAACTTCCAGGGGGGCAAACTAAGTCCTCATGGCCACTGAAAGCCTTGGTTCCTTCCTTGGGCAGCTTCCATACGGGCAAAATAAGTCCTCGGCCACTGAAAACCCTCATTTCTTCCTTGGGCAGCTTCCAAGGGGGCAAAATAAGTCCTCTTGGCCTCTCAAAGCCCTCATTCCTTTCTTGGGCAGCTTCCAGGGGGGCAAAACAAGTCCTTTTGGCCACTCAAAGCGCACATTCCTTTCCTGGAAAGATTCCAGGGGAGAAAAATAAGTCCTCTTGGCCACTCAAAGCCCTCATTGCTTCCTTGGGCAGCTTCCCGGGGGGAAAAATAAGTCCTTGTGGCAACTCAAAGCCCTCGTTCCTTCCAAGGGCAGCTTCCAGGGGGGCAAAATAAGTGCTTTTCCCCACTGAAAACCCTCATTGCTTCCTTCGGTAGTTTCTAGGGGCACAAAATAAGTCCTTGTGGCAACTGAAAGCCCTCGTTCCTTCCTTAGGCAGCTTCCAGGGGGGCAAAATAAGTCCTCTTGGCCACTTAAAGCCCTCATTCCTTCCTTGGGTAGATTCCAGGGGAGCAAAATAAGTCCTCTTGGCCACTGAAAGCCCTCCTTCCTGCCTTCTGCAGGTTCTAGGGGGGCAAAATAAGTCCTCGTTGCAACTGAAAGCCCTCGTTCCTTCCTTGGGCAGCTTCCAGGGGGGCAAAATAAGTCCTCTTGGCCAATGAAAGCCCTCTTTCCTTCCTTGGGCAACTTCCAGGGGGGCAAAACAAGTCCTTTTGGCCACTGAAAGCCCTCCTTCCTCCTTGGAAAGCTTCCAGGGGGGCAAAACAAGTGCTTTTGGCCACTGAAAGCGCACATTCCTTTCCTGGAAAGATTCCAGGGGAGAAAAATAAGTCCTCTTGGCCACTCAAAGCCCTCATTGCTTCCTTGGGCAGCTTCCCGGGGGGAAAAATAAGTCCTTGTGGTAACTCAAAGCCCTCGTTCCTTCCATGGGCAGCTTCCAGGGGGGCAAAATAAGTGCTCTTGCCCACTGAAAACCCTCATTGCTTCCTTGGGTAGTTTCTAGGGGCGCAAAATAAGTCCTTGTGGCAACTGAAAGCCCTCGTTCCTTCCTTAGGCAGCTTCCAGGGGGGCAAAATAAGTCCTCTTGGCCACTAAAAGCCCTCATTCCTTCCTTGGGTAGATTCCAGGGGAGCAAAATAAGTCCTCTTGGCCACTGAAAGCCCTCCTTCCTGCCTTCTGCAGGTTCTAGGGGGGCAAAATAAGTCCTTGTGGCAACTGAAAGCCGTCGTTCCTTCCTTGGGCAGCTTCCCGGGGAGCAAAATAAGTCCTCTTAGCCACTGAAAGCCCTCGTTGAATCCTTTGGCAGCTTCCAGGGGGGCAAAATAAGTCCTCTGGGCCACTTAAAGCCCTCATTCCTTCCTTGGGCAGCTTCCAGGGGGGCAGAATAAGTCCTCTTGGCCACTTAGAGCCGTCGTTCCTTTCTTGGGCAGCTTCCAGGGGGGCAAAATAAGTCCTCTTGGCCACTCAAAGCCCTCGTTCCTTCCTTGGGCAGCTTCCAGGGGGCCAAAATAAGTCCTCTTGGCCAGTGAAAGCCCTCGTTCCTTCCTTGGTCAGCTTCCAGGGGAGCAAACTAAGCCCTTATGGCCACTGAAAGCCCTCGTTCCTTCCTTGGGCAGCTTCCAGGAGAGCAAACTAAGCCATTATGGCCACTGAAAGCCTTCGTTCCTTCCTTGGGCAGCTTCCAGGGGGGTAAAATAAGTCCTCGGCCACTGAAAACCCTCATTGCTTCCTTGGGCAGCTTCCGAGGGGGCAAAATAAGTCCTCTTGGCCACTGAAAGCCCTCGTTCCTTCCTTCGGCAGCTTCCAGGGCGGCAAAATAAGTCCTCTTGGCCACTGAAAGCCCTCGTTCCTTCCATGGGCAGCTTCCAGGGGGGCAAAATAAGTCCTCTTGGCCACTGAAAGCCCTCGTTCCTTCCATGGGGAGCTTCCAGGGGGGCAAAATAAGTCTTTGTGGCAACTGAAAGCCCTCGTTCCTTCCTTGGGCAGCTTCCAAGGGGGCAAAATAAGTCCTCTTGGCCACTGAAAGCCCTGGTTCCTTCCTTGGGCAGCTTCCAGGGGGGCAAAAGAAGTCCTTTTGAACACTGAATGCCCTCGTCCCTTCCTTTGGCAGTTTTCAGGTGGGCAAAATAAGTCCTCTTGGCCACTGAAAGCCCTCGTTCCTTCCTTGGTCAGCTTTCAGGGGGGCAAAATAAGTCCTTTTGGCCACTGAAAGCCCTCGTCCCTTCCTTAGACAGCTTTCAGGGTGGAAAAATAAGTCCTCTTAGTGTCTGAAAGCGCTCTGTCCATCCTTGAACAGCTTCCAGGGGGGCAAAATAAGTCCTCTTGGCCACTGAAAGCCCTCGTTCCTTCCTTTGGTAGCTCCCAGGGGGGCAAAATAAGTCCTCTTGTCCACTGAAAGCCCTCGTTCCTTCCTTTTGCAGCTTCTAGGGGGGCAAAATAAGTCCTCTTGGCCACTGAAAGCCCTCGTTCCTTCCTTGGGCAGCTTCCAGGGGGGCAAAATAAGTCCTCTTGACCACTGAAAGCCCTCGTTCCTTCCTTGGGCAGCTTCCAGGGTGGCAAAATAACTCCTCTTGGCCACTGAAAGCCCTCGTTCCTTCCTTGGGCAGCGTCCAGGGGGGCAAAATAAGTCCTCTTGGCCACTGAAACCCCTCCTTCCTTCCATGGGCAGCTTCCAGGGGGCAAAATAAGTCCTCTTGGCCACTGAAATCACAGAAATGTAGAGTTGGAATAGACCGCACGGGCCATCCAGTCCAACCCCCTGCCATGCAGGAACACCCTCAAAGCACTCCCGACAGATGGCCATCCAGCCTCTGCTTAAAAACCTCCAAAGAAGTAGATTCCACCACACTCCGAGGCAGCATATTCCACTGCCGGACAGCCCTGACCGTCTGGAAGTTCTTCCTGAGGTTCAGGTGGAATCTCCTTTCCCGCAGCTTGAATCCATTGCTCCTTGTTCTGGTCTCTGGAGCGGCAGAAAACAAGCCCTCTCCTTCCTCTACATGGCACCCCTTCAAATACTTAAACATAGCTATCATGTCCCCTCTTAACCTTCTCTTCTGCAGACTGAACATACCCAGCTCTCTAAGTCTATCCTCATAGGGCTTGGCTTCCAGGCCCTTCACCATTTTGGTCGCCCTCCTCTGGACCTGCTCCAGCTTGACCATGTCCTTCTTCAATTGGGGTGCCCAGAACTGGACACAGGATTCAAGAGGAGGTCTAACCAAAGCAGAGTAGAGTGGTACCAGTACCTCCCTCGATCTAGACACCATACTCCTATTGATGCAGCCGAGAATTGCATTGGCTTTCTTGGTTGCCGCATCACACTGCTGACTCATGTTCAGCTTGTGGTCTATTAAGACTCTTAGATCCCTTTCACACGTACCGCCATCCAGCCACGTGTCCCCCATCCTATATTTCTGCATTCCATTTTTTCTACCTAAGTGTAGGACCTTACACTTCTCTCTGTTGAATTTCATTTTGTTAGCTTTGGCCCAGCTCTCCAATCTATCCAGGTCATTTTGAATTTTGATCCTGTCCTCTGGCGTATTAGCAACCCCTCCCAATTTGGTGTCATCTGCAAATTTGATGAGCATGCCCTCTATTCCTTCATCCAAGTCGTTGATGAAAATATTGAAGAGCACTGGGCCCAGGACAGAACCCTGTGGCACCCCGCTAGTCACTTTTCTCCAGGATGAAAAGCAGCCGTTGGTGAGCACCCTTTGGGAACGGTCAGTCAACCAGTTACAGATCCACCTGACAGTAGCCCTGTCCAGCCCGCATTGTATTAGCTTCTTTGCAAGAATGTCATGGGAAACTTTGTCAAAGGCCTTACTGAAATCGAGATATGCTACATCCACAGCATTCCCTTCATCTATCAAGCTAGTAACTCTATCATAAAAAGAAATAAGATTAGTCTGGCATGACTTATTTTTGACAAATCCATGTTGACTTCTCGTGATTACCGCATTGCTTTCTAAGTGATTAGAAACTGACTGCTTCATGCTCTGCTCCAGGATCTTTCCGGGTACTGACGTCAGGCTGACTGGGCGATAATTATTTGGGTCCTCTTTTTTTCCCTTCTTGAAGATGGGGACAACATTTGCCCTCTTCCAGTCTTCTGGAACTTCTCCTGTCCTGCAAGATTTCTCAAAGACCATAGCAAGTGGTTCCGAAATGACCTCTGCCAGTTCTTTTAATATCCTAGGATGCAATTCATCTGGCCCTGGAGACTTGAATTCATCCAGTGTGGCCAGCTATTCTTGTACCACCTCTCTACCTATTATGTACCTCATTTCCCCTGCTTCCTCCCCTGCTCCCCAACCGCCAGGTTGAGTCCATGTATCCTTCTGGGAAAAAACTGAGGCAAAGAAGGTGTTAAGTAGTTCTGCCTTTTCTCTTCCCCCTGTTAGTAATTCGCCATCTTCTCTGGGCAGCGACCCTGTCGCCTCTTTCTTTTTCCTTTTGCTGCGGACATATTTTAAAAAGCCCTTTTTATTGTGTTTAATGTCTCTGGCCAGCCTAAGTTCGTTCTGTGCTTTAGCCTTTCTGACCTTCTCCCTACATCTCCTGGCTACTTGCTTAAATTCTTCTTTGGTGGTTTCCCCCCTCTTCCATTTCCTGTACATGTTTCTCTTAACCCTTAGCTCAGCTGAGAGTTCTTTACTCAACCATTCTGATTTCTTCAGGTGCCTTCCATTTTTCCTCCTTATTGGCACAGTTTTAGACTGTGCCTTCAGTATCTCCCTTTTAAGGAACTCCCATGCCTCCTGAACTCCTTTCTCTTTCACTATTCCTGACCACGGAATTTCAGCCAGCAGCTCCTTAAGTTTACAGAAGTCCGCTTTTTTAAAATCTAAGATGACTGTCTGGCTACACGTATCTTCTCCTTCCCACTGAACGCCAAATTCCAATAGGGCATGGTCACTCCCCCCTAAAGATCCAACCACTTCTACCTCATTAACAAGGTCATCCCTGTTGGTCAGGATCAGATCTAGAATATTTGATCCCCTTGTGGCCTCTTCCACCTTCTGGACCATGAAATTGTCTGCAAGACAAGCAAGAAACTTGCTGGACCTTGCTGTCTTGGCAGAGTTTGACTGCCAACATATATCCGGGTCATTGAAATCTCCTATTATTACTGTATCTCTCCTCTTTGAATGCGCGGTCATTTGGTTGAGGAAGGCGTCATCAAGGTCCTCAGTCTGGGTTGGAGGTCTGTAGTAAACCCCCACCAGAATATCCCTATTGTTTCTCGCTCCCTTAATTTTTACCCAGATGCTCTCAACCTGGCTTTCTGGGTTTAAGTCATGGATCTCTTCACAGGTGAAAACATCCTTGACATACAAGGCTACTCCTCCTCCTTTCTTGTTTGGTCTATTTCTACAAAATAGGCTATACCCCTCTATTCCTACATTCCAATCCTGAGACTCATCCCACCAGGTCTCAGTGATGCCTATCAAATCGTATTTTTTTTGTTGTACTAGGAGTTCAAGTTCATCTTGCTTGTTTCCCATACTCTGCCCGTTAGTGTAGAGACACTTAAATCCCCGGGCCCTTCCTGCAAGTCCTGTACTATAGTTTCTACTCCTCCCACCATTGGACGCTTGTACTACTTGGTCAATATAATTTGGGCCCTTCCCCCCTGCACTCGCCGTGTCTTTGCCCTGAATAATATTGTCTCCCTCCCCAGCAGAACTTAGTTTAAAGACCTCTTAATCCTCCGTGCAAGACTGTTTGCAAAAACATTCTTGCCAAGTTTCGTGAGGTGCAGCCCATCCCTTGCAAGAAGCCCACGTTCATGGAAATTCAGGCCGTGTTCCAAAAACTCAAACCGTTGCCGGCGGCACCATGTGCGGAGCCAGTTGTTGACCTCTGCTATCGCCCTTTCCCTTTGTGCGCCATATCCTTGAACAGGGAGGAGAGATGAAATGACCACCTGCGCACCAAGGTCCTTAAGCTTTGTCCCCATAAGCTCATAGTCCTTTGCGATGTGGTAAAAGCTGCGCCTCGCAGTGTCATTGGTTCCGACACGAACCACAATGAGGGGCTTATGGTCAGTGGGCTTGACTAGCCTGGTTAGCCTCTCCGTTATGTGGTTGATCTTGGCCCCAGGAAGACAGCAGACTTCTCGATTGAACTTGTAGGGTTTGCAAATTGCCGTTTCGGTTCCTCTGAGCAAGGAGTCCCCAACAACGAGAACTCGCCTCCTCTGAGGCTTGTCCGGGGCTCCTCGACCAGCAGGTTCTTCTAGGACTGCCTGGACACTCTGTTGAGGCTGGGAGTGTCGATCTAGTTCCTGTTGCCGATGTTGGATTCCTTCTTGTTGACATTCTGTTCCCTCCTCCTGGCGCTCCTCATCGTTCATAAGGCCAAGAACTTTGAAGCGATTGTGTAGGTTGAGAGTCTCTGTTTCCTTCCTGGCCCTCCTACTCCTCCGTGTGACATTCCTCCAAGCATCCGTTTCTTGGCCCAGTGTGCTGACTTCCTGATCTGGCACCTCCCCTGCGCATTCGGTCTTCAGGAAGGTCTTCTCTGCCCTATCCAAAAACTCCTCACCTTCCCTAATAAGATGAAGATTAGAAACTCGTGCCTCCAGCTGGCGAACCTTCTCCTCCAAGGTCACCAGCTTGCACTTGCTGCAGGTATACCCGACAACATCTTGTGGCACGAAAAGGAACATCCCACAAGTGCCACAGGTGACCGCGGCAGCTCCCTCACCTTCCATCCTTGATACTACAGAGAGTAGTACAGGGAGTAGGTCTAGAAGAATAACAGGACTTTCTTCCTAAAATTCAACTCAATCAAGTATGTCTCCTCTGCTGATCGCCAAGGGATGAATTGGAAGGGTTGAAGAAGAGGGCTTCAACTGCGCGCGCCTAATAAGCTCCTAATAAGACTCCTCCCCCCTAGCTGGCTCCTCCCCCTCGTTAGTCAGACCGTGTCCTCAGGGAGAGCACACGGCCAGCACAAGGAGACCTAGCGAAAACAAGCAACAAACAGACAAACAAGCAAGCACAGCCCCACAAGCCTGTAAACAACACCTGGTCAGGGATGTCTTCACAGACCCAGCTCACCCTCTGCTCTCTCCTCTGGGAATGAGCTAGAGGGCCGTTGGGACCTCCTAATAAGACTCCTCCCACCTAGCTGGCTCCACGCCCTCGTTAGTGAGACCGTGTGCTCAGGGAGACCACACGGCCAGCACAAGGAGACCTAACAAAAACAAGCAACAAACAGACAAACAAGCGAGCACAGCCCCATAAGCCTGTAAACGCACCTGGTCAAGGATGTTTTCACAGACCCTCGTTCCTTCCTTCGGCAGCTTCTGGGGGGCAAAATAACTCCTCTGGGCCACTGAAAACCATCATTCCTTGTATGGGCAGCTTCCAGGGAGGTAAAATCAGTCCTCTTGGCCACTGAAAGCCCTCGTTCCTTCCTTGGGCAGCTTCCAGGGGGGCAAAATAAGTCCTCTTGTCCACTCAAAGCACTGGTCCCTTCCATCTGCAGCGTTGAGGGGGCCAAAATAAGTCCTCTTGGTCACTGAAAGCCCTCGTTCATTCCATGGGCAGTTTCGAGGGGGCAAAATAAGTCCTCTTGGCCACTGAAAGCCCTCGTTCCTTACTTGGTCAGCTTCCAGGGGGGAAAAATAAGTCCTCTTGGCCACTGAAAGCCCTCGTTTCTTCCTTGGGCAGTTTCCAGGGGGGCAAAATAAGTCCTCTTGGCCAATGAAAGCCCTTGTTCCTTCCTTCGGCAGCTTCCAGGGGGGTGAAATTAGTTCTCTTGGCCACTGAAAAACCTCGTTACTTCATTGGGCAGCGTCCAGGGGGGCAAAATAAGTCCCTGTGGCCATTCAAAGCCCTCGTTGCTTCCTTGGGCAGATTCCAGGGTGGCCAAATAAGTCCTCTTGGCCACTGAAAGCCCTCATTCCTTCCTTCGGAAGCTTCTGGGCGGGCAAAATAAGTCCTCTTGGCCACTGAAAGCCCTCGTTCCCTACTTGGTCAGCTTCCAGGGGGGCAAAATAAGTCCTCTTGGGCAATGAAAGCCCTCGTTCCGTCCTTCGGGAGCTTCCAGGGGGGCAAAATTAGTCCTCTTTACAACTGAAAGCCCTAGTTCCTTCCTTCGGCAGCTTTCTGGGAGGCAAAATGAGTCCTATTGGCCACTGAAAGCCCTCGTTCCTTACTTCGGCAACTTCCACGGGGGCAAAATAAATCCTCTTCGCCTCTGAAAGCAATCGTTCCTTCCTTCGGAAGCTTCAAGGGGGGCAAAATAAGTCTTCTTGGCCACTGAAAGCCCTCTTTCATTCCTTCGGCAGCTTCCAGGGGGGCAAAATAAGTCCTTTTGGCCACTGAAAGCCCTCGTTCCTTCCCTGGGCAGCTTCCAGGGGGGCAAAATAAGTCCTCTTGGCCACTGAAAGACTTCGTTAATTCCTTCGGCAGCTTCCAGGGGGGCAAAATAAGACCTCTTGGCCACTGAAAACCCTCGTTGCTTCCTTGGGCAGCTTCCAGGGGGGAAAATAAGTCCTCTTGGCCACTCAAAGCCCTAATTCCTTCTTTGGGCAGCTTCGAGGGGGGCAAAATAAGTCCCTCTGTGTGGCAACTAAAAGCCTTCATTCCTTCCTTAGGCAGCTTCCAGGGGGACAAAATAAGTCCTCTTGGACACTGAAAACCCTCATTGCTTCCTTGGGCAACATCCAGGGGGGCAAAATAAGTCATTGTGGCCACTGAAAGCCTTCGTTCCCTGGAACGGAATTCCTTCTTTGGGCAGCTTCCAGAGGGGCAAAATAAGTCCTTTTCGCCACTGAAAGACCTCGTTCCCTCCTTGGGCAGCTTCCACAAGGGGCAAAATAAGTCCTCTGGGCCACTTAAAGCCCTCCTTCCTTCCTCGGGCAGCTTCGAGGGGGGCAAAATAAGTCCTCATGGCCACTGAAAGCCCTCATTCCATTCTTCGGGAGCTTCTAGAGGGACAAAATAAGACGTCTTGGCCACAGAAACCCCTCATTCCTTCCTTGGGCATCTTCCAGGGGGGCAAAATAAGTCCTTTTATCCAATGAAAGCCCTCCTTCCTTACTTGGGCAGCTTCGATGGGGGCAAAATAAGTCCTCTTGGCCACTGGAAGCTCTCATTCCTTCCTTGGGCAGCTTCCAGGGGGGCAAAATAAGTCCTTTTGGCCACTGAAAGCCCTCGTTCCTTCCTTGAGAAAATTCCAGGGTGGCAAAATAAGTCCTCTTGGCCACTGAAAGCCCTCCTTCCTTCCTTGGGAAGCTTTGAGGGGGGCAAAATAAGTCCTTTTGGCCACTGAAAGCCTTAGTTCCTTCCCTGGGCAGCTTGCAGGGGGGCAAAATAAGTCCTGTTGGCACCTGAAAGCCCTCGTTCCTTTCTTGGGCAGCTTCCAGGGGGCCAAAATCAGTCCTCTTGGCCACTGAAAGCCCTTGTTCCTTCCTTTGGCAGCTTCCAGGGGGAAAAATAAGTCCTTGTGGCAACTGAAAGCCCTGGTTGCTTCCTTGGGCAGCTTCCAGGGGGGCAAAATAAGTCCTCCTGGCCACTGAAAAGCCTCATTACTTCCTTGGGAAGCTTCCACGGGGGCAAAATAAGTCCTCTTGGCGACTGAAAGCCCTCGTTCGTTCCTTGGGCAGCTCCCAGGGGGGCAAAATGAATCCTCTTGGCCTCTGAAAGTCCTCGTTTCCTCCTTAGGAAGCTTCCAAGGGGGCAACTTAAGTCCTCTTGGCCACTGAAAGCCCTCGTTTCTTCCTTCGCCAGCTTCCAGAGTGTGAAAATAAGTCCCCTTGGCCACTGAAAGCCCTCATTCCTTCCTTGGGCAGCTTCCAGGAAGGTAAAATAAGTCCGTGTGGCAACTGAAAGACCTAGTTCCTTCCTTGGGCAGCTTCCAGGGGGGCAAAATAAGTCCCCTTGGCCACTGAAAGCCCCCGTTCCTTCCTTGGGCAGCTACCAGGGGGGAAAATAAGTCCTCTTGGCCACTGGAAGCCCTCGTTCCTTCTTTGGGCAGCTTCCAGGGAGGCGAAATAGGTCCTCTTGGACACGGATAGCCTACATTGCTACCTTGGGCAGCTTCCAGGAGGCAAAATAAGTCCTCTGGACCACTGAAAGCCCTCATTCCCTCCTTCGGCAGGTTCTGGGGGGCAAAATAAGTCCTCTTGGCCACTGAAAGCCCACGTTCCTTTCTTGGGGAGCTTTCAGGGAGGCAAAACGAGTCCTATTGGCAACTAAAAGCCCTCGTTCCTTACTTCGGCAGCTTCGAGGGGGGGAAAATAAGTCCTCTTGGACACTGAAAGCCCTCGTTCCTTCCTTGGGAAGCTTCCAGGGGGTCAAAATAAGTCCTCTTTGCCAATGAAAGCCCTCGTTCCTTCCTTGGGAAGCTTCAAGGGGGTCAAAATAAGTCCTCTTGGACACTGAAAGCCCTCGTTCCATCCTTGGGAAGCTTCCAGGGGGGCAAAATACGTCTTCTTGGCCACTGAAAACCCTCCTTGCTTCCTTCGGAAGCTTACAGGGGGCCAAAATAAGTAATCTTGGCCACTGAAAGCCTTCATTCCTTCCTTGCCAGTTTCGACGGGGGCAAAATAAGTCCTCTTAGCCACTAAAAACCCTCCTTGCTTATTTGGGCAGCTTCCAGGGGTGCAAAATAAGTCCTCTTGGCCACTGAAAGCCCTCATTCCTTCCTTGGGCAGCTGCCAGGGGGGCAAAATAAGTCCTCTTGGCAACTGAAAGCCCTCGTTCCTTCCTTGGGCAGCTTCCAGGGGTGCAAAATTAGTCCACTTGGCCAATGGAAGCACACCTTCCTTCCTTAGGAAGCTTCTAGGCGGGCAAAAGAAGTCCTCTTGGCCACTCAAAGCCCTCGTTACTTCCTTGGGCAGTTTTCGGAGGGAAAATAAGACCTCTTGGCCACTCAAAGCCCTCGTTCCTTCACTTTGCAGCTTCCAGGGGGGGCAAAATATGTCATCTTGGCAACTGAGACCTCTCGTTCCTTCCCTGGCAGCTTCGATAGGGGCAAAATAAGTCCTCTTGGCCACTTAAAGCCCTCGTTCCTTTCTTGGGCAGCTTCGAGGCGGGGAAAATAAGTCCTCTTGGCCACTGAAAGCCCTTGTTACTTCCTTGGGAAGCTGCCAGGGGGGAAAAATAAGTCCTCTTGGCCACTCAAAGCCCTCATTCCTTCCTTCGGCAGCTTACAGGGGGGCAAAATAAGTCCTCTTGGTCACTCAAAGACCTGATTGCTTCCTTGGGCAGCCTCCATGGGGGCAAAATAAGACCTGTTGTCCAAAGAAACCCCTCGTTCCTTGCTTGGGCAGCTTCCAGGGGTGCAAAATAAGTCCTCTTGTCCACTCAAAGCCCTCGTTCCTTCCTTGGGGAGCTTTGAGGGAGGCAAAACGAGTCCTATTGGCAACTAAAAGCCCTGGTTCCTTACTTGGGCAGCTTCCAGGGGGGGAAAATAAATCCTCTTAGACACTGAAAGCCCTCGTTCCTTCCTTGGGAAGCTTCCAGGGGTCAAAATAAGTCCTCTTTGCCACTGAAAGCCCTCGTTCCTTCCTTGGGCAGCTTTCAGGGGGACAAAATAAGTCCTGTTTGCCATTGAAAAGCCTCGTTCCTTCGATAGGTAGCTACAAGGAGGGCAAAATAAGTCCTCTTGGCCACTGGAAGCCCTCGTTCCTTCCTTGGGCAGATTCCAGGGGGGCAAAATAAGTCCTTGTGGCAACTGAAAGCCCTCGTTCCTTCAATGGGTAACTTCCAGAGGGGCAAAATAAGTCCTCTTGGCCACTGAAAGCCCTCATTCCTTCCTTAGGCAGATTCTAAGGGGGCAAAATAAGTCCTCTTAGCCAGTGAAAGCCCTCGTTCCTTCCTTCGGCAGCTGCCAGGGGGGCAAAATACGTCTTCTTGGCCACTGAAAACCCTCCTTGCTTCCTTCGGCAACTTACAGGGGGTCAAAATAAGTCCTCTTGGCCACTGAAAGCCTTCATTCCTTCCTTGCCAGTTTCGAGGGGGGCAAAATAAGTCCTCTTAGCCACTAAAAACCCTCCTTGCTTCCTTGGGCAGCTTCCAGGGGGGCAAAATTAGACCACTTGGCCACTGAAAGCACACCTTCCTTCCTTCGGAAGCTTCTAGGCGGGCAAAATAAGTCCTCTTGGCCACTCAAAGCCCTCGTTACTTCCATGGGCAGCTTCTAGGGGGGCAAAATAAGTCCTCTTGGCAACTGAGAGACCTCATTCCTTCCCTAGGCAGCTTCGATAGGGGCAAAATAAGTCCTCTTGGCCACAGAAAGCCCTCGTTCCTTCCTTGGGCAGCTTCCAGGGGGGGCAAAATAAGTCCTTTTGGCCACTGAAAGCCCTTGTTACTTCCTTGGGAAGCTGCCAGGGGGGAAAAATAAGTCCTCTTGGCCACTGAAAGCCCTCATTCCTTCCTTCGGCAGCCTACAGGTGGGCAAAATAACATCTCTTGGCCACTCAAAGACCTGATTCCTTCCTTGGGCAGCTTCCATGGGGGCAAAATAAGTCCTGTTGTCCAAAGAAACCCCTCGTTCATTACTTGGGCAGAGTCCAGGGGGGCAAAATAAGTCCTCTTGGCCACTGAAAGTCCTCGTTCCTTCCTTGGGGAGCTTTCAGGGAGACAAAACGAGTCCTATTGGCAACTAAAAGCCCTCGTTCCTTACTTCCGCAGCTTCCAGGGGGGGAAAATAAGTCCTCTTGGACACTGAAAGCCCTCGTTCCTTCCTTGCGAAGCTTCCAGGGGGTCAAAATAAGTCCTCTTTGCCAATGAAAGCCCTCGTTCCTTCCTTGCGCAGCTTCCAGGGGGGCAAAATAGGTCCTGTTTGCCATTGAAAACCCTCGTTCCTTCGATGGGTAGCTACAAGGAGGGCAAAAGAAGTCCTCTTGGCTACTGAAAGCCCTCGTTCCTTCCTTGGGAAGATTCCAGGGGGGCAAAATAAGTCCTTGTAGCAACTGAAAGCCATCGTTCCTTCAATGGGTAACTTCCAGGGGGGCAAAATAAGTCCTCTTGGCCACTGAAAGCCCTCGTTCCTTCCTTGGGGAGCTTTCAGGGAGGCAAAACAAGTTGTATTGGCAACTAAAAGCCATCGTTCCTTACTTGGGCAGCTTCCAGGGGGGGAAAATAAGTCCTTTTGGCCACTCAAAGCCCTCCTTCCTTCCTTGGGAAGCTGCCAGGATGGCAATATAAGTCCTCTTGGACACTGAAAGCCCTCCTTCCTTCCTTGGGAAGCTTCAAGGTGGGCAAAATAAGTCCTTTTGGCCACGGAAAGCCTTAGTTCCTTCCTTGGGCAGCTTGCAGGGGGGCAAAATACGGCCTCTTGGCACCTGAAATCCCTCGTTCCTTTCTTGGGCAGCATCCAGGGGGCCAAAATCAGTCCTCTTGGCCACTGAAAGCCCTCGTACCTTCCCTTGGGCAGCTTCTAGGGGGAAAAATAAGTCCTTGTGGCAACTGAAAGCCCTGGTTGCTTCCTTGGGCAGCTTCCAGGGGGGCAAAATAAGTCCTCTTGGCCACTGAAAACCCTCATTACTTCTTTGGGAAGCTTCCACGGGGGCAAAATAAGTCCTCTTGGCGACTGAAAGCCCTCGTTCGTTCCTTGGGCAGCTCCCAGGGGGGCAAAATGAGTCCTCTTCGCCTCTGAAAGTCCTCGTTCCTTCCTTAGGAAGTTTCCAGGGGGGCAACTTAAGTCCTCTTGGCCCCTGAAAGCCCTCCTTTCTTCCTTCGCCAGCTTCCAGAGTGGGAAAATAAGTCCTCTTGGCCACTGAAAGCCCTCATTCCTTCCTTGGGCAGCTTCCAGGAAGGTAAAATAAGTCCGTGTGGCAACTGAAAGCCCTATTTCCGTCATTGGGCAGCTTCCACGGGGGGAAAAATAAGTCCTCTTCGCCACTGAAAACCCTCATTACTTCCTTGGGCAGCTTCCAGGGGAGCAAAATAAGTCCTCTTGAACACTGAAAGCCCTCCTTCCTTCCTTTATCAGCTCCCAGGGAGGCAAAATGAGTCCTATTGGCCACTGAAAGTCCTCGTTCCTTCCTTAGGAAGCTTCCAGGGGGGCAAAACAAGTCCGCTTGGCCACTGAAAGCCCTCCATTCCTTGGGCAGCTTCCAGGGGGGCAAAATGAGTCCTCGTGGCCACTGAAAGCCCTCGTTCCTTCCTTGGGCAGCTTCCGGGGGGGGAAATAAGTCCTCTTGGCCACTGAAAGCCCTCGTTCCTTCCTTGAGGAGCTTTTAGGGGGGGAAATGAGTCCTCTTTCCAACTCAAAGCCCTCGTTCCTTCCTTGGGAAGCTTCCAGGGGGGCAAAATAGGTCCTTTTGGCCACTGAAAGCCCTCGTTCCTTCCTTGGTGAGCTTCCAGAGCGGCAAAAAAAGTCCTCTTGGGCACTGAAAGCACTCATTACTTCCTTAGAAAGCTTCCAGGCGGACAAAATAAGTCCTCTTCGCCATTAAAAGCCCTCGTTCCTTCCTTCGGCAGCTTCTAGGGGGGCAAAATAAGTCCTCTTGGCCACTGAAAGCCCACATTCCTTCCTTGGGCAGCTTCAAGGGGGGCAAAATAAGTCCCCTTGGCCACTGAAAGCCCTCGTTCCTTCCTTGGGCAGCTTGCAGGGGGGCAAAATAAGGCCTCTTGGCACCTGACATCCCTCGTTCATTTCTTGGGCAGCATCCAGGGGGCCAAAATCAGTCCTCTTGGCCACTGAAAGCCCTCGTTCCTTCCTTGGGCAGCTTCCAGGGGGAAAAATATGTCCTTGTGGCAACTGAAAGCCCTAGTTGCTTCCTTGGGCAGCTTCCAGGGGGGGAAAATAAGTCCTTTTGGCCACTCAAAGCCCTCCTTCCTTCCTTGGGAAGCTGCCAGAATGGCAAAATAAGTCCTCCTGGACACTGAAAGCCCTCCTTCCTTCCTTGGGAAGCTTCAAGGTGGGCAAAATAAGTCCTTTTGGCCACGGAAAGCCTTAGTTCCTTCCTTGGGCAGCTTGCAGGGGGACAAAATAAGGCCTCTTGGCACCTGAAATCCCTCGTTCCTTTCTTGGGCAGCATCCAGGGGGCCAAAATCAGTCCTCTTGGCCACTGAAAGCCCTCGTTCCTTCCCTTGGGCAGCTTCCAGGGGGAAAAATAAGTCCTTGTGGCAACTGAAAGCCCTGGTTGCTTCCTTGGGCAGCTTCCAGGGGGGCAAAATAAGTCCTCTTGGCCACTGAAAACCCTCATTACTTCTTTGGGAAGCTTCCACGGGGGCAAAATAAGTCCTCTTGGCGACTGAAAGCCCTCGTTCGTTCCTTGGGCAGCTCCCAGGGGGGCAAAATGAGTCCTCTTCGCCTCTGAAAGTCCTCGTTCCTTCCTTAGGAAGTTTCCAGGGGGGCAACTTAAGTCCTCTTGGCCCCTGAAAGCCCTCCTTTCTTCCTTCGCCAGCTTCCAGAGTGGGAAAATAAGTACTCTTGGCCACTGAAAGCCCTCATTCCTTCCTTGGGCAGCTTCCAGGAAGGTAAAATAAGTCCGTGTGGCAACTGAAAGCCCTATTTCCGTCATTGGGCAGCTTCCACGGGGGGAAAAATAAGTCCTCTTCGCCACTGAAAACCCTCATTACTTCCTTGGGCAGCTTCCAGGGGAGCAAAATAAGTCCTCTTGAACACTGAAAGCCCTCCTTCCTTCCTTTATCAGCTCCCAGGGAGGCAAAATGAGTCCTATTGGCCACTGAAAGTCCTCGTTCCTTCCTTAGGAAGCTTCCAGGGGGGCAAAACAAGTCCGCTTGGCCACTGAAAGCCCTCCCTTCCTTGGGCAGCTTCCAGGGGGGCAAAATGAGTCCTCGTGGCCACTGAAAGCCCTCGTTCCTTCCTTGGGCAGCTTCCGGGGGGGGAAATAAGTCCTCTTGGCCACTGAAAGCCCTCGTTCCTTCCTTGAGGAGCTTTTAGGGGGGGAAATGAGTCCTCTTTCCAACTCAAAGCTCTCGTTCCTTCCTTGGGAAGCTTCCAGGGGGGCAAAATAGGTCCTTTTGGCCACTGAAAGCCCTCGTTCCTTCCTTGGTGAGCTTCCAGAGCGGCAAAAATAGTCCTCTTGGGCACTGAAAGCACTCATTACTTCCTTAGAAAGCTTCCAGGCGGACAAAATAAGTCCTCTTCGCCATTAAAAGCCCTCGTTCCTTCCTTCGGCAGCTTCTAGGGGGGCAAAATAAGTCCTCTTGGCCACTGAAAGCCCACATTCCTTCCTTGGGCAGCTTCAAGGGGGGCAAAATAAGTCCCCTTGGCCACTGAAAGCCCTCGTTCCTTCCTTGGGCAGCTTGCAGGGGGGCAAAATAAGGCCTCTTGGCACCTGAAATCCCTCGTTCCTTTCTTGGGCAGCATCCAGGGGGCCAAAATCAGTCCTCTTGGCCACTGAAAGCCCTCGTTCCTTCCTTGGGCAGCTTCCAGGGGGAAAAATATGTCCTTGTGGCAACTGAAAGCCCTAGTTGCTTCCTTGGGCAGCTTCCAGGGGGGCAAAATAAGTCCTCTTGGCCACTGAAAACCCTCATTACTTCCTTGGGAAGCTTCCACGGGGGCAAAATAAGTCCTCTTGGCGACTGAAAGCCCTCGTTCGTTCCTTGGGCAGCTCCCAGGGGGGCAAAATGAGTCCTCTTCGCCTCTGAAAGTCCTCATTCCTTCCTTAGGAAGCTTCCAGGGGGGCAACTTAAGTCCTCTTGGCCACTGAAAGCCCTCCTTTCTTCCTTCGCCAGCTTCCAGAGTGGGAAAATAAGTACTCTGGGCCACTGAAAGCCCTCATTCCTTCCTTGGGCAGCTTCCAGGAAGGTAAAATAAGTCCGTGTGGCAACTGAAAGTCCTATTTCCGTCATTGGGCAGCTTCCACGGGGGCAAAATAAGTCCTCTTCGCCACTGAAAACCCTCATTACTTCCTTGGGCAGCTTCCAGGGGGGCAAAATAAGTCCTCTTGAACACTGAAAGCCCTCCTTCCTTCCTTTATCAGCTCCCAGGGAGGCAAAATGAGTCCTATTGGCCACTGAAAGTCCTCGTTCCTTCCTTAGGAAGCTTCCAGGGGGGCAAAACAAGTCCGCTTGGCCACTGAAAGCCCTCCCTTCCTTGGGCAGCTTCCAGGGGGGCAAAATGAGTCCTTTTGGCCACTAAAAGCCCTCGTTCCTTCCTTGGGCAGCTTCCGGGGGGGGGGAAATAAGTCCTCTTGGCCACTGAAAGCCCGCGTTCCTTCCCTGAGGAGCTTTTAGGGGGGGAAATGAGTCCTCTTTCCAACTCAAAGCCCTCGTTCCTTCCTTGGGAAGCTTCCAGGGGGGCAAAATAGGTCCTTTTGGCCACTGAAAGCACTCGTTCCTTCCTTGGTGAGCTTCCAGAGGGGCAAAAAAACTCCTCTTGGGCACTGAAAGCACTCATTACTTCCTTAGAAAGTTTCCAGGCGGACAAAATAAGTCCTCTTGGCCATTAAAAGCCCTCGTTCCTTCCTTAGGCAGCTTCCAGGGGGGCAAAATAAGTCCTCTTGGCCACTTAAAGCCCTCATTCCTTCCTTGGGTAGATTCCAGGGGAGCAAAATAAGTCCTCTTGGCCACTGAAAGCCCTCCTTCCTGCCTTCTGCAGGTTCTAGGGGGGCAAAATAAGTCCTCGTTGCAACTGAAAGCCCTCGTTCCTTCCTTGGGCAGCTTCCAGGGGGGCAAAATAAGTCCTCTTGGCCAATGAAAGCCCTCTTTCCTTCCTTGGGCAACTTCCAGGGGGGCAAAACAAGTCCTTTTGGCCACTGAAAGCCCTCCTTCCTCCTTGGAAAGCTTCCAGGGGGGCAAAACAAGTGCTTTTGGCCACTGAAAGCGCACATTCCTTTCCTGGAAAGATTCCAGGGGAGAAAAATAAGTCCTCTTGGCCACTCAAAGCCCTCATTGCTTCCTTGGGCAGCTTCCCGGGGGGAAAAATAAGTCCTTGTGGTAACTCAAAGCCCTCGTTCCTTCCATGGGCAGCTTCCAGGGGGGCAAAATAAGTGCTCTTGCCCACTGAAAACCCTCATTGCTTCCTTGGGTAGTTTCTAGGGGCGCAAAATAAGTCCTTGTGGCAACTGAAAGCCCTCGTTCCTTCCTTAGGCAGCTTCCAGGGGGGCAAAATAAGTCCTCTTGGCCACTAAAAGCCCTCATTCCTTCCTTGGGTAGATTCCAGGGGAGCAAAATAAGTCCTCTTGGCCACTGAAAGCCCTCCTTCCTGCCTTCTGCAGGTTCTAGGGGGGCAAAATAAGTCCTTGTGGCAACTGAAAGCCGTCGTTCCTTCCTTGGGCAGCTTCCCGGGGAGCAAAATAAGTCCTCTTAGCCACTGAAAGCCCTCGTTGAATCCTTTGGCAGCTTCCAGGGGGGCAAAATAAGTCCTCTGGGCCACTTAAAGCCCTCATTCCTTCCTTGGGCAGCTTCCAGGGGGGCAGAATAAGTCCTCTTGGCCACTTAGAGCCGTCGTTCCTTTCTTGGGCAGCTTCCAGGGGGGCAAAATAAGTCCTCTTGGCCACTCAAAGCCCTCGTTCCTTCCTTGGGCAGCTTCCAGGGGGCCAAAATAAGTCCTCTTGGCCAGTGAAAGCCCTCGTTCCTTCCTTGGTCAGCTTCCAGGGGAGCAAACTAAGCCCTTATGGCCACTGAAAGCCCTCGTTCCTTCCTTGGGCAGCTTCCAGGAGAGCAAACTAAGCCATTATGGCCACTGAAAGCCTTCGTTCCTTCCTTGGGCAGCTTCCAGGGGGGTAAAATAAGTCCTCGGCCACTGAAAACCCTCATTGCTTCCTTGGGCAGCTTCCGAGGGGGCAAAATAAGTCCTCTTGGCCACTGAAAGCCCTCGTTCCTTCCTTCGGCAGCTTCCAGGGCGGCAAAATAAGTCCTCTTGGCCACTGAAAGCCCTCGTTCCTTCCATGGGCAGCTTCCAGGGGGGCAAAATAAGTCCTCTTGGCCACTGAAAGCCCTCGTTCCTTCCATGGGGAGCTTCCAGGGGGGCAAAATAAGTCTTTGTGGCAACTGAAAGCCCTCGTTCCTTCCTTGGGCAGCTTCCAAGGGGGCAAAATAAGTCCTCTTGGCCACTGAAAGCCCTGGTTCCTTCCTTGGGCAGCTTCCAGGGGGGCAAAAGAAGTCCTTTTGAACACTGAATGCCCTCGTCCCTTCCTTTGGCAGTTTTCAGGTGGGCAAAATAAGTCCTCTTGGCCACTGAAAGCCCTCGTTCCTTCCTTGGTCAGCTTTCAGGGGGGCAAAATAAGTCCTTTTGGCCACTGAAAGCCCTCGTCCCTTCCTTAGACAGCTTTCAGGGTGGAAAAATAAGTCCTCTTAGTGTCTGAAAGCGCTCTGTCCATCCTTGAACAGCTTCCAGGGGGGCAAAATAAGTCCTCTTGGCCACTGAAAGCCCTCGTTCCTTCCTTTGGTAGCTCCCAGGGGGGCAAAATAAGTCCTCTTGTCCACTGAAAGCCCTCGTTCCTTCCTTTTGCAGCTTCTAGGGGGGCAAAATAAGTCCTCTTGGCCACTGAAAGCCCTCGTTCCTTCCTTGGGCAGCTTCCAGGGGGGCAAAATAAGTCCTCTTGACCACTGAAAGCCCTCGTTCCTTCCTTGGGCAGCTTCCAGGGTGGCAAAATAACTCCTCTTGGCCACTGAAAGCCCTCGTTCCTTCCTTGGGCAGCGTCCAGGGGGGCAAAATAAGTCCTCTTGGCCACTGGAAGGCCTCGTTCCTTCCTTGGGCAGCTTCCAGGGAGGCGAAATAGGTCCTCTTGGACACGGATAGCCTACATTGCTACCTGGGGTAGCTTCCAGGAGGCAAAATAAGTCCTCTTGGCCACTGAAAGCCCTCATTCCTTCCTTCGGCAGCTTCTGGGGGGCAAAATAAGTCCTCTTGGCCACTGAAAGCCCTCGTTCATTCTTTGGGCAGCTTCCAGGGAGGCGAAATAGGTCCTCTTGGCCACTGAAAGCCTACATTGCTTCCTTGGGCAGCTTCCAGGAGGCAAAATAAGCCCTCTTGGCCACTGAATGCCCTCATTACTTCCTTCGGCAGCTTCTGGGGGCAAAATAAGTCCTTTTGGCCGCTGAAAGCCCTCCTTACTTCCTTAGGCAGCTTCCAGAGGGGTAAAATAAGTCCTTGGGGAAACTGAAAGACCTCGTTCCTTCCTTGGGCAGCTTCCAGGAGGGCAAAATAAGTCCTCTTCGCTACTGAAAGACCTGGTTCCTTCCTTGGGTAGCTTAAAGGGGAGCAAAATAAGTCCTCTTGGCCACTGAAAGCCCTCGTTCCTTCCTTCGGCAGCTTCCAGGGGGGGCAAAATAAGTCCTCTTGGCCACTGAAAGCCCTCGTTCCTTCCTTCGGCACCTTCCAGGGGGGAAAATGAGTCCTCTTTCCAACTGAAAGCCCTCGTTCCTTCCTTGGGCAGCTTTCAGGGAGGCAAAATGAGTCCTCTTGGCCACTGAAAGCCTTCATTCCTTCCTTGCCAGTTTCGAGGGGGGCAAAATAAGTCCTCTTAGCCACTAAAAACCCTCCTTGCTTCCTTGGGCAGCTTCCAGGGGTGCAAAATAAGTGCTATTGGCCACTGAAAGCCCTCGTTCCTTCCTTGGGCAGCTTCCAGGGGGGCAAAATTAGACCACTTGGCCACTGAAAGCACACCTTCCTTCCTTCGGAAGCTTCTAGGCGGGCAAAATAAGTCCTCTTGGCCACTCAAAGCCCTCGTTACTTCTTTGGGCAGCTTCTAGGGAGGCAAAATAAGTCCTTTTGGCAACTGAGAGACCTCGTTCCTTCCCTGGGCAGCTTCGATAGGGTCAAAATAAGTCCTCTTGGCCACTGAAAGCCCTCGTTCCTTCCTTGGGCAGATACCAGGGGGGAAAAATAAGTCCTTTTGGCCACTGAGAGCCCTTGTTACTTCCTTGGGAAGCTGCCAGGGGGGAAAAATAAGTCCTCTTGGCCACTGAAAGCCCTCAATCCTTCCTTCGGCAGCCTACAGGTGGGCAAAATAAGACCTCTTGGCCACTCAAAGACCTGATTGCTTCCTTGGGCAGCTTCCATGGGGGCAAAATAAGTCCTGTTGTCCAAAGAAACCCCTCGTTCATTACTTGGGCAGCTTCCAGGGGGGCAAAATAAGTCCTCTTGGCCACTGAAAGCCATCGTTCCTTCCTTGGGGAGCTTTCAGGGAGGCAAAACGAGTCCTATTCGCAACTAAAAGCCCTCGTTCCTTACTTCCGCAGCTTCCAGGGGGGGGAAATAAGTCCTCTTGGACACTGAAAGCCCTCGTTCCTTACTTGGGGAGCTTTCAGGGGGTCAAAATAAGTCCTCTTTGCCAATGAAAGCCCTCATTCCTTCCTTGGGCAGCTTCCAGGGGGGCAAAATAAGTCCTGTTTGCCATTGAAAACCCTCGTTCCTTCGATGGGTAGCTACAAGGAGGGCAAAATAAGTCCTCTTGGCCACTGAAAACCCTCGTTCCTTCCTTGGGAAGATTCCAGGGGGGCAAAATAAGTCCTTGTAGCAACTGAAAGCCCTCGTTCCTTCAATGGGTAACTTCGAGAGGGGCAAAATAAGTCCTCTTGGCCACTGAAAGCAGTCATTCCTTCCTTAGGCAGATTCCAGGGGGGAAAAATAAGTCCTCTTGGCCAGTGAAAGCCCTCGTTCCTTCCTTCGGCAGCTTCCAGGGGGGCAAAATACGTCTTCTTGGCCACTGAAAACCCTCCTTGCTTCCTTCGGCAGCTTACAGGGGGCCAAAATAAGTCCTCTTGGCCACTGAAAGCCTTCATTCCTTCCTTGCCAGTTTCGAGGGGTGCAAAATAAGTCCTCTTCACCACTAAGAACCCTCCTTGCTTCCTTGGGCAGCTTCCAGGGGTGCAAAATAAGTCCTCTTGGCCACTGAAAGCTCTCGTTCCTTCCTTGGGCACCTTCCAGGGGGGCAAAATAAGTCCTCTTGGCCACTGAAAGCCCTCGTTCCTTCCTTGGGCAGCTTCCAGGGGGGCAAAATTAGTCCACTTGACCACTGAAAGCACACCTTCCTTCCTTCGGAAGCTTCTAGGCGTGCAAAATAAGTCCTCTTGGCCACTAAAAACCCTCCTTACTTCCTTGGGCAGCTTCTGGGGGGGCAAAATAAGTCCTCTTGGCCACTCAAAGCCCTCGTTCTTTCCTTTTGCAGCTCCCGGGGGGGGCAAAATAAGTCCTCATGGCAACTGAGAGCCCTCGTTCCTTCCCTGGGCAGCTTTGATAGGGGCAAAATAAGTCCTCTTGGCCACTGAAAGCCCTCGTTCCTTCCTTGGGCAGCTTCCAGGGGGGCAAAATAAGTCCTGTTTGCCATTGAAAACCCTCGTTCCTTCGATGGGTAGCTACAAGGAGGGCAAAATAAGTCCTCTTGGCCACTGAAAACCCTCGTTCCTTCCTTGGGAAGATTCCAGGGGGGCAAAATAAGTCCTTGTAGCAACTGAAAGCCCTCGTTCCTTCAATGGGTAACTTCGAGAGGGGCAAAATAAGTCCTCTTGGCCACTGAAAGCAGTCATTCCTTCCTCAGGCAGATTCCAGGGGGGAAAAATAAGTCCTCTTGGCCAGTGAAAGCCCTCGTTCCTTCCTTCGGCAGCTTCCAGGGGGGCAAAATACGTCTTCTTGGCCACTGAAAACCCTCCTTGCTTCCTTCGGCAGCTTACAGGGGGCCAAAATAAGTCCTCTTGGCCACTGAAAGCCTTCATTCCTTCCTTGCCAGTTTCGAGGGGTGCAAAATAAGTCCTCTTCACCACTAAGAACCCTCCTTGCTTCCTTGGGCAGCTTCCAGGGGTGCAAAATAAGTCCTCTTGGCCACTGAAAGCTCTCGTTCCTTCCTTGGGCACCTTCCAGGGGGGCAAAATAAGTCCTCTTGGCCACTGAAAGCCCTCGTTCCTTCCTTGGGCAGCTTCCAGGAAGGTAAAATAAGTCCGTGTGGCAACTGAAAGCCCTATTTCCGTCATTGGGCAGCTTCCACGGGGGGAAAAATAAGTCCTCTTCGCCACTGAAAACCCTCATTACTTCCTTGGGCAGCTTCCAGGGGAGCAAAATAAGTCCTCTTGAACACTGAAAGCCCTCCTTCCTTCCTTTATCAGCTCCCAGGGAGGCAAAATGAGTCCTATTGGCCACTGAAAGTCCTCGTTCCTTCCTTAGGAAGCTTCCAGGGGGGCAAAACAAGTCCGCTTGGCCACTGAAAGCCCTCCCTTCCTTGGGCAGCTTCCAGGGGGGCAAAATGAGTCCTCGTGGCCACTGAAAGCCCTCGTTCCTTCCTTGGGCAGCTTCCGGGGGGGGAAATAAGTCCTCTTGGCCACTGAAAGCCCTCGTTCCTTCCTTGAGGAGCTTTTAGGGGGGGAAATGAGTCCTCTTTCCAACTCAAAGCTCTCGTTCCTTCCTTGGGAAGCTTCCAGGGGGGCAAAATAGGTCCTTTTGGCCACTGAAAGCCCTCGTTCCTTCCTTGGTGAGCTTCCAGAGCGGCAAAAATAGTCCTCTTGGGCACTGAAAGCACTCATTACTTCCTTAGAAAGCTTCCAGGCGGACAAAATAAGTCCTCTTCGCCATTAAAAGCCCTCGTTCCTTCCTTCGGCAGCTTCTAGGGGGGCAAAATAAGTCCTCTTGGCCACTGAAAGCCCACATTCCTTCCTTGGGCAGCTTCAAGGGGGGCAAAATAAGTCCCCTTGGCCACTGAAAGCCCTCGTTCCTTCCTTGGGCAGCTTGCAGGGGGGCAAAATAAGGCCTCTTGGCACCTGAAATCCCTCGTTCCTTTCTTGGGCAGCATCCAGGGGGCCAAAATCAGTCCTCTTGGCCACTGAAAGCCCTCGTTCCTTCCTTGGGCAGCTTCCAGGGGGAAAAATATGTCCTTGTGGCAACTGAAAGCCCTAGTTGCTTCCTTGGGCAGCTTCCAGGGGGGCAAAATAAGTCCTCTTGGCCACTGAAAACCCTCATTACTTCCTTGGGAAGCTTCCACGGGGGCAAAATAAGTCCTCTTGGCGACTGAAAGCCCTCGTTCGTTCCTTGGGCAGCTCCCAGGGGGGCAAAATGAGTCCTCTTCGCCTCTGAAAGTCCTCATTCCTTCCTTAGGAAGCTTCCAGGGGGGCAACTTAAGTCCTCTTGGCCACTGAAAGCCCTCCTTTCTTCCTTCGCCAGCTTCCAGAGTGGGAAAATAAGTACTCTGGGCCACTGAAAGCCCTCATTCCTTCCTTGGGCAGCTTCCAGGAAGGTAAAATAAGTCCGTGTGGCAACTGAAAGTCCTATTTCCGTCATTGGGCAGCTTCCACGGGGGCAAAATAAGTCCTCTTCGCCACTGAAAACCCTCATTACTTCCTTGGGCAGCTTCCAGGGGGGCAAAATAAGTCCTCTTGAACACTGAAAGCCCTCCTTCCTTCCTTTATCAGCTCCCAGGGAGGCAAAATGAGTCCTATTGGCCACTGAAAGTCCTCGTTCCTTCCTTAGGAAGCTTCCAGGGGGGCAAAACAAGTCCGCTTGGCCACTGAAAGCCCTCCCTTCCTTGGGCAGCTTCCAGGGGGGCAAAATGAGTCCTTTTGGCCACTAAAAGCCCTCGTTCCTTCCTTGGGCAGCTTCCGGGGGGGGGGAAATAAGTCCTCTTGGCCACTGAAAGCCCGCGTTCCTTCCCTGAGGAGCTTTTAGGGGGGGAAATGAGTCCTCTTTCCAACTCAAAGCCCTCGTTCCTTCCTTGGGAAGCTTCCAGGGGGGCAAAATAGGTCCTTTTGGCCACTGAAAGCACTCGTTCCTTCCTTGGTGAGCTTCCAGAGGGGCAAAAAAACTCCTCTTGGGCACTGAAAGCACTCATTACTTCCTTAGAAAGTTTCCAGGCGGACAAAATAAGTCCTCTTGGCCATTAAAAGCCCTCGTTCCTTCCTTCGGCAGCTTCTTGGGGGGCAAAATAAGTCCTCTTGGCCACTGAAAGCCCACATTCCTTCCTTGGGCAGCTTCCAGGGGGGCAAAATAAGTCCCCTTGGCCACTGAAAGCCCTCGTTCCTTCCTTGGGCAGCTACCAGGGGGGCAAAATAAGTCCTCTTGGCCACTGGAAGGCCTCGTTCCTTCCTTGGGCAGCTTCCAGGGAGGCGAAATAGGTCCTCTTGGACACGGATAGCCTACATTGCTACCTGGGGTAGCTTCCAGGAGGCAAAATAAGTCCTCTTGGCCACTGAAAGCCCTCATTCCTTCCTTCGGCAGCTTCTGGGGGGCAAAATAAGTCCTCTTGGCCACTGAAAGCCCTCGTTCATTCTTTGGGCAGCTTCCAGGGAGGCGAAATAGGTCCTCTTGGCCACTGAAAGCCTACATTGCTTCCTTGGGCAGCTTCCAGGAGGCAAAATAAGCCCTCTTGGCCACTGAATGCCCTCATTACTTCCTTCGGCAGCTTCTGGGGGCAAAATAAGTCCTTTTGGCCGCTGAAAGCCCTCCTTACTTCCTTAGGCAGCTTCCAGAGGGGTAAAATAAGTCCTTGGGGAAACTGAAAGACCTCGTTCCTTCCTTGGGCAGCTTCCAGGAGGGCAAAATAAGTCCTCTTCGCTACTGAAAGACCTGGTTCCTTCCTTGGGTAGCTTAAAGGGGAGCAAAATAAGTCCTCTTGGCCACTGAAAGCCCTCGTTCCTTCCTTCGGCAGCTTCCAGGGGGGGCAAAATAAGTCCTCTTGGCCACTGAAAGCCCTCGTTCCTTCCTTCGGCACCTTCCAGGGGGGAAAATGAGTCCTCTTTCCAACTGAAAGCCCTCGTTCCTTCCTTGGGCAGCTTTCAGGGAGGCAAAATGAGTCCTCTTGGCCACTGAAAGCCTTCATTCCTTCCTTGCCAGTTTCGAGGGGGGCAAAATAAGTCCTCTTAGCCACTAAAAACCCTCCTTGCTTCCTTGGGCAGCTTCCAGGGGTGCAAAATAAGTGCTATTGGCCACTGAAAGCCCTCGTTCCTTCCTTGGGCAGCTTCCAGGGGGGCAAAATTAGACCACTTGGCCACTGAAAGCACACCTTCCTTCCTTCGGAAGCTTCTAGGCGGGCAAAATAAGTCCTCTTGGCCACTCAAAGCCCTCGTTACTTCTTTGGGCAGCTTCTAGGGAGGCAAAATAAGTCCTTTTGGCAACTGAGAGACCTCGTTCCTTCCCTGGGCAGCTTCGATAGGGTCAAAATAAGTCCTCTTGGCCACTGAAAGCCCTCGTTCCTTCCTTGGGCAGATACCAGGGGGGAAAAATAAGTCCTTTTGGCCACTGAGAGCCCTTGTTACTTCCTTGGGAAGCTGCCAGGGGGGAAAAATAAGTCCTCTTGGCCACTGAAAGCCCTCAATCCTTCCTTCGGCAGCCTACAGGTGGGCAAAATAAGACCTCTTGGCCACTCAAAGACCTGATTGCTTCCTTGGGCAGCTTCCATGGGGGCAAAATAAGTCCTGTTGTCCAAAGAAACCCCTCGTTCATTACTTGGGCAGCTTCCAGGGGGGCAAAATAAGTCCTCTTGGCCACTGAAAGCCATCGTTCCTTCCTTGGGGAGCTTTCAGGGAGGCAAAACGAGTCCTATTCGCAACTAAAAGCCCTCGTTCCTTACTTCCGCAGCTTCCAGGGGGGGGAAATAAGTCCTCTTGGACACTGAAAGCCCTCGTTCCTTACTTGGGGAGCTTTCAGGGGGTCAAAATAAGTCCTCTTTGCCAATGAAAGCCCTCATTCCTTCCTTGGGCAGCTTCCAGGGGGGCAAAATAAGTCCTGTTTGCCATTGAAAACCCTCGTTCCTTCGATGGGTAGCTACAAGGAGGGCAAAATAAGTCCTCTTGGCCACTGAAAACCCTCGTTCCTTCCTTGGGAAGATTCCAGGGGGGCAAAATAAGTCCTTGTAGCAACTGAAAGCCCTCGTTCCTTCAATGGGTAACTTCGAGAGGGGCAAAATAAGTCCTCTTGGCCACTGAAAGCAGTCATTCCTTCCTTAGGCAGATTCCAGGGGGGAAAAATAAGTCCTCTTGGCCAGTGAAAGCCCTCGTTCCTTCCTTCGGCAGCTTCCAGGGGGGCAAAATAC
Organism: Cyclura pinguis; assembly: GCA_030412105.1. Taxonomy (NCBI): domain Eukaryota; kingdom Metazoa; phylum Chordata; class Lepidosauria; order Squamata; family Iguanidae; genus Cyclura; species Cyclura pinguis. The sequence continues at coordinate 5,540,165 of CM059600.1, forward strand.
GTCTTCTTGGCCACTGAAAACCCTCCTTGCTTCCTTCGGCAGCTTACAGGGGGCCAAAATAAGTCCTCTTGGCCACTGAAAGCCTTCATTCCTTCCTTGCCAGTTTCGAGGGGTGCAAAATAAGTCCTCTTCACCACTAAGAACCCTCCTTGCTTCCTTGGGCAGCTTCCAGGGGTGCAAAATAAGTCCTCTTGGCCACTGAAAGCTCTCGTTCCTTCCTTGGGCACCTTCCAGGGGGGCAAAATAAGTCCTCTTGGCCACTGAAAGCCCTCGTTCCTTCCTTGGGCAGCTTCCAGGGGGGCAAAATTAGTCCACTTGACCACTGAAAGCACACCTTCCTTCCTTCGGAAGCTTCTAGGCGTGCAAAATAAGTCCTCTTGGCCACTAAAAACCCTCCTTACTTCCTTGGGCAGCTTCTGGGGGGGCAAAATAAGTCCTCTTGGCCACTCAAAGCCCTCGTTCTTTCCTTTTGCAGCTCCCGGGGGGGGCAAAATAAGTCCTCATGGCAACTGAGAGCCCTCGTTCCTTCCCTGGGCAGCTTTGATAGGGGCAAAATAAGTCCTCTTGGCCACTGAAAGCCCTCGTTCCTTCCTTGGGCAGCTTCCAGGGGGGCAAAATAAGTCCTGTTTGCCATTGAAAACCCTCGTTCCTTCGATGGGTAGCTACAAGGAGGGCAAAATAAGTCCTCTTGGCCACTGAAAACCCTCGTTCCTTCCTTGGGAAGATTCCAGGGGGGCAAAATAAGTCCTTGTAGCAACTGAAAGCCCTCGTTCCTTCAATGGGTAACTTCGAGAGGGGCAAAATAAGTCCTCTTGGCCACTGAAAGCAGTCATTCCTTCCTCAGGCAGATTCCAGGGGGGAAAAATAAGTCCTCTTGGCCAGTGAAAGCCCTCGTTCCTTCCTTCGGCAGCTTCCAGGGGGGCAAAATACGTCTTCTTGGCCACTGAAAACCCTCCTTGCTTCCTTCGGCAGCTTACAGGGGGCCAAAATAAGTCCTCTTGGCCACTGAAAGCCTTCATTCCTTCCTTGCCAGTTTCGAGGGGTGCAAAATAAGTCCTCTTCACCACTAAGAACCCTCCTTGCTTCCTTGGGCAGCTTCCAGGGGTGCAAAATAAGTCCTCTTGGCCACTGAAAGCTCTCGTTCCTTCCTTGGGCACCTTCCAGGGGGGCAAAATAAGTCCTCTTGGCCACTGAAAGCCCTCGTTCCTTCCTTGGGCAGCTTCCAGGGGGGCAAAATTAGTCCACTTGATCACTGAAAGCACACCTTCCTTCCTTCGGAAGCTTCTAGGCGTGCAAAATAAGTCCTCTTGGCCACTAAAAACCCTCGTTACTTCCTTGGGCAGCTTCTAGGGGGGCAAAATAAGTCCTCTTGGCCACTCAAAGCCCTCGTTCTTTCCTTTTGCAGCTCCCGGGGGGGGCAAAATATGTCCTCATGGCAACTGAGAGCCCTCGTTCCTTCCCTGGGCAGCTTTGATAGGGGCAAAATAAGTCCTCTTGGCGACTGAAAGACCTCGTTCCTTCCTTGGGGAGCTTTCAGGGGGGCAAAATTAGTCCACTTGATCACTGAAAGCACACCTTCCTTCCTTCGGAAGCTTCTAGGCGTGCAAAATAAGTCCTCTTGGCCACTAAAAACCCTCGTTACTTCCTTGGGCAGCTTCGAGGGGGGCAAAATAAGTAATCTTGGCCACTGAAAGCCCTTGTTACTTACTTGGGAAGCTGCCAGGGGGGAAAAATAAGTACTCTTGGCCACTGAAAGCCCTCATTCCTTCCTTCGGCAGCTTACAGGGGGGCAAAATAAGTCCTGTTGTCGAAAGAAACCCCTTGTTCCTTACTTGGGCAGCTTCCAGGGGGGCAAAATAAGTCCTCTTGGCCACTGAAAGCCCTCGTTCCTTCCTTGGGGAGCTTTCAGGGAGGCAAAACGAGTCCTATTGGCAACTAAAAGACCTCGTTCCTTCCTTGGGCAGCTTCCAGGAGGGCAAAATAAGTCCTCTTCGCTACTGAAAGACCTGGTTCCTTCCTTGGGTAGCTTAAAGGGGAGCAAAATAAGTCCTCTTGGCCACTGAAAGCCCTCGTTCCTTCCTTCGGCAGCTTCCAGGGGGGGCAAAATAAGTCCTCTTGGCCACTGAAAGCCCTCGTTCCTTCCTTCGGCACCTTCCAGGGGGGAAAATGAGTCCTCTTTCCAACTGAAAGCCCTCGTTCCTTCCTTGGGCAGCTTTCAGGGAGGCAAAATGAGTCCTCTTGGCCACTGAAAGCCTTCATTCCTTCCTTGCCAGTTTCGAGGGGGGCAAAATAAGTCCTCTTAGCCACTAAAAACCCTCCTTGCTTCCTTGGGCAGCTTCCAGGGGTGCAAAATAAGTGCTATTGGCCACTGAAAGCCCTCGTTCCTTCCTTGGGCAGCTTCCAGGGGGGCAAAATTAGACCACTTGGCCACTGAAAGCACACCTTCCTTCCTTCGGAAGCTTCTAGGCGGGTAAAATAAGTCCTCTTGGCCACTCAAAGCCCTCGTTACTTCTTTGGGCAGCTTCTAGGGAGGCAAAATAAGTCCTTTTGGCAACTGGGAGACCTCGTTCCTTCCCTGGGCAGCTTCGATAGGGTCAAAATAAGTCCTCTTGGCCACTGAAAGCCCTCGTTCCTACCTTGGGCAGCTTCCAGGGGGGCAAAATAAGTCCTTTTGGCCCCTGAAAGCCCTCCTTTCTTCCTTCGCCAGCTTCCAGAGTGGGAAAATAAGTCCTCTTGGCCACTGAAAGCCCTCATTCCTTCCTTGGGCAGCTTCCAGGAAGGTAAAATAAGTCCGTGTGGCAACTGAAAGCCCTATTTCCGTCATTGGGCAGCTTCCACGGGGGGAAAAATAAGTCCTCTTCGCCACTGAAAACCCTCATTACTTCCTTGGGCAGCTTCCAGGGGAGCAAAATAAGTCCTCTTGAACACTGAAAGCCCTCCTTCCTTCCTTTATCAGCTCCCAGGGAGGCAAAATGAGTCCTATTGGCCACTGAAAGTCCTCGTTCCTTCCTTAGGAAGCTTCCAGGGGGGCAAAACAAGTCCGCTTGGCCACTGAAAGCCCTCCCTTCCTTGGGCAGCTTCCAGGGGGGCAAAATGAGTCCTCGTGGCCACTGAAAGCCCTCGTTCCTTCCTTGGGCAGCTTCCAGGGGGGGGAAATAAGTCCTCTTGGCCACTGAAAGCCCTCGTTCCTTCCTTGAGGAGCTTTTAGGGGGGGAAATGAGTCCTCTTTCCAACTCAAAGCCCTCGTTCCTTCCTTGGGAAGCTTCCAGGGGGGCAAAATAGGTCCTTTTGGCCACTGAAAGCCCTCGTTCCTTCCTTGGTGAGCTTCCAGAGCGGCAAAAAAAGTCCTCTTGGGCACTGAAAGCACTCATTACTTCCTTAGAAAGCTTCCAGGCGGACAAAATAAGTCCTCATCGCCATTAAAAGCCCTCGTTCCTTCCTTCGGCAGCTTCTAGGGGGGTAAAATAAGTCCTCTTGGCCACTGAAAGCCCACATTCCTTCCTTGGGCAGCTTCAAGGGGGGCAAAATAAGTCCCCTTGGCCACTGAAAGCCCTCGTTCCTTCCTTGGGCAGCTACCAGGGGGCAAAATAAGTCCTCTTGGCCACTGGAAGCCCTCGTTCCTTCCTTGGGCAGCTTCCAGGGAGGCGAAATAGGTCCTCTTCGACACGGATAGCCTACATTGCTACCTGGGGCAGCTTCCAGGAGGCAAAATAACTCCTATTGGCCACTGAAAGCCCTCATTCCTTCCTTCGGCAGCTTCTGGGGGGCAAAATAAGTCCTCTTGGCCACTGAAAGCCCTCGTTCCTTCTTTGGGCAGCTTCCAGGGAGGCGAAATAGGTCCTCTTGGCCACTGAAAGCCTACATTGCTTCCTTGGGCAGCTTCCAGGAGGCAAAATAAGTCCTCTTGGCCACTGAAAGCACTCATTACTTCCTTCGGCAGCTTCTGGGGGCAAAATAAGTCCTTTTGGCCGCTGAAAGCCCTCCTTACTTCCTTAGGCAGCTTCCAGAGGGGTAAAATAAGTCCTAAGGGAAACTGAAAGCCCTCGTTCCTTCCTTGGGCAGCTTCCAGGAGGGCAAAATAAGTCCTCTTCGCTACTGAAAGACCTGGTTCCTTCCTTGGGTAGCTTAAAGGGGAGCAAAATAAGTCCTCTTGGCCACTGAAAGCCCTCGTTCCTTCCTTCGGCAGCTTCCAGGGGGGCAAAATAAGTCCTCTTGGCCACTGAAAGCCCTCGTTCCTTCCATGGGCACCTTCCAGGGGTGAAAATGAGTCCTCTTTCCAACTGAAAGCCCTCGTTCCTTCCTTGGGCAGCTTTCAAGGAGGCAAAATGAGTCCTATTGCCCAATGAAAGCCCTCATTCCTTCCTTCGGCAGCATCCAGGGGGGCAAAATAAGTCCTCTTTACCACTGAAAGCCCGCGTTCCTTCCTTCGGCAACTTCCAGGGGGGCAAAATAAGTCCTCTTGGCCACTGAAAGCCCTCATTCCTTCCTTGGGCAGCTTCCAGGGGCGCAAAATAAGTCCTTGTCGCAACTGAAAGCCCTCATTCCTTCCTTGGGCAGCTTCCAGGGGGGCAAAATAAGTATTCTGGGCCACTTGAAGCCCTCGTTCCTTCTTTGGGCAGCATCCAGGGGGGCAAAATGAGTCCACTTCTCCACTGAAAGCCCTTGTTCCTTCCTTGGGCAGCTGCCAGGGTGGCAAAATAAGTCCTCTTGGCCACTGAAAGCCCTCGTTACTTCCTTGGGAAGGTTGCAGGGGGGCAAAATAAGTCCTCTTTGACACTGAAAGCCCTCGTTCCTTCCTTCGGCAGCTACCAGTGGGGAAAATAAGTCCTCTTTCCCACAGAAAGCCCTGGTTCCATCCTTAGGCAGCTTCCAGGGGGGCAAAATAAGTCCTCTTGGCCACTGAAAGCCCTTGTTCCTTCCTTGGGCAGCTTCCAGGCGGGCAAAATAAGTCCTCTTGGCAACTGAAAGCATTCATTTCTTCCTTGGTATCTTCCAGGGGGGCAAAATAAGTCCTCTCGGCCACTAAAAAACCTCATTGCTTCCTAGGACAGCTTCCAGGGGGGTAAAATAAGTCCTCTTCGCCAATGAAATTACTCGTTCTCTCCCTGGGAAGCTTCGAGGGGGGCAAAATAAATCCTCTTCGCCACTGAGAGCCCTCATTCCTTCCTTGGGCAGCATCCAGGGGCGCAAAACAAGTCCTCTTGGCCACTGAAAGCCCTCATTCCTTACTTGAGCAGCTTCTAGGAGTGCAAAATAAGTCCTCTTGGCTACTGAAAGCCCTCCTTCCGTCCTTTGGCAGCTTCCAGGGGGGCAAAATAAATCCTTTTGGCCAATGAAAGCCCTCTTTCCTTCCTTAGGCAGCTTGCAGAGGGCTAAAATAAGTCCTCCTGGCCACTGAAAGGCCTCGTTCCTTCCTTGGGCAGCTTCCAGGGGGGCAAAATTAGTCCTCTTCGCCACGGAAAGCCTTCGTTCCTTCCTTGGGCAGCTTCCAGGGGGCAAAATAAGTCCTAGTGGCAACTGAAAGCCCTCGTTCCTTCCTTGGGCAGCTTCCAAGGGGGCAAAATATGTCCTCTTGGCCACTGAAAGCCCTCGTTCCTTCAATGGGCAGCTTCCAGGGGGGCAAAATTAGTCCTCTTGGCCACAGAAAGCCCTCATTCCTTCCTTGGGAACCTTCAAGTCAAGCAAAATAAGTCCTCTTTGTCACTGAAACCCCTCGTTCCTTACGTAGTTAGGTTCTAGGGGTGAAAAATAAGTCCTCTTTGAGACTGAAAGCCCTCCTTCCTTCCTTGGGGAGCTTCCAGGGGGGCAAAATAAGTCCTTGTGGCAACTGAAAGCCCTCGTTCCTTCTTTCGGCCGCTTCCAGGGGGGCAAAATAAGTCCTCTTGGCCACTCAAAGCCCTCATTCCTTCCTTGGGCAGATTTCAGGGGGGCAAAATAAGTCCTCTTGGCCACTGAAAGCCCTCGTTCCTTCCTTGGGTAGCTTTCAGGGGGCAAAATAAGTCCTCTTGGACACTGAAAGCCTTGATTCCTTCCTTTGGCTGCTTCGAAGGGGGCAAAATAAGTCCTCTTGGCCACTAAAAACCCTCATTGCTTCCATGGGAAGCTTCCCAGGGTGCAAAAAAAGTCCTGTTGCCCACTGAAAGCCCTCGTTCCTATCTTAGGCAGTTTCCCGGGCGGAAAAAGAAGTCCTCTTCGCCACTGAAAGCCCTCGTTCCTTCCTTGGGCAGCTTCTAGCCGGGCAAAATAATTCCTCTTGGCCACTCAAAGCCATCCTCCCTTCCTTCGGCAGCTTCCAGGGGGGCAAAATAAGTCCTTTTGGCCGCTGAAAGCACTCCTTCCTTCCTTGGGAAGTTTCCAGGGGGGCAAAACAAGTCCTCTTGGCAATGAAAGGTTTCGTTCCTTCCTTGGGCAGCTTCCAGTGGGGCAAAATAAGTCCTCTTCGCCACTGAAAGCCCTCGATCCTTCCTTCGGCAGCTTCCAGGGGGCAAAATAAGTCCTCTTTGCCACAGAAAGCCCTCGTTCCTTCCTTGGGAAGCTTCCAGTGGGGCAAAATAAGTCCTCTTCGCCACTGAAAGCCCACGTTCCTTCCTTGGGAGGCTTCCAGGGGGGCAAAATAAGTCCTCTTCGCCACTCAAAGCCCTCGTTCCTTCCTTGAGCAGCGTCAAGGGGGGCAAAATAAGCCCTCTTGGCCACTGAAAGCCCTCGTTCCTTACTTAGGCAGCATCCAGGGGGGCAAAATTAGTCCTCTTGGCCACTGAAAGCCCTCATTCCTTCCTTCGGAACCTTGAAGGCAAGCAAAATAAGTCCTCTTTGTCAATGAAACCCCTCGTTCCGTCCTTGGGCAGTTTCCAGAGGGGCAAAATCAGTCCTCCTCGCCACTCAAAGCCCTCGTTTCTTCCTTGGGAAGCTTCCAGGGGGGCAAAATAAGTCCAGGGAGGCAAAATGAGTCCTATTGGCCACTGAAAGCCTTCGTTCTGTCCTTCGGCACCTTCCAGGTGGGCAAAATAAGTCCGCTTGGCAACGGAAAGCTCTCGTTCCTTCCTTCGGCAGATTCCAGGGGGGCAAAATAAGTCCTCTTGGCCACTGAAAGCCATCGTTGCATCCTTGGGCAGCTTCCAGGGGGGCAAAATAAGTCCAAGTGGTAACTGAAAGCCATCGTTGCTTCCTTTGGCAGCTTCCAGGGGGGCAAAATAAGTCCTCTTGGCCACAAAAAGCCCTCCTTCCTTCCTTGGGTAGTTTCGAGGGGGCAAAATGAGTCCTCTTCGCCAGTAAAAGCCCTCCTTCCTTTGCTGGGCAGCTTCCAGGGGGGCAAAATAAGTTCTCTTCGGCACTGAAAGCCCTCCTTCCATCCTTGGGGAGCTTCCAGGGGGGCAAAATGAGTTCTCTTTCCAACTGAAAGCCCTCGTTCCTTCCTTGGGCAGCTTTCAGAGAGGCAAAATGAGTCCTCTCCGCCGCTGAAAGCCCTCCTTCGTTCATTGGGAAGATACAGGGGGGCAAAATAAGTCCTCTTGGCCACTGAAAGCCCTCGTTCCTTCCTTGGGCAGCTCCCAAGAAGGTAAAATAAAACCTTGTGGCAACTGAAAGCCCTCGTTGCTCCTTGGACAGCTTCGAGGAGGGCAAAATAAGTCCTCTTGGCCACTGAAAGCCCTTGTTCCTTCCTTGGGCAGCTTCCAAGAAGGTAAAAAAACTCCTTGCGGCAACTGAAAGCCCTCGTTCCTTCCTTGGGAAGTTTCCAGGAGGGCAAGATAAGTCCTACTGGACACTGAAAGCCCTTCCTTGGGCAGTTTCCAGGCGGGCAAAATAAGAAATCTTGGCGAGTGAAAGCCCTCGTTCCTTCCTTGGGCAGCTTCCTGGGAGGCAAAAAGAGTCCTGTAGGCCACTGAAAGCCCTCCTTGCTTCGTTCGGCACCTTCCAGGGGTGAAAAATAAGTCTTCTTGGCAACTGAAAGCCCTCCTTCCTTCCTTGGGCAGATTCCAGGGGGGCAAAATAAGTCCTTGTGGCAAATGAAAGCCCTCGTTCCTTCAATGGGCAACTTCCAGAGGGGCAAAATAAGTCCTCTTGGCCACTGAAAGCCCTCATTCCTTCCTTAGGCAGATTCTAGGGGGGCAAAATAAGTCCTCTTGGCCAGTGAAAGCCCTCGTTCCTTCCTTCGGCAGCTGCCAGGGGGGCAAAATACGTCTTCTTGGCCACTGAAAACCCTCCTTGCTTCCTTCGGCAGCTTACAGGGGGTCAAAATAAGTCCTCTTGGCCACTGAAAGCCATCGTTCCTTCCTTGGGGAGCTTTCAGGGAGGCAAAACGAGTCCTATTCGCAACTAAAAGCCCTCGTTCCTTACTTCCGCAGCTTCCAGGGGGGGGAAATAAGTCCTCTTGGACACTGAAAGCCCTCGTTCCTTACTTGGGGAGCTTTCAGGGGGTCAAAATAAGTCCTCTTTGCCAATGAAAGCCCTCGTTCCTTCCTTGGGCAGCTTCCAGGGGGGCAAAATAAGTCCTGTTTGCCATTGAAAACCCTCGTTCCTTCGATGGGTAGCTACAAGGAGGGCAAAATAAGTCCTCTTGGCCACTGAAAACCCTCGTTCCTTCCTTGGGAAGATTCCAGGGGGGCAAAATAAGTCCTTGTAGCAACTGAAAGCCCTCGTTCCTTCAATGGGTAACTTCGAGAGGGGCAAAATAAGTCCTCTTGGCCACTGAAAGCAGTCATTCCTTCCTTAGGCAGATTCCAGGGGGGAAAAATAAGTCCTCTTGGCCAGTGAAAGCCCTCGTTCCTTCCTTCGGCAGCTTCCAGGGGGGCAAAATACGTCTTCTTGGCCACTGAAAACCCTCCTTGCTTCCTTCGGCAGCTTACAGGGGGCCAAAATAAGTCCTCTTGGCCACTGAAAGCCTTCATTCCTTCCTTGCCAGTTTCGAGGGGTGCAAAATAAGTCCTCTTCACCACTAAGAACCCTCCTTGCTTCCTTGGGCAGCTTCCAGGGGTGCAAAATAAGTCCTCTTGGCCACTGAAAGCTCTCGTTCCTTCCTTGGGCACCTTCCAGGGGGGCAAAATAAGTCCTCTTGGCCACTGAAAGCCCTCGTTCCTTCCTTGGGCAGCTTCCAGGGGGGCAAAATTAGTCCACTTGATCACTGAAAGCACACCTTCCTTCCTTCGGAAGCTTCTAGGCGTGCAAAATAAGTCCTCTTGGCCACTAAAAACCCTCGTTACTTCCTTGGGCAGCTTCTAGGGGGGCAAAATAAGTCCTCTTGGCCACTCAAAGCCCTCGTTCTTTCCTTTTGCAGCTCCCGGGGGGGGCAAAATATGTCCTCATGGCAACTGAGAGCCCTCGTTCCTTCCCTGGGCAGCTTTGATAGGGGCAAAATAAGTCCTCTTGGCGACTGAAAGACCTCGTTCCTTCCTTTGGCAGCTTCGAGGGGGGCAAAATAAGTAATCTTGGCCACTGAAAGCCCTTGTTACTTACTTGGGAAGCTGCCAGGGGGGAAAAATAAGTACTCTTGGCCACTGAAAGCCCTCATTCCTTCCTTCGGCAGCTTACAGGGGGGCAAAATAAGTCCTGTTGTCGAAAGAAACCCCTCGTTCCTTACTTGGGCAGCTTCCAGGGGGGCAAAATAAGTCCTCTTGGCCACTGAAAGCCCTCGTTCCTTCCTTGGGGAGCTTTCAGGGAGGCAAAACGAGTCCTATTGGCAACTAAAAGACCTCGTTCCTTCCTTGGGCAGCTTCCAGGAGGGCAAAATAAGTCCTCTTCGCTACTGAAAGACCTGGTTCCTTCCTTGGGTAGCTTAAAGGGGAGCAAAATAAGTCCTCTTGGCCACTGAAAGCCCTCGTTCCTTCCTTCGGCAGCTTCCAGGGGGGGCAAAATAAGTCCTCTTGGCCACTGAAAGCCCTCGTTCCTTCCTTCGGCACCTTCCAGGGGGGAAAATGAGTCCTCTTTCCAACTGAAAGCCCTCGTTCCTTCCTTGGGCAGCTTTCAGGGAGGCAAAATGAGTCCTCTTGGCCACTGAAAGCCTTCATTCCTTCCTTGCCAGTTTCGAGGGGGGCAAAATAAGTCCTCTTAGCCACTAAAAACCCTCCTTGCTTCCTTGGGCAGCTTCCAGGGGTGCAAAATAAGTGCTATTGGCCACTGAAAGCCCTCGTTCCTTCCTTGGGCAGCTTCCAGGGGGGCAAAATTAGACCACTTGGCCACTGAAAGCACACCTTCCTTCCTTCGGAAGCTTCTAGGCGGGTAAAATAAGTCCTCTTGGCCACTCAAAGCCCTCGTTACTTCTTTGGGCAGCTTCTAGGGAGGCAAAATAAGTCCTTTTGGCAACTGAGAGACCTCGTTCCTTCCCTGGGCAGCTTCGATAGGGTCAAAATAAGTCCTCTTGGCCACTGAAAGCCCTCGTTCCTTCCTTGGGCAGCTTCCAGGGGGGCAAAATAAGTCCTTTTGGCCCCTGAAAGCCCTCCTTTCTTCCTTCGCCAGCTTCCAGAGTGGGAAAATAAGTCCTCTTGGCCACTGAAAGCCCTCATTCTTTCCTTGGGCAGCTTCCAGGAAGGTAAAATAAGTCCGTGTGGCAACTGAAAGCCCTATTTCCGTCATTGGGCAGCTTCCACGGGGGGAAAAATAAGTCCTCTTCGCCACTGAAAACCCTCATTACTTCCTTGGGCAGCTTCCAGGGGAGCAAAATAAGTCCTCTTGAACACTGAAAGCCCTCCTTCCTTCCTTTATCAGCTCCCAGGGAGGCAAAATGAGTCCTATTGGCCACTGAAAGTCCTCGTTCCTTCCTTAGGAAGCTTCCAGGGGGGCAAAACAAGTCCGCTTGGCCACTGAAAGCCCTCCCTTCCTTGGGCAGCTTCCAGGGGGGCAAAATGAGTCCTCGTGGCCACTGAAAGCCCTCGTTCCTTCCTTGGGCAGCTTCCAGGGGGGGGAAATAAGTCCTCTTGGCCAGTGAAAGCCCTCGTTCCTTCCTTCGGCAGCTGCCAGGGGGGCAAAATACGTCTTCTTGGCCACTGAAAACCCTCCTTGCTTCCTTCGGCAGCTTACAGGGGGTCAAAATAAGTCCTCTTGGCCACTGAAAGCCATCGTTCCTTCCTTGGGGAGCTTTCAGGGAGGCAAAACGAGTCCTATTCGCAACTAAAAGCCCTCGTTCCTTACTTCCGCAGCTTCCAGGGGGGGGAAATAAGTCCTCTTGGACACTGAAAGCCCTCGTTCCTTACTTGGGGAGCTTTCAGGGGGTCAAAATAAGTCCTCTTTGCCAATGAAAGCCCTCGTTCCTTCCTTGGGCAGCTTCCAGGGGGGCAAAATAAGTCCTGTTTGCCATTGAAAACCCTCGTTCCTTCGATGGGTAGCTACAAGGAGGGCAAAATAAGTCCTCTTGGCCACTGAAAACCCTCGTTCCTTCCTTGGGAAGATTCCAGGGGGGCAAAATAAGTCCTTGTAGCAACTGAAAGCCCTCGTTCCTTCAATGGGTAACTTCGAGAGGGGCAAAATAAGTCCTCTTGGCCACTGAAAGCAGTCATTCCTTCCTTAGGCAGATTCCAGGGGGGAAAAATAAGTCCTCTTGGCCAGTGAAAGCCCTCGTTCCTTCCTTCGGCAGCTTCCAGGGGGGCAAAATACGTCTTCTTGGCCACTGAAAACCCTCCTTGCTTCCTTCGGCAGCTTACAGGGGGCCAAAATAAGTCCTCTTGGCCACTGAAAGCCTTCATTCCTTCCTTGCCAGTTTCGAGGGGTGCAAAATAAGTCCTCTTCACCACTAAGAACCCTCCTTGCTTCCTTGGGCAGCTTCCAGGGGTGCAAAATAAGTCCTCTTGGCCACTGAAAGCTCTCGTTCCTTCCTTGGGCACCTTCCAGGGGGGCAAAATAAGTCCTCTTGGCCACTGAAAGCCCTCGTTCCTTCCTTGGGCAGCTTCCAGGGGGGCAAAATTAGTCCACTTGATCACTGAAAGCACACCTTCCTTCCTTCGGAAGCTTCTAGGCGTGCAAAATAAGTCCTCTTGGCCACTAAAAACCCTCGTTACTTCCTTGGGCAGCTTCTAGGGGGGCAAAATAAGTCCTCTTGGCCACTCAAAGCCCTCGTTCTTTCCTTTTGCAGCTCCCGGGGGGGGCAAAATATGTCCTCATGGCAACTGAGAGCCCTCGTTCCTTCCCTGGGCAGCTTTGATAGGGGCAAAATAAGTCCTCTTGGCGACTGAAAGACCTCGTTCCTTCCTTTGGCAGCTTCGAGGGGGGCAAAATAAGTAATCTTGGCCACTGAAAGCCCTTGTTACTTACTTGGGAAGCTGCCAGGGGGGAAAAATAAGTACTCTTGGCCACTGAAAGCCCTCATTCCTTCCTTCGGCAGCTTACAGGGGGGCAAAATAAGTCCTGTTGTCGAAAGAAACCCCTCGTTCCTTACTTGGGCAGCTTCCAGGGGGGCAAAATAAGTCCTCTTGGCCACTGAAAGCCCTCGTTCCTTCCTTGGGGAGCTTTCAGGGAGGCAAAACGAGTCCTATTGGCAACTAAAAGACCTCGTTCCTTCCTTGGGCAGCTTCCAGGAGGGCAAAATAAGTCCTCTTCGCTACTGAAAGACCTGGTTCCTTCCTTGGGTAGCTTAAAGGGGAGCAAAATAAGTCCTCTTGGCCACTGAAAGCCCTCGTTCCTTCCTTCGGCAGCTTCCAGGGGGGGCAAAATAAGTCCTCTTGGCCACTGAAAGCCCTCGTTCCTTCCTTCGGCACCTTCCAGGGGGGAAAATGAGTCCTCTTTCCAACTGAAAGCCCTCGTTCCTTCCTTGGGCAGCTTTCAGGGAGGCAAAATGAGTCCTCTTGGCCACTGAAAGCCTTCATTCCTTCCTTGCCAGTTTCGAGGGGGGCAAAATAAGTCCTCTTAGCCACTAAAAACCCTCCTTGCTTCCTTGGGCAGCTTCCAGGGGTGCAAAATAAGTGCTATTGGCCACTGAAAGCCCTCGTTCCTTCCTTGGGCAGCTTCCAGGGGGGCAAAATTAGACCACTTGGCCACTGAAAGCACACCTTCCTTCCTTCGGAAGCTTCTAGGCGGGTAAAATAAGTCCTCTTGGCCACTCAAAGCCCTCGTTACTTCTTTGGGCAGCTTCTAGGGAGGCAAAATAAGTCCTTTTGGCAACTGAGAGACCTCGTTCCTTCCCTGGGCAGCTTCGATAGGGTCAAAATAAGTCCTCTTGGCCACTGAAAGCCCTCGTTCCTTCCTTGGGCAGCTTCCAGGGGGGCAAAATAAGTCCTTTTGGCCCCTGAAAGCCCTCCTTTCTTCCTTCGCCAGCTTCCAGAGTGGGAAAATAAGTCCTCTTGGCCACTGAAAGCCCTCATTCTTTCCTTGGGCAGCTTCCAGGAAGGTAAAATAAGTCCGTGTGGCAACTGAAAGCCCTATTTCCGTCATTGGGCAGCTTCCACGGGGGGAAAAATAAGTCCTCTTCGCCACTGAAAACCCTCATTACTTCCTTGGGCAGCTTCCAGGGGAGCAAAATAAGTCCTCTTGAACACTGAAAGCCCTCCTTCCTTCCTTTATCAGCTCCCAGGGAGGCAAAATGAGTCCTATTGGCCACTGAAAGTCCTCGTTCCTTCCTTAGGAAGCTTCCAGGGGGGCAAAACAAGTCCGCTTGGCCACTGAAAGCCCTCCCTTCCTTGGGCAGCTTCCAGGGGGGCAAAATGAGTCCTCGTGGCCACTGAAAGCCCTCGTTCCTTCCTTGGGCAGCTTCCAGGGGGGGGAAATAAGTCCTCTTGGCCACTGAAAGCCCTCGTTCCTTCCTTGAGGAGCTTTTAGGGGGGGAAATGAGTCCTCTTTCCAACTCAAAGCCCTCGTTCCTTCCTTGGGAAGCTTCCAGGGGGGCAAAATAGGTCCTTTTGGCCACTGAAAGCCCTCGTTCCTTCCTTGGTGAGCTTCCAGAGCGGCAAAAAAAGTCCTCTTGGGCACTGAAAGCACTCATTACTTCCTTAGAAAGCTTCCAGGCGGACAAAATAAGTCCTCATCGCCATTAAAAGCCCTCGTTCCTTCCTTCGGCAGCTTCTAGGGGGGTAAAATAAGTCCTCTTGGCCACTGAAAGCCCACATTCCTTCCTTGGGCAGCTTCAAGGGGGGCAAAATAAGTCCCCTTGGCCACTGAAAGCCCTCGTTCCTTCCTTGGGCAGCTACCAGGGGGCAAAATAAGTCCTCTTGGCCACTGGAAGCCCTCGTTCCTTCCTTGGGCAGCTTCCAGGGAGTCGAAATAGGTCCTCTTCGACACGGATAGCCTACATTGCTACCTGGGGCAGCTTCCAGGAGGCAAAATAACTCCTATTGGCCACTGAAAGCCCTCATTCCTTCCTTCGGCAGCTTCTGGGGGGCAAAATAAGTCCTCTTGGCCACTGAAAGCCCTCGTTCCTTCTTTGGGCAGCTTCCAGGGAGGCGAAATAGGTCCTCTTGGCCACTGAAAGCCTACATTGCTTCCTTGGGCAGCTTCCAGGAGGCAAAATAAGTCCTCTTGGCCACTGAAAGCACTCATTACTTCCTTCGGCAGCTTCTGGGGGCAAAATAAGTCCTTTTGGCCGCTGAAAGCCCTCCTTACTTCCTTAGGCAGCTTCCAGAGGGGTAAAATAAGTCCTAAGGGAAACTGAAAGCCCTCGTTCCTTCCTTGGGCAGCTTCCAGGAGGGCAAAATAAGTCCTCTTCGCTACTGAAAGACCTGGTTCCTTCCTTGGGTAGCTTAAAGGGGAGCAAAATAAGTCCTCTTGGCCACTGAAAGCCCTCGTTCCTTCCTTCGGCAGCTTCCAGGGGGGCAAAATAAGTCCTCTTGGCCACTGAAAGCCCTCGTTCCTTCCATGGGCACCTTCCAGGGGTGAAAATGAGTCCTCTTTCCAACTGAAAGCCCTCGTTCCTTCCTTGGGCAGCTTTCAAGGAGGCAAAATGAGTCCTATTGCCCAATGAAAGCCCTCATTCCTTCCTTCGGCAGCATCCAGGGGGGCAAAATAAGTCCTCTTTACCACTGAAAGCCCGCGTTCCTTCCTTCGGCAACTTCCAGGGGGGCAAAATAAGTCCTCTTGGCCACTGAAAGCCCTCATTCCTTCCTTGGGCAGCTTCCAGGGGCGCAAAATAAGTCCTTGTCGCAACTGAAAGCCCTCATTCCTTCCTTGGGCAGCTTCCAGGGGGGCAAAATAAGTATTCTGGGCCACTTGAAGCCCTCGTTCCTTCTTTGGGCAGCATCCAGGGGGGCAAAATGAGTCCACTTCTCCACTGAAAGCCCTTGTTCCTTCCTTGGGCAGCTGCCAGGGTGGCAAAATAAGTCCTCTTGGCCACTGAAAGCCCTCGTTACTTCCTTGGGAAGGTTGCAGGGGGGCAAAATAAGTCCTCTTTGACACTGAAAGCCCTCGTTCCTTCCTTCGGCAGCTACCAGTGGGGAAAATAAGTCCTCTTTCCCACAGAAAGCCCTGGTTCCATCCTTAGGCAGCTTCCAGGGGGGCAAAATAAGTCCTCTTGGCCACTGAAAGCCCTTGTTCCTTCCTTGGGCAGCTTCCAGGCGGGCAAAATAAGTCCTCTTGGCAACTGAAAGCATTCATTTCTTCCTTGGTATCTTCCAGGGGGGCAAAATAAGTCCTCTCGGCCACTAAAAAACCTCATTGCTTCCTAGGACAGCTTCCAGGGGGGTAAAATAAGTCCTCTTCGCCAATGAAATTACTCGTTCTCTCCCTGGGAAGCTTCGAGGGGGGCAAAATAAATCCTCTTCGCCACTGAGAGCCCTCATTCCTTCCTTGGGCAGCATCCAGGGGCGCAAAACAAGTCCTCTTGGCCACTGAAAGCCCTCATTCCTTACTTGAGCAGCTTCTAGGAGTGCAAAATAAGTCCTCTTGGCTACTGAAAGCCCTCCTTCCGTCCTTTGGCAGCTTCCAGGGGGGCAAAATAAATCCTTTTGGCCAATGAAAGCCCTCTTTCCTTCCTTAGGCAGCTTGCAGAGGGCTAAAATAAGTCCTCCTGGCCACTGAAAGGCCTCGTTCCTTCCTTGGGCAGCTTCCAGGGGGGCAAAATTAGTCCTCTTCGCCACGGAAAGCCTTCGTTCCTTCCTTGGGCAGCTTCCAGGGGGCAAAATAAGTCCTAGTGGCAACTGAAAGCCCTCGTTCCTTCCTTGGGCAGCTTCCAAGGGGGCAAAATATGTCCTCTTGGCCACTGAAAGCCCTCGTTCCTTCAATGGGCAGCTTCCAGGGGGGCAAAATTAGTCCTCTTGGCCACAGAAAGCCCTCATTCCTTCCTTGGGAACCTTCAAGTCAAGCAAAATAAGTCCTCTTTGTCACTGAAACCCCTCGTTCCTTACGTAGTTAGGTTCTAGGGGTGAAAAATAAGTCCTCTTTGAGACTGAAAGCCCTCCTTCCTTCCTTGGGGAGCTTCCAGGGGGGCAAAATAAGTCCTTGTGGCAACTGAAAGCCCTCGTTCCTTCTTTCGGCCGCTTCCAGGGGGGCAAAATAAGTCCTCTTGGCCACTCAAAGCCCTCATTCCTTCCTTGGGCAGATTTCAGGGGGGCAAAATAAGTCCTCTTGGCCACTGAAAGCCCTCGTTCCTTCCTTGGGTAGCTTTCAGGGGGCAAAATAAGTCCTCTTGGACACTGAAAGCCTTGATTCCTTCCTTTGGCTGCTTCGAAGGGGGCAAAATAAGTCCTCTTGGCCACTAAAAACCCTCATTGCTTCCATGGGAAGCTTCCCAGGGTGCAAAAAAAGTCCTGTTGCCCACTGAAAGCCCTCGTTCCTATCTTAGGCAGTTTCCCGGGCGGAAAAAGAAGTCCTCTTCGCCACTGAAAGCCCTCGTTCCTTCCTTGGGCAGCTTCTAGCCGGGCAAAATAATTCCTCTTGGCCACTCAAAGCCATCCTCCCTTCCTTCGGCAGCTTCCAGGGGGGCAAAATAAGTCCTTTTGGCCGCTGAAAGCACTCCTTCCTTCCTTGGGAAGTTTCCAGGGGGGCAAAACAAGTCCTCTTGGCAATGAAAGGTTTCGTTCCTTCCTTGGGTAGCTTCCAGTGGGGCAAAATAAGTCCTCTTCGCCGCTGAAAGCCCTCGATCCTTCCTTCGGCAGCTTCCAGGGGGCAAAATAAGTCCTCTTTGCCACAGAAAGCCCTCGTTCCTTCCTTGGGAAGCTTCCAGTGGGGCAAAATAAGTCCTCTTCGCCACTGAAAGCCCACGTTCCTTCCTTGGGAGGCTTCCAGGGGGGCAAAATAAGTCCTCTTCGCCACTCAAAGCCCTCGTTCCTTCCTTGAGCAGCGTCAAGGGGGGCAAAATAAGCCCTCTTGGCCACTGAAAGCCCTCGTTCCTTACTTAGGCAGCATCCAGGGGGGCAAAATTAGTCCTCTTGGCCACTGAAAGCCCTCATTCCTTCCTTCGGAACCTTGAAGGCAAGCAAAATAAGTCCTCTTTGTCAATGAAACCCCTCGTTCCGTCCTTGGGCAGTTTCCAGAGGGGCAAAATCAGTCCTCCTCGCCACTCAAAGCCCTCGTTTCTTCCTTGGGAAGCTTCCAGGGGGGCAAAATAAGTCCAGGGAGGCAAAATGAGTCCTATTGGCCACTGAAAGCCTTCGTTCCGTCCTTCGGCACCTTCCAGGTGGGCAAAATAAGTCCGCTTGGCAACGGAAAGCTCTCGTTCCTTCCTTCGGCAGATTCCAGGGGGGCAAAATAAGTCCTCTTGGCCACTGAAAGCCATCGTTGCATCCTTGGGCAGCTTCCAGGGGGGCAAAATAAGTCCAAGTGGTAACTGAAAGCCATCGTTGCTTCCTTTGGCAGCTTCCAGGGGGGCAAAATAAGTCCTCTTGGCCACAAAAAGCCCTCCTTCCTTCCTTGGGTAGTTTCGAGGGGGGCAAAATGAGTCCTCTTCGCCAGTAAAAGCCCTCCTTCCTTTGCTGGGCAGCTTCCAGGGGGGCAAAATAAGTTCTCTTCGGCACTGAAAGCCCTCCTTCCATCCTTGGGGAGCTTCCAGGGGGGCAAAATGAGTTCTCTTTCCAACTGAAAGCCCTCGTTCCTTCCTTGGGCAGCTTTCAGAGAGGCAAAATGAGTCCTCTCCGCCGCTGAAAGCCCTCCTTCGTTCATTGGGAAGATACAGGGGGGCAAAATAAGTCCTCTTGGCCACTGAAAGCCCTCGTTCCTTCCTTGGGCAGCTCCCAAGAAGGTAAAATAAAACCTTGTGGCAACTGAAAGCCCTCGTTGCTCCTTGGACAGCTTCGAGGAGGGCAAAATAAGTCCTCTTGGCCACTGAAAGCCCTTGTTCCTTCCTTGGGCAGCTTCCAAGAAGGTAAAAAAACTCCTTGCGGCAACTGAAAGCCCTCGTTCCTTCCTTGGGAAGTTTCCAGGAGGGCAAGATAAGTCCTACTGGACACTGAAAGCCCTTCCTTGGGCAGTTTCCAGGCGGGCAAAATAAGAAATCTTGGCGAGTGAAAGCCCTCGTTCCTTCCTTGGGCAGCTTCCTGGGAGGCAAAAAGAGTCCTGTAGGCCACTGAAAGCCCTCCTTGCTTCGTTCGGCACCTTCCAGGGGTGAAAAATAAGTCTTCTTGGCAACTGAAAGCCCTCCTTCCTTCCTTGGGCAGATTCCAGGGGGGCAAAATAAGTCCTTGTGGCAAATGAAAGCCCTCGTTCCTTCAATGGGCAACTTCCAGAGGGGCAAAATAAGTCCTCTTGGCCACTGAAAGCCCTCATTCCTTCCTTAGGCAGATTCTAGGGGGGCAAAATAAGTCCTCTTGGCCAGTGAAAGCCCTCGTTCCTTCCTTCGGCAGCTGCCAGGGGGGCAAAATACGTCTTCTTGGCCACTGAAAACCCTCCTTGCTTCCTTCGGCAGCTTACAGGGGGTCAAAATAAGTCCTCTTGGCCACTGAAAGCCATCGTTCCTTCCTTGGGGAGCTTTCAGGGAGGCAAAACGAGTCCTATTCGCAACTAAAAGCCCTCGTTCCTTACTTCCGCAGCTTCCAGGGGGGGGAAATAAGTCCTCTTGGACACTGAAAGCCCTCGTTCCTTACTTGGGGAGCTTTCAGGGGGTCAAAATAAGTCCTCTTTGCCAATGAAAGCCCTCGTTCCTTCCTTGGGCAGCTTCCAGGGGGGCAAAATAAGTCCTGTTTGCCATTGAAAACCCTCGTTCCTTCGATGGGTAGCTACAAGGAGGGCAAAATAAGTCCTCTTGGCCACTGAAAACCCTCGTTCCTTCCTTGGGAAGATTCCAGGGGGGCAAAATAAGTCCTTGTAGCAACTGAAAGCCCTCGTTCCTTCAATGGGTAACTTCGAGAGGGGCAAAATAAGTCCTCTTGGCCACTGAAAGCAGTCATTCCTTCCTTAGGCAGATTCCAGGGGGGAAAAATAAGTCCTCTTGGCCAGTGAAAGCCCTCGTTCCTTCCTTCGGCAGCTTCCAGGGGGGCAAAATACGTCTTCTTGGCCACTGAAAACCCTCCTTGCTTCCTTCGGCAGCTTACAGGGGGCCAAAATAAGTCCTCTTGGCCACTGAAAGCCTTCATTCCTTCCTTGCCAGTTTCGAGGGGTGCAAAATAAGTCCTCTTCACCACTAAGAACCCTCCTTGCTTCCTTGGGCAGCTTCCAGGGGTGCAAAATAAGTCCTCTTGGCCACTGAAAGCTCTCGTTCCTTCCTTGGGCACCTTCCAGGGGGGCAAAATAAGTCCTCTTGGCCACTGAAAGCCCTCGTTCCTTCCTTGGGCAGCTTCCAGGGGGGCAAAATTAGTCCACTTGACCACTGAAAGCACACCTTCCTTCCTTCGGAAGCTTCTAGGCGTGCAAAATAAGTCCTCTTGGCCACTAAAAACCCTCGTTACTTCCTTGGGCAGCTTCTGGGGGGGCAAAATAAGTCCTCTTGGCCACTCAAAGCCCTCGTTCTTTCCTTTTGCAGCTCCCGGGGGGGGCAAAATAAGTCCTCATGGTAACTGAGAGCCCTCGTTCCTTCCCTGGGCAGCTTTGATAGGGGCAAAATAAGTCCTCTTGGCGACTGAAAGACCTCGTTCCTTCCTTTGGCAGCTTCGAGGGGGGCAAAATAAGTAATCTTGGCCACTGAAAGCCCTTGTTACTTACTTGGGAAGCTGCCAGGGGGGAAAAATAAGTACTCTTGGCCACTGAAAGCCCTCATTCCTTCCTTCGGCAGCTTACAGGGGGGCAAAATAAGTCCTGTTGTCTAAAGAAACCCCTCGTTCCTTACTTGGGCAGCTTCCAGGGGGGCAAAATAAGTCCTCTTGGCCACTGAAAGCCCTCGTTCCTTCCTTGGGGAGCTTTCAGGGAGGCAAAACGAGTCCTATTGGCAACTAAAAGCCATCGTTCCTTACTTCGGCAGCTTCCGGGGGGGGAAATAAGTCCTTTTGGTCACTCAAAGCCCTCGTTCCTTCCTTGGGAAGTTTCCAGGATGGCAAAATAAGTCCTCTTGGACACTGAAAATCTTAGTTCCTTCCTTGGGCAGCTTGCAGGGGGGCAAAATAAGGCCTCTTGGCACCTGAAATCCCTCGTTCCTTTCTTGGGCAGCATCCAGGGGGCCAAAATCAGTCCTCTTGGCCACTGAAAGCCCTCGTTCCTTCCTTGGGCAGCTTCCAGGGGGAAAAATATGTCCTTGTGGCAACTGAAAGCCCTAGTTGCTTCCTTGGGTAGCTTCCAGGGGGGCAAAATAAGTCCTCTTGGCCACTGAAAACCCTCATTACTTCCTTGGGAAGCTTCCACGGGGGCAAAATAAGTCCTCTTGGCGACTGAAAGCCCTCGTTCGTTCCTTGGGCAGCTCCAAGGGGGGCAAAATGAGTCCTCTTCGCCTCTGAAAGTCCTCATTCCTTCCTTAGGAAGCTTCCAGGGGGGCAACTTAAGTCCTCTTGGCCACTGAAAGCCCTCCTTTCTTCCTTCGCCAGCTTCCAGAGTGGGAAAATAAGTACTCTGGGCCACTGAAAGCCCTCATTCCTTCCTTGGGCAGCTTCCAGGAAGGTAAAATAAGTCCGTGTGGCAACTGAAAGTCCTATTTCCGTCATTGGGCAGCTTCCACGGGGGCAAAATAAGTCCTCTTCGCCACTGAAAACCCTCATTACTTCCTTGGGCAGCTTCCAGGGGGGCAAAATAAGTCCTCTTGAACACTGAAAGCCCTCCTTCCTTCCTTTATCAGCTCCCAGGGAGGCAAAATGAGTCCTATTGGCCACTGAAAGTCCTCGTTCCTTCCTTAGGAAGCTTCCAGGGGGGCAAAACAAGTCCGCTTGGCCACTGAAAGCCCTCCCTTCCTTGGGCAGCTTCCAGGGGGGCAAAATGAGTCCTCTTGGCCACTAAAAGCCCTCGTTCCTTCCTTGGGCAGCTTCCGGGGGGGGGGGAAATAAGTCCTCTTGGCCACTGAAAGCCCGCGTTCCTTCCCTGAGGAGCTTTTAGGGGGGGAAATGAGTCCTCTTTCCAACTCAAAGCCCTCGTTCCTTCCTTGGGAAGCTTCCAGGGGGGCAAAATAGGTCCTTTTGGCCACTGAAAGCACTCGTTCCTTCCTTGGTGAGCTTCCAGAGGGGCAAAACAAGTCCTCTTGGGCACTGAAAGCACTCATTACTTCCTTAGAAAGTTTCCAGGCGGACAAAATAGGTCCTCTTGGCCATTAAAAGCCCTCGTTCCTTCCTTCGGCAGCTTCTTGGGGGGCAAAATAAGTCCTCTTTGCCACTGAAAGCCCACATTCCTTCCTTGGGCAGCTTCCAGGGGGGCAAAATAAGTCCCCTTGGCCACTGAAAGCCCTCGTTCCTTCCTTGGGCAGCTACCAGGGGGGCAAAATAAGTCCTCTTGGCCACTGGAAGGCCTCGTTCATTCTTTGGGCAGCTTCCAGGGAGGCGAAATAGGTCCTCTTGGCCACTGAAAGCCTACATTGCTTCCTTGGGCAGCTTCCAGGAGGCAAAATAAGCCCTCTTGGCCACTGAATGCCCTCATTACTTCCTTCGGCAGCTTCTGGGGGCAAAATAAGTCCTTTTGGCCGCTGAAAGCCCTCCTTACTTCCTTAGGCAGCTTCCAGAGGGGTAAAATAAGTCCTTGGGGAAACTGAAAGACCTCGTTCCTTCCTTGGGCAGCTTCCAGGAGGGCAAAATAAGTCCTCTTCGCTACTGAAAGACCTGGTTCCTTCCTTGGGTAGCTTAAAGGGGAGCAAAATAAGTCCTCTTGGCCACTGAAAGCCCTCGTTCCTTCCTTCGGCAGCTTCCAGGGGTGGCAAAATAAGTCCTCTTGGCCACTGAAAGCCCTCGTTCCTTCCTTCGGCACCTTCCAGGGGGAAAATGAGTCCTCTTTCCAACTGAAAGCCCTCGTTCCTTCCTTGGGCAGCTTTCAGGGAGGCAAAATGAGTCCTCTTGGCCACTGAAAGCCTTCATTCCTTCCTTGCCAGTTTCGAGGGGGGCAAAATAAGTCCTCTTAGCCACTAAAAACCCTCCTTGCTTCCTTGGGCAGCTTCCAGGGGTGCAAAATAAGTGCTATTGGCCACTGAAAGCCCTCGTTCCTTCCTTGGGCAGCTTCCAGGGGGGCAAAATTAGACCACTTGGCCACTGAAAGCACACCTTCCTTCCTTCGGAAGCTTCTAGGTGGGCAAAATAAGTCCTCTTGGCCACTCAAAGCCCTCGTTACTTCTTTGGGTAGCTTCTAGGGAGGCAAAATAAGTCCTTTTGGCAACTGAGAGACCTCGTTCCTTCCCTGGGCAGCTTCGATAGGGTCAAAATAAGTCCTCTTGGCCACTGAAAGCCCTCGTTCCTTCCTTGGGCAGCTTCCAGGGGGGCAAAATAAGTCCTTTTGGCCACTGAAAGCCCTTGTTACTTCCTTGGGAAGCTGCCAGGGGGGAAAAATAAGTCCTCTTGGCCACTGAAAGCCCTCAATCCTTCCTTCGGCAGCCTACAGGTGGGCAAAATAAGACCTCTTGGCCACTCAAAGACCTGATTGCTTCCTTGGGCAGCTTCCATGGGGGCAAAATAAGTCCTGTTGTCCAAAGAAACCCCTCGTTCATTACTTGGGCAGCTTCCAGGGGGGCAAAATAAGTCCTCTTGGCCACTGAAAGCCATCGTTCCTTCCTTGGGGAGCTTTCAGGGAGGCAAAACGAGTCCTATTCGCAACTAAAAGCCCTCGTTCCTTACTTCCGCAGCTTCCAGGGGGGGGAAATAAGTCCTCTTGGACACTGAAAGCCCTCGTTCCTTCCTTGGGGAGCTTTCAGGGGGTCAAAATAAGTCCTCTTTGCCAATGAAAGCCCTCGTTCCTTCCTTGGGCAGCTTCCAGGGGGGCAAAATAAGTCCTGTTTGCCATTGAAAACCCTCGTTCCTTCGATGGGTAGCTACAAGGAGGGCAAAATAAGTCCTCTTGGCCACTGAAAACCCTCGTTCCTTCCTTGGGAAGATTCCAGGGGGGCAAAATAAGTCCTTGTAGCAACTGAAAGCCCTCGTTCCTTCAATGGGTAACTTCGAGAGGGGCAAAATAAGTCCTCTTGGCCACTGAAAGCAGTCATTCCTTCCTTAGGCAGATTCCAGGGGGGAAAAATAAGTCCTCTTGGCCAGTGAAAGCCCTCGTTCCTTCCTTCGGCAGCTTCCAGGGGGGCAAAATACGTCTTCTTGGCCACTGAAAACCCTCCTTGCTTCCTTCGGCAGCTTACAGGGGGCCAAAATAAGTCCTCTTGGCCACTGAAAGCCTTCATTCCTTCCTTGCCAGTTTCGAGGGGTGCAAAATAAGTCCTCTTCACCACTAAGAACCCTCCTTGCTTCCTTGGGCAGCTTCCAGGGGTGCAAAATAAGTCCTCTTGGCCACTGAAAGCTCTCGTTCCTTCCTTGGGCACCTTCCAGGGGGGCAAAATAAGTCCTCTTGGCCACTGAAAGCCCTCGTTCCTTCCTTGGACAGCTTCCAGGGGGGCAAAATTAGTCCACTTGATCACTGAAAGCACACCTTCCTTCCTTCGGAAGCTTCTAGGCGTGCAAAATAAGTCCTCTTGGCCACTAAAAACCCTCGTTAATTCCTTGGGCAGCTTCTGGGGGGGCAAAATAAGTCCTCTTGGCCACTCAAAGCCCTCGTTCTTTCCTTTTGCAGCTCCCGGGGGGGGCAAAATAAGTCCTCATGGCAACTGAGAGCCCTCGTTCCTTCCCTGGGCAGCTTTGATAGGGGCAAAATAAGTCCTCTTGGCGACTGAAAGACCTCGTTCCTTCCTTTGGCAGCTTCGAGGGGGGCAAAATAAGTAATCTTGGCCACTGAAAGCCCTTGTTACTTACTTGGGAAGCTGCCAGGGGGGAAAAATAAGTACTCTTGGCCACTGAAAGCCCTCATTCCTTCCTTCGGCAGCTTACAGGG
Source organism: Cyclura pinguis (assembly GCA_030412105.1). Taxonomy (NCBI): domain Eukaryota; kingdom Metazoa; phylum Chordata; class Lepidosauria; order Squamata; family Iguanidae; genus Cyclura; species Cyclura pinguis. The sequence continues at coordinate 5,564,369 of CM059600.1, forward strand.
GGGCAAAATAAGTCCTGTTGTCGAAAGAAACCCCTCGTTCCTTACTTGGGCAGCTTCCAGGGGGGCAAAATAAGTCCTCTTGGCCACTGAAAGCCCTCGTTCCTTCCTTGGGGAGCTTTCAGGGAGGCAAAACGAGTCCTATTGGCAACTAAAACCTCGTTTCTTCCTTGGGCAGCTTCCAGGAGGGCAAAATAAGTCCTCTTCGCTACTGAAAGACCTGGTTCCTTCCTTGGGTAGCTTAAAGGGGAGCAAAATAAGTCCTCTTGGCCACTGAAAGCCCTCGTTCCTTCCTTCGGCAGCTTCCAGGGGGGGCAAAATAAGTCCTCTTGGCCACTGAAAGCCCTCGTTCCTTCCTTCGGCACCTTCCAGGGGGGAAAATGAGTCCTCTTTCCAACTGAAAGCCCTCGTTCCTTCCTTGGGCAGCTTTCAGGGAGGCAAAATGAGTCCTCTTGGCCACTGAAAGCCTTCATTCCTTCCTTGCCAGTTTCGAGGGGGGCAAAATAAGTCCTCTAAGCCACTAAAAACCCTCCTTGCATCCTTGGGCAGCTTCCAGGGGTGCAAAATAAGTGCTATTGGCCACTGAAAGCCCTCGTTCCTTCCTTGGGCAGCTTCCAGGGGGGCAAAATTAGACCACTTGGCCACTGAAAGCACACCTTCCTTCCTTCGGAAGCTTCTAGGCGGGTAAAATAAGTCCTCTTGGCCACTCAAAGCCCTCGTTACTTCTTTGGGCAGCTTCTAGGGAGGCAAAATAAGTCCTTTCGGCAACTGAGAGACCTCGTTCCTTCCCTGGGCAGCTTCGATAGGGTCAAAATAAGTCCTCTTGGCCACTGAAAGCCCTCGTTCCTTCCTTGGGCAGCTTCCAGGGGGCCAAAATAAGTCCTTTTGGCCACTCAAAGCCCTTGTTACTTCCTTGGGAAGCTGCCAGGGGGGAAAAATAAGTCCTCTTGGCCACTGAAAGCCCTCAATCCTTCCTTCGGCAGCCTACAGGTGGGCAAAATAAGACCTCTTGGCCACTCAAAGACCTGATTGCTTCCTTGGGCAGCTTCCATGGGGGCAAAATAAGTCCTGTTGTCCAAAGAAACCCCTCGTTCATTACTTGGGCAGCTTCCAGGGGGGCAAAATAAGTCCTCTTGGCCACTGAAAGCCATCGTTCCTTCCTTGGGGAGCTTTCAGGGAGGCAAAACGAGTCCTATTCGCAACTAAAAGCCCTCGTTCCTTACTTCCGCAGCTTCCAGGGGGGGGAAATAAGTCCTCTTGGACACTGAAAGCCCTCGTTCCTTCCTTGGGGAGCTTTCAGGGGGTCAAAATAAGTCCTCTTTGCCAATGAAAGCCCTCGTTCCTTCCTTGGGCAGCTTCCAGGGGGGCAAAATAAGTCCTGTTTGCCATTGAAAACCCTCGTTCCTTCGATGGGTAGCTACAAGGAGGGCAAAATAAGTCCTCTTGGCCACTGAAAACCCTCGTTCCTTCCTTGGGAAGATTCCAGGGGGGCAAAATAAGTCCTTGTAGCAACTGAAAGCCCTCGTTCCTTCAATGGGTAACTTCGAGAGGGGCAAAATAAGTCCTCTTGGCCACTGAAAGCAGTCATTCCTTCCTTAGGCAGATTCCAGGGGGGAAAAATAAGTCCTCTTGGCCAGTGAAAGCCCTCGTTCCTTCCTTCGGCAGCTTCCAGGGGGGCAAAATACGTCTTCTTAGCCACTGAAAACCCTCCTTGCTTCCTTCGGCAGCTTACAGGGGGCCAAAATAAGTCCTCTTGGCCACTGAAAGCCTTCATTCCTTCCTTGCCAGTTTCGAGGGGTGCAAAATAAGTCCTCTTCACCACTAAGAACCCTCCTTGCTTCCTTGGGCAGCTTCCAGGGGTGCAAAATAAGTCCTCTTGGCCACTGAAAGCTCTCGTTCCTTCCTTGGGCACCTTCCAGGGGGGCAAAATAAGTCCTCTTGGCCACTGAAAGCCCTCGTTCCTTCCTTGGGCAGCTTCCAGGGGGGCAAAATTAGTCCACTTGACCACTGAAAGCACACCTTCCTTCCTTCGGAAGCTTCTAGGCGTGCAAAATAAGTCCTCTTGGCCACTAAAAACCCTCGTTACTTCCTTGGGCAGCTTCTGGGGGGGCAAAATAAGTCCTCTTGGCCACTCAAAGCCCTCGTTCTTTCCTTTTGCAGCTCCCGGGGGGGGCAAAATAAGTCCTCATGGTAACTGAGAGCCCTCGTTCCTTCCCTGGGCAGCTTTGATAGGGGCAAAATAAGTCCTCTTGGCGACTGAAAGACCTCGTTCCTTCCTTTGGCAGCTTCGAGGGGGGCAAAATAAGTAATCTTGGCCACTGAAAGCCCTTGTTACTTACTTGGGAAGCTGCCAGGGGGGAAAAATAAGTACTCTTGGCCACTGAAAGCCCTCATTCCTTCCTTCGGCAGCTTACAGGGGGGCAAAATAAGTCCTGTTGTCTAAAGAAACCCCTCGTTCCTTACTTGGGCAGCTTCCAGGGGGGCAAAATAAGTCCTCTTGGCCACTGAAAGCCCTCGTTCCTTCCTTGGGGAGCTTTCAGGGAAGCAAAACGAGTCCTATTGGCAACTAAAAGCCATCGTTCCTTACTTCGGCAGCTTCCGGGGGGGGAAATAAGTCCTTTTGGTCACTCAAAGCCCTCGTTCCTTCCTTGGGAAGTTTCCAGGATGGCAAAATAAGTCCTCTTGGACACTGAAAATCTTAGTTCCTTCCTTGGGCAGCTTGCAGGGGGGCAAAATAAGGCCTCTTGGCACCTGAAATCCCTCGTTCCTTTCTTGGGCAGCATCCAGGGGGCCAAAATCAGTCCTCTTGGCCACTGAAAGCCCTCGTTCCTTCCTTGGGCAGCTTCCAGGGGGAAAAATATGTCCTTGTGGCAACTGAAAGCCCTAGTTGCTTCCTTGGGTAGCTTCCAGGGGGGCAAAATAAGTCCTCTTGGCCACTGAAAACCCTCATTACTTCCTTGGGAAGCTTCCACGGGGGCAAAATAAGTCCTCTTGGCGACTGAAAGCCCTCGTTCGTTCCTTGGGCAGCTCCAAGGGGGGCAAAATGAGTCCTCTTCGCCTCTGAAAGTCCTCATTCCTTCCTTAGGAAGCTTCCAGGGGGGCAACTTAAGTCCTCTTGGCCACTGAAAGCCCTCCTTTCTTCCTTCGCCAGCTTCCAGAGTGGGAAAATAAGTACTCTGGGCCACTGAAAGCCCTCATTCCTTCCTTGGGCAGCTTCCAGGAAGGTAAAATAAGTCCGTGTGGCAACTGAAAGTCCTTTTTCCGTCATTGGGCAGCTTCCACGGGGGCAAAATAAGTCCTCTTCGCCACTGAAAACCCTCATTACTTCCTTGGGCAGCTTCCAGGGGGGCAAAATAAGTCCTCTTGAACACTGAAAGCCCTCCTTACTTCCTTTATCAGCTCCCAGGGAGGCAAAATGAGTCCTATTGGCCACTGAAAGTCCTCGTTCCTTCCTTAGGAAGCTTCCAGGGGGGCAAAACAAGTCCGCTTGGCCACTGAAAGCCCTCCCTTCCTTGGGCAGCTTCCAGGGGGGCAAAATGAGTCCTCTTGGCCACTAAAAGCCCTCGTTCCTTCCTTGGGCAGCTTCCGGGGGGGGAAATAAGTCCTCTTGGCCACTGAAAGCCCGCGTTCCTTCCCTGAGGAGCTTTTAGGGGGGGAAATGAGTCCTCTTTCCAACTCAAAGCCCTCGTTCCTTCCTTGGGAAGCTTCCAGGGGGGCAAAATAGGTCCTTTTGGCCACTGAAAGCACTCGTTCCTTCCTTGGTGAGCTTCCAGAGGGGCAAAAAAAGTCCTCTTCGGCACTGAAAGCACTCATTACTTCCTTAGAAAGTTTCCAGGCGGACAAAATAAGTCCTCTTGGCCATTAAAAGCCCTCGTTCCTTCCTTCGGCAGCTTCTTGGGGGGCAAAATAAGTCCTCTTTGCCACTGAAAGCCCACATTCCTTCCTTGGGCAGCTTCCAGGGGGGCAAAATAAGTCCCCTTGGCCACTGAAAGCCCTCGTTCCTTCCTTGGGCAGCTACCAGGGGGGTAAAATAAGTCCTCTTGGCCACTGGAAGGCCTCGTTCCTTCCTTGGGCAGCTTCCAGGGAGGCGAAATAGGTCCTCTTGGACACGGATAGCCTACATTGCTACCTGGGGTAGCTTCCAGGAGGCAAAATAAGTCCTCTTGGCCACTGAAAGCCCTCATTCCTTCCTTCGGCAGCTTCTGGGGGGCAAAATAAGTCCTCTTGGCCACTGAAAGCCCTCGTTCATTCTTTGGGCAGCTTCCAGGGAGGCGAAATAGGTCCTCTTGGCCACTGAAAGCCTACATTGCTTCCTTGGGCAGCTTCCAGGAGGCAAAATAAGCCCTCTTGGCCACTGAATGCCCTCATTACTTCCTTCGGCAGCTTCTGGGGGCAAAATAAGTCCTTTTGGCCGCTGAAAGCCCTCCTTACTTCCTTAGGCAGCTTCCAGAGGGGTAAAATAAGTCCTTGGGGAAACTGAAAGACCTCGTTCCTTCCTTGGGCAGCTTCCAGGAGGGCAAAATAAGTCCTCTTCGCTACTGAAAGACCTGGTTCCTTCCTTGGGTAGCTTAAAGGGGAGCAAAATAAGTCCTCTTGGCCACTGAAAGCCCTCGTTCCTTCCTTCGGCAGCTTCCAGGGGGGGCAAAATAAGTCCTCTTGGCCACTGAAAGGCCTCGTTCCTTCCTTGGGCAGCTTCCAGGGGGGCAAAATTAGTCCTCTTCGCCACGGAAAGCCTGCGTTCCTTCCTTGGGCAGCTTCCAGGGGGCAAAATAAGTCCTAGTGGCAACTGAAAGCCCTCGTTCCTTCCTTGGGCAGGTTCCAAGGGGGCAAAATATGTCCTCTTGGCCACTGAAAGCCCTCGTTCCTTCAATGGGCAGCTTCCAGGGGGGCAAAATTAGTCCTCTTGGCCACTGAAAGCCCTCATTCCTTCCTTGGGAACCTTCAAGTCAAGCAAAATAAGTCCTCTTTGTCACTGAAACCCCTCGTTCCTTACGTACTTAGGTTCTAGGGGTGGAAAATAAGAGCTCTTTGAGACTGAAAGCCCTCCTTCCTTCCTTGGGGAGCTTCCAGGGGGGCAAAATAAGTCCTTGTGGCAACTGAAAGCCCTCGTTCTTTCTTTCGGCCGCTTCCAGGGGGGCAAAATAAGTCCTCTTGGCCACTCAAAGCCCTCATTCCTTCCTTGGGCAGATTTCAGGGGGGCAAAATAAGTCCTCTTGGCCACTGAAAGCCCTCGTACCTTCCTTGGGTAGCTTCCAGGGGGCAAAATAAGTCCTCTTGGCAAGTGAAAGCCCTCGTTCCTTCCATGGGCAGCTTCCAGGGGGACAAAATTAGTCCTCTTGGCCACTGAAAGCCCTCATTCCTTCCTTGGGTAGCTTCTAGGGGGGCAAAATAATTACTCTGGGCCACTCAAAGCCCTCATTCCTTCCTTGGGCAGATTTCAGGGGGGCAAAATAAGTCCTCTTGGCCACTGAAAGCCCTCCTTCGTTCATTAGGCAGCTTCCACAGGGGCAAAATAAGTCCTCTTCGCCACTGAAAGCCCTCGTTCCTTCCATGGGCAGCTTCCAGGGGGGCAAAATTAGTCGTCTTGGCCACTGAAAGCCCACATTCCTTCCTTTGGAACGTTCAAGGCAAGCAAAATAAGTCCTCTTTGTCACTGAAACCCCTCGTTCCTTACGTAGTCAGCTTCTAAGGGTGGGAAATAAGTCCTCTTGGCCACTCAAAGCCCTCATTTCTTCCTTGGGCAGATTTCAGGGGGGCAAAATAAGTCCTCTTGGCCACTGAAAGCCCTCGTTCCTTCCTTGGGTAGCTTTCAGGGGGCAAAATAAGTCCTCTTGGACACTGAAAGCCTTGATTCCTTCCTTTTGCTGCTTCGAAGTGGGCAAAATAAGTCCTCTTGGCCACTAAAAACCCTCATTGCTTCCATGGGCAGCTTCCCAGGGTGCAAAAAAAGTCCTGTTGCCCACTGAAAGCCCTCGTTCCTATCTTAGGCAGTTTCCCGGGCGGAAAAAGAAGTCCTCTTCGCCACTGAAAGCCCTCGTTCCTTCCTTGGGCAGCTTCTAGCCGGGCAAAATAATTCCTCTTGGCCACTCAAAGCCATCCTCCCTTCCTTCGGCAGCTTCCAGGGGGGCAAAATAAGTCCTTTTGGCCGCTGAAAGCACTCCTTCCTTCCTTGGGAAGTTTCGAGGGGAGCAAAACAAGTCCTCTAGGCAATGAAAGGTTTCGTTCCTTCCTTGGGCAGCTTCCAGTGGGGCAAAATAAGTCCTCTTCGCCACTGAAAGCCCTCGATCCTTCCTTCGGCAGCTTCCAGGGGGCAAAATAAGTCCTCTTTGCCACAGAAAGCCCTCGTTCCTTCCTTGGGCAGCTTCCAGTGGGGCAAAATAAGTCCCCTTCGCCACTGAAAGCCCTCGTTCCTTCCTTGGGCAGCTTCCAGTGGGGCAAAATAAGTCCTCTCCGCCACTCAAAGCCCTCGTTCCTTCCTTGAGCAGCGTCAAGGGGGGCAAAATAAGCCCTCTTGGCCACTGAAAGCCCTCATTCCTTCCTTCGGAACCTTGAAGGCAAGCAAAATAAGTCCTCTTTGTCAATGAAACCCCTCGTTCCGTCCTTGGGTAGTTTCCAGGGGGGCAAAATCAGTCCTCCTCGCCACTCAAAGCCCTCGTTTCTTCCTTGGGAAGCTTCCAGGGGGGTAAAATAAGTCCAGGGAGGCAAAATGAGTCCTATTGGCCACTGAACGCCTTCATTCCGTCCTTCGGCAGCTTCCAGGTGGGCAAAATAAGTCCGCTTGGCAACGGAAAGCTCTCATTCCTTCCTTCGGTAGATTCCAGGGGGGCAAAATAAGTCCTCTTGGCCACTGAAAGCCATCGTTGCTTCCTTGGGCAGCTTCCAGGGGGGCAAAATAAGTCCTAGTGGTAACTGAAAGCCATCGTTCCTTCCTTGGGCAGCTTTCAGAGAGGCAAAATGAGTCCTCTTGGCCGCTGAAAGCCCTCCTTCTTTCACTGGGAAGCTACAGGGGGGCAAAATAAGTCCTCTTGGCCACTGAAAGCCCTTGTTCCTTCCTTGGGCAGCTCCCAAGAAGGTAAAATAAAACCTTGTGGCAACTGAAAGCCCTCGTTGCTCCTTGGACAGCTTCGAGTGGGGCAAAATAAGTCCTCTTGGCCACTGAAAGCCCTTGTTCCTTCCTTGGGCAGCTTCCAAGAAGGTAAAAAAACTCCTTGCAGCAACTGAAAGCCCTCGTTCCTTCCTAAGGCAGCTTCCAGGGGGGCAAAACAAGTCCTTTTGGCCACAGAAAGCGTACATTCCTTTCCTCGAAAGATTCCAGGGGAGAAAAATAAGTCCTCTTGGGCACTGAAAGCCCTCCTTCCTTCCTTAGGAAGCTTCCAGGAGGGAAAAATAAGTCCTCTTGGCCTCTGAAAGCCCTAGTTCCTTCCTTCGGTAGCTTCAAGGGGGGCAGAATAAGTCCTCTTGGCCACTGAAAGCCCTCGTTGCTTCCTTGGACAGCTACGAGGGGGGAAAAATAAGTCCCCTTGGCCACTTAAAGCTCTCGTTCCTTCCTTGGAGAGCTTCCAGGGGGGGCAAAATGAGTTCTCTTTCAAACTGAAAGTCCTCGTTCCTTCCTTGGGCAGCTTCCAGGGCGGCAAAATAAGTCCTCTTGGCCACTGAAAGCCCTCCTGCCTTCCTTGGGCAGCTTCCAGGGGGACAAAATAAGTCCTCTTAGCCTCTGAAAGCCATAGTTCCTTCCTTCGGAAGCTTCCACGGGGGCAAAATAAGTCCTCTTGGCCACTCAAAGCCCTCTTTCATTCCTTCGGCAGCTTCCAGGGGCGCAAAATTAGTCCTCTCGGCCAATGAAAACCCTCGTTCCTTCCTTGGGCACGTTCCATGGGGGAAAAATAAGTCCTCTTGGCGACTGAAAGCCCTCGTTCCGTCTTTGGGCAACTACCAGGGAGACAAAAAGAGTCCTATTGGCCAATAAAAGCCCTGGTTCCTTCCTTCGGCAGCATCAAGGGGGGTAGAATAAGTCCTCTTGGCCACTGAAAGCCCTGGTTCCTTCCTTGGGCAGCTTCCAGGAGGGCAAAATAAGTCCTTCAGGGCAATGAAAGCCTTCGTTCCTTCCTTGGGCAGCTTCCAGGGGGGCAAAATAAGTCCTCTGGGCCACTGAAAGCCCTCCTTCCTTCCTTGGGCAGCTTGCAGGGGGGCAAAATAAGTCCTCTTGGCCTCTTAAAGCCCTAGTTCCTTCCTTCGGCAGCTTCAAAGGGCGCAAAATAAGTACTCTTGGCCACTGAAAGCCCTCGTTCCTTCCTTGGGCAGCTTCCAGGAGGGCAAAATGAGTCCTCTAGACCACTGAAAGCCCTCCTTGCTTCCTTGGGCAGCTTCCAGGGGGGAAAAATAAGTCCTCTCGGCCACTCAAAGCCCTCGTTCTTTCCTTGGGGAGCTTCCAGGGGGGGAAAATGAGTCGTCTTTCCAACTGAAAGACCTCGTTCCTTCCTTCGGCAGCTTTCAGGGAGGGAAAATGAGTCCTATTGTCCACTCAAAGCCCTCGTTCCTTACTTCGGCAACTTCCAGGGGCGCAGAAGAAGTCCTCTTGGCCACTGAAAGCCCTCGTTCCTTCCTAGGGCAGCTTCCAAGGGGGCAAAACAAGTCCTTTTGGCAACAGAAAGTGTACATTCCTTTCCTGGAAAGATTCCAGGTGAGAAAAATAAGTCCTCTTTGGCACTGAAAGCCCTCCTTACTTCCTTAGGCAGCTTCCAGGGGGGCAAAATAAGTCCTCTTGGCCTCTGAAAGCCCTAGTTCCTTCCTTCGGTAGCTTCAAAGGGGGCAGAATAAGTCCTCTTGGCCACTGAAAGCCCTCGTTCCTTCCTTGGACAGCTTCGAGGGGGGCAAAATAAGTCCTCTTCGCCACTGAAAGCCCTCGTTCCTTCCTTGGGCAGCTTCCGGAGGGGGGAAATGAGTCCTCTAGGCCACTGAAAGCCCTCCTTCCTTCCTTGGGAAACTTCCAGGGGGGCAAAATAAGTCCTCTTGCCCTCTGAAAGCCCTAGTTCCTTCCTTCGGTAGCTTCCTGGAGGGTAAAATAAGTCCTCTGGGCCATTTAAAACCCTCGTTCCTTTCTTGGCCAGCTTCCAGGGGGGCAAAATCAGTCTTCCTCGCCACTCAAAGCCCTCATTCCTTCCTTGGGTACCTTCGAGGGGGGCAAAACAAGTCCTCTTGGCCACTGAAAGCCCTCATTCCTTACTTGGGCAGCTTCCAAGAAGGTAAAATAAAACCTTGTGCCAACTGAAAGCCCTCGTTGCTTCCTCGGACAGCTTCCAGGGGGGGCAAAATAAGTCCTCTTGGCCACTGAAAGCCATCGTTCCTTCCTTGGGCAGCTTCTGGGGGGGGAAATGAGTCCTCTAGGCCACTGAAAGCCCTCCTTCCTTCCTTGGGCAGCTTCCAGGAGGGCAAAATGAGTCCTCTAGGCCACTGAAAGCCCTCCTTACTTCCTTGGGAAGCTTCCAGGGGGGGGAAATAAGTCCTCTCGGCCACTCAAAGCCCTCGTTCTTTCCTTGGGGAAATTCCAGGGGGGGGAAATGAGTCCTCCTTCCAACTGAAAGCCCTCGTTCCTTCCTTCGGCAGCATTCAGGGAGGCAAAATGAGTCCTCTTGTCCACTCAAAGCCCTCGTTCCTTACTTCGGCAACTTCAAGGGGGGTAGAATAAGTCCTCTTGGCCACTGAAAGCCCTCGTTCCTTCCTAGGGCAGCTTCCAGGGGGGCAAAACAAGTCCTTTTGGCCACAGAAAGCGTACATTCCTTTCCTCGAAAGATTCCAGGGGAGAAAAATAAGTCCTCTTGGGCACTGAAAGCCCTCCTTCCTTCCTTAGGAAGCTTCCAGGAGGGAAAAATAAGTCCTCTTGGCCTCTGAAAGCCCTAGTTCCTTCCTTCGGTAGCTTCAAGGGGGGCAGAATAAGTCCTCTTGGCCACTGAAAGCCCTCGTTGCTTCCTTGGACAGCTACGAGGGGGGAAAAATAAGTCCCCTTGGCCACTTAAAGCTCTCGTTCCTTCCTTGGAGAGCTTCCAGGGGGGGCAAAATGAGTTCTCTTTCAAACTGAAAGCCCTCGTTCCTTCCTTGGGCAGCTTCCAGGGCGGCAAAATAAGTCCTCTTGGCCACTGAAAGCCCTCCTGCCTTCCTTGGGCAGCTTCCAGGGGGACAAAATAAGTCCTCTTAGCCTCTGAAAGCCATAGTTCCTTCCTTCGGAAGCTTCCACGGGGGCAAAATAAGTCCTCTTGGCCACTCAAAGCCCTCTTTCATTCCTTCGGCAGCTTCCAGGGGCGCAAAATTAGTCCTCCTGGCCAATGAAAACCCTCGTTCCTTCCTTGGGCACGTTCCATGGGGGAAAAATAAGTCCTCTTGGCGACTGAAAGCCCTCGTTCCGTCTTTGGGCAACTACCAGGGAGACAAAAAGAGTCCTATTGGCCAATAAAAGCCCTGGTTCCTTCCTTCGGCAGCATCAAGGGGGGCAAAATAAGTCCTCTTGGCCACTGAAAGCCCTGGTTCCTTCCTTGGGCAGCTTCCAGGAGGGCAAAATAAGTCCTTCAGGGCAATGAAAGCCTTCGTTCCTTCCTTGGGCAGCTTCCAGGGGGGCAAAATACGTCCTCTGGGCCACTGAAAGCCCTCCTTCCTTCCTTGGGCAGCTTGCAGGGGGGCAAAATAAGTCCTCTTGGCCTCTTAAAGCCCTAGTTCCTTCCTTCGGCAGCTTCAAAGCGCGCAAAATAAGTACTCTTGGCCACTGAAAGCCCTCGTTCCTTCCTTGGGCAGCTTCCAGGAGGGCAAAATGAGTCCTCTAGGCCACTCAAAGCCCTCCTTGCTTCCTTGGGCAGCTTCCAGGGGGGAAAAATAAGTCCTCTCGGCCACTCAAAGCCCTCGTTCTTTCCTTGGGGAGCTTCCAGGGGGGGAAAATGAGTCGTCTTTCCAACTGAAAGACCTCGTTCCTTCCTTCGGCAGCTTTCAGGGAGGGAAAATGAGTCCTATTGTCCACTCAAAGCCCTCGTTCCTTACTTCGGCAACTTCCAGGGGCGCAGAAGAAGTCCTCTTGGCCACTGAAAGCCCTCGTTCCTTCCTAGGGCAGCTTCCAGGGGGGCAAAACAAGTCCTTTTGGCAACAGAAAGTGTACATTCCTTTCCTGGAAAGATTCCAGGGGAGAAAAATAAGTCCTCTTTGGCACAGAAAGCCCTCCTTACTTCCTTAGGCAGCTTCCAGGGGGGCAAAATAAGTCCTCTTGGCCTCTGAAAGCCCTAGTTCCTTCCTTCGGTAGCTTCAAAGGGGGCAGAATAAGTCCTCTTGGCCACTGAAAGCCCCCGTTGCTACCTTGGACTGCTTCGAGGGGGGCAAAATAAGTCCTCTTCGCCACTGAAAGCCCTCGTTCCTTCCTTGGGCAGCTTCCGGAGGGGGGAAATGAGTCCTCTAGGCCACTGAAAGCCCTCCTTCCTTCCTTGGGAAACTTCCAGGGGGGCAAAAAAAAGTCCCCTTGGCCACTCAAAGCCCTCGTTCCATCCTTGGAGAGCTTCCAGGGGGGCAAAATGAGTTCTATTTCCAACTGAAAGCCCTCGTTTCTTCCTTGGGCAGCTTTCAGGGAGGCAAAATGAGTCCTATTGGCCACTTAAAGACCTCGTTCGTTCCTTGGGCAGCTTCCAGGGCGGCAAAATAAGTCCTCTTGGCCACTCAAAGCCCTCTTTCATTCCTTGGGCAGCTTCCAGGGGCGCAACATTAGTCCTCTTGGCCACTGAAAATCCTCGTTCCTTCCTTGGGCAACTACCAAGGAGACAAAAAGAGTCCTATTGGTCAATAAAAGCGCAGGTTCCTTCCTTCGGCAGCTTCCAGGGGGGCAAAATAAGTCCTCTTGGCCACTGAAAGCCCTCGTTCCTTCCCAGAGCAGCTTCCAGGAGGGCAAAACAAGTCCTTCAGGGAAATGAAAGCCTTCGTTCCTTCCTTGGGCAGCTTCCAGGGGGGCAAAATAAGTCCTCTTGGCCACTGAAAGCCCTCCTTCCTTCCATGGGCAGCTTGCAGGGGGGCAAAATAAGTACTCTTGGCCTCTGAAAGCCCTAGTTCCTTCCTTCGGCAGCTTCAAGGGGGGCAAAATAAGTACTCTTGGCCACTGAAAGCCCTCGTTCTTTCCTTGGGCAGCTTCCACGGGGCAAAATCAGTCCTCCTCGCCACTCAAAGCCCTCGTTCCTTCCTTGGGCACCTTCAGGGGGGCAAAATAAGTACTCTTGGCCACTGAAGGCCCTCGTTCCTTCCTTGGGCAGCTTCCACGGGGCAAAATCTGTCCTCCTCGCCACTCAAAGCCCTCGTTCCTTCCTTGGGCACCTTCAAGGGGGGCAAATTAAGTCCTCTTGGACACAGAAAGCCCTCGTTCCTTCCTTGGGAAGCTTCCAGGGGGGCGAAATAAGTCCTCTTGGGCACGGAAAGCCCTCGTTCCTTCCTTTGGCAGCTTCGAGGAGGGCAAAATAAGTCCTCTTGGCAACTGAAAACCATCGTTGCTTCCTTCCGAACCTTCCAGGGGGGCAAAATAAGTCCGAGTTGCAACTGAAAGCCCTCGTTCCTTCCTTGGGAAGCATCCAGGGGGCGAAATAAGTCCTCTTGGCGACTGGAAGCCCTCGTTCCTTCCTTGGGGAGCTACCAGGGGGGCACAATAAGTCCTCTTGGACACTGAAAGCCACGGATTCTTCATTGGGCAGCGTCCATGGGGGAAAAATAAGTCCTCATGACCACGGAAAGCCCTCGTTCCTTCCTTGGGCAGCTTCCAGGGGGGCAAAATAAGTCCTCTTGGCCACTGAAAGCCATCGTTCCTTACTTGGTCAGCTTCTAATTGTGCAAAATAAGTCCTCTTCGCTACTGAAAGCACTCCTTCCTTCCTTGGGCAGATTCCAGGGGGGAAAATAAGTCCTCTTGGCCACAGAAAGCCCACATTCCTTCCTTGGGCAGCTTCTAGCCGGCCAAAATAATTCCTCTTGACCACTGAAAGCCATCCTCCCTTTCTTCGGCAGCTTCCAGGGGGGCAAATAAGTCCTTTTGGACGCTGAAAGCACTCCTTCCTTCCTTCGGCAGCTTCCAGAGGGGCAAAATAAGTCCTCTTGGACACTGAAAGGCTTCGTTTCTTCCTTGGGCAGCGTCCAGTGGGGCAAAATAAGTCATCTTCGCCACCGAAATCCCTCGCTCCTTCCTTGGGCAGGTTTCAGGGTGGAAAATGAGTCCTATTGGCCTCTGAAAGCCATCGTTCCTTACTACGGCAGCTATCAGGGGGGTAAAATAACTCCTTTTGGTCACTGAAAGCCCTCGTTACTTCCTTGGGCAAGTTCCAGGGGAGCAAAATAAGTCCTCTTTACCACTGAAAGCCCTCGATCCTTCCTTCGGCAGCTTCCAGCGGGCAAAATAAGTCCTCTTTGCCACAGAAAGCCCTCCTTCCTTCCTTGGGCAGCTTCCGGGGGTGGAACTGAGTCCTCTAGGCCAATGAAAGCCCTCCTTCCTTCCTTGGGAAGCTTCCAGGGGAGCAAAATAAGTACTCTTGGCCACTGAAAGCCCTCGTTCCTTCCTTGGGCAGCTTCCAGGAGGGCAAAATGAGTCCTCTAGGCCACTGAAAGCCCTCCTTACTTCCTTGGGAAGCTTCCAGGGGGGAAAAATAAGTCCTCTCGGCCACTTAAAGCCCTCGTTCCTTCCTTGGGGAAATTCCAGGCGGCGGAAATGAGTCCTCTTTCCAACTGAAAGCCCTCGTTCCTTCCTTCGGCAGCATTCAGGGAGGCAAAATGAGTCCTCTTGGCCACTGACAGCCCTCGTTCCTTCCTTGGCAGCTTCCAGGGCGGCAAAATAAGTCCTCTTGGCCACTGAAAGTCCTGGTTCCTTCATTGGGCAGCGTCCAGGGGGGCAAAATAAGTCCTTGTGGCCACAGAAAGCCCTCCTTGCTTCATTGGGCAGCTTCCAGGCGGGAAAAATAAGTCCTCTTGGCCACTGAAAGCCCTCGTTCCTTCCTTCGGGAGCTTCCAGGGGGGCAAAATGATTCCTCTTTCCAACTGAAAGCCCTCGTTCCATCCATCGGCAGCTTACAGGGTGGCAAAATGAGTCCTATTGTCCACTGAAAGCTCTCGTTCTTTACTTCGGCAACTTCCAGGGGGGCAGAATAAGTCCTCTTGGCCAATGAAAGCCCTCGTTCCTTCCTAGGGCAGCTTCCAGGGGGACAAAACAAGTCCTTTTGGCCACAGAAAGCGTACATTCCTATCCTGGAAAGATTCCAGGGGATAAAAATAAGTCCAGGGGGGCAAAATGATTCCTCTTTCCAACTGAAAGCCCTCGTTCCTTCCATCGGAAGCTTCCAGGAGGGCAGAATAAGTCCTCTTGCCCTCTGAAAGCCCTAGTTCCTTCCTTCGGTAGCTTCCAGGAGGGCAAAATAAGTCCTCTGGGCCATTTAAAACCCTCGTTCCTTTCTTGGCCAGCTTCCAGGGGGGCAAAATCAGTCTTCCTCGCCACTCAAAGCCCTCATTCCTTCCTTGGGTACCATCCAGGGGGGCAAAATAAGTCCTCTTGGCCACTGAAAGCCCTCATTCCTTACTTGGGCAGCTTCCAAGAAGGTAAAATAAAACCTTGTGCCAACTGAAAGCCCTCGTTGCTTCCTCGGACAGCTTCCAGGGGGGCAAAATAAGTCCTCTTGGCCACTGAAAGCCCTCGTTCCTTCCTTGGGCAGCATCTGGGGGGAAAAATGAGTCCTCTAGGCCACTGAAAGCCCTCCTTCCTTCCTTGGGAAGCTTCCAGGGGGGCAAAATAGGTACTCTTCGCCACAAAAAGCCCTCGTTCCTTCCTTGGGCAGCTTCCAGGAGGGCAAAATGAGTCCTCTAGGCCACTGAAAGCCCTCCTTACTCCCTTGGGAAGCTTCCAGGGGGGAAAAATAAGTCCTCTCGGCCACTCAAAGCCCTCGTTCCTTCCTTGGGGAAATTCCAGCGGGAGGAAATGAGTCCTCCTTCCAACTGAAAGCCCTCGTTCCTTCCTTCGGCAGCATTCAGGGAGGCAAAATGAGTCCTCTTGCCCACTTAAAGCCCTCGTTCCTTACTTCGGCAACTTCCAGGGGGGCAGAAGAAGTCCTCTTGGCCACTGAAAGCCCTCGTTCCTTCCTAGGGCAGCTTCCAGGGGGGCAAAACAAGTCCTTTTGGCCACAGAAAGCGTACATTACTTTCCTGGAAAGATTCCACGGGAAAAAATAAGTCCTCTTTGGCACTGAAAGCCCTCCTTCCTTCCTTAGGCAGCTTCGAGGAGGGAAAAATAAGTCCTCTTGGCCTCTGAAAGCCCTAGTTCCTTCCTTCGGTAGCTTCAAGGGGGACAGAATAAGTCCTCTTGGCCACTGAAAGCCCTCGTTGCTTCCTTGGACAGCTTCGAGGGGGGAAAAATAAGTCCCCTTGGCCACTCAAAGCCCTCGTTCCTTCCTTGGAGAGCTTCCAGGGGGGCAAAATGAGTTCTCTTTCCAACTGAAAGCCCTCGTTCCTTACTTGGGCAGCTTCCAGGAGGGAAAAACAAGTCCTTTTCGCCACAGAAAGCGTACATTCGTTTCCTGGAAAGATTCCAGGGTAGAAAAATAAGTCCTCTTGGGCACTGAAAGCCCTAGTTCCTTCCTTCGGTAGTTTCAAGGGGGGCAGAATAAGTCCTCTTGGCCACTGAAAGCCCTCGTTCCTTCCTTGGGAAGATTCCAGGCGGGCAAAATCAGTCTTCCTCGCCACTCAAAGTCAACATTCCTTCCTTGGGCACCTTCCAGGGGGGCAAAACAAGTCCTCTTGGCCACTGAAAGCACTCATTCCTTCCTTGGGCAGCTAACAAGAAAGTATAACAAAACCTTGTGGCAACTGAAAGTCCTCGTTTCATTCTTCGGAAGCTTCCAGGGGGGCAAAATAAGTCCTCTTGGCGAATGAAAGCCCTCCTTCCTTCTTTTTGCAGCTTCTAGGGGGGCAAAATAAGTCCTCTTCGCCTCTAAAAGCCCTATTTCCTTCCTTCGGAAACTTCCAGGGGGGAAAATAAGTCCTCTTGGGCACTCAGAGCCCCCTATCATTCCTTGGGCAGCTTCCAGGGGCGCAAAATTAGTCCTCTTGGCCACTGAAAAGCCTCGTTCCTTCCTTGGGCACGTTCCATGGGGGAAAAATAAGTCCTATTGGCGACTGAAAGCCCTCGTTCCTTCTTTGGGCAACTACCAAGGAGACAAAAAGAGTCCTATTGGCCAATAAAAGCCCTGGTTCCTTCCTTCGGGAGCTTCAAGGGGGGCAAAATAAGTCCTCTTGGCAAATGAAAGCCCTCGTTCCTTCCTTGGGCAGCTTGCAGGAGGGCAAAATAAGTCCTTCAGGGAAATGAAAGCCTTCGTTCCTTCCTTGGGAAGCATCCAGGGGGGCAAAATAAGTCCTCTTGGCTACTGAAAGCCCTCCTTCCTTCCTTGGGCATCTTGCAGGGGGGCAAAATAAGTCCTCTTGCCCTCTGAAAGCCCTAGTTCCTTCCTTCGGCAGCTTGAAGGGGGGTAAAATAAGTACTCTTGGCCACTCAAAGCCCTCGTTCCTTCCTTGGGCAGCTTCCAGGGGGCAAAATCAGTCCGCCCCGCCACTCAAAGCCCTCGTTCCCTCCTAGGGCAGCTTACAGGGGGGCAAAGCAAGTCCTTTTGGCCACAGAAAGCGTACATTCCTTTCCTGGAAAGATTCCAGGGGAGAAAAAAAAGTCCTCCTGGGCACTGAAAGCCCTCATTGCTTCCTTGGGCACCTTCTAGGGGGGCAAAATAAGTCCTTTTGGCCACTGAAAGCCCTCCTTCCTTCCTTGGGAAGCTTCCAGGGGGGCAAAATTAGTCCTCTTGGCCTCTGAAAGCCCTCCTTCCTTCCCTGGGAAGCTTCAAGGGGGGCAAAAAAAGTATTCTTGGCCACTGAAAGCCCTCGCTCCTTCCTTGGGCAGCGTCCAGGGGAGCAAAATCAGTCCTCCTCGCCACTCAAAGCCCTCGTTCCTTCCTTCGGCACCTTCGAGGGGGGCAAAATAAGTCCTCTTGGTCACTGAAAGCCCTCGTTCCTTCCTTGGGATGCTTCCAGGGAGGCAAATAAAAGTCCTCTTGGACACTGAAAGCCCTCGTTCCTTCCTTTGGCAGCTTCCAGGGGGGCAAAATAAGTCCTCTTGGACACTGAAAGCCCTCGTTCCTTCCTTACGCAGCTTCCAGGGGGACAAAATAAGACCTCTTGGCCACTGAAAGCCATCGTTCCTTACTTCGGAAGCTTCCAGCGGGGCAAAATAAGTCCTAGTGGCAACTGAAAGCCCTCGTTCCTTCCTTGGGAAGCATCCACGGGGCAAAATAAGTCCTCTTGGCCACTTAAAGCCCTGCTACCTTCCTTGGGCAGCTTCCAGGGGGGCAAAATAAGTCCTCTTGGCCTCTGAAAGCCCTCGTTCCTTCCTTCGGGAGCTTCCAGGGGGGCAAAAAAAGTACTCTTGGCGATTGAAAGCCCTCCTTCCTTCCTTGGGCAGCTTCCAGGTCGGCAAAATAAGTCCTCTTGGTCACTGAAAGTCCTGGTTCCTTCATTGGGCAGCATCCAGGGGTGCAAAATAAGTCCTTGTGGCCACGGAAAGCCCTCCTTGCTTCCTTGGGCAGCTTCCAGGGGGGAAAAATAAGTCCTCTTGGCCACTCAAAGCCCTCGTTCCTTCCTTCGGGAGCTTCCAGGGGGGCAAAATGAGTCCTCTTTCCAACTGTAAGCCCTCGTTCCTTCGGCAGCTTTCAGGGAGGCAAAATGAGTCCTATTATCCACTGAAAGCACTCGTTCCTTACTTCGGCAACTTCCAGGGGGGCAGAATAAGTCCTCTTGGCCAATGAAAGCCCTCGTTCCTTCCTAGGGCAGCTTCCAGGGGGGCAAAACAAGTCCTTTTGGCCACAGAAAGCGTACATTCCTTTCCTGGAAAGATTCCATGGGATAAGAATAAGTCCTCTTGGGCACTGAAAGCCCACATTGCTTCCTTGGGCAGCTTCCAGGGGGGCAAAATAAGTCCTTTTGGTCACTGAAAGTCCTCCTTCCTACCTTGGGCAGCTTCCAGGGGGGCAAAATAAGTCCTCTTGGCCTCTGAAAGCCCTAGTTCCTTCCTTCGGTAGCTTCCAGGAGGGCAAAATAAGTCCTCTGGACCATTTAAAACCCTCGTTCCTTTCTTGGCCAGCTTCCGGGGGGCAAAACAGGCTTCCTCGCCACTCAAAGCCCTCATTCCTTCCTTGGGTACCTTCCAGGGGGGCAAAATAAGTCCTCTTGGCCACTGAAAGCCCTCATTCCTTACTTGGGCAGCTTCCAAGAAGGTAAAATAAAACCTTGTGCCAACTGAAAGCCCTCGTTGCTTCCTCGGACAGCTTCCAGGGGGGCAAAATAAGTCCTCTTGGCCACTAAAAGCCCTCGTTCCTTCCTTGGGCAGCTTCTGGGGGGGGGAAACGAGTCCTCTAGGCCACTGAAAGCCCTCCTTCCTTCCTTGGGAAGCTTCCAGGGGGCAAAATAAGTACTCTTGGCCACTGAAAGCCCTCGTTCCTTCCTTGAGCAGCTTCTAGGAGGGCAAAATGAGTCCTCTAGGCCACTGAAAGCCCTCCTTACTTACTTGGGAAGCTTCCAGGGGGGAAAAATAAGTCCTCTCGGCCACTCAAAGCCATCGTTCCTTCCTTGGGAAGCTTCAAGGGGGGCAAAATAAGTCCTCTTAGACACTGAAAGCCCTCGTTCCTTCCTTCGGCAGCTTCGAGGAGGGCAAAATTGTCCTCTTGGCCACTGATAGCCCTCGTTCCTTCTTTGGGCAGCTTCCAGGGGGGCAAAATAAGTCCTCTTGGCCACTGAAAGCCATCGTTGCTTCCTTAGGAAGCTTCCAGGGGGGCAAAATAAGTCCGAGTTGCAACTGAAAGCCCTCGTTCCTTCCTGGGGAAGCATCCAGGGGGCAAAATAAGTCCTCTTGGCCACTGAAAGCCCTCGTTCCTTCCTTTGGCAGCTTCCAGGGGGGCAAAATAAGTCCTTTTGGCCACTAAAAGCCCTCGTTCCTTCCTTGGGCAGTTTCCAGTGGGGCAAAATAAGTCCTTTGGCCACTGAAAGCCCTCGTTCCTTCCTTGGGGAGCTTCCAGGGGGGCAAAATAAGTCCTCTTGGCGACTGAAAGCCCTGGTTCCTTCATTGGGCAGTGTCCATGGGGGCAAAATAAGTCCTTCTGGCAACGGAAAGCCCTCGTTCCTTCCTTGGGCAGCTTCCGGGGGGGGAAATGAGTCCTCTAGGCCACTGAAAGCCCTCCTTCCTTCCTTGGGAAGCTTCCAGGGGGGCAAAATAAGTCCTCTTGGCCACTGAAAGCCCTCGTTCCTTCCTTGGGTAGCTTCCAGGAGGGCAAAATGAGTCCTATAGGCCACTCAAAGCCCTCCTTGCTTCCTTGGGCAGCTTCCAGGGGGGCAAAAGAAGTCCTCTCGGCCAATCAAAGCCCTCGTTCCTTCCTTGGGGAGCTTCCAGGGAGGGAAAATGAGTCCTCTTTCCAACTGAAAGTCCTCGTTCCTTCCTTAGGCTGCATTCAGGGAGGAAAAATGAGTCCTGTAGTCCACTGAAAGCCCTCGTTCCTTACTTCGGCAACTTCCAGGGGGGCAGAAGAAGTCCTCTTGGCCACTGAAAGCCCTCGTTCCTTCCTAGGGCAGCTTCCAGGGGGGCAAAACAAGTCCTTTTGGCAACAGAAAGAGTACATTCCTTTCCTGGAAAGATTCCAGGGGAGAAAAATAAGTCCTCTTCGGCACTGAAAGCCCTCCTTCCTTCCTTAGGCAGCTTCCAGGGGGGAAAAATAAGTCCTCTTGGCAAATGAAAGCCCTCGTTCCTTCCTTGGGGAGCATCCAGGGGGGCACAATAAGTCCTCTTGGCAACTGAAAGCCCTCGTTGCTTCCTTGGACAGCTTCGAGGGGGGCAAAATAAGTCCTATTGGCCACTGAAAGCCCTCGTTCCTTCCTTGGGCAGCTTCCGGAGGGGGGAAATGAGTCCTCTAAGCCACTCAAAGCCCTCCTTCCTTCCTTGGGAAGCTTCCAGGGGGGCAAAATAAGTCCCCTTGGCCACTTAAAGCCCTCGTTCCTTCCTTGGAGAGCTTCCAGGGGGGCAAAATGAGTCCTCTTACCTACTGAAAGACCGCCTTACTTCCTAGGGTAGCTTCCAGGGAGGCAAAATAAGTCCTCTTGGAAATTGAAAACCCTCATGGCTTCCTTGGGGAGCTTCCAGGGGGGCAAAATAAGTCCTCTTGGCCACTGAAAGTCCTGGTTCCTTCATTGGGCAGTGTCCATGGGGGCAAAATAAGTCCTTGTGGCCACGGAAAGCCCTCCTTGCTTCCTTGGGCAGCTTCCAGGGGGTAAAATAAGTCCTCTTGGACACTGAAAGCCATCGTTGCTTCCCTGGGAAGCTTCCAGGGGGGCAAGATAAGTCCTCTTGGGCACTGAAAGCCCTCGTTCCTTCCTTGGGCAGCTTCGAGGAAGGCAAAATAAGTCCTCTTGGCCACTGAAAACCATCGTTGCTTCCTTCCGAACCTTCCAGGGGGGCAAAATAAGTCCGAGTTGCAACTGAAAGCCCTCGTTCCTTCCTTGGGAAGCATCCAGGGGGCAAAATAAGTCCTCTTGGCAACTGAAAGCCCTCGTTCCTTCCTTGGGGAGCTTCCAGGGCGGCACAATAAGTCCTCTTGGACACTGAAAGCCCTGGATTCTTCATTGGGCAGCGTCCATGGGGGAAAAATAAGTCCTCGTGACCACGGAAAGACCTCGTTCCTTCCTTGGGCAGCTTCCAGGGGGGCAAGAGAAGTCCTCTTGGCCACTGAAAGCCATCGTTGCTTCCCTGGGAAGTTTCCAGGGGGGCAAAATAACTCCTCTTTGCCACTGAAAGCCTTCCTACCTTCCTTGGGCAGTTTCCAGGGGGGCAAAATAAGTCCTCTTGACCACTGAAAGCCCTCCTTCCTTCCTTGGGCAGCTTCCAGGGGTGAAAAATAAGTCCTCTAGGCCACTGAAAACCCTCATTTCTTCCTTCGGCAGATTTCAGGGGGGCAAAATAAGTCCTCTTGGCTACTGAAAGCCTTCGTTCCTTCCTTGGGCACCTTCCAGAGGGGTAAAATAAGTCCTCTTGGCCACTGAAAAGCCTTATTGCTTCCTTGGGCAGCTTCCAGGGGGGCAAAATAAGTCCTCTTGCCCAATGAAAGCCTTCGTTCCTTCCTTGGGCAGATTCCAGGAGGACAAAATAAGTCCTCTTCGCCACTGAAAGCCCTCATTCCTTCCAAGGGAAGCATCCAGGGGCGCAAAATAAGTCCTTGCGGCAGCTGAAAGCCCTCATTCCTTCCTTGGGGAGCTTCCAGGGGGGTAAAATAATTCTTCTTCGCCACGGGAAGCCCTCGTTGCTTCCTTCGGTAGATTCCAGGGGGGCAAAATAAGTCCTCTTGGACACTGAAAGCCGTCGTTCCTTCCTTGGGCAGCTTCTAGGAGGGCAAAATAACTACTCTTGGACAATGAAAGCCCTCGTTCCTTTCATCGGAAGCTTCGAAGGGGGCAAAATAACTCCTCTTGCCCACTGAAAGCCCTCGTTCCTTCCTTGGGCAGATACCAGGGGGGAAAAATAAGTCCTCTTGGACAATGAAAGCCATCGTTGCTTCCTTGGCAAGCTTCCAGGGGGGCAAAATAAGTCCTAGTGGCAACTGAAAGCCCTAGTTCCTTCCTTGGGAAGCTTCCAGGGGGGCAAAATAAGTCCTCTTCGCTACTGAAAGCCTTCCTACC
Organism: Cyclura pinguis; assembly: GCA_030412105.1. Taxonomy (NCBI): domain Eukaryota; kingdom Metazoa; phylum Chordata; class Lepidosauria; order Squamata; family Iguanidae; genus Cyclura; species Cyclura pinguis. The sequence goes on from CM059600.1 coordinate 5,586,103, forward strand.
TTCCTTGGGCAGCTTCCAGGGGGGCAAAATGAGTCCTCTTGGCGACTGAAAGCCCTCCTTCTTCCTTGTGCAGCTTCCAGGGGGGCAAAATAAGTCCTCTTGGCCACTGAAAACTCTCATTGCATCCTTGGGCAGCTTCCAGGGGGGCAAAATAAGTCCTTTTGGCCACTGAAAGCCTTCGTTCCTTCCTTGGGCACCTTTCAGAGGGGCAAAATAAGTCCTCTTGGCCACTGAAAACCCTTATTGCTTCTTTGGGCAGCTTCCAGAGGGGCAAAATCAGTCCTTCTCGCCACTCAAAGCCCTCGTTCCTTCCTTGGGGACCTTCGAGGCGGGCAAAATTAGTCCTCTTGGACACTGAAAGCCGTCGTTCCTTCCTTGGGCAGCTTCCAGGGGGGCAAAATAAGTCCTCTTGGACACTGAAAGCCCTCATTCCTTCCTTCGGAAGCTTCCAGGGGGGCAAAATAAGTCCTAGTGGCAACTGAAAGCCCTCGTTCCTTCCTTGGGAAGTATCCAGGGGGCAAAATGACACCCATTGGCCACTGAAAGCCCTAGTTCCTTCCTTCCGCAGCTTTCACGGGGGCAAAATAAGTACTCTTGGACACTGAAAGCCCTCGTTCCTTCCTTCGGTAGCTTCCACGGGGGCAAAATAAGTCCTCTTGGCCACTGAAAGCCCTCACTCCTTCCTTTGGCAGCTTCCAAGGGGCCAAATAAGTCCTCTTGGCCACTGAAAGCACTGGTTTCTTCATTGGGCAGCGTCCATGGGGGCAAAATAAGTCCTTGTGGCCACGCAAAGCCCTCGTTCCTTCCGTGGGCAGCTTCCAGGGGGACAAAATAAGTCCTCTTACCTACTGAAAGACCGCCTTACTTCCTTGGGTAGCTTCCAGGGAGGCAAAATAAGTCCTCTTGGAAATTGAAAACCCTCATGGCTTCCTTGGGGAGCTTCCAGGGGGGCAAAATAAGTCCTCTTGGCCACTGAAAGCCCTCCTTCCTTCCTTGGACAGCTTCCAGGGGGGCAAAATAAGTCCTCTTCGCCTCTGAAAGCCCTAGTTCCTTCCTTCGGAAGCTTCCAGGGGCGCAAAATAAGTCCTCTTGGCCACTCAAAGCCCTCTTTCATTCCTTGGGCAGCTTCCAGGGGCGCAACATTAGTCCTCTTGGCCACTGAAAATCCTCGTTCCTTTCTTGGGCAACTAACAAGGAGACAAAAAGAGTCCTATTGGTCAATAAAAGCCCTGGTTCCTTCCTTCGGCAGCTTCCAGGGGGGCAAAATAAGTCCTCTTGGCCACAGAAAGCCCTCCTTCCTTCCATGGGCAGCTTGCAGGAGGGCAAAATAAGTCCTCTTGGCCTCTCAAAGCCCTAGTTCCTTCCTTCGGCAGCTTCAAGGGGGGCAAAATAAGTACTCTTGGCCACTGAAAGCCCTCGTTCCTTCCTTGGGCAGCTTCCACGGGGCAAAATCAGTCCTCCTCGCCACTCAAAGCCCTCGTTCCTTCCTTGGGCACCTTCAAGGTGGGCAAAATAAGTACTCTTGGCCACTGAAAGCCCTCGTTCCTTCCTTGGGCAGCTTCCACGGGGCAAAATCTGTCCTCCTCGCCACTCAAAGCCCTTGTTCCTTCCTTGGGCACCTTCAAGGGGGGCAAAAGAAGTCCTCTTGGACACAGAAAGCCCTCGTTCCTTCCTTGGGAAGCTTCCAGGGGGGCGAAATAAGTCCTCTTGGGCACTGAAAGCCCTCGTTCCGTCCTTTGGCAGCTTCGAGGAGGGCAAAATAAGTCCTCTTGGCCACTGAAAACCATCGTTGCTTCCTTCCGAACCTTCCAGGGGGGCAAAATAAGTCCGAGTTGCAACTGAAAGCCCTCGTTCCTTCCTTGGGAAGCATCCAGGGGGCAAAATAAGTCCTCTTGGCAACTGAAAGCCCTCGTTCCTTCCTTGGGGAGCTTCCAGGGGGACACAAAAAGTCCTCTTGGACACTGAAAGCCCTGGATTCTTCATTGGGAAGCGTCCATGGGGGAAAAATAAGTCCTCGTGGCCACCGAAAGCCCTCGTTCCTTCCTTGGGTAGCTTCCAGGGGGGCAAAATAAGTCCTCTAGGCCACTGAAAGCCATCGTTCCTTCCTTGGGAAGCTTCCAGGGGGGCAAAATAAGTCCTCTTCGCTACTGAAAGCCTTCCTACCTTCCTTGGGCAGCTTCCAGGGGGGCAAAATGAGTCCTCTTGGCCACTGAAAGCCCTCCTACCTCCTTGGGCAGCTTCCAGGGGGGCAAAATAAGTCCTCTTGGCCACTGAAAACCCTCATTGCATCCTTGGGCAGCTTCCAGGGGGGCAAAATAAGTCCTTTTGGCCTCTGAAAGCCTTCGTTATTTCCTTGGGAACTTCCAGGGGGGCAAAATAAGTCCTCTTGGCCACTGAAAACCCTTATTGCTTCTTTGGACAGCTTCCATGGGGGCAAAATCAGTCCTTCTCGCCACTCAAAGCCCTCGTTCCTTCCTTGGGGACCTTCGAGGCGGGCAAAATTAGTCCTCTTGGACACTGAAAGCCGTCGTTCCTTCCTTGGGCAGCTTCCAGGGGGGCAAAATAAGACCTCTTGGACACTGAAAGCCCTCGTTCCTTCCTTCGGAAGCTTCCAGGGGGGCAAAATAAGTCCTAGTGGCAACTGAAAGCCCTCGTTCCTTCCTTGGGAAGTATCCAGGGGGCAAAATGACACCCCTTGGCCATTGAAAGCCCTAGTTCCTTCCTTCTGCAGCTTTCACGGGGGCAAAATAAGTACTCTTGGCCACTGAAAGCCCTCCTTCCTCCTTGGGCAGCTTCCAGGGGGGCAAAATAAGTCCTCTTGGCCACTGAAAACCCTCATTGCATCCTTGGGCAGCTTCCAGGGGGGCAAAATAAGTCCTTTTGGCCACTGAAAGCCCTCCTTCCTTCCTTGGGCAGCTTCCAGGGGTGAAAAATAAGTCCTCTAGGCCACTGAAAACCCTCATTTCCTCCTTGGGCAGATTTCAGGGGGGCAAAATAAGTCCTCTTGGCTACTGAAAGTCTTCGTTCCTTCCTTGGGCAGCTTCCAGGGGGGTAAAATAAGTCCTCTTGGCCACTGAAAGCCCTCCTTCCTTCCTTGGGCAGCTTCCAGGGGTGAAAAATAAGTCCTCTAGGCCACTGAAAACCCTCATTTCCTCCTTGGGCAGATTTCAGGGGGGCAAAATAAGTCCTCTTGGCCAATGAAAGCCTTCGTTCCTTCCTTGGGCAGATTCCATGAGGGCAAAATAAGTCCTCTTCGCCACTGAAAGCCCTCATTCCTTCCAAGGGAAGCATCCAGGGGCGCAAAATAAGTCCTTGCGGCAGCTAAAAGCCCTCATTCCTTCCTTGGGGAGCTTCCAGGGGGGTAAAATAATTCTTCTTCGCCACTGGAAGCCCTCGTTGCTTCCTTCGGCAGATTCCAGGGGGGCAAAATAAGTCCTCTTGGACACTGAAGGCCGTCGTTCCTTCCTTGGGCAGCTTCTAGGAGGGCAAAATAACTACTCTTGGACAATGAAAGCCCTCGTTCCTTCCATCGGCAGCTTCGAGGGGGGCAAAATAAGTCCTCTTAGCCTCTGAAAGCCCTAGTTTCTTTCTTCGGAAGCTTCCAGGGGGGCAAAATAAGTCCTCTTGGACACTCAAAGCCCCCTATCATTCCTTGGGTAGCTTCCAGGGGCGCAAAATTAGTCCTCTCGGCCAATGAAAACCCTCGTTCCTTCCTTGGGCACGTTCCATGGGGGAAAAATAAGTCCTCTTGGCGACTGAAAGCCCTCGTTCCTTCTTTCGGCAACTACCAGGGAGACAAAAAGAGTCCTATTGGCCAATAAAAGCCCTGGTTCCTTCCTTCGGCAGCATCAAGGGGGGCAAAATAAGTCCTCTTGGCGACTGAAAGCGCTCGTTCCTTCCTTGGGCAGCTTCCAGGAGGGCAAAATAAGTCCTTCAGGGAAATGAAAGCCTTCGTTCCTTCCTTGGGCAGCTTCCACGGGGGCAAAATAAGTCCTCTTGGCGACTGAAAGCTCTCCTTCGTTCCTTGGGCAGCTTGCAGGGGGGCAAAATAAGTCCTCTTGGCCTCTTAAAGCCCTAGTTCCTTCCTTCGGCAGCTTCAAGGGGCGCAAAATAGGTACTCTTGGCCACTGAAAGCCCTCCTTGCTTCCTTGGGCAGCTTTCAGGGGGGAAAAATAAGTCCTCTCGGCCACTCAAAGCCCTCGTTCCTTCCTTGGGAAGCTTCCAGGGGGGCAAAATAAGTCCTCTTGGCCTCTGAAAGCCCTAGTTCCTTCCTTCGGCAGCTTCAAGGGGGGCAAAATAAGTACTCTTGGCCACTGAAAGCCCTTGTTCCTTCCTTGGGCAGCTTCCAGGGGGCAAAATCAGTCCTCCTCGCCACTCAAAGCCCTGGTTCCTTCCTTGGGCACCTTCGAGGGGGGCAAAATAAGTCCTCTTGTACACTGAAAGCCCTCGTTCCTTCCTTGGGAAGCTTCCGGGGGGCAAAATAAGTCCTCTTGGCCTCCGAAAGCCCTAGTTCCTTCCTTCGGCAGCTTCCAGGGGGGCAAAATAAGTCCTCTTGGCCACTGAAAGCCTTCGTTCCTTCCTTGGGCAGCTTCCAGGGGGGCAAAATAAGTCCTCTTGGCCACTGAAAGCACTCCTTCCTTCCATGGGCAGCTTGCAGGGGGGCAAAATAAGTACTCTTGGCCTCTGAAAGCCCTAGTTCCTTCCTTCGGCAGCTTCCAGGGGGGCAAAATAAGTACTCTTGGCCACTGAAAGCCCTCGTTCCTTCCTTGGGCAGCTTCCAGGGGGGCAAAATAAGTCCTAGTGGAAACTGAAAGCCCTCGTTCCTTCCTTCCGCAGCTTTCACGGGGGCAAAATAAGTACTCTTGGCCACTGTAAGCCCTCGTTCCTTCCTTCGGCAGCTTCCAGGGGGGCAAAATAAGTCCTCTTGGCCACTGAAAGCCCTCATTCCTTCCTTGGGCAGCTTCCGGGGGGCAAAATAAGTCCTCTTGAACACTGAGAGCCCTCCTTCCTTCCTTGGGCAGCTTCCAGGGGGGCAAAATAAGTCCTCTTGGCCACTGAATGCCCTGGTTCCTTCCTTGGGCAGCGTCCATGGGGGCAAAATAAGTCCTTGTGGCCACGCAAAGCCCTCGTTCCTTCCATGGGCAGCTTCCAGGGAGGCAAAATAAGTCCTCTTACCTACTGAAAGACCGCCTTACTTCCTTGGGTAGCTTCCAGGGAGGCAAAATAAGTCCTCTTGAAAATTGAAAACCCTCATGGCTTCCTTGGGGAGCTTCCAGGGGGGCAAAATAAGTCCTCTTGGCCACTGAAAGCCCTGGTTCCTTCATTGGGGAGTGTCCATGGGGGCAAAATAAGTCCTTGTGGGCACAGAAAGCCCTCCTTGCTTCCTTGGGCAGCTTCCAGGGAGTAAAATAAGTCCTCTTGGCCAATGAAAGCCTTCGTTCCTTCCTTGGGCAGATTCCATGAGGGCAAAATAAGTCCTCTTCGCCACTGAAAGCCCTCATTCCTTCCAAGGGAAGCATCCAGGGGCGCAAAATAAGTCCTTGCGGCAGCTAAAAGCCCTCATTCCTTCCTTGGGGAGCTTCCAGGGGGGTAAAATAATTCTTCTTCGCCACTGGAAGCCCTCGTTGCTTCCTTCGGCAGATTCCAGGGGGGCAAAATAAGTCCTCTTGGACACTGAAGGCCGTCGTTCCTTCCTTGGGCAGCTTCTAGGAGGGCAAAATAACTACTCTTGGACAATGAAAGCCCTCGTTCCTTCCATCGGCAGCTTCGAGGGGGGCAAAATAAGTCCTCTTAGCCTCTGAAAGCCCTAGTTTCTTTCTTCGGAAGCTTCCAGGGGGGCAAAATAAGTCCTCTTGGACACTCAAAGCCCCCTATCATTCCTTGGGTAGCTTCCAGGGGCGCAAAATTAGTCCTCTCGGCCAATGAAAACCCTCGTTCCTTCCTTGGGCACGTTCCATGGGGGAAAAATAAGTCCTCTTGGCGACTGAAAGCCCTCGTTCCTTCTTTCGGCAACTACCAGGGAGACAAAAAGAGTCCTATTGGCCAATAAAAGCCCTGGTTCCTTCCTTCGGCAGCATCAAGGGGGGCAAAATAAGTCCTCTTGGCGACTGAAGGCGCTCGTTCCTTCCTTGGGCAGCTTCCAGGAGGGCAAAATAAGTCCTTCAGGGAAATGAAAGCCTTCGTTCCTTCCTTGGGCAGCTTCCACGGGGGCAAAATAAGTCCTCTTGGCGACTGAAAGCTCTCCTTCGTTCCTTGGGCAGCTTGCAGGGGGGCAAAATAAGTCCTCTTGGCCTCTTAAAGCCCTAGTTCCTTCCTTCGGCAGCTTCAAGGGGCGCAAAATAGGTACTCTTGGCCACTGAAAGCCCTCCTTGCTTCCTTGGGCAGCTTTCAGGGGGGAAAAATAAGTCCTCTCGGCCACTCAAAGCCCTCGTTCCTTCCTTGGGAAGCTTCCAGGGGGGCAAAATAAGTCCTCTTGGCCTCTGAAAGCCCTAGTTCCTTCCTTCGGCAGCTTCAAGGGGGGCAAAATAAGTACTCTTGGCCACTGAAAGCCCTTGTTCCTTCCTTGGGCAGCTTCCAGGGGGCAAAATCAGTCCTCCTCGCCACTCAAAGCCCTGGTTCCTTCCTTGGGCACCTTCGAGAGGGGCAAAATAAGTCCTCTTGTACACTGAAAGCCCTCGTTCCTTCCTTGGGAAGCTTCCGGGGGGCAAAATAAGTCCTCTTGGCCTCCGAAAGCCCTAGTTCCTTCCTTCGGCAGCTTCCACGGGGGCAAAATAAGTCCTCTTGGCCACTGAAAGCCTTCGTTCCTTCCTTGGGCAGCTAACAGGGGGGCAAAATAAGTCCTCTTGGCCACTGAAAGCACTCCTTCCTTCCATGGGCAGCTTGCAGGGGGGCAAAATAAGTACTCTTGGCCTCTGAAAGCCCTAGTTCCTTCCTTCGGCAGCTTCAAGGGGGGCAAAATAAGTACTCTTGGCCACTGAAAGCCCTCGTTCCTTCCTTGCGCAGCTTCCAGGGGGGCAAAATAAGTCCTAGTGGAAACTGAAAGCCCTCGTTCCTTCCTTCCGCAGCTTTCACGGGGGCAAAATAAGTACTCTTGGCCACTGTAAGCCCTCGTTCCTTCCTTCGGCAGCTTCCAGGGGGGCAAAATAAGTCCTCTTGGCCACTGAAAGCCCTCATTCCTTCCTTGGGCAGCTTCCGGGGGGCAAAATAAGTCCTCTTGAACACTGAAAGCCCTCCTTCCTTCCTTGGGCAGCTTCCAGGGGGGCAAAATAAGTCCTCTTGGCCACTGAATGCCCTGGTTCCTTCCTTGGGCAGCGTCCATGGGGGCAAAATAAGTCCTTGTGGCCACGCAAAGCCCTCGTTCCTTCCATGGGCAGCTTCCAGGGAGGCAAAATAAGTCCTCTTACCTACTGAAAGACCGCCTTACTTCCTTGGGTAGCTTCCAGGGAGGCAAAATAAGTCCTCTTTCAAATTGAAAACCCTCATGGCTTCCTTGGGGAGCTTCCAGGGGGGCAAAATAAGTCCTCTTGGCCACTGAAAGCCCTGGTTCCTTCATTGGGGAGTGTCCATGGGGGCAAAATAAGTCCTTGTGGGCACAGAAAGCCCTCCTTGCTTCCTTGGGCAGCTTCCAGGGGGTAAAATAAGTCCTCTTGGCCACTGAAAGCCCTCCTTCCTTCTTTGGGCAGCTTCCAGGGGGGCAAAATAAGTCCTCTTCGCCTCTGAAAGCCCTAGTTCCTTCCTTCGGAAGCTTCCAGTTGGGCAAAATAAGTCCTCTTGGCCACTCAAAGCCCTCTTTCATTCCTTGGGTAGCTTAAAGGGGCGCAAAATTACTCCTCTTGCCCACTGAAAATCGTCGTTCCTTCCTTCGGCAACTACCAAGGAGACAAAAAGAGTCCTATTGGTGAATAAAAGCCCCGGTTCCTTCCTTGGGCAGCTTCCAGGGGGGCAAAATAAGTCCTCTCGGCCACTGAAAGCCCTCGTTCCTTCCCAGGGCAGCTTCCAGGAGGGCAAAACAAGTCCTTCAGGGAAATGAAAGCCTTCGTTCCTTCCTTGGGCAGCTTCCAGGGGGGCAAAATAAGTCCTCTTGGCCACTGAAAGCCCTCCTTCACTCCATGGGCAGCTTGCAGGGGGGCAAAATAAGTACTCCTGGCCTCTGAAAGCCCTAGTTCCTTCCTTCAGCAGCTTCAAGGGGGGCAAAATAAGTACTCTTGGCTACTGAAAGACCTCGTTCCTTCCTTGGGCAGCTTCCACGGGGCAAAATCAGTCCTCCTCGCCACTCAAAGCGCTGGTTCCTTCCTTGGGCACCTTCAAGGGGGGCAAAATAAGTACTCTTGGCAACTGAAAGCCCTCGTTCCTTCCTTGGGCAGCTTCCACGGGGCAAAATCAGACCTCCTCGCCACTCAAAGTCCTCGTTCCTTCCTTGGGCACCTTCAAGGGGGGCAAAATAAGTCCTCTTGGACACAGAAAGTCCTCGTTCCTTCCTTGGGAAGCTTCCAGGGGGGCAAAATAAGTCCTCTTGGGCACTGAAAGCCCTCGTTCCGTCCTTTGGCAGCTTCGAGGAGGGCAAAATAAGTCCTCTTGGCCACAGAAAACCATCGTTGCCTCCTTCCGAACCTTCGAGGGGGGCAAAATAAGTCTGAGTTGCAACTGAAAGCCCTCGTTCCTAACTTGGGAAGCATCCAGGGGGCAAAATAAGTCCTCTTGGCAACTGAAAGCCCTCGTTCCTTCCTTGGGGAGCTTCCAGGGCGGCACAATAAGTCCTCTTGGACACTGAAAGCCCTGGATTCTTCATTGGGCAGCGTCCATGGGGGAAAAATAAGTCTTCGTGGCCACGGAAAGCCCTCGTTCCTTCCTTGGGCAGCTTCCAGGGGGGCAAAATAAGTCCTCTTGGCCACTGAAAGCCATCGTTCCTTCCTTGGGAAGCTTCCAGGGGGGCAAAATAACTCCTCTTTGCACACTGAAAGCCTTCCTACCTTCCTTGGGCAGATTCCAGGGGGGCAAAATAAGTCCTCTTGACCACTGAAAACCCTCCTTCCTTCCATGGGCCGCTTCCAGGGGGGCAAAATAAGTCCTCTTGGCCTCTGAAAGCCCTCGTTCCTTCCTTCGGGAGCTTCCAGGGGGGCAAAAAAAGTACTCTTGGCGATTGAAAGCCCTCCTTCCTTCCTTGGGCAGCTTCCGGGGGGGGAAATAAGACCTCTTGGCCACTGAAAGCCCTCCTTCCTTCCTTGGGCAGCTTCCAGGGGGGCAAAATAAGTCCTCTTGGCCACTAAAAGACCTCGTTCCTTCCTTAGGCAGTTTCCAGGGGGCCAAATTAAGTCCTCTTGGCCACTGAAAGCCCTCGTTCCTTCCTTGGGCAGCTTCCAGGGTGGCAAAATAAGTCCTCTTGGCCACTGAAAGTCCTGGTTCCTTCATTGGGCAGCGTCCAGGGGGGCAAAATAAGTCCTTGTGGCCACGGACAGCCCTCCTTGCTTCCTTGGGCAGCTTCCAGGGGGGGAAAATAAGTCCTCTTGGCCACTCAAAGCCCTCGTTCCTTCCTTCGGGAGCTTCCAGGGGGGCAAAATGAGTCCTCTTTCCAACTGAAAGCCCTCGTTCCTTCCATCGGCAGCTTTCAGGGAGGCAAAATGAGTCCTATTGTCCACTGAAAGCACTCGTTCCTTACTTCGGCAACTTCCAGGGGGGCAGAATAAGTCCTCTTGGCCAATGAAAGCCCTCGTTCCTTCCTAGGGCAGCTTCCAGGGGGGCAAAACAAGTCCTTTTGGCCACAGAAAGCGTACATTCCTTTCCTGGAAAGATTCCAGGGGATAAAAATAAGTCCTCCTGGGCACTGAAAGCCCTCATTGCTTCCTTGGGCAGCTTCCAGGGGGGCAAAATAAGTCCTTTTGGCCACTGAAAGCCCTCCTTCCTACCTTGGGCAGCTTCCAGGGGGGCAAAATAAGTCCTCTTGGCCTCTGAAAGCCCTAGTTCCTTCCTTCGGTAGCTTCCAGGAGGGTAAAATAAGTCCTCTGGGCCATTTAAAACCCTCGTTCCTTTCTTGGCCAGCTTCCAGGGGGGCAAAATCAGTCTTCCTCGCCACTCAAAGCACTCATTCCTTCCTTGGGTACCTTCGAGGGGGGCAAAACAAGTCCTCTTGGCCACTGAAAGCCCTCATTCCTTACTTGGGCAGCTTCCAAGAAGGTAAAATAAAACCTTGTGCCAACTGAAAGCCCTCGTTGCTTCCTCGGACAGCTTCCGGGGGGGCAAAATAAGTCCTCTTGGCCACTGAAAGCCATCGTTCCTTCCTTGGGCAGCTTCCAGGGGGGCAAAAGAACTACTCTTGGCCACTGAAAGCCCTCGTTCCTTCCTTGGGCAGCTTCCAGGAGGGCAAAATGAGTCCTCTAGGACACTGAAAGCCCTCCTTACTTCCTTGGGAAGCTTCCAGGGGGGGGAAATAAGTCCTCTCGGCCACTCAAAGCCCTCGTTCTTTCCTTGGGGAAATTCCAGGGGGGGGAAATGAGTCCTCCTTCCAACTGAAAGCCCTCGTTCCTTCCTTCGGCAGCATTCAGGGAGGCAAAATGAGTCCTCTTGTCCACTCAAAGCCCTCGTTCCTTACTTCGGCAACTTCCAGGGGGGAAGAATAAGTCCTCTTGGCCACTGAAAGCCCTCGTTCCTTCCTAGGGAAGCTTCCAGGGGGGCAAAACAAGTCCTTTTGGCCACAGAAAGCGTACATTCCTTTCCTCGAAAGATTCCAGGGGAGAAAAATAAGTCCTCTTGGGCACTGAAAACCCTCCTTCCTTCCTTAGGAAGCTTCCAGGAGGGAAAAATAAGTCCTCTTGGCCTCTGAAAGCCCTAGTTCCTTCCTTCGGTAGCTTCAAGGGGGGCAGAATAACTCCTCTTGGCCACTGAAAGCCCTCGTTGCTTCCTTGGACAGCTACGAGGGGGGAAAAATAAGTCCCCTTGGCCACTTAAAGCTCTCGTTCCTTCCTTGGAGAGCTTCCAGGGGGGCAAACTGAGTTCTCTTTCAAACTGAAAGCCCTCGTTCCTTCCTTGGGCAGCTTCCAGGGGGGCAAAACAAGTCCTTTTGGCCACAGAAAGCGTACATTCCTTTCCTGGAAAGATTCCACGGGAGAAAAATAAGTCCTCTTGGGCACTGAAAGCCCTCCTTCCTTCGTTAGGCAGCTTCCAGGAGGGAAAAATAAGTCCTCTTGGCCTCTGAAAGCCCTAGTTCCTTCCTTCGGTAGCTTCAAGGGGGGCAGAATAAGTCCTCTTGGCCACTGAAAGCCCTCGTTGCTTCCTTGGACAGCTTCGAGGGGGAATAAATAAGTCCCCTTGGCCACTCAAAGCCCTCGTTCCTTCCTTGGAGAGCTTCCAGGGGGGCAAAATGAGTTCTCTTTCTAACTGAAAGCCCTCGTTCCATTCTTCGGCAGCATTCAGGGAGGCAAAATCAGTCCTCTTGTCCACTGAAAGCCCTCGTTCCTTACTTCGGCAACTTCCAGGGGGGCAGAATAAGTCCTCTTGGCCACTGAAAGCCCTCGTTCCTTCCTTGGGCAGGTCCAGGGGGGCAAAATCAGTCTTCCTAACCACTCAAAGCCCTCATTCCTTCCTCGGGCACCTTCCAGGGGGGCAAAACAAGTCCTCTTGGCCACTGAAAGCCCTCATTCCTTCCTTGGGCAGCTTCCAAGAAGGTATAATAAAACCTTGTGGCAACTGAAACTGCTTGTTCCTTTCTTCGGAAGCTTCCAGGGCGGCAAAATAAGTCCTCTTGGCCACTGAAAGCCCTCCTGCCTTCCTTGGGCAGCTTCCAGGGGGACAAAATCAGTCCTCTTAGCCTCTGAAAGCCATAGTTCCTTCCTTCGGAAGCTTCCACGGGGGCAAAATAAGTCCTCTTGGCCACGCAAATCCCTCTTTCATTCCTTGGGCAGCTTCCAGGGGCGCAAAATTAGTCCTCTCGGCCAATGAAAACCCTCGTTCCTTCCTTGGGCACGTTCCATGGGGGAAAAATAAGTCCTCTTGGCGACTGAAAGCCCTCGTTCCGTCTTTGGGCAACTACCAGGGAGACAAAAAGAGTCCTACTGGCCAATAAAAGCCCTGGTTCCTTCCTTCGGCAGCATCAAGGGGGGCAAAATAAGTCCTCTTGGCCACTGAAAGCCCTCGTTCCTTCCTTGGGCAGCTTCCAGGAGGGCAAAATAAGTCCTTCAGGGAAATGAAAGCCTTCGTTCCTTCCTTGGGCAGCTTCCAGGGGGGCAAAATAAGTCCTCTGGGCCACTGAAAGCCCTCGTTCCTTCCTTGGGCAGCTTCCACGGGGCAAAATCAGACCTCCTCGCCACTCAAAGTCCTCGTTCCTTCCTTGGGCACCTTCAAGGGGGGCAAAATAAGTCCTCTTGGACACAGAAATTCGTCGTTCCTTCCTTGGGAAGCTTCCAGGAGGGCAAAATAAGTCCTCTTGGGCACTGAAAGCCGTCGTTCCTTCCTTTGGCAGCTTCGAGGAGGGCAAAATAAGTCCTCTTGGCCACTGAAAACCATCGTTGCCTCCTTCCGAACCTTCGAGGGGGGCAAAATAAGTCTGAGTTGCAACTGAAAGCCCTCGTTCCTTCCTTGGGAAGCATCCAGGGGGCAAAATAAGTCCTCTTGGCAACTGAAAGCCCTCGTTCCTTCCTTGGGGAGCTTCCAGGGGGGCACAATAAGTCCTCTTGGACACTGAAAGCCCTGGATTCTTCATTGGGCAGCGTCCATGGGGGAAAAATAAGTCTTCGTGGCCACGGAAAGCCCTCGTTCCTTCCTTGGGCAGCTTCCAGGGGGGCAAAATAAGTCCTCTTGGCCACTGAAAGCCATCGTTGCTTCCTTGGGAAGCTTCCAGGGGGGCAAAATAACTCCTCTTTGCACACTGAAAGCCTTCCTACCTTCCTTGGGCAGATTCCAGGGGGGCAAAAAAAGTCCTCTTGACCACTGAAAACCCTCCTTCCTTCCATGGGCCGCTTCCAGGGGGGCAAAATAAGTCCTCTTGGCCTCTGAAAGCCCTCGTTCCTTCCTTCGGGAGCTTCCAGGGGGGCAAAAAAAGTACTCTTGGCGATTGAAAGCCCTCCTTCCTTCCTTGGGCAGCTTCCGGGGGGGGAAATAAGTCCTCTTGGCCACTGAAAGCCCTCCTTCCTTCCTTGGGCAGCGTCCAGGGGGGCAAAATAAGTCCTCTTGACCACTAAAAGACCTCGTTCCTTCCTTAGGCAGTTTCCAGGGGGGCAAAATAAGTCCTCTTGGCCACTGAAAGCCCTCGTTCCTTCCTTGGGCAGCTTCCAGGGTGGCAAAATAAGTCCTCTTGGCCACTGAAAGTCCTGGTTTCTTCATTGGGCAGCGTCCAGGGGGGCAAAATAAGTCCTTGTGGCCACGGAAAGCCCTCCTTGCTTCCTTGGGCAGCTTCCAGGGGGGAAAAATAAGTCCTCTTGGCCACTCAAAGCCCTCGTTCCTTCCTTCGGGAGCTTCCAGGGGGGCAAAATGAGTCCTCTTTCCAACTGAAAGCCCTCGTTCCTTCCATCGGCAGCTTTCAGGGAGGCAAAATGAGTCCTATTGTCCACTGAAAGCACTCGTTCCTTACTTCGGCAACTTCCAGGGGGGCAGAATAAGTCCTCTTGGCCAATGAAAGCCCTCGTTCCTTCCTAGGGCAGCTTCCAGGGGGGCAAAACAAGTCCTTTTGGCCACAGAAAGCGTACATTCCTTTCCTGGAAAGATTCCAGGGGATAAAAATAAGTCCTCCTGGGCACTGAAAGCCCTCATTGCTTCCTTGGGCAGCTTCCAGGGGGGCAAAATAAGTCCTTTTGGCCACTGAAAGCCCTCCTTCCTACCTTGGGCAGCTTCCAGGGGGGCAAAATAAGTCCTCTTGGCCTCTGAAAGCCCTAGTTCCTTCCTTCGGTAGCTTCCAGGAGGGTAAAATAAGTCCTCTGGGCCATTTAAAACCCTCGTTCCTTTCTTGGCCAGCTTCCAGGGGGGCAAAATCAGTCTTCCTCGCCACTCAAAGCACTCATTCCTTCCTTGGGTACCTTCGAGGGGGGCAAAACAAGTCCTCTTGGCCACTGAAAGCCCTCATTCCTTACTTGGGCAGCTTCCAAGAAGGTAAAATAAAACCTTGTGCCAACTGAAAGCCCTCGTTGCTTCCTCGGACAGCTTCCAGGGGGGGCAAAATAAGTCCTCTTGGCCACTGAAAGCCATCGTTCCTTCCTTGGGCAGCTTCCAGGGGGGCAAAAGAACTACTCTTGGCCACTGAAAGCCCTCGTTCCTTCCTTGGGCAGCTTCCAGGAGGGCAAAATGAGTCCTCTAGGACACTGAAAGCCCTCCTTACTTCCTTGGGAAGCTTCCAGGGGGGGGAAATAAGTCCTCTCGGCCACTCAAAGCCCTCGTTCTTTCCTTGGGGAAATTCCAGGGGGGGGAAATGAGTCCTCCTTCCAACTGAAAGCCCTCGTTCCTTCCTTCGGCAGCATTCAGGGAGGCAAAATGAGTCCTCTTGTCCACTCAAAGCCCTCGTTCCTTACTTCGGCAACTTCCAGGGGGGAAGAATAAGTCCTCTTGGCCACTGAAAGCCCTCGTTCCTTCCTAGGGAAGCTTCCAGGGGGGCAAAACAAGTCCTTTTGGCCACAGAAAGCGTACATTCCTTTCCTCGAAAGATTCCAGGGGAGAAAAATAAGTCCTCTTGGGCACTGAAAGCCCTCCTTCCTTCCTTAGGAAGCTTCCAGGAGGGAAAAATAAGTCCTCTTGGCCTCTGAAAGCCCTAGTTCCTTCCTTCGGTAGCTTCAAGGGGGGCAGAATAACTCCTCTTGGCCACTGAAAGCCCTCGTTGCTTCCTTGGACAGCTACGAGGGGGGAAAAATAAGTCCCCTTGGCCACTTAAAGCTCTCGTTCCTTCCTTGGAGAGCTTCCAGGGGGGCAAAATGAGTTCTCTTTCAAACTGAAAGCCCTCGTTCCTTCCTTGGGCAGCTTCCAGGGGGGCAAAACAAGTCCTTTTGGCCACAGAAAGCGTACATTCCTTTCCTGGAAAGATTCCACGGGAGAAAAATAAGTCCTCTTGGGCACTGAAAGCCCTCCTTCCTTCGTTAGGCAGCTTCCAGGAGGGAAAAATAAGTCCTCTTGGCCTCTGAAAGCCCTAGTTCCTTCCTTCGGTAGCTTCAAGGGGGGCAGAATAAGTCCTCTTGGCCACTGAAAGCCCTCGTTGCTTCCTTGGACAGCTTCGAGGGGGAATAAATAAGTCCCCTTGGCCACTCAAAGCCCTCGTTCCTTCCTTGGAGAGCTTCCAGGGGGGCAAAATGAGTTCTCTTTCTAACTGAAAGCCCTCGTTCCATCCTTCGGCAGCATTCAGGGAGGCAAAATCAGTCCTCTTGTCCACTGAAAGCCCTCGTTCCTTACTTCGGCAACTTCCAGGGGGGCAGAATAAGTCCTCTTGGCCACTGAAAGCCCTCGTTCCTTCCTTGGGCAGGTCCAGGGGGGCAAAATCAGTCTTCCTAACCACTCAAAGCCCTCATTCCTTCCTTGGGCACCTTCCAGGGGGGCAAAACAAGTCCTCTTGGCCACTGAAAGCCCTCATTCCTTCCTTGGGCAGCTTCCAAGAAGGTATAATAAAACCTTGTGGCAACTGAAACTGCTTGTTCCTTTCTTCGGAAGCTTCCAGGGCAGCAAAATAAGTCCTCTTGGCCACTGAAAGCCCTCCTGCCTTCCTTGGGCAGCTTCCAGGGGGACAAAATCAGTCCTCTTAGCCTCTGAAAGCCATAGTTCCTTCCTTCGGAAGCTTCCACGGGGGCAAAATAAGTCCTCTTGGCCACGCAAATCCCTCTTTCATTCCTTGGGCAGCTTCCAGGGGCGCAAAATTAGTCCTCTCGGCCAATGAAAACCCTCGTTCCTTCCTTGGGCACGTTCCATGGGGGAAAAATGAATCCTCTTGGCGACTGAAAGCCCTCCTTCCTTCTTTGGGCAGCTTCCAGGGGGGCAAAATAAGTCCTCTTCGCCTCTGAAAGCCGTAGTTCCTCCTTCGGAAGCTTCCAGGGGGGCAAAATAAGTCCTCTTGGCCACTCAAAGCCCTCTTTCATTCCTTGGGCAGCTTCCAGGGGCGCAACATTAGTCCTCTTGGCCACTGAAAATCCTCGTTCCTTCCTTGGGCAACTACCAAGGAGACAAAAAGAGTCCTATTGGTCAATAAAAGCCCAGGTTCCTTCCTTGGGCAGCTTCCAGGGGGGCAAAATAAGTCCTCTTGGCCACTGAAAGCCCTCGTTCCTTCCCAGAGCAGCTTCCAGGAGGGCAAAACAAGTCCTTCAGGGAAATGAAAGCCTTCGTTCCTTCCTTGGGCAGCTTCCAGGGGGGCAAAATAAGTCCTCTTATCCACTGAAGGCCCTTGTTCCTTCCTTGAGGAGCTTACGGAGGGGAAAATGAGTCCTCTTTCCGACTCAAACCCCTCGTTCCTTCCTTGGGGAGCTTCCAGGGGGGCAAAATCAGTCCTCTCGGCCACTGAAAGCCCTGGTTCCTTCATTGGGCAGTGTCCATGGGGGCAAAATAAGTCCTTGTGGCCACGGAAAGCCCTCCTTGCTTCCTTGGGCAGCTTCCAGGGGGTAAAATAAGTCCTCTTGGCCACTGAAAGCCCTCCTTCCTTCTTTGGGCAGCTTCCAGGGGGGCAAAATAAGTCCTCTTAGCCACTGAAAGGCCTCGTTCCTTTCTTCGGCAGCTTCCAGGGGGGCAAAATAAGTCTTCCTGGCCACTGAAAGCAATCGTTCCTTCCTTGGGCAGCTTCCAGGGGGGCAAGAAAAGTCCTATGGGCCACTGAAAGCCATGGTTCCTTCCTTGGGCAGCTTCTATGGCGGCAAAATAAGTCCTCTTCGCCACTCAAAGCCCTCATTGCTTTCTTGGGCAGCTCCCAGAGGGGCAAAATAAATCCTCTTGCCCACAGTAATCCCTCGTTCCTTCCTTGTGCAGTTTCCACGGGGGCAAAGAAAGTCCCCTTGGCCACTGAAAGCACTCGTTCACTCCTTGGACAGCTTGCAGGGGGGCAAAATAAGACCCCTTGGCCACTTAAAGCCCTCGTTCCTCCTTGGGCTTCTTCCAGGGAAGGAAAATAAGTCCTCTTGGCAACTAAAATCCCTCCCTCCTTCCTTAGGCAGCTTTCAGGGGGGCAGAATAAGTCCACGTGGCAACTGACAGCCCTCGATCCTTACTTGGGAGCTTCGAGGGGGGCAAAATAAGTCCCTTTGGCCACTAAAAGCGATCGTTCCTTCCTTGGGCAGCTTTCAGGGGGTTAGAAAAAGTCCTCTTCGCCACTCAAAGCTCCCGTTCCTTCCTTTGGCAGCTTCGAGGGCGGTAAAATAAGTCCTCTTGGCCACTGAAAGCAATCATTCGTTCCTTGGGCAGCTTCTAGAGGGGCAGAAAAAGTCCTCTTCGCCCCTGAAAGCCCTCGTTCCTTCCTTGGGCAGCTTCCAAGGCGGCAAAATAAGTCCTCTTCGCCACTGAAAGCAGTCATTACTTTCTTGGGCAGCTTCCAGGGGGCAAAATAAGTCCTCTTGCCCACTGAGAGCCCTCGTTCCTTCCTTCTGCAGCTTCCAGGGGGGCAAAATAAGTCCTCTTGGCCACTGAAAGCCCTCGTTCCGTCCTTGGGCAGCTTCTAGGGGGGCAAAATGAGTCCTCTAGACCACTGAAAGCCCTCGTTCCTTCCGTGGGCAGCTTTCAGGGGGGCAGAATAAGTCCTCTTATCCACTGAAGGCCCTTGTTCCTTCCTTGAGGAGCTTACGGAGGGGAAAATGAGTCCTCTTTCCGACTCAAACCCCTCGTTCCTTCCTTGGGCAGCTTTGAGGGAGGCAAAATAAGTCCTCTTGCTCACTGAAAGTCTTCGTTCCTTCCTTCGGCAGCTTCCAAGAGGGCAAAATCAGTCCTCTTGGCAACGGAAAGCCCTCGTTACTTCCTTGGGCACCTTCCAGGGAGGCAAAATAAGTCCTCTTGGCCACTGAAAGTCCTCGTTTCTAACTTGGGCAGCTTCCAGGGAAGCAAAAAAAGTCCTCCTTCCCATTGAAAGCCCTCGTTCCTTCCATGGGCAGCTTCCAGGGGGGCAAAATAAGTCCTCTTGGCCACTGAAAGCAATCGTTCCTTCCTTGGGCAGCTTCCAGGGGGGCAAGAAAAGTCCTATGGGCCACTGAAAGCCCTGGTTCCTTCCTTGGGCAGCTTCTATGGCGGCAAAATAAGTACTCTTCGAAACTCAAAGCCCTCATTGCTTTCTTGGGCAGCTCCCAGAGGGGCAAAATAAATCCTCTTGCCCACAGTAATCCCTCGTTCCTTCCTTGGGCAGTTTCCAGGGGGGCAAAGAAAGTCCTCTTGGCCACTGAAAGCACTCGTTCACTCCTTGGACAGCTTGCAGGGGGGCAAAATAAGACCCCTTGGCCACTTAAAGCCCTCGTTCCTCCTTGGGCTTCTTCCAGGGAAGGAAAATAAGTCCTCTTGGCAACTAAAATCCCTGCCTCCTTCCTTAGGCAGCTTTCAGGGGGGCAGAATAAGTCCACGTGGCAACTGACAGCCCTCGATCCTTACTTGGGAGCTTCGAGGGGGGCAAAATAAGTCCCTTTGGCCACTAAAAGCGATCGTTCCTTCCTTGGGCAGCTTCGAGGGCGGTAAAATAAGTCCTCTTGGCCACTGAAAGCAATCATTCGTTCCTTGGGCAGCTTCTAGAGGGGCAGAAAAAGTCCTCTTCACCCCTGAAAGCCCTCGTTCCTTCCTTGGGCACCTTCCAGGGCGGCAAAATAAGTCCTCTTCGCCACTGAAAGCAGTCATTACTTTCTTGGGCAGCTTCCAGGGGGCAAAATAAGTCCTCTTGCCCACTGAGAGCCCTCGTTCCTTCCTTCTGCAGCTTCCAGGGGGGCAAAATAAGTCCTCTTGGCCACTGAAAGCCCTCGTTCCGTCCTTGGGCAGCTTCTAGGGGGGCAAAAGAAGTCCTCGTGGCCACTGAAAGTCCTCGTTCCTTCCCTAGGCAGCTTTTAGGGGGGCAGAATAAGTCCTCGTGGCAACTGAAAGCCCTCGTTCCTTCCTTAGGCACCTTCCAGGGGGGCAAAATAAGTCCTCTTGGCCACTGAAAGCCCTCCTTCCTTCCTTGGACAGCTTCCAGGGTGGCAAAATAAGTCCTCTTGGCAACTGAAAGCCCTTGTTACTTCCTTGTGAAGATTTCAGAGGGGCAAAATAAGTCCTGGTGGCAAATAAAAGCCCTCGTTCCTTCCTTGGGCAGCTTACAGGCGGGCAAAAGCAGTCCGTTGGACACTGAAAGCCCTCGTTCCTTCCTTGGGCATCTTCCAAGGGAGCAAAATAAGTCCTTTTAGCCACTGAACGCACTCATTCCTTCCTTTGGCAGCTGCCAGGGGGGCAAAATAAGTCCTCCTGGCCTCTGAAAGCCCTCGTTCCTTCCTTGGGGAGCTTCCACGGGGGCAAAATAAGTCCTCTTGGCCACTGAAAGCCCTCGTTACTTCCTTCGGCAACTTCAATGGGGGCAAAATAAGTCCTTTTGGCAACTGAAAGCCCTCCTTATTTCCTTAGGCAGCTTCCAGGGAAAAAAGAAGTCCTCTTGGCCACTGAAAGCCCTCGTTCCTTCCTTGGGCAGCTTCGAGGGGGGCAAAATGAGTCCTCTAGGCCACTGAAAGCCCTCGTTCCTTCCGTGGGCAGCTTTCAGGGGGGCAGAATAAGTCCTCTTATCCACTGAAGGCCCTTGTTCCTTCCTTGAGGAGCTTACGGAGAGGAAAATGAGTCCTCTTTCCGACTCAAACCCCTCGTTCCTTCCTTGGGCAGCTTTGAGGGAGGCAAAATAAGTCCTCTTGCTCACTGAAAGTCTTCGTTCCTTCCTTCGGCAGCTTCCAAGAGGGCAAAATCAGTCCTCTTGGCCACGGAAAGCCCTCGTTACTTCCTTGGGCACCTTCCAGGGAGGCAAAATAAGTCCTCTTGGCCACTGAAAGTCCTCGTTTCTAACTTGGGCAGCTTCCAGGGCAGCAAAAAAAGTCCTCTTTCCCATTGAAAGCCCACGTTCCTTCCATGGGCAGCTTCCAGGGGGGCAAAATAAGTCCTCTTGGCCACTGAAAGCCCTCGTTCCTTCCTTGGGCAGCTTCCAGGGGGGCAAAATAAGTCCTTGTGTGTGGCAACTGAAAGCCTTCGTTCCTTCCTTAGGCAGCTTCCAGGGGGGCAAAATAAGTCCTCTTGGCCACTGAAAGACCTCATTCCTTCATTGGGCAGCTTCCAAGAGGAAAAAATAAGTCCTTCTAGGAAATGAAAGCCTTCGTTCCTTCCTTGGGCAGCTTCCAGGGGGGCAAAATAAGTCCTCTTAGCCACGGAAAACCCTGATTGCTTCCCTGTGCATCTTCCAGTGGGGCAAAATAAGTCCAGTTGGCGACTCAAAGCCCTCCTTCCTTCATTCGGCAGCTTCCACGGGGCAAAATAAGTCCTCTCGGCCACTGAAAGCCCTCGTTCCTTCCTTCGGTAGCTTCCAGGGGGGTAAAATAAGTCCTCTTGGCCACTGAAAGCCCTCGTTCCTTCCTTCGGCAGCTTCGAGGAGGGCAAAATAAGTCCTCTTGGCAACTCAAAACCCTCATTTCTTCCTTGGGAAACTTCAAGGGGGCCAACTAGGTCCTTATGGTGATTGAAAGCCTAGGTTCCTTCCTTGGGCAACTTCCAGGTGGGCCAAATAAGTCCTCGGCAAGTAAAAACCCTCATTGCTTCCCTGGGTAGCTTCCAAGGGGGCAAAATAAGTCATCATGGCCACTAAAAGCCCTCATTCCTTTCTTGGGCAGCTTCCAGGGGGAAAAAGGAAGTCCTTTTGGCCACTGAAAGCACTCTTTCCTTCCTTCGGCAGCTTCGAGGGGGCAAAATAAGTCCTCTTGGCCACTGAAAGTCCTGGTTCCTTCATTGGGCAGTGTCCATGGGGGCAAAATAAGTCCTTGTGGCCACGGAGAGCCCTCCTTGCTTCCTTGGGCAGCTTCCAGGGGGTAAAATAAGTCCTCTTGGACACTGAAAGCCATCGTTGCTTCCCTGGGAAGCTTCCAGGGGGGCAAGATAAGTCCTCTTGGGCACTGAAAGCCCTCGTTCCTTCCTTGGGCAGCTTCGAGGAAGGCAAAATAAGTCCTCTTGGCCACTGAAAACCATCGTTGCTTCCTTCCGAACCTTCCAGGGGGGCAAAATAAGTCCGAGTTGCAACTGAAAGCCCTCGTTCCTTCCTTGGGAAGCATCCAGGGGGCAAAATAAGTCCTCTTGGCAACTGAAAGCCCTCGTTCCTTCCTTGCGGAGCTTCCAGGGCGGCACAATAAGTCCTCTTGGACACTGAAAGCCCTGGATTCTTCATTGGGCAGCGTCCATGGGGGAAAAATAAGTCCTCGTGACCACGGAAAGACCTCGTTCCTTCCTTGGGCAGCTTCCAGGGGGGCAAGAGAAGTCCTCTTGGCCACTGAAAGCCATCGTTGCTTCCCTGGGAAGTTTCCAGGGGGGCAAAATAACTCCTCTTTGCCACTGAAAGCCTTCCTACCTTCCTTGGGCAGTTTCCAGGGGGGCAAAATAAGTCCTCTTGACCACTGAAAGCCCTCCTTCCTTCCTTGGGCAGCTTCCAGGGGTGAAAAATAAGTCCTCTAGGCCACTGAAAACCCTCATTTCTTCCTTCGGCAGATTTCAGGGGGGCAAAATAAGTCCTCTTGGCTACTGAAAGCCTTCGTTCCTTCCTTGGGCACCTTCCAGAGGGGTAAAATAAGTCCTCTTGGCCACTGAAAAGCCTTATTGCTTCCTTGGGCAGCTTCCAGGGGGGCAAAATAAGTCCTCTTGCCCAATGAAAGCCTTCGTTCCTTCCTTGGGCAGATTCCAGGAGGACAAAATAAGTCCTCTTCGCCACTGAAAGCCCTCATTCCTTCCAAGGGAAGCATCCAGGGGCGCAAAATAAGTCCTTGCGGCAGCTGAAAGCCCTCATTCCTTCCTTGGGGAGCTTCCAGGGGGGTAAAATAATTCTTCTTCGCCACGGGAAGCCCTCGTTGCTTCCTTCGGTAGATTCCAGGGGGGCAAAATAAGTCCTCTTGGACACTGAAAGCCGTCGTTCCTTCCTTGGGCAGCTTCTAGGAGGGCAAAATAACTACTCTTGGACAATGAAAGCCCTCGTTCCTTTCATCGGCAGCTTCGAAGGGGGCAAAATAACTCCTCTTGCCCACTGAAAGCCCTCGTTCCTTCCTTGGGCAGATACCAGGGGGGAAAAATAAGTCCTCTTGGACAATGAAAGCCATCGTTGCTTCCTTGGCAAGCTTCCAGGGGGGCAAAATAAGTCCTAGTGGCAACTGAAAGCCCTAGTTCCTTCCTTGGGAAGCTTCCAGGGGGGCAAAATAAGTCCTCTTCGCTACTGAAAGCCTTCCTACCTTCCTTGGGCAGCTTCCAGGGGGGCAAAATGAGTCCTCTTGGCGACTGAAAGCCCTCCTTCTTCCTTGTGCAGCTTCCAGGGGGGCAAAATAAGTCCTCTTGGCCACTGAAAACTCTCATTGCATCCTTGGGCAGCTTCCAGGGGGGCAAAATAAGTCCTTTTGGCCACTGAAAGCCTTCGTTCCTTCCTTGGGCACCTTTCAGAGGGGCAAAATAAGTCCTCTTGGCCACTGAAAACCCTTATTGCTTCTTTGGGCAGCTTCCAGAGGGGCAAAATCAGTCCTTCTCGCCACTCAAAGCCCTCGTTCCTTCCTTGGGGACCTTCGAGGCGGGCAAAATTAGTCCTCTTGGACACTGAAAGCCGTCGTTCCTTCCTTGGGCAGCTTCCAGGGGGGCAAAATAAGTCCTCTTGGACACTGAAAGCCCTCATTCCTTCCTTCGGAAGCTTCCAGGGGGGCAAAATAAGTCCTAGTGGCAACTGAAAGCCCTCGTTCCTTCCTTGGGAAGTATCCAGGGGGCAAAATGACACCCATTGGCCACTGAAAGCCCTAGTTCCTTCCTTCCGCAGCTTTCACGGGGGCAAAATAAGTACTCTTGGACACTGAAAGCCCTCGTTCCTTCCTTCGGTAGCTTCCACGGGGGCAAAATAAGTCCTCTTGGCCACTGAAAGCCCTCACTCCTTCCTTTGGCAGCTTCCAGGGGGCCAAATAAGTCCTCTTGGCCACTGAAAGCACTGGTTTCTTCATTGGGCAGCGTCCATGGGGGCAAAATAAGTCCTTGTGGCAACGCAAAGCCCTCGTTCCTTCCGTGGGCAGCTTCCAGGGGGACAAAATAAGTCCTCTTACCTACTGAAAGACCGCCTTACTTCCTTGGGTAGCTTCCAGGGAGGCAAAATAAGTCCTCTTGGAAATTGAAAACCCTCATGGCTTCCTTGGGGAGCTTCCAGGGGGGCAAAATAAGTCCTCTTGGCCACTGAAAGCCCTCCTTCCTTCCTTGGACAGCTTCCAGGGGGGCAAAATAAGTCCTCTTCGCCTCTGAAAGCCCTAGTTCCTTCCTTCGGAAGCTTCCAGGGGCGCAAAATAAGTCCTCTTGGCCACTCAAAGCCCTCTTTCATTCCTTGGGCAGCTTCCAGGGGCGCAACATTAGTCCTCTTGGCCACTGAAAATCCTCGTTCCTTTCTTGGGCAACTAACAAGGAGACAAAAAGAGTCCTATTGGTCAATAAAAGCCCTGGTTCCTTCCTTCGGCAGCTTCCAGGGGGGCAAAATAAGTCCTCTTGGCCACAGAAAGCCCTCCTTCCTTCCATGGGCAGCTTGCAGGAGGGCAAAATAAGTCCTCTTGGCCTCTCAAAGCCCTAGTTCCTTCCTTCGGCAGCTTCAAGGGGGGCAAAATAAGTACTCTTGGCCACTGAAAGCCCTCGTTCCTTCCTTGGGCAGCTTCCACGGGGCAAAATCAGTCCTCCTCGCCACTCAAAGCCCTCGTTCCTTCCTTGGGCACCTTCAAGGTGGGCAAAATAAGTACTCTTGGCCACTGAAAGCCCTCGTTCCTTCCTTGGGCAGCTTCCACGGGGCAAAATCTGTCCTCCTCGCCACTCAAAGCCCTTGTTCCTTCCTTGGGCACCTTCAAGGGGGGCAAAATAAGTCCTCTTGGACACAGAAAGCCCTCGTTCCTTCCTTGGGAAGCTTCCAGGGGGGCGAAATAAGTCCTCTTGGGCACTGAAAGCCCTCGTTCCGTCCTTTGGCAGCTTCGAGGAGGGCAAAATAAGTCCTCTTGGCCACTGAAAACCATCGTTGCTTCCTTCCGAACCTTCCAGGGGGGCAAAATAAGTCCGAGTTGCAACTGAAAGCCCTCGTTCCTTCCTTGGGAAGCATCCAGGGGGCAAAATAAGTCCTCTTGGCAACTGAAAGCCCTCGTTCCTTCCTTGGGGAGCTTCCAGGGGGACACAAAAAGTCCTCTTGGACACTGAAAGCCCTGGATTCTTCATTGGGAAGCGTCCATGGGGGAAAAATAAGTCCTCGTGGCCACCGAAAGCCCTCGTTCCTTCCTTGGGTAGCTTCCAGGGGGGCAAAATAAGTCCTCTAGGCCACTGAAAGCCATCGTTCCTTCCTTGGGAAGCTTCCAGGGGGGCAAAATAAGTCCTCTTCGCTACTGAAAGCCTTCCTACCTTCCTTGGGCAGCTTCCAGGGGGGCAAAATGAGTCCTCTTGGCCACTGAAAGCCCTCCTACCTCCTTGGGCAGCTTCCAGGGGGGCAAAATAAGTCCTCTTGGCCACTGAAAACCCTCATTGCATCCTTGGGCAGCTTCCAGGGGGGCAAAATAAGTCCTTTTGGCCTCTGAAAGCCTTCGTTATTTCCTTGGGAACTTCCAGGGGGGCAAAATAAGTCCTCTTGGCCACTGAAAACCCTTATTGCTTCTTTGGACAGCTTCCATGGGGGCAAAATCAGTCCTTCTCGCCACTCAAAGCCCTCGTTCCTTCCTTGGGGACCTTCGAGGCGGGCAAAATTAGTCCTCTTGGACACTGAAAGCCGTCGTTCCTTCCTTGGGCAGCTTCCAGGGGGGCAAAATAAGACCTCTTGGACACTGAAAGCCCTCGTTCCTTCCTTCGGAAGCTTCCAGGGGGGCAAAATAAGTCCTAGTGGCAACTGAAAGCCCTCGTTCCTTCCTTGGGAAGTATCCAGGGGGCAAAATGACACCCCTTGGCCATTGAAAGCCCTAGTTCCTTCCTTCTGCAGCTTTCACGGGGGCAAAATAAGTACTCTTGGCCACTGAAAGCCCTCGTTCCTTCCTTGGGCAGCTTCCAGGGGGGCAAAATGAGTCCTCTTGGCCACTGAAAGCCCTCCTTCCTCCTTGGGCAGCTTCCAGGGGGGCAAAATAAGTCCTCTTGGCCACTGAAAACCCTCATTGCATCCTTGGGCAGCTTCCAGGGGGGCAAAATAAGTCCTTTTGGCCACTGAAAGCCCTCCTTCCTTCCTTGGGCAGCTTCCAGGGGTGAAAAATAAGTCCTCTAGGCCACTGAAAACCCTCATTTCCTCCTTGGGCAGATTTCAGGGGGGCAAAATAAGTCCTCTTGGCTACTGAAAGCCTTCGTTCCTTCCTTGGGCAGCTTCCAGGGGGGTAAAATAAGTCCTCTTGGCCACTGAAAGCCCTCCTTCCTTCCTTGGGCAGCTTCCAGGGGTGAAAAATAAGTCCTCTAGGCCACTGAAAACCCTCATTTCCTCCTTGGGCAGATTTCAGGGGGGCAAAATAAGTCCTCTTGGCCAATGAAAGCCTTCGTTCCTTCCTTGGGCAGATTCCATGAGGGCAAAATAAGTCCTCTTCGCCACTGAAAGCCCTCATTCCTTCCAAGGGAAGCATCCAGGGGCGCAAAATAAGTCCTTGCGGCAGCTAAAAGCCCTCATTCCTTCCTTGGGGAGCTTCCAGGGGGGTAAAATAATTCTTCTTCGCCACTGGAAGCCCTCGTTGCTTCCTTCGGCAGATTCCAGGGGGGCAAAATAAGTCCTCTTGGACACTGAAGGCCGTCGTTCCTTCCTTGGGCAGCTTCTAGGAGGGCAAAATAACTACTCTTGGACAATGAAAGCCCTCGTTCCTTCCATCGGCAGCTTCGAGGGGGGCAAAATAAGTCCTCTTAGCCTCTGAAAGCCCTAGTTTCTTTCTTCGGAAGCTTCCAGGGGGGCAAAATAAGTCCTCTTGGACACTCAAAGCCCCCTATCATTCCTTGGGTAGCTTCCAGGGGCGCAAAATTAGTCCTCTCGGCCAATGAAAACCCTCGTTCCTTCCTTGGGCACGTTCCATGGGGGAAAAATAAGTCCTCTTGGCGACTGAAAGCCCTCGTTCCTTCTTTCGGCAACTACCAGGGAGACAAAAAGAGTCCTATTGGCCAATAAAAGCCCTGGTTCCTTCCTTCGGCAGCATCAAGGGGGGCAAAATAAGTCCTCTTGGCGACTGAAAGCGCTCGTTCCTTCCTTGGGCAGCTTCCAGGAGGGCAAAATAAGTCCTTCAGGGAAATGAAAGCCTTCGTTCCTTCCTTGGGCAGCTTCCACGGGGGCAAAATAAGTCCTCTTGGCGACTGAAAGCTCTCCTTCGTTCCTTGGGCAGCTTGCAGGGGGGCAAAATAAGTCCTCTTGGCCTCTTAAAGCCCTAGTTCCTTCCTTCGGCAGCTTCAAGGGGCGCAAAATAGGTACTCTTGGCCACTGAAAGCCCTCCTTGCTTCCTTGGGCAGCTTTCAGGGGGGAAAAATAAGTCCTCTCGGCCACTCAAAGCCCTCGTTCCTTCCTTGGGAAGCTTCCAGGGGGGCAAAATAAGTCCTCTTGGCCTCTGAAAGCCCTAGTTCCTTCCTTCGGCAGCTTCAAGGGGGGCAAAATAAGTACTCTTGGCCACTGAAAGCCCTTGTTCCTTCCTTGGGCAGCTTCCAGGGGGCAAAATCAGTCCTCCTCGCCACTCAAAGCCCTGGTTCCTTCCTTGGGCACCTTCGAGGGGGGCAAAATAAGTCCTCTTGTACACTGAAAGCCCTCGTTCCTTCCTTGGGAAGCTTCCGGGGGGCAAAATAAGTCCTCTTGGCCTCCGAAAGCCCTAGTTCCTTCCTTCGGCAGCTTCCAGGGGGGCAAAATAAGTCCTCTTGGCCACTGAAAGCCTTCGTTCCTTCCTTGGGCAGCTTCCAGGGGGGCAAAATAAGTCCTCTTGGCCACTGAAAGCACTCCTTCCTTCCATGGGCAGCTTGCAGGGGGGCAAAATAAGTACTCTTGGCCTCTGAAAGCCCTAGTTCCTTCCTTCGGCAGCTTCCAGGGGGGCAAAATAAGTACTCTTGGCCACTGAAAGCCCTCGTTCCTTCCTTGGGCAGCTTCCAGGGGGGCAAAATAAGTCCTAGTGGAAACTGAAAGCCCTCGTTCCTTCCTTCCGCAGCTTTCACGGGGGCAAAATAAGTACTCTTGGCCACTGTAAGCCCTCGTTCCTTCCTTCGGCAGCTTCCAGGGGGGCAAAATAAGTCCTCTTGGCCACTGAAAGCCCTCATTCCTTCCTTGGGCAGCTTCCGGGGGGCAAAATAAGTCCTCTTGAACACTGAAAGCCCTCCTTCCTTCCTTGGGCAGCTTCCAGGGGGGCAAAATAAGTCCTCTTGGCCACTGAATGCCCTGGTTCCTTCCTTGGGCAGCGTCCATGGGGGCAAAATAAGTCCTTGTGGCCACGCAAAGCCCTCGTTCCTTCCATGGGCAGCTTCCAGGGAGGCAAAATAAGTCCTCTTACCTACTGAAAGACCGCCTTACTTCCTTGGGTAGCTTCCAGGGAGGCAAAATAAGTCCTCTTGAAAATTGAAAACCCTCATGGCTTCCTTGGGGAGCTTCCAGGGGGGCAAAATAAGTCCTCTTGGCCACTGAAAGCCCTGGTTCCTTCATTGGGGAGTGTCCATGGGGGCAAAATAAGTCCTTGTGGGCACAGAAAGCCCTCCTTGCTTCCTTGGGCAGCTTCCAGGGAGTAAAATAAGTCCTCTTGGCCAATGAAAGCCTTCGTTCCTTCCTTGGGCAGATTCCATGAGGGCAAAATAAGTCCTCTTCGCCACTGAAAGCCCTCATTCCTTCCAAGGGAAGCATCCAGGGGCGCAAAATAAGTCCTTGCGGCAGCTAAAAGCCCTCATTCCTTCCTTGGGGAGCTTCCAGGGGGGTAAAATAATTCTTCTTCGCCACTGGAAGCCCTCGTTGCTTCCTTCGGCAGATTCCAGGGGGGCAAAATAAGTCCTCTTGGACACTGAAGGCCGTCGTTCCTTCCTTGGGCAGCTTCTAGGAGGGCAAAATAACTACTCTTGGACAATGAAAGCCCTCGTTCCTTCCATCGGCAGCTTCGAGGGGGGCAAAATAAGTCCTCTTAGCCTCTGAAAGCCCTAGTTTCTTTCTTCGGAAGCTTCCAGGGGGGCAAAATAAGTCCTCTTGGACACTCAAAGCCCCCTATCATTCCTTGGGTAGCTTCCAGGGGCGCAAAATTAGTCCTCTCGGCCAATGAAAACCCTCGTTCCTTCCTTGGGCACGTTCCATGGGGGAAAAATAAGTCCTCTTGGCGACTGAAAGCCCTCGTTCCTTCTTTCGGCAACTACCAGGGAGACAAAAAGAGTCCTATTGGCCAATAAAAGCCCTGGTTCCTTCCTTCGGCAGCATCAAGGGGGGCAAAATAAGTCCTCTTGGCGACTGAAGGCGCTCGTTCCTTCCTTGGGCAGCTTCCAGGAGGGCAAAATAAGTCCTTCAGGGAAATGAAAGCCTTCGTTCCTTCCTTGGGCAGCTTCCACGGGGGCAAAATAAGTCCTCTTGGCGACTGAAAGCTCTCCTTCGTTCCTTGGGCAGCTTGCAGGGGGGCAAAATAAGTCCTCTTGGCCTCTTAAAGCCCTAGTTCCTTCCTTCGGCAGCTTCAAGGGGCGCAAAATAGGTACTCTTGGCCACTGAAAGCCCTCCTTGCTTCCTTGGGCAGCTTTCAGGGGGGAAAAATAAGTCCTCTCGGCCACTCAAAGCCCTCGTTCCTTCCTTGGGAAGCTTCCAGGGGGGCAAAATAAGTCCTCTTGGCCTCTGAAAGCCCTAGTTCCTTCCTTCGGCAGCTTCAAGGGGGGCAAAATAAGTACTCTTGGCCACTGAAAGCCCTTGTTCCTTCCTTGGGCAGCTTCCAGGGGGCAAAATCAGTCCTCCTCGCCACTCAAAGCCCTGGTTCCTTCCTTGGGCACCTTCGAGAGGGGCAAAATAAGTCCTCTTGTACACTGAAAGCCCTCGTTCCTTCCTTGGGAAGCTTCCGGGGGGCAAAATAAGTCCTCTTGGCCTCCGAAAGCCCTAGTTCCTTCCTTCGGCAGCTTCCACGGGGGCAAAATAAGTCCTCTTGGCCACTGAAAGCCTTCGTTCCTTCCTTGGGCAGCTAACAGGGGGGCAAAATAAGTCCTCTTGGCCACTGAAAGCACTCCTTCCTTCCATGGGCAGCTTGCAGGGGGGCAAAATAAGTACTCTTGGCCTCTGAAAGCCCTAGTTCCTTCCTTCGGCAGCTTCAAGGGGGGCAAAATAAGTACTCTTGGCCACTGAAAGCCCTCGTTCCTTCCTTGGGCAGCTTCCAGGGGGGCAAAATAAGTCCTAGTGGAAACTGAAAGCCCTCGTTCCTTCCTTCCGCAGCTTTCACGGGGGCAAAATAAGTACTCTTGGCCACTGTAAGCCCTCGTTCCTTCCTTCGGCAGCTTCCAGGGGGGCAAAATAAGTCCTCTTGGCCACTGAAAGCCCTCATTCCTTCCTTGGGCAGCTTCCGGGGGGCAAAATAAGTCCTCTTGAACACTGAAAGCCCTCCTTCCTTCCTTGGGCAGCTTCCAGGGGGGCAAAATAAGTCCTCTTGGCCACTGAATGCCCTGGTTCCTTCCTTGGGCAGCGTCCATGGGGGCAAAATAAGTCCTTGTGGCCACGCAAAGCCCTCGTTCCTTCCATGGGCAGCTTCCAGGGAGGCAAAATAAGTCCTCTTACCTACTGAAAGACCGCCTTACTTCCTTGGGTAGCTTCCAGGGAGGCAAAATAAGTCCTCTTTCAAATTGAAAACCCTCATGGCTTCCTTGGGGAGCTTCCAGGGGGGCAAAATAAGTCCTCTTGGCCACTGAAAGCCCTGGTTCCTTCATTGGGGAGTGTCCATGGGGGCAAAATAAGTCCTTGTGGGCACAGAAAGCCCTCCTTGCTTCCTTGGGCAGCTTCCAGGGGGTAAAATAAGTCCTCTTGGCCACTGAAAGCCCTCCTTCCTTCTTTGGGCAGCTTCCAGGGGGGCAAAATAAGTCCTCTTCGCCTCTGAAAGCCCTAGTTCCTTCCTTCGGAAGCTTCCAGTTGGGCAAAATAAGTCCTCTTGGCCACTCAAAGCCCTCTTTCATTCCTTGGGTAGCTTAAAGGGGCGCAAAATTACTCCTCTTGCCCACTGAAAATCGTCGTTCCTTCCTTCGGCAACTACCAAGGAGACAAAAAGAGTCCTATTGGTGAATAAAAGCCCCGGTTCCTTCCTTGGGCAGCTTCCAGGGGGGCAAAATAAGTCCTCTCGGCCACTGAAAGCCCTCGTTCCTTCCCAGGGCAGCTTCCAGGAGGGCAAAACAAGTCCTTCAGGGAAATGAAAGCCTTCGTTCCTTCCTTGGGCAGCTTCCAGGGGGGCAAAATAAGTCCTCTTGGCCACTGAAAGCCCTCCTTCACTCCATGGGCAGCTTGCAGGGGGGCAAAATAAGTACTCCTGGCCTCTGAAAGCCCTAGTTCCTTCCTTCAGCAGCTTCAAGGGGGGCAAAATAAGTACTCTTGGCTACTGAAAGACCTCGTTCCTTCCTTGGGCAGCTTCCACGGGGCAAAATCAGTCCTCCTCGCCACTCAAAGCGCTGGTTCCTTCCTTGGGCACCTTCAAGGGGGGCAAAATAAGTACTCTTGGCAACTGAAAGCCCTCGTTCCTTCCTTGGGCAGCTTCCACGGGGCAAAATCAGACCTCCTCGCCACTCAAAGTCCTCGTTCCTTCCTTGGGCACCTTCAAGGGGGGCAAAATAAGTCCTCTTGGACACAGAAAGTCCTCGTTCCTTCCTTGGGAAGCTTCCAGGGGGGCAAAATAAGTCCTCTTGGGCACTGAAAGCCCTCGTTCCGTCCTTTGGCAGCTTCGAGGAGGGCAAAATAAGTCCTCTTGGCCACAGAAAACCATCGTTGCCTCCTTCCGAACCTTCGAGGGGGGCAAAATAAGTCTGAGTTGCAACTGAAAGCCCTCGTTCCTAACTTGGGAAGCATCCAGGGGGCAAAATAAGTCCTCTTGGCAACTGAAAGCCCTCGTTCCTTCCTTGGGGAGCTTCCAGGGCGGCACAATAAGTCCTCTTGGACACTGAAAGCCCTGGATTCTTCATTGGGCAGCGTCCATGGGGGAAAAATAAGTCTTCGTGGCCACGGAAAGCCCTCGTTCCTTCCTTGGGCAGCTTCCAGGGGGGCAAAATAAGTCCTCTTGGCCACTGAAAGCCATCGTTCCTTCCTTGGGAAGCTTCCAGGGGGGCAAAATAACTCCTCTTTGCACACTGAAAGCCTTCCTACCTTCCTTGGGCAGATTCCAGGGGGGCAAAATAAGTCCTCTTGACCACTGAAAACCCTCCTTCCTTCCATGGGCCGCTTCCAGGGGGGCAAAATAAGTCCTCTTGGCCTCTGAAAGCCCTCGTTCCTTCCTTCGGGAGCTTCCAGGGGGGCAAAAAAAGTACTCTTGGCGATTGAAAGCCCTCCTTCCTTCCTTGGGCAGCTTCCGGGGGGGGAAATAAGACCTCTTGGCCACTGAAAGCCCTCCTTCCTTCCTTGGGCAGCTTCCAGGGGGGCAAAATAAGTCCTCTTGGCCACTAAAAGACCTCGTTCCTTCCTTAGGCAGTTTCCAGGGGGCCAAATTAAGTCCTCTTGGCCACTGAAAGCCCTCGTTCCTTCCTTGGGCAGCGTCCAGGGGGGCAAAATAAGTCCTTGTGGCCACGGACAGCCCTCCTTGCTTCCTTGGGCAGCTTCCAGGGGGGGAAAATAAGTCCTCTTGGCCACTCAAAGCCCTCGTTCCTTCCTTCGGGAGCTTCCAGGGGGGCAAAATGAGTCCTCTTTCCAACTGAAAGCCCTCGTTCCTTCCATCGGCAGCTTTCAGGGAGGCAAAATGAGTCCTATTGTCCACTGAAAGCACTCGTTCCTTACTTCGGCAACTTCCAGGGGGGCAGAATAAGTCCTCTTGGCCAATGAAAGCCCTCGTTCCTTCCTAGGGCAGCTTCCAGGGGGGCAAAACACGTCCTTTTGGCCACAGAAAGCGTACATTCCTTTCCTGGAAAGATTCCAGGGGATAAAAATAAGTCCTCCTGGGCACTGAAAGCCCTCATTGCTTCCTTGGGCAGCTTCCAGGGGGGCAAAATAAGTCCTTTTGGCCACTGAAAGCCCTCCTTCCTACCTTGGGCAGCTTCCAGGGGGGCAAAATAAGTCCTCTTGGCCTCTGAAAGCCCTAGTTCCTTCCTTCGGTAGCTTCCAGGAGGGTAAAATAAGTCCTCTGGGCCATTTAAAACCCTCGTTCCTTTCTTGGCCAGCTTCCAGGGGGGCAAAATCAGTCTTCCTCGCCACTCAAAGCACTCATTCCTTCCTTGGGTACCTTCGAGGGGGGCAAAACAAGTCCTCTTGGCCACTGAAAGCCCTCATTCCTTACTTGGGCAGCTTCCAAGAAGGTAAAATAAAACCTTGTGCCAACTGAAAGCCCTCGTTGCTTCCTCGGACAGCTTCCAGGGGGGGCAAAATAAGTCCTCTTGGCCACTGAAAGCCATCGTTCCTTCCTTGGGCAGCTTCCAGGGGGGCAAAAGAACTACTCTTGGCCACTGAAAGCCCTCGTTCCTTCCTTGGGCAGCTTCCAGGAGCGCAAAATGAGTCCTCTAGGACACTGAAAGCCCTCCTTACTTCCTTGGGAAGCTTCCAGGGGGGGGAAATAAGTCCTCTCGGCCACTCAAAGCCCTCGTTCTTTCCTTGGGGAAATTCCAGGGGGGGGAAATGAGTCCTCCTTCCAACTGAAAGCCCTCGTTCCTTCCTTCGGCAGCATTCAGGGAGGCAAAATGAGTCCTCTTGTCCACTCAAAGCCCTCGTTCCTTACTTCGGCAACTTCCAGGGGGGAAGAATAAGTCCTCTTGGCCACTGAAAGCCCTCGTTCCTTCCTAGGGAAGCTTCCAGGGGGGCAAAACAAGTCCTTTTGGCCACAGAAAGCGTACATTCCTTTCCTCGAAAGATTCCAGGGGAGAAAAATAAGTCCTCTTGGGCACTGAAAACCCTCCTTCCTTCCTTAGGAAGCTTCCAGGAGGGAAAAATAAGTCCTCTTGGCCTCTGAAAGCCCTAGTTCCTTCCTTCGGTAGCTTCAAGGGGGGCAGAATAACTCCTCTTGGCCACTGAAAGCCCTCGTTGCTTCCTTGGACAGCTACGAGGGGGGAAAAATAAGTCCCCTTGGCCACTTAAAGCTCTCGTTCCTTCCTTGGAGAGCTTCCAGGGGGGCAAACTGAGTTCTCTTTCAAACTGAAAGCCCTCGTTCCTTCCTTGGGCAGCTTCCAGGGGGGCAAAACAAGTCCTTTTGGCCACAGAAAGCGTACATTCCTTTCCTGGAAAGATTCCACGGGAGAAAAATAAGTCCTCTTGGGCACTGAAAGCCCTCCTTCCTTCGTTAGGCAGCTTCCAGGAGGGAAAAATAAGTCCTCTTGGCCTCTGAAAGCCCTAGTTCCTTCCTTCGGTAGCTTCAAGGGGGGCAGAATAAGTCCTCTTGGCCACTGAAAGCCCTCGTTGCTTCCTTGGACAGCTTCGAGGGGGAATAAATAAGTCCCCTTGGCCACTCAAAGCCCTCGTTCCTTCCTTGGAGAGCTTCCAGGGGGGCAAAATGAGTTCTCTTTCTAACTGAAAGCCCTCGTTCCATTCTTCGGCAGCATTCAGGGAGGCAAAATCAGTCCTCTTGTCCACTGAAAGCCCTCGTTCCTTACTTCGGCAACTTCCAGGGGGGCAGAATAAGTCCTCTTGGCCACTGAAAGCCCTCGTTCCTTCCTTGGGCAGGTCCAGGGGGGCAAAATCAGTCTTCCTAACCACTCAAAGCCCTCATTCCTTCCTTGGGCACCTTCCAGGGGGGCAAAACAAGTCCTCTTGGCCACTGAAAGCCCTCATTCCTTCCTTGGGCAGCTTCCAAGAAGGTATAATAAAACCTTGTGGCAACTGAAACTGCTTGTTCCTTTCTTCGGAAGCTTCCAGGGCGGCAAAATAAGTCCTCTTGGCCACTGAAAGCCCTCCTGCCTTCCTTGGGCAGCTTCCAGGGGGACAAAATCAGTCCTCTTAGCCTCTGAAAGCCATAGTTCCTTCCTTCGGAAGCTTCCACGGGGGCAAAATAAGTCCTCTTGGCCACGCAAATCCCTCTTTCATTCCTTGGGCAGCTTCCAGGGGCGCAAAATTAGTCCTCTCGGCCAATGAAAACCCTCGTTCCTTCCTTGGGCACGTTCCATGGGGGAAAAATAAGTCCTCTTGGCGACTGAAAGCCCTCGTTCCGTCTTTGGGCAACTACCAGGGAGACAAAAAGAGTCCTACTGGCCAATAAAAGCCCTGGTTCCTTCCTTCGGCAGCATCAAGGGGGGCAAAATAAGTCCTCTTGGCCACTGAAAGCCCTCGTTCCTTCCTTGGGCAGCTTCCAGGAGGGCAAAATAAGTCCTTCAGGGAAATGAAAGCCTTCGTTCCTTCCTTGGGCAGCTTCCAGGGGGGCAAAATAAGTCCTCTGGGCCACTGAAAGCCCTCGTTCCTTCCTTGGGCAGCTTCCACGGGGCAAAATCAGACCTCCTCGCCACTCAAAGTCCTCGTTCCTTCCTTGGGCACCTTCAAGGGGGGCAAAATAAGTCCTCTTGGACACAGAAATTCGTCGTTCCTTCCTTGGGAAGCTTCCAGGAGGGCAAAATAAGTCCTCTTGGGCACTGAAAGCCGTCGTTCCTTCCTTTGGCAGCTTCGAGGAGGGCAAAATAAGTCCTCTTGGCCACTGAAAACCATCGTTGCCTCCTTCCGAACCTTCGAGGGGGGCAAAATAAGTCTGAGTTGCAACTGAAAGCCCTCGTTCCTTCCTTGGGAAGCATCCAGGGGGCAAAATAAGTCCTCTTGGCAACTGAAAGCCCTCGTTCCTTCCTTGGGGAGCTTCCAGGGGGGCACAATAAGTCCTCTTGGACACTGAAAGCCCTGGATTCTTCATTGGGCAGCGTCCATGGGGGAAAAATAAGTCTTCGTGGCCACGGAAAGCCCTCGTTCCTTCCTTGGGCAGCTTCCAGGGGGGCAAAATAAGTCCTCTTGGCCACTGAAAGCCATCGTTGCTTCCTTGGGAAGCTTCCAGGGGGGCAAAATAACTCCTCTTTGCACACTGAAAGCCTTCCTACCTTCCTTGGGCAGATTCCAGGGGGGCAAAAAAAGTCCTCTTGACCACTGAAAACCCTCCTTCCTTCCATGGGCCGCTTCCAGGGGGGCAAAATAAGTCCTCTTGGCCTCTGAAAGCCCTCGTTCCTTCCTTCGGGAGCTTCCAGGGGGGCAAAAAAAGTACTCTTGGCGATTGAAAGCCCTCCTTCCTTCCTTGGGCAGCTTCCGGGGGGGGAAATAAGTCCTCTTGGCCACTGAAAGCCCTCCTTCCTTCCTTGGGCAGCGTCCAGGGGGGCAAAATAAGTCCTCTTGACCACTAAAAGACCTCGTTCCTTCCTTAGGCAGTTTCCAGGGGGGCAAAATAAGTCCTCTTGGCCACTGAAAGCCCTCGTTCCTTCCTTGGGCAGCTTCCAGGGTGGCAAAATAAGTCCTCTTGGCCACTGAAAGTCCTGGTTCCTTCATTGGGCAGCGTCCAGGGGGGCAAAATAAGTCCTTGTGGCCACGGAAAGCCCTCCTTGCTTCCTTGGGCAGCTTCCAGGGGGGAAAAATAAGTCCTCTTGGCCACTCAAAGCCCTCGTTCCTTCCTTCGGGAGCTTCCAGGGGGGCAAAATGAGTCCTCTTTCCAACTGAAAGCCCTCGTTCCTTCCATCGGCAGCTTTCAGGGAGGCAAAATGAGTCCTATTGTCCACTGAAAGCACTCGTTCCTTACTTCGGCAACTTCCAGGGGGGCAGAATAAGTCCTCTTGGCCAATGAAAGCCCTCGTTCCTTCCTAGGGCAGCTTCCAGGGGGGCAAAACAAGTCCTTTTGGCCACAGAAAGCGTACATTCCTTTCCTGGAAAGATTCCAGGGGATAAAAATAAGTCCTCCTGGGCACTGAAAGCCCTCATTGCTTCCTTGGGCAGCTTCCAGGGGGGCAAAATAAGTCCTTTTGGCCACTGAAAGCCCTCCTTCCTACCTTGGGCAGCTTCCAGGGGGGCAAAATAAGTCCTCTTGGCCTCTGAAAGCCCTAGTTCCTTCCTTCGGTAGCTTCCAGGAGGGTAAAATAAGTCCTCTGGGCCATTTAAAACCCTCGTTCCTTTCTTGGCCAGCTTCCAGGGGGGCAAAATCAGTCTTCCTCGCCACTCAAAGCACTCATTCCTTCCTTGGGTACCTTCGAGGGGGGCAAAACAAGTCCTCTTGGCCACTGAAAGCCCTCATTCCTTACTTGGGCAGCTTCCAAGAAGGTAAAATAAAACCTTGTGCCAACTGAAAGCCCTCGTTGCTTCCTCGGACAGCTTCCAGGGGGGGCAAAATAAGTCCTCTTGGCCACTGAAAGCCATCGTTCCTTCCTTGGGCAGCTTCCAGGGGGGCAAAAGAACTACTCTTGGCCACTGAAAGCCCTCGTTCCTTCCTTGGGCAGCTTCCAGGAGGGCAAAATGAGTCCTCTAGGACACTGAAAGCCCTCCTTACTTCCTTGGGAAGCTTCCAGGGGGGGGAAATAAGTCCTCTCGGCCACTCAAAGCCCTCGTTCTTTCCTTGGGGAAATTCCAGGGGGGGGAAATGAGTCCTCCTTCCAACTGAAAGCCCTCGTTCCTTCCTTCGGCAGCATTCAGGGAGGCAAAATGAGTCCTCTTGTCCACTCAAAGCCCTCGTTCCTTACTTCGGCAACTTCCAGGGGGGAAGAATAAGTCCTCTTGGCCACTGAAAGCCCTCGTTCCTTCCTAGGGAAGCTTCCAGGGGGGCAAAACAAGTCCTTTTGGCCACAGAAAGCGTACATTCCTTTCCTCGAAAGATTCCAGGGGAGAAAAATAAGTCCTCTTGGGCACTGAAAGCCCTCCTTCCTTCCTTAGGAAGCTTCCAGGAGGGAAAAATAAGTCCTCTTGGCCTCTGAAAGCCCTAGTTCCTTCCTTCGGTAGCTTCAAGGGGGGCAGAATAACTCCTCTTGGCCACTGAAAGCCCTCGTTGCTTCCTTGGACAGCTACGAGGGGGGAAAAATAAGTCCCCTTGGCCACTTAAAGCTCTCGTTCCTTCCTTGGAGAGCTTCCAGGGGGGCAAACTGAGTTCTCTTTCAAACTGAAAGCCCTCGTTCCTTCCTTGGGCAGCTTCCAGGGGGGCAAAACAAGTCCTTTTGGCCACAGAAAGCGTACATTCCTTTCCTGGAAAGATTCCACGGGAGAAAAATAAGTCCTCTTGGGCACTGAAAGCCCTCCTTCCTTCGTTAGGCAGCTTCCAGGAGGGAAAAATAAGTCCTCTTGGCCTCTGAAAGCCCTAGTTCCTTCCTTCGGTAGCTTCAAGGGGGGCAGAATAAGTCCTCTTGGCCACTGAAAGCCCTCGTTGCTTCCTTGGACAGCTTCGAGGGGGAATAAATAAGTCCCCTTGGCCACTCAAAGCCCTCGTTCCTTCCTTGGAGAGCTTCCAGGGGGGCAAAATGAGTTCTCTTTCTAACTGAAAGCCCTCGTTCCATCCTTCGGCAGCATTCAGGGAGGCAAAATCAGTCCTCTTGTCCACTGAAAGCCCTCGTTCCTTACTTCGGCAACTTCCAGGGGGGCAGAATAAGTCCTCTTGGCCACTGAAAGCCCTCGTTCCTTCCTTGGGCAGGTCCAGGGGGGCAAAATCAGTCTTCCTAACCACTCAAAGCCCTCATTCCTTCCTTGGGCACCTTCCAGGGGGGCAAAACAAGTCCTCTTGGCCACTGAAAGCCCTCATTCCTTCCTTGGGCAGCTTCCAAGAAGGTATAATAAAACCTTGTGGCAACTGAAACTGCTTGTTCCTTTCTTCGGAAGCTTCCAGGGCAGCAAAATAAGTCCTCTTGGCCACTGAAAGCCCTCCTGCCTTCCTTGGGCAGCTTCCAGGGGGACAAAATCAGTCCTCTTAGCCTCTGAAAGCCATAGTTCCTTCCTTCGGAAGCTTCCACGGGGGCAAAATAAGTCCTCTTGGCCACGCAAATCCCTCTTTCATTCCTTGGGCAGCTTCCAGGGGCGCAAAATTAGTCCTCTCGGCCAATGAAAACCCTCGTTCCTTCCTTGGGCACGTTCCATGGGGGAAAAATGAATCCTCTTGGCGACTGAAAGCCCTCCTTCCTTCTTTGGGCAGCTTCCAGGGGGGCAAAATAAGTCCTCTTCGCCTCTGAAAGCCGTAGTTCCTCCTTCGGAAGCTTCCAGGGGGGCAAAATAAGTCCTCTTGGCCACTCAAAGCCCTCTTTCATTCCTTGGGCAGCTTCCAGGGGCGCAACATTAGTCCTCTTGGCCACTGAAAATCCTCGTTCCTTCCTTGGGCAACTACCAAGGAGACAAAAAGAGTCCTATTGGTCAATAAAAGCCCAGGTTCCTTCCTTGGGCAGCTTCCAGGGGGGCAAAATAAGTCCTCTTGGCCACTGAAAGCCCTCGTTCCTTCCCAGAGCAGCTTCCAGGAGGGCAAAACAAGTCCTTCAGGGAAATGAAAGCCTTCGTTCCTTCCTTGGGCAGCTTCCAGGGGGGCAAAATAAGTCCTCTTATCCACTGAAGGCCCTTGTTCCTTCCTTGAGGAGCTTACGGAGGGGAAAATGAGTCCTCTTTCCGACTCAAACCCCTCGTTCCTTCCTTGGGGAGCTTCCAGGGGGGCAAAATCAGTCCTCTCGGCCACTGAAAGCCCTGGTTCCTTCATTGGGCAGTGTCCATGGGGGCAAAATAAGTCCTTGTGGCCACGGAAAGCCCTCCTTGCTTCCTTGGGCAGCTTCCAGGGGGTAAAATAAGTCCTCTTGGCCACTGAAAGCCCTCCTTCCTTCTTTGGGCAGCTTCCAGGGGGGCAAAATAAGTCCTCTTAGCCACTGAAAGGCCTCGTTCCTTTCTTCGGCAGCTTCCAGGGGGGCAAAATAAGTCTTCCTGGCCACTGAAAGCAATCGTTCCTTCCTTGGGCAGCTTCCAGGGGGGCAAGAAAAGTCCTATGGGCCACTGAAAGCCATGGTTCCTTCCTTGGGCAGCTTCTATGGCGGCAAAATAAGTCCTCTTCGCCACTCAAAGCCCTCATTGCTTTCTTGGGCAGCTCCCAGAGGGGCAAAATAAATCCTCTTGCCCACAGTAATCCCTCGTTCCTTCCTTGTGCAGTTTCCACGGGGGCAAAGAAAGTCCCCTTGGCCACTGAAAGCACTCGTTCACTCCTTGGACAGCTTGCAGGGGGGCAAAATAAGACCCCTTGGCCACTTAAAGCCCTCGTTCCTCCTTGGGCTTCTTCCAGGGAAGGAAAATAAGTCCTCTTGGCAACTAAAATCCCTCCCTCCTTCCTTAGGCAGCTTTCAGGGGGGCAGAATAAGTCCACGTGGCAACTGACAGCCCTCGATCCTTACTTGGGAGCTTCGAGGGGGGCAAAATAAGTCCCTTTGGCCACTAAAAGCGATCGTTCCTTCCTTGGGCAGCTTTCAGGGGGTTAGAAAAAGTCCTCTTCGCCACTCAAAGCTCCCGTTCCTTCCTTTGGCAGCTTCGAGGGCGGTAAAATAAGTCCTCTTGGCCACTGAAAGCAATCATTCGTTCCTTGGGCAGCTTCTAGAGGGGCAGAAAAAGTCCTCTTCGCCCCTGAAAGCCCTCGTTCCTTCCTTGGGCAGCTTCCAAGGCGGCAAAATAAGTCCTCTTCGCCACTGAAAGCAGTCATTACTTTCTTGGGCAGCTTCCAGGGGGCAAAATAAGTCCTCTTGCCCACTGAGAGCCCTCGTTCCTTCCTTCTGCAGCTTCCAGGGGGGCAAAATAAGTCCTCTTGGCCACTGAAAGCCCTCGTTCCGTCCTTGGGCAGCTTCCAGGGGGGCAAAATGAGTCCTCTAGACCACTGAAAGCCCTCGTTCCTTCCGTGGGCAGCTTTCAGGGGGGCAGAATAAGTCCTCTTATCCACTGAAGGCCCTTGTTCCTTCCTTGAGGAGCTTACGGAGGGGAAAATGAGTCCTCTTTCCGACTCAAACCCCTCGTTCCTTCCTTGGGCAGCTTTGAGGGAGGCAAAATAAGTCCTCTTGCTCACTGAAAGTCTTCGTTCCTTCCTTCGGCAGCTTCCAAGAGGGCAAAATCAGTCCTCTTGGCAACGGAAAGCCCTCGTTACTTCCTTGGGCACCTTCCAGGGAGGCAAAATAAGTCCTCTTGGCCACTGAAAGTCCTCGTTTCTAACTTGGGCAGCTTCCAGGGAAGCAAAAAAAGTCCTCCTTCCCATTGAAAGCCCTCGTTCCTTCCATGGGCAGCTTCCAGGGGGGCAAAATAAGTCCTCTTGGCCACTGAAAGCAATCGTTCCTTCCTTGGGCAGCTTCCAGGGGGGCAAGAAAAGTCCTATGGGCCACTGAAAGCCCTGGTTCCTTCCTTGGGCAGCTTCTATGGCGGCAAAATAAGTACTCTTCGAAACTCAAAGCCCTCATTGCTTTCTTGGGCAGCTCCCAGAGGGGCAAAATAAATCCTCTTGCCCACAGTAATCCCTCGTTCCTTCCTTGGGCAGTTTCCAGGGGGGCAAAGAAAGTCCTCTTGGCCACTGAAAGCACTCGTTCACTCCTTGGACAGCTTGCAGGGGGGCAAAATAAGACCCCTTGGCCACTTAAAGCCCTCGTTCCTCCTTGGGCTTCTTCCAGGGAAGGAAAATAAGTCCTCTTGGCAACTAAAATCCCTGCCTCCTTCCTTAGGCAGCTTTCAGGGGGGCAGAATAAGTCCACGTGGCAACTGACAGCCCTCGATCCTTACTTGGGAGCTTCGAGGGGGGCAAAATAAGTCCCTTTGGCCACTAAAAGCGATCGTTCCTTCCTTGGGCAGCTTCGAGGGCGGTAAAATAAGTCCTCTTGGCCACTGAAAGCAATCATTCGTTCCTTGGGCAGCTTCTAGAGGGGCAGAAAAAGTCCTCTTCACCCCTGAAAGCCCTCGTTCCTTCCTTGGGCACCTTCCAGGGCGGCAAAATAAGTCCTCTTCGCCACTGAAAGCAGTCATTACTTTCTTGGGCAGCTTCCAGGGGGCAAAATAAGTCCTCTTGCCCACTGAGAGCCCTCGTTCCTTCCTTCTGCAGCTTCCAGGGGGGCAAAATAAGTCCTCTTGGCCACTGAAAGCCCTCGTTCCGTCCTTGGGCAGCTTCTAGGGGGGCAAAAGAAGTCCTCGTGGCCACTGAAAGTCCTCGTTCCTTCCCTAGGCAGCTTTTAGGGGGGCAGAATAAGTCCTCGTGGCAACTGAAAGCCCTCGTTCCTTCCTTAGGCACCTTCCAGGGGGGCAAAATAAGTCCTCTTGGCCACTGAAAGCCCTCCTTCCTTCCTTGGACAGCTTCCAGGGTGGCAAAATAAGTCCTCTTGGCAACTGAAAGCCCTTGTTACTTCCTTGTGAAGATTTCAGAGGGGCAAAATAAGTCCTGGTGGCAAATAAAAGCCCTCGTTCCTTCCTTGGGCAGCTTACAGGCGGGCAAAAGCAGTCCGTTGGACACTGAAAGCCCTCGTTCCTTCCTTGGGCATCTTCCAAGGGAGCAAAATAAGTCCTTTTAGCCACTGAACGCACTCATTCCTTCCTTTGGCAGCTGCCAGGGGGGCAAAATAAGTCCTCCTGGCCTCTGAAAGCCCTCGTTCCTTCCTTGGGGAGCTTCCACGGGGGCAAAATAAGTCCTCTTGGCCACTGAAAGCCCTCGTTACTTCCTTCGGCAACTTCAATGGGGGCAAAATAAGTCCTTTTGGCAACTGAAAGCCCTCCTTATTTCCTTAGGCAGCTTCCAGGGAAAAAAGAAGTCCTCTTGGCCACTGAAAGCCCTCGTTCCTTCCTTGGGCAGCTTCGAGGGGGGCAAAATGAGTCCTCTAGGCCACTGAAAGCCCTCGTTCCTTCCGTGGGCAGCTTTCAGGGGGGCAGAATAAGTCCTCTTATCCACTGAAGGCCCTTGTTCCTTCCTTGAGGAGCTTACGGAGAGGAAAATGAGTCCTCTTTCCGACTCAAACCCCTCGTTCCTTCCTTGGGCAGCTTTGAGGGAGGCAAAATAAGTCCTCTTGCTCACTGAAAGTCTTCGTTCCTTCCTTCGGCAGCTTCCAAGAGGGCAAAATCAGTCCTCTTGGCCACGGAAAGCCCTCGTTACTTCCTTGGGCACCTTCCAGGGAGGCAAAATAAGTCCTCTTGGCCACTGAAAGTCCTCGTTTCTAACTTGGGCAGCTTCCAGGGCAGCAAAAAAAGTCCTCTTTCCCATTGAAAGCCCACGTTCCTTCCATGGGCAGCTTCCAGGGGGGCAAAATAAGTCCTCTTGGCCACTGAAAGCCCTCGTTCCTTCCTTGGGCAGCTTCCAGGGGGGCAAAATAAGTCCTTGTGTGTGGCAACTGAAAGCCTTCGTTCCTTCCTTAGGCAGCTTCCAGGGGGGCAAAATAAGTCCTCTTGGCCACTGAAAGACCTCATTCCTTCATTGGGCAGCTTCCAAGAGGAAAAAATAAGTCCTTCTAGGAAATGAAAGCCTTCGTTCCTTCCTTGGGCAGCTTCCAGGGGGGCAAAATAAGTCCTCTTAGCCACGGAAAACCCTGATTGCTTCCCTGTGCATCTTCCAGTGGGGCAAAATAAGTCCAGTTGGCGACTCAAAGCCCTCCTTCCTTCATTCGGCAGCTTCCACGGGGCAAAATAAGTCCTCTCGGCCACTGAAAGCCCTCGTTCCTTCCTTCGGTAGCTTCCAGGGGGGTAAAATAAGTCCTCTTGGCCACTGAAAGCCCTCGTTCCTTCCTTCGGCAGCTTCGAGGAGGGCAAAATAAGTCCTCTTGGCAACTCAAAACCCTCATTTCTTCCTTGGGAAACTTCAAGGGGGCCAACTAGGTCCTTATGGTGATTGAAAGCCTAGGTTCCTTCCTTGGGCAACTTCCAGGTGGGCCAAATAAGTCCTCGGCAAGTAAAAACCCTCATTGCTTCCCTGGGTAGCTTCCAAGGGGGCAAAATAAGTCATCATGGCCACTAAAAGCCCTCATTCCTTTCTTGGGCAGCTTCCAGGGGGAAAAAGGAAGTCCTTTTGGCCACTGAAAGCACTCTTTCCTTCCTTCGGCAGCTTCGAGGGGGCAAAATAAGTCCTCTTGGACACTCAAAGCCCTTGTTCCTTCCTTGGGCAGCTTCCAGGGGGGCAAAATAAGTCCTCTTGGCCACTCAAAACCCTCGTTCCTTCCTTGGGCAGCTTCCAGGGGGGCAAAATAAGTCCTCTTGGCCACTGAAAGCCCTCGTTCCTTCCTTGGGCAGCTTCCAGGGGGGCAAAATAAATTCTCTTAGCCACTGAAAAGCTTCGTTCCTTCCTTCGGCAGCTTCCAGGGGGGCCAAATAAGTCCTCTTGGCCACCGAAAGCCCTCGTTCCTTCCTTGGGCAGCTTCCAGGGGGGCAAAATGAGTCCTCTTGGCCACTGAAAGCCCTCGTTCCTTCCTTGGGCAGCTTTCAGAGAGGCAAAATAAGTCCTCTTTGCCACTGAAAGCCATCGTTCCTTCATTGGGGAGCTTCCAGGGGGGCAAAAGAAGTCCTCTTGGACACTGAAAGCCCTCCTTCCTTCCTTGGGCAGCTTCCAGGGCGGCAAAATAACTCCTCTTCTCCGCTAAAAGCCCTCATTGCTTTCTTAGGTACCTTCCAGGGGGGCAAAATAAGTCCTCTTGCCCACTGAAAGCCCTCGTTCCTTCCTTGGGCAGCTTCCAGGGGGGCAAAGAAAGTCCTCTTGGCCACTCAAGGCCCTCGTTCCTTCCTTGGGGAGCTTCCGGGTGGACAAAATAAGTCCCCTTGGCCACTGAAAGCCCTAGTTCCTTCCTTGGGAACTTTCCAAGGGCGCAAAGAAACTCCTGTTGGCCACTCAAAGCCCTCGTTCCTTCCTTGGGCAGCTTCCAGGGGGGCAAAATAAGTCCTCTTGGCCACTGAAAGCTCTCGTTCGTTACTTTGGCAACTTCCAGGGGGACAAAATAAGTTCTTTTCGCCACAAAAAGCCCTCG
The DNA here is from genome assembly GCA_030412105.1 of Cyclura pinguis. Lineage (NCBI taxonomy): Eukaryota > Metazoa > Chordata > Lepidosauria > Squamata > Iguanidae > Cyclura > Cyclura pinguis. The sequence continues at coordinate 5,630,164 of CM059600.1, forward strand.
TTCCTTCCTTGGGCCGTTTCCAGGGGAGCAAAAGAAGTCCTCTTAGCCACTGAAAGCCCTCATTGTTTTCTTGGGAAGCTTCAAGGGGGGCAAAATAAGCCCTCTTGCCCACTAAAAGCCCTCGTTCCTTCCTTGGGCAGCTTCCAGGGTGGCAAAATAAGTCCTCCTGGACACTGAAAGGCCACGTTCCTTCCTTGGGGAGCTTCCAGGGGGGCAAAATAAGACCTCTTGGTCACTGAAAGCCCTCGGTCCTTCCTTGGGCAGCTTCCAGGGGGCAAAACAACTCCTCTTGGCCAATGAAAGCCCACATTCCTTTCCTAGAAAGATTCCAGGAGAGAAAAATAAGTCTTCTTGGCCACTGAAAGCCCTCATTGCTTCTTTGGGCAGCTTCCAGGGGGGCAAAAGAAGTCCTCTTCGCCACTGGAAGCCCTCCTTCCTTCTTTGGGAAGCTTCCAGGGGGACAAAATAGGTCCTCATGACCACTGAAAACCCTCGTTCCTTCCTTCGGTAGTTTCCAGGGGGGCAAAATAAGTCCTCTTGGCCACTGAAAGACCTCATTCCTTCCTTGGGCAGCTTCTAGGAGAGAAAAAAAAGTCCTTCTGGGAAATGAAAGCCTTGGTTACTTCCTTGGGCAGCTTCCAGGGGGGCAAAATACATCCTCTTGGCCACGGAAAACCATCATTGCTTCCTTGGGCATCTTCCAGGGGGGCAAAATAAGTGATGTTGGCCACTGAAAGCCCTCCTTCCTTCCTTCGGCAGTTTCCAGGGTGCAAAATAAGTCCTCTTGGCCACCGAAAGACCTTATTCCTTCCTTGGGCAGCTTCCAGGGTGGCAAAATAAGTCCTCTTGGCCACTGAAAGCCCTCGTTCCTTCCTTGAGTAGCTTCCAGGGGGGCAAAATGAGTCCTCTTGGCCACTGAAAGCCCTCGTTCCTTCCCTGGGCAGATTTCAGAGGGGCAAAATGAGTCCTACTGGCAACTAAAAGCCCTCTTTGCTTCCTTGGGTATCTTCCAGGGGGGTAAAATAAGTCACTTGCCCACTGAAAGCTCTCGTTCCTTCCTTGGGCATCTTCCAGGAGAGTAAAATAAGCCCTTTTAGCCACTGAATGCACTCGTTCCTTCCTTTGGCAGCTGCCAGGGGGGCAAAATAAGTCCTCATGCCCACTGAAAGCCCTCGTTCCTTCCTTCGGGAGCTTACAGGGGAGCAAAATAAGTCCTCTTAGACAATGAAACCCCTCGTTCCTTCCTTCGGCAGTTCCATCGGGGCAAAATCAGTCCTCTAGGCTAACGAAAGCCCTCGTTCGTTCCTTCGGCAGCTTCCATGGGGGCAAAATAAGTCCTTTTGGCCACTGAAAGCACTTTTTCTTTCCTTCAGCAGCTTCCAGGCGGGCAAAACAAGTCCTCTTGGCCTCTGACAGCCCTCGTTCCTTCCTTCGGCAGCTTCCAGGGGGGCAAAATGAGTCCTCTTGGCTACTGAAAGCCCTCGTTCCTTCCATGGGCACCTTCCAGAGGGGCAAAATAAGTCCTCTTAGCCACTGAAAGCCCTCGTTCCTTCGTTGAGGAGCTTTCAGAGGGGAAAATGAGTCCTCTTTCCAAAGCGAAGCCCTCGTTCCTTCCTTGGGCAGCTTTTAGGGAGGCAAAATAAGTCGTCTTGGCCACTGAAAGCCTTCGTTCCTTCCTTGGGCAGCTTCCAAGGGGGTATAATAAGTCCTCTTGGCCACTGAAAGCCCTCGTTCCTTCCTTGGGCACCTTTCAGGGAGGCAAAATAAGTCCTCTTGGCCACTGAAAGCCCTCGTTCCTTCCTTGGGCAGCTTCCAGGGAAGGAAAATAAGTCCTCTTCGCCACTGAGAACACTCGTTCCTTCCATGGGCAGCTTCCAGGGCGGCAAAAAAAGTCCTCTTAGCCACTGAAAGCCTTTGTTCCTTCCTTGGGCATCTTCCAGGGCAGCAAAATAAGCCCTCTTTGCCACTGAAAGCCCTCGTTCCTTCCATGGGCAGCTTCCAGGGGGGCAAAATAAGTCCTTTGGGCTATTTAAAGTGCACATTCCTTCCCTGGAAAGATTCCAGGGGAGAAAAATAAGTCCTCTTGGCCACTAAAAGCCCTCATTGCTTCCTTCGGCACCTTCCAGGGGGGCAAAATAAGTCTTCTTTGCCAATGGAAGCCCTCCTTCCTTCCTTCGGCAGCTTCCATGGGGGCAAAATAAGTCCTTTTGGCTACTGAAAGCCCTCGTTCCATCATTCGGCAGTTCCATGGGGGCAAAATAAGTCCTCTTGGCTACTGGAAGCCCTCGTTTCTTCCTTCGGCAGCTTCCACAGGGGCAAAATAAGTCCTTTTTGCCACTGGAAGCCCTCCTTCTTTCCTTCGGCAGCTTCGAGGGCGGCAAAACAAGTCCTCTTGGCCAGTGAAAGCCATCGTTCCTACCCTCGGCAGCTTGCAAGGGGGCAAAATAAGTCCTCATGGCCTCTCAAACCCCTCATTCCTCCCTTCGGCAGCTTCCAGGGGAGCAAAATAAGTCCTCCTGGCCACTGAAACACCACCTTCCTTCATTGGGCAGCTTCAAGGGGGGCAAAATAAGTACTCTTGGCAACTGAAAGCCCTCGTTCCTTCCCTGGGCAGCTTTAAGGGGGGCAGAATAAGTCCTCGTGGCTACTGAAAGCCCTCGTTCCTTCCTTGGGCAGCTTCCAGGGGGACAAAATAAGTCCTCTTCGCCACTGAAAGCCCTCGTTCCTTCCTTGGACAGCTTCCAGGGGGGCAAAATGAGTCCTCTTGGCCACTGAAAGCCCTCGTTCCTTCCTTGGGCAGTTTCCAGGAGGGAAAAATAATCCCTTCTGGGAAAGGAAAGCCTTCGATCCTTCCTTGGGCAGCTTCCAGGGGGGCAAAATACGTCTTCTTGGCCACGGAAAACCCTCATTCATTACTTCGGCATCTTCCAGGGGGGCAAAATAAGTCCTCTTGGCGACTGAAAGCCCTCGTTGCTTCCTTGGGCAGCTTCCAGGGAGGCAAAATGAGTCCTATTCGCCAGTAACAGCCCTTCTTCCTTCCTTGGGCAGCTTCCAGGAGGGGAAAATAAGTCCTCTTGGCCACTGAAAGCCATCGTTCCTTCCTTGGGGTGTTTCAAGGGGGGCAAAATCAGTCCTCTTCGCCACTAAAAGCTCACATTCCTTCCTTTGGCAGCTTTTAGGGGGGCAAAATAATTCCTCTTGGCCAGTCAAAGCTCTCCTTCCTTCCTTGGGCAGCTTGAAGGCGGACAAAATAAGTCCTTTTGGCCAATGAAAGCCCTCCTTCCTTCCTTAGGCAGCTTCCAGGGGGGCAAAACAACTCCTTTTGGCCAAGGAAAGCGCACATTGTTTTCCTGAAAGATTCCAAGGGAGAAAAATAAGTCCTCTTGGGCACTGAAAGCCCTCATTGCTTTCTTGGGCAGCTTCCAGGGGGGCAAAATAAGTCCCAAGGCCACTGAAAGCCCTCCTTCGTTCCTTCGGCAGCTTCCAGGGGGGTAAAATAAGTCCTCTTGGCCTCTGAAAGCCCTAGTTCCTTCTTTCGGTAGCTTCAAGGGGGGCAAAATAAGTCCTCTGGGCCACTGAAAGCCCTCGTTCCTTCCTTGGGCAGTTTCCAGGGGGGTAAAATGAGTCCTCTAGGCAACAGAAAGCCCTTGTTCCTTCCTTGGGTAGATTCCAGGGGAGAAAAATAAGTCCTCTTGGCCACTGAAAGCCATCGTTCCTTCCTTGGGCAGCATCCAGGGGGCAAAATCGGTCCTCTCGGACACTGAAAGAATTCGTTCCTTCCTTGGGTAGCTTCCAGGGGGCAAAATCAGTACTAATGGCCACTCAAAACCCTCGTTCCTTCCTTCGGCACCTTCAGGGGGGCAAAATAAGTCCTCTTGGACACTGAAAGCCCTCGTTCCTTCCTTGGGCAGCTTCCAGGGGGGCAAAATAAGTCCTCTGGGACACTGAAAGCCCTCGTTCCTTCCTTGGACAGCTTCCAGGGGGGCAAAATAAGTCATCTTGGCCACTGAAAGCCCTCGTTCCTTCCTTGGGCAGCTTTCAGGGGGGAAAATAAGTCCTCTTGGCCACTGAAAGCCATCGTTCCTTCCTTGGGCAGATTCCATGGGGGCAAAATAAGTCCAATTGGCCACTGAAAGCCCTCGTTCCTTCCTTGGGCAGACTCCATGGGGGCAAAATAAGTCCTATTGGCCACTGAAAACCCTCGTTGCTTCCTTGGGCAACTTCGAGGAGGCCAAAATAAGTCCTCGTGGCCACTGAAAGCCTTCATTTCTTCCGTTGGCAGCTGGGAGCGGGGAAAAATTAGTCCTCTTAGCCACGGAAAGCCTTCGTTGCTTTCTTGGGCAGCTTCCAGGGGGGCAAAATAAGTCCTCTTGGCCACTAAAAGCCCTCGTTCCTTCCTTGGGCAGATTCCATGGGGGCAAAATAAGTCCTCTTCGCCACTGAAAGCCATCCTTCCTTCCTTGGGCAGCTACCAGGGGGGCAAAATAAGTCCTCTTGGCCACTGAAAGCCCTCCTTCCTTCCTTTGGAAGCTTCCAGGGGGGCAAAATAAATCCTCTTGGCCACTGAAAGCCCTCGTTCCTTCCTACGGCAGCTTCCAGGGGGGCAAAATAAGTCCTCTTGGCCAATGAAAGCCCTCGTCCCTTCCTTTGGCATTTTCGAGGTGGGCAAAATAAGTCCTCTTGGCCAATGAAAGCCCTCGTCCCTTCCTTTGGCATTTTCGAGGTGGGCAAAATAAGTCCTCTTAGCCACTGAAAGCCCTCGTTCCTTCCTTGGGCACCTTCCAGGGGGCAAAATAAGTCCTCTGGTACACTGAAAGCCCTCGTTCCTTCCTAGGGCAGCTTCCAGGGGGGCAAAAGAAGTCCTCTTGGCCACTGAAAGCCCTCATTCCTTCCTTGGGCAGCTTCAAGGGGGGCAAAATAAGTCCTCTTGGCCACTGAAAACCCTCCTTCCTTCCTCGGGAAACTTCCAGGGAGCAAAATAAGTCCTCTTGGCCACTGAAAGCCCTCCTTCCTTCCTTGGGCAGCTTCCAGGGGGGCAAAATAAGTCCTTTTCGCCACTGAAAGCCCTCGTTCCTTCCTTGGGCAGCTTCCAGGGGGCCAAATTAGTCCTTTTGGCCACTGAAAGCCCTCGTTCCTTCCTTCGGCAGCTTCCAGGGGGGCAAAATAAGTCCTTTTGGCCAATGAAAGCCCTCGTCCCTTCTTTTGGCATTTTCCAGGTGGGTAAAATAAGTCCTCTTGGCCACTGAAAGGCCTTGTTCCTTCAGTGGGCAGCTTCCAGGGGGGCAAAATAAGTCCTTGTGGCCACTGAAAGCCCTTGTCCCTTCCTTTGGCATTTTCCAGGTTAGCAAAATAACTCCTCTTCGCCACTGAAAGCCCTCGTTCCTTCCTTGGGCAGCTTCCAGGGGGGCAAAATAAGTCCTTTTGGCCAGTGAAAGCCCTCGTTCCTTCCTTGGGCAGCTTCTAGGGGGGCAAAATAAGTCCTTTTGGCCAATGAAAGCCCTCGTCCCTTCCTTTGGAATTTTCCAGGTGGGCAAAATAAGACCTCTTCGCCACTGAAACCCCTTCTTCCTTCCATGAGCAGCTTCCAGGTGGCAAAATAAGTCCTCTGGGACACTGAAAGCCCTCGTTCCTTCCTTGGTCAGCTTCCAGAGGGGCAAAATAAGTCCTCTTCAGCACTGACAGCACTCATTACTTCCTTAGAAAGCTTCCAGAGAAAAAAATAAGTCCTTTAGGCCACTGAAAGCCCTCATTCCTTCCTTAGGCAGCTTCCAGGGGGGGGAAATAAGTCCTCTTGGACACTGAAAGCCCTCGCTCCTTCCTTGGGGAGCTTCCAGGGGCGCAAAATAAGTCCTCTGGCCAGTGAAAGGCCTCCTTCCTTCCTTGGGTAGCTTCCACGGTGCCAAAATAAGTCCTCTTGGCCACTGAAAGCCCTCGTTCCATCCTTCGGGAGCGTCCGGGGGGCAAAATAAGTCCTCTTGGCATCTGAAAGCCCTCGTTCCATTCTTGGGGAGCGTCTGGGGGGCAAAATAAGTCCTCTTGGCCACTGACAACCCTCCTTCCTTCCATGGGCAGCTTCCAGGTGGCAAAATAAGTCCTCTAGGACACTGAAAGCCCTCCTTCCTTTCTTGGGCAGCGTCCAGGGGGGCAAAATAAGTACTCTTGGCGACTCAAAGCCCACATTCCTTCCTTGGGCAGCTTCCAGGGGGGCAAAATAAGTCCTCTTGGCCACTGAAAGCCCTCCTTCCTTCCTTTGGCAGCTTCCAGGGGGGCAAAAAAGTCCTCTTGGCCACTGAAAGGCCTCGTTCCTTCCTTGGGCAGATTCCAGGGGTGCAAAATAAGTACTCTTGGCGACTCAAAGCCCACATTCCTTCCTTGGGCAGCTTCTAGGGGGGCAAAATAATTCCTCTTGGCCACTAAAAGCCATCCTTCCTTCCTTGGGCAGCTACCAGGGGGGCAAAATAAGTCCTTTTGGCCACTGAAAGCCCTCCTTCCTTCCTTGGGCAGCTTCCAGGGGGGCAAAAAAGTCCTCTTGGCCACTGAAAGGCCTCGTTCCTTCCTTGGGAAGCTTCCAGTGGGGCAAAATAAGTCCTCTTGGACACGGAAAGCCGTCGTTCCTTCCTTGGGCAGCTTCCAGGGGGGCAAAAGAAGTCCTCGTGGCAACTGAAAGCCCTCGTTCCTTCCTTGGGCAGCTTCCAGGGGGGCAAAATAAGTCCTCTAGTCCACTGAAAGCCCTCGTTCCTTCTTTGGGCAGCTTCCCGGGGGACAAAATAAGCCCTCTTGGCCACTTAGACCCCTCGTTCCTTCCTTGGGCAGATTTGAGGTGTGCAAAATGAGTCCTTTTGGCCACTGAAAGCCCTCGTTCCTCCCTTGCGCAGTTTTCAGGGGGGCAAAATAAGTCCTTTTGGCCACGGAAAGCCCTCGTTCCTTCCCTGGGCAGCTTCCAGGAGGGCAAAATAAGTCCTTGTGCCAAATGAAAGCCCTCGTCCCTTCCTCGGGCAGCTTCCAGAGGGGCAAAATAAGACCTCTTCGTCACTGAAAACCCTCATTGCTTCCTTGGGCAGTTTGCATGGGGGCAAAATAAGTCCTTGTGGCAACTGAAAGCCTTCGTTCCTTCCTTCGGCAGCTTCCAGGGGGTAAAATAAGTCCTCTTGGACACTGAAAGCCCTCGTTCCTTCCTTCGGTAGCTTCCAGGGGGACAAAATAAGTCCTCTTGGCCAATGAAAGCCCTCGTCCCTTCCTTTGGCATTTTCGAGGTGGGCAAAATAAGTCCTCTTAGCCACTGAAAGCCCTCGTTCCTTCCTTGGGCACCTTCCAGGGGGCAAAATAAGTCCTCTGGTACACTGAAAGCCCTCGTTCCTTCCTTGGGCAGCTTCCAGGGGGGCAAAAGAAGTCCTCTTGGCCACTGAAAGCCCTCATTCCTTCCTTGCGCAGCTTCCAGGGGGGCAAAATAAGTCCTCTTGGCCACTGAAAACCCTCCTTCCTTCCTTGGGCAACTTCCAGGTAGCAAAATAAGTCCTCTTGGCCACTGAAAGCCCTCCTTCCTTCCTTGGGCAGCTTCCAGGGGGGCAAAATAAGTCCTTTTCGCCACTGAAAGCCCTCGTCCCTTCCTTTCGCATTTTCCAGGATAGCAAAATAAGTCCTCTTGGCCACTGAAAGCCCTCGTTCCTTCCTTGGGTAGCTTCCAGGGGGGCAAAATAAGTCCTTTTGGCCACTGAAAGCCCTCGTTCCTTCCTTCGGCAGCTTCCAGGGGGGCAAAATAAGTCCTTTTGGCCAATGAAAGCCCTCGTCTCTTCCTTTGGCATTTTCCAGGTGGGTAAAATAAGTCCTCTTGGCCACTGAAAGGCCTTGTTCCTTCCATGGGCAGCTTCTAGGGGGGCAAAATAAGTCCTTGTGGCCACTGAAAGCCCTTGTCCCTTCCTTTGGCATTTTCCAGGTTAGCAAAATAAGTCCTCTTCGCCACGGAAAGCCCTCTTTCCTTCTTTGGGCAGCTTCCAGGGGGGCAAAATAAGTCCTTTTGGCCAGTGAAAGCCCTCGTTCCTTCCTTGGGCAGCTTCTAGGGGGGCAAAATAAGTCCTCTTCGCCACTGAAACCCCTTCTTCCTTCCATGAGAAGGTTCCAGGTGGCAAAATAAGTCCTCTGGGACACTGAAAGCCCTCGTTCCTTCCTTGGTCAGCTTCCAGGGGGGCAAAATAAGTCCTCTTGGGCACTGAAAGCACTCATTACTTCCTTAGAAAGCTTCCAGAGAAAAAAATAAGTCCTTTAGGCCACTGCAAGCCCTCATTCCTTCCTTAGGCAGCTTCCAGGGGGGCAAAATAAGTCCTCTTGGCCACTGAAAGCCCTCATTGCATCCGTCGGCAGCTTCCAGTGGGGAAAATAAGACCTCTTTGCCACTCAAAGCCTTCATTGCTTCCTTGGGCAGCTTTCAGGGGGGAAAATAAGTTCTTTTTTCCAAAGAAAGCCCTGGTTCCTTGCTTTGGAAGTTTCAAGGGGGGCAAAATAAGTCCTCTGGGCCACTGAAAACACTCATTACTTCCTCGGGCAGCGTCCAGGGGGGCAAAATAAGTCCTCTTGGCTACTGAAAGCCGTCGTTCCTTCCTTGGGGAGCTTCCAGGGGGGCAAAATGAGTCCTCTTTCCAACTGAAAGCCATCTTTCCTTCCTTGGGCACCTTCCAGGGGGGCAAAATGAGTCCTATTGGCCACTGAAAGCCCTCGTTCCTTACTTCGGCAGCTTCTAGGGGGGCAAAATAAGTCCTCTTGGCCACTCAAAGCCCTCGTTCCTACCTTGGGCAGCTTCTAGGTCGGCAAAATAAGTCCTCTTGGCCACTGAAAGCCACGGTTCCTTCCTTGGACTGCTTCCAGGGGGGCAAAATGAGTCCTCTTGTCCACTGAAAGCCCTCGTTCCTTGCTCGCGTAGCTTCGAGGGTGAAAAATAAGTCCTCATGGTCACTGAAAGCCCTCAATCCTTTCTTTGGAACATTCCAGGGGGACAAAATAAGTCCTCTTGGCCACTGAAAGCCCTCGTTCCTTCCTTGGGCAGCTTGAAGAGGGGCAAAATAAGTCCTCTTGGCCACTGAAAACCCTCATTACTTCATTGGGCAGCTTCCGGGGGGGCAAAATCAGTCCTCTTGGCCATTTAAAACCCTCATTTCTTCCTTGGGAAACATCCAGGGAGGAAAAATAAGTCCTTGAGGCAACTGAAAGCCCTCGTTCGTTCCTTGGGCAGCTTCCAGGGGGGCAAAATAATTCCTCTTTGCCACTAAAAACCCTCATTACTTTCTCGGGTAGCTTCCAGGGGGGCAAAATAAGTCCTCTTGGCCACTTAAAGTCCTCGTTCCTTCCTTGGGGAGCTTCCAGGGGTGCAAAATGAGTCCTCTAACCAACTGAAAGCCATCGTTCCTTCCTTGGGCTCCTTTCAGGGAGGCAAAATTAGTCCTATTGGCCACTGAAAGCCCTCGTTCCTTACTTCGTTAGCTTCCAGGGGGGCAAAATAAGTCCTCTTGGCCACTGAAAGCCCTCATTCCATCCTTCGGCAGCTTCCAGGGGGGAAAATAAGACCTCTTGGCCACTGAAAGCCCTCGTTCCTTCCTTGGGCAGCTTCTAGGGGGGCAAAATAAGTCCTCTTGGCCACTGAAAGCCCTCGTTCCTTCCTTGGGCATTTTCCAGGTGAGCAAAATAAGTCCTCTTGGCCACTGAAAGTCCTCGTTCCTTCCTTGGGCAGCTTCCAGGGGGGCAAAATAAGTCTTTTTGGCCACTGAAAGCCCTTGTCCCTTACTTGGGCAGCTTTCACCGTGGCAAAATAAGTCCTCTTGGCCTCTGAAAGCGCTCAGTCCATCCTTAGACAGCTTCCAGGGGGGCAAACTAAGTCCTCTTGGCCACTGAAAGCACTCGTACCTTCCTTTGGCAGCTTCCAGGGGGCCAAAATAAGTCCTCTTGGCCACTAAAAGCCCTCGCTCCTTCCTTGGGCAGCTTCCAGGGGGTCAAAATAAGTCCTCTTGGCCAATGAAAGCCCTCGTTCCTTCCTTAGGCAGCTTCCAGGGGGGCAAAATAAGTCCTCTTCACCACTGAAAGCCCTCGTTCCTTCCTTCCTTCCTTATCTTGCTTTCAAGGACAGTTTAAGTGTGGGTCATGCTAAAGAGCTACAGCATGCCCCCCTGCATTTTCCAACAGTTCTTCGCTTAGAGGAAAGGGAAGAATATTGGATAAAAGCGGATCCTGGGTTCGTGTGCTCAATTCCTAACAGGATCTTCTTCTTTCTTGGTCAGAATGCACATCCACCTTCACATCAAAAAACTCACAGAGGAGCAAAGGCATATCAATGGATCAAATGTGAGAAGACCTTTACTCAGATTGGACCACCACATTCACATCAAAGGATCTGCACAGGGGAGAAACCGTACAAATACATGGAATGTGGAAAGAGCTTCAGCCGCAGTGGAAATCTACATACACATCGAAGAACTTACATAGGAGAGAAACCATATAAATGCATGGAATATGGAAAGAAGTTCAGCCAAGGTGGAGATCTCCATATTCATTAAACAACCCACATGGGAGAGAAGCCATACAAATGCACGGAATGTGGCAAGAGCTTCAGTTGTTGTGCAAACCTACCTAGACATCAAAGATTCCACGCAGGGGAAAACCACACAATTGCATAGAATGTGTGCTTCAGGCAGCATGCACATCGACATAGACATCAAAGATTGCACACAGGGGGAAAATCTTATAAATGCATGGAATGTGGAAAGAGCTCTAGTCAGAGTGGAGATCTCCACTCACATCAAAAAACCCACACAGGGGAGAAACCGCATATCTGCATAGAATGTGGGAAGACCTTCTCTCATAGTCATACTTTACATTTGCATCAAAGAACCCACACAGGAGAGAAATCATATCAATGCATGCAATGTGGAAAGAGTTTCTCTCATTGTCAAAATTTATGTTCACATAAATGAACCCATACAGGGGACAAACCATATAAATGCATGGAATGTGGAAACAGCTTCAGGTATAGTGCATATCTACATTCCCATCAAAGAACTCACATGGGGAATTTATGTTCACATCAAAGAACCAATACAGGTTGTGCAACTATATAACTATACAACTATACACATATACATATACATACATACATATACATATACTTACATATATACATATACATACACACACACACACACATATATATATATATGGTAGTGTTTATATATAGTATATATCCTATAAGTGTAGAGAGAGTGTATATACCTATATCTATCTATCTATAGCTATAGAAGTGCGTGCAATGTGGAAACAGCTTATGTTATAGTGCATAACTATGTCCACGTGAAAAAACCCACACAAGCCATAAAAAACCATGGAATGCGGAATTAGCTGCTCTTGTAATGACAGTTTACACTGACATCAAAAGAACCACACAGGGAAGAAACCATAAAAATGCAGGAATGAGGAAATAGCTTCAGTGATTGCAGAATATTGATTAAACATCAAATAACTCAGGGAAGTGAATAATAATGGGCAAAATAATGAAGGAATTAATCTTATAAATAAGATACCAAATGTAGAAATCTACCTCAATCAGATTGCTTTGTGAGAAACAGAATCTCTATGCAGCCTCATTTCACTTTCCTGCTGTGGAGAAAACCAGGTTCTCTGTTAGCTGGTAGTATCTCCCAGCACAGCACCCTACTGGCGTGCCTCAGTTAACAAAGCCTCTCACAGTGAACCCTTCTTAAGTAATCTTTTTACACCCAAATAGCTTCTGTTTTCTTCCTTATTCTCTCTCTAGCTGGATATTTTTTAAGCAGCCGTCGAGAAAATGGTGAATGAGGTCTGGTTTTGAAAGAAAAAATTGTTCCTGTATGCATATTAGAAGAAGCCATGGCTTCCCTGAGTGGGTGGTTTTATTTACCATGTGCTCATATTTTGAATAAACACTTTGTTGATACATGCTGAACTGCTTCTTCTGTAGGGCACAGCCCTTTCCGTATTCTTTCCATGTTATTTCTGCCTCTGATACCAAATTTTCTCTTAAAGAAGTCGTGTCCAGGGATGCATCTACTTCATTAACTGAGGTGTGCTGTATTTTTCTTATAACTTCCACGGCAACAGAAAATACTTATGGGAAAAACAAAATTCAGAGGTAGAAAATCTCTTTAATGTAATTTGATTCTCAAATAACATAATACGTGGTTTGCCATTTTTTAAAAAATGCATAGTCCTACATTTATAAGGAAGAGTCAGATGAATCCCACGCCACCATTGTATCCCTGTGTCTGGTTTGGCCATTCTTTCTGCAGGCGACCCTCAGGAAAAGTTGCATCTTGCCAGTCCATGAGAAAGAACCTAATCTGTTTAATGCTAAGTTTGAAGTGGAAAGAGTTAAAAAAAATTCTTGCATGCAGAAGCATAAAACTTGCGGTTTGGTATCCAATAGTTTTGCGTATGTTGTCTGATATAAAAATACATCCTTCCCCAAGTAGACACGGCTGGGATTAAGGCCTTTTTTCCCCCTTCTGTTTTTAGTGGACTGATGTTAAGGCTGTAAGTCAGCTACTAATCCATCTGCTCCAGCAGTCTGCAAAAATAACAAGAGAAACCTTGATCCAAACTGTACTGATCCAAGACACACTACATTCACAGCATCTCCCTCATTTACAAAACTTGTCAGTTATTACACATTTATATCAAGTAATTTTAAATCAAGAAAGGGAAGAGGAAACAGTTAAATCGGCAATGATATTGTGGGCCCAAAATGTAGGACATCCTATACAATTAGCCTATTGGGAACAGAGTTGACAGCAGACACAGCAATTTACCGTAGCCCAGAATTTAAAATTTAAAGGGACCCATTGTCGGGTAGCCTTCCATATTTCAGTACAGGACAAGTAGTAGTAGTTAATTAGCTGCTTGCTTGTCACCATGGTTATGCACCAGAGACCATTAGGTAAACAAAGCCAGCAATGCAGTTCTGATAAGAACTACCAGCCAGAGCTGGGCTCTTTCAAGGTTTCTTGATATCTATTACTGTGGGAAAAGGATCTTTTGCTTCTAATCTTTGGTTTCTGCTAATTGCCTCCGGTACACTCACTGAAGTCCTGTACAATGCATCACGTTCCTAATAAATCGTGTATTGGCACTGTTACTTTTGTGTGTGTGATTTCGGTTCCTGACGGAGTGAGCGTACTCCTATAAAATTAAGAACACTTAATTAAGAAGTGAAGAAGACCCCAAAGACAAGGAAGCCGTCGATGCTCCAGGCGAGGAAATCGCTGAAAAAGATGAGACAGCCCCTACCCAGGCTCTTTATGTAAGATCCAAGACACGACCTTCGCTTCCTACAACAACCCCGACCGGAGGCCAGACTTGGGCCTGGGGAGAAAGACCAGAAACTGATTGGTGCCACAGACGTCGAGCTACAAGATGGGATACGTCAATTGGCGAGCTCAACCTAGTGGAACAACTTCTGGCCATAGAAAAAGAAGTCGAAAAGCAGAGAGAGGAAATTTCAAAATTGAGAGCTCGGCTGCATGACTGGAGACTTCTGGTGCCTGAAATTGGACGAGCGCCTGCCCAAGCTCCAGCAGTGACAGCTGCCCCAGTAGCACCGGCTCCTGCACCTCCTGGAATGCCGGCACCACCTGTTGGGGCCCGACCTTTCTGGGAGATGAAGACCACCTATGATGGCGATGGTACCAAAGTCTCATATTTTCTCAACATGGCCTCTAATTACGTGATCGACTACGGGAACAGTTTCCCTGATGACGCTGCCAGAATTAGATACCTGAGCCAGCATCTCAAAGGAGAAGCAGTGGGGCGGGTCGCTGGCTTGTTCGACTCACGAGCTGAAGAAACAGCTGACCTGAAGCTGTTCATGCACCAACTTAGAGAAAGATTTGAAGATCCGTTTTTTCAAGAAACGGCCAGACCCCAACTGAAAAATTGCGTCAAGGGAAAGGAACCGTGGGAGAGTACTCACGAGAATTCAGGAAGTTAGCCACTAAAGTGCCTGAATGGAGAGATGACATTCTCAAGCAATTTTATCGAGATGGATTGAATCCTATCATCCTTAATCGGTGCCTGACCCAAGGGGACCCTGCCAGGCTCCTGGGATGGATGGAACTATTTGGAGAAGTGGAAAGCATCGTGGAGAGCGTCCAGCGAAGGCAAGCTCAAGAATTTGGTCACCGCACCCCAGGACAGCGAAAAACCACTTTTCTGAGCAGCGAGGAGAAGAAAAAACGACTCAAAGAAGGAACCTGTTTCCAAGGTGGGAAGAAAGGCCACATTGCCAGCAAATGCCAGGGATCCAAGAAATCCTCTGAAGGGAAGTCGGGCACTCCCACCACCAGACCTCCATCCCACAAAGCTGCTACCCCGAAGCCAGCAACCAAACACCCTGCCGGAGGCACCGCTGCGGGAACTCGCGATGGTGAGGACAGCCCAATGACCACATCTGCCTCAGAGAGCAATGACTGGGAGACTGCAGAGTCTGCTAATGTAAGTACCACCAAAACCAGACATGTATATGTAACAGTTACTCTGCAGGGAAATGATGGCAAACTACGGCTATGCGGGGCCTTGGTTGACTCCGGCTGTACGAACAGCCTATTAAATCCTGCATTGGCAAAAGAACTTGATGTGAAGTTTGAACCCCTAAAAAGAGTGGTAAAGTTATCTCAAATGGATGGCTCACCCACGGCAGGGGGCCCAGTAAGAGAAAGGACTAAACCCATCCCTATTCAAGTGGGAAACTATCAGGGGAAAATACGTTTCCTAGTGCCCAGTACAATCGGGTTTCAAGTAGTCCTTGGGTATGTCTGGCTAAAAAGACACAACCCCAAATTGACTGGACACAAGATTTACTCAAGCATACCCATGACATAAACCAGACGCCCGAAGAAATTGCCCCCCTCTCGGCGCTCACTTTAAGCCCTGAGGAGCTGCAGAAAATTCCTTTAGAGTTCCGAGATTTGCAAAAAGCTTTTGAGGACCACGAAGCGGACAAATTACCCCCTCGTAGAGACTTTGACTGCAAACTCAGACTAATAGAAGGGGCCAAAATTCCGAAACCAAAAATATATCCAATGAACAACCAAGAACTTGATGCCTTAAAAAAATTCCTGAACAAAAATTTACAACATGGATTTATAAAACCTTCATCCGCTCCGACCGTGAGTCCCATATTTTTCCATAATAAAAAGGACGGAGGTGAACCCAGGCTTATTGTAAACTATAATTTAATTAATCAGACAGTTCTGTCTAACCTTTACCCGATTTCCTTTAACTAAAGATGTGCTAAATCAATTGATAAAAGGCAAATTCTTTACAAAGCTAGACCTCAAAGAGGCTTTCCACAGAATCCGCATGGATCCAGACAGTGAGTGGTTGACTACATTCTCAACCCCACTGGGAAACTACTGATGGGCTGTTCTCCCTTTTGGATTACAAGCTGGCCCGCTGCTTTCAAAATGTTCCTCAATTCTGTGCTGCAAGATCTGTTCTACGAGGGTGTTGTTGTTTACCTAGATGACATTTTCATGTATTCAGAAACTCTAGGACAACACAGCAAGCTCGTACGTACTGTGCTATAGAGACTCATAGACAATGAGCTCGTTGTTGAACTCTCCAAATGCGAGTTTCACACTCAAACTTTTGATTATCTAGGGTACGGCATTTGCCACAATACCCTGAATATGGACCCTGCCAAAATTGACACCATACTTAAATGGCCAGTCCCTAAAACTAGAAAGCAGCTCCAACAATTTCTTGGCTTTGCAAACTTCTATCGTAACTTCATAGAAGGCTTTGCAACTATTGCCCTCCCCCTCACTGACCTCTTGAAAAAAACAACAGACATCAAATCTAGCAAAAGCAATCGCATCGGTTGGACTGAAAAATGCCAGACGGTATTCGATACTCTCCAGCAAAAATTCACCTCTGAGCCCGTTCTCTTGTTCCCTGATTCTTCCAAAGAATTTATCATTCAAACCAATGCCTCTGACTTTGCCATGGGTGCTGTTCTCCTACAACGAGACACACACAACCATCTAAAACATTGCGCATTTATTTCTAAAAAATTCTCTGAGTCACAACACAACTGGCCTATCTGGGAAAAAGAAGCCATGGCCATCTATTTTGCCCTCTCCTCCTGGAGACACCTCCTTGAGGGCTCTAACATTCCATTTCAGGTCTGGACTGACCGTCGTAATCTTGAAACACTAAAAAATGCCAAGAAACTCATCCCTAAACAAGCATGCTGGGCTGAATTTTTCCAGCGATTCAGATTCAAGATTGTCTTTAAACCTGGTAAAAGCAACATTTTTGCAGATCCTCTTTCAAGACTACCCTGCTACGAACCTCACTTCTGTATCAACTGAAAAACCTCTATTTTCTCCAGACACTTTTGGATTACAAGTAACTACTCATGCCCAACAAAAAGCACATAAAACTGCTTCTACCCTACTTGATTCTGCTTTCCAACATTCCCTCAAATCTGCCTACCAAACTGACGACTGGCTTAAATCACACAAAAACTCCATTGCCTGGTTTAATGACCTAGCTTTCTTCGGGTCCAAAATTTATGTACCACCCCCCTGTCGTCCCGAGATTCTGCAAAGATACCATGATTCCGAGCCTGCTGGCCACTTCAGATTTCTAAAAACTCTGCACACCATCAGAAAACTATTCCACTGGCCTGGCCTCACAAGACACGTACAGGATTATATAAAAAACTGCTTAATTTGCAACACGTGCAAATCGTCTTTTTCAAAACCACATGGCCTGCTACAACCGCTTCCTATTCCTTCCTCCTCTTGGGATGTAATTTCATGGGACTTTATTGTTGGTCTCCCAAACTCACGCAGGTTCCACACTGTTTGGGTAGTCACAGATCATTTTTCCAAACAATCTCACTTCACTCCCCTGAAAAAAGTTCCAACAGCTGAAAAATTGGCCAACCTCTTCATCTCTAACGTATAGAGATTACATGGGCTTCCCTCCACTGTCGTTTCTGACAGGTAACCTATTTTCATTTCCAAATTTTGGACGTCGCTCCTAAAAACCTTTGGCATTTCACAAAAACAGCAGCGCCTATCATCCACAAACTGATGGCCAAATTGAATGCACCAATCAAACCCTTGAACAATATTTATGCTGTTTCATAAATTCCAACCAAAATAATTGGGCTCTTCTACTCCCCTTTCCCGAATTTGCTTACAACTCTGCATTGCATCCCTCTACTGGAAAAACTCCCTTAGAAATTGTCTCCCGTACCACCCCAAAGCCCTTTCCTTCTTTGCCTACCAAACTCCCCAACACGCAACCTGCTTCCCTTAACTCTTGGGTTACAAAAATTTCTTCTACCTGGAACTCTGTCCGGGACTCCCTCAAAACCTCAAAAGCTTCCCACAAACGCTTTGCTGATCGGACAAGACAACCCAACCCTGCTTACGAACCTAGAGACCTTGTTTACCTTTCGTCAAAGAACAGTTCCACCGCTGGTCCCTCCAAAAAACTTTCTCCGAAATACGCTGGTCCTTTCCCAATCAAACATGCCATTAATGATGTCACCTTTGAACTTGATTTACCTGACTCTTACAAACTTCTCCACCCTGTTTTTCATTCCAGCTTAGTGAAGCCAGCTCCTTTGAATTCCTCTTCGCCAGTTAATCGTGCTACATAGCCTGATGTTCCGGACTCCCGAACTTCTACTAGTCAACTGCTGCAAACCTCTTTTTCAGTTGTTTATTGTATCCCCACTTTCCCTTTCTTTTCCACTTCCCTCTACCTTTCCCTTTTCCCTTTATTCATGTTATTCCTTCTGTTGAATTTTTTTTTCTCGGGACAGGCAGGATGTCAGGTAGCTCTCCATATTTCAGTACAGGACATGTAGTAGTAAATTAGCTGCTTGCTTGTAACCAAGGAAATGAACCAGAGACCGTTAGGTAAACAAAGCCAGGAATGTAGCTCTGATAAGAACTACCAGCCAGAGCTGAGCTGTTTCAAGTTTCTTGATATCTTTTACTGTGGGAAAGCATCTTTTGCTTCTTATGTTTGGCTTTTGCTAAAATGCCTCAGATCGTTCCCTGAAGTCCTGTACAACGCATCGCACTCTAAATAAAACATGTACTTGCACTGAGAATGGGTTTCTGCTTAGCAAGAAGCAGAAAATATTGCAACTGCTGCAAAGATTCAACACGCTTGATTGCAAAGGTGTGCAAACCCCATGGTACAAGGGTTTACAAAGTCTGTGGATGACAAAGTGTTCCCTGACAAAGAAATGTACCAGCCGGTCTGCTGTGGGATCTCTGTTGTACTTGGCTGGGTATAGCAGACCAGATTTGTCCCCGGCTGCTAACATTCTAGGCAGGGCAAGTTCTAAGCCCACACAGCAACATTGGCAGGGGGTGAAGAGAGTGTTAAGGTACCTAAAAAGCACTCTGGAGCACTGTCTGTGTGTATCACCTTCTGGGAAACCTGAATTGGTTTGTTACTGTGACAGCGAGTTTGCTGAGGACATGTGTGACAGGAGGTCAACCTCAGGAATCCTAATTATGTACAGTGGCACACTGCTGCACTGCGAGAATAAAAAACAGAGTTCTGTGGCCGTTTCAATGGCAGAAGCAGAGTATGGAAGTCTCTCATATCTGTGCAGTGAACTGATCTGGTACACACAACTGGTAAGGGATCTCGGTGTGGACATACCAATCCCTGTAATGGTATTTGATGACTCCCAGGCATGCATCCACGTGGCCGGTAACGACAAAGCCAGACGACAAACCAAGCGTGTAGACGTCAAACACCAGAATGTGAAACAAACAGTAGAGAGTGGAGTAATCAGATTAGAATATTGTCAATCTGGGGAGAACGTGGCAGATGTGCTCACAAAACCACTCACCACCGGGAAGCACTGGGACATGCTCAGGAAACTGGGAATGGTTGAGCATGGATATAAAGCTGCCGATCCACTACAGAGGAAAAGGAGGGGTGTCAAGGATGTTGCCGGGCAGGCAAAGGTTTCCTCTGAGTGGATGGCAGAGGGAAGAGGCGGTGTGGCCAGACAGCCAGGTGCAAGGCCAGCAGGATTGTTACGGCTGTGTCTTGTGTATTAGGGAAGGCCACACGCCAGGGCACTGATTGGGTCACTCCACATTTTTCAGGGTGACAAGGTAGCATAAAAAGGTCGGTGTTTGGCTTGACCAGCTGCCAGTTAGCTGCCTTAGCTGGACCTGCCATGCCATTGGCAGTATACTGTTTGTAAGGGGAGATGCTGCCTGATTTTCCTCCGTTATCTTCTGTTTTTTCTCTCTGTCTAACTGCTGGCAAGCTAACATATTTTTGCTAAGTTTTATCTTAGAGTGCGTCAATAAATCAGTACTCTAAGCCTAAGTAATGAGCCTCTGGAATTTCTTCTGCTTCAATGGGACTCTCTGCTGGGCAAAGCCTTGCTTCACAGATAGCACTCTGCTCATGCTCACAGGAGCCAAATCCTGCCAACCCTGACAAAAGAGTGGAGATTCGTGAGATTCACGGATTCCCAGAAACTTTCAGGGATTCGGAGCCAGATTCGGAAAATTCTGGGTTTGTCCCATCCCTAGTTTCTCCTCTGTGTGAGTTCTTTGATGTGAACAGTCAGCCAGTCATTTCGTTGTGCTCTAGCAAACAGCCACCATACACAAACACAAAACTTACCAAATTTTCAGAAAACAATTAGTCTACAAAACATGGATCGCTTTCCAACCCCCACTTTAAACTCTACAGGATATAATCGCAGAGTCTTGACAAGAAATTTGGAAGTTCTAAGGAAACATATTTCACAGAATCAGATAACATAGAGGATGGGATAAAATATAGGATGGGGGACATGTGGCTGGATGGCAGTACGTGTGAAAGGGATCTAGGAGTCCTAATAGACCACAAGCTGAACATGAGTCAGCAGTGTGATGCGGCAGCCAAGAAAGCCAATGCAATTCTCGGCTGCATCAATAGGAGTATGGTGTCTAGATCCAGGGAGGTACTGGTACCACTCTACTCTGCTTTGGTTAGACCTCATCTTGAATCCTGTGTCCAGTTCTGGGCACCCCAATTCAAGAAGGGCATGGTCAAGCTGGAGCAGGTCCAGAGGAGGGCGACCAAAATGGTGAAGGGCCTGGAAGCCATGCCCTATGAGGATAGACTTAGAGAGCTGGGTATGTTCAGTCTGCAGAAGAGAAGGTTAAGAGGGGACATGATAGCCATGTTTAAATATTTGAAGGGATGCCATGTAGAGGAGGGAGAGGGCTTGTTTTCTGCCGCTCCAGAGACCAGGACAAGGAGCAATGGATTCAAGCTGCAGGAAAGGAGATTCCACCTGAACCTCAGGAAGAACTTCCTGACGGTCAGGGCTGTCCGGCAGTGGAATATGCTGCCTCGGAGTGTGGTGGAGTCTCCTTCTTTGGAAGTTTTTAAGCAGAGGCTGGATGGCCATCTGTCCGGAGTGCTTTGAGGATGTTCCTGCATGGCAGGGGATTGGACTGGATGGCCCGTGTGGTCTCTTCCAACTCTACATTTCTATGATTCTATGATTCTATGATTCTATAACAGAAAACTAATGTTCAAAAAATGTGGGACACAGATGTCAATAAGATTATAAGAATACAGCACATTTTTAATAAAACCAACCATAGCATGTGGCGCCAACCTTTTTAGATGAGAATAGAGGCTGAAAAAAAAGTAGATAATAGTCAGGCGACCTCTTGATCTGCCACCTTTGGGGGAAAGAAATGCAATGATTGAATAAGCCAGGTCTCCAGGTAACCATATTTCTTGCCTTAAAACGAGTTTCTTGAAACAACAGGATCTGGAATTGCTTTATAAAATACCTATCACCTAATGTATTTCTCCAGCCTGCTAAGTTCCAAGACAGACAGGAAAGTCCAAAGTTTGAGTGTATTGATGTGAACACAGATGTCGACTTTTATGAAAGCTTTTTCCACATTCTGTGCAAGCACATGGTTTCTCCAGTATGTGGATTCTATGATAAGATAGATCTCCACTCTGATGGAAGCTCTCTCCACATTCCATGCATTTATAAGGCTTCTCCTCTGTGTGGTTCCTTTGATGGAAACGCAGACTGACTTTTACTGAAGCTCCTTGCACATTCCATACATTAATAGGGCTTCTCCTGTGTGTGGGTCTTTTGATGGGAATTGAGACTTCCACTGTACCTGAAGCACTTTCCACATTCCATGCATTTGTAGGGCTTCTCTCTGGTGTGGATTCTTTGATGGGAACGCAGACTTTGACTCCAACTGAAGCTCTTTCCGCATTCCATGCATTTATAAGACTTCTCCCCTGAATGGGTCCTTTGATGGGAACGCAGATCTCCACTCTGACTGAAGCTTTTTCCACATTCCATGCATTTATAGGGCCTCTCCCCTGTGTGCGTCCTTTGATGGGAACGCTGACTATCACTCCGACTGAAGCTCTTTCCGCATTCCATGCATCTGTAGGGCTTCTCCCCTGTGTGGGTCCTTTGATGGGAATGCAGATCTCCACTCTGACTGAAGCTCTTTCCACATTCCATGCGTTTGTAGGGCTTCTCCCCTGTGTGGGTCCTTTGATGGGATCGCAGAATTCCACTCTGACTGAAGTTCTTTCCACATTCCAAACATTTATACAGCTTCTCTCCTGTATAGAGTCTGGCATATGGAGGTTGATGTGCAGAAGATTCCATTCTACTTCTCTTCTGATTTGAAGATGATCTCAGAAGTGCACAAATAAGAGCTCCTTGAACAGCAGAGAACTGAATTCTACTGTCTTTGCTTCTTCTTAGTGTCCTCCACTTAGTGTCTTCCAAACCCCTCTTTCTACAGTACGCTCTTGTCTTTTCCTCTTGATACCACAGGTGTATGGCTCCTAAAATTCTTTTGCCTACTTATTGCCTTGTTGTTGTCATTCCTGTGTGCCTTCGAGTCACGTCAAACTTAGGGAAAGCCTAGGTTGAAGCTGCCATGAAGTTTTCTCAGCCTTTGTTAAGAGGGTCCCTGTTTGAAGAAAAAGAAGAAAATCTCATTAGGAGCTGACCAGAAAAACAGCTCATCAGGCATCAAGACTGATAACCCAGACCCGTAGAAAGGCCAGGAGAAGAGGGGAAGAAGTCTGGCCCAACTGGGAAGACCCCATCGTCTGGTAAGAATTCTTTTAACCCATCCCCAATTCAAGGAATCCCTGATCGGAAAGAAAGCAAATGGTGGCCCAGGAGTCCTGCTTGTGATGTTTTCCACTGCTGTGTGCTAACAGTCTCATTCGACCTTGGTAAAGGGAAGACATCTTGAAATATGGCCAGCACAGTAGGTAGCAAATGTTGCAAAAACTATTTCCTTTCTAGATTTCCTTCTCATTAACATCACACCTCAGAGGAATGCAAAATCTTTTTAACCAAGCCACAATGGAGATATTGAGAGCACACCCTGCAACAAAGTGTATAAAACGATTTTCCTAATGGATTGCATTGTTACCCCTGCTAGCAGACCCAGTCCCGGGTGAGTATAAATTTAATATCCAAAATCATTAAGTCAGAGGTTCACCGGACAGGCACATAGACATCCAGCTCAAAGACCGAGCAAAGGTCAGACCAAAGCTTCCCCAGTCACCTCTCCAAGACGGAAACCTCGGAAGGCATGTACACACATACGATGGACCATCAACAACAGTGGCACTGGGAGGGGATTACGTATCCCCCTGATGTGCTTGATGCTTGCGGCAGTGATAAATATTCAGCAACTGTCCTTTTCCTGTCCTCCTGACACACGCAGCAGCAGAAAATACAAAGACAAGGTCCATCTGCATGATTCAGCCATTCTCCTTTTCCGGGAAGGGATCTGCCCCCAAGGCATGTTTTGCCCTATCATTGAGTCCCCTTTTGGGATACTTTTTGGAGAACTCCCACGCTTGACTTGTGCACCTACCTTCTGCTAGTCGAGAGCTCCCCTCAGCATTCTGCTGTCACTGGGCCACCTTCACCTTGCTTCTTCTCAGACTGAAGACTACTGGATCAGGTGCCGTAGAAACTGCTCTCTTTCCCTCTGCTTTTCTTGGTCTTCATCTCTTTCTGACTCATTAGTCCTTGTGCGCTTGTGTGAGGGACTGCTTTCTTGTGCGTATGTGTGTGGAGATTTTGCCAATTCTGCTAAATAAACTGTACATTTGGCCTCTCTCTCGTGTGGTCTGACCCCATAGACATAGGGTCAAAGATCTCACTCTGCTGTCCTGCCCTCAGGTTTGCTAAGCAGTGCTCTGCTAATTTCCCCAATCTTTGTATTTTTGCAGCAAATCAGGGTGTCCCCAAAGGACACCCCCCAGAAGTCAGGGAACAGCATTCTGACAGAAACTCTATCTCAGAACTATACAGCAGAGAAAGAACAAGTCCAGAAGTTCTTCCTAATGTTCAGATGGAATTTCTTTTCCTGAAGTTTGAAACCACTGCTCCCTCTCCTAGTCCCTGGAGAAGCAGAAAACGAGCTTGTTCCATCTTCCACATGACATCGTTTCAAATATTTAAACACAGCTATCGTGTCACATCCTAACCTTCTCTTCTCGAGGCTAAGCATACCCATCTTCCTAAGCTGCTCCTCATAGAGCTTCATGGTTACCAGGCCTTTCACCTATTTGGTCGTCCTCCTCTGGACATGTTCCAGCTTGTCAATATCCTCCCTGAACTGTGGCATCCAGAACTGGGGACAGGATTATTCCAGGTGGGGTCTGATCAAAGCAGAATAGCATGGTATTATTACTTCCCTTGACCTAGGCACGAGACTCCTAGTGATGCAGCCCAGAATCGCGTTGGCTTTTTAACCTGCTGCATCACGTTCACCCTTTGGTCTACTAAGATTCCTAGATCTCTTTCATACGTACTGAGGTCAAGCCAGCTGTCACCCATCGTATATCTGTGTCTTGCCTTTTTTTCCTACCCAAGTGTAGTACCTTACATTTCTTCTAACTGAAATACACGTTTCTTCCACAGATATAAAAAGAAGGCTACACATAGAAACCAAGAACATCAGGGACTTAAATATCCAGATCTTTTCTCTCCAACAACTTTTTTTCTCAATGCCGAGAGAGGAGATGCTGTGGGAGGGAGTGTTAAATCCCAAGAGTCTCCAGCAAAAGTCTCCTCGTTCAAACTCTTTCTGCCGTTTGGAACAACTGGGCCACAGAAGGAGGGGAAGACTGACATTCTGCACTCACGTAAGTCGCAAAACAGAAGAACTCTGCAAGCTTCTCACACGCCAGATGAGCTCAAGCTTGGCCCAGTGGGTCCCGGTGTGCCTGGCCTGGAAGCCCACCTCCAGGCTGGCTTCCCACCAGTGGAGTGACCCAGGCCAAGAACGTGAATTCATTCCTCCAGCATCTACCCAAAAAAGGCAAAAGGGGTCCTTACCCAGAGAGGACACCTTCCTTTATCCTCCGCTGCGGCTCCTTGCAGACAGCCTTCTGCTCTGGAACCAGGCGACCCCGCTCCTCTGAGAGGAAATTACATGGCTACCTCCTCTAAGTAGACCAAGAGCTGAAAGGGGAGAAAAACCAACACATCTGGAACCACAAACGATCCCTCCTCTGTGATGTCCCCACGCACGCAAAGCTAATTCCGCATAGACGCCATTGCTCTGTTTTAAGAAGGAGTAACTCAGAGTGAACTAAGTGCTGTTGTGCTTCTGGGTGGGAGGAGGAAAGACTCCTGCGCCTTTCGTTCTTTCTCAGGTTCAATTCCTAGATGTTGCTGCCTGCTTTTACGGAGGCCATCAGTGTTGGGATGCCCTCCATATTATAGTAATGGGATATATAGTCTAGCATAAGTAGCAGCTTGCTTGCTACCAAGAAGCTTAGGAACCAGAGACCGTTAGATAAAGACTAGCTAAGAATGCACTGATAAGCACTGCCTGGCTCTCACAGCTTCAAAGTCTCTTGGAAAAGGGGGAGGGAAAGTGCGGATTCTAAAGCATCGGCTATTGCTTTTGAACTTTAAGTCTTCTCACTGAAGTCTTGTACGATGTATCTCACTCCAAATAAATAGTGTTTATGCACTGTACTATTTGCGCGTGTGGATTCGGTTCCTGATAATCAGGGTGTGGTCCAGGGGCTGTACGTGGGACCCAAGGCTGTGTTGGTGGCCCTTCTCAGGCCCTCAGGGTGTTTCTCTGGGAAAAAGGTCCCTCGCCCCCCCAATAAGCAGGTTGCGGGCCCGTACGCCAGCATTGAGCACCCCAAATTATCCTTGTTCACAAAACCAGAACAGAATTTGGATCACACCCAGTTTCTTTGGCTTGTCTTCTCTTTCAGGAAGTCTGTCTGGCCCATGGGACACTCTTAGGGAAAGAAAATTGCCCTCCAGACCCCATGAAATTGCTCACCACCATGAAAATAAATCTTTTCCACAGGTCTGTTTTATTCCCCTTCACGATCTCTTCACTTCACTTTTTTTTCCTTAATCTTCTTCATATATATCTAGCCTGTTCCTCCAATCCTGGGACTCCAAGTGGATTATAAAATAGCATTCCTAAATTTAGGAGTTTGTTGGAAAAGTTTCTGCTTCCTTGTGAAAGACTGCAGGGATGAGCCATCCTACGTCTCTCAAGGAGGGGAGTTCTAAAGTCTGGGGGGAGCAGCCACCAAGAAGGCCCTCTCCCTTGTTCCCACCAAAACTACCTGGGAATGTGGAGGGAGAAGGGCCCCTGCAGAGCTTCTCATCCCACAGGCAGGCTCATAGGGTGAGATGGGGCTGTTCGGAGAGCGAGACGTGGGCCCTATGGGGCTCATCGCCTGGAATTGGACCAGCAGCCAGTGGAGCTGTTGCCACAAAGGAGTTGTGTGCTCCTTTTGGCCAACCCCAGGGAACAATCTGGCTGCAGCTCTTAATGACTAGTAAGAGATCACTGGGGCTGACTTCCAGAAAAACGAATGCAGGAAGACGCTTGAAAGGTCCATCTGTATTTAGTCCTTCCCAGGGGAATCCGGGGGAGGGTAGCTGAATCAGCAGTGAAGGGTCTCATGGACTTCAGTGGGTCTAGTCTAGGCCTGGCTGGAAAATCAAAGCAAAAACAAAGGAGGGCTGGGCAAAACAAATCCACCTTTCTTGCTATCTTGCAGCAAGGAACTATCTTTCTTTCCGATGCCTTCCGATGGCACCTTACTTCATTGTTGCTTCTTACTGTTATGAGCTAGGTCAGCATTTGCACGTTCACAAAGGTTGCTCTTCCCAGATAAACTGGGGGGAAAACCCAGATGAGATGCCTGTCCCTCCACTATCCCAACACACATTTTCCAGGCAGACGCAGTTGAATCCTGCAGGCCGGACAAAACTGATTCATTCCCTGATTCAAAGGGCATTCCTGAGCATTTGAATGTTCCCCTTGGTACGTGCATTTACTTAATACAACACCCCTTTCCCAAAGTTGGGATACAATGAAACGTACAGCACATTCAAATATCCAGCCAAACAGAATAAATCAAGAAATAGACGGACAGATAGATAGATTTAAAGCATCGTTAAAACGCTAAAAAAAAAACTTAAAGAAGAGTCCACTCTTAAAGGCCCGTCTGAACAAAAAGGAGGAAGGGCAACGGGGAGGGGGCAGGCTAAGCTCACTGGGAGGTTTATAACGTGGGGGCGGCCCCTTTCCCAGGTCCCCACCAAACGTATCCCTGGAGGACCGGGAGCTGACGGAAGGGCTCCTCCTGCAGCTCTGAAACCCTCGGGAGGCCCCAGCGGGATGGGAGAGATGATAAGGTGGAAAACCCACTGGCCTGGTGTTGGCGTGGCCATGGTGGTGGTGGTTGAGGGAAGTTCTGAGGAGGGAGGTTGCCGGGTGGGTCCAAGGCCTTCAGTGGAGGAAGGAGAACCATTTCTAGCTGTCAGTGAGGGCCCTGAAGAGTTCCTGAAGGACCATCAGTGGTGGTTGAGGGAAGTTCTGAGGAGCGAGGTTGCCGGATGGGTCCAAGGTCTTCAGGGGAAGAAGGAGAACCATTTCTAGCTGTCAGTGAGGGCCCTGAAGAGTTCCTGAAGGACCATCAGTGGTGGTTGAGGGAAGTTCTGAGGAGCGAGGTTGCCGGGTGGGTCCAAGGCCTTCAGGGGAGGAAGGAGAACCATTTAGAGCTATCAGTGAGGGCCCTGAAGAGTTCCTGAAGGACCCTCAGTGAGGGATTTGGGACATCCAAGTGCAGAGCCCCTCTTAGGAAGGGACCCTCATAGCCAGAGGAGACCACAGGGAAGGGAGAAGGGGAACAGCACAGCTGTGTGTGTGTGTGTGTGTGTGTGTGTGTGAGGTTTTGCAACAGAGGAATCACTTTCTTGGGGGGAGGTCTCTTTCTGGAAGGCAAAATAGGAGTGAGGTTAATTTCAACCCCCCCCTTCTCTCCGCCCCACAATTTTGCCCCACCGCCATGGTGACTCCTGCAGAGGAAAGGAAGTTAGGGACTCCTCAAAGCATTCAGGTCAATGGTTCTTAACCTGGGGGTCCACACTGGCAGGCGTGTGCCTGGCTAAACTATGACTCTGGAGAGAAGGGTTTGAATCCCCACTTGGCCGTGGAAGGCTACGGGGTTACCTCTGGCAAGTCACACTCTCTCAGCCTCCGGTGACAAAGGCAACAAATCTTGCCAAGGAAACCCTCATGGTGGGCTTGCCTTGGGGTCGCCGTAACTCACCTTCCAAAGGGGAGAGACGCAACGGCTGGAAAGAACCTCCTCCATCAGCAGCACTTCCTTCTGTGCCCCCAAGTCGCTTCAGAGTTACGGCAACCCTCAGGTGAATCTACCATGGGGTTTGTTTTTGTTTTTTGCAAGATTTGTTTGGGGGGCGTGCCTTTGTCTTCCTCTGAGGCTGAGAGGATGTAACTTGTCTGTGTCCAACTGGGGATTTGAATCCTATCCTCCCAAAAGCTTGAATAAATGCATAAATATTTGAAAATGTAAATAAATATTTGAATATTTAAATCTGCAGAAAAGTCTTGGGGGTTACACTTGCACCTCCTTGCCTCTCCCATGTCCCCCCCATCCCCCCACTGCTTGGGGGCTGGCTTCTTTCTCCCTCCCTCTTTCTGCCTCCGGCCTGCAGCCGCCTCCCCCCAATTCCTGCAGGGGAACCGGGGAGCCCCCCTCCACCCCACTGGCCCAGGAATAGGGAGTCTCCTCCCCCCTCCATTTATTTTGAAACTGCCTTTCCTGGCACTCAGGGTCCCTCTGGCCTTCCCACATCCCATAATGGTCCCTAAGCTCCCCCCGCCCCCCCCATGCCAAACGCCATGACCCACCAGGAAGGGTGTTCTTCCTTTTGGACCCCTCCCCAGACACCCCAGCTTTACAGAGAGACACCCCCCAAAAAAGGGGAG
Source organism: Cyclura pinguis (assembly GCA_030412105.1). NCBI lineage: Eukaryota > Metazoa > Chordata > Lepidosauria > Squamata > Iguanidae > Cyclura > Cyclura pinguis. Next base: position 5,658,534 of record CM059600.1, read on the forward strand.
AGGGGGCCCGGCGGCTGGAGGAGCCCCCCTGCCTTTTGTGGGAGGGGGAGAAGGGGGGAGGGTGGCCCCCAGCCCAGGCTCCCCCACCGGGCTACAACCCGCACCCCCCTCCTCCTGGCATCCCATAATACTCCTTTCCCCCGACCCCTGGGGACCCCCAAGCCTGGCTCAGGGCCAAACACCCCCCACCCCACCCCTCACACTCCCCAGTATCTCTCCCCCCCCACAACAGCCCCCCGCCCCCCCGGGACGCGCTGGCCTCCCGGCATCCCATAATAGTCCTCCAGCCCCCGCAGCTGCTCCGAGGAAGCCCCCGCAACCCAGAGGCAAAGGCCCCGCGCCCTGGAGCCCCCCCGAGGGGAGAGGAGGAGGAGGAGCCCCCCGGGGTCTTTTCGGGGGCGCTTGTATTTAGATGCCCCCCACCCCTCCCGGGGCTCCTCCCCTTCTCGGGGGCCGCCCCTTCTCCCCCCCATGGGTCTCTCCTCCTCCTCCTCCTCCTCCTCGCCGCCATGGGGCTCCCTCCCCGGAGAAGACCCTCCTGCGCCCCCCAAGCATGGAGCCAAAGGGGGGATCCTCCCCCCGCCCCCCTCCTCACCGGCACATTCGGGGGGTCCCCCTCCTCCTCCTCCCCCACCCACCGGCAAGCCTCCTTCCGGCCGCCGGTCCTCCGGGGAGCAGCGAGCGCGGCGTCCTAGAGAGGCAGGAAGGACGGACGGAGGGAAGGAAGGGTGACGCGCTTTCGCCTGCTCGGGTTTCCGTTCTGCGCGCGGCGAGGGAGGGAAGGAGAGGTGAGCGGGGCGGCGGCACTCCTTTGTGGCTGGGGAGGGGGGGCCCCCTTTTTCGGATCGGAGTGGGGGGGCGGGAGGGAGGGAGGGGGCCCCGGGGGCTCCATGGGGAAAGAGAGCCGCTGCCCGAGCGGGGGGGGGGGGCTGGCTCGGGGACTATTATGGGATGGCAGGAGGGAAGGGGATCCACGGGTGGCGCAGGGAGTGGGGGGGCGCCGAAGAAGGGGGCGGCCGGAGAGGCGCTTCCTGCTTCGGAGAGGCCGGGATTATGGGGGGTGGGAGAGAGAGAGAGAGAGGAGACCCCCCTCCGGCCTCCCTAGTGCCGGAAAGAGCGGGGGCGGAGGGGGGCTCCTAAGTTTCCGGGAGGGGAGGGGCGGGGAGGAGGAAGGAGGGGCCAGGCCCCCAATCCTGGGAGGGGGATGTGTGGGAGGCCTGGGGGAGGGGGAGGGGTGGCAGCGGGGGGGTCCCTAAATGCAGAGGCCTCCTCCTACCCTGGAAACGCCGCCCTGCTTGGAGGCTTCCCCCAGCAAGGGTGGGGGGAACCTTCCTCTCTGTCTTTCAAGGGGGAAGGAAGGCGGGGGGGGTCAGAAGGGACCTTGTTCCCCTCGTGCTTCGCTCTCCAGGGACCCACAGATTTGTGGCTGGGCTGCAGTTTCAGGAAGAGGAAGCTTCATCTTGAAAAGACTTTGCAAAGGAAGGACCCGACATAGGAGACATTTCAGAAGAACTGAAACAGACATGAGGAGGGAGGGAGGGAGGGAGGGAGGGAGGGGGGCCGTTCTGCCCGGGGTCCTGGGAAGAGGGAAGGAGGGATCACTCCGGGAGGCTCTGAAGGCAAGGAAGAGCCGGCCAGGAAGCCCAAGAGGCCAAACCCAGACTGCAGAGAGGGGAGAGGGGAGCCCAGAGCTCCTCTTGTTGGGATAGACCCCCTGGGCAGACCACCCCCCACTGGCAAAGCTAGGCGGGGATTCTGGGGGGCCCACGCGTTCCTTTTTTCCTTCGCAACAGCCCCATCGGGGAGGTTCTGCTGTGGGAGCACCTGAATCCCCCCACAGGATGGCTACGGCTTAATTCTCTGAACGTCCAAAAAGCCACAAACGTCTTCCTTTCCTTCCCTCGCTGTGTTTGCCTGGAATCCTCTCTTTCTTTCTCATCTCCAAGGGATGCGGATTAAAGGAGGAAAGAAGGAGATGCAGGGAGGGGAGGGAAGGAGAGACTGAGGTGCCAAAGAAGGAGAATGCCAAGGCTCGTAAGTTTCCTGCAACTTAGAAAAGAAGATCTCCCTGAGTGGCAAAATAAGTGGCCTGCATGCTTCAGCAAATAGGTTATCCAGAGCTAACAATACGCCCCTGTGAAACGAAGCCTCCCTTCCCCTCTCTGGGCTCCGCCTGGTCTCCCTCGACCGTGAGGACAGGGTCCTTAGAGATGATCTGCGCTTGGACGTCCTGGGAGATCACCCAACAGGATCCTCTTAGCAACTCTTAATGACCCCCATTTAGAGATGTCAATTATTACCCTCCCCTCTTGATCTCTTCGCCCCAACCTGTGTCCTCGGAACTTTCCCAGGAGGAACATCCTGAGTGTTTGGGTTGCTGCTCCCACTCGCTCCTAATAGGCAGGAAGAAGAAAGAGCTTTTGGTGTCCCCACATGGAGAAGCAGCCTCTAGGAGATCAGCCTTTTCCCCACCTACAGCTCCCTGAACAAACGTCAGGGAGAAGAAGGTTCCAGCTTGCTTTCTGATGCTGCAGAGCAGGAGTGCACAAATGAAGCTTTACCATAATAATAATAATAGTAAGAGGGTGACCATGAACCTGTTCCGAGGGCATCCGTCCTGCAGTTCCTTCCGTGGAGGAGGAATTAAAGAGAGACTTCTCCCTCCCTACATTCGGAGACCAGGCTCTCCCATTCGGGACCTCTGCACGCCTGCAGAAAGCACTAACGTGCACATATTTCTACAGTAGGCCGTGGACCACCAAAAAGACAATGAAGTTAAACCCGAACTTCTCCTAGAAGACCAAATAACTAAGTTGAGGCTCTCATGCTTTGGTCGCATTGTGGGATGAGATGACTCAGTGGAAGAGAGGCTGAGGATGGTCAGGAAAGGGGGAGGCGGCAGGAAAAGAGGAAGAGCGCACTGGAAGCGGATGGGAGCCCAAAGGCTGAGCTGGCACGACCTGGTTGAGCCTGTTAAGAAGAGGGTCTCTCGGGGGTCTCTCAGTCGTAGGGTCACCCTAGGTTGAAGGCAACCGGACAGCACCGAGCAGCAAGAGAAGGTTCTTCTGTCGGGATCCTGAAGCTTGCGGGCCAAGTGGGCATTTATTTCTCTGGTCAAAGTGGTTCTGCCCGGGATCCTCTTCCAAGGTCCTGCCAGGGATGCCGATGGAAGATCTGCAGAATGGTGAGAAAGAGAGAGAGAGAGAGACTGCAAGCTCAGCTTCCTAGAGAGGGAGGAAATGTTAACATGGGGAAAGGGCAAACGCCCCAAACTCTGTCCCCTTTTCCAGAAGAAGAAGGTGGGTGGGTGTCCTTTTAATTTCCTTGGTGGGGAAGAGAAGGTGGAAGAGGCAGGAAAAAGGAGTTAAAGGGGGAAAATAAGAGGGGAGACCCCCGAAATGTCCTTCTTTAGGTGGGAGAAAAAGCTGGAAATTTTTGCCCCTTTGGGTGCCGTGGCTTTTGAGGGGGGGAGGCTGAAGTTTCTAATGGAAAGAGGGAGGCTGGAAAGGGGGTTATGGAGTGGGGGGCTGAAAAAAGGAAGCCTCCCCCACCGCAAAGAGGCAGCTGTGAGGTCCCCCCCCTTGGGTGTCTTGCTGGGGCTGAGATTTTGGGGGGCTGTTCAGAAGGGAGGATCTAGTTCCTGGCTGGCTGTGGGGGGTAGATGGAGGATCTTTGGCTCTGAGCCAGGCTTATGGTTCTTTATGGGGTGGGGGGCTATTATGGGATGCCAATTTTAATTCACAATTTCTTATTTAATTCAGTTCGCGTATTTATTTCTCTTAATTCCTTAGTTGTTACTTCCAACCTAGCTTCAGTCAACAATAAATTTCCTTATTACTGATTAATATCCTCTTTCCTTGTATCTATTTCATGTATTGCTACTCCAGTTTGCAAATTTACGTCCCAGTCATTTAACTTTCTTTTTCTTTTTGCCGCTTCTATCACGGCTGTCTCCTTCTTTCTTATGCTTTTTTGCTCATCTTCTCATTTCTGACACTGGTTAGAAGTTCACAGAGTAATATTGCCCAGTTTCTTTATATTTTGTATGATCAATCTTAATTTTTAGGTGCTTTGTGCATTCCTAAGCCCAAGTTAATCACATTTCTTTCACTGATAGTATTTAAAAAGAGGGTGGCAGCACTTCTGCAGATCCGCTGGCCTGCTCTTGGTTCCTGACAGTTGGTCACTCTGGATCCCCCAGATTAGGAGGGGTAGTTAACACGCCATAGGACAGGATCAGATTTCAAAATGACCTTAACAAATTAGAGAGCAGGGCCAAAACTAACAAAATGGATTTCAACAGGGAGAAATGTAAGGTACTAACCTTGGACAGAATAAACAAAACGGACAGATAAAGGATGGGTGGCACTTGGCTTCATGATAATATATGAGAAAGGGATCTAGGAGTCTTGGTAGGCCACAATCTGAAGATGAGCCAGGAATGTGATGCAGCAGCTCAAGAAGGCCAAGGTGATTCTCGATTGCATCAATAGGAGTATAGCGTCTGGGTCAAGGGAAGCGGTGGTCCCACTCTGTTCCTTCTGTGCTGTCAGTATCTCCCGTGTGGTTTGTTTTGGAAACATTAGACAGAGACTATACTGGAGGGCTAAAGAGGAGCAGGAAAGACTCTTTCTGACCTGAGAGAGATTAAAAGGATTCACAAGAGGCAAGGAAGTCTTCTTCTCCCAAGCCTGATCACATGGAGTGTTCTGGCCCTATTGGGGCCACTCATGATCTGGGAGGACTGCCGTTTCATGATCTACTCTAGTGCTTTCCATGGAGACTTGCATTCCTCTGAGGTGAGATGTTAGTAAGGAGGGAATATAGAAAGGAAATGGTTTGTGCAACATGTGCTATCTACTGTACTGCCCATATTTCATGATTTCTTCCTTTAACAATGTTAGATTAGACTGTTAACAATTTGCAGTGCAAAATATCAGAAGCAGGACTCCCTGTATATCTGACTAGGGATTTCTCTTAATTGGGGCTGAGTTAAAAGAATTCTTACCAGGCAGTGAGCTCTTCCCAGTTGGGCCAGTCACCTTCTCCTGGCCTTTCTATGGCTCTGGGTTCTTGGTCTTGATGCTTGATGTTTCTGCGGTAAGCTCCTCATGATATTTTCCTCTTTTTCCTGAAACAGGTAGCCTTTGAACAAATCTTGCCAAGAAAACTTCATGGCAGCTTCAGCCTAGGCTTTCCCTAAGTATGACATGAAAAAATTTTCTGAAGTTCAAGGAGTTCCTATTTCTGAAATTCTGAGATCGTATTTGAATCAGCAAAGAAAAAGAATGGAATACCCTGTACATTTAAGTTCATATCCCAGAACCCATAGAGGGGAGAATCCCTATAAATGCATGAAATATGGAAAGAGCTTCACACGGAGTGGAAGTCTGCATTCCCATCAAAGGACCCACACAGGGGAGAAGCTATATCAATGCATAGACTGTGGAGAGAGTTTCAGTCAGAGTGGAAATCTGCGTTACCATCAAAGAACCCACACAGGGGAGAAGCCCTATAAATGCATGGAATGTGGAAAGACTTTCTTTCAAAGTAACAATTTACATACACATCAGAGGACCCATACAGGGGAGAAGCCCTATGTATGCATGGAATGTGGAAAGAGCTTCAGTTGGAGTGGAGATCTGCGTTCCCATCAAAGGACCCACACAGGGGAAAAGCCCCATAAATGCATGGAATGTGGAAAGAGGTTCAGTCAGAGGAGAATTCTGCATTCCCATGAAAGAACCCACACAGGGGAGAAGCCCTATAAATGCATTGAATGTGGAAAGAATTTCTCTCATAGTAACAGTTTACATAGGCATCGGAGGACCCATACAGGGGAGAAGCCCTATATATGCATGGAATGTGGAAAGAGCTTCAGTTGGAGTGGAGATCTGCGTTCCCATTAAAGGACCCACACAGGGGAGAAGCCCTATAAATGTATGGAATGTGGAAAGAGCTTCAGCGACAGTGCAACATGTACTAAACATCAAAGGACCCACACGGGGAGAAACCATATAAATGCACGGAATGTGGAAAGAGCTTCAGTACGAGTGGAAATCTGCGTTCCCATCAAAGGACCCACACAGGGGAAAAGCCCCATAAATGCATGGAATGTGGAAAGAGCTTCAGTCAGAGGAGAATTCTGCATTCCCATGAAAGAACCCACACGGGGAGAAGCCCTATAAATGCAGTGAATGTGGAAAGACTTTCTCTCATAGTAACAATTTACATAGTCATCAGAGGACCCATACAGGGGAGAAGCCCTATATATGTATGGAATGTGGAAAGAGCTTCAGTCGGAGTGAAAGTCTGCGTTACCATCAAAGGACCCACATGGGAGAAGCCATTTAAATGTCATGTGGAAAGACCTTTTCACACCATCAAAATTTTTTTAAAATTATTTTTATTCATTAAAATCACAAAATTAAAACATTTTATATTTATAACACTTACATGATTATACATCAATCATTCATCTATACAAATATTTCTATTTGTCCCCTGATATATCTTATCTTTCTTAAATTGTAGATATCAAAACCGTCAAAATTTAAATTCACAGCTTCAAAATTTAAATTCAAATCAAAGAACTCATGCAGGGGAGAAACCGTAAATGTATGGAATATGAAATATGCTTCTGTCATGACAGAATATTAGCTAAATGAAACAGTGATACATTGATAGGAATATATGCAATGTTTGTATGTTAGAGATTTCGAAGCATAATTTCCACGGACATTCTTATCAAATTTGCAGATGATTGGACAGCATCAGAATTTGAAATGATCTTGACAGATTTGAGAGCTGAGCTAAAATTAACCAAATGAATTTCAGCAGGGAGCAGTGTAAGGTACTACACTTGGGAAGAAAATGTGAAATGCACCGAAATGCACCTGGCTTGACCATAGCGCATATAAAGGGATCTAGGGCTCTTGGTAGACGACAGTTGAACATGAGTCAGCAGTGTGATGCGGCGGCTAAAAAAGCCAATGCAATTCTGAGCTGCATTAATACGAGTAGAGTGTCTATCAGCAGGGGAGTGATAGTACCACTCTATACTGCTTTGGCCAGACCCGCCTGGAACTCTGTGTCCAGTTCTGGGCACCACAGTTCAGGAAGGATATCTACAAGCTGGAGGATGTCCAGAGGAGAGCAACCAAAATGCATTGTTCAGAAGACAACAAGTTGTTACTCTTTTAGAAGTTAAGACTGGATTTTAAAGTTTTGTTGTAAAGCTCTTTTAATTTTTTGAATTGTTAATATCGTAAATATGTTTAGTTATCTTGTGTGTATGAACGTTGAATAGACAGTTTTCCTTCCGAAGGCTGTCAGCCGGGACACCAGGGCTCCTCTTGAGGAGAACGAGAGTGACCTCTATTTAAATATTACAGATGCCGTTCAAGAGGACCGTAGAAACCACCAACCCAGTGAGAAGAATTCTGAGATTGATCTTAAGGACTTGTTCTTTAGATTTTATACTTATAATAAAGCATTAATTGATTGTGTTAAGTGTATTTTTTCATAATTTAACAAGCACACAAAGAAAATAATTGTTATGAATTATTTGTTGGTTTTTTTGTGATTGCATGGAGGGGAAATGCTAATGCAGCCATTAGTAGGAGACCCACTCTCTCATTTGAATGAACTCTGCATAAATACTATTGAATAGTTGGTTACAGTGTCACAGACTGAGTGCAAAAGTTGTTAAATTTGTCTTAGATATTGAGGCATTTTGATTCTGTCTCTCCTGTGTACTAGAGGCAATCGAGGAAGGGGCTGGTGGGAGGAGGGAGTGAACTGAATGTTGAGAGAGGGGCGATTGATGGAATGCAGGACGGGATTCAAAGGATCCTCGTGGCTGGCGGTTGAAATAGAGGGGATAGAGTGGAGTGTGGGGTGAGTGGGTGAGTGTTGATGAGGGTTAAGACAGGATTTAGGAACTCAGGAGTGGGGTTCAAGAGTCTGAATTAGGCAAGAGAAGTGTGTGAGTGAGAGTGAAATATTAGTTTTAAATATATTATTAATCCAATTTGTCATGTTCAGTTTCTGCTAGTAAAGTGTTGCTTTTGTGTATTGTATAAACTTTTAGTCTCCGGGAATGCTGTATGTATGAAGATTGGGTTCAGACATGAGGTCTGGGGTTGCAGCAGAGGACCGGGAGGGTTGGTGTCCGGTGGGGATAGAAGTTGCATGACATCCTCCCAGACGGGAACCTTGAGGGCATGTACCAGGCTCCCACATTTTTTGGCCACAGCCGTGGGAGAGGAGGAGGTCCCTGCATGGGGGCAGAGGTGGGGCTTACGGAAGCCCTCCCTCACCCTTGGTGGTAGCAGTGAGTTGGAGGAAGTCTGCACATACGGTGGCAGCAGAGGTTCAGGCAGAACCTTAAATCTGGTGGAGATAGTGGTGGAATAAGGGGAGGAAGCCTCACTGGGTTCTCTAAGGAGCACAGCTCTGTTCCTTCAGCCCTTGGAGGACCGAGGGGCAGGAGGTGATTCTCTTCCTTCTTCCCTGCACACATATAGGCCTTCAAATACAGGTGTGCAAATACAGATTTTCAAATATAGGTCAGCCAATATGGGTCATCATAGATAGGTATTCGAATATAGATTTAAATGATGCGTAATATTAAAATAAGAAAAATATATCCTGCTAAAATACAGTAAATATACATTAAAATATTATCCTACCATAGCGCAGTTGAATGAAAAACAGGTTAAAAGAACATCACCACAACCTGCGGAAAGTGGTCGTTCAAGTTTCCGAAAGCCGCACCTACCCCATAATCACTCTTTTTTGGGGAGCTGAAGGTGGGAAGCTGCCACATGGCTCAGGCCAGGAGAAAGACCCCCGTCTCTCTCCTAGGACCCCCTCCGGGCATGGACCGGCCACCCTTCCCTGGGCGGGGGGGGCTCTGCCTCCTCCTCCTCCTCCTCCTCCTCCTCCTCTCCCCCCCCCCGCTTGCCTCTTCTGTCCTCAGTTTACTTCAGCTGCTGCCCCCTGAGTTCACAGGGCCAAGTGCCGCTTATGGGGGAGGTTCTTTCCAGGCGTCACGTCTCCCTCCTTGGAAAACTGGCTTATGGCAGCCTCTCGGCGAACCTATCGTGCGGGTTTTCTTGGCAAGATGGGTTACCTTGCCTTTGTCTCAGGCTGAGAGGATGTGACCTGCCTGAGGTCACGCAGTGGGTTTCCATGGGCAAGTGGGGATTGAGACCCTGGTCTCGGGAGTCACTGCTTAGGCGTACACACACCAGGCTCTTCCGTTTGGGACTAACGTGCACATATTTCTACAGTCTGCCGTGGACCACCAAAAAGAAAATGAAGTTAAACCCGAACTTCTCCTAGAGGACCAAATAACTCAGTTGAAGCTCTCATGCTTTGGTCGCATTGTGGGATGAGATGACTCAGTGGAAGAGAGGCTGAGGATGGTCAGGAAAGGGGGAGGCGGCAGGAAAAGAGGAAGAGCGCACTGGAAGCGGATGGGAGCCCAAAGGCTGAGCTGGCAAGACCTGGTTGAGCCTGTTAAGAAGAGGGTCTCTCGGGGGTCTCTCAGTCGTAGGGTCACCCTAGGTTGAAGCCAACTGGACAGCACCGAGCAGCAAGAGAAGGTTCTTCTGTCGGGACCCTGAAGCTTGCGGGCCAAATGGGCATTTATTTCTCTGGTCAAAGTGGTTCTGCCCGGGATCCTCTTCCAAGATCCTGCCAGGGATGCAGACGGAAGATTTGCAGAATGAAGAGCGAGAAGAAGAAGGTGGATGGGGGTCCTTTTAATTTCCGTGTTGGGGAAGAGAAGGTGGAAGAGGCAGGAGAAAGGGGTTAAAAGGGGAAAATAAGAGGGGAGACCCCCGAAATGTCCTTCTTTAGGTGGGAGAAAAAGCTGGAAATTTTTGCCCCTTTGGGTGCCATGGCTTTGGAAGGGGGGAGGCTGAAGTTTCTAATGGAAAGAGGGGGGCTGGGAAGGGGGTTATGCAGTGGGGGGCTGAAAAAAGGAAGCCTCCCCCACCCCAAAGAGCCAGCTGTGAGGTCCCCCCCTTGGGTGTCTCCCTGAGGGCAAGATTTTGGGCGGGCTGTTGAGAGGGGAGGATATAGTTGCTGGCTGGCTATGGGGGGTGGATGGGGGATCTTTGGCTCTGAGCCAGGCTTATGGTTCTTTACGGGGTGGGGGGCTATTATGGGATGCCAATTTTAATTCACAGTTTCTTATTTAATTTAGTTCACGTATTTATTTCTCTTAATTCCTTACTTGTTACTTCCAACTAACTTCAGTCACTAATAAATTCCCATATTACTGATTAATATCAACTTTCCTTGTATCTATTTCATGTATTGCAACTCAGTTTGCAAATTTACGTCCCAGTCATTTAATTTTCTTTTTCTTTTTGCCGCTTCTGTCAGGATCAGACTCATACACAGTTCAATAAACTTGCATAACAGATTTATTGAAAGCAGAGCACATGAAACACGGACTTCAAAGGATAGAAGTGAGAAAATTTCCCACAGTTTGTAATATTAAGCTGCACAGATTCACCCAGAGAGATAAGGGGCGCACACTTTCACCCTTCAGGTCAAAACGACCTAGAGGTGTTTCCAGAGTTACTGTCTCTGCCGCTAGGGAGTGTCTTGAGAAAGGAAAGCACTGGAATGTGCAGCTGCACTAGACTATAAACAAATCAGCAAGAGGATGGTTAATATAGCAATCAAAGGTAACTCAGTATACCATCATCCCCTACGTATGGAGGGCCACCCCGACAGCTTCTATCACAGCTGTCTCCTTCTTTCTTATGCTTTTTTGTTGATCTTATTTCTGACACTGGTTAGAAGTTCACAGAGTAATATTGCCCAGTTTCTTTATATTTTGTATGATCAATCTTAATTTTTAGGTGCTTTGTGCATTGATAAGCCTGTTAATCACATTTCTTTCACTGATAGTATTTAAAAAGATGGTGGCTGCACTTCTACAGATCCGCTGGCCTGCTCTTGGTTCCTGACATTCGGTCACTCTGGATCCCCCAAATTAGGAGGGGTAGTTAACACGCCAGAGGACAGGCTCAGAATTGAAAATGACCTTAACGAATTAGAGAGCAGGGCCAAAACTAACAACATGAGTTTGAACAGGGAGAAATGTAAGGTACGAAACCTGACCAGAATAAAGAAAACGGACAGATAAAAGATGGGTGACACCTGGCTTCATGATAATATATGAGAAAGGGATCTGGGAGTCTTGGTAGGCCACAAGCTGAAGATGAGACAAGAATGTGATGCAGCAGCTCAAGAAGGCCAAGGTGATTCTCGGTTGCATCAATAGGAGAATAGCGTCTGGGTCAAGGGAAGCGGTGGTCCCACTCTGTTCCTTCTGTGCCGTCGGTATCTCCCGTGTGCTTTGTTTTAGAAACATTAGGCAGGGGCTGTACTGGAGGGGTAAAGAGGAGCAGGAAAGACTCCTTCTGACCTGAGAGAGATTAAAAGGATTCCCATGAGGCAAGGAAGTCTTCTTCTCCCAAGCCTGATCACATGGAGGGTTCTAGCCCTGTTGGGGCCACTCAGGATCTTGGAGGACTGCCGTTTCATGGTCTACTCTAGTGCTCTGCATGGAGACTTGCAGTCCTCTGAGGTGAGATGTTAGTAAGGAGGGAATATAGAAAGGAAATGGTTTGTGCAACATGTGTTATCTACTCTGCTGGCCATATTTCACAATTTCTTCCTTTACAAATGTTGGATTAGACTGTTAACACTTTGCAGTGCAAAATGTCAAAAGCAGGACTCCCTGTATATCTGAGTAGGGATTCCTCTTAATTGGAGAATGGTTAAAAGAATTCTTACCAGGCAGTGAGCTCTTCCCAGTTGGGCCAGTCACCTTCTCCTGGCCTTTCTATGGCTCTGGGTTCTTGGTCTTGATGCTTGATGTTTCTGCGGTAAGCTCCTCGTGATATTTTCCTCTTTTTCCTGAAACAGGTAGCCTTTGAACAAATCTTGCCAAGAAAACTTCATGGCAGCTTCAACCTAGGCTTCCCTAAGTATGACATGAAAATATCTTCTGAAGTTCAGGGAGTTCCTATTTCTGAACTTCTGAGAACATATTTGAATCAGCGAAGAAAAAGAATGGAATATCCTGTACATTTAAGTTCATATCCCAGAACCCATAGAGGGGAGAAGCCCTATAAATGCATGGAATGTGGAAAGAGCTTCAGTGAGAGTGGGAATCTGCATTGCCATCTAAGGACACATACAGGGGAGAAGGATTATAAATGTATGGAATGTGGAAAGAGCTTCAGTGAGAGTGGAAGTCTGCATCACCATCTAAGGACGCATACAGGGGAGAAACCATATAAATGCTTGGAATGTGGAAAGAGCTTCAGTACTAGTGGATTGCTGCATTCCCATCAAAGGACTCACACAGGGGAGAAGCCACATAAATGCATGGAATGTAGGAAGAACTTCAGTATGAGTGAACATCTGTGTTTCCATCAAAGTTCCCACATGGGGGAGGAGCCATATAAATGCATTGAATGTGGAAAGAGCTGCAATAAGAGTGAAAATCTGCATTCCCATCGAAGGACTCACACAGGGGATAAGGCTTATAAATGTATGGAATGTGGAAAGAGCTTCAGTGGGAGTGGAATTCTGCGTTCCCATGAAAGGACCCATATGGGAGAAGCCTTTAAATGTCATGTGGAAAGACCTTTCCACACTGTCAAAATTTAAATTCACATCAAAGAACTCACGCAGGATAGAAAGCATAAATGTATGGAATATGAAATATGCTTCCGTCATGACAGAATGTTAGCTAAATAAAATAGTGATACACTGATAGTAATATATGCAATGTTTGCATGTTAGAGATTTTGAAGCACAATTTCCACGGGCATTCTTATCAAATTTGCAGATGCTTGGACAGGATGAGAATTTGAAATGATCTTGACAGATTAGAGAGCTGAGCTAAAATTAACCAAATGAATTTCAAGAGGGAGCAGTGTAAGGTACTACACTTGGGCAGAAAATGTGAAATGCACAGAAATGCACCTGGCTTGACGATAGTACATATAAAGGGATCTAGGGGTCTTGTTAGACCACAAGTTGAACATGAGTCAGCAGTGTGGTGCAGCAGCTAAAAAAGCCAATGCAATTCTGAGCTGCATCTATAAGAGTAGAGCGTCTGGCACCAGGGGAGTGATAGTACCACTCTATCCTGCTGTGGCCGGACCCACCTGGAATCCTGTGTCCAGTTCTGGGCACCACAGTTCAGGAAGGATATCGACAAGCTGGAGGATGTCCAGAGGAGGGCAACCAAAATGCCCAAAGGCCCAGAAACTATGCCCTTTGAAGAGTGGCTCAGGGAACTGGGTCCACTAAGCCTGGAGAAGGTTAAGAGGCAGCATGATAACTGTGTTTAACTCTGTGAAGGGATGTTTTACGGCGGATGAAGCAAGTTTGTTTTCTGCAGCTCCAGAGATTAGGACGTGATGGAGCATTGGCTTCAAACTTTGGTAAAAGGGATTCCATTTAAACATTAGGAAGAACTTTGTGATGGTGAGAGCAGTCTGACAGCGGAATATGCTGCCTCCGAGTGTGGTGGAGTCTCCTTCTTCAGAAGTTCTTAAAGTCTGAATGGCCGTCTGTCAAAGGAAATGCTTTGATGCTTTTATATTATATTTATATTATATAATGCTTTTATATTCCTGCCTGGCAGGATTTTACACCCCATGGCCCTTGTGGTCTCTTCTAACGCTGTGATGCTAGAATATCTTTGTGTGCGGAAGACATGCATTGTTCAGAAGACAACAAGATGTTACTCTTTTATAAGTTAAAACTGGATTTTAAAGTTTTGTTGTAAAGCTCTTTTAATTTTTTGAGTTGTTAATATCGTAAATATGTTTAGCTATCCTGTGTGTATGAATGTTGAGTAGACAGTTTTCCTTCCGAAGGCTGTCAGCCGGGACTCCAGGGCTCCTCTTGAGGAGAACGGGAGTGATCTCTATTTGAATATTACCGATGCCGTTCAAGAGGACCGTAGAAACCACCAACCCAGTGAGAAGAATTCTGAGATTGATCTTAAGGACTTGTTCTCTAGATTTTATACTTATAAAGCATTAATTGTATTGTGTTGTTAATTTTATTTTTTCATAATTTAACAAGCACACAAAAAAAATTATTGTTATGAATTATTTGGGGGTTTTTTTGTCGTTGCATGGAGGGGCAATGCTAATGCAGCCATTAGTAGGAGACCCACTGTCTCATTTGAATGAACTCTGCATAAATACTATTGAATAATTGGTCACAGACTGGGTGAAAAATGTTGTTAAATTTGTCATAGATATTGAGGCATTTTGATTATTTCTCTCCTGTGTAATAGAGGCAATCGAGAAAGGGGCTGGTGGGAGGAGGGAGCGAACTGACTGTTGACGGTGAGAGGCGATTGGTGGAACGCAGGACGGGATTCAAAGGAGCCTCGTGGTTTGCGATTGACGTAGAGGGGTTAGGGTGGAGTGTGGGGTGAGTGGGTGAGTGCGGATGAGGGTTAAGACAGTCAAGATTTAGGAATTCAGCAGGGGTTCAACAGTGTGAATTAGGCAAGAGAAGTGTGTGAGTGAGAGTGAAATATTAGTTTTCAATATATTATTAATCCCTTTTGTCATGTTCAGTTTCTGCTAGTAAAGTGTTGCTTTTGTGTATTGTATAAACTTTTAGTCTCCGGGAATGCTGTATGTATGAAGATTGGGTTCAGACATGAGGTCTGGGGTTGCAGCAGAGGATCGGGAGGGTTGGTGTCCGGTGGGGATAGAAGTTGCATGACATCCTCCCAGACGGGAACCTTGAGGGCGTGTACCAGGCTCCCCCATTTTTGGCCACAGCCGTGGGAGAGGAGGAGGTGCTTGCATGGGTGGCTGAGGTGGGGGTTATGGAAGCCCTCCCTGACCCTTGGTGGTAGCAGAGAGTTGGAGGAAGTCTTCACATACAGTGGCAGCAGAGGTTCAGGCAGAACCTTAAATCTGGTGGAGAAAGTGGTGGAATGAGGGGAGGAAGCCTCACCGGGTTCTCTAAGGAGCACAGCTCTGTTCCTTCAGCCCTTGGAGGACCGAGGGGCAGGAAGTGATTCTCTTCCTTCTTCCCTGCACACACGTAGGCCTTCAAATATCGGTGTGCAAATACAGATTTTCAAATATAGGCCAGCCTATATAGGTCATTATAGATAGGTATTCGAATATAGATTTAAATGATATGTAGTATTAAAATAAGAAAAATGTATTTCCTGCTGAAATATATTAATATACAGTAAAATATTATAGTACCGTAGCGCAGTTGATTGAAAAACAGGTTACAAGAACAGCACCACCACCTACTGAAAGTGGTCATTTAAGTTTCCGGAAGCCCCACCTACCCTGTAATCACTCTTTTTTGGGCAGTTGAAGGTGGGAAGCTGCCACATGGCTCAGGCCAGGAGAAAGACCCCCATCTCTCTCCTAGGAACCCCTCCGGGCGTGGACCGGCCACCCTTCCCTGGGCGGGGGGGCTCTACTTCCTCCTCCTCCTCTCCCCCCCCCCGCTTGCCTCTTCTGTCCTCAGTTTACTTCAGCTGCTGCCCCCTGAGTTCACAGGGCCAAGTGCCGCTCATGGGAGGGGGTTCTTTCCAGGCATCACGTCTCTCCCCTTGGAAAACTGGCTTACGGCAGCCCTGCGGCGAACCTATCGTGCGGGTTTTCTTGGCAAGATGGGTTACCTTTGCCTTTGTCTCAGGCTGAGAGGATGTGACCTGCCTGAGGTCACGCAGTGGGTTTCCATGGGCAAGTGGGGATTGAGACCCTGGTCTCGGGAGTCACTGCTTAGGCGTGCGCACACACCTGCCATCAGGGACATGGCCGCAGGGTGTGTGTGCATGTCTTCAGTGAGAGCAGCCACCTCCTAGGAGCAGCCAAGCATCCTGGGAGTTGAAGTTCTCTTTGGCCCACCCTGCCAGCCTGCTGCGGGAGAGAGAAAAGCAGCTGGACAAAAACTGGGGGACGCAGCAGGAGGGGTGGAGAAAGAGAGGGTGGGGGGTCCTGTTTTCAACGTACAATAGTCTCATTTTAGTTGGTTTGGCTTGTAAACTGGGGCTATCCTGTGAGCTTAGGCTCGGTGAGTCACACTGTCTCAACCTCAGGGGAAGTTGGGAAAGGACTCTGGGAGGAAACTGGGTGACTTGGGGGTGAGTCACACTCTCTCATCCTCAGGAGAAGTTGGACTAGGACCGCCCCCAGTTCCCGGAGTCCTCGTGCCGCCTCGTTCTCGCCTGGGGTTTCCCGAAGGGTTCTCATCTGTGCTGAATTCCCCCCCGCCCACCTCTCTCCAGCCTCCCTGTTGTTCCCCGGTTCTACGGCTGCAAGGAGAAGACTCCGTTTCAGAAGTTTATCTGGCCCTTTCCGTGTCCGACAAGAATTTGTCCTGATAAGACGCTGGTTCTCGGGGCTCCTTAGTCTCAGAAGCTGGGGCCCACAGCCCGGCCCTACCCCCCAGTGCAGCGGCCTGCATCACACGACTCTTTCTTTGGCACCACTGGCAGTGAGTTTTGGGTGACGTTTGCTTCCCGTCCTGGCTTTTATAAAGCCCTTTTCCAAAATAAAATGAAACTCTACAAAGAAAGTGGGAAAACATCCTTGCCAGCTGAGAGGCCCTGGCCCCGGCGAGTGGTCTTCATGGGCCATGGGGAGGGCTGGGAGACTATTATGGGATGCAAGGCGGCCAGAATAGCCACGAGTACTTGATAGAAGAAGGTGGAGGTGGGGGAAGAGAAGTGGGAAATTGTGATGGGGGGAAGGGAATCCCCAGGGCCTCCATATTCCTGGGACGGTGGGTAAGGGGGGTCTTTAGTTTTCGGGGGGAGAGAAGGGAAGGGGCTCCTACAGGTAGGAGGGGCACAAGGGAGGAGTGGGAGGAGGAAAAAGGCAGGCTCCCAGCCTTGCAGGGGGGTGTTTTTGGGGGGAGCTGTGAGAGGAGCCTGGGGCCTGGGGTGGAATGGCAGGAAGGTCTCCTCTAAATGCTTCGAGGCTCTCCTGATTTCCTTCCCTCTGCAGAACTCACTCATCACGGTGGTGGGGCACAGTTGTGGGGGTGAGACTGACCCCACTCCCATTTTGCCTTCCAGAAAGAGCCCCCTGTCCCCCCCAGAAACAGTTGCAAAACCTGACACGCACACACACCCGGCAGCTGTGCCGTGTTCCCAATCCCCCTCCCTTGCCCAAGCTCCCCGCGGTCTCCTCCGGCCAGGAGGATCCTCTCCTTAGAGCTGGTCGGCACTTGGACGAGGTCCTTCTAGCAACAGGAGGGCAGCGTCTGGGTCAAGGGAAGGGATGGCACCCCTCTCTTCTGCCTGGAATAAAAATCCTGCGTCCAGTTCTGGGCACCCCACGGTCCAGGAAGGATACGGAAAAGCTGGAGGGTGCCCAGAGGAAGGCGACCAAAATGGTCAAAGGCCAGGAAACCACAAAGTCCTCTCAGGAAGCGCTTAGGGAGCTTATGTTGAGCCTGGAGAAGAGAAGGTTGGGAGTGGACATTAGGGCCATGTTTAAATATTGGAAGGAGTGTCATACAAAGGATGGAGCAAGCCTGTTTTAGGCTGTTCCAGAGACTAGGACACGGAGCAATGTCTTCCAATGTCTGGAAAAGAGAATGCCCCTAAGTGTTAGGAAGAACTTCCTGATGATGAATCTGCTGCCGCCTCCGTGGAGTGCGTTGGGGTCTCCTCCTCCTTTGGAGGTTTTTAAGGAGAGGCTGGATGGCCCCCTGTCAAGGGGAAAGCTGTGATGGTGTATCCCTGCATGGCAGAATGGGGTCGGACCGTATGGCCCCGGGGGCCTCTTCCAACTCTAGGATTCTACGCTTCCCTGAAGGTTTTGGACGCGCCCCCACCCCGTGTCCTCTGAACTTCTCTTGACGGCCTCCCTCGTCACCCCGTCACCATGCTAGTGGGCTTTGGGGTTGTCTCCAAGAGCAGAGGGAGTTTGAAACACACTTTGCTGGGTAATCTGAGGCTTTAATACGCCTCTCATAATATCCCCTCTCGGAGCATGGGAAAGAAGAAAAAGTTGTTAAGGAGAAAAGCTCTGAGCCTTTATTTCCCTGAGGTTCCAGGTTTCAAAGTGAAGCAATCTTTTTTTAAAAATATGGAGGAAAAATCCGTAAGTTGCCCACCTCACCCGCAGCCTCTGAGGTGGCATATGTGTTGGGGAATTGAGAGATTTTGGTAATGAGACTCTCAATCAGCAGAGTATCTTAGTAACTGCACAAAAACGGAAGTTGAAGAGATTTTCAGTCCCACGTCTATCACTCCACCCCAAACACACTTAACCTACCTCAACATAAACACAAAAACAGTTTGGTTAAAAATATAAAAGAGTTTACTCACAAAATCTTGCGCATAGTCTACACAGGTTCAATTCTTGAAGAAGGTGGGAAGAAAAATTAAGCACTCACATGCTTGCTGAAAATGATCCCCGTTAGGAGATCTCAGGGCATGCTTTCGGGACAAAAGGGGAAGAGAAAAGAAGGAGCAAATGGCAAGAGAACCTTTCTAAGAACAAAGAATGCGTACGTGCTGGAGGAAGCGGTGTTTACCAAAACAAAGAGGAAGTTTTCTCTAGGCTCTCTCTCTATGCCTACCACAAACACGCCAACAAACTAGCCAGTTAATTAAGCATGCCAGGGTTGCCACTCCCAGCACCCCTCCTCTACCGTGCATGCACCCCTGAAGTCCCATCTTGACTCGCAGGTTCTCAAAGCCGTCTCTTGGTAGAGGTTTGGTCGGGATATCAGCTACCGTCTCAGTGGTTGGACAGTAGATCATCTTGATCATTCCGTTCTCTGTGAGCTCACGTACTTTGTGGTATCTCGTTCCCATGTGCTTGCTGCGTGGTGTCATCGTCTCTGTTTGAGAAAGTTTAATGCAGCTCTGGTTGTCTTCCATAACTTGAATTGGTTTTTCTTCATTTCTTCCAAAATCAGACAACAATCGATCAAGCCGCAGTAATTCTCTACGTGCTTCCGATGCTGAAATATACTCTGCTTCTGTAGAGGATAGAGCCACCACACTCTGCTGGTGGCTGCCCGAAGAAATAGGGCCATCTCCATACAAAAATAGGAAACCACTGACTGAGTGATAATCTGCAGTATCACCGGCCCAATCTGCATCAGTGTAGCATACTAACTTTGGATTGCTACTAGCTGGTAGCTTCAATTTAAAGTTGATAGTCCCTTTTAAGTATCTAGCCACCCTTTTTACTCCAGTCCAATCTTCCTTTGTGGGTGAGCTAACTTTCCTGCTCGGAATCCCTACAGCAGATGCAATATCAGGTCTTGTGTTGGTAGACAGGTACAGGAGTTTTCCTATTGCTGTTCTGTAGAGACTATTATCTGGTAAAACATCACTTCCCTCAGTATTTTTAAGAAAATCTGTGGTCATGGGCGTTGCTACAGTGTAGGCATCTTGGAGTCCTAAGCTTTCTAAAAGTTCAGCAATCTTTTGTTTTTGATTTTGATTTTTGATTCTCTTTGAATCTCCATGCCCAAATAGTATTTTGCATCTCCTAACTCTTTCAATTCCACTTCTTTGTTCAAGTGATGTACAACTTCTGAGTAGTCTTTATTTCTGTTGGTGGCTATAATCAAGTCATCAACATAGGTCAGGATAAAGGTTGGATAACCTTCTTTGGTTCTGGTGTATAGACACTGATCTGCTTCTCCTTGCTTAAAGCCTAATTGTTTCAACATTGTGTCTAGTTTCTCATTCCAAGCTCTAGCAGCCCGTTTAAGTCCACACAAACCCTTGTTAAGCTTGCAAACCAGATGTGGTTGCTTCTGGTCTACCAAGCCTGGAAGTTGTTGCATGTACGGTTCCTCTGTTATTTGTCCATGTAAGAAAGCAGTTTTCACATCAAGGTGTCTGACATCCATTTGTTTGGAAGCAGCTAGACTGAGAAGCAGTCTTACGGTACACTGTTTGACAACAGGCGCAAATGTCTCATCAAAGTCTATTCCAAATTTCTGTGAGAAGCCTTGAGCAACTAGCCTTGCTTTGTAGCGTTCCACCTTTCCTTGTGCATCCCGTTTCAGCTTGAAGACCCATCTGGACCCTATGGCTTTCTTTCCTGGTGGAAGTTCAGTAAGTGTCCATGTTCTATTCTTATGCAGTGCATCTATTTCTTCTTGTGCTGCTTTTCTCCACTGAGCTGCCTCAGTTGCAGGCATCTGTTCAATTTCTTCAAAGCTTGATGGTTCATTTGGTAACACTGATGTTGCGAGGTAGGACAAGCGTGGAGCTGGTACACCTTTGTTGCGTCGCGTTGAGCGTCTGGGAACCTGTTCTGGAACCTGGTCTGTCTCTGCGGCATCCTCCGCTCCAGTGCTCAGGCCAGAGCCATCTGCATCCCCTTCTCTTAGTGTACTGCTCCCTGCCTTTAGCTCGCTTTCTGCAGCATATATCTCAGTCCTTTGTTCAGAATCAGGTTGTGTAGCTGCTTGTGGTATTTCAGATGAAGGCAACATCTGCACTTCTAAGAGAGGTTCAACATCTTGCTCTTCTTCTTCCAGTGATTCTAAGATAGTCTCTCGTTCCTCTGGAAAGTCTACGACAGTTCCTCTCTTATCAACTCTGCTTTGTTCATCAGAGTAAACTACATGCCTGGTAGCAACTTCACCAGTCTTTACATTCATTACTCTATAACCTTTGCTTCCAGGAGCATAGCCAATTAGAATAGTCTGCTCTGCTCTTGCACCTAGTTTGTGTCGCTTCTGTTGTGGTACGTGTGAATATGCAACGCTTCCAAAGGTTCTAATGTGTTTCATGTCTGGTACTCTGCCACGCCATAGTTGAAATGGTGGTTGTGTGGTGCCTTTAGTTGGCAATCTATTCTGGAGATACATTGGGGTCATAAAGGCATCACCCCAAAATATACTGGGAAGATGAGCATCTGCCAGCGTGCACTTTGTCTCTCTCCAGGAGAGATCTCAGTTTCCTTCCAGCAATCCCATTCTGCTCAGGAGTGTAAGGAACGCTCCTCCTGTGCAAAATGCCATGCTCTTCCAGGAAAGCTTGTGTGCGATGTAAAATGTACTCACCAGCGCCATCTGTCTGGATAGCTTTAGGTGTTATCTCAAACTTGGTTCTCACCATGGCAACATACTTCTGTAGCATGTCTTGGGCTTGACTCTTCTCTTTCAGAAGATAAGTAACACAATGCCTTGAAAAATCATCCACAAAAATTAAAGCATATCTGTTTCCACCAAGTGAAGGAACACTAAATGGACCACACAAATCATTGTGTATGAGATCCAGTACCTTAGTGGTTCTCTTTTCAGTCCTTGGATGAAATGAGGGTCTGACTGACTTTTGTTCAACACAAGTTACGCACCTGGTAGTACTCTCATTGTATTGTTGATTCACCTTGATTTCTGTGGCCAAACTCTGGTTCTGTAGTTCAAGAACTGCCTTTGGATCACGATGTCCGAGACGTCCGTGCCATAGGTCAAGGTTGCTCTCATTCATCTGCGCTCTAGCAACATTGGCTTGTTGAGCTGAAAGACGTAACTCATACACACCATTGTTCTCAAATGCTTCTGCAAAAAGGACATTATCTGTGGTAACTGTGCATTTCCTTCATTTGAAAAGTATTTCAAATCCTTTCTTATCTAAAGCGGACACACTGAGCATGTTGCAGTGTAATTCAGGAACAAACAAGACATCACTTGCTACATTCTGGGTAACTTTACCATTAGGCAACAGACAGTTTAAAGTGCAGCTTCCTGATCCCAGGATCTGCATGGATTCACATTTTGCAGCTTGAATTTTTCCTGTACCATCTCTATCAATTTTGTCAAAATAAGCATCAGAAAATGTGGTGTGATTGGTACAGCCAGAATCTATAATCCAACAATTATTTTTCTGCTTGTAGTCATTAACTGCCAGAATCTGTTCCATTAAAAGACAATTACTTCCTCTGTAAGACTGCTCGATTCACCTACTTCATGCTGCCTTTGTCTTGTAAATTTCTTAGTTGGAGAGCTACCATTGGCTGAGGGCTTTTTGGGAAGGGTACAGTTTCTTGCAATGTGACCCTTCTTGTTGCAGTTATAGCAACTGAGCTCTGACTGGTCCCTAGGCAGAGCTTTGGGTCTGCCCTTCTCAGTGACCAGGTAATTTGATCGACTTGGTCTCTGTGTGTGATCAAAAGGGGAGGCCCCTAGGTCAATGTATTCTTCTCGTACTTTAGACAAAGCTTCGTTAATGGTTAGCCCTTTTAAGTTTTGTACGAGAGAGACGAAGGGATTGAACTCTGATCCCAGAGTTCCAGTCAGGAAACAAACCTTTTGTCTATCAGAAAACTGGAATCCACAGGAATTCAACTAATCAAAAATCATAATCAGTTTGCTGATATAAAGCTTTGCAGCCTGCTTTAGTATGAAGGCGAAGCTGTACAAGTTCCCTCATCCAAATTGACTGAGACTTTTCATATGAAAGACCGTAAACTTCTTTAATTTTGTCTAACATTTCCTTTGCGGTGGTACAGTCTCTTACATAGAGTAGCTGATTAGCCTCCAATGCATTACCAGGTAGGTACTGTGCTGTGGCATCTTTTCTCAACCAATGTTCTGCAGCTTCACCACTTGGTTTTTCTTTTTGAATTGCATCAAGAACATTATGGTGATTAAAGGCTAAATTTAATTTTTGTCTCCATTCTGTATAACTCTCATTGGTGAGTCGCACAAGTCTAGGTCTAAATCTACATGCAGCATTTTTGCTTTAGTTAGCAACTCCAAAAAAAAAAAAAAAAAGGAATCAGCACCCAAAAAGGTAAAAGGTTAAATTTCTCTAGCTAGGTGTGCGTTTCCAAAAAGGGGGGAAGGGGAAAAAAACCTGCCGCTTTCACAAGAAAGACACAAAGCAAAAAAATAACGAAAACCCGAAAAATCTGGTAACTGTTCTGTTCTGGGACCCCATAACCTGTTGGGGAATTGAGAGATTTTGGTAATGAGACTCTCAATCAGCAGAGTATCTTAGTAACTGCACAAAAACGGAAGTTGAACAGATTACCAGTCCCACTTCTATCACTCCACCCCAAACACACTTAACCTACCTCAAAATAAACACAAAAAACAGTTTGGCTAAAAATATAAAAGAGTTTACTTGCAAAATCTTGCGCATAGTCTACACAGGTTCAATTCTTGAAGAAGGTAGGAAGAAAATTAAGCACTCTCATGCTTGCTGAAAATAATCCCCGTTAGGAGATCTCCGGGCATGCTTTCGGGACAAAAGGCGAGGACAAAAGGAAGGAGTAAATGGCAAGAGAACCTTTTTAAGAACAAAGAGTGTGTACGTGCTGGAGGAAGCGGTGTTTACCAAAACAAAGAGGAAGTTTTCTCCAGGCTATCTCTCTATGCCTACAACAAACATGCAAACAAACTAGCCAGTTAATTAAGCATGCCAAGGTTGCCGCTCCCAACAGGGATGGCCCCTTAGCCGCCGAGACCCCGTAGCACAAGCGGCTGGCAAGGATCATTTCGAAAGAGTCGGCCATCTTCCTGAAACTGATCAGAAGCACGCCCGCAATGACAATACAATCACTCCACAACATACTTTTCTTCCTGAAATGCATTTTTTTTAAAAGTGTCTTTTCTGAATTTTAAGATTCAGGTTATAATTCCTCTCACTTAATATCTCACAATACTGCTCTGGGTTTATATCCTGTGTGCAGACAGACCTGGAAGTTTTCATAGAACTGATCGAGTGCAAATGACATTGAGCAACGTTTGCAAGAATTGTAGCAAAAGTGAGAGGAGGAGGAAAGAAAAGCCTGGATGTTTTAGAACTGGCTGAGAGAGTGAAGCCACAAAGGATTAATAATTGGGACTCTCCCTGCAAAATCGGGAGCCTTGGCGAGCGTACAATGGAATCAAGCTGAGGACAAAAGTGGAGGACAATTCAGGAAAGCGCCAGGATATCGATAAGGGCAAATCGGTGGTCGGCATTTGGGGGGGGGGGTCTCCTCTAGGAGTGCTTACTTCCCGTATCTGGAGATAAAGGTCCCGCTCATGACGCAGCTGAGGAAACCCCCCAAGCAGTAGATGGAGACGACGGAGGACCACAGGAACGCGACCGTCTCCGGTGCGAGGGGGGACCCGTGCTGCTGGACCCAGGAGGCGTTGAGGAACTCCTTGATTTCCTGCGGGGGGAGAAAAGAGGCGGAGAAGGCTTTGAAATTTTGGGGTGGGGGAGAAACCCACAGCCCAAAAGTCCCTGGGTGACCCTTTTCTGCATCGAAGGCCTTTACATGTTTGCACGTTGGGTTTTCGCACTCGTGCAATGCCTCTCGTTAACACGACATTGACATAATGAAGATGGTGTGTGTGTGTGTGTGTGTGTGTCCCATCTTCATTATGTCGAGCATGATAATCTTAGCAATTAAAAAAAAACCCAAAATTTTATTCAGCGTGTATGTGTGTGTATGTATATATATGTATGTGTATGTATATATGTGTGTGTGTTTGTGTGTGTGTGTGTGTGTGTGTGTATAAATATATATATATGTTTAAAATTTACCCATTAAGTCTTTGCACACACACAATGCTTCCTGATAATTTTTTATATATCTATATCTATATCTATATCTATATCTATATCTATATCTATAAAAAGCAACATTTTCAGTCTGCAGTGTTCCAATTTCTGCTTCCCTCTGGGAAAGTTTGTGCCCGATTTTCCAATTTTTGGGAACCTCAGACTCTTTGTCTACTGAATATCAGACGGGATTTGTTATTGGTTAGAGAAGAGGAGGAGAGACTAACCAGAACGTTTTAAAAGCAATTCGGAAGGGAGAAGATTAATTCGGACCCTCAATCCAAAATTTCGGCTCATTTGAGAAATTCCTACTTACACGTTCTACCAGGAAGGTGGCAACCATCTTTGCAGAAAATGGTAGCCGTCTTCCTTCCTCCATCTCTGATTTTTTTTACCCCCTTTTCTCTGAAAAAAAAAAGGCAAGAAATCAAGGAAGAGGAATCCAAAGTTTATGCCCTGCGGGACGTGGTGAATGATTTGCTCTTTGCAGAAAACTGGCATCGAAGACTTTCTCTTCCCGGGTTAAATATTCCAAGGAAAAGGGATGATGAAGGCAAGAGGCAGAGGGGATCCTTAGTCATGGTGGACTCAGCATTTTCCTTAATTGCAAAAATAAGCTTTAATTCCTCCCTCTGGCACAGTCACCTCTCACCCAGTTCCCCTGAGCATGCACAGAGTACATTAACGGCCAAGTTCACCCCACGGCAAGAGTTACTCTGGGTTGCACCAACGCCGGTTCCTGAAATTTGAACACAAAGGTTCATGTTTGAATGTTTCAAGTTAATTTTGAAATAAGTTAATTTTGAGGGTGAGCGTGAGGGTGAGCAAGAGGGTGAATGTGAGGGTGAGCATGAGGGAGAGCGTGAGGGAGCGCGTGAGGGTGAGAATGAGACTTAGAATGAGGGTGAGTGTGAGGCTGAGGATGAGCGTGAGAGTGAGTGTGAGGGTCAGCATGAGGGAGAGTGTGAGGGTGAGAATGAGACTTAGAATGAGGGTGAGCACGACAGTGAGCATGAGGCTGAGCGTGAGAGGTGAGCCTGAGAGGTGAGCATGAGTGTGAATGTGAGGGTGAGGGTGAGGGTGAGCGTGAGAGGTGAGTATGAGTGTGAATGTGAGGGTGAGCGTGAGGCTGAGCATGAGGGTGAGCAAGAGGGTGAGCATGAACTGAATTCTGAAAGATTATGAGTTGGACATTTTTGATGTAAAAATTATAATTAAAAAAGTCCTCTCTTTCCAAAGAGAAAATGCACTAATTTTATTTCCTTGAGTACCATGTGTACATTTTTTCTTCTTTTCGTGAGCAGCTGCATTTGCTGGAACGATTTCGTTCGTGTCTGCCATGACCCCTAACCCCTATTCACGCATGCTATTTTGCAAGAGTAATTTTTAATATACAAAATTATTTTATAAATACACAATATAAGTAATTATATAATTAATTACATAAATAATTATTTTGGAAGAGCAATATATATATATACACACACACACACACACACACACACATATATAAAATTTTATAATCACCCACAGATGTTTTTATATTTTTAGCTACCACCTAAATAACTAAATAATATATCATAATATATAAATAATAAATATTCACATATTTACATTCACATTGAAGAGTAAATATTAGGAAGCTCTGAGTGCGAAACCCCAGCTAGGTAATAAAAGCCACCTTGGGTCTCAAATTTGGGAGAAAAGACAATGAAATAAATAAATAAATAAATGAAATAAAAGCCAGCTTCGGCCATATGCTCCAGACTCCAGGCAAAGCAGAAGTGTCCCTGAACGACCCCCCAAAAATTGATAGAAATTTGAAAATCCCCCTCTCACATTTGCAACTTCTGGTGGCCTAGGGCGGCAAGGAAATATGGGTGGCAAACCTTCGCTCTTTCTGCTTTTATCCCACTCTGAATTATTTTGCAATATTTCTTCCTTTGCATTATTCATCTTTTTCGGGGGGTATTTTTAATTTGCAATATTCCTTTATATCAATTACTGGTAATTTTGGAGATTTGTCTCTTTTGGGTAAGAGAGAAATGTATGCATGGCTAAATATATATAAATTTAAAATAATATAATATAAATATAAAAATGAATATAAATATCTATATAGAAATACAGATATATATCTACACACACATAAATATATCTGTCTATATCTATAATGAACATTCATTAACCTACTTTGTTTTCCATATACATACATACATACATACAAACATATATATATATATATATATATATATATATATATATAAATAAAATTGATTGGTTTTTCTCAAGCAATTTATGCAACCAATAGATTTTGAATAGTCTCCAAGCGCGGCCCCAGACAGACTCTATTGCAGTAGTCTAGCTAGAGATTTTCTTTTTTTTTTAAAACCGAATGCATGAAATACTACGTCTCCTGGCTGACCGGGGCATCCAAGGAGATGCAAAGTAGGTTAATGAATATTTATTAGAAGGAAACGGGGGCTGTTGAAACCCCGTTTCCTCACCGGGCCCAATGCCGAAGCTGAGGATGTAGGCGAAGATGCAGGCCATGCTCAGGTACGGCGCCCAGGCCGGGCGGTCCTGCAGTGGAGGAAGGAAGGGGAGGACTTACAGTTTCCCGGGGGTCTCCCCGACCTCCCTCCCGTTGCCCCCTCTGCCCCCCAAAACCCCGTCTACCTGCACGGAGAGGGCGACCATAAAGACCACGGCCCAGACGGCCATCAGGAGGTAGCCCCCGACCACAGGCGCCCTCCGGCCGGCCCGCTCGATGACCAGCGTCTGCAAGGAAGGACCACCGCCGGGAAATTTTAAGGGGGCAAGAAGGGAGGGAGAGGACCCCACAGCCCATCATCCCCTATCTGGAGGGGGGAGGTGAGAGGGAGGAAGCCCCCCCCCAGGGGTCAGTTTTTGAGAGTTTTGCTCACACAAGTGACGTCCGTGAGGAGCTCGCAGCCGCCGGTGCCGATGATGTAGTACTGGATCTTGTCCTCGGGGCTGCCAGCACCTTGGAAGACGTAGGAGGCGTAGGAGTACATCTGAGTTGGGGGTACGGGGGGGAATTGGGGGGGAATGAGGAGGAAGGAATGAAGGACGCCCAGATCCCTCCATCCCTATCGTCCTAATGCTGATGATGCTAAAAAGCCTTCCTGCTGGAGAGAGGATGAGGAAGAAAGCACAGAAAGGCCTTCTGAATGAGGAAATTCCTTCTCAGAGGCTTTGTTGAGTGAGGAATGTCCATATAAACCAATTAAGCGTGATGAGGATGAAAGTATTCCCTGCCATCCCTGTTTTTCTAATGCTGAGGCTGCTAAAAAGCCTTCCTCCAACTCAGAGGATGAGGATGAGCAAGGGGAAATTGCGTCTCGGGGGCTTTGGTAACTGAGGCAGGGTGTGACGAACGAACGGGTTCCGGTTGAAAGTACAGTCCTGAGCATTGCACTGTGGAGCAAGAGTTCCTTGAGCCATGACGGGAGAATCCCAGGAATGCTGATTTGGCCAGCGAAGATAGTTTGCAACACAATAAGAACTTGGTACAAAAAGAGCGTGCTCCCACATTTCCTGACGACATGATATAGGACGATTTCTTCTGCAGGCAACCTTTTATCAGTACGGTACAAAATGATATGAACCGGTCTTTTAATTGCTTGATTGCCATACGCAGTGAAAGTCCTGGAACCCTGGCAGCCGTCAGAACATGTCCCCCCCCCCCCGAAGAAGGGAGAAACATGGGTATAAAGAGTGGAAGATTTTTCAGCTCCGGATGGCTCCGACACCGGCTAGGAGTCATCCAGCTCTCGAGAACGCCTGATCGACGTTCGGCGGAAGGACTGTTTGTATGTCGTGTGAATGTGTGTGCGCAAGAGCTCTTGATACAAATGTGATTTTGTGTTTTTTGTCTTAATAAATGTTACATGAATAGTGTTTAAACCCAGATCTGGTTTCCTATGTGCCTTTTGTTGGGAATCCTATAGTGTGGGGTGGCTGAATTTCTCTCTCGATATAAAAAGGACAAAAAATCTCGGGTCGTGACAAGGGCAGTGTCAACCACTCGGGGATGATGGGAGTGGCAGGTCCGTCCCTTTTGTGCTCACCGAGCCGTTCCCGCAGAGCCGCAGGGCGCTGGTGAGGACCACGATGGAGAGGAGCCAGGATTGGAACCCGGGCCCGGAGCTGAGGAGGAGGAGGAGGAGAAAACTGAGAAATAAATTCCTTTTTTGGGAGTCGGAGAGCAAGGAGGAAAGAGGGGCTCACCCACCTTGCTGATGGAAGGAAGGGGAGAATGCCAGCCCTGCAGGGTGGGCCCCCCATCTCTCTCCCTCTCACCCCCCACCCTTTTAATTGGGGGCAGTTAATTAGGGTGAGCGGTGGCAGGCATTGCATAGCCCTGGAACCCCCCGGTGGGCGGGAAAAGGGGTCCATCGGGGGCTGCGTCCCAAACTTTGGGGAAGGTGGGGGGGAGGCTCCTGAGCACGGGCAGAGGGCCCCGAAGGCAGGCTCCCTCCCTCCCTCCGCACTGAGGAAAGTCCCCAGGGATCGGCGGGGCGGATGCGGATGGAAAGCTGCCGCTGGACGGAGGAGGAGGAGGGGAGAAAAGGGTGAGGAAGGAGGGGGGGAGAAGCCCCGCCCCCGGCGCAGGAGAGCCCCTCCCCTTACGACCCCCACCCTCACCCGGGGGTGCCGGTGCGGATCCTGCGCGGGGAGGGAGGGGGAGGCCGCCTTCACGGCGCCCGAGGCCCGGACGGGAGGGCGGCGGGGGGGAAGGGGCGGGGAAGGGGGGAGGGCGCCGCGGAAGAGCCGCCTCCCCGCCGCCTCCGCCCCCCCGCCGGCGCGCCGCGGGGTCCTCTGAGCGCATGCAGAGCGCCGCCTCGCCCCCCCGGGCCCCGGCGGCGCCCCTCGCGGGAGGCTTCGCGGACGGGGGCGGCGGGGCTCCCGAGCCCGGGAAGATCCGCGGCGTCCTTGGTGCCGCCCGGCGGAAGCGGCTCCGTCCGTCCGGCTGCCCGGGTGGGCCTCGCGCGGGGGACCCCCTTCGGACGGGCGCGGGGTCACGGCCCTCGGGAGCGAAGGGGCGGAGAGCGACCCCTCGGGCTCTGGCCCGCCTCCGCCCGCGGAACGCACCGCGCGTGCGGACGGCGGAATGAACCGCTATGATTCCCGCTTGCTCGTGTTTCCCTGGTTCGTGGCATCTGCAGCGATCAGAACAGGAGGAAATATATATATATACACAGAATATGTCTCTTAATCAATATGTGTACTGTCGTGTAGTACAAATGGCGTTTTAATAATATGATGGAGCGCTGTATGCTCTGTATTTTTATGTAACACACACACACACACACGCACATATACACACAAACACAGTAAAAAAATCTGGGTTGCGTGCGCGCGTGTGTATATGCACACTTAGGTAAATACACAAACACATAGATGCCAGGAATTCTATATAATATCTGGCATATTTGGGAAAGACTTATGTACACCCCCCGACACACACCCGCAGCCAGTCTATGCATCTGTCCAGCTGTCCAGTCCGAGAGGAGGGAGGAAAGAGGGGCTCCCCCTCCACACACCCCGACGACGGAAGGGAGGGGGGACGCCAGCCCTGCAGGGTGGGCCCCATCCCTCCCCCCCGCCCTTTAAATCGGGGGTGGTTAATCCGGACGAACCTCCGAATTCCTCCTTCCTTCCCACCCTTCTTCCCCTTGTCTGGATTGACCACAGCGTCGGCAATCCCTGCTTTTGTGGGCAGCACGTGCAGGACTGCGTCGGGAAAGATTCTTACATCCGGTGAGAAAAACGAGATTACGCTTTAGAAACCGAGTACGCGCCCACGGAGTCCGAGTCGGTGGGATTCCCTCTTGACGACCAGATCCCGGCGTCTTCACGGCTCCGGAATCTCAGCCGGTTGGCAGACAAGGCCAAGGAGGTTTCGCGCTCCCTCCGACAGACCGCCGTGAACGTCGACCGTTCGGCCCAGAAGGTCGGGAAAACCTCAAGAGAACCGGAAGCCGCCGCAAAACGCTCCCGCTGGGACATCTTTAACAAGTCACCTCCGGACGGACGATCGCTCGATACGCCACGCACGCTCTGCTCGCTTTGAGAATCTGCCAAGTCGTACTCGTTATATCTTTAATTATCCTGACTTTGTGGGCCAAGAAACAGATCTTTCAGCTTCAAGCTGGCCGGTTTTACCGGTGAGTCCTAGGCGCGAAGGGTGATGTTTGTAAATAGAAAAATGTCAGCGTAGCGCTTTGTGTTCACTGTTCCGTTTGGCTTCAAAAGCCTATCCGAGGGCAACCAATCTTCAGGTTTCCCCTCGGAGTCCAGCTATGCTTGTGAGGTAGTGACGTTGTTGTGTCTGGGCCAGCATTGAGCCAGCGGCTCTCCCGGGGCTAGCGCGCCCCAGGCCCTCGGGTCCATCATCAGGCCTGGGGTCTCGGCTGCCTGCTGAGCCTGGCCGTAGGTCAGGCATGTAGGTATGGCCCACAGGATCCCAGGCTCGCAGGGCGAGGAGGTCAACAGCAGCCTCTCAGGACCGGCAACCTCGCTACGCTTCAGCCCTCCTACGGGTAATACCACCTTTTACTCAGCTGCTATTTAAATCTCCTCCAGCCAGCAACCCTTCAGGTTAGGGCGACCTAAATTTTGTGATTCGAACCCACCTCCCAGCAGGCTTCGTGCCGTTAATTTACATTGAATGTCTGTATTGGTTACGACCCGTGTCAGTCTTTCTTCCCTAAGCCATAGGTCGAGGGTTCCGGTGAGCCGAGACCACCCCCGGACTCGTCCACCACCCCCGGGCGCCGGGGGGGGAGTCTGTGTACCGAGACTTCGCTGTTCCTGTGGAGGGGCCAAGCCCGAGCCCACCGCTTCTTCCTGTCGCCGCAGCCGGAGACCCAGACGAGGCGCCCCAGCCGCTCCCCAGCGGACTTTACACGCCGCTTTGCCGTTTTCCCACGGACTGCAGAGTTTCCTGCCGCTTGGACTGTCCCGCCGGCCGCCCTCGCCAGCCTCGTTCTGGGAAGAGCTCGCGCGCCTTGGCCGGCCTGACTGCGGACCTGGACGTTTTTGCTGTGGTTCCAGCCCGGCTTGGACTTATTTTGCCGGTTGCTCCAGTCCCCAGACTTTTCCTGTACCCGGGGGGGGGTGTGGGGTGTGCGGAGACTTCTGCTTGCACCTCCCCTCCCCCGGACTACGGACTCCCGCTCCAGTCTTCACACGGAACTGTTCGCTTTTGGACCACTTCCATGGCCAGACCCCGCAACTTGCGCCTTCCCCGAGCCCCGTCCCGCTCCGCCCTCGCGTCGTTCTCCCCGAGCGCGGCGTGGCCCGCAGGCACCGTTCGCCCCGCGCGGACGCCCCGACTCCGAGTCCTCCCCGGCCCGCCCCGGCCTCCCCTCCCGCCCTGCCGCCCTTCGGTCCGACGAGCCCCCCCGGCGCCCCGCGCGGAGCCCCCTTCCCCGCGACCCCCCGTCTCTCCGGGACGAGGAGAAGAGGTGCCGCCTCCCCCGGGTCCCGCGAAGACTCCCGTTTCTCCTCCCTGGGTAGCCGCGCGTTTGCGGCGTCTTTTCTGTGGCCGGCCCTTCAATAAAGATGCCCTTTTCGCTGTTTTGAAACCTGTCTGGCCGCTTCGCTGACCGAACCCCGTGGGCGTCGGGTGGCGAGGGCCCCGCGAAGTCGCCCTGCCTCTCGGTAGCGGAAGAGGGGGCTCCGGTTAATGTCCCCGTCCTGTGTCTTGTGCTTGGCTACTTGGGCGCCCCTCCCGGGACCCCCACAGAACAGGGTAACGGGAGTACTGGATCTTGTCCTCGGGGATGCCGGCCTCTTGGAAGACGCAGGAGGCGTACGAGCACGTCTGAGTTGGGGGGACGGGGTGAGGAATTGGGCGGGGAGGAACGAGGGGGAGGAGGGAACGGAAGACGCCCGCATCCACCCGTCCCTGTCATCCCCATGGTGATGATGCTAAAAAGCCTTGCTGCTGGACAGAGGATGAGGAGGGAAGCACAAAAAGGCCTTCCAAACGGGGATGCCCCTTCTCCGGGGCTTTATTGAGTGAGGAATGTCCATATAAACCGATTAAGCATGACGAGGTTGAAGATATTTCCCTCTACCCCTGTCGTCCTAATGCTGATGCTGCTAAAAATCCTTTCTGCTACCCAGAGGATGAGAAAAAAAGCACAAAAAGGCCTTGCAGAAGGGGAAATTCCCTCTCGGGAGCTTTGTGATTTGAGGCATGTTGTTATAAATGAACTGAGAATGATGGGGAGGAAAATATTTAAACCCAGCTCTATTTTTCTAATGCTGTAGCTACTGAAAAGCACCCCTCCTGGACAGAGGATGAGGAGGAAAGCCTAAAAAGGCTTTGCCAATGGGGAGGTTCCTCCTCAGGGGCTTTTTCAACTGAGGCATGGTGGTATAAAACAACTGAGGATGATGGGAATGAAAGTATTTCCCCCTATCACTGTTCTTCTAATGCTGATGCTGCTAAAAAGCACCCCTTCTGGACAGAGGATGAGGAGGAAAGCCTAAAAAGGCTTTGCCAATGGGGAGGTTCCTCCTCAGGGGCTTTTTCAACTGAGGCATGGTGGTATAAAACAACTGAGGATGATGGGAATGAAAGTATTTCCCTCCATTCCTGTTTTTCTAATGCTGATGCTGCTAAAAAGCCTTCCTGCGACTCAGAGGATGAGGATGCGCAAGGGGAGATTGCGTCTCAGGGGTTTTGTTAACTGAGGCACGGCAGTGTGAACCACTCCGGGATGATGGGAGTGACGGGTCCGTCCTTTTTGTGCTCACCGAGTCGCTCCCGCAGAGCTGCAGGGTGCTGGCGAGGACCACGACGGAGAGGAGCCGCCGCCGGACGGCCCGGTCGCGGAAGAGGTCCCGGGGGCCGGGGCGGCCCTGCCTCGGACGGCGGCCTCCTCCGCCAGCAGCTCCTTCATCTCGACCGCTAGCCCCCCCCCGCCCCTCAGCTTCCTCAGGGCTGGAGAAGAGACGAGGAAGAAGAGGGTGAGGATGAGGGCTGGCAGGAGCAGAGAGGGAACGGGGGGGCCCGCAGATAAGAAGGAAGCGGGGGCTCTCGCAAGCCCGGGGGAGCAGCACCAGCTGGATCAGGGCCGGCACCGCGTTGCTGGCGGGGAGCAGCGACCGGGCGCCTCCCGCACCCAGGACCTCCCTGCAGGGAAGAGACACAAAACCAGAGGGACACCGGTGTGTGTGGGGGGCCAATTCTCCCTCTCTTGCACCCCAAAATCGGTTTCGCTCTCCTTCTTCCTCCCTCCTTCCTCCTCATCCGGTGCAAACCGAGTTCCGCGTTCGAGAGTTGCCGTGCTTCGTTGAAATGTCAGTTTTTGCAATTTCTGAAGGACTGGGGGGCCGCCACGGAGGAAGCCCCGTCCCATTCGCACCTGATTTGCAACCCAAACCTGGCCCTTTGCAGGAGAGAGGGACTTTGGGGGTGCCCTTTGACCCCAGGGGGCAGCCATTTTGTGGGGTTTCTTACCCGAGCCCCACCACCTGCCCCAGGCCGAGCCCCAGTGCCGTGAAGGAGGCGGAGGTGAGAGCCACGGCTACTCGGAAGTCCCTGGGGGCGCTTTCCCCCAAAACCACGGGCTGGATGTTCATCCTCACCCTGAAAGGAAGGAAAAAGGAAATTAATTAATGAGATATCACTGCAGGATAATTATCTGTTGAATGCAATGCAATCTGCTCCCCTCCTTTTTTTTTTTGTCGTGCCCCTGTAAAAAAACCCCTACGTACCTGCATTAATTCCCACTAGAAACCGGCCCATCATGATCATCTCAAAGGATTTGGCCGCCCGGCTGCTCCCGACCAGCAACGCTGACAGAAGCACGAAGGCGTTGTTGAAAAGCAAAGATTTCTTCCTTTTATGGTTTTGCAAATGAGGGGGAAATAAAATAACAAAAAAAAGGAGATTAAAGAGGGAAGAAAGGTTTAAGGTTGAAGCACAATTGTGGGTCTGACTAGATGACAGCTGGGTGCCCCCTTCCCAAAATCTGGCCCAGATCTGCAGAAAAGAAAAATCAACTGTTGGGGGAAAAGCACCAAGAAATATACTATAATAATTGCTTACTTCTGGATGTTCCAGCCCCCCAATGAATTGCTTTTTTCAGGGGGCCGAGGTCCGCAGGCGGAGGTTCAACTGGGGCGGCCCCTCACCTGCTGCGCCTCCGGGCCAGGGGCCCCACCAGGAGCACCCCGGCCAGCCCCCCGAGGGGGAAAAGGGAGACCGCCAGGGGCCAGGGGAGGGTCACCCCGAGTCCGCCGTGGGGGTCCCCGTCCGCTCCGCCCACGTCCGGTTCACGGAGGCCCGGACGGGCTGGAAGAGAGAGAGAAGGGAGTCGAACCACCCGGAGGGGCCGAGCGGGGCCTTCTCGGTGGCGGCTCCCCGTTAGGGACCCCGATTTCCCCCGTCTTACCGCCGCGGGGGCATTGGTGGTGGTGAGGTTGCCGCCGAACTTGAAGGAGCCCCCGATGCCGGTGCGAAGACCGCCAGGGTTAGAACCCGGACCCGGAGCTGAGGAGGAGGAGGAGGAGGAGGAGGAGAAAACTGAGAAATAAATTCCTTCTTTGGGAGTCGGAGAGGAAGGAGGAAAGAGGGGCTCACCCACCTTGCTGATGGAAGAGGGGAACGCCAGCCCTGCAGGGTGGGCCCCCCATCCCTCTCCCTCTCCCCCCCCGCCCTTTTAATCGGAGGTGGTTGATCAGGAAGAACCTCCGAATTCCTCCTTCCTTCCCCCTCCCCCCCTCACCGCCTTTCCTTCCTTCTGTTCCGGCCCCTCCTCGCCCCCTTCCTGTCGGAAAATGCAGGGGGGCGTGCTGTAGATCTTTAGCATGGCCCGCAATTAAACTGTCCTTAAAAGCAAGACAAAATACTTGTTCAGTCCCATAGAACTGCCAGTGAATGAGGCCAGCCGGTTTTGACTAAAACCTACTCAGTTTATTGACGAGAAGCACGAGTACATAATCAGCAAATCTGTGTAAAATCCATGTCTGAACACACAGACAGGTAGCTAAGAGAATACACAAAGAGGAAAAATACAGAAGGAGACACTGCCTGTTTTCAGGCTGCTCCTAAGTAGAAGCATGTCAACACGTTTTCACACCATGAGACAGGGAAGTTCGTTAGCCTAAACACACCTTTGTTGTGAGAGAAGCGAAGCAGCGGAGATTCCCCGGCCAACTCTGATCTCCTTGAGCTGGGAACAGGGACCTCAGCAGACAGAGCACCGCGGAGTAAACAAGAACACGGTTAACCCTTAACACAGGCAGAACTGTCTTGGCCCGCAAATGCCAACGATGTCCTCCGCCGCCCCTTCCTTCTTCCCTTCCCTCCTCTGAGCCTTTTCTTCCGTCTTCCTCCGAGACTGCAAAACCCCCCTCCGCCCCCCACCGCCTCTCGCTGTCGCTTTTGCGCCGGATCTAATCTGGATCCGCCACCGGCCCCAGGCACGCCGCTCCCGTCAATGGAGGATCCGCCTCGCGGGAAGTGGGGGGCCAGGGCCAGCCCCCCGCCCCCTTGTCCTCCTTCGTCCCCCCACCCTCCACACCACGCAAAACACGCCCGCCCAAAATCCCCCTTCGCGGCGGGCGGAAACGGAATCCCGTCTGGTAGGGAGGGGCACCCAGCGGTCATCCAGTCCGACCCCGGCCGCCACGCGGGAAACCCACCGGCGAGGCGTCCCCCGGAGAGGCCCGTAACCCACCCGCGCCTGGAGGTTTTCGTGCGGATTTGCTCGGCGGGGGTCGTCCCTCTGGGCCACCCTCTGAGGCTGAGAGAGTGTGACAACCCAAGGTTACCCAGCGGGGGGAGCAGGGATTCGAACCTGGGCTCCAGAGTCCTAGTCCGATGCTCAAACCCTCGCCGGCTCTCCCAAACTCCGCTTAAAGGCACCCCTCTGACGGGGACCCCGCAACCCACAGCCCACCCCCGCGCGGCCCCCCCACTCCAGGCGCGGGTGGGCTTC
This sequence comes from Cyclura pinguis, assembly GCA_030412105.1. Taxonomy (NCBI): domain Eukaryota; kingdom Metazoa; phylum Chordata; class Lepidosauria; order Squamata; family Iguanidae; genus Cyclura; species Cyclura pinguis. The sequence goes on from CM059600.1 coordinate 5,695,104, forward strand.
TCCGGCTCCGGAGGGGGGCGAGGGGCTCCCTAAGCTCCGGGGGGGGCCCTCCCTCCCTCTGCGCCCCCCTCCGAATGCAGCACCGTGTCGATATTATTACGCGACATTTTATGGTTACTTTGGACTTCCTTTATTCATCGATTTATTGCAAACTGCGCCCTCGGGGCTCCTTTCTCGCCTTTTCCGAGGAGCCCCGGACGGGCGCCCCCCACTTCTGAGGGGATGCAACGCCGGCCAGTGGGAGACTCGGAGTGTTTGCGGAGGCGGGCGAAAGAGAAAAGGCGGGCAAACCGAACCGTCCCGCGAGGAAAGCGTTCGGGCGGCTCCGTCGGGGCGTCCCCGTCGCCGATCCCGAGGAGCCTCCCGGCCAAGGGGAGCCTCGGAGCGCGCGGCGGGGCGGGGCGGGAGCGGGAAGGCGGGAGGACGTCGGCCAAGGCGAGGAGCCGCCCGAGGCGGACGCCCCCTCCCCTCCTCCTTGCCCCCGCCGGGCCCGGGAGGGGCGGCCTCGGCGCCCCAGGGGAGCCTTGGGCGGAGGCCGGGGCGGGACTTGAGCCGGACTCCCACGGTGGATGTCGCCCGGGAAAGGATTCTGGACCCGGTGACTGCGCGTCCGGTATCCCGCTTGGGACTCCCCCTCACGGCCGCCAAGGCCGGTGGCCGATTCCGCCAGTGTTGGGCGCGGTGCTTCCGTGACACCGAGAGCTTCGCTCACGGCGACATCTCTGATTACCTTTCGGTACCGGTAAATTCCACGGTAATGGCCCAGATCACTAGTGAGTGTTTTTGCTGCGTGCCCCCGTGAGAGTGTGACCCTGTTCCCTAGCGGTGCCCCTGTCTGGATTGACCGCAGCGGCGGCAATCCCTGCCTTTGTGGGCAGCACGTGCAGGACTGCGTCGGCAAAGATTCTTACATCCGGTGAGAAAGACGAGATTACGTTTTGGAAACCGAGTACGCGCCCACGGAGTCCGAGTCGGTCGGATTCCCTCTTGACGACCAGATCCCGGCGTCTTCACGGCTCCGGAATTTCAGCCGGTTGGCAGACAAGGCAAAGGAGGTTTCGCGCTCCCTCCGACAGACCGCCGGGAACGTCGACCGTTCGGCCCAGAAGGTCGGGAAAACCTCAAGAGAACCGGAAGCCGCCGCAAAACGCTCCCGCTGGGACATCTTTAACCGGCCGCCTCCGGACGGACGATCGCTCGATACGCCACGCATGCTCTGCTCGCTTTAAGAATCTGCCAAGTCGTACTCGTTATATCTTTAACTATCCTGACTTTGTGGCGCAAAGTGTAATGTTTGTAAATAGAAAAATGTCAGCGTAGCGCTTTGTGTTCACTGTTCCGTTTGGCTTTAAAAGCCTATCCGAGGGCAACCAATCTTTAGGTTTCCCCTCGGAGTCCAGCTATACTTGTGAGATAGTGACGTTGCTGGGTCACGCCCAGCATTGAGCCAGCAGCTCTCCCGGGGCTAGCCCACCCCAGGCCCTGGGGTCCATCATCAGGCCTGGGGTCCCGGCTGCCTGCTGAGCCTGGCCGTAGGTCCGGGGTGCGGGTAGAGCCGCAGGATCCCAAGCTCACGGGTCGAGGAGGGCAACATCAGGGGCCTGAACCAGCAACCTCGCTACGCTTCAGCCCTCCTACGGTTAATATCACCTTTTACTCAGCTGCTATTTAAATCTCCTCCAGCCAGCAACCCTTCAGGTTAGGGCGACCTAAATTTTGTGATTCGAACCCACCTCCCAGCAGGCTTCGTGCCGTTAATTTACATTGAATGTCTGTATTGGTTACAACCCGTGTCAGTCTTTCTTCCCTAAGCCATAGGTCGAGGGTTCCGGTGAGCCGAGACCACCCCCGGACTCGTCCACCACGCCCGGGCGCCGGGGGGGGGGTCTGTGTGCCGAGACTTGGCTGTTCCGGTCGAGGGGCCAAGCCCGAGCCCACCGCTTGTTCCTGTCGCCGCGGCCGGGGACCCAGACGAGGCGCCCCCGCCGCTCCCCAGCGGACTTTACACGCCGCTTTGCCGTTTTCCCACGGACTGCAGAGTCTGCTGCCGCTTGGACTGTCCCGCCGGCCGCCCTCGCCCGCCTCCCTCCGCGCAGAGCTCGCGCGCCTTGGCCGGCCTGGCTGCGGACCTGGACGTGTTTGCCCCGGTTCCAGCCCGGCCCGGACTCGTTCTGCCGTTCGCTCCGGTCCCCGGACTTCTCCCGTACCCGGGGGGGGGGTGTGGGGTGTGCGGAGACTTCTGCTTGCACCTCCCCTCCCCCGGAGTAGGAACTCCCGCTCCAGTCTTCCCACGGAACTGTTCGCTTTTGGACCATTTCCACGGCCAGAGCCCGCCCTGGAGTCACCGCGTTTCGTGGCGTCTTTCCGTTTCGCGTCGCCGCTTCGCCCTTCTCCGCTGGCGGGAGGGTTCGCTCGTCGCTCACCGTTTACCGCTGTCGCTGCCCTTCGTTGCCGCCGATATCGCTTCAGTTGCCCTTTGCCGTTGTTAATTTGTGTTTGTCTGTGCGAGTGTGGTTAGGGTTAGGATTTTGTTGGATAGGGACTGCTTTTACTAGATAGGAGTGTTGCAAAAAGTTTTGCCCCCGGAGTGCTACGACCCCGGAATCCGTAGACCCCCGTTCGGCTGCAAACTCCCGTGAAATCCGCCCTAAGGCGGTCCCGTGCAACTTGCGCCTTCCCCGAGCCCCGTCCCGCTCCGCCCTCGCGTCCTTCTCCCCGAGCGCGGCGTGGCCCGCAGGCACCGTTCGCCCCGCGCGGACGCCCCGACTCCGAGTCCTCCCCGGCCCGCCCCGGCCTCCCCTCCCGCCCTGCCGCCCTTCGGTCCGACGAGCCCCCCCCGGCGCCCCGCGCGGAGCCCCCTTTCCCGCGACCCCCCGTCTCTCCGGGACGAGGAGAAGAGGTGCCGCCTCCCCCGGGTCCCCCGAAGACTCCCGTTTCTCCTCCCTGGGTAGCCGCGCGTTTGCGGTGTCTTTTCTGTGGCTGGTCATGGGAATGAGAGTATTTCCCTCCATCCCTGTCCTCCTAATGCTGATGCTGCTAAAAAGCCTTTCTGCTGGACAGAGGATGAGGAGGAAACCCTAAAAAGTCTTTGCCTAGGTGAGATTTATTCTGAGGCAAGAAAGTATAAAGTATAAACCAAGTGAGGCTGATGGGGATGAAAATATTTCCCCTTCTCCCTCCTTCCCTGTTCCACTAATGTTGCTGCTGCTAAAAAGCATTCCTGCTAGAAAGAGAATGAAGGAAGTACGAAAAGTCTTTGCCAACGGGGAGATTCCTTCTCAGGGGCTTTGTTGACTCGGGAGTGCCTGTATAAATTAATTAAGGAGGATGGGATGAAAGTATTTTCCACCATTCCTCCTTCCCTGTCCTTCTAATGCTGATTCTGCTAAAAAGCATTCTTGCTACCCAGAGGATGAGAGGGAAGGCATAAAAGGCCTTGACAATGGGGAGATTCCTTCTTAGGGGCTTTGTTAACTGAGGCATGGCAGAATAAATTAATTGAGAATGATGGGGATGAGAGTATTTTCCGCGATCACTGTTCTACGAACGCTGACGCTGCTAAAAAGCACCCCTCCTGGAGAGAGGATGAGGAGGAAAGCCTAAAAAGGCTTTGCCAATGGGGAGGTTCCTCCTCAGGGGCTTTTTCACCTGAGGCATGGTGGTATAAAACAACTGAGGATGATGGGAATGAAAGTAATCCCCTCCACCCCTGTTTTTCTAATGCTGATGCTGCTAAAAAGCCTTCCTGCAACTCGGAGGATGAGGATGCGCAAGGGGAGATTGCGTCTCAGAGGCTTTGTTAACTGAGGCACAGCAGTGTCAACCACTCGGGGATGATGGGAGTGACGGGTCCGTCCCTTTTGTGCTCACCGAGTCATTCCCGCAGAGCTGCAGGGCGCTGGCGAGGACCACGACGGAGAGGAGCCGCCGCCGGACGGCCCGGTCGCGGAAGAGGTCCCGGGGGCCGGGGCGGCCCTACCTCGGACGGCGGCCTCCTCCGCCAGCAGATCCTTCATCTCGGCCGCCAGCCCCCCCCCCGCCCCTCAGCTTCCTCAGGGCTGGAGAGGAGAAGAGGAAGAAGAGGGTGAGGACGAGGGCTGGCAGGAGGAGAGAGGGAACGGGGGGACCCGCAGATCAGGAGGAAGCGGGGGCTCTCGGGGGCCCAGGGGAGCAGCGCCAGCTGGATCAGGGCCGGCACCGCGTTGCTGGCGGGGAGCAGCGGCCGGGCGCCTTCCGCACCCCGGACCTCCCTGCAGGGAAGAGACACAAAACCAGAGGGACACCGGTGTGTGTGTGGGGGGCAATTCTCCCTCTCTTGCACCCCAAAATCGTTTTCGCTTTCCTTCCCCCTCCCTGCTTCCTCCTCATCCGGTGCAAACCGAGTCCCGCTTTCGAGAGTTGCCGTGCTTCGTTGAAATGTCAGTTTTTGCAATTTCTGAAGGACTGGGGGGGCTGCCACGGAGGAAGCCCCGTCCCATTCGCACCTGATTTGCACCCCAAACCCGGCCCTTTGCAGGAGAGAGGGACTTTGGGGGTGCCCTTTGACCCCAGGGGGCAGCCATTTTGTGGGGTTTCTTACCCAAGCCCCACCACCTGCCGCAGGACGAGCCCCAGTGCCGTGAAGGAGGCGGAGGTGAGAGCCACGCGCCTTGGAGGTCTCTGGGGGAGCTTTCCCCGAAATGCACGGGCTGGGCGTTCATCCTCACCCTGAAAGGAAGGAAAAAGGAAATTAATTAATGAGATATCACTGCAGGATAATTATCTGTTGAATGCAATGCAATCTCCTCCCCTCCTTTTTTTTTTTGCCGTGCCCCTGTAAAAAAAACCCTACATACCCGCATTAATTCCCACGAGAAACCGGCCCGTCACGAGCATCTCGAAGGATTTGGCCGCCCGGCTGCTCCCGACCAGCAACGCCGACAGAAGCACGAAGGCGCTGTTGAAAAGCAAAGATTTCTTCCTTTTATGTTTTTGGAAATGAGGGGGAAATAAAATAACAAAAAAAAGGAGATTAAAGAGGGAAGAAAGGTTTAAGGTTGAAGCACAATTGTGGGTCTGACTAGATGACTGCTTGGTGCCCCCTTCCCAAAATCTGGCCCAAATCTGCAGAAAAGAAAAATCAACTGTTGGGGGAAAAGCACCAAGAAATATACTATAATAATTGCTTACTTCTGGATGTTCCAGCCCCCCAATGAATTGCTTTTTTCAGGGGGCCGAGGTCCGCAGGCGGAGGTTCAACTGTAGCGGCCCCTCACCTGCCAAGCCTCCGGGCCAGGGGCCCCGCCAGCAGCGCCCCGGCCAGCCCCCCGAGGGGGAAAAGGGAGACCGCCAGGGGCCAGGGGAGGGTCACCCCGAGTCCGCCGAGGGGGGTCCCCGTCCGCTCCGCCCACGTCCCGTTCACGGAGGCCCGGACGGGCTGGAAGAGAGAGAGAAGGGAGTCGAACCACCCGGAGGGGCCGAGCGGGGCCTTCTCGTGGTGGCTCCCCGTTAGGGACCCCGATTTCCCCCGTCTTACCGCCGCGGGGGCGTTGGTGGTGGTGAGGTTGTAGCTTAATTGGAAGGAGCCCCCGATGCCGGCTGTGAAGACCGCCAGGATTGGAATCCGGGCCCGGAGCAGAGGAGGAGGAGGAGGAGAAAACTGAGAAATAAATTCCTTTTTTGGGAGCCGGAGAGCAAGGAGGAAAGAGGGGCTCACCCACCTTGCTGATGGAAGGAAGGGGGGAATGCCAGCCCTGCAGGGTGGGCCCCTCATCTCTCTCTCTCTCACCCCCCACCCTTTTAATCGGGGGTCGTTAATTAGGGTGAGCGGTGGCAGGCATTGCATAGCCCTGGAACCCCCCGGTGGGCGGGAAAAGGGGTCCATCGGGGGCTGCCTTCCCAAACTTTGGGGAAGGTGGCGGGGAGGCTCCTGAGCACAGGCAGAGGGCCCGGAAGGCAGGCTCCCCCCCTCCCTCCGCACTGAGGAAAGTCCCCAGGGATCGGCGGGGCGGATGCGGATGGAAAGCTGCCGCTGGACGGAGGAGGAGGAGGAGGGGCGAAAAGGGTGAGGAAGGAGAGAGGGGGGAGGGAGAGAAGCCCCGCCCCCGGCGCAGGCTAGCCCCTCCCCTTACGACCCCCGCCCTCACCCGGGGGCGCCGGTGCGGATCCTACGCGGGGAGGGAGGGGGAGGCCGCCTCCCCGCCGCCACAGCCCCCCCGCCGGCGCGCCGCGGGGTCCTCTGAGCGCGTGCAGAGCGCCGCCTCGCCCCCCCGGGCCCCGGCGGCGCCCCTCGCGGGAGGCTTCGCGGACGGGGGCGGCGGGGCTCCCGAGCCCGGGAAGATCCGCGGCGTCCTTGGTGCCGCCCGGCGGAAGCGGCTCCGTCCGTCCGGCTGCCCCGGGTGGACCTCGCGCGGGGGACCCCGTTCGGACGGGCGCGGGGTCACGGCCCTCGGGGACGAAGGGGCGGAGAGCGACCCCTCGGGCTCTGGCCCGCCTCCGCCCGCGGAACGCACCGCGCGTGCGGACGGCGGAGTGAACCGCTATGATTCCCGCTTGCTCATGTTTCCCTGGTTCGTGGCATCTGCAGCGATCAGAAGAGGAGGAAATATATATATATATACAGAATATGTCTCTTAATGAATATGTGTACTGTCGTGTAGTAGAAATGACGTTTTAGTAATGTTATGGAGCGCTGTATGCTCTGTATTTTTGTGCAACACACTCACACATATATATATATACACAGAAACACAGAAAAGAAATCTGGGTTGTGTGTGTGTGTGTGCGTGCGTATATGCACACTTAGGTAAATACACAAACACATAGATGCCAGGAATTTTAAATAATATCTGCCATATTTGGGAACGACAGATGTACACCCCCCGCACAAACGCGCAGCCAAGATATTGATCTGTCCACCTGTCCAGTCCGAGAGGAAGGAGGAAAGAGGGGTTCCCCCTCCACACACCCGCTGAAGACGGAAGGGAGGGGGGACGCCAGCCCTGCAGGGTGGGCCCCCCATTCCTCTCCCTCTCCCCCCCCCGCCCTTTTAATCGGAGGTGGTTGATCAGGACGAACCTCCGAATTCCTCCTTCCTTCCCCCTCCCCCCTCCCCGCCTTTCCTTCCTTCTGTTCCGGCCCCTCCTCGCCCCCTTCCTGTCGGAAAATGCAGGGGGGCGTGCTGTAGATCTTTAGCATGGCCCGCAATTAAACTGTCCTTAAAAGCAAGACAAAATACTTGTTCAGTCCCATAGAACTGCCAGTGAATGAGGCCAGCCGGTTTTGACTAAAACCTACTCAGTTTATTGACGAGAAGCACGAGTACATAATCAGCAAATCTGTGTAAAATCCATGTCTGAACACACAGACAGGTAGCTAAGAGAATACACAAAGAGGAAAAATACAGAAAGAGACACTGCCTGTTTTCAGGCTGCTCCTAAGTAGAAGCATGTCAACACGTTTTCACACCATGAGACAGGGAAGTTCGTTAGCCTAAACACACCTTTGTTGTGAGAGAAGCGAAGCAGCGGAGATTCCCCGGCAAACTCTGATCTCCTTGAGCTGGGAACAGGGACCTCAGCAGACAGAGCACCGCGGAGTAAACAAGAACACGGTTAACCCTTAACACAGGCAGAACTGTCTTGGCCCGCAAATGCCAACGATGTCCTCCGCCGCCCCTTCCTTCTTCCCTTCCCTCCTCTGAGCCTTTTCTTCCGTCTTCCTCCGAGACTGCAAAACCCCCCTCCGCCCCCCACCGCCTCTCGCTGTCGCTTTTGCGCCGGATCTAATCTGGATCCGCCACCGGCCCCAGGCACGCCGCTCCCGTCAATGGAGGATCCGCCTCGCGGGAAGTGGGGGGCCGGGGCCAGCCCCCCGCCCCCTTGTCCTCCTTCGTCCCCCCACCCTCCACACCACGCAAAACACGCCCGCCCAAAATCCCCCTTCGCGGCGGGTGGAAACGGAATCCCGTCTGGTAGGGAGGGGCACCCAGCGGTCATCCAGTCCGACCCCGGCCGCCACGCGGGAAACCCACCGGCGAGGCGTCCCCCGGAGAGGCCCGTAGCCCACCCGCGCCTGGAGGTTTTAGTGCGGATTTGCTCGGCGGGGGTCGTCCCTCTGGGCCACCCTCTGAGGCTGAGAGAGTGTGACAACCCAAGGTTACCCAGCGGGGGGAGCAGGGATTCGAACCGGGGTTCCAGAGTCCTAGTCCGACGCTCAAACCCTCGCCGGCTCTCCCAAACTCCGCTTAAAGGTACCCCTCTGACGGGGACCCCGCAACCCGCAGCCCACCCCCGCGCGGCTCCCCCACTCCAGGCGCGGGTGGGCTCCTCCGGCTCCGGAGGGGGGCGAGGGGCTCCCTAGGCTCTGGGGGACCCCCTCCCTCCCTCCGCGCCCCCCTCCAGAGGCAGCGCCGTGTCGATATTATTACGCGACATTTTACGGTTCCTTTGGACTTCCTTTATTCATCGATTTATTGCAAACTGCGCCCTCGGGGCTCCTTTCTCGCCTTTGCCAAGGGGCCCCGGACGGGCGCCCCCCACTTCTGAGGGGCTGCAACGCCGGCCAGTGGGAGACTCGGAGTGTTCGCGGAGGCGGGCGAAAGAGAAAAGGCGGGCAAACCGAACCGTCCCGCGAGGAAAGCGTTCAGGCGGCTCCGTCGGGGCGTCCCCGTCCCCGATCCCAAGGAGCCTCCCGGCCAAGGGGAGCCTCAGAGCGCGCGGCGGGGCGGGGCGGGAGCGGGAAGGCGGGAGGACGTGGGCCGAGGCGAGGAGCCGCCCGAGAGGGACGCCCCCTCCCCTCCTCCTTGCCCCCGCCGGGCCCAGGAGGGGCGGCCTCGGCGCCCAAGGGGAGCCTCGGGCGGAGGCCGGAGCGGGACTTGAGCCGGACTCCCACGGCGGATGTCGCCCGGGAAAGGGTTCTGGACCCGGTGACTGCGCGTCCGGTATCCCGCTTGGGACTCCCCCTCACGGCCGCCAAGGCCGGTGGCCGATTCCGCCAGTGTTGGGCGCGGTGCTTCCGTGACACCGAGAGCTTCGCTCACGGCGACATCTCTGATTACCTTTCGGTACCGGTAAATTCCACGGTAATGGCCCAGATCACTAGTGAGTGTTTTTGCTGCGTGCCCCCGTGAGAGTGTGACCCTGTTCCCTAGCGGTGCCCCTGTCTGGATTGACCGCAGCGTCGGCAATCCCTGCCATTGTGGCCAGCACGTGCAGGACTGCGTCGGCAAAGATTCTTACATCCGGTGAGAAAAACGAGATTACGCTTTGGAAACCGAGTACGCGCCCACGGAGTCCGAGTCGGTGGGATTCCCTCTTGACGACCAGATCCCGGCGTCTTCACGGCTCCGGAATTTCAGCCGGTTGGCAGACAAGGCAAAGGAGGTTTCGCGCTCCCTCCGACAGACCGCCGTGAACGTCGACCGTTCGGCCCAGAAGGTCGGGAAAACCTCAAGAGAACCGGAAGCCGCCGCAAAACGCTCCCGCTGGGACATCTTTAACCGGTCACCTCCGGACGGACGATCGCTCCATACGCCACGCATGCTCTGCTCGCTTTAATAATCTGCCAAGTCGTACTCATTATATCTTTAACTATCCTGACTTTGTGGCGCGAACTGTAATGTTTGTAAATAGAAAAATGTCAGCGTAGTGCTTCGTGTTCACTGTTCCGTTTGGCTTCAAAAGCCTATCCGAGGGCAACCAATCTTTAGGTTTCCCCTCGGAGTCCAGCTATGCTTGTGAGGTAGTGACGTTGCTGGGTCGCGCCCAGCATTGAGCCAGCCGCTCTCCCGGGGCTAGCCCGCCCCAGGCCCTCGGGTCCATCATCAGTCCCCAGACTTTTCCTGTACCCCGGGGGGGTGCGGGGTGTGCGGAGACTTCTGCTTGCACCTCCCCTCCCCCGGACTACGGACTCCCGTGAAATCCGCGCTAAGCCGGTCCCGTGCAACTTGCGCCTTCCCCGAGCCCCGTCCCGCTCCGCCCTCGCGTAGTTCTCTCCGAGAGCGCCGCGGCCCGCAGGTACCGTTCGCCCCGCGCGGACTCCCCAACTCCGAGTCCTCCCCGGCCCGCCCCGGCCTCCCCTCCTGCCCTGCCGCCCTTCGGTCCGACGGGCCCCCCCGGCGCCCCGCGCGGAGCCCCCTTCCCCGCGACCCCCCGTCTCTCCGGGACGAGGAGAAGAGGTGTCGCCTCCCCCGGGTCCCCCGAAGACTCCCGTTTCTCCTCCCTGGTTAGCCGCGCGTTTGCGGTGTCTTTTCTGTGGCCGGTCCTTTAATAAAGATATCCTTTTCGCTGTTTTAAGACCGTCTGGCCGCTTCGCTGACCGGACCCCGTGGGCGTCGGGTGGCGAGGGCCCCCCGAAGTCACCCTGCCTCTCGTTAGCTTAAGAGGGGGCTCCGGTTAATTTCCCCGTCCTGTGTTTTGTGCCTGGTTCTTTGGGCGCCCCTCCCGGGACCCCCAAAGAACGGGGTAACGGGAGTACTGGATCTTGTCCTCGGGGATGCTGGCCTCTTGGAAGACGTAGGAGGCGTACGAGCACGTCTGAGTTGGCGGGACGGGGTGGGGAATTGGGCGGGCGGGACTGAGGAGGAGGAGGAGGGAACGGAAGACGCCCGCATCCACCCGTCCCTGTCATCCTAATGGTGATGACGCTCAAAAGCCTTCCTGCTGGACAGAGGATGAGGAGGGAAGCACAAAAAGGCCTTCCAAATGGAGAAGCCCCTTCTCCGGGGCTTTACTGAGCGAGGAATGTCCATATAAACCGATTAAGCATGATGAGGTTGAAGATATTTCCCTCTACCCCTGTCGTCCTAATGCTGATGCTGCTAAAAATCCTTTCTGCTACCCAGAGGATGAGAAAAAAAGCACAAAAAGGCCTTGCACAAGGGGAAATTCCCTCTCGGGAGCTTTGTTATTTCAGGCATGTTGTTATAAATGAACTGAGAATGATGGGGAGGAAAATATTTAAACTCAGCTCTATTTTTCTAATGCTGTTGCTGCTGAAAAACCTTACTGTTGGGAGAGGATGAGGAGGAAAGCCTAACAGGTTGTTGCCTTAAGCAGAGGCTGGATGGCCATCTGTCGGGAGTGCTTTGAGGGTCTTCCTGCATGGCAGGGGGTTGGACTGGATGGCCCCTGGGGTCTCTTCCAACTCTACATTTCTATGATTCTATGATTTAGCACCCAAGTAATAGATCCCCCCCGAACTCCACTTGTAGATGCGGGTGGGGCATTGCGACCCACGTATTAGGAACAACGGCTCAGTAGTTCTAACATCCCCCCTCCCCACATTGCCCGTAACATGGTGCAGCCGGGACGTACAGCACAGGTCCCCTTAATTTGTAGGCTAATTATTAGATTTACCCCCTTTTCCTTTACGTGAGGCAGAGGGTAGGAAAGCATGGCTCTTTTCTACTCTGCCTGATCCTCTCAGACCCCCTGAGGAAGGCCAGGCAGAGAGAGAGGGAGGCTTGCCTGGAGGCCCCCGGGGGCCCTTTGGGGAGTAGAGGGACAAGGAGCCATCACGGCCCAAGGGAGGGGACCTCCTGCTTATCTATCTGCTCTAAGGGGATCGTGGAACACGGGGTGCAGTATTCCAGGCAGGGTCGGTGCCACATTTGGGCTCAAATCCTGAGATGTTTCACACGTTCTGCTCCGAGGGTGGGAATTCCTCCTTCCACACGTGTGTACCTGAGCATCTTGCTGATGTAAGAGTGTTCAGTTCTATTTTGATTGTTTCAGGAAAGTTTTCAAACTTTTTATTTTAACTGTGTTCCTTTCTACTTATATTTGTTAACATAGGAATAATATAAAATGTTTCGGGGGTGTTGCCTTTACTCCCAGGGGTTCTATTATAGTTACGTTGGGGTACAAGAATATCTATAGCTAGGAGTGAGTTCTCTTTCCAATAATTCAGTATATAAAATTCTTCAGATACTAGCTGCCCAGTACGAGGATTTAAAAAGGCTTCAAGCCTTCCGAAGAGATCTCTGCATTAATTGACGGGATAGAATCTCTGACTTACAGACCCTCCTGTACCTACATGTGATGGAGACTTCATTCCTTCCCTAGAGATCTGTATCCATGAATAGAGGGGATAGAAATCTTGGGGTACACCCCTCCTGTAGCTAGGACTGATAGAGGCTTCATGCCTTCCCTAGAGATCTCTCTCCATTAATAGAGGGGATAGAAATCTTGGGGTACACCCCTTCCGTAGCTAGGACTGATAGAGGCTTCATGCCTTCTCTAGAGATCTCCTTCCATTAATAGAGAGAATAGAAATCTAAGAGTACGCCCCCCTTTTCTAGGATTGATGGAGGCTTCATGCTTTCCCTAGAGATCTCTGTCCATTAATAGAGGGAATAGAAATCTTAGGGTACACCTTCCCCCAATAGCTAGGATGGATGGAGGCTTTATGCCTTCCCTACAGATCTCTGTCCATTAGTGGAGGGGAAAGAAATCTTGGGGTACACCCCTCTCCCTGTAGCTAGGAGTGATGGAGGCTTCATGTCTTCCCTAGAGATCTCTATCCATTAATAGAGAGAATAGAAATCTAAGGGTACACCCCCCTTTCTAGGAGTTAGGCTTCATGCCTTCCCTAGAGATCTCTGTCCATTAATAGAGGGGATAGAAATCTTGGGGTACACCCTTTCTGTAGCTAGGAGTGATAAAAGCTTCATGCCTCCCCAGATATATCTGTTCATTTAATAGAGGAGATAGAAATCTGGGGGTACACCCCCCCAGCTAAGAGTGATAGAGGCTTCATGCCTTCTCTAGGGATCTTTTTCCATTAATAGAGAGATCATAAATCTGAGGATACACAAACACACCATTTGTAGGAGTTAGAGGGGCTTCATGCCTTCCCTAGAGATCTGTGTCCATGAATAGGGGGGATAGAAATCTGGGGGTACACTCTCCCTCGCCCCCCCCCCCGGCTAGAAGTGATAGAGGCTTCAGGACTTCCCCACAGATTTATCTCTGTTAATATATTTATCTGAGTGGATTCTGAAGATCGACCTTAATCTCAAATTGGACGCAGTTCCTTTTGGGACTCTGTGATGCGCAACTGGAGGAGACCCACCAAAGATTATTTATTTCTATTTTTGTGAGACTTTAGCCTTTGTGGCGACGGAGGAACCCAGAATTACCTGCCGTGGAAGAGCGATGGCTGAAATGGACGGAACTGGCTTTTTGTCTTAGAGGATGGACTTTGGTGGCTTTCCTTGAAGGATGGGAGGACTTGCTGACTTCTTGTGGGAGCGAAACTGTTAACGTTGGCTTTGATGAAAAGCCAGGATGGGACATGGAAAGGAGGGAATTCGTTGAAGACTAGCCGAGTGCGGATCCTGCTGGGTAAACGAGGGGGACCGTCTGCCTTTCTGACCCGCTTTTCTCTTTCTTTTTCTATGCCCAAAACGCCAGAGAGGCTCCTGCCGACATCTTCTCCGCCTGCCGAGGGGGAATCCTCTGCCTGGAGGGGCCGGGAAGCGAGTGCGGTTCTTTTTGCGGGCAGGGCGTTACTTCAGCCTTATCCAGGTATTCAGGCTTTGGGGTCTTGAAAAGCAGAAGAGAAAACGGTTCCGCTTCTCTCGGGGGGCTTTTCTGAGCTTTGCCGTGAGATGTTTGTTCTCCTCCATTGGATGGTTGCTCACGCTCACACTTTTACACTCTTGTCAGCACTTATTTGAACTGATGGGAGCCTGCCTCTCCCCCTCCCCACAAGCCCTCCTCGCCCCCCTTCCTGGCTCAGATGCACAGAGGGGGGACTCAGCTAGCCAGACAGTCCTTCATTTCCGGGGAAATGTCTGTTAATCTGAACTGTTGTAAATTGGGCTGACTTTAACTGAGGCTTTCCTGTGTTTCTTCTGCAGTAGAGATACTGATTCTGAGGGAAGAAGCGTCTTTGCTTTTTCAGAGTTGCATCGGTGGCGTCGGCCACGTAGAACATCTCCGGAAAGACTTTCCTTTCTGGTTGCAACGCGTTAGCATAGAGAGTTCTTGCACGTGCATCCATCCACAAGCCTTTTGCATTAAACATTTTGAAAATCAAAGAAACAATTTTTTAATTGCTGTGAGAGATGCTTCCTTAATCCATTTAAATGTGTACCTTTCATAAAAGGATAAAAATCACATCCCTGCATCCTGATAGCCGGACTTTAAGGTGCTGGACGCCCTCCGGCCCTTCCTCTGCCCCTCTCCCGCTTGCTCCGAATCCTGAGAGGCCCGCGGGGCTTCCTCCGGAGGGACCGGGCGGTTCCAGAGATTTCCTCGGGGCTCCCAAAAGACGGCCTCTCTTTGAGCAGCCTGGAAAGTTCGGTTTGGGAGGCAGGAGGGGGAAGGAGGAAGATCAGCCACAATTTCTACGCTTACTTTTCCTTCTTTTGTTTAATTCAAACAAATTTGAAATGGAAGGTGCTTAATATCACGGCTGCAAGAGCCGTTGGCAGCGTCACGCGGACTCCCTCACAGGGTTGTGGGCTCCCCATAAGGGGGGATCTTTAAGGGGAGGTTTTGAGAGCTATCGTGGGATAGCAGTTTGATCATTGGACTAGGACTCTGGATCCCAGGTTTAAATCCCTGCTGGGCCATGGAAGTCCACTGGATAACCTTGGGTGTGTCACACTCTCTTGGCCAAAGAGGATGGCATAAAGCGATGACCCCCCCCCGAACAAATCCCCATGAAAACCCCCAAGCACAGGTGGGCTATGGGCCTCTTTGGGGGACACTTTGTGGGTTTTCTGCATAGCCGATAGGGGTTGGACTGGATGACCACTGGGTGGCCCTTCCGACTCTACTGGATTCCGTTTCCACTTTGCAGAGAAGAGGAATGTTGGGTGGGTGTGTTTTGTGTGGTGTGGAGGGGGGGGAGGAGGAGGGCAGAGACTGGCCCCTATTGGTGGCCCTGCTCCCCCCCCCCCCGTTTCCTGCATGGTGGATCTTCCGCTAACAGGAGTCGTCTACCTGGGGCTGGTGGCAGATACAAGTTAGATTTGGTGCAAAAGTGAAATTACGAAGCGGTGGGAGACGGTGGAGAATTTCCACAGGCTTGGAGGAGATTCACCCACCCTGCTGTCCTCCCTTGGTGGAGCCTCCAGCAGTAGGAGATGTCTACCTGGAATTACGGAGCGCCCTTGGGGGGTGCAAGGGAAGAAGGGCAGGCAAGGTGGGGGCCCCGAGGCTCAAGTTTCCTCATGAGAACCCCAAAAAAGATGGCCTGAACCCACCCCTTCCCAGCAAGGTGGATCCTCCTTTCACAGGAGCAGTCCACCTGGGGCTCCTGAGGTGGAAGTGAAATTAACAAGCGATGGAAGACGATGGAGAATTTCACACGAACGAGGGAAATTCATCCACCTCTTCCCTTCCCTCCTCTCTCCCCTTGGTGGACCCTCCAGCGGCTAGAGAAGCCTACCTGGAATAACAGGCAGCACTTGGAGGGTGGAAAGGAAGAAGTGGGGAAGGCAGGAGGGGATCTCAAAGCTTCAAGTCCCACATGATGCCCCCTGTGTAGGGGGCCCTGACCCCCATTTCCTGGAAGGAGGATCCTCTGTAAGCAGAAGCAGTCTTACCAGGGGCTGCAGGCATATATAAATCAGATTTGGTGCAGAGATGAAATTAAGAATTGGTGGGAGATGATGGAGAATTTCCACAACCTGGGGGAAATCCATCCTCCCTGCTCTCATCCCCTGGTGGAACCTCCAGCAGCCGGAGGAGTCTACCTGGAACAATGGGCAGCATTTGGCGGGTGGAAAGGAAGCAGGGCGGAAGGCCAGGGGGGTGCCGAGGCTCCAAGTCCCACACAAGGGCCCCGTGTACAGGTGGCCTTTCCCCGCCCTTCTCCAGGGATGTAAATCCCCCACCAACGGGAGTCTACCCGGGGAAGCTGGCCTGAAGAATCGGGTTTGGTGCAGAGGTGAAACTGAGAAGCGGCACTCTCTCAGCCTCAGAGGAAGGCAAGGAAGAACCCCTCTCAAAAAAGTTTGCCAAAAACTTTTGGGTTTTGCGCCATGTTTAAATATTTGAAGGGATGTCATGTAGAGGAGGGAGTGGGCTTGTTTTCTGCTGCTCCAGAGACCAGGACAAGGAGCAATGGATTCAAGCTGCAGGAAAGGAGATTCCACATGAACCTCAGGAAGAACTACCTGACGGTCAGGGCTGTCCGGCAGTGGAATCTGCTGCCGCCTCCGTGGAGTGTGGTGGAGTCTCCTCTTTCTTTGGAGGTTTTTAAGCAGAGGCTGGATGGCCATCTGTCAGAGGGAGTGCTTTGAGGCTGTTCCTGCATGGCAGGCGGTTGGACTGGATGGCCCGTGTGGTCTCTTCCAACTCTACATTTCTATGATTCTATGAAAAAAAGTAAAAAAACCGGCCTCTGGGATAGAGTTCCATTAAGTCAGAAATGACTTGAAGGTCCACAACCACAAGAAAGGATAGAAACAGATTTTTTAAAAATGAAACGGGGAAAAAAATGAATCCCTTAAATAATGCTTTGCCACAAAAATTATAAGCCAAAGGAAGGAAAGGAAAGGAGAGAAGGGACCAACCAAGGCTCCCAGAGGAGGGACCTCCACAGCCCCGGACCAGTCACAGAGAAGGCTCCCTCCCACATCCCCCAAACATCCCTGAGAAGGGGGTGAGACGGAGAGAAAAGAAAGCCTTCCTGCCAAAGATCGCAGAACTCAGAGACAGTGAGAGAGAGACGGCCTTCCAGACGGTGCATCCCGAGGTCCCCGGAACCAGCCCTGCCCAGCAGCCCTGCTGCGGTATTTTGGGCCCACTGAAGTTCCTGAACGGTTTCCAAAGGCAGCCCCTCACAGAGCACTTCACAGTAATCCCACAAGGAGGTAGCCGAGCCGTGTGTCACCGTGCCCAGATCTGACAACTCAAGAAACGGGCACGGCTGCTGCGTTGGTTTTTACTCTGCAAACACACTCCCAGCCACCCCCGAGACCTGGGCATCCAGGCTGAGACCTGAGTCCAGGAGGACGGCTGGGCAGTGAACCTGAGATTTCCGGGGGAGCGGGACCCCTCCCGATGTACCACAGGCCAAATCTCTATTTCCTGATCTGCCTTCTCACCAACTGGGAGTCCCTCCGTTCTGTCTGGATTAAACTTCGATAAAATAAAATAGAACACAGACAGAATAAAAAATTGGGGAACGGTCCTCGGAGATCTCAGGGGGTTCCTGGTGAGGATCTGCTGGGGAGGCCCTCGGCTCTGTCCTGCCACCCGCACGGGCACCCCTGGTGGGAACAGGGGAGAGGGAGGGCCTTCTCAGCGGCTGCCCCCGGACTCTGGACCCCCTGCCCAGAGAAGGTAGACCGGCATCCTGCCGACTTTCTTCCTGCAGAATCAGACTTCTCTGTTTTGATGGGAATTTGAGGAGCGACTGTGCAGGTCCCGTCTTGCCTAACAAACGCACTGTATATTGGCAGTGACTGTATTTGTGTGGGTATGTTTCAATGACGTATTAATATTCTTGAGTTCAATATTGCTTCATCTTTTGCATATTGTTTATTTTTAATGCTGTGAATTAGGGTTACAAATCTCCTCATGTGTTATCTCACTGGTTCAGAGCTCCCCAAATCCCAGAGCGTTGGGGCCGAAGAGAACAGTGGGGGACCTTCATCATCAGGAATGGGAGCTGGGTGTCCAGACCACTTCTGGGGAGCCCTAGCAATTCGTATTTTAGTCCAGAATCTCAATGGTGAGAAGAGGGACCCTCTCAACACAAATAATCATCCAGCAAAACTTGAATCAGGCCTGAGACGGCCTGGTGGCCACGGAAACAGGTAAAGCCATTCTGACGTTTATACCCAGAACAGGAAAAATGACACAACCTTCTCTCACACCTGTATTCTTTGAGGCTGCAGAAAAGACTTTAAAGCATTATTCTTCCACAATGTTTTTTTTTAAATCCCATGTTTGCAGCCTAGATTATTAGGGAGATTTTTCTCTCCAACAGTGTTCTAATTTTCGTCCGTTCACAGAAAGGGGACATTAAGGGAGAGGTCTTAAGTCCAGCAAAAGTCTCCTCTTTTAACTCCTTCTGCTTTTGGAGGCAAACGGCCCTTGGAAGGAAAAGAAGACTAAGGCACGCCATCCACGACAGTGGAAACTCATCCAGCTTGACACCAGCCACAACTGAAGACTTACTTTAAAAAAGAAAAACACAGCTTCAGACAAACGGGGGTCCGGTCCAGTGCTGTCCAGGCTTCGTGGCCTCGCGCCGCACTTCCCGACTGGCATCCCGAGAGTGGAGTGACAAATGCCGGGAACAGGAATCTCATTCCTTCCGCATCCAGCCAACAAAGGCAAGAGGGCTCCTTACCTAGAGAGGCCGTCCTTCCCGTCATCCTCCGTCCTGACTTCCAGGATCCAGGAGACCCCACTTCCTTTTGGGGAAATTACCCGGCCACCTCCTCAAAGTAGACCTAGATCTGAAAGGGGGTGGAAATCAGCACTTACGTCAGCCCAAACAATTCCTCTTCCCGTGTCTCCCCGTATGAGCCCCTCAGAGGTCCGGGGCAGTCTGTCCCACCGCCTTCCCAGGCTTGCGTGGTGGGAACAGTAAAACATTCATTATTATTAACTTCTGCCTTATCATTGACTCGGCCTGACCCCGTAGACATAGGGTTCAAGATCTCGCCGCGTTACCCTGCCTCTCGCATTGCTAACTAGTGCTCTTTGCTAATTCCTTCCCCATTGTTGTGAGCACATTTAGGTGTCCTTCTCGGGACCCCCAGAAACCAGGGTAACAGTCTTCACTTTCTTTTGCCTCCTGGGAGCACTTTCAGAGGCATCCTCTCGTGTGTGGACCCCCTGATGGTTCAAAAGCCTTGACTTCGGAGTAAAACACTTCCCACATTGCTGGCGCTTGTACGGCTTCTCTCCTGTGTGGACTCTCTGATGAATCACAAGGTTTGCTGGGTGAGTAAAATCTTTTCCACACTCCTGGCATTTGCGTAGTTCCTTTCTTGTTTGGACTCTTGTGTAGGTCACAAGATGTGGACTGCAAGCAAAACATTTTCCACTCTCTTGGCATCTGCATCCTTTGTCTGCTATACATCACATTGATTGGATGACGGGATTGTTGATGCTCTTTCCTGCCAACAGATGAAGTGCCTCAAACAATTGGTCTGGAGGCAGAGACCTGTCTGGATCGCATGCCAACAGAACTTTTGCAGGTTAGGGGGTGAGGTTTTCAGGGTGATTAGCCTCTCTAGAACCCCTTGTGCTGGGAGAAGTTATAGGAAGGCTGGGCTGAAGTTTGAGTATTTCAGCTGAGAGGCTTCAGGCTGTTTAGCGTATTCCTCTTGCCCACATTTTGCAATTCTGCATAAACCAGAAAGAAATACCTGTGAGTACTCTGTTCATGCTAAGGTAAGCTCTCTTGTCAGTGTAAAATGTCTGTAGAAAGGACTCAGTCTGGATATATTTCTTTCTGTTTCTTATGACGTCACTTAGAAGCACATCACCTGAACGTGTTTTCTTCAGTTCTGGGGGGGGGGGTGGTCTTTGGAATAATCTGATGTAAAATAAAGGCTATTTGGCCTCTACAAAATACATTTTAGGAGCAGCCCGATTATTTTTCCATTCCTGCTAAGACTGATGTTGCAGCTGAGGCTGATGTAGGAACATGAGAAAGGCCTCAGAAGAGAGAGACTCATCCTCCAAAGCAGAGGAATGGGTAAGCCAAAGGACTGCACCCCACTCTCATTTCCCCCTCTGTCTGTGGCCCAAAATCTAGGAGGGAGAAAAAACTTTTTGGCTACAAGGGGATGGGAGAGATGGAAAAGGCAAATTTATCCCTCTCGGATGATTATGATGTTGTTCTTATTTTCCTGACTTCACATTCTGCCAGCTGCAGTTTTGGACCATCAATGTCTTCATGGGCATAATTGTGTACTGTGAGCTGATCATGTTTTTTTGAGGGATCCACCAAATTCACCAGGTCTGTAATTATCCAATTACCTAAAGAGATGATGGGGTCTCTTTCTCTGGACATCTTCAAAAAGAGGCTGGGCAACTACCTGCAGAAGATGCTTTGGCTGGATTTCCTGCACTGAGAAGGGGGTTGGACTCAATTGCCTATGAGGCCCCTTCAAACTCTGTAATTCTATGGTTCTAAGATTTTATGCTTCTATGACTAGATGAGGGTGATGCCTCAAGTCAGAAACATTCCATGGAAGCTATTTTCTAGTATCCAATTCAGGCCTTAGAGTTGTTCTCTAGAAAAAGGCCCAGATAGCTTTGCCCATGAAACTGACCATACGTTGAAGGTTAGATGGGATTGATGCAACAAACCATAAAAAATTAAGATGGATCAACTATCTGTATTCTTGAAAACAGTCTGGAACACAAAGTTTCTATGGAGCTATTGTGAAGACTAGTCCTGTACACTCCTCTCATTGATTTCCCTACGCCACCTGTTTCAAGATGGAAGCAGTAAGTCAGGTGCAAGCAAAGAAAGATCGAACTCCCAGGTTCATCATCAACTCTCTGCTGCTAGCCTTGAAGAAGATGTGAGAATCCATCCCCAGGCATTCACACTGGTATATTTTATAGGATATGCACAGGTGTAAGGAACAATTCCTTATTTTCCTTAAAAGAACTCAGAGTATTCGTGATATTTCAGTGAGAAGTGACTTCAGAGTCCATCAACACACGCTGTATTTTCACAGTCCCTGGGGCTCATCAGCCATGTGGGGCTTGAGCTTTCTGTAAATACCTTTCCAGGATGACAGAGTTTATGGATTAGGTGCTTCTCTTAATTCTTTTCACAGGACATAATCATTCCTGTAAGCTGGGGAGAGGTCAGTTCCCAAACACAGGAGGTAGACATTCTGGGCCAGTGTGGTGTAGTGATTTGAGCGTTGGACTATGACCCTAGAGATCAGGGTTCCATTCCCTGTTCGGCCATGGGACCCCACGTAGAAGAAGAACCAGGGATCATTCTTTGAGTTTGGAGCTACAGAAGCAATTCAAAGTCATCTCACTTATCAGAGATGATGAGGAACAGAAAGAAGGGAAGCAGTGTCAGTTCTTGGAAAACATACAGGTGACCTTGAAGGATTCAGCAAATGGAATGGCCCCTGCCGATCCTCAGAGCAGTTGTATGGTGGTGGTAGGGGATTCCCTGTTGAGGGTAACAGAGGCAGTGGTTTGTGGGCTTGACAGGATTTCTCAAGAGGTGTGCCATCTCCCTGGGTCAAAAATCCATGATGTAACACAGAGACTGACAAGACCCATCAAGCTCATCAACTGTAACCTGTTCCTTTTGGTCCACATGGGGATCAATGGTATGGCAAGGCTCAGACTTCAGGATATTACAGGAGATTGTGAGGCTCAGGAAACTGAAGAACATTGATGCAAAGGTTCTCATTTCATCTCTCCTTCCAGTTGAAAGACATGGCCTAGGAAAGGAGAGAAGGTATGGAAGTGGCAGGATTCTTAGGTCGGAGCGACCCCGTTCTCCTGGAGTTTGTTATACCGTAAAAAGGGGAAGATAAGTGTAGTCAGACACACATTCTAGACTTTAAGAAAGCTAATCTCAGTAAACTTAGGGAAACAGTGGTGTGATCCCGTGGTCAGGAATGCTAAAAGAGAAGAGAATTCAGGATGGATGGGAGTTTCTTCAAAGTAAGATATTGAAGACACAATTTCAAGCAGCTCCAACGAGGAGGAAAAATGGGAGGTGTCTGAAGAAACCAGGATGATTGCCTTAAGAACTTTCAATGGAGGTATGATTAAAAAAAAAAAAAAGGAACAAAGGAGGAAATCACCGGAGGAATTCGGACAGACAGCTAGCACGTGTTACCCCAAAGGACGGGTGCCCCAAGACCAACTTGTGATGCCTGTACCTCTGTTCAAAAGTGGGGAATAATTTAGCTCAGAAAACAGGAGGCCTGCAAGAGGAGGGCAACTTAGCAAGGTCTTAGCTACCAGTCTTTATGGGCTTATGCAGGAAAGAACCAGCCAAGAATAAAAATATGTTTTATTAGCAAGCTTCACACAGACACACAAGCAAAAGCACAAGCATTCACACACTTGCACAAGGACTAAATGAAGGAAAGGGAGGAAAGTGGGATAGAGGACGTTGAGGGATTTGGGCAATATTTACCGGTCTGGAGAGAAATGGAGAAAGCGCTGGCAGCCTGAAATCAGGGGTTCTTATACCTGAAAAATAGCCTGTGGGTTTGGATGCAAATTGCTTTCCCAGTTAAGTGGACAATAGGAGTTGCAACACGAACAATGAAGTCCAGACAGAGTTGACGCTGTTAGTGTTTGCCCTCTCTCCGTGTGGGTCTGGTCTCCCAGGTTTTCAGGCATCCTAGTCTCTCATGTTTTCAGGCGTCCCGATCTCCAACAAACTATTTGGTTGGTGGATTCGAAAGATTGGGTTTGCCTATTTTGGCACAGGGATTTGGATTCGTGAATCTCGAATCCTTCCCCAGGATTTGAGGATTCAGTTGGCCCATCCCTCCTGCCTTGCTTTGAGGGTGCTCCTGGTCCCCCTCCCTCCTTCCCTCCCCCCCCCCCACAGACCCCTTCCTGGGGAAGTCTGGGGCAGGGGGAGACTCTTCCTTTGCATTTTTGCAAGAGAGAGGAAGGGGGGTCAAGACTGACCTTCCTCCCATTTTGCCTTCCAGGAATATGGCAGCTCCTCCTTTTCCCCCAATCCTATTATTCTTATTCTTCTTATTCTTCTTATTATTATTATGATCATCATCCTTTATTTATATAGCGCCCATCAAGGTTGTTGCCAGGCAGGGAAGGTTTCCTCTGAGTGGACGGCAGAGGGAAGAGGCGATGTGTGAGGCCAGCAGGATTGTTTTGGCTATGACTTGTGTATTAGGGAAGGCCACACGCCAGAGCACTGATTGTGTCACCCCACTAGTTCCAGGGTGACAAGGAAGCATAAAAAGGCTGGTGTTTGCCTTGACCAGCTGCCGGTTAGACACCCTAGCTGGACCTGCCGTGCCATTGGCAGTATACTGAATGTCAGGGGAGATGCTGCCCGATTTTTCTCCTTTATCTTCTGTTATTCCTGTTTGTCTAATTGCTGGAATGCTTCCGTGTTTTTGCTAAGCCTTAACTTAGAGTGCAGCAATAAATCAAGCCTCTAAGTCTTTTTTAATGAGCCTCTGGAATTCTTTCTACTTCACTGGGACTCTCTGCTGCAGCAAAGCCTTGCTTCACAGGTTGCACTCTGCTCATGCTCAGAGGAGCCAAATCCTGCCAACCCTGACAGCGCCATCGATGTGCATGGTGCTTTACAAATTTAAAAGACAACGGTTGCCCTAAGTAAATACATAATAAAATGAAAATATACGAAGAAAGTGGGAGAACATCCTTGCCAGCTGGGAGGGGCTGACCCTGGCCCTGGTCCTGGTCCTGGCCTTGGCCCTGGCGGGGGGTCTTCATGGGCCATGGGGAGGGCTGGGGGACTATTATGGGATGCAAGGAGGCCAGAGTAGCCACTAGTACTTGATAGAAGAAGGTGGAGGTGGGGGAAGAGAAGTGGAAAATTGTGACAGGCTTAAAGAGAGCTTAAAACACAATGAAAACACATGCTTAAAATACACTGAAATACACCAAAAACATCAAAGTTTTAAAATGCAAATGTATAAATAAAATCATAACATTTAAAACACATCGAAACGTGTGTGTGTGTGTGTGTGTGGATTGTTTGCGTGGGTTGTTCCAGGCTGAGGTTGGTGTGCTTGTGAGTCCCGTAGGATTTCTGTTAGGGGTGTGCTCAGGGCCCCGGTTGCCGCCCGCAGCTCCCAGCTGAGACTGGACCTAGGCGGCATCGAGGACTCCCTCTCAGGCTCCGGGGCCCCGGCCTTTCCCCGCCCACAGAGACCCCTCCACCCTGAATGGCCGCGTGCCCACAAAGGGAAACCGTGCCCCCCACACCAACTCTGCCCCCTCATCCACCCTGGGAGCGACGCCGCGGGTCCCCGGAACACCGTCCATCACGCCAGGGGGGCATTTACCCGCTCCCCCTCCAGCGTGACCCACGCCGTCCCCTGCCGGGAACGCCCCTCCGCATCCCGCGTCGGGCAAACGGGACAGTCCCCGCGCGGAAGGAGGAAGGGACGGAAGTCCGGCTGCCTTTGGGGGTCCATTCAGGGAGGGCCCCGTAAAGGGGTGGCGCCCCAGAACGGTTAGCAGAGCATTTGTCCTTCCTGGTCAGTCATTCTCTAAGCTGGAATCACATGTTCTAGAGGAATGAAATGGGGAGGGAGATGGGAAGGCTAAACAGCTGGGTTGGGGGCCCTTCTCTAATTGGAATCTGTGAGCAGAGGTATGGAGAGCGATGGGGGTTTCCTGGGGGGCTGCATTTACTCCTGGGAGTTCCATCGTAGTTCAGAGAGGGTTCGAGACTGCTGACCGGCCGTAAGCCTTAGGGCTTCAGTGGCGAACCCGGGAGGAGGGTAGCGCTCGGCCTTTGAGCCCCTGGGGTACCCGGGAGGATGCTCCGCTCTGTAACCAGAGGAAGGGAGCCGTCTTTCCCTCAGGCATGGCTCCCTGTCTCGGGGGAGCTCCCTGCAGGGCCTGGGGGGGTCTCCCGAGGCATTTTGCACCCAGTAATAACCCCCCCCCGAACTCCACCTGTAGACGTGGCTGGGGTGCTCTGAGCCATGTAGTAGGAGGCAAGGCTCAGGAGCTCTGGCATCCCCCCCGCCCCACATTGCCTGTAACATGGTGCAGCCGGAATGTACAGCACAAGCCCCCTTAATTTGTAGGCTAATGAATAGATCTGCCCCCTTATTATTTATTTAAGGCAGAGTATAGAAAGGCAGGGCTTTTCCGGACACCTTGGGGAAACCGAGCAGATCTCTGCATCCGGGCACAGGAACTCTTTGGACGTGGGGAGGTAGCCCTGGCCCGTCGTAGGGATGTCCCTCGTGGCCCAAGCGGGACTTCACGTCTTGCAGAGGTCCCCATGCGGGGGGGACCCCATTTTTCGTGGCCGGGATGGTGTTTCACGCGCCCTGCTCTTAATGCTCCCCTTGGCTAGAAACCATTTTGGCCCCCCAGGTCACCGTCAGAATCTCCCAGGCTTTTGTAGCTTCTGGAAGCTGGGAGAGGCCGTCTTGATTGCTCAGGTAATTTTGAGGTTTCGTTTAAAAGGCCGTCTGCCATTTGCCGCTGCGTGGGTCCCCTGCCCTCCATTTTGTCCTTGCAGGAATCCCGTTCAGTATTAGGACAGGCTGAGAGGAGAGCAGCCCGAGCTCAGCCGTTCCCTGGCTCAGTGGGGCGTGGATGGACCACTGGCCGAGAGACCCCCCCCCCCCACTGGAGAGCTCTTCTCTAGTTTAGAAATGAAGTTTGAGAGCAGGGGGTAGAAATAGGTCTAGGGATCTAGAGGGCCTCTGCCCGTGTTTCATTAGCCCCTCACGTGCCAGGCGCCCCCCATCCCCCCTTGCCCCCCAAAGCTTTTCTTTTGCCGCTGCTCTCAATGCCTTTCCTACTTGTCTTTAATCCTGTCTCTCTCTTTCAGCCGTGCTTTCCCATTGCTTTGAGTGGCATTTAATGTTTTCCTTTTCTTCCCATGTTTTAAGTGTGTAGGGAACTGTTGTTGGGGGGAGGGGGCTCAGTTTCATTGCAGGGGATGGGGCGTCCTGAATTTTGACTTTTAGGGGTGTGTTAAGAGTAACAGCGGCAACGGCGTTCCGGTGAGGCAGGTAAGACTCTGACTGCCGTGGAAGCGACGAGAAAGCCATGGAGGAAATACTGCAAGGATGAGTAAGACAATAAAAGTTCATGTAGGAAAGTAGACCGGAGGGGGTGGGAATGTAGGAGACCCCATAGAGCAAATGCAGAGATGTTGGAAGATCCCCCAACGCATCTCCTCCTCTGCTGCCTTAATTCAAGAGCCCAATTTGCCTCCCAAGTTAATGGCTTTGAAATGGAAGAGGATTTCTTGGCCACCCTTCAGGGGTGAGTTAGAGGGATTTCTGTCCTGCTGGGGTTGGGATAGATGACCACTGGGGTCCCTTTTAACTTAATTGTCTCTGACTGGGATCTCAGCAACCAGCGCCCCACAAACCTAAAATACTGAGAAGAACTAGCTCTAGAGAATGTGCAGAGTAAAAAATAGTAGTTGTAAATCTTGCAGTATAATAGTAAAAGCCTCTTTTATGACTGGTATATAATGCTGCAGTAGTCCTTTTTAATTTAGATATTCTGCAGCACACAGAATAAGAACGGCCGCTGAAGCCTCCCAGTTTTTCCTCCTGCAGGAGGTAAATCCTCCTTTGGCCCAGCAAGACCAGTTAGGGGGACAGAGGTTTGCTGGAGCCACTGGGAGCAGGAGAGGCGTTGCAGGGCCCGAAAGGGGCAAATCCTTTTCCCAGCCCTTATAATTCAGTCCTCCTTAACTGGGAAGACTCTGAGAAGCGAGGGGGCCCTTCACGGGTCCCGCTTAGCTTCAAATATCGGTAATTCTGAACCTTTTATCTTCTTATGAATTAATATGCTTTAAAAACATGGTTTTTCTCCCAGGTTAGCATAGCGTGGCATCCTCCTTCCTGGGAGGGCTCATCTCCAAATATTTCTCATTCTTAAACGCATGATTCCTGGGGGGTCCCAGCTGCACGGGAGTTCTGGTAATCCAGTCCTCCCTGATCCCTTTATGGGGTCTCAGCCTTGGAGAGGGGGGCCTTCAAGGTCTCTGGTCCTCGGGGGTGGCGAGGTGATCAGATAGAGGTTTCTCCAGCGGCTGGGCTGTCAGTATTATTGAGGAGATGCAGGAATCGAACTCAGTTCCCTCAAAGTAATTACCTTGTCCCAGGGGAACTGTTTCACTATTTAAATTCAAGAGCCATTAATTGAAGAGGAAAAGCTCTGGAGGTCTGTTGGGGAAGCTACAGGCTTGCAGGCCAGACATTCTGAGAAATAAACGGAAAATGTACCTACATCACAAGGTCGGGATGGAAATAATCTTTTGATTTAAAAGCTTGAATTAGGGGAATGGGATTCAAGTAATCAAGTTTTCAGAAGACAATGGATAATGTAATGTAAACAAATGTAATGTGTTGCAATGTAATGTAAAGAAAATGTAATGCAAAAGAATGTGATGTGAACAAAAAAAGTTGGAGGGGGAGAATGCTCCAAAGAGGGTGGGGTGGGGTTGAAATGGGCTTTGAAAGAGAAATTTCGGGAATGTGTTCTTGAAGGAATGATATCAGGACAAAATATTTACGAAGTTCCTGTATGTAAGCGCAGGACGTGGGCTGAGAGCGACCGGCCGAGGGGCGTGAGGCTCACGGCTGGGACTTCCGCGGAAAGGACTGTGTTTCTGAGTCGGCCGTAATTGGAAACTGGGGCAGAAATTAAGCCCCAAAGGTCCTTCTGGCTTTGCACAGACCCACAGCGTGACCCCATCCGGAGTACAATATAGATGTCGGGGAGAATGAGAAGCTGGCGGAAACGGCCACCAAAATGACCACAACGTCCAGGTCTTTTGAGGTTAGGAAAAAGAGAAGGAAGGGGTGACGGGTTAATCCTTGAACCCCCTGAGATTGATCCCTGAAACTGAAGGGTGGGAGATAACAGCAAGACCCAAGGCCTCCCTCCACCCCCAGGATTTAGGGATGGTTGCCAGGCTGTGTGCCTTTAAAATGGCCCTGGATCAGTACCAGCAGTGGCCGCCACTGAACCCCACGGCTTGGAGGTTTGTCTGTCTCGGAAGGAAGGAAGGAAGGAGGCAGCTCTTCATTCGGGTTGCTTATTAATATGAAGCCTTTGTACCCCACAGACTCTCTGCAGCACCTCCTGGTGTGCTCCTAAGAAATTCGTTCCTTGTACTCAGAGCTTCTCCATTGATTTATGAGTCTGTAAAGATGGCTAGAGAATTAAGAAATATAGTTTTGCATGCGGGAAAGAGACAAAGGGGAGATGCATAACGCTTTTGCCTGCAACGCAGTCTTCCTCCCACGTTAAGCCCCGTCCGTTCCCTCGGAAGACTGCCCGCTTTGCAGGTGGCGGAGTCTCCTTCATTGGGGATTTCCTCACCAAAGTTTATTCAGGGCCGCCCGTCAGGGACGGCGTAATCTGGATTCCCGTCCAGGCAGCAGGTTGGACCAGGGGGCCCTCGGAATCCCAGAGGAAGGACTGGAACACATGGCTAAGTGTGGGGGTCCTTCTCTTTTGCTCCGAAGTCAGAAGACACCATTCAGTGTCATGTGAGGCTGAGAGAGAGTGACCTGCCCAGGGCCACCCCGTGAGTCTTCATAGCTCAGCAGCAGCAGAGAGCCCTCTCGCTGCTTGATAACCCTCACGCCCCTCTGGGATACCTTCCCTTTGGGATACGTAGTTGGAGGGCAGCAGGTAGAACCGGGCGGAGCCTTCCAGATGGGGTCTCTCCGTAACGTTTGACTGCCGTCCCGGGATCCTTTTCTCATACGCGGTTTCTGGCCGGTTCCTCCTCACCCCACACCTGTCCACGTGACGGTTTTGTTCTCATTTTATTTGTAGCTCACATACCTGTAATTCACACCACATTGTTTGCTGTAGGCTTTCTGATTGCTTAGCACTGTCTTAAATGATTTCCTGACACTCTTGCTTAGTACAGAAATATTTTTAAGATTGCTGGGGGGGGTCTCTCCTTCGGCAGGTGGGACATCACGAATTTTCACTACAGTCAGATACGTTCCTACCAAACAAGGGAAGCACAAAAGGCCTTGTGCCAAACGTGACAAGCATGACAGTTGTCCAAAGGACTTAAGTAAGAATCTTATTCTCATGAAAGTGATGGCGCATTAATAAAAAACTGGAACAAAATTTAGTACAGGGATGCAGACGTTAAAGAAAAGGGCAAAAGTAAGAGACACCCAGTTAAGCAAATGCAAAAAGGTAAACACAAAACGTGTCTGTTTAGGAGGCCTGAGGTGGAGGGACTACCGGAGGCAGACCCTGAATGTCGGGGTGCCTGGTGAGGTGGTAGACTTTGCCCTTTAACAATATATATTTCGGCAAGAAGTGAGAATTGCACAGGATGTCCCCCTGCCAAAGGCTTTCCCGAAAGAGGGAGAACGGCTCTCAGCGGGTGGGTGAAAATTCAGGGGAGGGGGGAGAGGGAAGCGGGGGTTTGGGGGCAAAAACATCACCACCGGACCTGTCAGCCTGCGGAGGAGGGACCCGGGGATCAAGGTTGGTATCTGCATGGAAAACTTAAGACTGTGTGTCAATTGTGATAAGGAAAACGAAGGAGGGAGGAATTTCCAAGTGGGGCAGAATTGGAAAAGGGATCGGAAATAAAAGCTCCAAGTCCACGTTGTATTTGCAGAGCTCCACGGCGCGACCCCGTCTGGAATGCGGGTAGATTTGTAGTCACTGCATTTAGAAAGGAAAGTGGAGAGATGGGAAGGTTGCCGAGAAGGGGAGCCAAAAAGGCTGTTGTAGGAGGGGCAGATCTTTTTGCCAGCCACTGAAATTCAGTCTTCCTTAACTGGGAAGACCCTGGAAACAGGATGAGCCCATAGGAAGACCCTTCATGGGTTCAGATACAGCTACCACTATTTGTAAGTATTAGTCTTTCCTGTAGTTTCATGTATTCTAAAAATATGTATATGTGTGTGTGTGTGTGTGTGTTCATTCTTGCAGGGTCCCAGCTGCATGGGAATTCTGGTACTCCAGTCCTCCCTGATCCCTTTATGGGGTCTCAGCGTAGCGTCGGGGTGCCTTCAAGGTCTCCCTGGTCCTGAGGCCACGCAGATTGAGGGCAGGGACCCCAGCCTCGCCAGATGGGGCAAGACGAGAAGAGGTTTGTCCAGCAGCTGGGCTGTTAGTAATATTGAGGCCAAGCAGGATTAGAACTCACGTCCCTGAAACTAGTAAGCTAGTCTGAGGGGAACTGTTCCACTGCTACGGAAGCTCTCTTTCTCTCTTGATGAACGCAGCCCCCCAAGAAACCTTTCTTTGTGTTCATAAATCTGCCATTAGGTGTGACTTTGGGTAGGTTCCTCATTCTAGCTGTTTTTCCTTCCAGACCTCCTTTCCCGTTTTCTCCTCCTAAACATCTACTTCAGGTTTGGGAATGGGCGGCCAGAGGGGGGAAACGCTCCCCAAAACCGGAGGGAGCTCCTCGGCGCCGCGTTGGTTTGTTCTCAGCCTGGAACTTCAGGTGGCAACCACTGGTCGTGTGTCTTTGTGCTTTTTTTCGGCCAGGGGATGGGTCGTTTGTGGTGCCAGTCTTGCCGTCTGGATTTGTGCTGCTTTGCGTGAGTGTTGTAATTGGAGGGGGGCGTGGTGAGCGCTCTCTAGCTTATTTGCATTCAGCGTCAGGGATTTTGCAGGCTTTACAGAGGAGAAGGTTAAGATGTGTAGATCTGAGCAGGAAGTGCTGGTTTTGTGATATCGTGTTGTATTTAGAAGTTTGTGGTTGTGTCTGGTGTGACGTGACGAATGTGAAGCTCCTTAATAATATTTACAATAACAACAATAATAAAAACAAGAAGTGTTACCCCCCTCTCCTCAAGGCTTGAGGCAGGGTACAACAGAAATTAAAATGCAATTAAAACACACGATGAAAACACATTAGAATATACTAAAAATATAGAACACTTTAAATACAAACATATAACTAAAGTAATAAAAAACACATTAAAATGAATGCGTGGATTGGTTGCGTGGTTGTTCGAGGCCAAGGTTGGTGTGGTTGTGAGTCTTGTAGGATTTCTGTTAGGAGTGAGCTCAGGGCCGTGGTTGCCGCCCGCAGCTCCCGGCTGAGACCAGACCAAGGCGGCATCGAGGAGCTCCAAGGGGTTCCGGAGGGGAATCCCACCCTCTCTGCTAGGGTGGGTTCGAGACCACTGGCTGGTCATAAGCCATAAAGCGCCAGTGGGGAACCCGGGAGGAGGGTAGCACTTGGCCTTTGAATCCCTGGGGTACCCGGGAGGTTGCTCCGCTCTGTAACCAGAGGAAGGGAGCCGTCTTTCCCTCAGGCATGGCTCCCTGTCTCAGGGGAGATCCCTACAGGGCCTCGGGGGGGGGGGGTCTCCCGAGGCATTCAGCAGCTAGTAATAGATCCCCCCCCATCCACTTGTGGAAGCAGGTGGGGCATTGTGAGCCACGTATGAGGAGCAAAGGCTCAGTAGTTCCAGCATCCCCCCTCCGCACATTGCCTGTAACATGGTGCATCCGGGACATACTGCAGAAGTTCCGTTAATTTGTAGGCTAATTATTAGATTTACCCCTTTTCCTTTACGTGAGGCAGAGCGTAGGAAAGCATGGCTCTTTTCTACTCTGCCCGATCCTCTCAGACCCCGTGAGGAAGGCCAGGCAGAGAGAGTGGGAGGCTCGCCTAGAGGCCCCCGGGGCCCTTTGGGGAGTAGAGGGAGAAGCAGCCATCACGGCCCGAGGGAGGGGAATTCCTGCTTATCTGTGTGCTGTAAGGGGATCGTGCAACATGGGGTGCGGCATTCCACAGAGGGTCCATACCATATTTGGGATCAAATCCGGAGATGTTTCTCACATTCTGCCCCGAGGCCGGGAATTCTTCCTTCCACACTTTTGAACCTGAGCATTTTGCTGATGTAAGAGTGCTCCGTTCTGTTTTGATTGTTTCAGGAAAGTTTTCAAACTGTTTAAGATTATTTTAACTGTGTTCCTTTCTATTTATATTTGTTAACAGAGGAATAATTAAAAATGACTGTTTCTGGCGTGTTGCTTTTACTCCCAGGGGTTCCACTGCAGTTAAAGTGGGGTACAAGAATATCTATAGCTAGGAGTGAGTTCCCTTTCCAAGACTTCAGCATATAAAATTCTTCATATACTGGCTGCCTGAGATGCCCGTGGGGCTTTCTCCAGAGGGACCGGGAGGTTCCAGAGATTTCCTTTGGGCTCCCAAAAGACGGCCTCTCTTTGAGCAGCCTGGAAAGTTCGGTTTGGGAGGCAAGAGGGGGAAGGAGGAAGATCGGCCACAATTCCTACCGTTATTTTTCTTTTATTGGTTTAATTCGTATTCCTCTTTTCTATTCGCACGTTGCCCAAGTGGCTTCCAAATAATCCGAAACAGAAACGAAGGTTAAAAAAAAGTTTGAAAAGCAAGCATTTCCATTCCACATTCATGTAGTTAAAAACACTTAAAAACATCTCTGAAACAAAGCGACAAAGCAATGGTGTACTGTTTCCCAAGACACTCTTGCATTTGGATGTTACAAAGTTGTGTTGTAAGGAGAAGGTCTTTGCTTTCTGGTTTCGAGGTAGCAGAAGAGGGCCACGTGGCGGGAGGGTTTCCGCGGCCCGCCTTAGAGAGATTCGGTGGAAAATGGTTTGCATGAATTGGGGAACCAGAGATGCTGTGGAGGCCCATGAGGGGCAAACCCTGCCCACCCTGGTTTCTGAGCACAAATCAAAGCGTGACCTATAGAGCCTGCTATGGGTCAAGGCCCATCCAACCGAAATGCCGTTATCCTCAAAGGGGAGCCTGCCGGGGGTTTTAAGAGTGCAAGTCTTACCATTTCTCTGTCCTCCCACCTGCCCTCCCGGTCTCTTATCAATGGATAAAATCCTCTGGAAATTAGAAGCGGGCTTCTCATCCGAGGCCTTGTCCGCCAAGGCTCGCCGGGGAAAAAATTCCCCGCCAGTGAAGAGAAGGCTCCTCGTCTGAGGCCGTGCCAGCCAAGGCTTGGGGGGGGGGGATCCTCCGCCAACGAGGAGGAGTCTTTGACCCTTTCCACACGAAGTCAAAAAAGCGAAATCGGAACAGGTTGCAGCCAGTAAGGGTCCCGTGTTTCTGCATGATGTAATTACATAACTATTTTGTTTCAAAGCATCGTAATTGCGTAGTTTTCTACTGACGGAAAAAAATCCGTTTCGTAGCGGCAATACTGCCGTAATCCCGTGAGCCAGCTTAATGTAGAAACGTTACAGCGCATCGTCTCAATTCAGAGGCGGCGCCTGGGGGTTGTGGGCGTCCCCAAGCTGTCCCCACCCACAAGTACAGATGTCGCCATTTTTGGTCGCCATTTTATGCTCTCTGCAGTATGAATTCTGGTAAGTGTGGGAAGGGGATTTTAAGGATTACTGTTATTATTGTTATTATTATATATTATATCTTAGGGTTAGGGTTACCCTAAGGGTACCCTTAGG
Organism: Cyclura pinguis; assembly: GCA_030412105.1. Taxonomy (NCBI): domain Eukaryota; kingdom Metazoa; phylum Chordata; class Lepidosauria; order Squamata; family Iguanidae; genus Cyclura; species Cyclura pinguis. The sequence continues at coordinate 5,728,178 of CM059600.1, forward strand.
GTACCCTAAGGAGAAAAAGCACCCCGGGGCACTGCGTTGCCCACACAGGCCCACGGGGCGGTGCCCTTACCCGCCTGCAGGGATTGCTTCAGGTCCCTCGTGGAACAGATAGACCTCGACGTCCTGTAGATCCCCTCCGTCGCAAGTCCACGGATTTCGACACGGCGGAGGACGTTCTCCACGACACAGAGAGCGTTCTCGTCCGCGCTCGGTGAGCCCCTGCGCTCCTGGAAGTCACGGGGCTCTGCCTCTCGCCCTTCCTAAAGCCAAGAAAGGAGGCCGAGGACTTCTTGTTTTGGCCGAGACAGTCCCAGGTGCCACGGGGATGTCCAGCGCGGCCCTGCCAGCCACCCCACGGGCTCCATTCAAATCCATGCCGATCCAAAGGGGGGATGCTGTCCTCCCTCCCTCCCAACTCACCCCCTGCTCCGGCTTCCTCTTCCTCTTGTGGGCCTTGCTGGGAAACGGTACATTTGCCTTTTCTCCTCCGGCGCTTCCTCAGACTCCCAAAACAGTTCCCCGTTTGGACCTGCCGCAGAAGGACAAAAAGGGTGGCCACAACCGAGAGAAGAGAGTGCGCCCTCGTTTCCCTGGCAACAGGCACAGCAGAGGGCCCGACTGGCTGCGCCTCCGGGTTCCGAGGAGCTGGGGGGCCAGCGTGCGGCTGGGTCAAGGGGTCCGTAGGATAATCAGAATGGCAACACGCTGGGGCGCCCCTTGCCCCTGGGTGCCAGAGTGTCCTCCCGCCACCGCCCTCTGGGGGAGAAATAGGTCCTACTGGCCAGTAAAACCCATCATTCCTTCCTTTGGGGCTCCCCTTGGGGAGAAAATAGGTCCTTTTGGGCACTAAAACCCATCATTCTTTCATTGGGGTCTGCTTGGGGGAGAAACATGTCCTTGTGGCCACTCAATCCCACGGTTCTTTACTTTGGGAGCCCCCTAGAGGAGAAATAGGTCATTTTTGACAGTAAAACCTATTCTTTGTTTCATTCTTTCATCCTTTCGTTCTTTACCTTCAGGGCACCCTGGGGGAGAAAGAGATCCTTTTGGCCAATCAAACCCACCATTCTTTCCTTTGGGTGGGGACCCTGACGTGGAAACAAGTCCTTTTTACTCTAACACCCATCATTCTTTAATAGGTCCTGTACAATGTAACCCGTCGTTCATGACTTTGGGGGCCTCCTGCAGAAGTAATAAGTCCCTTTTTGACTCTAAGACCCATCATTGTTTAATTGGTCCTTTGGGCTGCAACAACAACAACAACAACAACAACAACAACAATAATAAACATACCCAATCCTCCCCACCCACCAATCCACCTAAAACCGACCCCCTGAAACACACAACAATCAATCAACTATCGAAAGAACAGCAAGACAATTGATGGGAGGCGATGAAATGCTAGTCTTGGAAGGCCTGTCGGAAGAGATCGGTCTTGACTGCTCTTTTAAAGCAGTCGAGACCGGTAATGTGCCGGGTCTCCTCCGGCAGGCCATTCCATAACTTGGGAGCGATAGAAGAGAAGGTCCTCTGGGTAACCGCAGCCAACCTAGTTCTGACTGGCTGCAGTAAATTCCTCCCAGAGGACCTTAGTGTGCGGGGCGGATCGTACGGGAGAAGGCGATCCCGCAGGTAGGCTGGCCCCGAGCCATGAAGGGCTTTAAAGGTAATGACCAACACCTTGTACTGTGCCCGGAAACTAATAGGCAGCCAATGGAGAGGCTTTAGAATTGGTGTTACGTGGTCCGTTTTAGGTCTTCCGGTGACCATCCTGGCTGCCCTATTCTGAACTAATTGAAGCTTCCGGACTAAGCACAAGGGTAGCCCTACGTAGAGCGCATTGCAGAAGTCGAGCCGTGAAGTTACCGGCACATGCACCACTGTTTTTAAGTGTTCCAGCTCCAGGAAGGGGCACAGCTGGCGTATCAGCCGAAGCTGATAACAGGCACTCCTGGCCGCCGCATCTGTTTGAGCTGTCATCTGAAGTGGCGAGTCCAGGAGCACCCCCAAGCTGCCAACACAGTCTTTCAGGGGAAGTGTGACCCCGTCTAGGACTGGTTGACAGACCTCCATACCTGGGCTAGGGCCCTTAACAGCGAGTACCTCCGTCTTATCTGGATTCAGCTTCAGTGTGTTTTTCCTCATCCAGTCCATTACTGCTTCAAGACATTCGTTCAGAGGCGAGATGCCACCCTTAGTTGACGCTGTTATCCGAGGCATGGAGAGATATATCTGGGTGTCATCAGCGTACTGATGGCACCTTGCTCCATGCCTCCTGATGATCTCTCTCGGCGGTTTCATATAGATGTTAAATAGCATTGGGGACAGGACAGCGCCCTGAGGGACGCCAGAATTAAGCTCCTTTTTCGAGGAGCGACTGTCCCCAAGCATCACCATCTGGTATCTACCTGAGAGATAGGACTGGAACCACTTAAGTGCAGTGCCCCCGATCCCCAGCCCTCTCAGGTGTTCCAGAAGGATACCATGGTCTATGGTATCGAAAGCCGCTGAGAGGTCCAAGAGTACCAGCAGGGTCACACTTCCCCTTTCCATACCTAGGTGAAGATCATCCACTAAGGCGACCGTGGCAGTCTCGACTCCATATCCTGCCCTGAAGCCAGTTTGAAATGGGTCCAGATAATCTGTTTCATCCAAGACAGCTTGGAGCTGAAGACCAACAGCCCTCTCGATCACCTTGCTTAAAAATGGAAGATGGAAGACTGGTCTATAATTATTCATACCCAGGGGATCTAGGGAGGGCTTTTTTAGAAGCGGCCGTATAATCGCTTCTTTTAAACAAGCTGGAAAATTGCCCTCCCTAAGGGATACATTAATAATGTATCTTAAATGGGTCTTAATTGCAACTCCTCCCTGGACGACCAGCCATGAAGGGCAGGGATCAAGAGGACAAGTTGTCTTCCTTATATTTCCAAGGAGCTTGTCTACGTCCTCGGTACTCACTGACTGAAACCGATCCAGTATAATCCTGTTCACGGGGTCGCCGGCCACTTCACTGGTAACCTCTGCAGTAACACCGGCATCCAAATGGGCTCTTATCTGAGAGATTTTACCTGCGAAATGATTATTCAAAGCATCACGGCAAGCTTCACTAGGTTCTAACAGCAAATTTAGGGGAGTGGGTATCTGAGTCAGACCCCTTACCACCCTGAACAGCTCTGCTGGACGAGCTGGACGAGAAGTCGCAGACGCAATACGTGCAGAGGGGAAAGTCTTCTTCGCTGCATCTATTGCCACTCCGTAGGAATAAAGGAATTCTCTATAGCGTGTCCTGTCAGATAAGAGTCCAGATTTCTGCCAGTTGTGCTCTAGTCGTTGTCCAACCTGCTATAACCCATCATCCTTTAATTTGGGGGTCCCTTGGCGGGGAAATGGGTCCTCCTCGCCACTCAGACACACCATTCTCTCCTTTGCCCCCCCCCAAAATCCTTTTTCACTCCAAAACCCACCATTCTTCAATTGAATAGGTCCCTTCGGCCACTATAACCCATCATTCTTTCCTTTGGGGGCCCTGTGGGGTAGAAATAGGTCCTTTTTGACACTAAAACCCATCATTCTTCAATTTGGGGGTCCCCTAGGGACAAAATAGGTCCAGTCTGACACTAAAACCCATCGTTGTTTCCTTTGGGTTCTGCCTGGGGGAGAAATAGGTCCTTTTTGACACTAAAACCCATCATTCTATCCTTTTGTGCCCCCTTGGGGGATAAATAGGTCCTATCGGCCAGTAAAACCCATTGTTCTTTTATTGGGGACCCATTGGGAGACAAATAGGTCCTTTGGCCACTGAAACCCATCATTCACTCCCTTTGGGGGACCCCTTGGGGGAGAAATAAGTCCTTTTGATCAGTAAAACCCATCATTCTATCCTTCAGGGGTCCCTTTGGGGATAAATAGGTCTTTTTGGCTCATAGAATCCATCATTCTTTCATTTGAGGTCTGCCTGGAGGAGAAATAGGTCTTATTGGCCAGTAAAACCCACCATTCTTTCTTTGGGGGCCTCTCGGGGGAGAAACAGTTCTGCTTGGCCACTAAAACCCATCATTCTATCCTTTGGGGAACTCCATGGGGGAGAAATAGGTCATACTGGCCACTAAAACCCATCATTCTTTCCTTTGGGGGCTTACTGGACAGGGCAAGAAAGTCCTTTTGGCCAACAAAACCCATCATTTTTTCATACCGGGCCCCCCTGGAGAGAAATAACTTCTATGGGCCAGTAAAACCCATTGTTCTATTATTGGGGATCTACTGGGAGACACATTGGTCCTTTGGCCACTAAAACCGATCATTCTTTTCCTTTATGGGGGCCATGGGGGAGAAATAGGTCTTTTTCGCTACTAAAACCCATCATTCTTTCCTTGGAGACTCCCTGGCCAGGGAAAATAAGTCCTTTTGGCCACCAAAACCCATCATTCTACCCTCGGGGGCCTCCGTGGGGGAAAATAGGTCCTCAGGGCCACTGAAAGCCCTCCTTCCTTCCTTGGGCAGCTTCCAGGGGGGCAAAATAAGTTCTCTTGGCCACTGAAAGCCCTCATTTCTTGCTTATGTAGCTTCCAGGAGGGCAAAATAAGTTCTCTTGTCCACTGAAAGCCATCCTTCCTTCCTGGGCAGCTTCCAGGGGGGCAAAATAAGTCCTTGTGGCAACTGAAAGCCCTCGTTCCATCTTTGGGCAGCTTCCAGGGGGGCAAAATAAGTCTTCTTGGCCACTAGAAGCCCTCATTCCTTCCTTGGGCATCTTCCAGGGGCGCAAAATAAGTCCTTGTGGCAACTGAAAGCCCTCGTTCCTTCGTTGGGCAGCTACCAGAGGGGCAAAATAAGTCTTCTTCGCCACTGAAAGCCCTCGTTCCTTCCTTGGGCAGCTTCCAGGGGCGCAAAACAAGTCCTCTTGGCCACTGAAAGCCCTCGTTCCTTCCTTGGGCAGCTTCAAAGGGGGCAAAATAAGTCCTCTTGGCCACTCAAAGCCCTCTTTAATTCTTTAGGGAGCTTCCAGGGGGGCAAAATCAGTCCTCTTTCCAACTGAAAGCCCTCGTTCCTTTCTTGGGCAGCTTCCAGAGGGGCAAAATAAGTCCTCTTGGCCACTGAAGGCCCTCGTTCCTTCCGTGGGCAGCTTCCAGGGGGGCAAAATAAGTCCTCTTGGCCACTGAAAGCCCTCATTGCTGGCTTGGGTAGCTTCCAGGAGGGCAAAATAAGTTCTCTTGTCCACTGAAAGCCCTCCTTCCTTCCTTGGGTAGCTTCCAGGGGGGCAAAATAAGTCCTCTTCGTCACTGGAAACCCTCATTACTTCCATGGGCAGCTTCCAAGGGGCAAAAATAAGTTCTCTTGGCCACTGAAAGCCTTGATTCCTTCCTTTGGCAGCTTCGAGGGGGCAAAATAAGTCCTCTTGGCAACTAAAAACCATCATTCCTTCCTTAGGCAGCTTCCAGGGGGGCAAAATAAGTCCTCTTGACCACTGAAAGCCCTCGTTCCTTCCTTGGGCAGCTTCCAGGGGGGCAAAATAAGTCCTCTTGGCCACTGAAAGCTCTCGTTCCTTCCTTCGGCAGCTTCCAGGTGGGCAAAAAAAGTCCTCTTGGCCACAGAAAGCCCTCCTACCTTCCTTGGGCAGCTTTCAGGGGGGAAAATAAGTCCTCTTGGGCACTGAAAACCGTCATTGCTTCCATGGGCAGCGTCCAGGATGGTAAAATAAGTCCTCTTAGACACTAAAAGCCCTTATTGCTTGTTTGGGGAGCTTCCAGGGGGAAAAACAAGTCCTTTTGCCCAACGAAATGGCACATTCCTTTCCTGGAAAGATTCCAGGGGGGCAAAATAAGTCCTCTTGGGCACTGAAAGCCCTCATTGCATCCTTGGGCAGCTTCCAGGGGGGCAAAATAAGTCCTCATGGCCACTGAAAGCCCTCCTTCCTTCCTTGGGCAGCTTCCAGGGGAGAAAAATAAGTCCTCTTGGTATCTGAAAGCCCTAGTTCCTTCCTTCGACAGCTTCAAGGGGGGCAAAATAAGTACTCTTGGCCGCTGAAAGCCCTCGTTCCTTCCTTGGGCAGCTTCGAGGGGGGTAAAATCAGTCCTCTTGGCCACTGAAAGCCGTCGTTCCTTCCTAGGAAAGCTTCCTGGGGGGCAAAAGAAGTCCTCTTGGCCACTAGAAGCTCTCGTTCCTTCCTTCGGCAGCTTCCAGGGGGGCAAAATAAGTCCTCTTGGGCACTGAAAGCCCTCCGTCCTTCCTTGGGCAGCTTCCAGGGGGGCAAAATAAGTCCTTTTATCCACTGAAAGCCCTCATTCCTTCCTTGGGCAGCTTACAGGGGGGCAAAATAAGTCCTTTTGGACACTGAAAGCCCTCCTTCCTTTCTTGGGTAGCTTATAGGGGGGCACAATAGGTCCTCTTGGCCACTGAAAGCCCTTTCTCCTTACTCGGGCAGCTTATACGGGGATAAAATAAATCCTATTGGCACTGAAAGCCCTCCATCCCTCCTTCGGCAGCTTCCAGGGGGGCAGAATAAGTCCTCTCGGCCACTGAAAACCCTCGGTCCTTCCTTGGGCAGCTAACGGGGAGGCAAAATCACTTCTTTTCGCCACTGAAAGCCCTCGTTCCTTCCTTGTGCAGCTTCCAGGGGGGCAAAATAAGTCCTTTTGGCCACTAAAAGCCCACGTACCTTCCTTGGGCAGCTTCCAGGGGGCAAAATTAGTACTCTTGGCCACTGAAAGCCCTCCTTCCTTCCTTGGGCAGTTTCCAGGGGGGCAAAATAAGTCCTCTTGGTCACTGAAAACCCTCGTTCCTTCCATGGTCAGCTTCCAGGGGGCAAAATAAGTCCTCTTGTCACTGAAAGCCCTCGTTCCTTCGATGGGCAACTTCCAGGGGGGCAAAATAAGTCCGATTGGCCACTGAAATCCCTCGTTCCTTCCTTGGGCAGATTTCAGGGAGGCAAAATAACTTCTTTTGACCACTGACAGCCCTCGTTCCTTCCTTGGGCAGCTTCCAGGGGGGCAAAATAAGCACTCTTGGCCACTGAAAGTCCTCGTTCCTTCCTTGGGCAGCTTCCAGGGGGGCAAAATAAGTCCTCTTGGCCACTGAAAGCATTCCTTCCTTCCTTGGGCAGCTTCCAAGGGGGCAAAATAAGTCCTTTTATCCACTGAGAGCCCTCATTCCTTCCTTGGGCAGCTTCCGGGGGGCAAAATAAGACCTCTTGGCCACTGAAAGCCCTTGTTCCTTACTCGGGTAGCTTGTAAAGGGATAAAAGAAGTCCTCTTGGAACTGAAAGCCCTCCATCCTTCATTCGGTAGCTTCCAGGGGGGCAAAAGAAGTCCTCTGGGCCACTGAAAACCCTCGTTCCTTCCTTAGGTAGCTTTCAGGGAGGCAAGATAACTTCTTTTGGCCACTGAAAGCCATCGTTCCTTTCTTCGGCAGCTTCCAGGGGGGCAAAATAAGGCCTCTTGGCCACTGAAAGCCATCCTTCCTTCCTTGGGCAGCTTCCAGAGGGGCAAAATAAGTCCTTTTGGCCACTGAAAGCCCTCCTTCCTTCCTTGGGAAACTTCCAGGGGGGCAAAATAAGACCGAGTGGCAACTGAATCCCCTCGTTCCTTCCTTGGGCAGCTTTCAGGGGGGCAAAATAAGTCCTCTTGGCCACTGAAAGCCCTCCTTCCTTCCTTGGGCAGCTTCCAGGGGGACAAAATAAGTCCTCCTGGCCACTCAAAGCCCTCGTTCCTTCCTTCGGCAGTTTCCAGGGGGGCAAAATAAATCCTCTTGGCCACTTAAAGCCCCCGTTCCTTCCTTGGGCAGCTTCCAGGGGAGCAAAATAAGTCCTCGTGGCAACTGAAAGCCCTCATTCCTTCCTTGGGCAGCTTCCAGGGGGGCAAATAAGTCCTCTTGGCCACTGAAAACCCTCATTACTTCCCTCGGCAGCTTCCCGGGGGGCAAAATAAGTCCTCTCGGCCACTAAAAGCCCTCGTTCCTTCCTTCGGCAGCTTACAGGGGGGCAAAATAAGACCTCTTTGCCACTCAAAGACCTCATTTCTTCCTTGGGCAGCTTCCAGGGGGGCAAAATAAGTCCTTTGGACCGATGAAACCCCTCGTTCCTTACTTGGGCAGCTTCCATGGGGACAAAATAAGTCCTCTTGGCCACTGAAAGCCCTCGTTCCTTCCTTGGGCAGATTCCAAGGGGGCAAAAGGAGTCCCCTTGGCCACTGAAAGCCCTCGTTCCTTCCTTGGGCAGCTTCCAGGGGGGCAAAAGGAGTCCTCTTCGCCACTAAAAACCCTCCTTCCTTCCTTCGGCAGCTTCCAGCGGGGCAAAATAAGTCCTCTTGGACACTGAAAGCCCTCCTTCCTTCCTTGGGCAGCTTCCAGGGGGACAAAATAAGTCCTCTTGGCCTCTTAAAGCCCTTGTTCCTTCTTTTCGCAGGTTCCAGGGTGGCAAAATCAGTCCTCAGGGCACGTTGAGACCGTCATTGCTTCCTTGGGCAACTTCGAGGGGGACAAAATAAGTGTTTGTGGCCCCTGAAAGCCTTCGTTCCTTCCTTGGACATATTCCAGGGGGGAAAATAAGTCCTCTTGGCTACTGAAAGCCCTCGTTCCTTCCTTCGGCAGCTTCCAGCGGGGCAAAATAAGTCCTCTTGGCCACTGAAAGCCCTCCTTACTTCCTTGGGCAGCTTCCAGGGGGGCAAAATAAGTCCTCTTGGCCACTGAAAGCCCACATTCCTTCCCTGGGGAGCTTCCAGGGGGGCAAAATAAGTCCTCTTGGCCACTCAAAGCCCTCGTTGCTTCCTTGGGCAGTTTCCAGGGGGGCAAAAGAAGTCCTCTTGGCCACTGAAAGCCCCCGTTCCATCCTTGGGAAGCTTCCAGGGGGGCAAAATAAATCCTCTTGGCCACTTAAAGCCCCTGTTCTTTCCTTTGGCAGCTTCCAGGGGCGCAAAATAAGTCCTCGTGGCAAATGAAAGCCCTCATTCCTTCCTTGGGCAGCTTCCAGGGGGGCAAAATAAGTCCTCTTGGCCAATGAAATCCCTCGTTCCTTCCTTGGGCAGCTTCGAGGTGTTCAAAATAAGTCCTCTTGGCCACTGAAAGCCGTAGTTCCTTCCTTCGGCAGCTTCAAGGGGTGCAAAATAAGTCCTCTTGGCCACTGAAAGCCCTCATTCCTTCCTTCGGCAGCTTCCAGGGGGGCAAAATAAGTCCTCTTGGACACTGAAAGCCCTCCTTCCTTACTTGGGCAGCTTCCAGGGGGCAAAATAAGTCCTCTTGGCCACTCAAAGCCCTCGTTCCTTCCTTGATAAGCTTCCAGGGGGGCAAAATAAGTCCTCTTGGCCACTGAAAGCCCTCGCTGCTTCCTACGGCAGCTTCCAGGGGGGCAAAATAAGTCCTCTTGGCAACTGAAAGGCCTTGTTCCTTCCTTGGGTAGCTTCCAGGGGAGCAAAATAAGGCCTCGCGTCAACTGAAAGCCCTCGTTCCTTCCTCTTAGCCACAAAAAGCCCTTATTGCTTGCTTGGGGAGCTTCCAGGGGGGCAAAATGAGACTTCTAGGCCACTGAAAGCCCTTGTTCCTTCCTTAGGCAGTTTCCAGGGCGGCAAAATAAGTCCTCTTGGCCACTGAAAGCCCTCGTTCCTTCCTTGGGCAGTTTCCAGGGGGGCAAAATAAGTCCTAGTGGCAACTGATAGCCCTCGTTCCTTCCTTGGGCGGCTTCCAGGGGGGCAAAATAAGTCCTCTTGGCCACTGAAAGCTCTCGTTCCTTCCTTCGGCAGCTTCCAGGTGGGCAAAAAAAGTCCTCCTGGCCACAGAAAGCCCTCCTACCTTCCTTGGGCAGCTTCCAGGGGGGAAAATAAGTCCTTGTGGCAACAAAAAGCCCAGGTTCCTTCATTGTGCAGCTTCCAGGGGGGCAAAATAAGTCCTCTTGGCCACTGAAAGCCCTCGTTCCTTCCTTGGGCAGCTTCGAGGGGGGAAAAATCAGTCCTCGTGGCAACTGAAAGCCCTCGTTCCTTCCTTGGGCTGCTTTCATGGGGGCAAAATGAGTCCTATTAGCCACTGAAAGCCCTCGTTAATTACTTCGGCAGCTTCCAGGGGGGCAAAATAAGTCCTCTTGGCCACTGATAGCCGTCGTTCCTTCCTTGGGGAGCTTCCAGGGGGGCAAAATAAGTCCTCTGTGCCACTGAAAACCCGCATTCCTTCCTTGGGCATCTTCCGGGGGGAAACTAAGTCCTCTTGGCCACTGAAAGCCATCGTTCCTTCCTTGGGCAGCTTTCAGGGGGGCAAAATAATTCCTCTAGTCCACTGAAAGCCCTTGTTCCTTACTTGGGCAGCTTCCAGGGAGACAAAATAAGTCCATTTGGCAACTGAAAGCCCTCCTTCCTTCCTTGAGCACCTTCCAGGAGGGCAAAACAAGTCCTTTTGGCCACAGAAAGCGCACATTCCTTTCCTGGAAAGATTCCAGGGGAGAAAAATAAGTCCTCTTGGGCAATGAAAGCCCTAGTTCCTTCCTTCGGTAGCTTCAAGGGGTGCAAAATAAATCCTCTTAGCCACAGAAAGCCCTCGTTCCTTCCTTGGGCAGCTTCCAGGGGGGCAAAAGGAGTCCTGTTGGTCACTGAAAGCCCTTTTTCCTTCCTTCGGAAGCTAGAAGGGGGGCAATATAAGTACTCTTGGCCCCAGAAGCCCTCGTTCCTTCCTTGTGGAGCTTCCAGGGGGGCAAAATGAGTCCTCTTTCCAATTGAAAGTCCTCCTTCCTTCCTTGGGGAGGTTTCAGGGAGGTAAAATGAGTCCTATTTGCCACTGAAAACCCTCATTGCTTCTGTGGGCAGCTTCCAGGGGGGCAAAATAAGTTCTCTTGCTCACTGAAAGCATTCATTCCTTCCCTGGGCGGCTTCAAAGGGGGGCAAAATAAGTCCTCTTCGCCACTAAAAACCCTCGTTCCTTCTTTGGGCAGCTTCCAGGGGGGCAAAATAAGTCCTCCTGGACACTGAAAGCCCTCGTTCCTTCCTTGGGCAGCTTCCAGGGAGGAAAATCAGTCCTCCTGGCCACTGAAAGCCCTGGTTCCTTCCTTGGGCAGCTTCCAGAGAGTCAAAATTAGTCCTCTTGGCCACTGAAAGCCCTGATTTCGAACTTCAGCAGCTTCTAGGCGGGCAAAATAAGTCCTCTAGGCCACTGAAAGCCCTCGTTCCTTACTTGGGCAGCTTCTAGGGGTGCAAAACAAGTCCTCTTGGCCACTGAAAGCCATCGTTGCTTCCTTGGGCAGCTTCCAGGGGGGCAAAATAAGCACTCTCGGCCACTGAAAGTCCTCGTTCCTTCCATGGGCAGCTTCCAGGGGGGCAAAATAAGTCCTCTTGGCCACTGAAAGCCCTCCTTCCTTCCTTGGGCAGCTTCCAGGGGGGCAAAATAAGTCCTTTTCTTCACTTAAAACCCACATTCTTTCCTTTGGCAGCTTCTAGGCGGGCACAATAATTCGTCTTGCCCACTGAAAGCCCTCCTTCCTTCCTTAGGCAGCTTCCAGGGGGGCAAAATAAGTCCTTTCGGCCACTGAAAGCCCTCCTTTCTTCCCTGGGCAGCTTCCAGGGCGGCAAAATAAGTCCTGTTGGCCACTGAAAGCCCTCATTCCTTCCATTGGCAGCTTCCTGGGGGGCAAAATAAGTCCTCTTGGCCACTGAAAGCCCTCATTCCTTCCTTGGGCAGATTCCAGGAGGGCAAAGTAAGTCCTCGTCTGTGGCAACTGAAAGCCTTCGTTCCTTCCTTAGGCAGCTTTCAGGGGGGCAAACTAAGTCCTCTTGGCCACTGGAAAACCTCATTTCTTCCCTGGGCAGCTTCCAGGGCGGCAAAATAAGTCCTCTTTGCCACTGAAAACCCTCGTTCCTTCCATGGGTAGCTTCCAGGGGGGCAAAATAAGTCCTCTTGGCCACTGAAAGCCCTCGTTCCTTCCTTTGGCAGCTTCCAGGGGGGCAAAATAAGTCCTCTTGGCCACTGAAAGCCCTCGTTCCTTCCTTGGGCAGCTTCCAGGGCGGCAAAATAAGTCCTAATGGCAACTGAAAGCCCTCATTCCTTCCTTGGGTAGATTCCAGGGGGGCAAAATAAATCCTCTTGGCCCCTAAAAGTCATCATTGTTTCCTTGGGCAGCTTCGAGGGCGTCAAATTAAGTCCTTTTCTGTGGCAACTCAAAGCCTTCGTTCTTCCTAAAGCAGCTTCCAGGGGGGCAAAATAAGTCCTCTTGGCCACTGAAAGCCCTGGTACCTTCCTTGGGAAGATTCCAGCGGGGCAAAATAAGTCCTCTTGGCCACTGAAAGCCCTCTATCCTTCCTTGGGCAGCTTCCAGGGGGGCAAAATAAGTCCTCTTTGCCACTGAAATCCCTCATTCCTTCCATGGGCAGGTTCCAGGGGGCAAAATCAGTCCTCTTGGCCACTGAAAGCCCGCGTTCCTTCCTTGGGCAGCTTCCAGGGCGGCAAAATAAGTCCTCTTCGCCACTCAAAGTCCTCGTTCCTTCCTTGGGCAGCTTCGAGGGGGGCAAAATAAGTCCTCTTCTCCACTGAAAGCCCTCGTTCCTTCCTTCGGCAGCTTCTAGGGGGGCAAAATAAGTCCTAATGGCAACTGAAAGCCCTCATTCCTTCCTTGGGTAGATTCCAGGGGGGCAAAATAAATCCTCTTGGCCCCTAAAAGTCATCATTGTTTCCTTGGGCAGCTTCGAGGGCGTCAAATTAAGTCCTTGTCTGTGGCAACTCAAAGCCTTCGTTCTTCCTAAAGCAGCTTCCAGGGGGGCAAAATAAGTCCTCTTGGCCACTGAAAGCCCTGGTACCTTCCTTGGGAAGATTCCAGCGGGGCAAAATAAGTCCTCTTGGCCACTGAAAGCCCTCTATCCTTCCTTGGGCAGCTTCCAGGGGGGCAAAATAAGTCCTCTTTGCCACTGAAATCCCTCATTCCTTCCATGGGCAGGTTCCAGGGGGCAAAATCAGTCCTCTTGGCCACTGAAAGCCCGCGTTCCTTCCTTTGGCAGCTTCCTGGGGGGCAAAATAAGTCCTTTTGTGTGGCAACTGAAAGCCTTCGTTCCTTCCTTAGGCAGCTTCCAGGGGGGCAAAATAAGTCCCTCTGTGTTACTAATAAGTGGTTAAAAGTCAGTCAGCTGAAAGAAAATTACTATAAGATTTTTAATAGATGGTACTATACCCCTGTTAAGATAAATAAAATAACAAAAACTTCTGATCAGAAATCTTGGAAATGTGAATACAAAGGGACATTGTACCACCTATGGTGGAACTGTTCCAAAGCTCAAAAATATTGGAAATTAATCCATACCCAAATAGAGAAAATAAGAGAAAGAAAATTTGATAAGCTACCTGAAATATATCTGCTAAATATGATAGATTTGATCCCTAATTTGACTCAAGTGCAGCAAAAACTGCTACTATTTATTATAACGCCAGGAAGGATGGTATATGCAAAAGCACGGAAATTATCGGAATCACCAGGTCTTCACGAATGGCTAATTAAAATGTACGATCTGATGACAATGGATAGGTTATCTTTATTGATGAAAGCTAAAGACTTAAAGATATTTCCATTAACATGGAATCCTATAATGAGGATGCTAGAAGATAGATGGGGACAGTTAGCAATTAAGATTACTTAAGTGCAGAAAAGTCGGAATTTTGAAAGGAACTAAAGAGTCCAAAAAGTTCTTTAAGAAATAAATAAAATAATAATAAGAATAATAATAATTTCTGTTAAGCCCTAAGCGACATTTAAAGATAAAGGGAGCTTTATCTTGGAAAACTGGTGATAATACCCAGGAAGTCAATATAAAAGAAGAGTAGAAGTATTAATGTTAAATAAGTTATAGATAGGTTATAGGAATTAATGCCTAAAAGGAAAACATGAACATAAAAAGGAAGTCATTTGTTTGTTTGCAGTATGTATAAAGGATAAATGTTGATTGAATTGTAGGTTTTTTTGGTGTTATATGATGTTGTCTGTGTTTTGAGATATAAGATAGTATGTAGATGAAATTTATAATGTTTATAGGGGGAGTGGAAGTATAGGGGGGATGTATGAGATGCGGGGAAAATTGGGGTAATGATGAAAAGGGGGTGTAATAACTGTTATGTAATTGTGATGTAATTGTGAGTAGTTTTTGTGAAAAATTTAATAAAAAAAATATTGAAAAAAAAAGAAAGAAAGAAAGAAAGCCCTCGTTCCTTCCTTCGGGAGCTTCTAGGGGGGCAAAATAAGTCCTCTTGGCCACTGAAAGCCCTCGTTCCTTCCTTCGGGAGCTTCTAGGGGGGCAAAATAAGTCCTCTTGGCCACTGAAAGCACTTCCTTCGGCAGCTTCGAGGGGTGCAAAATAAGTCCTTTTGGCAACTGAAAGCCCTCATTGCTTGCATGGGCACCTTCCAGGGGGGCAAAATAAGTCCTCTTGGCCACTAAAAGCCCTCGTTCCTTCCTTGGGCAGCTTCCAGGGGAGCAAAATAAGTCCTCTTGGCCACTGAAAGCCCTTCCTTGGGCAGCTTCGAGGGGAGCAAAACAAGTCCTTGTGGCAACTGAAAGCCCTCCTTCCTTCAGTGGGCAGCTTCCAGGGGGGCAAAATAAGTCCTCTTGGCCACTGAAAGCGCATATTCCTCCCCTGGAAAGATTCCAGGGGAGAAAAATGAGTCCTCTTGGCAAGTAAAAGCCCTCATTGCTTCCTTGCGCACCTTCCAGGGGGACAAAATAAGTCCTCTTGGCCACTGAGAGCCCTCGTTCCTACCTTGGGCAGCATCCAGGGAGGAAAAATGAGTCCTATTTGCCAATGAAAGCCCTCGTTCCTTCCTTGGGCAGCTTCCAGGGGGGCAAAATGAGTCCTCTTCGCCACTCAAAGCCCTCGTTCCTTCCTTGGGCAGCTTCCAGGGGGCAAAATGAGTCCTCTTAGCAACTGAAAGCCCTCCTTCCTTCCTTGGGCAGCTTCCAAGGGGGTAAAGTAAGTCCTCTTGGTCACTGAAAGCCCCCATTCCTTCCTTGGGCAGCTTCCAGGAGGGCAAAATGAGTCCTAGTGGCAACTGAAAGCCCTCGTTCCTTACTTGGGCAGCTTCCAGGGGGGAAAAAAAGTCCTCGTGGCCACTGAAAGCCCTCCTTCCTTCATTGGGCGGCTTCCAGGGGGGCAAAATAAGTCCTCTTGGCCACTGAAAGCCCACGTTCCTTCCTTCGGCAAGTTCCAGGGGGGCAAAATAAGTCGTCTTGGCCACTGAAGGCCCTCGTTCCTGCCTTGGACAGCTTCCAGGGGGGCAAAAGGAGTCCTCTTGGCAACTGAAAGGCCTCGTTCCTTCCTTGGGGAGCTTCCAGGGGGGCAAAATGAGTCCTCTTTCCAACTGAAAGGCCTCCTTCCTTCCTTGGGAAGGTTTCAGGGAGGCAAAAGGAGTCCTATTGGCCACTGAAAACTGTCATTACTTCCTTGGGCAGCTTCCAGGGGGGCAAAATAAGTTCTCTTGCCCACTGAAAGAATTCATTCCCTCAATGGGCAGCTTCGAGGGAGGGAAAATAAGTCCTCTTAGCCACTAAAAGCCCTCGTTCCTTCCTTGGGCAGCTTCCAGGGGGGCAAAATAAGTCCTCTTGGCCACTGAAAGACCTCGTTCCTTCCATGGTCAGCTTCCAGGGGGGCAAAAAAAGTCCTCTTGGCCACTGAAAGCCCTCGTTCCTTCCTTGGGAAGCTACCAGGGAGGCAAAATGAGTCCTTTTGGCCACTGAAAGCCCTCCTTCCCTCATTGGGCAGCTTCCAGGGGGGCAAAATAGTTCCTTCTGGCAACTGAAAGCCCTCCTTCCTTCCTTGGGAAGCTTCCAGGGGGGCAAAATAAATCCTTTTGCCCATTGAAACCGCACATTCCTTCCCTGGAAAGATTCCAGGGGAGAAATATAAGTCCTCTGGGCAACTGAAAGCTCTCGTTCCTTCTTTGGGCAGCTTCCAGGGGGCAAAATAAGTCCTCTTGGCCACTGAAAGCCCTCTTTCCTTCCTTGGGCACCTTCGAGGGGGGCAAAATAAGCCCTCTTGGCCACTGGAAGCCCTCCTTCCTTCATCGGGCAGCTTCCAGGGGGGCAAAATAACTCCTCTTGGCCACTGAAAGCCATCGTTCCTTACTTGGGCAGCTTCCAGGGGGGCAAAATGAGTCCTCTTGGCCACTGAAAGCCCTCGTTCCTTCCTTGGGCACCTTCCAGGGGGGCAAAATGAGTCCTCTTGGCCACTGAAAGCCCTCGTTCCTTCCTTGGGTAGTTTCTAGAGGCACAAAATAAGTCCTTGTGGCAACTGAAAGCCCTGGTTCCTGCCTTAGTCAGCTTCTAGGGGAGCAAAATAAGTCCTCGTGGCAACTGAAAGCCGTCGTTCCTTCCTTGGGCAGCTTACTGGGGAGCAAAATAAGTCCTCTTAGCCACTGAAAGCCCTCGTTGAATCCTTTGGCAGCTTCAAGGGGGGCAAAATAAGTCCTCTTGGCCAGTTAAACCCTCGTTCCTTCCTTGGGCAGCTTCTGGGGGGCAGAATAAGTCCTCTTGGCCACTTAGAGCCGTCGTTCCTTCCTTGGGCAGCTTCCAGGGGGGCAAAATAAGTCCTCCTGGCCACTCAAAGCCCTCATTCCTTCCTTGGGCAGCTTCCAGGGGGGCAAAATAAGTCCTCTTGGCCAGTGAAAGCCCTCGTTCCTTCCTTGGGCAGCTTCCAGGGGAGCAAACTAAGCCCTTATGGCCACAGAAAGCCTTCGTTCCTTCCTTGGGCAGCTTCCAGGGGGGCAAAATAAGTCCTCGGCCACTGAAAACCCTCACTGCTTCCTTGGGCAGCTTCCGAGGGGGCAAAATAACTCCTCTTGGCCACTTAAAGCCCTCGTTCCTTCCTTCGGCAGCGTGCAGGGCGGCAAAATAAGTCCTCTTTGCCACTGAAAGCTCTCGTTCCTTCCATGGGCAGCTTCCAGGGGGGCAAAATAAGTCCTCTTGGCCCCTCAAAGCCATCGTTGCTTCCTTGGGTAGCTTCCGTGGGGGCAAAATTAGTCCTAGTGGCAACTGAATGCCCTCGTTCCTTCCTTGGGGAGCTTCCAGGTGGGCAAAATGAGTCCTCGTGGCAACTGAAAGCTCTCGTTCCTTCCTTTGGCAGCTTCCAGGGGGGCAAAATAAGTCCTCGTGGCAACTGAAAGCCCTCGTTCCGTCCTTGGGCAGCTTCAAGCAGCGCAAAATAAGTCCCTTGGCCACTCAAAGCCCTCGTTACTTCCTTGGGCACCTTCCAGGGGGGCAAAATGAGTCCTCTTGGCCACTGAAAGCCCTCGTTCCTTCCTTAGGCAGCTTCCCGGGGGGCAAAATAAGTCCCTGTGTGTGGCAACTAAAAGCCTTCGTTCGTTCCTTGGGCAGTTTTCAGGGAGGCAAAATGAGTCCTATTGGCCACTGAAAGCCCTCGATCCTTCCTTGGGCATCTTCGAGGGGGGCAAAATGAGTCGTCTTGGCCACTGAAAGCCCTCTTTCATGCCTTTGGCAGCTTCCAGGGGGGCAAAATAAGTCCTCTTTGCCATTGAAAGCCCTCATTCCTTCCTTGGGCAGCTTCCAGGGAGGCAAAATGAGTCCTTTTGGCCACTGAAAGCCCTCCTTCCTTCCTTGGGCAGCTTCCAGGGGGGCAAAATAGTTCCTTGTGGCAACTGAAAGCCCTCCTTCCTTCCTTGGGAAGCTTCCAGGGGGGAAAAATAAGTCCTTTTGGCCACTGAAAGCGCACATTCCTTCCCTGGAAAGATTCCAGGGGAGAAAAATAAGTCCTCTGGGCAACTGAAAGCCCTCGTTCCTTCCTTGGGCACCTTCCAGGGAGGCAAAATAAGTCCTTGTGGCAACTGAAAGCCCTCGTTCCTTCCTTGGGAAGCTTCCAGGTGGGCAAAATAAGTCCTTGTGGCAACTGAAAGCCCTCGTTCCTTCCTTGGGAAGCTTCCAGGGGGGCAAAATAAGTCCTCTTGGCCACTGAAAGCCCTCGTTCCTTCCTTGGGCAGCTTCCAGGGGGGGCAAAATAAGTCCTCTTGGCCACTGAAAACCCTCATTGCTTCCTTGGGCAACTTCCAGGGGGGCAAACTAAGTCCTCATGGCCACTGAAAGCCTTGGTTCCTTCCTTGGGCAGCTTCCATACGGGCAAAATAAGTCCTCGGCCACTGAAAACCCTCATTTCTTCCTTGGGCAGCTTCCAAGGGGGCAAAATAAGTCCTCTTGGCCACTCAAAGTCCTCATTCCTTTCTTGGGCAGCTTCCAGGGAGGCAAAACAAATCCTTTTGGCCACTGAAAGCCCTCCTTCCTTCCTTGGAAAGCATCCAGGGGGGCAAAACAAGTCCTTTTGGCCACTGAAAGCGCACATTCCTTTCCTGCAAAGATTCCAGGGGAGAAAAATAAGTCCTCTTCGCCACTCAAAGCCCTCATTGCTTCCTTGGCCAGCTTCCCGGGGGGCAAAATAAGTCCTTGTGGCAACTCAAAGCCCTCGTTCCTTCCAAGGGCAGCTTCCAGGGGGGCAAAATAAGTGCTTTTGCCCACTGAAAACCCTCATTGCTTCCTTTGGTAGTTTCTAGGGGCACAAAATAAGTCCTTGTGGCAACTGAAAGCCCTCGTTCCTTCCTTAGGCAGCTTCCAGGGGGGCAAAATAAGTCCTCTTGGCCACAAAAATCCCTCATTCCTTCCTTGGGTAGATTCCAGGGGAACAAAATAAGTCCTCTTGGCCACTGAAAGCCCTCCTTCCTGCCTTTTGCAGGTTCTAGGGGGGCAAAATAAGTCCTCGTGGCAAATGAAAGCCCTCGTTCCTTCCTTGGGCAGCTTCCAGGGGGGCAAAATAAGTCCTATTGGCCAATGAAAGCCCTCTTTCCTTCCTTGGGCAACTTCCAGGGGGCCAAACTAAGTCCTTATGGCCCCTGAAAGCCTTGGTTCCGTCCTTGGGCAGCTTCCATACGGGCAAAATAAGACCTCGGCCACTGAAAACCCTCATTGCTTCCTTGGGCAGCTTCCAAGGGGGCAAAATAAGTCCTCTTGGCCACTCAAAGCCCTCATTCCTTTCTTGGGCAGCTTCCAGGTGGGCAAAACACGTCCTTTTGGCCACTGAAAGCCCTCCTTCCTTCCTTGGAAAGCTTCCAGGGGGGCAAAACAAGTCCTTTTGGCCACTGAAAGCGCACATTCCTTTCCTGGAAAGATTCCAGGGGAGAAAAATAAGTCCTCTTGGCCACTCAAAGCCCTCATTGCTTCCTTAGGCAGCTTCCCGGGGGGCAAAATAAGTCCTTGCGGCAACTCAAAGCCCTCGTTCCTTCCATGGGCAGCTTCCAGGGGGGCAAAATAAGTGCTCTTGCCCACTGAAAACCCTCATTACTTCCTTGGGTAGTTTCTAGGGACGCAAAATAAGTCCTTGTGGCAAGTGAAAGCCCTCGTTCCTTCCTTAGGCAGCTTCCAGGGGGGCAAAATAAGTCCTCTTGGCCACTAAAAGCCCTCATTCCTTCCTTGGGTAGATTCCAGGGGAGCAAAATGAGTCCTCTTGGACACTGAAAGCACTCCTTCCTGCCTTCTGCAGCTTCTAGGGGGGCAAAATAAGTCCTTGTGGCAACTGAAAGCCGTCGTTCATTCCTTGGGCAGCTTCCCGGGGAGCAAAATAAATCCTCTTAGCCACTGAAAGCCCTCGTTTAATCCTTTGGCAGCTTCCAGGGGGGCAAAATAAGTCCTCTTGGCCACTTAAAGCCCTCGTTCCTTCCTTGGGCAGCTTCCAGGGGGGCAAAATAAGTCCTCTTGGCCACTGAAAGCCCTCGTTTCTTCCTTGGGCAGTTTCCAGGGGGGCAAAATAAGTCCTCTTGGCCACTGAAAGCCCTTGTTCCTTCCTTCGGCAGCTTCCAGGGGGGAGAAATTAGTTCTCTTGGCCACTGAAAAACCTCGTTACTTCATTGGGCAGCGTCCAGGGGGGCAAAATAAGTCCTTGTGGCCATTGAAAGCCCTCGTTCCCTACTTGGTCAGCTTCCAGGGGGGCAAAATAAGTTCTCTTGGCCAATGAAAGCCCTCGTTCCGTCCTTGGGGAGCTTCCAGGGGGGCAAAATTAGTCCTCTTGACAACTGAAAGCGCTTGTTCCTTCCTTCGGCAGCTTTCTGGGAGGCAAAATGAGTCCTATTGGCCACTGAAAGCCCTCGTTCCTTACTTCGGCAACTTCCCCGGGGGCAAAATAAATCCTCTTCGCCTCTGAAAGCAATCGTTCCTTCCTTCGGAAGCTTCAAGGGGGGCAAAATAAGTCCTCTTGGCCACTGAAAGCCCTCTTTCATTCCTTCGGTAGCTTCCAGGGGGGCAAAATAAGTCCTCTTGGCCACTGAAAGCCCTCCTTCCTTCCTTGGGCAGCTTCTAGGGGGGCAAAATAAGTCCTCTTGGCCACTGAAAGACTTCGTTAATTCCTTCGGTAGCTTCCAGGGGGGCAGAATAAGACCTCTTGGCCACTGAAAACCCTCGTTGCTTCCTTGGGCAGCTTCCAGGGGGGAAAATAAGGCCTCTTGGCCACTCAAAGCCCTCATTCCTTCTTTGGGCAGCTTCGAGGGGGGCAAAATAAGTCCCTCTGTGTGGCAACTAAAAGCCTTAGTTCCTTCCTTAGGCAGCTTCCAGGGGGACAAAATAAGTCCTCTTGGACACTGAAAACCCTCATTGCTTCCTTGGGCAACATCCAGGGGGGCAAAATAAGTCATTGTGGCCACTGAAAGCCTTCGTTCCCTGGAAGCTGCCAAAGGAAGGAACTAGTTCTTTCAGTGGCCAAGAGGACTTATTTTGCACCCCTGGAAGCTGTCCAAGGATGGACCGAGCGCTTTTAGAGGCCAAGAGGACTTATTTTTCCACCCCTGGAAGCTGCCGAAGGAAGGGACGAGGGCTTTAAGTGGCGAAAAGGACTTATTTTGCCCCCATGGTAGCTGCCCAAGGACGGAACGAAGGCTTTCAGTTGCCAAGAGTACTTATTTTGCCCACTTGGAAAATGGCAAAGGAAGGGACGAGAGCTTTTCTTGGACAAACGGACTTATTTTGCCCCCCTGGAAGCTGCCCAAGGAAGGAACTATGGCTTTCAGTGGCCAAAAGGACTTATTTTGCCCCCTGGAAGCTGCCCAAGGAAGGAACGAGGGCTTTCAGTAGCCAAGAGGACTTATTTTGCCCCCCTCAAAGCTGCCGATGGAAGGGACGAGTGCTTTCAGTGGCCAAGAGGACTTATTTTTCACCCCTGGAAGCTGCCTAAGGAAGGAATGAGGGCTTTGAGTGGCCAAAAGAACTTATTTTGTTCACCTGTAAGCTTCCTAAGGAAGTAATGAGTGCTTTCAGTGCCCAAGAGGACTTTTTTTGCCCCTCTGGAAGCTGACCAAGGAAGGAACTAGGGCTTTCAGTGGCCAAAAGGACCTATTTTGCCCCCCTGGAAGCTTCTCAAGGAAGGAGCGAGGGCTTTGAGTTGGAAAGAGGACTCATTTTCCCCCCTGAAAGCTCCTCAAGGAAGTAACGAGTGCTTTCAGTGGCCAAGAGGACTTATTTTCCCCACCTGGAAGCTGCCCAAGGAAGGAACGAGGGCTTTCAGTGGCCAAGAGTACTTGTTTTGCCCCCCTGGAAGCTTCCTAAGGAAGGAACGAGGACTTTCAGTGGCCAATAGGACTCATTTTGCCGCCCTGGGAGCTGCCCAAGGAAGGAAGGAGGGCTTTCAGTGTCCAAGAGGACTTATTTTGCCCCCCTGGAAGCTGCCCAGGGAAGTAATGAGGGTTTTCAGTGGCGAAGAGGACTTATTTTGCCCCCCTGGAAGCTGCCCAATGAAGGAACTAGGGCATTCAGTTGCCACACGGACTTATTTTACCTTCCTGGAAGCTGCCCAAGGAAGAAATGAGGGCTTTCAGTGGCAAAGAGTACTTGTTTTGCCCCCCTGGAAGCTTCCTAAGGAAGGAACCAGGACTTTCAGAGGCAAAGAGGACTCATTTTGCCACCCTGGGAGCTGCCCAAGGAACGAACGAGGGCTCTCAGTGGCCAAAAGGACTTTTTTTGGCCATGTGGAAGCTTCCAAAGGAATTAATGAGGGTTTTCAGTGGCCAAGAGGACTTATTTTGCCCCACTGGAAACTGCCCAAGGAAGGAACAGGGCTTTCAGTTGCCACAAGGACTTATTTTTCCCCCCTGGAAGCTGCCCAAGGAAGGAAGGAGGGCTTTCAGTGTCGAAGAGGACTTATTTTGCCCCCCTAGAAGCTGCCCAAGGAAGGAACGAGGGCTTTCAGTGGACAAGAGGACTTATTTTGCCGCCCTGCAAGCTGACCAAGGAAGGAACGAAGGTTTTCAGTGGCCAAAAGGACTTATTTTGCCCCCCTATAAGCTTCCCAAGGAAGGAATGAGGGCTTTCAGTGGCCAAGACGACTTATTTTGCCGCCCTGGAAGCTTCCCAAGGAAGGAACGAGGGCTTTCAGTGGCCAAGAGGACTTATTTTGCCCCCCTCGAATCAACCCAAGAAAGGAACGAGGGCTTTCATTGGACAAAAGGACTTATTTTGTCCCCATGGAAGATGCCCAAGGAAGGAATGAGGAGTTTCAGTGGCCAAGACGTCTTATTTTGCCCCCCTAGAAGCTGCCGAAGAATGGAATTCCTTCTTTAGGCAGCTTCCAGAGGGGCAAAATAAGTCCTTTTCGCCACTGAAAGACCTCGTTCCCTCCTTGGGCAGCTTCCACAAGGGGCAAAATAAGTCCTCTTGGCCACTTAAAGCCCTCCTTCCTTCGTCGGGCAGCTTCAAGGGGGGCAAAATAAGTCCTCATGGCCACTGAAAGCCCACATTCCTTCCTTTCGAACATTCCAGGGGGGCAAAATAAGACATCATGGCCACTGAAAGCCCTCATTCCATTCTTCGGCAGCTTCTAGAGGGACAAAATAAGACGTCTTGGCCACAGAAACCCCTCATTCCTTCCTTGGGCATCTTCCAGGGGGGCAAAATAAGTCCTTTTGCCCAATGAAAGCCCTCCTTCCTTACTTGGGCAGCTTCAAGGGGGGCAAAATAAGTCCTCTAGGCCACTGGAAGCCCTCGTTCCTTCCTTTCGCAGCTTCCAGGGGGGCAAAATTAGTCCACTTGCCCACTGAAAGCACACCTTCTTTCCTTCGGAAGCTTCTAGGCGGGCAAAATAAGTCCTCTTGGCCACTAAAAACCCTCGTTACTTCCTTGGGCAGCTTCTAGGGGGGCAAAATAAGTCCTCTTGGCCACTCAAAGCCCTCGTTCTTTCCTTTTACAGCTCCCGGGGGGGGCAAAATAAGTCCTCTTGGCAACTGAGAGCCCTCATTCCTTCCCTGGGCAGCTTCGATAGGGGCAAAATAAGTCCTCTTGGCCACTCAAAGACCTGATTGCTTCCTTGGGCAGCTTCCATGGGGGCAAAATAAGTCCTGTTGTCCAAAGAAACCCCTCGTTCCTTACTTGGGCAGCTTCCAGGGGGGCAAAATAAGTCCTCTTGGCCACTGAAAGCCCTCGTTCCTTCCTTGGGGAGCTTTCAGGGAGACAAAACGAGTCCTATTGGCAACTAAAAGCCATCGTTCCTTACTTCGGCAGCTTCTTGGGGGGAAAATAAGTCCTTTTGGCCACTAAAAGCCCTCGTTCCTTCCTTGGGAAGCTTCCAGGATGGCAAAATAAGTCCTCTTGGACACTGAAAGCCCTCCTTCCTTCCTTGGGAAGCTTCAAGGGGGGCAAAATAAGTCCTTTTGGCCACTGAAAGCCTTAGTTCCTTCCTTGGGCAGCTTGCAGGGGGGCAAAATAAGGCCTCTTGGTACCTGAAATCCCTCGTTCCTTTCTTGGGCAGCATCCAGGGGGCCAAAATCAGTCCTCTTGGCCACTGAAAGCCCTCCTTCCTTCCTTGGGCAGCTTCCAGGGGGAAAAATAAGTCCTTGTGGCAACTGAAAGTCCTGGTTGCTTCCTTGGGCAGCTTCCAGGGGGGCAAAATAAGTCCTCTTGGCCACTGAAAACCCTCATTACTTCCTTGGGAAGCTTCCACGGGGGCAAAATAAGTCCTCTTGGAGACTGAAAGCCCTCGTTCGTTCCTTGGGCAGCTCTCAGGGGGGCAAAATGAGTCCTCTTCGCCTCTGAAAGTCCTCGTTCCTTCCTTAGGAAGCTTCCAGGGGGGCAACTTAAGTCCTCTTGGTCACTGAAAGCCCTCGTTTCTTCCTTCGCCAGCTTCCAGAGTGGGAAAATAAGTCCTCTTGGCCACTGAAAGCCCTCATTCATTCCTTGGGCAGCTTCCAGGAAGTTAAAATAGGTCCGTGTGGCAACTGAAAGCCCTAGTTCCTTCATTGGGCAGCTTCCAGGGGGGCAAAATAAGTCCTCTTCGCCACTGAAAACCCTCATTACTTCCTTGGGCAGCTTCCAGGGAGGCAAAATAAGTCCTCTTGAACACTGAAAGCCCTCCTTCCTTCCTTTAGCAGCTCCCAGGGAGGCAAAATGAGTCCTATTGGCCACTGAAAGTCCTCATTCCTTCCTTAGGAAGCTTCCAGGGGGGCAAAACAAGTCCGCTTGGCCACTGAAAGCCCTCCCTTCCTTGGGCAGCTTCCAGGGGGGCAAAATGAGTCCTATTGCCCACTGAAAGCCCTCATTCCTTCCTTCGGCAGCATCCAGGGGGGCAAAACAAGTCCTCTTTACCACTGAAAGCCCGCGTTCCTTCCTTCGGCAACTTCCAGGGGGGCAAAATAAGTCCTCTTGGCCACTGAAAGCCCTCATTCCTTCCGTGGGTAGCTTCCAGGGGCGCAAAATAAGTCCTTGTGGCAACTGAAAGCCCTCATTCCTTCCTTGGGCAGCTTCCAGTTGGGCAAAATAAGTATTCTGGGCCACTTGAAGCCCTCGTTCCTTCCTTGGGCAGTTTCCAGGGGGGCAAAATAAGTCCTCTTGACCACTGAAAGCCCTCGTTCATTCCTTGGTCAGCTTCCAGGGGCACAAAATAAGTCCTCCTGGCCACTAAAAGCCCTCGTTCCTTCTTTGGGCAGCTGCCAAGGTGGCAAAATAAGTCCTCTTGGCCACTGAAAGCCCTCGTTACTTCCTTGGGAAGGTTCCAGGGGGGCAAAATAAGTCCTCTTTGACACTGAAAGCCCTCGTTCCTTCCTTCGGCAGCTTCCAGGGGGCAAAATAAGTCTTCTTTGCCACAGAAAGCCCTCGTTCCATCCTTAGGCAGCTTCCAGGGGGGCAAAATAAGTCCTCTTGGAGACTAAAAGCCCTTGTTCCTTCCTTGGGCAGCTTCCAGGCGGGCAAAATAAGTCCTCTTCGCAACTGAAAGCCTTCATTTCTTCCTTCGGTATCTTCCAGGGGGTCAAAATAAGTCCTCTTGGCCACTAAAAACCCTCATTG
Source organism: Cyclura pinguis (assembly GCA_030412105.1). Lineage (NCBI taxonomy): Eukaryota > Metazoa > Chordata > Lepidosauria > Squamata > Iguanidae > Cyclura > Cyclura pinguis. Next base: position 5,753,433 of record CM059600.1, read on the forward strand.
CTTCCTAGGACAGCTTCCAGGGGGGCAAAATAAGTCCTCTTGGCCAATGAAATTACTCGTCCCTTCCATGGGAAGCTTCGAGGGGGGCAAAATAACTCCTCTTCGCCACTGAGAGCCCTCGTTCCTTCCTTGGGCAGCTTCCAGGGGCGCAAAATAAGTCCTCTTGGCCACTGAAAGCCCTCGTTCCTTACTTGAGCAGCTTGTAGGGGTGCAAAATAAGTCCTCTTGGCTACTGAAAGCCCTCCTTCCGTCCTTTGGCAGCTACCAGGGGGGCAAAATAAATCCTTTTGGCCACTGAAAGCCCTCTTTCCTTCCTTAGGCAGCTTGCAGAGGGCTAAAATGAGTCCTCTTGGCCACTGAAAGACCTCGTTCCTTCCTTGGGCAGCTTCCAGGGGGGCAAAATTAGTCCTCTTCGCCACGGAAAGCCTTCGTTCCTTCCTTGGGCAGCTTCCAGGGGGGCAAAATAAGTACTAGTGGCAACTGAAAGCCCTCGTTCCTTCCTTGGCAGCTTCCAAGGGGGCAAAATATGTCCTCTTGGCCACTGAAAGCCCTCGTTCCTTCAATGGGCAGCTTCCAGGGGGGCAAAATTAGTCCTCTTGGCCACTGAAAGCCCTCATTCCTTCCTTGGGAACCTTCAAGTCAAGCAAAATAAGTCCTCTTTGTTACTGATACCCCTCGTTACTTACGTAGTTAGGTTCTAGGGGTGGAAAATAAGTCCTCTTGGAGACTGAAAGCCCTCCTTCCTTCCTTGGGGAGCTTCCAGGGGGGCAAAATAAGTCCCCTTGGCCACTGAAAGCCCTCGTTCCTTACTTCTGAAGCTTCCAGGGGGGCAAAATAAGTCCTCTTTGCCACTGAAAGCCCTCGTTCCTTCCTTCGGCTGCTTCCAGGGGGGCAAAACAAGTCCTCTTGCCCACTAAAAGCCCTCGTTCCATCCTTGGCCAGCTTCCAGGGGGGCAAAACAAGTCCTCTTGCCCACTAAAAGCCCTCGTTCCTTCCTTGGCCAGCTTCCAGGGGGGCAAAATAAGTCCTTGTGGCAACTGAAAGCCCACGTTCCTTCTTTCGGCCGCTTCCAGGGGGCAAAATAAGTCCTCTTGGCCACTCAAAGCCCTCATTCCTTCCTTGGGCAGATTTCAGGGGGGCAAAATAAGTCCTCTTGGCCACTGAAAGCCCTCGTTCCTTCCTTGGGAAGCTTCCACGGGGCAAAATAAGTCCTCTTCGACACTGAAAGCCTTGATTCCTTCCTTTGGCTGCTTCGAAGGGGGCAAAATAAGTCCTTTTGGCCACTAAAAGCCCTCGTTCCTTCCTTGGGAAGCTTCCAGGATGGCAATATAAGTCCTCTTGGACACTGAGAGCCCTCCTTCCTTCCTTGGGAAGCTTCAAGGGGGGCAAAATAAGTCCTTTTGGCCACTGAAAGCCTTAGTTCCTTCCTTGGGCAGCTTGCAGGGGGGCAAAATAAGGCCTCTTGGTACCTGAAATCCCTCGTTCCTTTCTTGGGCAGCATCCAGGGGGCCAAAATCAGTCCTCTTGGCCACTGAAAGCCCTCCTTCCTTCCTTGGGCAGCTTCCAGGGGGAAAAATAAGTCCTTGTGGCAACTGAAAGCCCTGGTTGCTTCTTTGGGCAGCTTCCAGGGGGGCAAAATACGTCCTCTTGGCCACTGAAAACCCTCATTACTTCCTTGGGAAGCTTCCACGGGGGCAAAATAAGTCCTCTTGGCCACTGAAAGCCCTCGTTCGTTCCTTGGGCAGCTTCCAGGAAGTTAAAATAGGTCCGTGTGGCAAATGAAAGCCCTAGTTCCTTCATTGGGCAGCTTCCAGGGGGGCAAAATAAGTCCTCTTGGCGACTGGAAGCCCTCGTTCCTTCCTTGGGCAGCTTCCAGGGGGTCAAAATAAGTCCTCTTGGCCAATGAAAGCCCTCATTTCTATCTTGGACAGCTTCCAGGGGGGCAAAATAAGTCCTCTTGACCACTGAAAGAACTCGTTCCTTCCTTGGGCAGCTTCCACGGGGGCAAAATTAGTCCTCTTGGCCACTGAAAGCCCTCATTCCTTCCTTGGGAACCTTCAAGGCAAGCAAAATAAGTCCTCTTTATCATTGAAACCCCTCGTTCCTTACTTGGGCAGCTTCCCGGGGGGCAAAATAATTCCTCTTGGCCACTGAAAGCCCTCGTTCCTTCAATGGGCAGCTTCCAGGGGGGCAAAATTAGTCCTCTTGGCCACTGAAAGCCCTCATTCCTTCCTTGGGAACCTTCAAGTCAAGCAAAATAAGTCCTCTTTGTCACTGAAACCCCTCGTTCCTTACGTAGTCAGGTTCTAGGGGTGGAAAATAAGTCCTCTTGGCGACTGAAAGCCCTTCTTCCTTCCTTGGGGAGCTTCCAGGGGGGCAAAATATGTCGTCTTGGACACTGAAAGCACTCCTTCCTTCCTTCGGCAGCTTGGAGGGGCAAAAGAAGTCCTCTTCTCCACTGAAAGCCCTCCTTCCTTCCTAAGGCAGCTTCCAGGGGGGCAAAATGAGTCCTTGTCACAACTTAAAGCCCTCGTTCCTTACTTGGGCAGATTCCAGGGGGGCAAAATAAGTCCTCTTCCCAACTGAAAGCTCTCGTTCCTTCCTTGGGCAGCTTCCAGGGGGGCAAAATAAGTCCTCTTGGCCACTGAAAGCCCTCATTTCTATCTTGGGGAGCTTCGAGGGGGGCAAAATAAGTCCTCTTGGCCACTGAAAGCCCTCGTTCCTTCCTTGGGCAGCTTCCAGGGGGGCAAAATTAGTCCTCTTGGCCACTGAAAGCCTTCATTCCTTTCTTGGGTAGCTTGCAGGGGGCAAAATAAGTCCTCTTGGCCACTGAAAGCACTCGTTCCTTCCATGGGCAGCTTCCAGGGGGGCAAAATTAGTCCTCTTGGCCACTAAAAGCCCTCGTTCCTTCCTTGGCCAGCTTCCAGGGGGGCAAAATAAGTCCTCTTGGCCACTGAAAGCCCTCGTTCCTTCCTTGGGAAGCTTCCAGGGGGCAAAATAACTCCTCTTCGACACTGAAAGCCTTGATTCCTTCCTTTGGCTGCTTCCAAGGGGGCAAAATAAGTCCTCTTGGCCACTAAAAACCCTCATTGCTTCCATGGGCAGCTTTCCAGGGTGCAAAAAAAGTCCTGTTGCCCACTGAAAGCCCGCGTTCCTATCTTAGGCAGTTTCCAGGGCGGAAAAAGAAGTCCTCTTCGCCACTGAAAGCCCTCGTTCCTTCCTTGGGCAGTTTCCAGCCGGGCAAAATAATTCCTCTTGGCCACTCAAAGCCATCCTCCCTTCCTCCGGCAGCTTCCAGGGGGGCAAAATAAGTCCTTTTGGCCGCTGAATGCACTCCTTCCTTCCTTGGGAAGTTTCCAGGGGGGCAAAACAAGTCCTCTTGACAATGAAAGGTTTCGCTCCTTCCTTGGGCAGCTTCCACTGGGGCAAAATAAGTCCTCTTCGCCACTGAAAGCCCTCGTTCCTTCCTTGGGCAGCTTCTAGGGGGGAAAAAAAATTCCTCTTGGATAGTGAAAGCCCTCCTTCCTTCCTTCGGCAGCTTGGAGGGGCAAAAGAAGTCCTCTTCTCCACTGAAAGCCCTCCTTCCTTCCTAAGGCAGCTTCCAGGGAGGCAAAATAAGTCCTTGTCACAACTTAAAGTCCTCGTTCCTTACTTGGGCAGCTTCCAGGGGGGCAAAATAAGTCCTCTTCGCAACTGAAAGCTCACGTTCCTTCCTTGGGCAGCTTCCAGGGGGTCAAAATAAGTCCTCTTGGCCAATGAAAGCCCTCATTTCTATCTTGGACAGCTTCCAGGGGGGCAAAATAAGTCCTCTTGGCCACTGAAAGAACTCGTTCCTTCCTTGGGCAGCTTCCACGGGGGCAAAATTAGTCCTCTTGGCCACTGAAAGCCCTCATTCCTTCCTTGGGAACCTTCAAGACAAGCAGAATAAGTCCTCTTTATCATTGAAACCCCTCGTTCCTTACTTGGGCAGCTTCCCGGGGGGCAAAATAATTCCTCTTGGCCACTGAAAGCCCTCGTTCCTTCAATGGGCAGCTTCCAGGGGGGCAAAATTAGTACGCTTGGCCACTGAAAGCCCTCATTCCTTCCTTGGGAACCTTCAAGTCAAGCAAAATAAGTCCTCTTTGTCACTGAAACCCCTCATTCCTTACGTAGTCAGCTTCTAGGGGTGGAAAATAAGTCCTCTTGGCGACTGAAAGCCCTCCTTCCTTCCTTGGGGAGCTTCCAGGGGGGCAAAATATGTCGTCTTGGACACTGAAAGCACTCCTTCCTTCCTTCGGCAGCTTGGAGGGGCAAAAGAAGTCCTCTTCTCCACTGAAAGCCCTCCTTCCTTCCTAAGGCAGCTTCCAGGGGGGTAAAAGAAGTCCTTGTCACAACTTAAAGCCCTCGTTCCTTACTTGGGCAGATTCCAGGGGGGCAAAATAAGTCCTCTTGGCCACTGAAAGCCCTCGTTCCTTCCTTGGGCAGCTCCCAAGAAGGTAAAATAAAACCTTGCGGCAACTGAAAGCCCTCGTTGCTCCTTTGACAGCTTCGAGGGGGGCAAAATAAGTCCTCTTCGCCACTGAAAGCCCTTCTTCCTTCCTTGGGCAGGTTCCAAGAAGGTAAAAAAACTCCTTGCGGCTACTGAAAGCCCTCGTTCCTTCAATGGGCAGCTTCCAGGGGGGCAAAATAAGTCCTCTTGGCCACTGAAAGCCCTTCCTTGGGCAGTTTCCAGGCGGGAAAATAAGAAATCTTGGCCAGTGAAAGCCCTCGTTCCTTCCTTGGGCAGCTTCCAGGGAGGCAAAATGAGTCCTGTGGCCACTGAAAGCCCTCCTTGCTTCGTTTGGCACCTTCCAGGGGTGAAAAATAAGTCTTCTTGGCCACTGAAAGCCCTCCTTCCTTCTTTGGGCAGCTTCCAGGGGGGCAAAATAAGTCCTCTTCGCCTCTGAAAGCCCTCGTTCCTTCCTTCGGAAGCTTCCAGGGGGGCAAAATAAGTCCTCTTAGCCACTCAAAGCCCTCTTTCATTCCTTGGGGAGCTTCCAGGGGCGCAAAATCAGTCCTCTTGGCCACTGAAAACCCTCCTTCCTTTTTTGGGCACGTTCCATGGGGGCAAAATAAGTCCTCTTGGCGACTGAAAGCCCTCGTTCCTTCCTTGGGCAACTTCCAGGGGTGCAAAATAAGTCCTCTTGGACTCTGAAAACCCTCATTGCTTCCTTGGGCAGCTTCCAGGGGGCAAAATAAGTCCTCTTGGCCACTCAAAGCACTCATTCCTTCCTCGGGCAGCTTCCAGGAGTGCAAAAGAAGTCCTGCAGGGAAATGAAAGCCTTCGTTCCATCCTTGGGTAGCTTCCAGGAGGGCAAAATAAGTCCTCTTGGCGACTGAAAGCACTCCTTCCTTCCTTGGGCAGCTTCCAGGGGGGCAAAATAAGTCCTCTTGGCCACTGAAAGCCGTCGTTCCTTCCTTGGGATGCTTCCAGGAGGGCAAAATGAGTCCTTGTGGCAACTGAAAGCCCTCGTTCCTTCAATGGGCAACTTCCAGAGGGGCAAAATAAGTCCTCTTGGCCACTGAAAGCCCTCATTCCTTCCTTAGGCAGATTCTAGGGGGGCAAAATAAGTCCTCTTGGCAAGTGAAAACCCTCGTTCCTTCCTTCGGCAGCTGCCAGGGGGGCAAAATACGTCTTCTTAGCCACTGAAAACCCTCCTTGCTTCATTCGGCAGCTTACAGAGGGTCAAAATAAGTCCTCTTGGCCACTGAAAGCCTTACTTCCTTCCTTGCCAGTTTCGAGGGGCGCAAAATATGTCCTTTTAGCCACTAAGAACCCTCCTTGCTTCCTTGGGCAGCTTCCAGGGGTGCAAAATAAGTCCTCTTGGCCACTGAAAGCTCTCGTTCCTTCCTTGGGCAGCTTCCAGGGGGCCAAAATAAGTCCTCTTGGCCACTGAAAGCCCTCGTTCCTTCCTTTGGCAGCTTCCAGGGGGGCAAAATTAGTCCACTTGCCAACTGAAAGCACACCTTCTTTCCTTCGGAATCTTCTAGGCGGGCAAAATAAGTCCTCTTGGCCACTAAAAGCCCTCGTTCTTTCCTTTTGCAGCTCCCGGGGGGAGGGCAAAATAAGTCCTCTTGGCAACTGAGAGCTCTCCTTCCTTCCCTGGGCAGCATCGATAGGGGCAAAATAAGTCCTCTTGGCCACTGAAAGCCCTCGTTCCTTCCTTTGGCAGCTTCGAGGGGGGCAAAATAAGTAATCTTGGCCACTGAAAGCCCTTGTTACTTCCTTGGGAAGCTGCCAGGGGGGGAAAATAAGTCCTCTTGGCCACTGAAAGCCCTCATTCCTTCCTTCGGCAGCTTACAGGGGGGCATAATAAGACCTCTTGGCCACTCAAAGACCTGATTGCTTCCTTGGGCAGCTTCCATGGGGGCAAAATAAGTCCTGTTGTCCAAAGATACCCCTCGTTCCTTACTTGGGCAGCTTCCAGGGGGGCAAAATAAGTCCTCTTGGCCACTGAAAGCCCTCGTTCCTTCCTTGGGGAGCTTTCAGGGAGGCAAAACGAGTCCTATTGGCAACTAAAAGCCATCGTTCCTTACTTCGGCAGCTTCCAGGGGGGGAAAATAAGTCCTTTTGGCCACTAAAAGCCCTCGTTCCTTCCTTGGGAAGCTTCCAGGATGGCAATATAAGTCCTCTTGGACACTGAGAGCCCTCCTTCCTTCCTTGGGAAGCTTCAAGGGGGGCAAAATAAGTCCTTTTGGCCACTGAAAGCCTTAGTTCCTTCCTTGGGCAGCTTGCAGGGGGGCAAAATAAGGCCTCTTGGTACCTGAAATCCCTCGTTCCTTTCTTGGGCAGCATCCAGGGGGCCAAAATCAGTCCTCTTGGCCACTGAAAGCCCTCCTTCCTTCCTTGGGCAGCTTCCAGGGGGAAAAATAAGTCCTTGTGGCAACTGAAAGCCCTGGTTGCTTCTTTGGGCAGCTTCCAGGGGGCAAAATACTTCCTCTTGGCCACTGAAAACCCTCATTACTTCCTTGGGAAGCTTCCACGGGGGCAAAATTAGTCCTCTTGGCCACTGAAAGCCCTCGTTCGTTCCTTGGGCAGCTTCCAGGAAGTTAAAATAGGTCCGTGTGGCAAATGAAAGCCCTAGTTCCTTCATTGGGCAGCTTCCAGGGGGGCAAAATAAGTCCTCTTGGCGACTGGAAGCCCTCGTTCCTTCCTTGGGCAGCTTCCAGGGGGTCAAAATAAGTCCTCTTGGCCAATGAAAGCCCTCATTTCTATCTTGGACAGCTTCCAGGGGGGCAAAATAAGTCCTCTTGACCACTGAAAGAACTCGTTCCTTCCTTGGGCAGCTTCCACGGGGGCAAAATTAGTCCTCTTGGCCACTGAAAGCCCTCATTCCTTCCTTGGGAACCTTCAAGGCAAGCAAAATAAGTCCTCTTTATCATTGAAACCCCTCGTTCCTTACTTGGGCAGCTTCCCGGGGGGCAAAATAATTCCTCTTGGCCACTGAAAGCCCTCGTTCCTTCAATGGGCAGCTTCCAGGGGGGCAAAATTAGTCCTCTTGGCCACTGAAAGCCCTCATTCCTTCCTTGGGAACCTTCAAGTCAAGCAAAATAAGTCCTCTTTGTCACTGAAACCCCTCGTTCCTTACGTAGTCAGGTTCTAGGGGTGGAAAATAAGTCCTCTTGGCGACTGAAAGCCCTTCTTCCTTCCTTGGGGAGCTTCCAGGGGGGCAAAATATGTCGTCTTGGACACTGAAAGCACTCCTTCCTTCCTTCGGCAGCTTGGAGGGGCAAAAGAAGTCCTCTTCTCCACTGAAAGCCCTCCTTCCTTCCTAAGGCAGCTTCCAGGGGGGCAAAATGAGTCCTTGTCACAACTTAAAGCCCTCGTTCCTTACTTGGGCAGATTCCAGGGGGGCAAAATAAGTCCTCTTCCCAACTGAAAGCTCTCGTTCATTCCTTGGGCAGCTTCCAGGGGGGCAAAATAAGTCCTCTTGGCCACTGAAAGCCCTCATTTCTATCTTGGGGAGCTTCGAGGGGGGCAAAATAAGTCCTCTTGGCCACTGAAAGCCCTCGTTCCTTCCTTGGGCAGCTTCCAGGGGGGCAAAATTAGTCCTCTTGGCCACTGAAAGCCTTCATTCCTTTCTTGGGTAGCTTGCAGGGGGCAAAATAAGTCCTCTTGGCCACTGAAAGCACTCGTTCCTTCCATGGGCAGCTTCCAGGGGGGCAAAATTAGTCCTCTTGGCCACTAAAAGCCCTCGTTCCTTCCTTGGCCAGCTTCCAGGGGGGCAAAATAAGTCCTCTTGGCCACTGAAAGCCCTCGTTCCTTCCTTGGGAAGCTTCCAGGGGGCAAAATAACTCCTCTTCGACACTGAAAGCCTTGATTCCTTCCTTTGGCTGCTTCCAAGGGGGCAAAATAAGTCCTCTTGGCCACTAAAAACCCTCATTGCTTCCATGGGCAGCTTTCCAGGGTGCAAAAAAAGTCCTGTTGCCCACTGAAAGCCCGCGTTCCTATCTTAGGCAGTTTCCAGGGCGGAAAAAGAAGTCCTCTTCGCCACTGAAAGCCCTCGTTCCTTCCTTGGGCAGTTTCCAGCCGGGCAAAATAATTCCTCTTGGCCACTCAAAGCCATCCTCCCTTCCTCCGGCAGCTTCCAGGGGGGCAAAATAAGTCCTTTTGGCTGCTGAATGCACTCCTTCCTTCCTTGGGAAGTTTCCAGGGGGGCAAAACAAGTCCTCTTGACAATGAAAGGTTTCGCTCCTTCCTTGGGCAGCTTCCACTGGGGCAAAATAAGTCCTCTTCGCCACTGAAAGCCCTCGTTCCTTCCTTGGGCAGCTTCTAGGGGGGAAAAAAAATTCCTCTTGGATAGTGAAAGCCCTCCTTCCTTCCTTCGGCAGCTTGGAGGGGCAAAAGAAGTCCTCTTCTCCACTGAAAGCCCTCCTTCCTTCCTAAGGCAGCTTCCAGGGAGGCAAAATAAGTCCTTGTCACAACTTAAAGTCCTCGTTCCTTACTTGGGCAGCTTCCAGGGGGGCAAAATAAGTCCTCTTCGCAACTGAAAGCTCACGTTCCTTCCTTGGGCAGCTTCCAGGGGGTCAAAATAAGTCCTCTTGGCCAATGAAAGCCCTCATTTCTATCTTGGACAGCTTCCAGGGGGGCAAAATAAGTCCTCTTGGCCACTGAAAGAACTCGTTCCTTCCTTGGGCAGCTTCCACGGGGGCAAAATTAGTCCTCTTGGCCACTGAAAGCCCTCATTCCTTCCTTGGGAACCTTCAAGGCAAGCAAAATAAGTCCTCTTTATCATTGAAACCCCTCGTTCCTTACTTGGGCAGCTTCCCGGGGGGCAAAATAATTCCTCTTGGCCACTGAAAGCCCTCGTTCCTTCAATGGGCAGCTTCCAGGGGGGCAAAATTAGTACGCTTGGCCACTGAAAGCCCTCATTCCTTCCTTGGGAACCTTCAAGTCAAGCAAAATAAGTCCTCTTTGTCACTGAAACCCCTCATTCCTTACGTAGTCAGCTTCTAGGGGTGGAAAATAAGTCCTCTTGGCGACTGAAAGCCCTCCTTCCTTCCTTGGGGAGCTTCCAGGGGGGCAAAATATGTCGTCTTGGACACTGAAAGCACTCCTTCCTTCCTCCGGCAGCTTGGAGGGGCAAAAGAAGTCCTCTTCTCCACTGAAAGCCCTCCTTCCTTCCTAAGGCAGCTTCCAGGGGGGCAAAAGAAGTCCTTGTCACAACTTAAAGCCCTCGTTCCTTACTTGGGCAGATTCCAGGGGGGCAAAATAAGTCCTCTTGGCCACTGAAAGCCCTCGTTCCTTCCTTGGGCAGCTCCCAAGAAGGTAAAATAAAACCTTGCGGCAACTGAAAGCCCTCGTTGCTCCTTTGACAGCTTCGAGGGGGGCAAAATAAGTCCTCTTCGCCACTGAAAGCCCTTCTTCCTTCCTTGGGCAGGTTCCAAGAAGGTAAAAAAACTCCTTGCGGCTACTGAAAGCCCTCGTTCCTTCAATGGGCAGCTTCCAGGGGGGCAAAATAAGTCCTCTTGGCCACTGAAAGCCCTTCCTTGGGCAGTTTCCAGGCGGGAAAATAAGAAATCCTGGCCAGTGAAAGCCCTCGTTCCTTCCTTGGGCAGCTTCCAGGGAGGCAAAATGAGTCCTGTGGCCACTGAAAGCCCTCCTTGCTTCGTTTGGCACCTTCCAGGGGTGAAAAATAAGTCTTCTTGGCCACTGAAAGCCCTCCTTCCTTCTTTGGGCAGCTTCCAGGGGGGCAAAATAAGTCCTCTTCGCCTCTGAAAGCCCTCGTTCCTTCCTTCGGAAGCTTCCAGGGGGGCAAAATAAGTCCTCTTAGCCACTCAAAGCCCTCTTTCATTCCTTGGGGAGCTTCCAGGGGCGCAAAATCAGTCCTCTTGGCCACTGAAAACCCTCCTTCCTTTTTTGGGCACGTTCCATGGGGGCAAAATAAGTCCTCTTGGCGACTGAAAGCCCTCGTTCCTTCCTTGGGCAACTTCCAGGGGGGCAAAATAAGTCCTCTTGGACTCTGAAAACCCTCATTGCTTCCTTGGGCAGCTTCCAGGGGGCAAAATAAGTCCTCTTGGCCACTCAAAGCACTCATTCCTTCCTCGGGCAGCTTCCAGGAGTGCAAAAGAAGTCCTGCAGGGAAATGAAAGCCTTCGTTCCATCCTTGGGTAGCTTCCAGGAGGGCAAAATAAGTCCTCTTGGCGACTGAAAGCACTCCTTCCTTCCTTGGGCAGCTTCCAGGGGGGCAAAATAAGTCCTCTTGGCCACTGAAAGCCGTCGTTCCTTCCTTGGGATGCTTCCAGGAGGGCAAAATGAGTCCTTGTGGCAACTGAAAGCCCTCGTTCCTTCAATGGGCAACTTCCAGAGGGGCAAAATAAGTCCTCTTGGCCACTGAAAGCCCTCATTCCTTCCTTAGGCAGATTCTAGGGGGGCAAAATAAGTCCTCTTGGCAAGTGAAAACCCTCGTTCCTTCCTTCGGCAGCTGCCAGGGGGGCAAAATACGTCTTCTTAACCACTGAAAACCCTCCTTGCTTCATTCGGCAGCTTACAGAGGGTCAAAATAAGTCCTCTTGGCCACTGAAAGCCTTACTTCCTTCCTTGCCAGTTTCGAGGGGCGCAAAATATGTCCTTTTAGCCACTAAGAACCCTCCTTGCTTCCTTGGGCAGCTTCCAGGGGTGCAAAATAAGTCCTCTTGGCCACTGAAAGCTCTCGTTCCTTCCTTGGGCAGCTTCCAGGGGGCCAAAATAAGTCCTCTTGGCCACTGAAAGCCCTCGTTCCTTCCTTTGGCAGCTTCCAGGGGGGCAAAATTAGTCCACTTGCCAACTGAAAGCACACCTTCTTTCCTTCGGAATCTTCTAGGCGGGCAAAATAAGTCCTCTTGGCCACTAAAAGCCCTCGTTCTTTCCTTTTGCAGCTCCCGGGGGGAGGGCAAAATAAGTCCTCTTGGCAACTGAGAGCTCTCCTTCCTTCCCTGGGCAGCATCGATAGGGGCAAAATAAGTCCTCTTGGCCACTGAAAGCCCTCGTTCCTTCCTTTGGCAGCTTCGAGGGGGGCAAAATAAGTAATCTTGGCCACTGAAAGCCCTTGTTACTTCCTTGGGAAGCTGCCAGGGGGGGAAAATAAGTCCTCTTGGCCACTGAAAGCCCTCATTCCTTCCTTCGGCAGCTTACAGGGGGGCATAATAAGACCTCTTGGCCACTCAAAGACCTGATTGCTTCCTTGGGCAGCTTCCATGGGGGCAAAATAAGTCCTGTTGTCCAAAGATACCCCTCGTTCCTTACTTGGGCAGCTTCCAGGGGGGCAAAATAAGTCCTCTTGGCCACTGAAAGCCCTCGTTCCTTCCTTGGGGAGCTTTCAGGGAGGCAAAACGAGTCCTATTGGCAACTAAAAGCCATCGTTCCTTACTTCGGCAGCTTCCAGGGGGGGAAAATAAGTCCTTTTGGCCACTAAAAGCCCTCGTTCCTTCCTTGGGAAGCTTCCAGGATGGCAATATAAGTCCTCTTGGACACTGAGAGCCCTCCTTCCTTCCTTGGGAAGCTTCAAGGGGGGCAAAATAAGTCCTTTTGGCCACTGAAAGCCTTAGTTCCTTCCTTGGGCAGCTTGCAGGGGGGCAAAATAAGGCCTCTTGGTACCTGAAATCCCTCGTTCCTTTCTTGGGCAGCATCCAGGGGGCCAAAATCAGTCCTCTTGCCCACTGAAAGCCCTCCTTCCTTCCTTGGGCAGCTTCCAGGGGGAAAAATAAGTCCTTGTGGCAACTGAAAGCCCTGGTTGCTTCTTTGGGCAGCTTCCAGGGGGCAAAATACTTCCTCTTGGCCACTGAAAACCCTCATTACTTCCTTGGGAAGCTTCCACGGGGGCAAAATTAGTCCTCTTGGCCACTGAAAGCCCTCGTTCGTTCCTTGGGCAGCTTCCAGGAAGTTAAAATAGGTCCGTGTGGCAAATGAAAGCCCTAGTTCCTTCATTGGGCAGCTTCCAGGGGGGCAAAATAAGTCCTCTTGGCGACTGGAAGCCCTCGTTCCTTCCTTGGGCAGCTTCCAGGGGGTCAAAATAAGTCCTCTTGGCCAATGAAAGCCCTCATTTCTATCTTGGACAGCTTCCAGGGGGGCAAAATAAGTCCTCTTGACCACTGAAAGAACTCGTTCCTTCCTTGGGCAGCTTCCACGGGGGCAAAATTAGTCCTCTTGGCCACTGAAAGCCCTCATTCCTTCCTTGGGAACCTTCAAGGCAAGCAAAATAAGTCCTCTTTATCATTGAAACCCCTCGTTCCTTACTTGGGCAGCTTCCCGGGGGGCAAAATAATTCCTCTTGGCCACTGAAAGCCCTCGTTCCTTCAATGGGCAGCTTCCAGGGGGGCAAAATTAGTCCTCTTGGCCACTGAAAGCCCTCATTCCTTCCTTGGGAACCTTCAAGTCAAGCAAAATAAGTCCTCTTTGTCACTGAAACCCCTCGTTCCTTACGTAGTCAGGTTCTAGGGGTGGAAAATAAGTCCTCTTGGCGACTGAAAGCCCTTCTTCCTTCCTTGGGGAGCTTCCAGGGGGGCAAAATATGTCGTCTTGGACACTGAAAGCACTCCTTCCTTCCTTCGGCAGCTTGGAGGGGCAAAAGAAGTCCTCTTCTCCACTGAAAGCCCTCCTTCCTTCCTAAGGCAGCTTCCAGGGGGGCAAAATGAGTCCTTGTCACAACTTAAAGCCCTCGTTCCTTACTTGGGCAGATTCCAGGGGGGCAAAATAAGTCCTCTTCCCAACTGAAAGCTCTCGTTCATTCCTTGGGCAGCTTCCAGGGGGGCAAAATAAGTCCTCTTGGCCACTGAAAGCCCTCATTTCTATCTTGGGGAGCTTCGAGGGGGGCAAAATAAGTCCTCTTGGCCACTGAAAGCCCTCGTTCCTTCCTTGGGCAGCTTCCAGGGGGGCAAAATTAGTCCTCTTGGCCACTGAAAGCCTTCATTCCTTTCTTGGGTAGCTTGCAGGGGGCAAAATAAGTCCTCTTGGCCACTGAAAGCACTCGTTCCTTCCATGGGCAGCTTCCAGGGGGGCAAAATTAGTCCTCTTGGCCACTAAAAGCCCTCGTTCCTTCCTTGGCCAGCTTCCAGGGGGGCAAAATAAGTCCTCTTGGCCACTGAAAGCCCTCGTTCCTTCCTTGGGAAGCTTCCAGGGGGCAAAATAACTCCTCTTCGACACTGAAAGCCTTGATTCCTTCCTTTGGCTGCTTCCAAGGGGGCAAAATAAGTCCTCTTGGCCACTAAAAACCCTCATTGCTTCCATGGGCAGCTTTCCAGGGTGCAAAAAAAGTCCTGTTGCCCACTGAAAGCCCGCGTTCCTATCTTAGGCAGTTTCCAGGGCGGAAAAAGAAGTCCTCTTCGCCACTGAAAGCCCTCGTTCCTTCCTTGGGCAGTTTCCAGCCGGGCAAAATAATTCCTCTTGGCCACTCAAAGCCATCCTCCCTTCCTCCGGCAGCTTCCAGGGGGGCAAAATAAGTCCTTTTGGCTGCTGAATGCACTCCTTCCTTCCTTGGGAAGTTTCCAGGGGGGCAAAACAAGTCCTCTTGACAATGAAAGGTTTCGCTCCTTCCTTGGGCAGCTTCCACTGGGGCAAAATAAGTCCTCTTCGCCACTGAAAGCCCTCGTTCCTTCCTTGGGCAGCTTCTAGGGGGGAAAAAAAATTCCTCTTGGATAGTGAAAGCCCTCCTTCCTTCCTTCGGCAGCTTGGAGGGGCAAAAGAAGTCCTCTTCTCCACTGAAAGCCCTCCTTCCTTCCTAAGGCAGCTTCCAGGGAGGCAAAATAAGTCCTTGTCACAACTTAAAGTCCTCGTTCCTTACTTGGGCAGCTTCCAGGGGGGCAAAATAAGTCCTCTTCACAACTGAAAGCTCACGTTCCTTCCTTGGGCAGCTTCCAGGGGGTCAAAATAAGTCCTCTTGGCCAATGAAAGCCCTCATTTCTATCTTGGACAGCTTCCAGGGGGGCAAAATAAGTCCTCTTGGCCACTGAAAGAACTCGTTCCTTCCTTGGGCAGCTTCCACGGGGGCAAAATTAGTCCTCTTGGCCACTGAAAGCCCTCATTCCTTCCTTGGGAACCTTCAAGGCAAGCAAAATAAGTCCTCTTTATCATTGAAACCCCTCGTTCCTTACTTGGGCAGCTTCCCGGGGGGCAAAATAATTCCTCTTGGCCACTGAAAGCCCTCGTTCCTTCAATGGGCAGCTTCCAGGGGGGCAAAATTAGTACGCTTGGCCACTGAAAGCCCTCATTCCTTCCTTGGGAACCTTCAAGTCAAGCAAAATAAGTCCTCTTTGTCACTGAAACCCCTCATTCCTTACGTAGTCAGCTTCTAGGGGTGGAAAATAAGTCCTCTTGGCGACTGAAAGCCCTCCTTCCTTCCTTGGGGAGCTTCCAGGGGGGCAAAATATGTCGTCTTGGACACTGAAAGCACTCCTTCCTTCCTCCGGCAGCTTGGAGGGGCAAAAGAAGTCCTCTTCTCCACTGAAAGCCCTCCTTCCTTCCTAAGGCAGCTTCCAGGGGGGCAAAAGAAGTCCTTGTCACAACTTAAAGCCCTCGTTCCTTACTTGGGCAGATTCCAGGGGGGCAAAATAAGTCCTCTTGGCCACTGAAAGCCCTCGTTCCTTCCTTGGGCAGCTCCCAAGAAGGTAAAATAAAACCTTGCGGCAACTGAAAGCCCTCGTTGCTCCTTTGACAGCTTCGAGGGGGGCAAAATAAGTCCTCTTCGCCACTGAAAGCCCTTCTTCCTTCCTTGGGCAGGTTCCAAGAAGGTAAAAAAACTCCTTGCGGCTACTGAAAGCCCTCGTTCCTTCAATGGGCAGCTTCCAGGGGGGCAAAATAAGTCCTCTTGGCCACTGAAAGCCCTTCCTTGGGCAGTTTCCAGGCGGGAAAATAAGAAATCCTGGCCAGTGAAAGCCCTCGTTCCTTCCTTGGGCAGCTTCCAGGGAGGCAAAATGAGTCCTGTGGCCACTGAAAGCCCTCCTTGCTTCGTTTGGCACCTTCCAGGGGTGAAAAATAAGTCTTCTTGGCCACTGAAAGCCCTCCTTCCTTCTTTGGGCAGCTTCCAGGGGGGCAAAATAAGTCCTCTTCGCCTCTGAAAGCCCTCGTTCCTTCCTTCGGAAGCTTCCAGGGGGGCAAAATAAGTCCTCTTAGCCACTCAAAGCCCTCTTTCATTCCTTGGGGAGCTTCCAGGGGCGCAAAATCAGTCCTCTTGGCCACTGAAAACCCTCCTTCCTTTTTTGGGCACGTTCCATGGGGGCAAAATAAGTCCTCTTGGCGACTGAAAGCCCTCGTTCCTTCCTTGGGCAACTTCCAGGGGGGCAAAATAAGTCCTCTTGGACTCTGAAAACCCTCATTGCTTCCTTGGGCAGCTTCCAGGGGGCAAAATAAGTCCTCTTGGCCACTCAAAGCACTCATTCCTTCCTCGGGCAGCTTCCAGGAGTGCAAAAGAAGTCCTGCAGGGAAATGAAAGCCTTCGTTCCATCCTTGGGTAGCTTCCAGGAGGGCAAAATAAGTCCTCTTGGCGACTGAAAGCACTCCTTCCTTCCTTGGGCAGCTTCCAGGGGGGCAAAATAAGTCCTCTTGGCCACTGAAAGCCGTCGTTCCTTCCTTGGGATGCTTCCAGGAGGGCAAAATGAGTCCTTGTGGCAACTGAAAGCCCTCGTTCCTTCAATGGGCAACTTCCAGAGGGGCAAAATAAGTCCTCTTGGCCACTGAAAGCCCTCATTCCTTCCTTAGGCAGATTCTAGGGGGGCAAAATAAGTCCTCTTGGCAAGTGAAAACCCTCGTTCCTTCCTTCGGCAGCTGCCAGGGGGGCAAAATACGTCTTCTTAACCACTGAAAACCCTCCTTGCTTCATTCGGCAGCTTACAGAGGGTCAAAATAAGTCCTCTTGGCCACTGAAAGCCTTACTTCCTTCCTTGCCAGTTTCGAGGGGCGCAAAATATGTCCTTTTAGCCACTAAGAACCCTCCTTGCTTCCTTGGGCAGCTTCCAGGGGTGCAAAATAAGTCCTCTTGGCCACTGAAAGCTCTCGTTCCTTCCTTGGGCAGCTTCCAGGGGGCCAAAATAAGTCCTCTTGGCCACTGAAAGCCCTCGTTCCTTCCTTTGGCAGCTTCCAGGGGGGCAAAATTAGTCCACTTGCCAACTGAAAGCACACCTTCTTTCCTTCGGAATCTTCTAGGCGGGCAAAATAAGTCCTCTTGGCCACTAAAAGCCCTCGTTCTTTCCTTTTGCAGCTCCCGGGGGGAGGGCAAAATAAGTCCTCTTGGCAACTGAGAGCTCTCCTTCCTTCCCTGGGCAGCATCGATAGGGGCAAAATAAGTCCTCTTGGCCACTGAAAGCCCTCGTTCCTTCCTTTGGCAGCTTCGAGGGGGGCAAAATAAGTAATCTTGGCCACTGAAAGCCCTTGTTACTTCCTTGGGAAGCTGCCAGGGGGGGAAAATAAGTCCTCTTGGCCACTGAAAGCCCTCATTCCTTCCTTCGGCAGCTTACAGGGGGGCATAATAAGACCTCTTGGCCACTCAAAGACCTGATTGCTTCCTTGGGCAGCTTCCATGGGGGCAAAATAAGTCCTGTTGTCCAAAGATACCCCTCGTTCCTTACTTGGGCAGCTTCCAGGGGGGCAAAATAAGTCCTCTTGGCCACTGAAAGCCCTCGTTCCTTCCTTGGGGAGCTTTCAGGGAGGCAAAACGAGTCCTATTGGCAACTAAAAGCCATCGTTCCTTACTTCGGCAGCTTCCAGGGGGGGAAAATAAGTCCTTTTGGCCACTAAAAGCCCTCCTTCCTTCCTTGGGAAGCTTCCAGGATGGCAATATAAGTCCTCTTGGACACTGAGAGCCCTCCTTCCTTCCTTGGGAAGCTTCAAGGGGGGCAAAATAAGTCCTTTTGGCCACTGAAAGCCTTAGTTCCTTCCTTGGGCAGCTTGCAGGGGGGCAAAATAAGGCCTCTTGGTACCTGAAATCCCTCGTTCCTTTCTTGGGCAGCATCCAGGGGGCCAAAATCAGTCCTCTTGGCCACTGAAAGCCCTCCTTCCTTCCTTGGGCAGCTTCCAGGGGGAAAAATAAGTCCTTGTGGCAACTGAAAGCCCTGGTTGCTTCTTTGGGCAGCTTCCAGGGGGGCAAAATACTTCCTCTTGGCCACTGAAAACCCTCATTACTTCCTTGGGAAGCTTCCACGGGGGCAAAATTAGTCCTCTTGGCCACTGAAAGCCCTCGTTCGTTCCTTGGGCAGCTTCCAGGAAGTTAAAATAGGTCCGTGTGGCAAATGAAAGCCCTAGTTCCTTCATTGGGCAGCTTCCAGGGGGGCAAAATAAGTCCTCTTGGCGACTGGAAGCCCTCGTTCCTTCCTTGGGCAGCTTCCAGGGGGTCAAAATAAGTCCTCTTGGCCAATGAAAGCCCTCATTTCTATCTTGGACAGCTTCCAGGGGGGCAAAATAAGTCCTCTTGACCACTGAAAGAACTCGTTCCTTCCTTGGGCAGCTTCCACGGGGGCAAAATTAGTCCTCTTGGCCACTGAAAGCCCTCATTCCTTCCTTGGGAACCTTCAAGGCAAGCAAAATAAGTCCTCTTTATCATTGAAACCCCTCGTTCCTTACTTGGGCAGCTTCCCGGGGGGCAAAATAATTCCTCTTGGCCACTGAAAGCCCTCGTTCCTTCAATGGGCAGCTTCCAGGGGGGCAAAATTAGTCCTCTTGGCCACTGAAAGCCCTCATTCCTTCCTTGGGAACCTTCAAGTCAAGCAAAATAAGTCCTCTTTGTCACTGAAACCCCTCGTTCCTTACGTAGTCAGGTTCTAGGGGTGGAAAATAAGTCCTCTTGGCGACTGAAAGCCCTTCTTCCTTCCTTGGGGAGCTTCCAGGGGGGCAAAATATGTCGTCTTGGACACTGAAAGCACTCCTTCCTTCCTTCGGCAGCTTGGAGGGGCAAAAGAAGTCCTCTTCTCCACTGAAAGCCCTCCTTCCTTCCTAAGGCAGCTTCCAGGGGGGCAAAATGAGTCCTTGTCACAACTTAAAGCCCTCGTTCCTTACTTGGGCAGATTCCAGGGGGGCAAAATAAGTCCTCTTCCCAACTGAAAGCTCTCGTTCCTTCCTTGGGCAGCTTCCAGGGGGGCAAAATAAGTCCTCTTGGCCACTGAAAGCCCTCATTTCTATCTTGGGGAGCTTCGAGGGGGGCAAAATAAGTCCTCTTGGCCACTGAAAGCCCTCGTTCCTTCCTTGGGCAGCTTCCAGGGGGGCAAAATTAGTCCTCTTGGCCACTGAAAGCCTTCATTCCTTTCTTGGGTAGCTTGCAGGGGGCAAAATAAGTCCTCTTGGCCACTGAAAGCACTCGTTCCTTCCATGGGCAGCTTCCAGGGGGGCAAAATTAGTCCTCTTGGCCACTAAAAGCCCTCGTTCCTTCCTTGGCCAGCTTCCAGGGGGGCAAAATAAGTCCTCTTCGCCACTGAAAGCCCTCGTTCCTTCCTTGGGAAGCTTCCAGGGGGCAAAATAACTCCTCTTCGACACTGAAAGCCTTCATTCCTTCCTTTGGCTGCTTCCAAGGGGGCAAAATAAGTCCTCTTGGCCACTAAAAACCCTCATTGCTTCCATGGGCAGCTTTCCAGGGTGCAAAAAAAGTCCTGTTGCCCACTGAAAGCCCGCGTTCCTATCTTAGGCAGTTTCCAGGGCGGAAAAAGAAGTCCTCTTCGCCACTGAAAGCCCTCGTTCCTTCCTTGGGCAGTTTCCAGCCGGGCAAAATAATTCCTCTTGGCCACTCAAAGCCATCCTCCCTTCCTCCGGCAGCTTCCAGGGGGGCAAAATAAGTCCTTTTGGCCGCTGAATGCACTCCTTCCTTCCTTGGGAAGTTTCCAGGGGGGCAAAACAAGTCCTCTTGACAATGAAAGGTTTCGCTCCTTCCTTGGGCAGCTTCCACTGGGGCAAAATAAGTCCTCTTCGCCACTGAAAGCCCTCGTTCCTTCAATGGGCAGCTTCCAGGGGGGCAAAATAAGTCCTTGTCACAACTTAAAGCCCTCGTTCCTTACTTGGGCAGATTCCACGGGGGGAAAATAAGTCCTCTTCCCAACTGAAAGCTCTCGTTCCTTCCTTGGGCAGCTTCCAGGGGGGCAAAATAAGTACTAGTGGCAACTGAAAGCCCTCGTTCCTTCCTTGGGCAGCTTCCAAGGGGGCAAAATATGTCCTCTTGGCGACTGAAAGCCCTCGTTCCTTCAATGGGCAGCTTCTAAGGGGGCAAAATTAGTCCTCTTGGCCACTGAAAGCCCTCATTCCTTCCTTGGGAACCTTCAAGTCAAGCAAAATAAGTCCTCTTTGTCACTGAAACCCCTCGTTCCTTACATAGTTAGGTTCTAGGGGTGGAAAATAAGTCCTCTTGGAGACTGAAAGCCCTCCTTCCTTCCTTGGGGAGTTTCCAGGGGGGCAAAATAAGTCCTCTTGGCCACTGAAAGCCCCCGTTCATTACTTCTGAAACTTCCAGGGGGGCAAAATAAGTCCTCTTGGCCACTGAAAGCCCTCGTTCCTTCCTTGGGCTGCTTCCAGGGGTGCAAAACAAGTCCTCTTGGCCACTATAAGCCCTCGTTCCATCCTTGGCCAGCTTCCAGGGGGGCAAAATAAGTCCTTGTGGCAACTGAAAGCCCACGTTCCTTCTTTCGGCCGCTTCCAGGGGGGCAAAATAACTGCTCTTGGCCACTGAAAGCCCTCATTCCTTCCTTGGGCAGATTTCAGGGGGGCAAAATAAGTCCTCTTGGCCACTGAACGCCCTCGTTCCTTCCTTGGGTAGCTTCCAGGGGGCAAAATAAGTCCTCTTGGCAAGTGAAAGCCCTCGTTCCTTCCATGGGCAGCTTCCAGGGGGGCAAAATTAGTCCTCTTGGCCACTGAAAGCCCTCATTCCTTCCTTGGGCCGCTTCTAGGGGGGCAAAATAATTCCTCTTGGCCACTCACAGCCCTCATTCCTTCCTTGTGCAGATTTCAGGGGGGCAAAAGAAGTCCTCTTGGCCACTGAAAGCCCTCCTTCGTTCTTTAGGCAGCTTCCACAGAGGCAAAATAAGTCCTCTTCGCCACTGAAAGCCCTTGTTCCTTCCATGGGCAGCTTCCAGGGGGGCAAAATTAGTCGTCTTGGCCACTGAAAGCCGACATTCCTTCCTTTGGAAAGTTCAAGGCAAGCAAAATAAGTCCTCTTTGTCACTGAAACCCCTCGTTCCTTACGTAGTCAGCTTCTAGGGGTGGAAAATCAGTCCTCTTGGCGACTGAAAGCCCTCCTTCCTTCCTTGGGGAGCTTCCAGGGGGGCAAAATAAGTCCGCTTGGCCACTGAAAGCCCTCCTTGCTTCCTTGGGCAGCTTCTAGGGGGGAAAAAAATTCCTCTTGGACACTGAAAGCCCTCCTTCCTTCCTTCGGCAGCTTGGAGGGGCAAAAGAAGTCCTCTTCTCCACTGAAAGCCCTCCTTCCTTCCTAAGGCAGCTTCCAGGGAGGCAAAATAAGTCCTTGTCACAACTTAAAGCCCTCGTTCCTTACTTGGGCAGCTTCCAGGGGGGCAAAATAAGTCCTCTTCCCAACTGAAAGCTCACGTTCCTTCCTTGGGCAGCTTCCAGGGGGTCAAAATAAGTCCTCTTGGCCAATGAAAGCCCTCATTTCTATCTTGGACAGCTTCCAGGGGGGCAAAATAAGTCCTCTTGGCCACTGAAAGAACTCGTTCCTTCCTTGGGCAGCTTCCACGGGGGCAAAATTAGTCCTCTTGGCCACTGAAAGCCCTCATTCCTTCCTTGGGAACCTTCAAGGCAAGCAAAATAAGTCCTCTTTATCATTGAAACCCCTCGTTCCTTACTTGGGCAGCTTCCCGGGGGGCAAAATAATTCCTCTTGGCCACTGAAAGCCCTCGTTCCTTCAATGGGCAGCTTCCAGGGGGGCAAAATGAGTCCTCTTGGCCACTGAAAGCCCTCATTCCTTCCTTGGGAACCTTCAAGTCAAGCAAAATAAGTCCTCTTTGTCACTGAAACCCCTCGTTCCTTACGTAGTCAGCTTCTAGGGGTGGAAAATAAGTCCTCTTGGCGACTGAAAGCCCTCCTTCCTTCCTTGGGGAGCTTCCAGGGGGGCAAAATATGTCGTCTTGGACACTGAAAGCACTCCTTCCTTCCTTCGGCAGCTTGGAGGGGCAAAAGAAGTCCTCTTCTCCACTGAAAGCCCTCCTTCCTTCCTAAGGCAGCTTCCAGGGGGGCAAAATAAGTCCTTGTCACAACTTAAAGCCCTCGTTCCTTACTTGGGCAGATTCCAGGGGGGCAAAATAAGTCCTCTTCCCAACTGAAAGCTCTCGTTCCTTCCTTGGGCAGCTTCCCGGGGGGGCAAAATAAGTCCTCTTGGCCACTGAAAGCCCTCATTTCTATCTTGGGCAGCTTCCAGGGGGGCAAAATAAGTCCTCTTGGCCACTGAAAGCCCTCGTTCCTTCCTTGGGCAGCTTCAAGGGGGGTAAAATAAGTCCTCTTCGCCACTGAAAGCCCTCGTTCCTTCCTTGGGCAGCTTCCAGGGGGGCAAAATTAGTCCTCTTGGCCACTGAAAGCCTTCATTCCTTTCTTGGGTAGCTTGCAGGGGGCAAAATAAGTCCTCTTGGCCACTGAAAGCGCTCGTTCCTTCCATGGGCAGCTTTCAGGGGGGCAAAATTAGTCCTCTTGGCCACTAAAAGCCCTCGTTCCTTCCTTGGTCAGCTTCCAGGGGGGCAAAATAAGTCCTTCTGGCAACTGAAAGTCCTCGTTCCTTCTTTCGGCCGCTTCCAGGGGGAAAAATAAGTCCTCTTGGCCACTCAAAGCCCTCATTCCTTCCTTGGGCAGATTTCAGGGGGGCAAAATAAGTCCTCTTGGCCACTGAAAGCCCTCGTTCCTTCCTTGGGAAGCTTCCAGGGGGCAAAATAAGTCCTCTTCGACACTGAAAGCCTTGATTCCTTCCTTTGGCTGCTTCCAAGGGGGCAAAATAAGTCCTCTTGGCCACTAAAAACCCTCATTGCTTCCATGGGCAGCTTCCCAGGGTGCAAAAAAAGTCCTGTTGCCCACTGAAAGCCTTCGTTCCTATCTTAGGCAGTTTCCAGGGCGGAAAAAGAAGTCCTCTTCGCCACTGAAAACCCTCGTTCCTTCCTTGGGCAGCTTCCAGCCGGGCAAAATAATTCCTCTTGGCCACTCAAAGCCATCCTCCCTTCCTCCGGCAGCTTCCAGGGGGGCAAAATAAGTCCTTTTGGCCGCTGAAAGCACTCCTTCCTTCCTTGGGAAGTTTCCAGGGGGGCAAAATAAGACCTCTTGGCCACTCAAAGACCTGATTGCTTCCTTGGGCAGCTTCCATGGGGGCAAAATAAGTCCTGTTGTCCAAAGATACCCCTCGTTCCTTACTTGGGCAGCTTCCAGGGGGGCAAAATAAGTCCTCTTGGCCACTGAAAGCCCTCGTTCCTTCCTTGGGGAGCTTTCAGGGAGGCAAAACGAGTCCTATTGGCAACTAAAAGCCATCGTTCCTTACTTCGGCAGCTTCCAGGGGGGGGAAATAAGTCCTTTTGGCCACTAAAAGCCCTCGTTCCTTCCTTGGGAAGCTTCCAGGATGGCAAAATAAGTCCTCTTGGACACTGAGAACCCTCCTTCCTTCCTTGGGAAGCTTCAAGGGGGGCAAAATAAGTCCTTTTGGCCACTGAAAGCCTTAGTTCCTTCCTTGGGCAGCTTGCAGGGGGGCAAAATAAGGCCTCTTGGTACCTGAAATCCCTCGTTCCTTTCTTGGGCAGCATCCAGGGGGCCAAAATCAGTCCTCTTGGCCAATGAAAGCCCTCCTTTCTTCCTTGGGCAGCTTCCAGGGGGAAAAATAAGTCCTTGTGGCAACTGAAAGCCCTGGTTGCTTCCTTGGGCAGCTTCCAGGGGGGCAAAATAAGTCCTCTTGGCCACTGAAAACCCTCATTACTTCCTTGGGAAGCTTCCACGGGGGCAAAATAAGTCCTCTTGGCGACTGAAAGCCCTCGTTCGTTCCTTGGGCAGCTCTCAGGGGGGCAAAATGAGTCCTCTTCGCCTCTGAAAGTCCTCATTCCTTCCTTAGGAAGCTTCCAGGGGGGCAACTTAAGTCCTCTTGGCCACTGAAAGCCCTCGTTTCTTCCTTCGCCAGCTTCCAGAGTGGGAAAATAAGTCCTCTTGGCCACTGAAAGCCCTCATTCATTCCTTGGGCAGCTTCCAGGAAGTTAAAATAGGTCCGTGTGGCAACTGAAAGCCCTAGTTCCTTCATTGGGCAGCTTCCAGGGGGGCAAAATAAGTCCTCTTCGCCACTGAAAACCCTCATTACTTCCTTGGGCAGCTTCCAGGGAGGCAAAATAAGTCCTCTTGAACACTGAAAGCCCTCCTTCCTTCCTTTAGCAGCTCCCAGGGAGGCAAAATGAGTCCTATTGGCCACTGAAAGTCCTCATTCCTTCCTTAGGAAGCTTCCAGGGGGGCAAAACAAGTCCGCTTGGCCACTGAAAGCCCTCCCTTCCTTAGGCAGCTTCCAGGGGGGCAAAATGAGTCCTATTGCCCACTGAAAGCCCTCATTCCTTCCTTCGGCAGCATCCAGGGGGGCAAAACAAGTCCTCTTTACCACTGAAAGCCCGCGTTCCTTCCTTCGGCAACTTCCAGGGGGGCAAAATAAGTCCTCTTGGCCACTGAAAGCCCTCATTCCTTCCGTGGGTAGCTTCCAGGGGCGCAAAATAAGTCCTTGTGGCAACTGAAAGCCCTCATTCCTTCCTTGGGCAGCTTCCAGTTGGGCAAAATAAGTATTCTGGGCCACTTGAAGCCCTCGTTCCTTCCTTGGGCAGTTTCCAGGGGGGCAAAATAAGTCCTCTTGACCACTGAAAGCCCTCGTTCATTCCTTGGTCAGCTTCCAGGGGCACAAAATAAGTCCTCCTGGCCACTAAAAGCCCTCGTTCCTTCTTTGGGCAGCATCCGGGGGCCAAAATGAGTCCACTTGTCCACTGAAGGCCCTTGTTCCTTCCTTGGGCAGCTGCCAAGGTGGCAAAATAAGTCCTCTTGGCCACTGAAAGCCCTCGTTACTTCCTTGGGAAGGTTCCAGGGGGGCAAAATAAGTCCTCTTTGCCACAGAAAGCCCTCGTTCCATCCTTAGGCAGCTTCCAGGGGGGCAAAATAAGTCCTCTTGGCCACTGAAAGCCCTTGTTCCTTCCTTGGGCAGCTTCCAGGCGGGCAAAATAAGTCCTCTTGGCAACTGAAAGCCTTCATTTCTTCCTTCGGTATCTTCCAGGGGGGCAAAATAAGTCCTCTTGGCCACTAAAAACCCTCATTGCTTCCTAGGACAGCTTCCAGGGGGGCAAAATAAGTCCTCTTGGCCAATGAAATTACTCGTCCCTTCCATGGGAAGCTTCGAGGGGGGCAAAATAACTCCTCTTCGCCAATGAGAGCCCTCGTTCCTTCCTTGGGCAGCTTCCAGGGGCGCAAAATAAGTCCTCTTGGCCACTGAAAGCCCTCGTTCCTTACTTGAGCAGCTTGTAGGGGTGCAAAATAAGTCCTCTTGGCTACTGAAAGCCCTCCTTCCGTCCTTTGGCAGCTACCAGGGGGGCAAAATAAATCCTTTTGGCCACTGAAAGCCCTCTTTCCTTCCTTAGGCAGCTTGCAGAGGGCTAAAATAAGTCCTCTTGGCCACTGAAAGGCCTCGTTCCTTCCTTGGGCAGCTTCCAGGCGGGCAAAATTAGTCCTCTTCGCCACGGAAAGCCTTCGTTCCTTCCTTGGGCAGCTTCCAGGGGGGCAAAATAAGTACTAGTGGCAACTGAAAGCCCTCGTTCCTTCCTTGGGCAGCTTCCAAGGGGGCAAAATATGTCCTCTTGGCCACTGAAAGCCCTCGTTCCTTCAATGGGCAGCTTCCAGGGGGGCAAAATAAGTCCTTGTCACAACTTAAAGCCCTCGTTCCTTACTTGGGCAGATTCCAGGGGGGCAAAATAAGTCCTCTTCCCAACTGAAAGCTCTCGTTCCTTCCTTGGGCAGCTTCCAGGGGGGCAAAATAAGTACTAGTGGCAACTGAAAGCCCTCGTTCCTTCCTTGGGCAGCTTCCAAGGGGGCAAAATATGTCCTCTTGGCCACTGAAAGCCCTCGTTCCTTCAATGGGCAGCTTCCAGGGGGGCAAAATAAGTCCTTGTCACAACTTAAAGCCCTCGTTCCTTACTTGGGTAGATTCCAGGGGGGCAAAATAAGTCCTCTTCCCAACTGAAAGCTCTCGTTCCTTCCTTGGGCAGCTTCCAGGGGGGCAAAATAAGTACTAGTGGCAACTGAAAGCCCTCGTTCCTTCCTTGGGCAGCTTCCAAGGGGGCAAAATATGTCCTCTTGGCCACTGAAAGCCCTCGTTCCTTCAATGGGCAGCTTCTAAGGGGGCAAAATTAGTCCTCTTGGCCACTGAAAGCCCTCATTCCTTCCTTGGGAACCTTCAAGTCAAGCAAAATAAGTCCTCTTTGTCACTGAAACCCCTCGTTCCTTACATAGTTAGGTTCTAGGGGTGGAAAATAAGTCCTCTTGGAGACTGAAAGCCCTCCTTCCTTCCTTGGGGAGTTTCCAGGGGGGCAAAATAAGTCCTCTTGGCCACTGAAAGCCCCCGTTCATTACTTCTGAAACTTCCAGGGGGGCAAAATAAGTCCTCTTGGCCACTGAAAGCCCTCGTTCCTTCCTTGGGCTGCTTCCAGGGGTGCAAAACAAGTCCTCTTGGCCACTATAAGCCCTCGTTCCATCCTTGGCCAGCTTCCAGGGGGGCAAAATAAGTCCTTGTGGCAACTGAAAGCCCACGTTCCTTCTTTCGGCCGCTTCCAGGGGGGCAAAATAAGTGCTCTTGGCCACTGAAAGCCCTCATTCCTTCCTTGGGCAGATTTCAGGGGGGCAAAATAAGTCCTCTTGGCCACTGAACGCCCTCGTTCCTTCCTTGGGTAGCTTCCAGGGGGCAAAATAAGTCCTCTTGGCAAGTGAAAGCCCTCGTTCCTTCCATGGGCAGCTTCCAGGGGGGCAAAATTAGTCCTCTTGGCCACTGAAAGCCCTCATTCCTTCCTTGGGCCGCTTCTAGGGGGGCAAAATAATTCCTCTTGGCCACTCACAGCCCTCATTCCTTCCTTGGGCAGATTTCAGGGGGGCAAAAGAAGTCCTCTTGGCCACTGAAAGCCCTCCTTCGTTCTTTAGGCAGCTTCCACAGAGGCAAAATAAGTCCTCTTCGCCACTGAAAGCCCTCGTTCCTTCCATGGGCAGCTTCCAGGGGGGCAAAATTAGTCGTCTTGGCCACTGAAAGCCGACATCCCTTCCTTTGGAAAGTTCAAGGCAAGCAAAATAAGTCCTCTTTGTCACTGAAACCCCTTGTTCCTTACGTAGTCAGCTTCTAGGGGTGGAAAATAAGTCCTCTTGGCGACTGAAAGCCCTCCTTCCTTCCTTGGGGAGCTTCCAGGGGGGCAAAATAAGTCCGCTTGGCCACTGAAAGCCCTCCTTGCTTCCTTGGGCAGCTTCTAGGGGGGAAAAAAATTCCTCTTGGACACTGAAAGCCCTCCTTCCTTCCTTCGGCAGCTTGGAGGGGCAAAAGAAGTCCTCTTCTCCACTGAAAGCCCTCCTTCCTTCCTAAGGCAGCTTCCAGGGAGGCAAAATAAGTCCTTGTCACAACTTAAAGCCCTCGTTCCTTACTTGGGCAGCTTCCAGGGGGGCAAAATAAGTCCTCTTCCCAACTGAAAGCTCACGTTCCTTCCTTGGGCAGCTTCCAGGGGGTCAAAATAAGTCCTCTTGGCCAATGAAAGCCCTCATTTCTATCTTGGACAGCTTCCAGGGGGGCAAAATAAGTCCTCTTGGCCACTGAAAGAACTCGTTCCTTCCTTGGGCAGCTTCCACGGGGGCAAAATTAGTCCTCTTGGCCACTGAAAGCCCTCATTCCTTCCTTGGGAACCTTCAAGGCAAGCAAAATAAGTCCTCTTTATCATTGAAACCCCTCGTTCCTTACTTGGGCAGCTTCCCGGGGGGCAAAATAATTCCTCTTGGCCACTGAAAGCCCTCGTTCCTTCAATGGGCAGCTTCCAGGGGGGCAAAATTAGTCCTCTTGGCCACTGAAAGCCCTCATTCCTTCCTTGGGAACCTTCAAGTCAAGCAAAATAAGTCCTCTTTGTCACTGAAACCCCTCGTTCCTTACGTAGTCAGCTTCTAGGGGTGGAAAATAAGTCCTCTTGGCGACTGAAAGCCCTCCTTCCTTCCTTGGGGAGCTTCCAGGGGGGCAAAATATGTCGTCTTGGACACTGAAAGCACTCCTTCCTTCCTTCGGCAGCTTGGAGGGGCAAAAGAAGTCCTCTTCTCCACTGAAAGCCCTCCTTCCTTCCTAAGGCAGCTTCCAGGGGGGCAAAATAAGTCCTTGTCACAACTTAAAGCCCTCGTTCCTTACTTGGGCAGATTCCAGGGGGGCAAAATAAGTCCTCTTCCCAACTGAAAGCTCTCGTTCCTTCCTTGGGCAGCTTCCCGGGGGGGCAAAATAAGTCCTCTTGGCCACTGAAAGCCCTCATTTCTATCTTGGGCAGCTTCCAGGGGGGCAAAATAAGTCCTCTTGGCCACTGAAAGCCCTCGTTCCTTCCTTGGGCAGCTTCCAGGGGGGCAAAATTAGTCCTCTTGGCCACTGAAAGCCTTCATTCCTTTCTTGGGTAGCTTGCAGGGGGCAAAATAAGTCTTCTTGGCCACTGAAAGCGCTCGTTCCTTCCATGGGCAGCTTCCAGGGGGGCAAAATTAGTCCTCTTGGCCACTAAAAGCCCTCGTTCCTTCCTTGGGCAGCTTCCAGGGAGGCAAAATAAGTGCTTCTGGCAACTGAAAGCCCTCCTTCCTTCCTAAGGCAGCTTCCAGGGGGGCAAAATAAGTCCTTGTCACAACTTAAAGCCCTCGTTCCTTACTTGGGCAGATTCCAGGGGGGCAAAATAAGTCCTCTTCCCAACTGAAAGCTCTCGTTCCTTCCTTGGGCAGCTTCCCGGGGGGGCAAAATAAGTCCTCTTGGCCACTGAAAGCCCTCATTCCTTCCTTGGGCAGATTTCAGGGGGGCAAAATAAGTCCTCTTGGCCACTGAAAGCCCTCGTTCCTCCCTTGGGAAGCTTCCACGGGGCAAAATAAGTCCTCTTCGACACTGAAAGCCTTGATTCCTTCCTTTGGCTGCTTCGAAGGGGGCAAAATAAGTCCTCTTGGCCACTAAAAACCCTCATTGCTTCCATGGGCAGCTTTCCAGGGTGCAAAAAAAGTCCTGTTGCCCACTGAAAGCCCGCGTTCCTATCTTAGGCAGTTTCCAGGGCGGAAAAAGAAGTCCTCTTCGCCACTGAAAGCCTAAGTTCCTTCCTTGGGCAGCTTCCAGCCGGGCAAAATAATTCCTCTTGGCCACTCAAAGCCATCCTCCCTTCCTCCCGCAGCTTCCAGGGGGGCAAAATAAGTCCTTTTGGCCGCTGAAAGCACTCCTTCCTTCCTTGGGAAGTTTCCAGGGGGGCAAAACAAGTTCTCTTTGCAATGAAAGGTTTCGTTCCTTCCTTGGGCAGCTTCCACTGGGGCAAAATAAGTCCTCTTCGACACTGAAAGCCCTCGTTCCTTCCTTGGGCAGCTTCAAGGGGGGCAAAATAAGTCCTCTTCGCCACTCAAAGCCCTCGTTCCTTCCTTGGGCAGCTTCTAGGGGGGCAAAATAATTCCTCTTGGCCACTCAAAGCCCTCATTCCTTCCTTGGGCAGATTTCAGGGGGGCAAAAGAAATCCTCTTGGCCACTGAAAGCCCTCCTTCGTTCATTAGGCAGCTTCCACAGGGGCAAAATAAGTCCTCTTCGCCACTGAAAGCCCTCGTTCCTTCCATGGGCAGCTTCCAGGGGGGCAAAATTAGTCGTCTTGGCCACTGAAAGCCGACATTCCTTCCTTTTGGAAAGTTCAAGGCAAGCAAAATAAGTCCTCTTTGTCACTGAAAGCCCTCGTTCCTTCCTTGGGAAGCTTGCAGGGGGCAAAATAAGTCCTATTCGACAATGAAAGCCTTGATTCCTTCCTTTGGCTGCTTCAAAGGGGACAAAATAAGTCCTCTTGGCCACTAAAAACCCTCATTGCTTCCATGGGCAGCTTCCCAGGGTGCAAAAAAAGTCCTGTTGCCCACTGAAAGCCTTCGTTCCTATCTTAGGCAGTTTCCAGGGCGGAAAAAGAAGTCCTCTTCGCCACTGAAAGCCCTCGTTCCTTCCTTGGGCAGCTTCTAGCTGGGCAAAATAATTCCTCTTGGCCACTCAAAGCCATCCTCCCTTCCTTCGGCACCTTCCGGGGGGCAAAAAAAGTCCTTTTGGCCGCTGAAAGCACTCCTTCCTTCCTTGGGAAGTTTCCAGGGGGGCAAAATAAGTCCTCTTGGCAATGAAAGGTTTCGTTCCTTCCTTGGGCAGCTTCCAGTGGGGCAAAATAAGTCCTCTTCGCCACTGAAAGCCCTCGTTCCTTCCTTGGGCAGCTTCCAGGGGGGCAAAATAAGTCCTCTTCGCCACTCAAAGCCCTCGTTCCTTCCTTGAGCAGCGTCAAGGGGGGCAAAATAAGTCCTCTTGGCCAATGAAAGCCCTCGTTCCTTCCTTGGGCAGCTTCCAGGGGGGCAAAATTAGTCCTCTTGGCCACTCAAAGCCCTCATTCCTTCCTTCGGAACATTAAAGGCAAGCAAAATAAGTCCTCTTTGTCAATGAAACCCCTCGTTCCGTCCTTGGGCAGCTTCCAGGGGGGCAAAATCAGTCCTCCTCGCCACTCAAAGCCGTCGTTCCTTCCTTGGGTACCTTCGAGGGGGGCAAAATAAGTCCTATTGGCCACTGAAAGCCCTCGTTCCGTCCTTCAGCAGCTTCCAGGGGGGCAAAATAAGTCCGCTTGGCAACGGAAAGCTCTCGTTCCTTCCTTCGGCAGATTCCAGGGGGGCAAAATAAGTCCACTCGGCCACTGAAAGCCATCGTTGCTTCCTTGGGCAGCTTCCAGGGGGGCAAAATAAGTCCTAGTGGTAATTGAAAGCCATCGTTGCTTCCTTTGGCAGCTTCCAGGGGGGAAAAATAAGTCCTCTTGGCCACTGAAAGCCCTCCTTCCTTCCTTGGGTAGTTTCGAGGGGGGCAAAATGAGTCCTCTTCGCCAGTAAAAGCCCTCCTTCCTTTCTTGGGCAGCTTCCAGGGGGGCAAAATAAGTTCTCTTCGGCACTGAAAGCCTTCGTTCCTTCCTTGGGGAGCTTCCAGGGGGGCAAAATGAGTTCTCTTTCCAACTGAAAGCCCTCGTTCCTTCCTTGGGCAGCTTTCAGAGAGGCAAAATGAGTCCTCTTGGCCGCTGAAAGCCCTCCTTCGTTCATTGGGCAGCTACAGGGGGGCAAAATAAGTCCTCTTGGCCACTGAAAGCCCTCGTTCCTTCCTTGGGCAGCTCCCAAGAAGGTAAAATAAAACCTTGCGGCAACTGAAAGCCCTCGTTGCTCCTTTGACAGCTGCGAGGGGGGCTAAATAAGTCCTCTTCGCCACTGAAAGCCCTTCTTCCTTCCTTGGGCAGCTTGCAAGAAGGTAA
Source organism: Cyclura pinguis (assembly GCA_030412105.1). Taxonomy (NCBI): domain Eukaryota; kingdom Metazoa; phylum Chordata; class Lepidosauria; order Squamata; family Iguanidae; genus Cyclura; species Cyclura pinguis. The sequence goes on from CM059600.1 coordinate 5,784,369, forward strand.
AAAAACTCCTTGCGGCAACTGAAAGCCCTCGTTCCTTCAATGGGCAGCTTCCAGGGGGGCAAAATAAGTCCTCTTGGCCACTGAAAGCCCTTCCTTGGGCAATTTCCAGGCGGGAAAATAAGAAATCTTGGCCAGTGAAAGCCCTCGTTCCTTCCTTGGGCAGCTTCCAGGGAGGCAAAATGAGTCCTGTAGGCCACTGAAAGCCCTCCTTGCTTCGTTTGGCACCTTCCAGGGGTGAAAAATAAGTCTTCTCGGCCGCTGAAAGCCCTCCTTCCTTCTTTGGGCAGCTTCCAGGGGGGCAAAATAAGTCCTCTTCGCCTCTGAAAGCCCTCGTTCCTTCCTTCGGAAGCGTCCAGGGGGGCAAAATAAGTCCTCTTGGCTACTCAAAGCCCTCTTTCATTCCTTTGGGAGCTTCCAGGGGCGCAAAATCAGTCCTCTTGTCCACTGAAAACCCTCGTTCCTTTTTTGGGCATGTTCCATGGGGGCAAAATAAGTCCTCTTGGCGACTGAAAGCCCTCGTTCCTTCCTTGGGCAACTTCCAGGGGGGCAAAATAAGTCCTCTTGGACTCTGAAAACCCTCATTGCTTCCTTGGGCAGCTTCCAGGGGGCAAAATAAGTCCTCTTGGCCACTCAAAGCACTCATTCCTTCCTCGGGCAGCTTCCAGGAGTGCAAAAGAAGTCCTGCAGGGAAATGAAAGCCTTCGTTCCATCCTTGGGTAGCTTCCAGGAGGGCAAAATAAGTCCTCTTGGCGACTGAAAGCACTCCTTCCTTCCTTGGGCAGCTTCCAGGGGGGCAAAATAAGTCCTCTTGGCCACTGAAAGCCGTCGTTCCTTCCTTGGGATGCTTCCAGGAGGGCAAAATGAGTCCTTGTGGCAACTGAAAGCCCTCGTTCCTTCAATGGGCAACTTCCAGAGGGGCAAAATAAGTCCTCTTGGCAAGTGAAAGCCCTCGTTCCTTCCTTCGGCAGCTGCCAGGGGGGCAAAATACGTCTTCTTAGCCACTGAAAACCCTCCTTGCTTCATTCGGCAGCTTACAGGGGTTCAAAATAAGTCCTCATGGCCACTGAAAGCCTTCATTCTTTCCTTGCCAGTTTCAAGGGGGGCAAAATAAGTCCGCTTAGCCACTAAAAACCCTCCTTGCTTCCTTGGGCAGCTTCCAGGGGTGCAAAATAAGTCCTCTTGGCCATTGAAAGCCCTCGTTCCTTCCTTGGGCAGTTTCCAGGGGGGCAAAATAAGTCCTCTTGGCCACTGAAAGCCCTCGTTCCTTCCTTGGGCAGCTTCCAGGGGGGCAAAATTAGTCCACTTGGCCACTGAAAGCACACCTTCCTTCCTTCGGAAGCTTCTAGGCGGGCAAAATAAGTCCTCTTGGCCGCTCAAAGCCCTCGTTACTTCCTTGGGCAGCTTCTAGGGGGGCAAAATAAGTCCTCTTGGCAACTGAAAACCCTCGTTCCTTCCTTGGGCAGCTTCGAGGGGGGCAAAATAAGTAATCGTGGCCACTGAAAGCCCTTGTTACTTCCTTGGGAAGCTGCTAGGAGGGAAAAATAAGTCCTCTTGGCCACTGAAAGCCCTCATTCCTTCCTTCGGCAGCTTACAGGTGGGCAAAATAAGACCTCTTGGCCACTCAAAGACCTGATTGCTTCCTTGGGCAGCTTCCATGGGGGCAAAATAACTCCTGTTGTCCAAAGAAACCCCTCGTTCATTACTTGGGCAGCTTCCAGTGGGGCAAAATAAGTCCTCTTGGCCACGCAAAGCCCTCGTTCCTTCCTTGGGAAGCTTTCAGGGAGGCAAAACGAGTCCTATTGGTAACTAAAAGCCCTCGTTCCTTACTTCGGCAGCTTCCAGGGGGGGAAAATAAGTCATCTTGGACACTGAAAGCCCTCGTTCCTTCCTTGGGAAGCTTCCAGGGGGTCAAAATAAGTCCTCTTTGCCAATGAAAGCCCTCGTTCCTTCCTTGGGCAGCTTCCAAGGGGGCAAAATAAGTCCTGTTTGCAATTGAAAAGCCTCGTTCCTTCGATGGGTAGCTACAAGGAGGGCAAAATAAGTCCTCTTGGCCACTGAAAGCCCTCGTTCCTTCCTTGTTAAGATTCCAGGGGGGCAAAATAAGTCCTTGTAGCAACTGAAAGCCCTCGTTCCTTCAATGGGCAACTTCCAGAGGGGCAAAATAAGTCCTCTTGGCCACTGAAAGCAGTCATTCCTTCCTTAGGCAGATTCCAGGGGGGAAAAATAAGTCCTCTTGGCCAGTGAAAGCCCTTGTTCCTTACTTCGGCAGCTTCCAGGGGGGCAAAATACGTCTTCTTGGCCACTGAAAACCCTCCTTGCTTCCTTCGGCAGCTTACAGGGGGCCAAAATAAGTCCTCTTGGCCACTGAAAGCCTTCATTCCTACCTTGCCAGTTTCGAGGGGCGCAAAATAAGTCCTCTTAGCCACTAAGAACCCTCCTTGCTTCCTTGGGCAGCTTCCAGGGGTGCAAAATAAGTCCTCTTGGCCACTGAAAGCTCTCATTCCTTCCTTGGGCAGCTTCCAGGGGGCCAAAATAAGTCCTCTTGGCCACTGAAAGCCCTCGTTCCTTCCTTTGGCAGCTTCCAGGGAGGCAAAATTAGTCCACTTGCCCACTGAAAGCACACCTTCTTTCCTTCGGAAGCTTCTAGGGGGGCAAAATAAGTCCTCTTGGCCACTAAAAACCCTCCTTACTTCTTTGGGCAGCTTCTAGGGGGGCAAAATAAGTCCTCTTGGCCACTCAAAGCCCTCGTTCTTTCCTTTTGCAGCTCCCGGGGGGGGGGGGCAAAATAAGTCCTCGTGGCAACTGAGAGCCCTCGTTCCTTCCCTGGGCAGCATCGATAGGGGCAAAATAAGTCCACTTGGCCACTGAAAGCCCTCGTTCCTTCCTTTGGCAGCTTCGAGGGGGGCAAAATAAGTAATCTTGGCCACTGAAAGCCCTTGTTACTTCCTTGGGAAGCTGCCAGGGGGGAAAAATAAGTCCTCTTGGCCACTGAAAGCCCTCCTTCCTTCCTTCGGCAGCTTACAGGGGGGCAAAATAAGACCTCTTGGCCACTCAAAGACCTGATTGCTTCCTTGGGCAGCTTCCATGGGGGCAAAATAAGTCCTGTTGTCCAAAGATACCCCTCGTTCCTTACTTGGGCAGCTTCCAGGGGGGCAAAATAAGTCCTCTTGGCCACTGAAAGCCCTCGTTCCTTCCTTGCGGAGCTTTCAGGGAGGCAAAACGAGTCCTATTGGTAACTTAAAGCCATCGTTCCTTACTTCGGCAGCTTCCGGGTGGGAAAATAAGTCCTTTTGGCCACTAAAAGCCCTCGTTCCTTCCTTGGGAAGCTTCCAGGATGGCAAAATAAGTCCCCTTGGACACTTAAAACCCTCCTTCCTTCCTTGGGAAGCTTCAAGGGGGGCAAAATAAGTCCTTTTGGCCACTGAAAGCCTTAGTTCCTTCCTTGGGCAGCTTGCAGGGGGGCAAAATAAGGCCTCTTGGTACCTGAAATCCCTCGTTCCTTTCTTGGGCAGCATCCAGGGGGCCAAAATCAGTCCTCTTGGCCACTGAAAGCCCTCCTTCCTTCCTTGGGCAGCTTCCAGGGGGAAAAATAAGTCCTTGTGGCAACTGAAAGCCCTGGTTGCTTCCTTGGGCAGCTTCCAGGGGGGCAAAATGAGTCCTCTTGGCCACTGAAAACCCTCATTACTTCCTTGGGAAGCTTCCACGGGGGCAAAATAAGTCCTCCTGGCGACTGAAAGCCCTCGTTCGTTCCTTGGGCAGCTCTCAGGGGGGCAAAATGAGTCCTCTTCACCTCTGAAAGTCCTCGTTCCTTCCTTAGGAAGCTTCCAGGGGGGCAACTTAAGTCCTCTTGGCCACTGAAAGCCCTCGTTTCTTCCTTCGCCAGCTTCCAGAGTGGGAAAATAAGTCCTCTTGGCCACTGAAAGCCCTCATTCATTCCTTGGGTAGCTTCCAGGAAGTTAAAATAGGTCCGTGTGGCAACTGAAAGCCCTAGTTCCTTCATTGGGTAGCTTCCAAGGGGGCAAAATAAGTCCTCTTCGCCACTGAAAGCCCTCGTTCCTTCCATGGGCAGCTTCCAGGGGGGCAAAATTAGTCGTCTTGGCCACTGAAAGCCGACATTCCTTCCTTTGGAAAGTTCAAGGCAAGCAAAATAAGTCCTCTTTGTCACTGAAACCCCTCGTTCCTTACGTAGTCAGCTTCTAGGGGTGGAAAATAAGTCTTCTTGGCGACTGAAAGCCCTCCTTCCTTCCTTGGGGAGCTTCCAGGGGGGCAAAATAAGTCCGCTTGGCCACTGAAAGCCCTCCTTGCTTCCTTGGGCAGCTTCTAGGGGGGAAAAAAATTCCTCTTGGACACTGAAAGCCCTCCTTCCTTTCTTCGGCACCTTGGAGGGGCAAAAGAAGTCCTCTTCTCCACTGAAAGCCCTCCTTCCTTCCTAAGGCAGCTTCCAGGGAGGCAAAATAAGTCCTTGTCACAATTTAAAGCCCTCGTTCCTTACTTGGGCAGCTTCCAGGGGGGCAAAATAAGTCCTCTTCGCAACTGAAAGCTCACGTTCCTTCCTTGGGCAGCTTCCAGGGGGTCAAAATAGGTCCTCTTGGCCAATGAAAGCCCTCATTTCTATCTTGGGCAGCTTCCAGGGGGGCAAAATAAGTCCTCTTGACCACTGAAAGAACTCGTTCCTTCCTTGGGCAGCTTCCACGGGGGCAAAATTAGTCCTCTTGGCCACTGAAAGCCCTCATTCCTTCCTTGGGAACCTTCAAGGCAAGCAAAATAAGTCCTCTTTATCATTGAAACCCCTCGTTCCTTACTTGGGCAGCTTCCAGGGGGGCAAAATAATTCCTCTTGGCCACTGAAAGCCCTCGTTCCTTCAATGGGCAGCTTCCAGGGGGGCAAAATTAGTCCTCTTGGCCACTGAAAGCCCTCATTCCTTCCTTGGGAACCTTCAAGTCAAGCAAAATAAGTCCTCTTTGTCACTGAAACCTCTCGTTCCTTATGTAGTCAGCTTCTAGGGGTGGAAAATAAGTCCTCTTGGTGACTGAAAGCCCTCCTTCCTTCCTTGGGGAGCTTCCAGGGGGGCAAAATATGTCGTCTTGGACACTGAAAGCACTCCTTCCTTCCTTCGGCAGCTTGGAGGGGCAAAAGAAGTCCTCTTCTCCACTGGAAGCCCTCCTTCCTTCCTAAGGCAGCTTCCAGGAGGGCAAAAAAAGTCCTTGTCATAACTTAAAGCCCTCGTTCCTTACTTGGGCAGATTCCAGGGGGGCAAAATAAGTCCTCTTCCCAACTGAAAGCTCTCGTTCCTTCCTTGGGCAGCTTCCAGGGGGGCTAAATAAGTCCTCTTGGTCACTGAAAGCCCTCATTTCTATCTTGGGCAGCTTCCAGGGGGGCAAAATAAGTCCTCTTGGCCACTGAAAGCCCTCGTTCCTTCCTTGGGCAGCTTCCAGGGGGGCAAAATTAGTCCTCTTGGCCACTGAAAGCCGTCATTCCTTTCTTGGGTAGCTTGCAGGGGGCAAAATAAGTCCTCTTGGCCACTGAAAGCGCTCGTTCCTTCCATGGGCAGCTTCCAGGGGGGCAAAATTAGTCCTCTTGGACACTAAAAGCCCTCGTTCCTTCCTTGGCCAGCTTCCAGGGGGGCAAAATAAGTCCTTCTGGCAACTGAAAGTCCTCGTTCCTTCTTTCGGCCGCTTCCAGGGGGCAAAATAAGTCCTCTTGGCCACTCAAAGCCCTCATTCCTTCCTTGGGCAGATTTCAGGGGGGCAAAATAAGTCCTCTTGGCCACTGAAAGCCCTCGTTCCTTCCTTGGGAAGCTTGCAGGGGGCAAAATAAGTCCTCTTCGACACTGAAAGCCTTGATTCCTTCCTTTGGCTGCTTCCAAGGGGGCAAAATAAGTCCTCTTGGCCACTAAAAACCCTCATTGCTTCCATGGGCAGCTTTCCAGGGTGCAAAAAAAGTCCTGTTGCCCACTGAAAGCCCGCGTTCCTATCTTAGGCAGTTTCCAGGGCGGAAAAAGAAGTCCTCTTCGCCACTGAAAGCCCTCGTTCATTCCTTGGGCAGCTTCCAGCCGGCCAAAATAATTCCTCTTGGCCACTCAAAGCCATCCTCCCTTCCTCCGGCAGCTTCCAGGGGGGCAAAATAAGTCCTTTTGGCCGCTGAAAGCACTCCTTCCTTCCTTGGGAAGTTTCCAGGGGGGCAAAACAAGTCCTCTTGGCAATGAAAGGTTTCGTTCCTTCCTTGGGCAGCTTCCAGTGGGGCAAAATAAGTCCTCCTCGCCACTGAATGCCCTCGTTCCTTCCTTGGGCAGCTTTAAGGGGGGCAAAATAAGTCCTCTTCGCCACTCAAAGCCCTCGTTCCTTCCTTGGGCACCGTCAAGGGGGGCAAAATAAGTCCTCTTGGCCACTGAAAGCCCTCGTTCCTTCCTTGGGCAGCTTCCAGGGGGTCAAAATAAGTCCTCTTTGCCACTGAAAGCCCTCGTTCCTTCCTTGGGCAGCTTCCAGGGGGGCAAAATAAGTCCTGTTTGCCATTGAAAAGCCTCGTTCCTTCGATGGGTAGCTACAAGGAGGGCAAATTAAGTCCTCTTGGCCACTGAAAGCCCTCGTTCCTTCAATGGGCAACTTCCAGAGGGGCAAAATAAGTCCTCTTGGCCACTGAAAGCAGTCATTCCTTCCTTAGGCAGATTCCAGGGGGGAAAAATAAGTCCTCTTGGCCAGTGAAAGCCCTCGTTCCTTCCTTCGGCAGCTTCCAGGGGGGCAAAATACGTTTTCTTGGCCACTGAAAACACTCCTTGCTTCCTTCGGCAGCTTACAGGGGGACAAAATAAGTCCTCTTGGCCACTGAAAGCCTTCATTCCTTCCTTGCCAGTTTCGAGGGGCGCAAAATAAGTCCTCTTAGCCACTAAGAACCCTCCTTGCTTCCTTGGGCAGCTTCCAGGGGTGCAAAATAAGTCCTCTTGGCCACTGAAAGCTCTCGTTCCTTCCTTGGGCAGCTTCCAGGGGGCCAAAATAAGTCCTCTTGGCCAATGAAAGCCCTCGTTCCTTCCTTTGGCAGCTTCCAGGGGGGCAAAAATAGTCCACTTGCCCACTGAAAGCACACCTTCTTTCCTTCGGAAGCTTCTAGGCGGGCAAAATAAGTCCTCTTGGCCACTGAAAGCCCTCCTTCCTTCCTTCGGCAGCTTACAGGGGGGCAAAATAAGACCTCTTGGCCACTCAAAGACCTGATTGCTTCCTTGGGCAGCTTCCATGGGGGCAAAATAAGTCCTGTTGTCCAAACATACGCCTCGTTCCTTACTTGGGCAGCTTCCAGGGGGGCAAAATAAGTCCTCTGGGCAACTGAAAGCCCTCGTTCCTTCCTTGGGGAGCTTTCAGGAAGGCAAAACGAGTCCTATAGGCAACTAAAAGCCATCGTTCCTTACTTCGGCAGCTTCCAGGGGGGGGAAAAAAGTCCTTTTGGCCACTAAAAGCCCTCGTTCCTTCCTTGGGAAGCTTCCAGGATGGCAATATAAGTCCTCTTGGACACTGAGAGCCCTCCTTCCTTCCTTGGGAAGCTTCAAGGGGGGCAAAATAAGTCCTTTTCGCCACTGAAAGCCTTAGTTCCTTCCTTGGGCAGCTTGCAGGGGGGCAAAATAAGGCCTCTTGGTACCTGAAATCCCTCGTTCCTTTCTTGGGCAGCATCCAGGGGGCCAAAATCAGTCCTCTTGGCCACTGAAAGCCCTCCTTCCTTCCTTGGGCAGCTTCCAGGGGGAAAAATAAGTCCTTGTGGCAACTGAAAGCCCTGGTTGCTTCCTTGGGCAGCTTCCAGGGGGGCAAAATAAGTCCTCTTGGCCACTGAAAACCCTCATTACTTCCTTGGGAAGCTTCCACGGGGGCAAAATAAGTCCCCTTGGAGACTGAAAGCCCTCGTTCGTTCCTTGGGCAGCTCTCAGGGGGGCAAAATGAGTCCTCTTCGCCTCTGAAAGTCCTCGTTCCTTCCTTAGGAAGCTTCCAGGGGGGCAACTTAAGTCCTCTTGGCCACTGAAAGCCCTCGTTTCTTCCTTCGCCAGCTTCCAGAGTGGGAAAATAAGTCCTCTTGGCCACTGAAAGCCCTCATTCATTCCTTGGGCAGCTTCCAGGAAGTTAAAATAGATCCGTGTGGCAACTGAAAGCCCTAGTTCCTTCATTGGGCAGCTTCCAGGGGGGCAAAATAAGTCCTCTTCGCCACTGAAAACCCTCATTACTTCCTTGGGCAGCTTCCAGGGAGGCAAAATAAGTCCTCTTGAACACTGAAAGCCCTCCTTCCCTCCTTTAGCAGCTCCCAGGGAGGCAAAATGAGTCCTATTGGCCACTGAAAGTCCTCATTCCTTCCTTAGGAAGCTTCCAGGGGGGCAAAACAAGTCCGCTTGGCCACTGAAAGCCCTCCCTTCCTTGGGCAGCTTCCAGGGGGGCAAAATGAGTCCTATTGCCCACTGAAAGCCCTCATTCCTTCCTTCGGCAGCATCCAGGGGGGCAAAACAAGTCCTCTTTACCACTGAAAGCCCGCGTTCCTTCCTTCGGCAACTTCCAGGGGGGCAAAATAAGTCCTCTTGGCCACTGAAAGCCCTCATTCCTTCCGTGGGTAGCTTCCAGGGGCGCAAAATAAGTCCTTGCGGCAACTGAAAGCCCTCATTCCTTCCTTGGGCAGCTTCCAGTTGGGCAAAATAAGTATTCTGGGCCACTTGAAGCCCTCGTTCCTTCCTTGGGCAGTTTCCAGGGGGGCAAAATAAGTCCTCTTGACCACTGAAAGCCCTCGTTCATTCCTTGGTCAGCTTCCAGGGGCACAAAATAAGTCCTCCTGGCCACTAGAAGCCCTTGTTCCTTCTTTGGGCAGCATCCGGGGGCCAAAATGAGTCCACTTGTCCACTGAAGGCCCTTGTTCCTTCCTTGGGCAGCTGCCAAGGTGGCAAAATAAGTCCTCTTGGCCGCTGAAAGCCCTCGTTACTTCCTTGGGAAGGTTCCAGGGGGGCAAAATAAGTCCTCTTTGACACTGAAAGCCCTCGTTCCTTCCTTCGGCAGCTTCCAGGGGGCAAAATAAGTCTTCTTTGCCACAGAAAGCCCTCGTTCCATCCTTAGGCAGCTTCCAGGGGGGCAAAATAAGTCCACTTGGCCACTGAAAGCCCTTGTTCCTTCCTTCGGCAGCTTCCAGGTGGGCAAAATAAGTCCTCTTGGCAAGTGAAAGCCTTCATTTCTTCCTTCGGTATCTTCCAGGGGGGCAAAATAAGTCCTCTTGGCCACTAAAAACCCTCATTTCTTCCTAGGACAGCATCCAGGGGGGCAAAATAAGTCCTATTGGCCAATGAAATTACTCGACCCTGCCATGGGAAGCTTCGAGGGGGGCAAAATAACTCCTCTTCGCCACTGAGAGCCCTCGTTCCTTCCTTGGGCAGCTTCCAGGGGCGCAAAATAAGTCCTCTTGGCCACTGAAAGCCCTCGTTCCTTACTTGAGCAGCGTGTAGGGGTGCAAAATAAGTCCTCTTGGCTACTGAAAGCCCTCCTTCCGTCCTTTGGCAGCTACCAGGGGGGCAAAATAAATCCTTTTGGCCACTGAAAGCCCTCTTTCCCTCCTTAGGCAGCTTGCAGAGGGCTAAAATAAGTCCTCTTGGCCACTGAAAGGCCTCGTTCCTTCCTTGGGCAGCTTCCAGGGGGGCAAAATTAGTCCTCTTCGCCACGGAAAGCCTTCGTTCCTTCCTTGGGCAGCTTCCGGGGGGCAAAATAAGTACTAGTGGCAACTGAAAGCCCTCGTTCCTTCCTTGGGCAGCTTCCAAGGGGGCAAAATATGTCCCTTGGCCACTGAAAGACCTCGTTCCTTCAATGGGCAGCTTCCAGGGGGGCAAATTTAGTCCTCTTGGCCACTGAAAGCCCTCATTCCTTCCTTGGGAACCTTCAAGTCAAGCAAAATAAGTCCTCTTTGTCACTGAAACCCCTCGTTCCTTACGTAGTTAGGTTCTAGGGGTGGAAAATAAGTCCTCTTGGAGACTGAAAGCCCTCCTTCCTTCCTTGGGGAGCTTCCAGGGGGGCAAAATAAGTCCTCTTGGCCACTGAAAGCCCTCGTTCCTCACTTCTGAAGCTTCCAGGGGGGCAAAATAAGTCCTCTTTGCCACTGAAAGCCCTCGTTCCTTCCTTGGGCTGCTTCCAGGGGGGCAAAACAAGTCCTCTTGGCCACGAAAAGCCCTCGTTCCATCCTTGGCCAGCTTCCAGGGGGGCAAAATAAGTCCTTGTGGCAACTGAAAGCCCACGTTCCTTCTTTCGGCCGCTTCCAGGGGGGCAAAATAAGTGCTCTTGGCCACTGAAAGCCCTCATTCCTTCCTTCGGCAGATTTCAGGGGGGCAAAATAAGTCCTCTTGGCCACTGAACGCCCTCGTTCCTTCCTTGGGTAGCTTCCAGGGGCCAAAATAAGTCCTCTTGGCAAGTGAAAGCCCTCGTTCCTTCCATGGGCAGCTTCCAGGGGGGCAAAATTAGTCCTCTTGGCCACTGAAAGCCCTCATTCCTTCCTTGGGCAGCTTCTAGGGGGGCAAAATAATTCCTCTTGGCCACTCACAGCCCTCATTCCTTCCTTGGGCAGATTTCAGGGGGGCAAAAGAAGTACTCTTGGCCACTGAAAGCCCTCCTTCGTTCGTTAGGCAGCTACCACAGGGGCAAAATAAGTCCTCTTCGCCACTGAAAGCCCTCGTTCCTTCCATGGGCAGCTTCCAGGGGGGCAAAATTAGTCGTCTTGACCACTGAAAGCCGACATCCCTTCCTTTGGAAAGTTCAAGGCAAGCAAAATAAGTCCTCTTTGTCACTGAAACCCCTCGTTCCTTACGTAGTCAGCTTCTAGGGGTGGAAAATAAGTCCTCTTGGCGACTGAAAGCCCTCCTTCCTTCCTTCGGGAGCTTCCAGGGGGGCAAAATAAGTCCGCCTGGCCACTGAAAGCCCTCCTTGCTTCCTTGGGCAGCTTCTAGGGGGGAAAAAAATTCCTCTTGGACACTGAAAGCCCTCCTTCCTTCCTTCGGCAGCTTGGAGGGGCAAAAGAAGTCCTCACCTCCACTGAAAGCCCTCCTTCCTTCCTAAGGCAGCTTCCAGGGAGGCAAAATAAGTCCTTGTCACAACTTAAAGCCCTCGTTCCTTACTTGGGTAGCTTCCAGGGGGGCAAAATAAGTCCTCTTCGCAACTGAAAGCTCACGTTCCTTCCTTGGGCAGCTTCCAGGGGGTCAAAATAAGTCCTCTTGGCCAATGAAAGCCCTCATTTCCATCTTGGGCAGCTTCCAGGGGGGCAAAATAAGTCCTCTTGGCCACTGAAAGAACTCGTTCCTTCCTTGGGCAGCTTCCACGGGGGCAAAATTAGTCCTCTTGGCCACTGAAAACCCTCATTCCTTCCTTGGGAACCTTCAAGGCAAGCAAAATAAGTCCTCTTTATCATTGAAACCCCTCGTTCCTTACTTGGGCAGCTTCCCGGGGGGCAAAATAATTCCTCTTGGCCACTGAAAGCCCTCGTTCCTTCAATGGGCAGCTTCCAGGGGGGCAAAATTAATCCTCTGGCCACTGAAAGCCCTCATTCCTTCCTTGGGAACCTTCAAGTCAAGCAAAATAAGTCCTCTTTGTCACTGAAATCCCTCGTTCCTTACGTAGTCAGGTTCAAGGGGTGGAAAATAAGTCCCCTTGGCGAGTGAAAGCCCTCCTTCCTTCCTTGCGGAGCTTCCAGGGGGGCAAAATAAGTCCTCTTGGCCACTCAAAGCCCTCATTCCTTCCTTGGGCAGATTTCTGGGGGGCAAAATAAGTCCTCTTGGCCACTGAACGGCCTCGTTCCTTCCATGGGTAGCTTCCAGGGGGGCAAAATAAGTCCTCTTGGCAAGTGAAAGCCCTCGTTCCTTCCATGGGCAGCTTCCAGGGGGGCAAAATTAGTCCTCTTGGCCACTGAAAGCCCTCATTCCTTCCTTGCGCAGCTTCTAGGGGGGCAAAATAATTCCTCTTGGTCACTCACAGCCCTCATTCCTTCCTTGGGCAGATTTCAGGGGGGCAAAAGAAGTCCTCTTGGCCACTGAAAGCCCTCCTTCGTTCTTTAGGCAGCTTCCACAGGGGCAAAATAAGTCCTCTTCGCCACTGAAAGCCCTCGTTCCCTCCATGGGCAGCTTCCAGGGGGGCAAAATATGTCGTCTTGGACACTGAAAGCACTCCTTCCTTCCTTCGGCAGCTTGGAGGGGCAAAAGAAATCCGCTTATCCACTGAAAGCCCTCCTTCCTTCCTAAGGCAGCTTCCAGGGGGGCAAAATACGTCCTTGTCACAACTTAAAGCCCTCGTTCCTTACTTGGGCAGATTCCAGGGGGGCAAAATAAGTCCTCTTCCCAACTGAAAGCTCTCGTTCCTTCCTTGGGCAGCTTCCAGGGGGGCAAAATAAGTCCTCTTGGCCACTCAAAGCCCTCATTTCTATCTTGGGCAGCTTCCAGGGGGGCAAAATAAGTCCTCTTGGCCACTGAAAGCCCTCGTTCCTTCCTTGGGCAGCTTCCAGGGGGAAAAAATTAGTCCTCTTGGCCACTGAAAGCCTTCATTCCTTTCTTGGGTAGCTTGCAGGGGGCAAAATAAGTCCTCTTGGCCACTGAAAGCGCTCGTTCCTTCCATGGGCAGCTTCCAGGGGGGCAAAATTAGTCCTCTTGGCCACTAAAAGCCCTCGTTCCTTCCTTGGCCAGCTTCCAGGGGGGCAAAATAAGTCCTTGTGGCAACTGAAAGTCCTCGTTCCTTCTTTCGGCCGCTTCCAGGGGGCAAAATAAGTCCTCTTGGCCACTCAAAGCCCTCATTCCTTCCTTGGGTAGATTTCAGGGGGGCAAAATAAGTCCTCTTGGCCACTGAAAGCCCTCGTTCCTTCCTTGGGAAGCTTCCAGGGGGCAAAATAAGTCCCCTTCGACACTGAAAGCCTTGATTCCTTCCTTTGGCTGCTTCGAAGGGGGCAAAATAAGTCCTCTTGGCCACTAAAAACCCTCATTGCTTCCATGGGCAGCTTTCCAGGGTGCAAAAAAAGTCCTGTTGCCCACTGAAAGCCCGCGTTCCTATCTTAGGCAGTTTCCAGGGCGGAAAAAGAAGTCCTCTTCGCCACTGAAAGCCCTCGTTCCTTCCTTGGGCAGCTTCCAGCCGGCCAAAATAATTCCTCTTGGCCACTCAAAGCCATCCTCCCTTCCTCCGGCAGCTTCCAGGGGGGCAAAATAAGTCCTTTTGGCCGCTGAAAGCACTCCTTCCTTCCTTGGGAAGTTTCCAGGGGGGCAAAACAAGTCCTCTTGGCAATGAAAGGTTTCGTTCCTTCCTTGGGCAGCTTCCACTGGGGCAAAATAAGTCCTCTTCGCCACTGAAAGCTCTCGTTCCTTCCTTGGGCAGCTTCAAGGGGGGTAAAATAAGTCCTCTTCCCCACTCAAAGCCCTCGTTCCTTCCTTGGGCAGCTTCTAGGGGGGCAAAATAATTCCTCTTGGCCACTCAAAGCCCTCATATCTTCGTGGGCAGATTTCAGGGGGGCAAAAGAAGTCCTCTTGGCCACTGAAAGCCCTCCTTCGTTCATTAGGCAGCTTCCACAGGGGCAAAATAAGTCCTCTTCGCCACTGAAAGCCCTCGTTCCTTCCATGGGCAGCTTCCAGGGGGGCAAAATTAGTCGTCTTGGCCACTGAAAGACGACATCCCTTCCTTTGGAAAGTTCAAGGCAAGCAAAATAAGTCCTCTTTGTCACTGAAACCCCTCGTTGCTTACGTAGTCAGCTTCTAGGGGTGGAAAATAAGTCCTCTTGGCGACTGAGAGCCCTCCTTCCTTCCTTGGGGAGCTTCCAGGGGGGCAAAATAAGTCCGCTTGGCCACTGAAAGCCCTCCTTGCTTCCTTGGGAAGCTTCTAGGGGGGGGGAAAAATTCCTCTTGGACACTGAAAGCCCTCCTTCCTTCCTTCGGCAGCTTGGAGGGGCAAAAGAAGTCCTCTTCTCCACTGAAAGCCCTCCTTCCTTCCTAAGACAGCTTCCAGGGAGGCAAAATAAGTCCTTGTCACAACTTAAGGTCCTCGTTCCTTACTTGGGCAGCTTCCAGGGGGGCAAAATAAGTCCTCTTCGCAACTGAAAGCTCACGTTCCTTCCTTGGGCAGCTTCCAGGGGGTCAAAATAAGTCCTCTTGGCCAATGAAAGCCCTCATTTCTATCTTGGACAGCTTCCAGGGGGGCAAAATAAGTCCTCTTGGCCACTGAAAGCCCTCATTCCTTCCTTGGGAACCTTCAAGGCAAGCAAAATAAGTCCTCTTTATCATTGAAACCCCTCGTTCCTTACTTGGGCAGCTTCCCGGGGGGCAAAATAATTCCTCTTGGCCACTGAAAGACCTCGTTCCTTCAATGGGCAGCTTCCAGGGGGGCAAAATTAGTCCTCTTGGCCACTGAAAGCCCTCATTACTTCTTTGGGAACCTTCAAGTCAAGCAAAATAAGTCCTCTTTGTCACTGAAACCCCTCGTTCCTTACGTAGTCAGCTTCTAGGGGTGGAAAATAAGTCCTCTTGGCGACTGAAAGCCCTCCTTCCTTCCTTGGGGAGCTTCGAGGGGGGCAAAATATGTCGTCTTGGACACTGAAAGCCCTCCTTCCTTCCCAAGGCAGCTTCCAGGGGGGCAAAATAAGTCCTTGTCACAACTTAAAGCCCTCGTTCCTTACTTGGGCAGATTCCAGGGGGGCAAAATAAGTCCTCTTCCCAACTGAAAGCTCTCGTTCCTTCCTTGGGCAGCTTCCAGGGGGGCAAAATAAGTCCTCTTGGCCACTGAAAGCCCTCGTTCCTTCCTTGGGCAGCTTCCAGGGGGGCAAAATTAGTCCTCTTGGCCACTGAAAGCCTTCATTCCTTTCTTGGGTAGCTTGCAGGGGGCAAAATAAGTCCTCTTGGCCACTGAAAGCGCTCGTTCCTTCCATGGGCAGCTTCCAGGGGGGCAAAATTAGTCCTCTTGGCCACTGAAAGCCCTCGTTCCTTCCTTGGGCAGCTTCCAGGGGGGCAAAATTAGTCCTCTTGGCCACTGAAAGCCTTCATTCCTTTCTTGGGTAGCTTGCAGGGGGCAAAATAAGTCCTCTTGGCCACTGAAAGCGCTCGTTCCTTCCATGGGCAGCTTCCAGGGGGGCAAAATTAGTCCTCTTGGTCAGTAAAAGCCCTCGTTCCTTCCTTGGCCAGCTTCCAGGGGGGCAAAATAAGTCCTTCTGGCAACTGAAAGTCCTCCTTCCTTTCTTGGGCAGCATCCAGGGGGCCAAAATCAGTCCTCTTGGCCAATGAAAGCCCTCCTTTCTTCCTTGGGCAGCTTCCAGGGGGAAAAATAAGTCCTTGTGGCAACTGAAAGCCCTGGTTGCTTCCTTGGGCAGCTTCCAGGGGGGCAAAATAAGTCCTCTTGGCCACTGAAAACCCTCATTACTTCCTTGGGAAGCTTCCACGGGGGCAAAATAAGTCCTCTTGGCGACTGAAAGCCCTCGTTCGTTCCTTGGGCAGCTTCCAGGGGGTCAAAATAAGTCCTCTTGGCCAATGAAAGCCCTCATTTCTATCTTGGACAGCTTCCAGGGGGGCAAAATAAGTCCTCTTGGCCACTGAAAGAACTCGTTCCTTCCTTGGGCAGCTTCCACGGGGGCAAAATTAGTCCTCTTGGCCACTGAAAGCCCTCATTCCTTCCTTGGGAACCTTCAGGGCAAGCAAAATGAGTCCTCTTTATCATTGAAACCCCTCGTTCCTTACTTGGGCAGCTTGCCGGGGGGCAAAATAATTCCTCTTGGCCACTGAAAGCCCTCGTTCCTTCAATGGGCAGCTTCCAGGGGGGCAAAATTAGTCCTCTTGGCCACTGAAAGCCCTCATTCCTTCCTTGGGAACCTTCAAGTCAAGCAAAATAAGTCCTCTTTGTCACTGAAACCCCTCGTTCCTTACGTAGTCAGCTTCTAGGGGTGGAAAATAAGTCCTCTTGGCGACTGAAAGCCCTGCTTCCTTCCTTGGGGAGCTTCCAGGGGGGCAAAATATGTCGTCTTGGACACTGAAAGCACTCCTTCCTTCCTTCGGCAGCTTGGAGCGCAAAAGAAGTCCTCTTCTCCACTGAAAGCCCTCCTTCCTTCCTAAGGCAGCTTCCAGGGGGGCAAAAGAAGTCCTTGTCACAACTTAAAGCCCTCGTTCCTTACTTGGGCAGATTCCAGGGGGGCAAAATAAGTCCTCTTCGCAACTGAAAGCTCTCGTTCCTTCCTTGGGCAGCTTCCAGCGGGGCAAAATAAGTCCTCTTGGCCACTGAAAGCCCTCATTTCTATCTTGGGGAGCTTCCAGGGGGGCAAAATAAGTCCTCTTGGCCACTGAAAGCCCTCGTTCCTTCCTTGGGCAGCTTCCAGGGGGGCAAAATTAGTCCTCTTGGCCACTGAAAGCCTTCATTCCTTTCTTGGGTAGCTTGCAGGGGGCAAAATAAGTCCTCTTGGCCACTGAAAGCGCTCGTTCCTTCCATGGGCAGCTTCCAGGGGGGCAAAATTAGTCCTCTTGGCCACTAAAAGCCCTCGTTCCTTCCTTGGCCAGCTTCCAGGGGGGCAAAATAAGTCCTTCTGGCAACTGAAAGTCCTCGTTCCTTCTTTCGGCCGCTTCCAGGGGGCAAAATAAGTCCTCTTGGCCACTCAAAGCCCTCATTCCTTCCTTGGGCAGATTTCAGGGGGGCAAAATAAGTCCTCTTGGCCACTGAAAGCCCTCGTTCCTTCCTTGGGAAGCTTCCAGGGGGCAAAATAAGTCCTCTTCGACACTGAAAGCCTTGATTCCTTCCTTTGGCTGCTTCCAAGGGGGCAAAATAAGTCCTCTTGGCCACTAAAAACCCTCATTGCTTCCATGGGCAGCTTCCCAGGGTGCAAAAAATGTCCTGTTGCCCACTGAAAGCCTTCGTTCCTATCTTAGGCAGTTTCCAGGGCGGAAAAAGAAGTCCTCTTCGCCACTGAAAGCCCTCGTTCCGTCCTTGGGCAGCTTCCAGCCGGCCAAAATAATTCCTCTTGGCCACTCAAAGCCATCCTCCCTTCCTCCGGCAGCTTCCAGGGGGGCAAAATAAGTCCTTTTGGCCGCTGAAAGCACTCCTTCCTTCCTTGGGAAGTTTCCAGGGGGGCAAAACAAGTCCTCTTGGCAATGAAAGGTTTCGTTCCTTCCTTGGGCAGCTTCCAGTGGGGCAAAATAAGTCCTCTTCGCCACTGAAAACCCTCGTTCCTTCCTTGGGCAGCTTCAAGGGGGGCAAAATAAGTCCTCTTCGCCACTCAAAGCCCTCGTTCCTTCCTTGGGCACCGTCAAGGGGGGCAAAATAAGTCCTCTTGGCCACTGAAAGCCCTCGTTCCTTCCTTGGGCAGCTTCCAGGAGGGCAAAATTAGTCCTCTTGGCCACTGAAAGCCCTCATTCCTTTCTTCGGAACATTGAAGGCAAGCAAAATAAGTCCTCTTTGTCATTGAAACCCCTCGTTGCTTCCTTGGGCAGCTTCCAGGGGGGCAAAATCAGTCCTCCTCGCCACTGAAAGCCCTCGTTCCTTCCTTGGGTACCTTCGAGGGGGGCAAAATAAGTCCTCTTGTCCACTGAAAGCCCTCGTTCCTTCCTTGGGAAGCTTCCAGGGGAGCAAAATAAGTCCAGGGAGGCAAAATGAGTCCTTTTGGCCACTGAAAGCCCTCGTTCCGTCCTTCGGCAGCTTCCAGGAGGGCAAAATAAGTCCGCTTGGCACCGGAAAGCTCTCCTTCCTTCCTTCTGCAGATTCCAGGGGGCCAAAATAAGTCCTCTTGGCCACTGACAGCCCTCATTCCTTCCTTGGGCAGCTCCCAAGAAGGTAAAATAAAACCTTGTGGTAACTGAAAGCCCTCGTTGCTTCCTTGGACAGCTTCCAGGGGGGCAAAATAAGTCCTCTTGGCCACTGAAAGCCCTCGTTCCTTCCTTGGGTAGCTTCCAGGGGGCAAAATAAGTCCTCTTGGACACGGAAAGCCTTGATTCCTTCCATTGGCTGCTTCAAAGGGGGCAAAATAAGTCCTCTTGGCCACTAAAAACCCTCATTGCTTCCATGGGCAGCTTTCCAGGGTGCAAAAAAAGTCCTGTTGCCCACTGAAAGCCCGCGTTCCTATCTTAGGCAGTTTCCAGGGCGGAAAAAGAAGTCCTCTTCGCCACTGAAAGCCCTCGTTCCTTCCTTGGGCAGCTTCCAGCCGGGCAAAATAATTCCTCTTGGCCACTCAAAGCCATCCTCCCTTCCTCCGGCAGCTACCAGGGGGGCAAAATAAGTCCTTTTGGCCGCTGAATGCACTCCTTCCTTCCTTGGGAAGTTTCCAGGGGGGCAAAACAAGTCCTCTTGGCAATGAAAGGTTTCGCTCCTTCCTTAGGCAGCTTCCACTGGGGCAAAATAAGTCCTCTTCGCCACTGAAAGCCCTCGTTCCTTCCTTGGGCAGCTTCTAGGGGGGAAAAAAAATTCCTCTTGGACAGTGAAAGCCCTCCTTCCTTCCTTCGGCAGCTTGGAGGGGCAAAAGAAGTCCTCTTCTCCACTGAAAGCCCTCCTTCCTTCCTAAGGCAGCTTCCAGGGAGGCAAAATAAGTCCTTGTCACAACTTAAAGTCCTCGTTCCTTACTTGGGCAGCTTCCAGGGGGGCAAAATAAGTCCTCTTCGCAACTAAAAGCTCACGTTCCTTCCTTGGGCAGCTTCCAGGGGGTCAAAATAAGTCCTCATGGCCAATGAAAGCCCTCATTTCTATCTTGGACAGCTTCCAGGGGGGCAAAATGAGTCCTCTTGGCCACTGAAAGCCCTCGTTCCTTCCTTGGGCAGCTTCCAGGGGGGCAAAATTAGTCCTCTTGGCCACTGAAAGCCTTCATTCCTTTCTTGGGTAGCTTGCAGGGGGCAAAATAAGTCCTCTTGGCCACTGAAAGCCCTCGTTCCTTCCTTGGGAAGTTTCCAGTGGGCAAAATAAGTCCCCTTCGACACTGAAAGCCTTGATTCCTTCCTTTGGCTGCTTCGAAGGGGGCAAAATAAGTCCTCTTGGCCACTAAAAACCCTCATTGCTTCCATGGGCAGCTTTCCAGGGTGCAAAAAAAGTCCTGTTGCCCACTGAAAGCCCGCGTTCCTATCTTAGGCAGTTTCCAGGGCGGAAAAAGAAGTCCTCTTCGCCACTGAAAGCCCTCGTTCCTTCCTTGGGCAGCTTCCAGCCGGGCAAAATAATTCCTCTTGGCCACTCAAAGCCATTCTCCCTTCCTCCGGCAGCTTCCAGGGGGGCAAAATAAGTCCTTTTGGCCGCTGAAAGCACTCCTTCCTTCCTTGGGAAGTTTCCAGGGGGGCAAAACAAGTCCTCTTGGCAATGAAAGGTTTCGCTCCTTCCTTGGGCAGCTTCCACTGGGGCAAAATAAGTCCTCTTCGCCACTGAAAGCCCTCGTTCCTTCCTTGGGCAGCTTCAAGGGGGGCAAAATAAGTCCTCTTCGCCACTCAAAGCCCTCGTTCCTTGCTTGGGCAGCTTCTAGGTGGGCAAAATAATTCCTCTTGGCCACTCAAAGCCCTCATTCCTTCCTTGGGCAGATTTCAGGGGGGCAAAAGAAGTCCTCTTGGCCACTGAAAGCCCTCCTTCGTTCATTAGGCAGCTTCCACAGGGGCAAAATAAGTCCTCTTCGCCACTGAAAGCCCTCGTTCCTTCCATGGGCAGCTTCCAGGGGGGCAAAATTAGTCGTCTTGGCCACTGAAAGCCGACATTCCTTCCTTTGGAAAGTTCAAGGCAAGCAAAATAAGTCCTCTTTGTCACTGAAACCCCTCGTTCCTTACGTAGTCAGCTTCTAGGGGTGGAAAATAAGTCCTCTTGGCGACTGAGAGCCCTCCTTCCTTCATTGGGGAGCTTCCAGGGGGGCAAAATAAGTCCGCTTGGCCAATGAAAGCCCTCCTTGCTTCCTTGGGCAGCTTCTAGGGGGGAAAAAAAATTCCTCTTGGACAGTGAAAGCCCTCCTTCCTTCCTTCGGCAGCTTGGAGGGGCAAAAGAAGTCCTCTTCTCCACTGAAAGCCCTCCTTCCTTCCTAAGGCAGCTTCCAGGGAGGCAAAATAAGTCCTTGTCACAACTTAAAGCCCTCGTTCCTTACTTGGGCAGCTTCCAGGGGGAAAAATAAGTCCTTGTGGCAACTGAAAGCCCTGGTTGCTTCCTTGGGCAGCTTCCAGGGGGGCAAAATAAGTCCTCTTGGCCACTGAAAACCCTCATTACTTCCTTGGGAAGCTTCCACGGGGGCAAAATAAGTCCTCTTGGCGACTGAAAGCCCTCGTTCGTTCCTTGGGCAGCTCTCAGGGGGGCAAAATGAGTCCTCTTCGCCTCTGAAAGTCCTCATTCCTTCCTTAGGAAGCTTCCAGGGGGGCAACTTAAGTCCTCTTGGCCACTGAAAGCCCTCGTTTCTTCCTTCGCCAGCTTCCAGAGTGGGAAAATAAGTCCTCTTGGCCACTGAAAGCCCTCATTCATTCCTTGGGCAGCTTCCAGGAAGTTAAAATAGGTCCGTGTGGCAACTGAAAGCCCTAGTTCCTTCATTGGGCAGCTTCCAGGGGGGCAAAATAAGTCCTCTTCGCCACTGAAAACCCTCATTACTTCCTTGGGCAGCTTCCAGGGAGGCAAAATAAGTCCTCTTGAACACTGAAAGCCCTCCTTCCTTCCTTTAGCAGCTCCCAGGGAGGCAAAATGAGTCCTATTGGCCACTGAAAGTCCTCATTCCTTCCTTAGGAAGCTTCCAGGGGGGCAAAACAAGTCCGCTTGGCCACTGAAAGCCCTCCCTTCCTTGGGCAGCTTCCAGGGGGGCAAAATGAGTCCTATTGCCCACTGAAAGCCCTCATTCCTTCCTTCGGCAGCATCCAGGGGGGCAAAACAAGTCCTCTTTACCACTGAAAGCCCGCGTTCCGTCCTTCGGCAACTTCCAGGGGGGCAAAATAAGTCCTCTTGGCCACTGAAAGCCCTCATTCCTTCCGTGGGTAGCTTCCAGGGGCGCAAAATAAGTCCTTGTGGCAACTGAAAGCCCTCATTCCTTCCTTGGGCAGCTTCCAGTTGGGCAAAATAAGTATTCTGGGCCACTTGAAGCCCTCGTTCCTTCCTTGGGCAGTTTCCAGGGGGGCAAAATAAGTCCTCTTGACCACTGAAAGCCCTCGTTCATTCCTTGGTCAGCTTCAAGGGGCACAAAATAAGTCCTCCTGGCCACTAAAAGCCCTCGTTCCTTCTTTGGGCAGCATCCGGGGGCCAAAATGAGTCCACTTGTCCACTGAAGGCCCTTGTTCCTTCCTTGGGCAGCTGCCAAGGTGGCAAAATAAGTCCTCTTGGCCACTGAAAGCCCTCGTTACTTCCTTGGGAAGGTTCCAGGGGGGCAAAATAAGTCCTCTTTCACACTGAAAGCCCTCGTTCCTTCCTTCGGCAGCTTCCAGGGGGCAAAATAAGTCTTCTTTGCCACAGAAAGCCCTCGTTCCATCCTAAGGCAGCTTCCAGGGGGGCAAAATAAGTCCTCTTGGCCACTGAAAGCCCTTGTTCCTTCCTTCGGCAGCTTCCAGGCGGGCAAAATAAGTCCTCTTGGCAACTGAAAGCCTTCATTTCTTCCTTCGGTATCTTCCAGGGGGGCAAAATAAGTCCTCTTGGCCACTAAAAACCCTCATTGCTTCCTAGGACAGCTTCCAGGGGGGCAAAATAAGTCCTCTTGGCCAATGAAATTACTCGTCCCTTCCATGGGAAGCTTCGAGGGGGGCAAAATAACTCCTCTTCGCCAATGAGAGCCCTCGTTCCTTCCTTGGGCAGCTTCCAGGGGCGCAAAATAAGTCCTCTTGGCCACTGAAAGCCCTCGTTCCTTACTTGAGCAGCTTGTAGGGGTGCAAAATAAGTCCTCTTGGCTACTGAAAGCCCTCCTTCCGTCCTTTGGCAGCTACCAGGGGGGCAAAATAAATCCTTTTGGCCACTGAAAGCCCTCTTTACTTCCTTAGGCAGCTTGCAGAGGGCTAAAATAAGTCCTCTTGGCCACTGAAAGGCCTCGTTCCTTCCTTGGGCAGCTTCCAGGCGGGCAAAATTAGTCCTCTTCGCCACGGAAAACCTTCGTTCCTTCCTTGGGCAGCTTCCAGGGGGGCAAAATAAGTACTAGTGGCAAAGGAAAGCCCTCGTTCCTTCCTTGGGCAGCTTCCAAGGGGGCAAAATATGTCCTCTTGGCCACTGAAAGCCCTCGTTCCTTCAATGGGCAGCTTCCAGGGGGGCAAAATAAGTCCTTGTCACAACTTAAAGCCCTCGTTCCTTACTTGGGCAGATTCCACGGGGGGAAAATAAGTCCTCTTCCCAACTGAAAGCTCTCGTTCCTTCCTTGGGCAGCTTCCAGGGGGGCAAAATAAGTACTAGTGGCAACTGAAAGCCCTCGTTCCTTCCTTGGGCAGCTTCCAAGGGGGCAAAATATGTCCTCTTGGCCACTGAAAGCCCTCGTTCCTTCAATGGGCAGCTTCTAAGGGGGCAAAATTAGTCCTCTTGGCCACTGAAAGCCCTCATTCCTTCCTTGGGAACCTTCAAGTCAAGCAAAATAAGTCCTCTTTGTCACTGAAACCCCTCGTTCCTTACATAGTTAGGTTCTAGGGGTGGAAAATAAGTCCTCTTGGAGACTGAAAGCCCTCCTTCCTTCCTTGGGGAGTTTCCAGGGGGGCAAAATAAGTCCTCTTGGCGACTGAAAGCCCCCGTTCATTACTTCTGAAACTTCCAGGGGGGTAAAATAAGTCCTCTTTGCCACTGAAAGCCCTCGTTCCTTCCTTGGGCTGCTTCCAGGGGGGCAAAACAAGTCCTCTTGGCCACTATAAGCCGTCGTTCCATCCTTGGCCAGCTTCCAGGGGGGCAAAATAAGTCCTTGTGGCAACTGAAAGCCCACGTTCCTTCTTTCGGCCGCTTCCAGGGGGGCAAAATAACTGCTCTTGGCCACTGAAAGCCCTCATTCCTTCCTTGGGCAGATTTCAGGGGGGCAAAATAAGTCCTCTTGGCAACTGAACGCCCTCGTTCCTTCCTTGGGTAGCTTCCAGGGGGCAAAATAAGTCCTCTTGGCAAGTGAAAGCCCTCGTTCCTTCCATGGGCAGCTTCCAGGGGGGCAAAATTAGTCCTCTTGGCCACTGAAAGCCCTCATTCCTTCCTTGGGCCGCTTCTAGGGGGGTAAAATAATTCCTCTTGGCCACTCACAGCCCTCATTCCTTCCTTGGGCAGATTTCAGGGGGGCAAAAGAAGTCCTCTTGGCCACTGAAAGCCCTCCTTCGTTCTTTAGGCAGCTTCCACAGAGGCAAAATAAGTCCTCTTCGCCACTGAAAGCCCTTGTTCCTTCCATGGGCAGCTTCCAGGGGGGCAAAATTAGTCGTCTTGGCCACTGAAAGCCGACATTCCTTCCTTTGGAAAGTTCAAGGCAAGCAAAATAAGTCCTCTTTGTCACTGAAACCCCTCGTTCCTTACGTAGTCAGCTTCTAGGGGTGGAAAATAAGTCCTCTTGGCGACTGAAAGCCCTCCTTCCTTCCTTGGGGAGCTTCCAGGGGGGCAAAATAAGTCCGCTTGGCCACTGAAAGCCCTCCTTGCTTCCTTGGGCAGCTTCTAGGGGGGAAAAAATTCCTCTTGGACACTGAAAGCCCTCCTTCCTTCCTTCGGCAGCTTGGAGGGGCAAAAGAAGTCCTCTTCTCCACTGAAAGCCCTCCTTCCTTCCTAAGGCAGCTTCCAGGGAGGCAAAATAAGTCCTTGTCACAACTTAAAGCCCTCGTTCCTTACTTGGGCAGCTTCCAGGGGGGCAAAATAAGTCCTCTTCCCAACTGAAAGCTCACGTTCCTTCCTTGGGCAGCTTCCAGGGGGTCAAAATAAGTCCTCTTGGCCAATGAAAGCCCTCATTTCTATCTTGGACAGCTTCCAGGGGGGCAAAATAAGTCCTCTTGGCCACTGAAAGAACTCGTTCCTTCCTTGGGCAGCTTCCACGGGGGCAAAATTAGTCCTCTTGGCCACTGAAAGCCCTCATTCCTTCCTTGGGAACCTTCAAGGCAAGCAAAATAAGTCCTCTTTATCATTGAAACCCCTCGTTCCTTACTTGGGCAGCTTCCCGGGGGGCAAAATAATTCCTCTTGGCCACTGAAAGCCCTCGTTCCTTCAATGGGCAGCTTCCAGGGGGGCAAAATTAGTCCTCTTGGCCACTGAAAGCCCTCATTCCTTCCTTGGGAACCTTCAAGTCAAGCAAAATAAGTCCTCTTTGTCACTGAAACCCCTCGTTCCTTACGTAGTCAGCTTCTAGGGGTGGAAAATAAGTCCTCTTGGCGACTGAAAGCCCTCCTTCCTTCCTTGGGGAGCTTCCAGGGGGGCAAAATATGTCGTCTTGGACACTGAAAGCACTCCTTCCTTCCTTCGGCAGCTTGGAGGGGCAAAAGAAGTCCTCTTCTCCACTGAAAGCCCTCCTTCCTTCCTAAGGCAGCTTCCAGGGGGGCAAAATAAGTCCTTGTCACAACTTAAAGCCCTCGTTCCTTACTTGGGCAGATTCCAGGGGGGCAAAATAAGTCCTCTTCCCAACTGAAAGCTCTCGTTCCTTCCTTGGGCAGCTTCCCGGGGGGGCAAAATAAGTCCTCTTGGCCACTGAAAGCCCTCATTTCTATCTTGGGCAGCTTCCAGGGGGGCAAAATAAGTCCTCTTGGCCACTGAAAGCCCTCGTTCCTTCCTTGGGCAGCTTCAAGGGGGGTAAAATAAGTCCTCTTCGCCACTGAAAGCCCTCGTTCCTTCCTTGGGCAGCTTCCAGGGGGGCAAAATTAGTCCTCTTGGCCACTGAAAGCCTTCATTCCTTTCTTGGGTAGATTGCAGGGGGCAAAATAAGTCCTCTTGGCCACTGAAAGCGATCGTTCCTTCCATGGGCAGCTTCCAGGGGGGCAAAATTAGTCCTCTTGGCCACTAAAAGCCCTCGTTCCTTCCTTGGTCAGCTTCCAGGGGGGCAAAATAAGTCCTTCTGGCAACTGAAAGTCCTCGTTCCTTCTTTCGGCCGCTTCCAGGGGGCAAAATAAGTCCTCTTGGCCACTCAAAGCCCTCATTCCTTCCTTGGGCAGATTTCAGGGGGGCAAAATAAGTCCTCTTGGCCACTGAAAGCCCTCGTTCCTTCCTTGGGAAGCTTCCAGGGGGCAAAATAAGTCCTCTTCGACACTGAAAGCCTTGATTCCTTCCTTTGGCTGCTTCCAAGGGGGCAAAATAAGTCCTCTTGGCCACTAAAAACCCTCATTGCTTCCATGGGCAGCTTCCCAGGGTGCAAAAAAAGTCCTGTTGCCCACTGAAAGCCTTCGTTCCTATCTTAGGCAGTTTCCAGGGCGGAAAAAGAAGTCCTCTTCGCCACTGAAAGCCCTCGTTCCTTCCTTGGGCAGCTTCCAGCCGGGCAAAATAATTCCTCTTGGCCACTCAAAGCCATCCTCCCTTCCTCCGGCAGCTTCCAGGGGGGCAAAATAAGTCCTTTTGGCCGCTGAAAGCACTCCTTCCTTCCTTGGGAAGTTTCCAGGGGGGCAAAATAAGACCTCTTGGCCACTCAAAGACCTGATTGCTTCCTTGGGCAGCTTCCATGGGGGCAAAATAAGTCCTGTTGTCCAAAGATACCCCTCGTTCCTTACTTGGGCAGCTTCCAGGGAGGCAAAATAAGTCCTCTTGGCCACTGAAAGCCCTCGTTCCTTCCTTGGGGAGCTTTCAGGGAGGCAAAACGAGTCCTATTGGCAACTAAAAGCCATCGTTCCTTACTTCGGCAGCTTCCGGGGGGGGAAATAAGTCCTTTTGGCCACTAAAAGCCCTCCTTCCTTCCTTGGGAAGCTTCCAGGATGGCAAAATAAGTCCTCTTGGACACTGAGAACCCTCCTTCCTTCCTTGGGAAGCTTCAAGGGGGGCAAAATAAGTCCTTTTGGCCACTGAAAGCCTTAGTTCCTTCCTTGGGCAGCTTGCAGGGGGGCAAAATAAGGCCTCTTGGTACCTGAAATCCCTCGTTCCTTTCTTGGGCAGCATCCAGGGGGCCAAAATCAGTCCTCTTGGCCAATGAAAGCCCTCCTTTCTTCCTTGGGCAGCTTCCAGGGGGAAAAATAAGTCCTTGTGGCAACTGAAAGCCCTGGTTGCTTCCTTGGGCAGCTTCCAGGGGGGCAAAATAAGTCCTCTTGGCCACTGAAAACCCTCATTACTTCCTTGGGAAGCTTCCACGGGGGCAAAATAAGTCCTCTTGGAGACTGAAAGCCCTCGTTCGTTCCTTGGGCAGCTCTCAGGGGGGCAAAATGAGTCCTCTTCGCCTCTGAAAGTCCTCATTCCTTCCTTAGGAAGCTTCCAGGGGGGCAACTTAAGTCCTCTTGGCCACTGAAAGCCCTCGTTTCTTCCTTCGCCAGCTTCCAGAGTGGGAAAATAAGTCCTCTTGGCCACTGAAAGCCCTCATTCATTCCTTGGGCAGCTTCCAGGAAGTTAAAATAGGTCCGTGTGGCAACTGAAAGCCCTAGTTCCTTCATTGGGCAGCTTCCAGGGGGGCAAAATAAGTCCTCTTCGCCACTGAAAACCCTCATTACTTCCTTGGGCAGCTTCCAGGGAGGCAAAATAAGTCCTCTTGAACACTGAAAGCCCTCCTTCCTTCCTTTAGCAGCTCCCAGGGAGGCAAAATGAGTCCTATTGGCCACTGAAAGTCCTCATTCCTTCCTTAGGAAGCTTCCAGGGGGGCAAAACAAGTCCGCTTGGCCACTGAAAGCCCTCCCTTCCTTGGGCAGCTTCCAGGGGGGCAAAATGAGTCCTATTGCCCACTGAAAGCCCTCATTCCTTCCTTCGGCAGCATCCAGGGGGGCAAAACAAGTCCTCTTTACCACTGAAAGCCCGCGTTCCGTCCTTCGGCAACTTCCAGGGGGGCAAAATAAGTCCTCTTGGCCACTGAAAGCCCTCATTCCTTCCGTGGGTAGCTTCCAGGGGCGCAAAATAAGTCCTTGTGGCAACTGAAAGCCCTCATTCCTTCCTTGGGCAGCTTCCAGTTGGGCAAAATAAGTATTCTGGGCCACTTGAAGCCCTCGTTCCTTCCTTGGGCAGTTTCCAGGGGGGCAAAATAAGTCCTCTTGACCACTGAAAGCCCTCGTTCATTCCTTGGTCAGCTTCAAGGGGCACAAAATAAGTCCTCCTGGCCACTAAAAGCCCTCCTTCCTTCTTTGGGCAGCATCCGGGGGCCAAAATGAGTCCACTTGTCCACTGAAGGCCCTTGTTCCTTCCTTGGGCAGCTGCCAAGGTGGCAAAATAAGTCCTCTTGACCACTGAAAGCCCTCGTTACTTCCTTGGGAAGGTTCCAGGGGGGCAAAATAAGTCCTCTTTGACACTGAAAGCCCTCGTTCCTTCCTTCGGCAGCTTCCAGGGGGCAAAATAAGTCTTCTTTGCCACAGAAAGCCCTCGTTCCATCCTAAGGCAGCTTCCAGGGGGGCAAAATAAGTCCTCTTGGCCACTGAAAGCCCTTGTTCCTTCCTTCGGCAGCTTCCAGGCGGGCAAAATAAGTCCTCTTGGCAACTGAAAGCCTTCATTTCTTCCTTCGGTATCTTCCAGGGGGGCAAAATAAGTCCTCTTGGCCACTAAAAACCCTCATTGCTTCCTAGGACAGCTTCCAGGGGGGCAAAATAAGTCCTCTTGGCCAATGAAATTACTCGTCCCTTCCATGGGAAGCTTCGAGGGGGGCAAAATAACTCCTCTTCGCCAATGAGAGCCCTCGTTCCTTCCTTGGGCAGCTTCCAGGGGCGCAAAATAAGTCCTCTTGGCCACTGAAAGCCCTCGTTCCTTACTTGAGCAGCTTGTAGGGGTGCAAAATAAGTCCTCTTGGCTACTGAAAGCCCTCCTTCCGTCCTTTGGCAGCTACCAGGGGGGCAAAATAAATCCTTTTGGCCACTGAAAGCCCTCTTTACTTCCTTAGGCAGCTTGCAGAGGGCTAAAATAAGTCCTCTTGGCCACTGAAAGGCCTCGTTCCTTCCTTGGGCAGCTTCCAGGCGGGCAAAATTAGTCCTCTTCGCCACGGAAAGCCTTCGTTCCTTCCTTGGGCAGCTTCCAGGGGGGCAAAATAAGTACTAGTGGCAAAGGAAAGCCCTCGTTCCTTCCTTGGGCAGCTTCCAAGGGGGCAAAATATGTCCTCTTGGCCACTGAAAGCCCTCGTTCCTTCAATGGGCAGCTTCCAGGGGGGCAAAATAAGTCCTTGTCACAACTTAAAGCCCTCGTTCCTTACTTGGGCAGATTCCACGGGGGGAAAATAAGTCCTCTTCCCAACTGAAAGCTCTCGTTCCTTCCTTGGGCAGCTTCCAGGGGGGCAAAATAAGTACTAGTGGCAACTGAAAGCCCTCGTTCCTTCCTTGGGCAGCTTCCAAGGGGGCAAAATATGTCCTCTTGGCCACTGAAAGCCCTCGTTCCTTCAATGGGCAGCTTCTAAGGGGGCAAAATTAGTCCTCTTGGCCACTGAAAGCCCTCATTCCTTCCTTGGGAACCTTCAAGTCAAGCAAAATAAGTCCTCTTTGTCACTGAAACCCCTCGTTCCTTACATAGTTAGGTTCTAGGGGTGGAAAATAAGTCCTCTTGGAGACTGAAAGCCCTCCTTCCTTCCTTGGGGAGTTTCCAGGGGGGCAAAATAAGTCCTCTTGGCGACTGAAAGCCCCCGTTCATTACTTCTGAAACTTCCAGGGGGGTAAAATAAGTCCTCTTTGCCACTGAAAGCCCTCGTTCCTTCCTTGGGCTGCTTCCAGGGGGGCAAAACAAGTCCTCTTGGCCACTATAAGCCGTCGTTCCATCCTTGGCCAGCTTCCAGGGGGGCAAAATAAGTCCTTGTGGCAACTGAAAGCCCACGTTCCTTCTTTCGGCCGCTTCCAGGGGGGCAAAATAACTGCTCTTGGCCACTGAAAGCCCTCATTCCTTCCTTGGGCAGATTTCAGGGGGGCAAAATAAGTCCTCTTGGCAACTGAACGCCCTCGTTCCTTCCTTGGGTAGCTTCCAGGGGGCAAAATAAGTCCTCTTGGCAAGTGAAAGCCCTCGTTCCTTCCATGGGCAGCTTCCAGGGGGGCAAAATTAGTCCTCTTGGCCACTGAAAGCCCTCATTCCTTCCTTGGGCCGCTTCTAGGGGGGTAAAATAATTCCTCTTGGCCACTCACAGCCCTCATTCCTTCCTTGGGCAGATTTCAGGGGGGCAAAAGAAGTCCTCTTGGCCACTGAAAGCCCTCCTTCGTTCTTTAGGCAGCTTCCACAGAGGCAAAATAAGTCCTCTTCGCCACTGAAAGCCCTTGTTCCTTCCATGGGCAGCTTCCAGGGGGGCAAAATTAGTCGTCTTGGCCACTGAAAGCCGACATTCCTTCCTTTGGAAAGTTCAAGGCAAGCAAAATAAGTCCTCTTTGTCACTGAAACCCCTCGTTCCTTACGTAGTCAGCTTCTAGGGGTGGAAAATAAGTCCTCTTGGCGACTGAAAGCCCTCCTTCCTTCCTTGGGGAGCTTCCAGGGGGGCAAAATAAGTCCGCTTGGCCACTGAAAGCCCTCCTTGCTTCCTTGGGCAGCTTCTAGGGGGGAAAAAATTCCTCTTGGACACTGAAAGCCCTCCTTCCTTCCTTCGGCAGCTTGGAGGGGCAAAAGAAGTCCTCTTCTCCACTGAAAGCCCTCCTTCCTTCCTAAGGCAGCTTCCAGGGAGGCAAAATAAGTCCTTGTCACAACTTAAAGCCCTCGTTCCTTACTTGGGCAGCTTCCAGGGGGGCAAAATAAGTCCTCTTCCCAACTGAAAGCTCACGTTCCTTCCTTGGGCAGCTTCCAGGGGGTCAAAATAAGTCCTCTTGGCCAATGAAAGCCCTCATTTCTATCTTGGACAGCTTCCAGGGGGGCAAAATAAGTCCTCTTGGCCACTGAAAGAACTCGTTCCTTCCTTGGGCAGCTTCCACGGGGGCAAAATTAGTCCTCTTGGCCACTGAAAGCCCTCATTCCTTCCTTGGGAACCTTCAAGGCAAGCAAAATAAGTCCTCTTTATCATTGAAACCCCTCGTTCCTTACTTGGGCAGCTTCCCGGGGGGCAAAATAATTCCTCTTGGCCACTGAAAGCCCTCGTTCCTTCAATGGGCAGCTTCCAGGGGGGCAAAATTAGTCCTCTTGGCCACTGAAAGCCCTCATTCCTTCCTTGGGAACCTTCAAGTCAAGCAAAATAAGTCCTCTTTGTCACTGAAACCCCTCGTTCCTTACGTAGTCAGCTTCTAGGGGTGGAAAATAAGTCCTCTTGGCGACTGAAAGCCCTCCTTCCTTCCTTGGGGAGCTTCCAGGGGGGCAAAATATGTCGTCTTGGACACTGAAAGCACTCCTTCCTTCCTTCGGCAGCTTGGAGGGGCAAAAGAAGTCCTCTTCTCCACTGAAAGCCCTCCTTCCTTCCTAAGGCAGCTTCCAGGGGGGCAAAATAAGTCCTTGTCACAACTTAAAGCCCTCGTTCCTTACTTGGGCAGATTCCAGGGGGGCAAAATAAGTCCTCTTCCCAACTGAAAGCTCTCGTTCCTTCCTTGGGCAGCTTCCCGGGGGGGCAAAATAAGTCCTCTTGGCCACTGAAAGCCCTCATTTCTATCTTGGGCAGCTTCCAGGGGGGCAAAATAAGTCCTCTTGGCCACTGAAAGCCCTCGTTCCTTCCTTGGGCAGCTTCAAGGGGGGTAAAATAAGTCCTCTTCGCCACTGAAAGCCCTCGTTCCTTCCTTGGGCAGCTTCCAGGGGGGCAAAATTAGTCCTCTTGGCCACTGAAAGCCTTCATTCCTTTCTTGGGTAGATTGCAGGGGGCAAAATAAGTCCTCTTGGCCACTGAAAGCGATCGTTCCTTCCATGGGCAGCTTCCAGGGGGGCAAAATTAGTCCTCTTGGCCACTAAAAGCCCTCGTTCCTTCCTTGGTCAGCTTCCAGGGGGGCAAAATAAGTCCTTCTGGCAACTGAAAGTCCTCGTTCCTTCTTTCGGCCGCTTCCAGGGGGCAAAATAAGTCCTCTTGGCCACTCAAAGCCCTCATTCCTTCCTTGGGCAGATTTCAGGGGGGCAAAATAAGTCCTCTTGGCCACTGAAAGCCCTCGTTCCTTCCTTGGGAAGCTTCCAGGGGGCAAAATAAGTCCTCTTCGACACTGAAAGCCTTGATTCCTTCCTTTGGCTGCTTCCAAGGGGGCAAAATAAGTCCTCTTGGCCACTAAAAACCCTCATTGCTTCCATGGGCAGCTTCCCAGGGTGCAAAAAAAGTCCTGTTGCCCACTGAAAGCCTTCGTTCCTATCTTAGGCAGTTTCCAGGGCGGAAAAAGAAGTCCTCTTCGCCACTGAAAGCCCTCGTTCCTTCCTTGGGCAGCTTCCAGCCGGGCAAAATAATTCCTCTTGGCCACTCAAAGCCATCCTCCCTTCCTCCGGCAGCTTCCAGGGGGGCAAAATAAGTCCTTTTGGCCGCTGAAAGCACTCCTTCCTTCCTTGGGAAGTTTCCAGGGGGGCAAAATAAGACCTCTTGGCCACTCAAAGACCTGATTGCTTCCTTGGGCAGCTTCCATGGGGGCAAAATAAGTCCTGTTGTCCAAAGATACCCCTCGTTCCTTACTTGGGCAGCTTCCAGGGAGGCAAAATAAGTCCTCTTGGCCACTGAAAGCCCTCGTTCCTTCCTTGGGGAGCTTTCAGGGAGGCAAAACGAGTCCTATTGGCAACTAAAAGCCATCGTTCCTTACTTCGGCAGCTTCCGGGGGGGGAAATAAGTCCTTTTGGCCACTAAAAGCCCTCCTTCCTTCCTTGGGAAGCTTTCAGGATGGCAAAATAAGTCCTCTTGGACACTGAGAACCCTCCTTCCTTCCTTGGGAAGCTTCAAGGGGGGCAAAATAAGTCCTTTTGGCCACTGAAAGCCTTAGTTCCTTCCTTGGGCAGCTTGCAGGGGGGCAAAATAAGGCCTCTTGGTACCTGAAATCCCTCGTTCCTTTCTTGGGCAGCATCCAGGGGGCCAAAATCAGTCCTCTTGGCCAATGAAAGCCCTCCTTTCTTCCTTGGGCAGCTTCCAGGGGGAAAAATAAGTCCTTGTGGCAACTGAAAGCCCTGGTTGCTTCCTTGGGCAGCTTCCAGGGGGGCAAAATAAGTCCTCTTGGCCACTGAAAACCCTCATTACTTCCTTGGGAAGCTTCCACGGGGGCAAAATAAGTCCTCTTGGAGACTGAAAGCCCTCGTTCGTTCCTTGGGCAGCTCTCAGGGGGGCAAAATGAGTCCTCTTCGCCTCTGAAAGTCCTCATTCCTTCCTTAGGAAGCTTCCAGGGGGGCAACTTAAGTCCTCTTGGCCACTGAAAGCCCTCGTTTCTTCCTTCGCCAGCTTCCAGAGTGGGAAAATAAGTCCTCTTGGCCACTGAAAGCCCTCATTCATTCCTTGGGCAGCTTCCAGGAAGTTAAAATAGGTCCGTGTGGCAACTGAAAGCCCTAGTTCCTTCATTGGGCAGCTTCCAGGGGGGCAAAATAAGTCCTCTTCGCCACTGAAAACCCTCATTACTTCCTTGGGCAGCTTCCAGGGAGGCAAAATAAGTCCTCTTGAACACTGAAAGCCCTCCTTCCTTCCTTTAGCAGCTCCCAGGGAGGCAAAATGAGTCCTATTGGCCACTGAAAGTCCTCATTCCTTCCTTAGGAAGCTTCCAGGGGGGCAAAACAAGTCCGCTTGGCCACTGAAAGCCCTCCCTTCCTTGGGCAGCTTCCAGGGGGGCAAAATGAGTCCTATTGCCCACTGAAAGCCCTCATTCCTTCCTTCGGCAGCATCCAGGGGGGCAAAACAAGTCCTCTTTACCACTGAAAGCCCGCGTTCCTTCCTTCGGCAACTTCCAGGGGGGCAAAATAAGTCCTCTTGGCCACTGAAAGCCCTCATTCCTTCCGTGGGTAGCTTCCAGGGGCGCAAAATAAGTCCTTGTGGCAACTGAAAGCCCTCATTCCTTCCTTGGGCAGCTTCCAGTTGGGCAAAATAAGTATTCTGGGCCACTTGAAGCCCTCGTTCCTTCCTTGGGCAGTTTCCAGGGGGGCAAAATAAGTCCTCTTGACCACTGAAAGCCCTCGTTCATTCCTTGGTCAGCTTCCAGGGGCACAAAATAAGTCCTCCTGGCCACTAAAAGCCCTCGTTCCTTCTTTGGGCAGCATCCGGGGGCCAAAATGAGTCCACTTGTCCACTGAAGGCCCTTGTTCCTTCCTTGGGAAGCTGCCAAGGTGGCAAAATAAGTCCTCTTGGCCACTGAAAGCCCTCGTTACTTCCTTGGGAAGGTTCCAGGGGGGCAAAATAAGTCCTCTTTGCCACAGAAAGCCCTCGTTCCATCCTTAGGCAGCTTCCAGGGGGGCAAAATAAGTCCTCTTGGCCACTGAAAGCCCTTGTTCCTTCCTTGGGCAGCTTCCAGGCGGGCAAAATAAGTCCTCTTGGCAACTGAAAGCCTTCATTTCTTCCTTCGGTATCTTCCAGGGGGGCAAAATAAGTCCTCTTGGCCACTAAAAACCCTCATTGCTTCCTAGGACAGCTTCCAGGGGGGCAAAATAAGTCCTCTTGGCCAATGAAATTACTCGTCCCTTCCATGGGAAGCTTCGAGGGGGGCAAAATAACTCCTCTTCGCCAATGAGAGCCCTCGTTCCTTCCTTGGGCAGCTTCCAGGGGCGCAAAATAAGTCCTCTTGGCCACTGAAAGCCCTCGTTCCTTACTTGAGCAGCTTGTAGGGGTGCAAAATAAGTCCTCTTGGCTACTGAAAGCCCTCCTTCCGTCCTTTGGCAGCTACCAGGGGGGCAAAATAAATCCTTTTGGCCACTGAAAGCCCTCTTTCCTTCCTTAGGCAGCTTGCAGAGGGCTAAAATAAGTCCTCTTGGCCACTGAAAGGCCTCGTTCCTTCCTTGGGCAGCTTCCAGGCGGGCAAAATTAGTCCTCTTCGCCACGGAAAGCCTTCGTTCCTTCCTTGGGCAGCTTCCAGGGGGGCAAAATAAGTACTAGTGGCAACTGAAAGCCCTCGTTCCTTCCTTGGGCAGCTTCCAAGGGGGCAAAATATGTCCTCTTGGCCACTGAAAGCCCTCGTTCCTTCAATGGGCAGCTTCCAGGGGGGCAAAATAAGTCCTTGTCACAACTTAAAGCCCTCGTTCCTTACTTGGGCAGAT
Source organism: Cyclura pinguis (assembly GCA_030412105.1). Lineage (NCBI taxonomy): Eukaryota > Metazoa > Chordata > Lepidosauria > Squamata > Iguanidae > Cyclura > Cyclura pinguis. The sequence goes on from CM059600.1 coordinate 5,818,379, forward strand.
TCCAGGGGGGCAAAATAAGTCCTCTTCCCAACTGAAAGCTCTCGTTCCTTCCTTGGGCAGCTTCCAGGGGGGCAAAATAAGTACTAGTGGCAACTGAAAGCCCTCGTTCCTTCCTTGGGCAGCTTCCAAGGGGGCAAAATATGTCCTCTTGGCCACTGAAAGCCCTCGTTCCTTCAATGGGCAGCTTCTAAGGGGGCAAAATTAGTCCTCTTGGCCACTGAAAGCCCTCATTCCTTCCTTGGGAACCTTCAAGTCAATCAAAATAAGTCCTCTTTGTCACTGAAACCCCTCGTTCCTTACATAGTTAGGTTCTAGGGGTGGAAAATAAGTCCTCTTGGAGACTGAAAGCCCTCCTTCCTTCCTTGGGGAGTTTCCAGGGGGGCAAAATAAGTCCTCTTGGCCACTGAAAGCCCCCGTTCATTACTTCTGAAACTTCCAGGGGGGCAAAATAAGTCCTCTTGGCCACTGAAAGCCCTCGTTCCATCCTTGGCCAGCTTCCAGGGGGGCAAAATAAGTCCTTGTGGCAACTGAAAGCCCACGTTCCTTCTTTCGGCCGCTTCCAGGGGGGCAAAATAACTGCTCTTGGCCACTGAAAGCCCTCATTCCTTCCTTGGGCAGATTTCAGGGGGGCAAAATAAGTCCTCTTGGCCACTGAACGCCCTCGTTCCTTCCTTGGGTAGCTTCCAGGGGGCAAAATAAGTCCTCTTGGCAAGTGAAAGCCCTCGTTCCTTCCATGGGCAGCTTCCAGGGGGGCAAAATTAGTCCTCTTGGCCACTGAAAGCCCTCATTCCTTCCTTGGGCCGCTTCTAGGGGGGCAAAATAATTCCTCTTGGCCACTCACAGCCCTCATTCCTTCCTTGGGCAGATTTCAGGGGGGCAAAAGAAGTACTCTTGGCCACTGAAAGCCCTCCTTCGTTCTTTAGGCAGCTTCCACAGAGGCAAAATAAGTCCTCTTCGCCACTGAAAGCCCTCGTTCCTTCCATGGGCAGCTTCCAGGGGGGCAAAATTAGTCGTCTTGGCCACTGAAAGCCGACATTCCTTCCTTTGGAAAGTTCAAGGCAAGCAAAATAAGTCCTCTTTGTCACTGAAACCCCTTGTTCCTTACGTAGTCAGCTTCTAGGGGTGGAAAATAAGTCCTCTTGGCGACTGAAAGCCCTCCTTCCTTCCTTGGGGAGCTTCCAGGGGGGCAAAATAAGTCCGCTTGGCCACTGAAAGCCCTCCTTGCTTCCTTGGGCAGCTTCTAGGGGGGAAAAAAATTCCTCTTGGACACTGAAAGCCCTCCTTCCTTCCTTCGGCAGCTTGGAGGGGCAAAAGAAGTCCTCTTCTCCACTGAAAGCCCTCCTTCCTTCCTAAGGCAGCTTCCAGGGAGGCAAAATAAGTCCTTGTCACAACTTAAAGCCCTCGTTCCTTACTTGGGCAGCTTCCAGGGGGGCAAAATAAGTCCTCTTCGCAACTGAAAGCTCACGTTCCTTCCTTGGGCAGCTTCCAGGGGGTCAAAATAAGTCCTCTTGGCCAATGAAAGCCCTCATTTCTATCTTGGACAGCTTCCAGGGGGGCAAAATAAGTCCTCTTGGCCACTGAAAGAACTCGTTCCTTCCTTGGGCAGCTTCCACGGGGGCAAAATTAGTCCTCTTGGCCACTGAAAGCCCTCATTCCTTCCTTGGGAACCTTCAAGGCAAGCAAAATAAGTCCTCTTTATCATTGAAACCCCTCGTTCCTTACTTGGGCAGCTTCCCGGGGGGCAAAATAATTCCTCTTGGCCACTGAAAGCCCTCGTTCCTTCAATGGGCAGCTTCCAGGGGGGCAAAATTAGTCCTCTTGGCCACTGAAAGCCCTCATTCCTTCCTTGGGAACCTTCAAGTCAAGCAAAATAAGTCCTCTTTGTCACTGAAACCCCTCGTTCCTTACGTAGTCAGCTTCTAGGGGTGGAAAATAAGTCCTCTTGGCGACTGAAAGCCCTCCTTCCTTCCTTGGGGAGCTTCCAGGGGGGCAAAATATGTCGTCTTGGACACTGAAAGCACTCCTTCCTTCCTTCGGCAGCTTGGAGGGGCAAAAGAAGTCCTCTTCTCCACTGAAAGCCCTCCTTCCTTCCTAAGGCAGCTTCCAGGGGGGCAAAATAAGTCCTTGTCACAACTTAAAGCCCTCGTTCCTTACTTGGGCAGATTCCAGGGGGGCAAAATAAGTCCTCTTCCCAACTGAAAGCTCTCGTTCCTTCCTTGGGCAGCTTCCCGGGGGGGCAAAATAAGTCCTCTTGGCCACTGAAAGCCCTCATTTCTATCTTGGGCAGCTTCCAGGGGGGCAAAATAAGTCCTCTTGGCCACTGAAAGCCCTCGTTCCTTCCTTGGGCAGCTTCCAGGGGGGCAAAATTAGTCCTCTTGGCCACTGAAAGCCTTCATTCCTTTCTTGGGTAGCTTGCAGGGGGCAAAATAAGTCTTCTTGGCCACTGAAAGCGCTCGTTCCTTCCATGGGCAGCTTCCAGGGGGGCAAAATTAGTCCTCTTGGCCACTAAAAGCCCTCGTTCCTTCCTTGGGCAGCTTCCAGGGGGGCAAAATAAGTCCTTCTGGCAACTGAAAGTCCTCGTTCCTTCTTTCGGCCGCTTCCAGGGGGCAAAATAAGTCCTCTTGGCCACTAAAAGCCCTCATTCCTTCCTTGGGCAGATTTCAGGGGGGCAAAATAAGTCCTCTTGGCCACTGAAAGCCCTCGTTCCTCCCTTGGGAAGCTTCCAGGGGGCAAAATAAGTCCTCTTCGACACTGAAAGCCTTGATTCCTTCCTTTGGCTGCTTCGAAGGGGGCAAAATAAGTCCTCTTGGCCACTAAAAACCCTCATTGCTTCCATGGGCAGCTTTCCAGGGTGCAAAAAAAGTCCTGTTGCCCACTGAAAGCCCGCGTTCCTATCTTAGGCAGTTTCCAGGGCGGAAAAAGAAGTCCTCTTCGCCACTGAAAGCCTAAGTTCCTTCCTTGGGCAGCTTCCAGCCGGGCAAAATAATTCCTCTTGGCCACTCAAAGCCATCCTCCCTTCCTCCGGCAGCTTCCAGGGGGGCAAAATAAGTCCTTTTGGCCGCTGAAAGCACTCCTTCCTTCCTTGGGAGGTTTCCAGGGGGGCAAAACAAGTTCTCTTTGCAATGAAAGGTTTCGTTCCTTCCTTGGGCAGCTTCCACTGGGGCAAAATAAGTCCTCTTCGACACTGAAAGCCCTCGTTCCTTCCTTGGGCAGCTTCAAGGGGGGCAAAATAAGTCCTCTTCGCCACTCAAAGCCCTCGTTCCTTCCTTGGGCAGCTTCTAGGGGGGCAAAATAATTCCTCTTGGCCACTCAAAGCCCTCATTCCTTCCTTGGGCAGATTTCAGGGGGGCAAAAGAAATCCTCTTGGCCACTGAAAGCCCTCCTTCGTTCATTAGGCAGCTTCCACAGGGGCAAAATAAGTCCTCTTCGCCACTGAAAGCCCTCGTTCCTTCCATGGGCAGCTTCCAGGGGGGCAAAATTAGTCGTCTTGGCCACTGAAAGCCGACATTCCTTCCTTTTGGAAAGTTCAAGGCAAGCAAAATAAGTCCTCTTTGTCACTGAAACCCCTCGTTCCTTACGTAGTCAGCTTCTAGGGGTGGAAAATAAGTCCTCTTGGCGACTGAGAGCCCTCCTTCCTTCCTTGGGGAGCTTCCAGGGGGGCAAAACAAGTCCGCTTGTCCACTGAAAGCCCTCCTTGCTTCCTTGGGCAGCTTCTAGGGGGGAAAAAAATTCCTCTTCGACACTGAAAGCCCTCCTTCCTTCCTTCGGCAGCTTGGAGGGGCAAAAGAAGTCCTCTTCTCCACTGAAAGACCTCCTTCCTTCCTAAGGCAGCTTCCAGGGAGGCAAAATAAGTCCTTATCACAACTTAAAGTCCTCGTTCCTTACTTGGGCAGCTTCCAGGGGGGCAAAATAAGTCCTCTTGGTCACTAAAAGCCCTCGTTCCTTCCTTGGCCAGCTTCCAGGGAGGCAAAATAAGTCCTTCTGGCAACTGAAAGTCCTCGTTCCTTCTTTCGGCCGCTTCCAGGGGGCAAAATAAGTCCTCTTGGCCACTCAAAGAACCTCATTCCTTCCTTCGGCAGATTTCAGGGGGGCAAAATAAGTGCTCTTGGCCACTGAAAGCCCTCGTTCCTTCCTTGGGAAGCTTGCAGGGGGCAAAATAAGTCCTATTCGACAATGAAAGCCTTGATTCCTTCCTTTGGCTGCTTCAAAGGGGACAAAATAAGTCCTCTTGGCCACTAAAAACCCTCATTGCTTCCATGGGCAGCTTCCCAGGGTGCAAAAAAAGTCCTGTTGCCCACTGAAAGCCTTCGTTCCTATCTTAGGCAGTTTCCAGGGCGGAAAAAGAAGTCCTCTTCGCCACTGAAAGCCCTCGTTCCTTCCTTGGGCAGCTTCTAGCTGGGCAAAATAATTCCTCTTGGCCACTCAAAGCCATCCTCCCTTCCTTCGGCACCTTCCGGGGGGCAAAAAAAGTCCTTTTGGCCGCTGAAAGCACTCCTTCCTTCCTTGGGAAGTTTCCAGGGGGGCAAAATAAGTCCTCTTGGCAATGAAAGGTTTCGTTCCTTCCTTGGGCAGCTTCCAGTGGGGCAAAATAAGTCCTCTTCGCCACTGAAAGCCCTCGTTCCTTCCTTGGGCAGCTTCCAGGGGGGCAAAATAAGTCCTCTTCGCCACTCAAAGCCCTCGTTCCTTCCTTGAGCAGCGTCAAGGGGGGCAAAATAAGTCCTCTTGGCCAATGAAAGCCCTCGTTCCTTCCTTGGGCAGCTTCCAGGGGGGCAAAATTAGTCCTCTTGGCCACTCAAAGCCCTCATTCCTTCCTTCGGAACATTAAAGGCAAGCAAAATAAGTCCTCTTTGTCAATGAAACCCCTCGTTCCGTCCTTGGGCAGCTTCCATGGGGGCAAAATCAGTCCTCCTCGCCACTCAAAGCCGTCGTTCCTTCCTTCGGTACCTTCGAGGGGGGCAAAATAAGTCCTATTGGCCACTGAAAGCCCTCGTTCCGTCCTTCAGCAGCTTCCAGGGGGGCAAAATAAGTCCGCTTGGCAACGGAAAGCTCTCGTTCCTTCCTTCGGCAGATTCCAGGGGGGCAAAATAAGTCCACTCGGCCACTGAAAGCCATCGTTGCTTCCTTGGGCAGCTTCCAGGGGGGCAAAATAAGTCCTAGTGGTAATTGAAAGCCATCGTTGCTTCCTTTGGCAGCTTCCAGGGGGGAAAAATAAGTCCTCTTGGCCACTGAAAGCCCTCCTTCCTTCCTTGGGTAGTTTCGAGGGGGGCAAAATGAGTCCTCTTCGCCAGTAAAAGCCCTCCTTCCTTTCTTGGGCAGCTTCCAGGGGGGCAAAATAAGTTCTCTTCGGCACTGAAAGCCTTCGTTCCTTCCTTGGGGAGCTTCCAGGGGGGCAAAATGAGTTCTCTTTCCAACTGAAAGCCCTCGTTCCTTCCTTGGGCAGCTTTCAGAGAGGCAAAATGAGTCCTCTTGGCCGCTGAAAGCCCTCCTTCGTTCATTGGGCAGCTACAGGGGGGCAAAATAAGTCCTCTTGGCCACTGAAAGCCCTCGTTCCTTCCTTGGGCAGCTCCCAAGAAGGTAAAATAAAACCTTGCGGCAACTGAAAGCCCTCGTTGCTCCTTTGACAGCTGCGAGGGGGGCTAAATAAGTCCTCTTCGCCACTGAAAGCCCTTCTTCCTTCCTTGGGCAGCTTGCAAGAAGGTAAAAAAACTCCTTGCGGCAACTGAAAGCCCTCGTTCCTTCAATGGGCAGCTTCCAGGGGGGCAAAATAAGTCCTCTTGGCCACTGAAAGCCCTTCCTTGGGCAATTTCCAGGCGGGAAAATAAGAAATCTTGGCCAGTGAAAGCCCTCGTTCCTTCCTTGGGCAGCTTCCAGGGAGGCAAAATGAGTCCTGTAGGCCACTGAAAGCCCTCCTTGCTTCGTTTGGCACCTTCCAGGGGTGAAAAATAAGTCTTCTCGGCCGCTGAAAGCCCTCCTTCCTTCTTTGGGCAGCTTCCAGGGGGGCAAAATAAGTCCTCTTCGCCTCTGAAAGCCCTCGTTCCTTCCTTCGGAAGCGTCCAGGGGGGCAAAATAAGTCCTCTTGGCTACTCAAAGCCCTCTTTCATTCCTTTGGGAGCTTCCAGGGGCGCAAAATCAGTCCTCTTGTCCACTGAAAACCCTCGTTCCTTTTTTGGGCATGTTCCATGGGGGCAAAATAAGTCCTCTTGGCGACTGAAAGCCCTCGTTCCTTCCTTGGGCAACTTCCAGGGGGGCAAAATAAGTCCTCTTGGACTCTGAAAACCCTCATTGCTTCCTTGGGCAGCTTCCAGGGGGCAAAATAAGTCCTCTTGGCCACTCAAAGCACTCATTCCTTCCTCGGGCAGTTTCCAGGAGTGCAAAAGAAGTCCTGCAGGGAAATGAAAGCCTTCGTTCCATCCTTGGGTAGCTTCCAGGAGGGCAAAATAAGTCCTCTTGGCGACTGAAAGCACTCCTTCCTTCCTTGGGCAGCTTCCAGGGGGGCAAAATAAGTCCTCTTGGCCACTGAAAGCCGTCGTTCCTTCCTTGGGATGCTTCCAGGAGGGCAAAATGAGTCCTTGTGGCAACTGAAAGCCCTCGTTCCTTCAATGGGCAACTTCCAGAGGGGCAAAATAAGTCCTCTTGGCAAGTGAAAGCCCTCGTTCCTTCCTTCGGCAGCTGCCAGGGGGGCAAAATACGTCTTCTTAGCCACTGAAAACCCTCCTTGCTTCATTCGGCAGCTTACAGGGGTTCAAAATAAGTCCTCATGGCCACTGAAAGCCTTCATTCTTTCCTTGCCAGTTTCAAGGGGGGCAAAATAAGTCCGCTTAGCCACTAAAAACCCTCCTTGCTTCCTTGGGCAGCTTCCAGGGGTGCAAAATAAGTCCTCTTGGCCATTGAAAGCCCTCGTTCCTTCCTTGGGCAGCTTCCAAGGGGGCAAAATATGTCCTCTTGGCCACTGAAAGCCCTCGTTCCTTCAATGGGCAGCTTCCAGGGGGGCAAAATAAGTCCTTGTCACAACTTAAAGCCCTCGTTCCTTACTTGGGCAGATTCCACGGGGGGAAAATAAGTCCTCTTCCCAACTGAAAGCTCTCGTTCCTTCCTTGGGCAGCTTCCAGGGGGGCAAAATAAGTACTAGTGGCAACTGAAAGCCCTCGTTCCTTCCTTGGGCAGCTTCCAAGGGGGCAAAATATGTCCTCTTGGCCACTGAAAGCCCTCGTTCCTTCAATGGGCAGCTTCTAAGGGGGCAAAATTAGTCCTCTTGGCCACTGAAAGCCCTCATTCCTTCCTTGGGAACCTTCAAGTCAAGCAAAATAAGTCCTCTTTGTCACTGAAACCCCTCGTTCCTTACATAGTTAGGTTCTAGGGGTGGAAAATAAGTCCTCTTGGAGACTGAAAGCCCTCCTTCCTTCCTTGGGGAGTTTCCAGGGGGGCAAAATAAGTCCTCTTGGCCACTGAAAGCCCCCGTTCATTACTTCTGAAACTTCCAGGGGGGCAAAATAAGTCCTCTTTGCCACTGAAAGCCCTCGTTCCTTCCTTGGGCTGCTTCCAGGGGGGCAAAACAAGTCCTCTTGGCCACTATAAGCCGTCGTTCCATCCTTGGCCAGCTTCCAGGGGGGCAAAATAAGTCCTTGTGGCAACTGAAAGCCCACGTTCCTTCTTTCGGCCGCTTCCAGGGGGGCAAAATAACTGCTCTTGGCCACTGAAAGCCCTCATTCCTTCCTTGGGCAGATTTCAGGGGGGCAAAATAAGTCCTCTTGGCCACTGAACGCCCTCGTTCCTTCCTTGGGTAGCTTCCAGGGGGCAAAATAAGTCCTCTTGGCAAGTGAAAGCCCTCGTTCCTTCCATGGGCAGCTTCCAGGGGGGCAAAATTAGTCCTCTTGGCCACTGAAAGCCCTCATTCCTTCCTTGGGCCGCTTCTAGGGGGGCAAAATAATTCCTCTTGGCCACTCACAGCCCTCATTCCTTCCTTGTGCAGATTTCAGGGGGGCAAAAGAAGTCCTCTTGGCCACTGAAAGCCCTCCTTCGTTCTTTAGGCAGCTTCCACAGAGGCAAAATAAGTCCTCTTCGCCACTGAAAGCCCTTGTTCCTTCCATGGGCAGCTTCCAGGGGGGCAAAATTAGTCGTCTTGGCCACTGAAAGCCGACATTCCTTCCTTTGGAAAGTTCAAGGCAAGCAAAATAAGTCCTCTTTGTCACTGAAACCCCTCGTTCCTTACGTAGTCAGCTTCTAGGGGTGGAAAATAAGTCCTCTTGGCGACTGAAAGCCCTCCTTCCTTCCTTGGGGAGCTTCCAGGGGGGCAAAATAAGTCCGCTTGGCCACTGAAAGCCCTCCTTGCTTCCTTGGGCAGCTTCTAGGGGGGAAAAAAATTCCTCTTGGACACTGAAAGCCCTCCTTCCTTCCTTCGGCAGCTTGGAGGGGCAAAAGAAGTCCTCTTCTCCACTGAAAGCCCTCCTTCCTTCCTAAGGCAGCTTCCAGGGAGGCAAAATAAGTCCTTGTCACAACTTAAAGCCCTCGTTCCTTACTTGGGCAGCTTCCAGGGGGGCAAAATAAGTCCTCTTCCCAACTGAAAGCTCACGTTCCTTCCTTGGGCAGCTTCCAGGGGGTCAAAATAAGTCCTCTTGGCCAATGAAAGCCCTCATTTCTATCTTGGACAGCTTCCAGGGGGGCAAAATAAGTCCTCTTGGCCACTGAAAGAACTCGTTCCTTCCTTGGGCAGCTTCCACGGGGGCAAAATTAGTCCTCTTGGCCACTGAAAGCCCTCATTCCTTCCTTGGGAACCTTCAAGGCAAGCAAAATAAGTCCTCTTTATCATTGAAACCCCTCGTTCCTTACTTGGGCAGCTTCCCGGGGGGCAAAATAATTCCTCTTGGCCACTGAAAGCCCTCGTTCCTTCAATGGGCAGCTTCCAGGGGGGCAAAATTAGTCCTCTTGGCCACTGAAAGCCCTCATTCCTTCCTTGGGAACCTTCAAGTCAAGCAAAATAAGTCCTCTTTGTCACTGAAACCCCTCGTTCCTTACGTAGTCAGCTTCTAGGGGTGGAAAATAAGTCCTCTTGGCGACTGAAAGCCCTCCTTCCTTCCTTGGGGAGCTTCCAGGGGGGCAAAATATGTCGTCTTGGACACTGAAAGCACTCCTTCCTTCCTTCGGCAGCTTGGAGGGGCAAAAGAAGTCCTCTTCTCCACTGAAAGCCCTCCTTCCTTCCTAAGGCAGCTTCCAGGGGGGCAAAATAAGTCCTTGTCACAACTTAAAGCCCTCGTTCCTTACTTGGGCAGATTCCAGGGGGGCAAAATAAGTCCTCTTCCCAACTGAAAGCTCTCGTTCCTTCCTTGGGCAGCTTCCAGGGGGGCAAAATAAGTCCTCTTGGCCACTGAAAGCCCTCATTTCTATCTTGGGCAGCTTCCAGGGGGGCAAAATAAGTCCTCTTGGCCACTGAAAGCCCTCGTTCCTTCCTTGGGCAGCTTCAAGGGGGGTAAAATAAGTCCTCTTCGCCACTGAAAGCCCTCGTTCCTTCCTTGGGCAGCTTCCAGGGGGGCAAAATTAGTCCTCTTGGCCACTGAAAGCCTTCATTCCTTTCTTGGGTAGCTTGCAGGGGGCAAAATAAGTCCTATTGGCCACTGAAAGCGCTCGTTCCTTCCATGGGCAGCTTCCAGGGGGGCAAAATTAGTCCTCTTGGCCACTAAAAGCCCTCGTTCCTTCCTTGGTCAGCTTCCAGGGGGGCAAAATAAGTCCTTCTGGCAACTGAAAGTCCTCGTTCCTTCTTTCGGCCGCTTCCAGGGGGAAAAATAAGTCCTCTTGGCCACTCAAAGCCCTCATTCCTTCCTTGGGCAGATTTCAGGGGGGCAAAATAAGTCCTCTTGGCCACTGAAAGCCCTCGTTCCTTCCTTGGGAAGCTTCCAGGGGGCAAAATAAGTCCTCTTCGACACTGAAAGCCTTGATTCCTTCCTTTGGCTGCTTCCAAGGGGGCAAAATAAGTCCTCTTGGCCACTAAAAACCCTCATTGCTTCCATGGGCAGCTTCCCAGGGTGCAAAAAAAGTCCTGTTGCCCACTGAAAGCCTTCGTTCCTATCTTAGGCAGTTTCCAGGGCGGAAAAAGAAGTCCTCTTCGCCACTGAAAGCCCTCGTTCCTTCCTTGGGCAGCTTCCAGCCGGGCAAAATAATTCCTCTTGGCCACTCAAAGCCATCCTCCCTTCCTCCGGCAGCTTCCAGGGGGGCAAAATAAGTCCTTTTGGCCGCTGAAAGCACTCCTTCCTTCCTTGGGAAGTTTCCAGGGGGGCAAAATAAGACCTCTTGGCCACTCAAAGACCTGATTGTTTCCTTGGGCAGCTTCCATGGGGGCAAAATAAGTCCTGTTGTCCAAAGATACCCCTCGTTCCTTACTTGGGCAGCTTCCAGGGGGGCAAAATAAGTCCTCTTGGCCACTGAAAGCCCTCGTTCCTTCCTTGGGGAGCTTTCAGGGAGGCAAAACGAGTCCTATTGGCAACTAAAAGCCATCGTTCCTTACTTCGGCAGCTTCCAGGGGGGGGAAATAAGTCCTTTTGGCCACTAAAAGCCCTCGTTCCTTCCTTGGGAAGCTTCCAGGATGGCAAAATAAGTCCTCTTGGACACTGAGAACCCTCCTTCCTTCCTTGGGAAGCTTCAAGGGGGGCAAAATAAGTCCTTTTGGCCACTGAAAGCCTTAGTTCCTTCCTTGGGCAGCTTGCAGGGGGGCAAAATAAGGCCTCTTGGTACCTGAAATCCCTCGTTCCTTTCTTGGGCAGCATCCAGGGGGCCAAAATCAGTCCTCTTGGCCAATGAAAGCCCTCCTTTCTTCCTTGGGCAGCTTCCAGGGGGAAAAATAAGTCCTTGTGGCAACTGAAAGCCCTGGTTGCTTCCTTGGGCAGCTTCCAGGGGGGCAAAATAAGTCCTCTTGGCCACTGAAAACCCTCATTACTTCCTTGGGAAGCTTCCACGGGGGCAAAATAAGTCCTCTTGGAGACTGAAAGCCCTCGTTCGTTCCTTGGGCAGCTCTCAGGGGGGCAAAATGAGTCCTCTTCGCCTCTGAAAGTCCTCATTCCTTCCTTAGGAAGCTTCCAGGGGGGCAACTTAAGTCCTCTTGGCCACTGAAAGCCCTCGTTTCTTCCTTCGCCAGCTTCCAGAGTGGGAAAATAAGTCCTCTTGGCCACTGAAAGCCCTCATTCATTCCTTGGGCAGCTTCCAGGAAGTTAAAATAGGTCCGTGTGGCAACTGAAAGCCCTAGTTCCTTCATTGGGCAGCTTCCAGGGGGGCAAAATAAGTCCTCTTCGCCACTGAAAACCCTCATTACTTCCTTGGGCAGCTTCCAGGGAGGCAAAATAAGTCCTCTTGAACACTGAAAGCCCTCCTTCCTTCCTTTAGCAGCTCCCAGGGAGGCAAAATGAGTCCTATTGGCCAATGAAAGTCCTCATTCCTTCCTTAGGAAGCTTCCAGGGGGGCAAAACAAGTCCGCTTGGCCACTGAAAGCCCTCCCTTCCTTGGGCAGCTTTCAGGGGGGCAAAATGAGTCCTATTGCCCACTGAAAGCCCTCATTCCTTCCTTCGGCAGCATCCAGGGGGGCAAAACAAGTCCTCTTTACCACTGAAAGCCCGCGTTCCTTCCTTCGGCAACTTCCAGGGGGGCAAAATAAGTCCTCTTGGCCACTGAAAGCCCTCATTCCTTCCGTGGGTAGCTTCCAGGGGCGCAAAATAAGTCCTTGTGGCAACTGAAAGCCCTCATTCCTTCCTTGGGCAGCTTCCAGTTGGGCAAAATAAGTATTCTGGGCCACTTGAAGCCCTCGTTCCTTCCTTGGGCAGTTTCCAGGGGGGCAAAATAAGTCCTCTTGACCACTGAAAGCCCTCATTCATTCCTTGGTCAGCTTCCAGGGGCACAAAATAAGTCCTCCTGGCCACTAAAAGCCCTCGTTCCTTCTTTGGGCAGCATCCGGGGGCCAAAATGAGTCCACTTGTCCACTGAAGGCCCTTGTTCCTTCCTTGGGCAGCTGCCAAGGTGGCAAAATAAGTCCTCTTGGCCACTGAAAGCCCTCGTTACTTCCTTGGGAAGGTTCCAGGGGGGCAAAATAAGTCCTCTTTGCCACAGAAAGCCCTCGTTCCATCCTTAGGCAGCTTCCAGGGGGGCAAAATAAGTCCTCTTGGCCACTGAAAGCCCTTGTTCCTTCCTTGGGCAGCTTCCAGGCGGGCAAAATAAGTCCTCTTGGCAACTGAAAGCCTTCATTTCTTCCTTCGGTATCTTCCAGGGGGGCAAAATAAGTCCTCTTGGCCACTAAAAACCCTCATTGCTTCCTAGGACAGCTTCCAGGGGGGCAAAATAAGTCCTCTTGGCCAATGAAATTACTCGTCCCTTCCATGGGAAGCTTCGAGGGGGGCAAAATAACTCCTCTTCGCCAATGAGAGCCCTCGTTCCTTCCTTGGGCAGCTTCCAGGGGCGCAAAATAAGTCCTCTTGGCCACTGAAAGCCCTCGTTCCTTACTTGAGCAGCTTGTAGGGGTGCAAAATAAGTCCTCTTGGCTACTGAAAGCCCTCCTTCCGTCCTTTGGCAGCTACCAGGGGGGCAAAATAAATCCTTTTGGCCACTGAAAGCCCTCTTTCCTTCCTTAGGCAGCTTGCAGAGGGCTAAAATAAGTCCTCTTGGCCACTGAAAGGCCTCGTTCCTTCCTTGGGCAGCTTCCAGGCGGGCAAAATTAGTCCTCTTCGCCACGGAAAGCCTTCGTTCCTTCCTTGGGCAGCTTCCAGGCGCGCAAAATAAGTACTAGTGGCAACTGAAAGCCCTCGTTCCTTCCTTGGGCAGCTTCCAAGGGGGCAAAATATGTCCTCTTGGCCACTGAAAGCCCTCGTTCCTTCAATGGGCAGCTTCCAGGGGGGCAAAATAAGTCCTTGTCACAACTTAAAGCCCTCGTTCCTTACTTGGGCAGATTCCAGGGGGGCAAAATAAGTCCTCTTCCCAACTGAAAGCTCTCGTTCCTTCCTTGGGCAGCTTCCAGGGGGGCAAAATAAGTACTAGTGGCAACTGAAAGCCCTCGTTCCTTCCTTGGGCAGCTTCCAAGGGGGCAAAATATGTCCTCTTGGCCACTGAAAGCCCTCGTTCCTTCAATGGGCAGCTTCTAAGGGGGCAAAATTAGTCCTCTTGGCCACTGAAAGAACTCATTCCTTCCTTGGGAACCTTCAAGTCAAGCAAAATAAGTCCTCTTTGTCACTGAAACCCCTCGTTCCTTACATAGTTAGGTTCTAGGGGTGGAAAATAAGTCCTCTTGGAGACTGAAAGCCCTCCTTCCTTCCTTGGGGAGTTTCCAGGGGGGCAAAATAAGTCCTCTTGGCCACTGAAAGCCCCCGTTCATTACTTCTGAAACTTCCAGGGGGGCAAAATAAGTCCTCTTGGCCACTGAAAGCCCTCGTTCCTTCCTTGGGCTGCTTCCAGGGGGGCAAAACAAGTCCTCTTGGCCACTATAAGCCCTCGTTCCATCCTTGGCCAGCTTCCAGGGGGGCAAAAAAAGTCCTTGTGGCAACTGAAAGCCCACGTTCCTTCTTTCGGCCGCTTCCAGGGGGGCAAAATAAGTGCTCTTGGCCACTGAAAGCCCTCATTCCTTCCTTGGGCAGATTTCAGGGGGGCAAAATAAGTCCTCTTGGCCACTGAACGCCCTCGTTCCTTCCTTGGGTAGCTTCCAGGGGGCAAAATAAGTCCTCTTGGCAAGTGAAAGCCCTCGTTCCTTCCATGGGCAGCTTCCAGGGGGGCAAAATTAGTCCTCTTGGCCACTGAAAGCCCTCATTCCTTCCTTGGGCCGCTTCTAGGGGGGCAAAATAATTCCTCTTGGCCACTCACAGCCCTCATTCCTTCCTTGGGCAGATTTCAGGGGGGCAAAAGAAGTCCTCTTGGCCACTGAAAGCCCTCCTTCGTTCTTTAGGCAGCTTCCACAGAGGCAAAATAAGTCCTCTTCGCCACTGAAAGCCCTCGTTCCTTCCATGGGCAGCTTCCAGGGGGGCAAAATTAGTCGTCTTGGCCACTGAAAGCCGACATTCCTTCCTTTGGAAAGTTCAAGGCAAGCAAAATAAGTCCTCTTTGTCACTGAAACCCCTTGTTCCTTACGTAGTCAGCTTCTAGGGGTGGAAAATAAGTCCTCTTGGCGACTGAAAGCCCTCCTTCCTTCCTTGGGGAGCTTCCAGGGGGGCAAAATAAGTCCGCTTGGCCACTGAAAGCCCTCCTTGCTTCCTTGGGCAGCTTCTAGGGGGGAAAAAAATTCCTCTTGGACACTGAAAGCCCTCCTTCCTTCCTTCGGCAGCTTGGAGGGGCAAAAGAAGTCCTCTTCTCCACTGAAAGCCCTCCTTCCTTCCTAAGGCAGCTTCCAGGGAGGCAAAATAAGTCCTTGTCACAACTTAAAGCCCTCGTTCCTTACTTGGGCAGCTTCCAGGGGGGCAAAATAAGTCCTCTTCGCAACTGAAAGCTCACGTTCCTTCCTTGGGCAGCTTCCAGGGGGTCAAAATAAGTCCTCTTGGCCAATGAAAGCCCTCATTTCTATCTTGGACAGCTTCCAGGGGGGCAAAATAAGTCCTCTTGGCCACTGAAAGAACTCGTTCCTTCCTTGGGCAGCTTCCACGGGGGCAAAATTAGTCCTCTTGGCCACTGAAAGCCCTCATTCCTTCCTTGGGAACCTTCAAGGCAAGCAAAATAAGTCCTCTTTATCATTGAAACCCCTCGTTCCTTACTTGGGCAGCTTCCCGGGGGGCAAAATAATTCCTCTTGGCCACTGAAAGCCCTCGTTCCTTCAATGGGCAGCTTCCAGGGGGGCAAAATTAGTCCTCTTGGCCACTGAAAGCCCTCATTCCTTCCTTGGGAACCTTCAAGTCAAGCAAAATAAGTCCTCTTTGTCACTGAAACCCCTCGTTCCTTACGTAGTCAGCTACTAGGGGTGGAAAATAAGTCCTCTTGGCGACTGAAAGCCCTCCTTCCTTCCTTGGGGAGCTTCCAGGGGGGCAAAATATGTCGTCTTGGACACTGAAAGCACTCCTTCCTTCCTTCGGCAGCTTGGAGGGGCAAAAGAAGTCCTCTTCTCCACTGAAAGCCCTCCTTCCTTCCTAAGGCAGCTTCCAGGGGGGCAAAATAAGTCCTTGTCACAACTTAAAGCCCTCGTTCCTTACTTGGGCAGATTCCAGGGGGGGCAAAATAAGTCCTCTTCCCAACTGAAAGCTCTCGTTCCTTCCTTGGGCAGCTTCCCGGGGGGGCAAAATAAGTCCTCTTGGCCACTGAAAGCCCTCATTTCTATCTTGGGCAGCTTCCAGGGGGGCAAAATAAGTCCTCTTGGCCACTGAAAGCCCTCGTTCCTTCCTTGGGCAGCTTCCAGGGGGGCAAAATTAGTCCTCTTGGCCACTGAAAGCCTTCATTCCTTTCTTGGGTAGCTTGCAGGGGGCAAAATAAGTCTTCTTGGCCACTGAAAGCGCTCGTTCCTTCCATGGGCAGCTTCCAGGGGGGCAAAATTAGTCCTCTTGGCCACTAAAAGCCCTCGTTCCTTCCTTGGGCAGCTTCCAGGGGGGCAAAATAAGTCCTTCTGGCAACTGAAAGTCCTCGTTCCTTCTTTCGGCCGCTTCCAGGGGGCAAAATAAGTCCTCTTGGCCACTAAAAGCCCTCATTCCTTCCTTGGGCAGATTTCAGGGGGGCAAAATAAGTCCTCTTGGCCACTGAAAGCCCTCGTTCCTCCCTTGGGAAGCTTCCAGGGGGCAAAATAAGTCCTCTTCGACACTGAAAGCCTTGATTCCTTCCTTTGGCTGCTTCGAAGGGGGCAAAATAAGTCCTCTTGGCCACTAAAAACCCTCATTGCTTCCATGGGCAGCTTTCCAGGGTGCAAAAAAAGTCCTGTTGCCCACTGAAAGCCCGCGTTCCTATCTTAGGCAGTTTCCAGGGTGGAAAAAGAAGTCCTCTTCGCCACTGAAAGCCCTCGTTCCTTCCTTGGGCAGCTTCCAGCCGGGCAAAATAATTCCTCTTGGCCACTCAAAGCCATCCTCCCTTCCTCCGGCAGCTTCCAGGGGGGCAAAATAAGTCCTTTTGGCCGCTGAAAGCACTCCTTCCTTCCTTGGGAGGTTTCCAGGGGGGCAAAACAAGTTCTCTTCGACACTGAAAGCCCTCGTTCCTTCCTTGGGCAGCTTCAAGGGGGGCAAAATAAGTCCTCTTCGCCACTCAAAGCCCTCGTTCCTTCCTTGGGCAGCTTCTAGGGGGGCAAAATAATTCCTCTTGGCCACTCAAAGCCCTCATTCCTTCCTTGGGCAGATTTCAGGGGGGCAAAAGAAATCCTCTTGGCCACTGAAAGCCCTCCTTCGTTCATTAGGTAGCTTCCACAGGGGCAAAATAAGTCCTCTTCGCCACTGAAAGCCCTCGTTCCTTCCATGGGCAGCTTCCAGGGGGGCAAAATTAGTCGTCTTGGCCACTGAAAGCCGACATTCCTTCCTTTTGGAAAGTTCAAGGCAAGCAAAATAAGTCCTCTTTGTCACTGAAACCCCTCGTTCCTTACGTAGTCAGCTTCTAGGGGTGGAAAATAAGTCCTCTTGGCGACTGAGAGCCCTCCTTCCTTCCTTGGGGAGCTTCCAGGGGGGCAAAACAAGTCCGCTTGTCCACTGAAAGCCCTCCTTGCTTCCTTGGGCAGCTTCTAGGGGGGAAAAAAATTCCTCTTCGACACTGAAAGCCCTCCTTCCTTCCTTCGGCAGCTTGGAGGGGCAAAAGAAGTCCTCTTCTCCACTGAAAGACCTCCTTCCTTCCTAAGGCAGCTTCCAGGGAGGCAAAATAAGTCCTTGTCACAACTTAAAGTCCTCGTTCCTTACTTGGGCAGCTTCCAGGGGGGCAAAATAAGTCCTCTTGGTCACTAAAAGCCCTCGTTCCTTCCTTGGCCAGCTTCCAGGGAGGCAAAATAAGTCCTTCTGGCAACTGAAAGTCCTCGTTCCTTCTTTCGGCCGCTTCCAGGGGGCAAAATAAGTCCTCTTGGCCACTCAAAGCCCTCATTCCTTCCTTCGGCAGATTTCAGGGGGGCAAAATAAGTGCTCTTGGCCACTGAAAGCCCTCGTTCCTTCCTTGGGAAGCTTGCAGGGGGCAAAATAAGTCCTATTCGACAATGAAAGCCTTGATTCCTTCCTTTGGCTGCTTCAAAGGGGACAAAATAAGTCCTCTTGGCCACTAAAAACCCTCATTGCTTCCATGGGCAGCTTCCCAGGGTGCAAAAAAAGTCCTGTTGCCCACTGAAAGCCTTCGTTCCTATCTTAGGCAGTTTCCAGGGCGGAAAAAGAAGTCCTCTTCGCCACTGAAAGCCCTCGTTCCTTCCTTGGGCAGCTTCTAGCTGGGCAAAATAATTCCTCTTGGCCACTCAAAGCCATCCTCCCTTCCTTCGGCACCTTCCGGGGGGCAAAAAAAGTCCTTTTGGCCGCTGAAAGCACTCCTTCCTTCCTTGGGAAGTTTCCAGGGGGGCAAAATAAGTCCTCTTGGCAATGAAAGGTTTCGTTCCTTCCTTGGGCAGCTTCCAGTGGGGCAAAATAAGTCCTCTTCGCCACTGAAAGCCCTCGTTCCTTCCTTGGGCAGCTTCCAGGGGGGCAAAATAAGTCCTCTTCGCCACTCAAAGCCCTCGTTCCTTCCTTGAGCAGCGTCAAGGGGGGCAAAATAAGTCCTCTTGGCCAATGAAAGCCCTCGTTCCTTCCTTGGGCAGCTTCCAGGGGGGCAAAATTAGTCCTCTTGGCCACTCAAAGCCCTCATTCCTTCCTTCGGAACATTAAAGGCAAGCAAAATAAGTCCTCTTTGTCAATGAAACCCCTCGTTCCGTCCTTGGGCAGCTTCCAGGGGGGCAAAATCAGTCCTCCTCGCCACTCAAAGCCGTCGTTCCTTCCTTGGGTACCTTCGAGGGGGGCAAAATAAGTCCTATTGGCCACTGAAAGCCCTCGTTCCGTCCTTCAGCAGCTTCCAGGGGGGCAAAATAAGTCCGCTTGGCAACGGAAAGCTCTCGTTCCTTCCTTCGGCAGATTCCAGGGGGGCAAAATAAGTCCACTCGGCCACTGAAAGCCATCGTTGCTTCCTTGGGCAGCTTCCAGGGGGGCAAAATAAGTCCTAGTGGTAATTGAAAGCCATCGTTGCTTCCTTTGGCAGCTTCCAGGGGGGAAAAATAAGTCCTCTTGGCCACTGAAAGCCCTCCTTCCTTCCTTGGGTAGTTTCGAGGGGGGCAAAATGAGTCCTCTTCGCCAGTAAAAGCCCTCCTTCCTTTCTTGGGCAGCTTCCAGGGGGGCAAAATAAGTTCTCTTCGGCACTGAAAGCCTTCGTTCCTTCCTTGGGGAGCTTCCAGGGGGGCAAAATGAGTTCTCTTTCCAACTGAAAGCCCTCGTTCCTTCCTTGGGCAGCTTTCAGAGAGGCAAAATGAGTCCTCTTGGCCGCTGAAAGCCCTCCTTCGTTCATTGGGCAGCTACAGGGGGGCAAAATAAGTCCTCTTGGCCACTGAAAGCCCTCGTTCCTTCCTTGGGCAGCTCCCAAGAAGGTAAAATAAAACCTTGCGGCAACTGAAAGCCCTCGTTGCTCCTTTGACAGCTGCGAGGGGGGCTAAATAAGTCCTCTTCGCCACTGAAAGCCCTTCTTCCTTCCTTGGGCAGCTTGCAAGAAGGTAAAAAAACTCCTTGCGGCAACTGAAAGCCCTCGTTCCTTCAATGGGCAGCTTCCAGGGGGGCAAAATAAGTCCTCTTGGCCACTGAAAGCCCTTCCTTGGGCAATTTCCAGGCGGGAAAATAAGAAATCTTGGCCAGTGAAAGCCCTCGTTCCTTCCTTGGGCAGCTTCCAGGGAGGCAAAATGAGTCCTGTAGGCCACTGAAAGCCCTCCTTGCTTCGTTTGGCACCTTCCAGGGGTGAAAAATAAGTCTTCTCGGCCGCTGAAAGCCCTCCTTCCTTCTTTGGGCAGCTTCCAGGGGGGCAAAATAAGTCCTCTTCGCCTCTGAAAGCCCTCGTTCCTTCCTTCGGAAGCGTCCAGGGGGGCAAAATAAGTCCTCTTGGCTACTCAAAGCCCTCTTTCATTCCTTTGGGAGCTTCCAGGGGCGCAAAATCAGTCCTCTTGTCCACTGAAAACCCTCGTTCCTTTTTTGGGCATGTTCCATGGGGGCAAAATAAGTCCTCTTGGCGACTGAAAGCCCTCGTTCCTTCCTTGGGCAACTTCCAGGGGGGCAAAATAAGTCCTCTTGGACTCTGAAAACCCTCATTGCTTCCTTGGGCAGCTTCCAGGGGGCAAAATAAGTCCTCTTGGCCACTCAAAGCACTCATTCCTTCCTCGGGCAGCTTCCAGGAGTGCAAAAGAAGTCCTGCAGGGAAATGAAAGCCTTCGTTCCATCCTTGGGTAGCTTCCAGGAGGGCAAAATAAGTCCTCTTGGCGACTGAAAGCACTCCTTCCTTCCTTGGGCAGCTTCCAGGGGGGCAAAATAAGTCCTCTTGGCCACTGAAAGCCGTCGTTCCTTCCTTGGGATGCTTCCAGGAGGGCAAAATGAGTCCTTGTGGCAACTGAAAGCCCTCGTTCCTTCAATGGGCAACTTCCAGAGGGGCAAAATAAGTCCTCTTGGCAAGTGAAAGCCCTCGTTCCTTCCTTCGGCAGCTGCCAGGGGGGCAAAATACGTCTTCTTAGCCACTGAAAACCCTCCTTGCTTCATTCGGCAGCTTACAGGGGTTCAAAATAAGTCCTCATGGCCACTGAAAGCCTTCATTCTTTCCTTGCCAGTTTCAAGGGGGGCAAAATAAGTCCGCTTAGCCACTAAAAACCCTCCTTGCTTCCTTGGGCAGCTTCCAGGGGTGCAAAATAAGTCCTCTTGGCCATTGAAAGCCCTCGTTCCTTCCTTGGGCAGTTTCCAGGGGGGCAAAATAAGTCCTCTTGGCCACTGAAAGCCCTCGTTCCTTCCTTGGGCAGCTTCCAGGGGGGCAAAATTAGTCCACTTGGCCACTGAAAGCACACCTTCCTTCCTTCGGAAGCTTCTAGGCGGGCAAAATAAGTCCTCTTGGCCGCTCAAAGCCCTCGTTACTTCCTTGGGCAGCTTCTAGGGGGGCAAAATAAGTCCTCTTGGCAACTGAAAACCCTCGTTCCTTCCTTGGGCAGCTTCGAGGGGGGCAAAATAAGTAATCGTGGCCACTGAAAGCCCTTGTTACTTCCTTCGGAAGCTGCTAGGAGGGAAAAATAAGTCCTCTTGGCCACTGAAAGCCCTCATTCCTTCCTTCGGCAGCTTACAGGTGGGCAAAATAAGACCTCTTGGCCACTCAAAGACCTGATTGCTTCCTTGGGCAGCTTCCATGGGGGCAAAATAACTCCTGTTGTCCAAAGAAACCCCTCGTTCATTACTTGGGCAGCTTCCAGTGGGGCAAAATAAGTCCTCTTGGCCACGCAAAGCCCTCGTTCCTTCCTTGGGAAGCTTTCAGGGAGGCAAAACGAGTCCTATTGGTAACTAAAAGCCCTCGTTCCTTACTTCGGCAGCTTCCAGGGGGGGAAAATAAGTCATCTTGGACACTGAAAGCCCTCGTTCCTTCCTTGGGAAGCTTCCAGGGGGTCAAAATAAGTCCTCTTTGCCAATGAAAGCCCTCGTTCCTTCCTTGGGCAGCTTCCAAGGGGGCAAAATAAGTCCTGTTTGCAATTGAAAAGCCTCGTTCCTTCGATGGGTAGCTACAAGGAGGGCAAAATAAGTCCTCTTGGCCACTGAAAGCCCTCGTTCCTTCCTTGTTAAGATTCCAGGGGGGCAAAATAAGTCCTTGTAGCAACTGAAAGCCCTCGTTCCTTCAATGGGCAACTTCCAGAGGGGCAAAATAAGTCCTCTTGGCCACTGAAAGCAGTCATTCCTTCCTTAGGCAGATTCCAGGGGGGAAAAATAAGTCCTCTTGGCCAGTGAAAGCCCTTGTTCCTTACTTCGGCAGCTTCCAGGGGGGCAAAATACGTCTTCTTGGCCACTGAAAACCCTCCTTGCTTCCTTCGGCAGCTTACAGGGGGCCAAAATAAGTCCTCTTGGCCACTGAAAGCCTTCATTCCTACCTTGCCAGTTTCGAGGGGCGCAAAATAAGTCCTCTTAGCCACTAAGAACCCTCCTTGCTTCCTTGGGCAGCTTCCAGGGGTGCAAAATAAGTCCTCTTGGCCACTGAAAGCTCTCATTCCTTCCTTGGGCAGCTTCCAGGGGGCCAAAATAAGTCCTCTTGGCCACTGAAAGCCCTCGTTCCTTCCTTTGGCAGCTTCCAGGGAGGCAAAATTAGTCCACTTGCCCACTGAAAGCACACCTTCTTTCCTTCGGAAGCTTCTAGGGGGGCAAAATAAGTCCTCTTGGCCACTAAAAACCCTCCTTACTTCCTTGGGCAGCTTCTAGGGGGGCAAAATAAGTCCTCTTGGCCACTCAAAGCCCTCGTTCTTTCCTTTTGCAGCTCCCGGGGGGGGGGGCAAAATAAGTCCTCGTGGCAACTGAGAGCCCTCGTTCCTTCCCTGGGCAGCATCGATAGGGGCAAAATAAGTCCACTTGGCCACTGAAAGCCCTCGTTCCTTCCTTTGGCAGCTTCGAGGGGGGCAAAATAAGTAATCTTGGCCACTGAAAGCCCTTGTTACTTCCTTGGGAAGCTGCCAGGGGGGAAAAATAAGTCCTCTTGGCCACTGAAAGCCCTCCTTCCTTCCTTCGGCAGCTTACAGGGGGGCAAAATAAGACCTCTTGGCCACTCAAAGACCTGATTGCTTCCTTGGGCAGCTTCCATGGGGGCAAAATAAGTCCTGTTGTCCAAAGATACCCCTCGTTCCTTACTTGGGCAGCTTCCAGGGGGGCAAAACGAGTCCTATTGGTAACTTAAAGCCATCGTTCCTTACTTCGGCAGCTTCCGGGTGGGAAAATAAGTCCTTTTGGCCACTAAAAGCCCTCGTTCCTTCCTTGGGAAGCTTCCAGGATGGCAAAATAAGTCCCCTTGGACACTTAAAACCCTCCTTCCTTCCTTGGGAAGCTTCAAGGGGGGCAAAATAAGTCCTTTTGGCCACTGAAAGCCTTAGTTCCTTCCTTGGGCAGCTTGCAGGGGGGCAAAATAAGGCCTCTTGGTACCTGAAATCCCTCGTTCCTTTCTTGGGCAGCATCCAGGGGGCCAAAATCAGTCCTCTTGGCCACTGAAAGCCCTCCTTCCTTCCTTGGGCAGCTTCCAGGGGGAAAAATAAGTCCTTGTGGCAACTGAAAGCCCTGGTTGCTTCCTTGGGCAGCTTCCAGGGAGGCAAAACGAGTCCTATTGGTAACTAAAAGCCCTCGTTCCTTACTTCGGCAGCTTCCAGGGGGGGAAAATAAGTCATCTTGGACACTGAAAGCCCTCGTTCCTTCCTTGGGAAGCTTCCAGGGGGTCAAAATAAGTCCTCTTTCCCAATGAAAGCCCTCGTTCCTTCCTTGGGCAGCTTCCAATGGGGCAAAATAAGTCCTGTTTGCAATTGAAAAGCCTCGTTCCTTCGATGGGTAGCTACAAGGAGGGCAAAATAAGTCCTCTTGGCCACTGAAAGCCCTCGTTCCTTCCTTGTTAAGATTCCAGGGGGGCAAAATAAGTCCTTGTAGCAACTGAAAGCCCTCGTTCCTTCAATGGGCAACTTCCAGAGGGGCAAAATAAGTCCTCTTGGCCACTGAAAGCAGTCATTCCTTCCTTAGGCAGATTCCAGGGGGGAAAAATAAGTCCTCTTGGCCAGTGAAAGCCCTCGTTCCTTACTTCGGCAGCTTCCAGGGGGGCAAAATACGTCTTCTTGGCCACTGAAAACCCTCCTTGCTTCCTTCGGCAGCTTACAGGGGGCCAAAATAAGTCCTCTTGGCCACTGAAAGCCTTCATTCCTACCTTGCCAGTTTCGAGGGGCGCAAAATAAGTCCTCTTAGCCACTAAGAACCCTCCTTGCTTCCTTGGGCAGCTTCCAGGGGTGCAAAATAAGTCCTCTTGGCCACTGAAAGCTCTCATTCCTTCCTTGGGCAGCTTCCAGGGGGCCAAAATAAGTCCTCTTGGCCACTGAAAGCCCTCGTTCCTTCCTTTGGCAGCTTCCAGGGAGGCAAAATTAGTCCACTTGCCCACTGAAAGCACACCTTCTTTCCTTCGGAAGCTTCTAGGGGGGCAAAATAAGTCCTCTTGGCCACTAAAAACCCTCCTTACTTCCTTGGGCAGCTTCTAGGGGGGCAAAATAAGTCCTCTTGGCCACTCAAAGCCCTCGTTCTTTCCTTTTGCAGCTCCCGGGGGGGGGGCAAAATAAGTCCTCGTGGCAACTGAGAGCCCTCGTTCCTTCCCTGGGCAGCATCGATAGGGGCAAAATAAGTCCACTTGGCCACTGAAAGCCCTCGTTCCTTCCTTTGGCAGCTTCGAGGGGGGCAAAATAAGTAATCTTGGCCACTGAAAGCCCTTGTTACTTCCTTGGGAAGCTGCCAGGGGGGAAAAATAAGTCCTCTTGGCCACTGAAAGCCCTCCTTCCTTCCTTCGGCAGCTTACAGGGGGGCAAAATAAGACCTCTTGGCCACTCAAAGACCTGATTGCTTCCTTGGGCAGCTTCCATGGGGGCAAAATAAGTCCTGTTGTCCAAAGATACCCCTCGTTCCTTACTTGGGCAGCTTCCAGGGGGGCAAAATAAGTCCTCTGGGCAACTGAAAGCCCTCGTTCCTTCCTTGCGGAGCTTTCAGGGAGGCAAAACGAGTCCTATTGGTAACTTAAAGCCATCGTTCCTTACTTCGGCAGCTTCCGGGTGGGAAAATAAGTCCTTTTGGCCACTAAAAGCCCTCGTTCCTTCCTTGGGAAGCTTCCAGGATGGCAAAATAAGTCCCCTTGGACACTTAAAACCCTCCTTCCTTCCTTGGGAAGCTTCAAGGGGGGCAAAATAAGTCCTTTTGGCCACTGAAAGCCTTAGTTCCTTCCTTGGGCAGCTTGCAGGGGGGCAAAATAAGGCCTCTTGGTACCTGAAATCCCTCGTTCCTTTCTTGGGCAGCATCCAGGGGGCCAAAATCAGTCCTCTTGGCCACTGAAAGCCCTCCTTCCTTCCTTGGGCAGCTTCCAGGGGGAAAAATAAGTCCTTGTGGCAACTGAAAGCCCTGGTTGCTTCCTTGGGCAGCTTCCAGGGGGGCAAAATAAGTCCTCTTGGCCACTGAAAACCCTCATTACTTCCTTGGGAAGCTTCCACGGGGGCAAAATAAGTCCTCTTGGCGACTGAAAGCCCTCGTTCGTTCCTTGGGCAGCTCTCAGGGGGGCAAAATGAGTCCTCTTCACCTCTGAAAGTCCTCGTTCCTTCCTTAGGAAGCTTCCAGGGGGGCAACTTAAGTCCTCTTGGCCACTGAAAGCCCTCGTTTCTTCCTTCGCCAGCTTCCAGAGTGGGAAAATAAGTCCTCTTGGCCACTGAAAGCCCTCATTCATTCCTTGGGTAGCTTCCAGGAAGTTAAAATAGGTCCGTGTGGCAACTGAAAGCCCTAGTTCCTTCATTGGGTAGCTTCCAAGGGGGCAAAATAAGTCCTCTTCGCCACTGAAAGCCCTCGTTCCTTCCATGGGCAGCTTCCAGGGGGGCAAAATTAGTCCTCTTGGCCACTGAAAGCCGACATTCCTTCCTTTGGAAAGTTCAAGGCAAGCAAAATAAGTCCTCTTTGTCACTGAAACCCCTCGTTCCTTACGTAGTCAGCTTCTAGGGGTGGAAAATAAGTCTTCTTGGCGACTGAAAGCCCTCCTTCCTTCCTTGGGGAGCTTCCAGGGGGGCAAAATAAGTCCGCTTGGCCACTGAAAGCCCTCCTTGCTTCCTTGGGCAGCTTCTAGGGGGGAAAAAAATTCCTCTTGGACACTGAAAGCCCTCCTTCCTTTCTTCGGCACCTTGGAGGGGCAAAAGAAGTCCTCTTCTCCACTGAAAGCCCTCCTTCCTTCCTAAGGCAGCTTCCAGGGAGGCAAAATAAGTCCTTGTCACAACTTAAAGCCCTCGTTCCTTACTTGGGCAGCTTCCAGGGGGGCAAAATAAGTCCTCTTCGCAACTGAAAGCTCACGTTCCTTCCTTGGGCAGCTTCCAGGGGGTCAAAATAGGTCCTCTTGGCCAATGAAAGCCCTCATTTCTATCTTGGGCAGCTTCCAGGGGGGCAAAATAAGTCCTCTTGACCACTGAAAGAACTCGTTCCTTCCTTGGGCAGCTTCCACGGGGGCAAAATTAGTCCTCTTGGCCACTGAAAGCCCTCATTCCTTCCTTGGGAACCTTCAAGGCAAGCAAAATAAGTCCTCTTTATCATTGAAACCCCTCGTTCCTTACTTGGGCAGCTTCCAGGGGGGCAAAATAATTCCTCTTGGCCACTGAAAGCCCTCGTTCCTTCAATGGGCAGCTTCCAGGGGGGCAAAATTAGTCCTCTTGGCCACTGAAAGCCCTCATTCCTTCCTTGGGAACCTTCAAGTCAAGCAAAATAAGTCCTCTTTGTCACTGAAACCTCTCGTTCCTTATGTAGTCAGCTTCTAGGGGTGGAAAATAAGTCCTCTTGGTGACTGAAAGCCCTCCTTCCTTCCTTGGGGAGCTTCCAGGGGGGCAAAATATGTCGTCTTGGACACTGAAAGCACTCCTTCCTTCCTTCGGCAGCTTGGAGGGGCAAAAGAAGTCCTCTTCTCCACTGAAAGCCCTCCTTCCTTCCTAAGGCAGCTTCCAGGAGGGCAAAAAAAGTCCTTGTCATAACTTAAAACCCTCGTTCCTTACTTGGGCAGATTCCAGGGGGGCAAAATAAGTCCTCTTCCCAACTGAAAGCTCTCGTTCCTTCCTTGGGCAGCTTCCAGGGGGGCTAAATAAGTCCTCTTGGTCACTGAAAGCCCTCATTTCTATCTTGGGCAGCTTCCAGGGGGGCAAAATAAGTCCTCTTGGCCACTGAAAGCCCTCGTTCCTTCCTTGGGCAGCTTCCAGGGGGGCAAAATTAGTCCTCTTGGCCACTGAAAGCCGTCATTCCTTTCTTGGGTAGCTTGCAGGGGGCAAAATAAGTCCTCTTGGCCACTGAAAGCGCTCGTTCCTTCCATGGGCAGCTTCCAGGGGGGCAAAATTAGTCCTCTTGGCCACTAAAAGCCCTCGTTCCTTCCTTGGGCAGCTTCCAGGGGGGCAAAATAAGTCCTTCTGGCAACTGAAAGTCCTCGTTCCTTCTTTCGGCCGCTTCCAGGGGGCAAAATAAGTCCTCTTGGCCACTCAAAGCCCTCATTCCTTCCTTGGGCAGATTTCAGGGGGGCAAAATAAGTCCTCTTGGCCACTGAAAGCCCTCGTTCCTTCCTTGGGAAGCTTGCAGGGGGCAAAATAAGTCCTCTTCGACACTGAAAGCCTTGATTCCTTCCTTTGGCTGCTTCCAAGGGGGCAAAATAAGTCCTCTTGGCCACTAAAAACCCTCATTGCTTCCATGGGCAGCTTTCCAGGGTGCAAAAAAAGTCCTGTTGCCCACTGAAAGCCCGCGTTCCTATCTTAGGCAGTTTCCAGGGCGGAAAAAGAAGTCCTCTTCGCCACTGAAAGCCCTCGTTCCTTCCTTGGGCAGCTTCCAGCCGGGCAAAATAATTCCTCTTGGCCACTCAAAGCCATCCTCCCTTCCTCCGGTAGCTTCCAGGGGGGCAATATAAGTCCTTTTGGCCGCTGAAAGCACTCCTTCCTTCCTTGGGAAGTTTCCAGGGGGGCAAAACAAGTCCTCTTGGCAATGAAAGGTTTCGTTCCTTCCTTGGGCAGCTTCCAGTGGGGCAAAATAAGTCCTCCTCGCCACTGAATGCCCTCGTTCCTTCCTTGGGCAGCTTTAAGGGGGGCAAAATAAGTCCTCTTCGCCACTCAAAGCCCTCGTTCCTTCCTTGGGCACCGTCAAGGGGGGCAAAATAAGTCCTCTTGGACACTGAAAGCCCTCGTTCCTTCCTTGGGCAGCTTCCAGGGGGTCAAAATAAGTCCTCTTTGCCACTGAAAGCCCTCGTTCCTTCCTTGGGCAGCTTCCAGGGGGGCAAAATAAGTCCTGTTTGCCATTGAAAAGCCTCGTTCCTTCGATGGGTAGCTACAAGGAGGGCAAAATAAGTCCTCTTGGCCACTGAAAGCCCTCGTTCCTTCAATGGGCAACTTCCAGAGGGGCAAAATAAGTCCTCTTGGCCACTGAAAGCAGTCATTCCTTCCTTAGGCAGATTCCAGGGGGGAAAAATAAGTCCTCTTGGCCAGTGAAAGCCCTCGTTCCTTCCTTCGGCAGCTTCCAGGGGGGCAAAATACGTCTTCTTGGCCACTGAAAACACTCCTTGCTTCCTTCGGCAGCTTACAGGGGGACAAAATAAGTCCTCTTGGCCACTGAAAGCCTTCATTCCTTCCTTGCCAGTTTCGAGGGGCGCAAAATAAGTCCTCTTAGCCACTAAGAACCCTCCTTGCTTCCTTGGGCAGCTTCCAGGGGTGCAAAATAAGTCCTCTTGGCCACTGAAAGCTCTCGTTCCTTCCTTGGGCAGCTTACAGGGGGCCAAAATAAGTCCTCTTGGCCAATGAAAGCCCTCGTTCCTTCCTTTGGCAGCTTCCAGGGGGGCAAAAATAGTTCACTTGCCCACTGAAAGCACACCTTCTTTCCTTCGGAAGCTTCTAGGCGGGCAAAATAAGTCCTCTTGGCCACTGAAAGCCCTCCTTCCTTCCTTCGGCAGCTTACAGGGGGGCAAAATAAGACCTCTTGGCCACTCAAAGACCTGATTGCTTCCTTGGGCAGCTTCCATGGGGGCAAAATAAGTCCTGTTGTCCAAACATACGCCTCGTTCCTTACTTGGGCAGCTTCCAGGGGGGCAAAATAAGTCCTCTGGGCAACTGAAAGCCCTCGTTCCTTCCTTGGGGAGCTTTCAGGAAGGCAAAACGAGTCCTATAGGCAACTAAAAGCCATCGTTCCTTACTTCGGCAGCTTCCAGGGGGGGAAAATAAGTCCTTTTGGCCACTAAAAGCCCTCGTTCCTTCCTTGGGAAGCTTCCAGGATGGCAATATAAGTCCTCTTGGACACTGAGAGCCCTCCTTCCTTCCTTGGGAAGCTTCAAGGGGGGCAAAATAAGTCCTTTTCGCCACTGAAAGCCTTAGTTCCTTCCTTGGGCAGCTTGCAGGGGGGCAAAATAAGGCCTCTTGGTACCTGAAATCCCTCGTTCCTTTCTTGGGCAGCATCCAGGGGGCCAAAATCAGTCCTCTTGGCCACTGAAAGCCCTCCTTCCTTCCTTGGGCAGCTTCCAGGGGGAAAAATAAGTCCTTGTGGCAACTGAAAGCCCTGGTTGCTTCCTTGGGCAGCTTCCAGGGGGGCAAAATAAGTCCTCTTGGCCACTGAAAACCCTCATTACTTCCTTGGGAAGCTTCCACGGGGGCAAAATAAGTCCCCTTGGAGACTGAAAGCCCTCGTTCGTTCCTTGGGCAGCTCTCAGGGGGGCAAAATGAGTCCTCTTCGCCTCTGAAAGTCCTCGTTCCTTCCTTAGGAAGCTTCCAGGGGGGCAACTTAAGTCCTCTTGGCCACTGAAAGCCCTCGTTTCTTCCTTCGCCAGCTTCCAGAGTGGGAAAATAAGTCCTCTTGGCCACTGAAAGCCCTCATTCATTCCTTGGGCAGCTTCCAGGAAGTTAAAATAGATCCGTGTGGCAACTGAAAGCCCTAGTTCCTTCATTGGGCAGCTTCCAGGGGGGCAAAATAAGTCCTCTTCGCCACTGAAAACCCTCATTACTTCCTTGGGCAGCTTCCAGGGAGGCAAAATAAGTCCTCTTGAACACTGAAAGCCCTCCTTCCCTCCTTTAGCAGCTCCCAGGGAGGCAAAATGAGTCCTATTGGCCACTGAAAGTCCTCATTCCTTCCTTAGGAAGCTTCCAGGGGGGCAAAACAAGTCCGCTTGGCCACTGAAAGCCCTCCCTTCCTTGGGCAGCTTCCAGGGGGGCAAAATGAGTCCTATTGCCCACTGAAAGCCCTCATTCCTTCCTTCGGCAGCATCCAGGGGGGCAAAACAAGTCCTCTTTACCACTGAAAGCCCGCGTTCCTTCCTTCGGCAACTTCCAGGGGGGCAAAATAAGTCCTCTTGGCCACTGAAAGCCCTCATTCCTTCCGTGGGAAGCTTCCAGGGGCGCAAAATAAGTCCTTGTGGCAACTGAAAGCCCTCATTCCTTCCTTGGGCAGCTTCCAGTTGGGCAAAATAAGTATTCTGGGCCACTTGAAGCCCTCGTTCCTTCCTTGGGCAGTTTCCAGGGGGGCAAAATAAGTCCTCTTGACCACTGAAAGCCCTCGTTCATTCCTTGGTCAGCTTCCAGGGGCACAAAATAAGTCCTCCTGGCCACTAAAAGCCCTCGTTCCTTCTTTGGGCAGCATCCGGGGGCCAAAATGAGTCCACTTGTCCACTGAAGGCCCTTGTTCCTTCCTTGGGCAGCTGCCAAGGTGGCAAAATAAGTCCTCTTGGCCGCTGAAAGCCCTCGTTACTTCCTTGGGAAGGTTCCAGGGGGGCAAAATAAGTCCTCTTTCACACTGAAAGCCCTCGTTCCTTCCTTCGGCAGCTTCCAGGGGGCAAAATAAGTCTTCTTTGCCACAGAAAGCCCTCGTTCCATCCTTAGGCAGCTTCCAGGGGGGCAAAATAAGTCCACTTGGCCACTGAAAGCCCTTGTTCCTTCCTTCGGCAGCTTCCAGGTGGGCAAAATAAGTCCTCTTGGCAAGTGAAAGCCTTCATTTCTTCCTTCGGTATCTTCCAGGAGGGCAAAATAAGTCCTCTTGGCCACTAAAAACCCTCATTTCTTCCTAGGACAGCATCCAGGGGGGCAAAATAAGTCCTATTGGCCAATGAAATTACTCGTCCCTTCCATGGGAAGCTTCGAGGGGGGCAAAATAACTCCTCTTCGCCACTGAGAGCCCTCGTTCCTTCCTTGGGCAGCTTCCAGGGGCGCAAAATAAGTCCTCTTGGCCACTGAAAGCCCTCGTTCCTTACTTGAGCAGCGTGTAGGGGTGCAAAATAAGTCCTCTTGGCTACTGAAAGCCCTCCTTCCGTCCTTTGGCAGCTACCAGGGGGGCAAAATAAATCCTTTTGGCCACTGAAAGCCCTCTTTCCCTCCTTAGGCAGCTTGCAGAGGGCTAAAATAAGTCCTCTTGGCCACTGAAAGGCCTCGTTCCTTCCTTGGGCAGCTTCCAGGGGGGCAAAATTAGTCCTCTTCGCCACGGAAAGCCTTCGTTCCTTCCTTGGGCAGCTTCCGGGGGGCAAAATAAGTACTAGTGGCAACTGAAAGCCCTCGTTCCTTCCTTGGGCAGCTTCCAAGGGGGCAAAATATGTCCCTTGGCCACTGAAAGACCTCGTTCCTTCAATGGGCAGCTTCCAGGGGGGCAAATTTAGTCCTCTTGGCCACTGAAAGCCCTCATTCCTTCCTTGGGAACCTTCAAGTCAAGCAAAATAAGTCCTCTTTGTCACTGAAACCCCTCGTTCCTTACGTAGTTAGGTTCTAGGGGTGGAAAATAAGTCCTCTTGGAGACTGAAAGCCCTCCTTCCTTCCTTGGGGAGCTTCCAGGGGGGCAAAATAAGTCCTCTTGGCCACTGAAAGCCCTCGTTCCTCACTTCTGAAGCTTCCAGGGGGGCAAAATAAGTCCTCTTTGCCACTGAAAGCCCTCGTTCCTTCCTTGGGCTGCTTCCAGGGGGGCAAAACAAGTCCTCTTGGCCACTAAAAGCCCTCGTTCCATCCTTGGCCAGCTTCCAGGGGGGCAAAATAAGTCCTTGTGGCAACTGAAAGCCCACGTTCCTTCTTTCGGCCGCTTCCAGGGGGGCAAAATAAGTGCTCTTGGCCACTGAAAGCCCTCATTCCTTCCTTGGGCAGATTTCAGGGGGGCAAAATAAGTCCTCTTGGCCACTGAACGCCCTCGTTCCTTCCTTGGGTAGCTTCCAGGGGGCAAAATAAGTCCTCTTGGCAAGTGAAAGCCCTCGTTCCTTCCATGGGCAGCTTCCAGGGGGGCAAAATTAGTCCTCTTGGCCACTGAAAGCCCTCATTCCTTCCTTGGGCAGCTTCTAGGGGGGCAAAATAATTCCTCTTGGCCACTCACAGCCCTCATTCCTTCCTTGGGCAGATTTCAGGGGGGCAAAAGAAGTACTCTTGGCCACTGAAAGCCCTCCTTCGTTCATTAGGCAGCGACCACAGGGGCAAAATAAGTCCTCTTCGCCACTGAAAGCCCTCGTTCCTTCCATGGGCAGCTTCCAGGGGGGAAAATTAGTCGTCTTGACCACTGAAAGCCGACATCCCTTCCTTTGGAAAGTTCAAGGCAAGCAAAATAAGTCCTCTTTGTCACTGAAACCCCTCGTTCCTTACGTAGTCAGCTTCTAGGGGTGGAAAATAAGTCCTCTTGGCGACTGAAAGCCCTCCTTCCTTCCTTCGGGAGCTTCCAGGGGGGCAAAATAAGTCCGCCTGGCCACTGAAAGCCCTCCTTGCTTCCTTGGGCAGCTTCTAGGGGGGAAAAAAATTCCTCTTGGACACTGAAAGCCCTCCTTCCTTCCTTCGGTAGCTTGGAGGGGCAAAAGAAGTCCTCACCTCCACTGAAAGCCCTCCTTCCTTCCTAAGGCAGCTTCCAGGGAGGCAAAATAAGTCCTTGTCACAACTTAAAGCCCTCGTTCCTTACTTGGGTAGCTTCCAGGGGGGCAAAATAAGTCCTCTTCGCAACTGAAAGCTCACGTTCCTTCCTTGGGCAGCTTCCAGGGGGTCAAAATAAGTCCTCCTGGCCAATGAAAGCCCTCATTTCCATCTTGGGCAGCTTCCAGGGGGGCAAAATAAGTCCTCTTGGCCACTGAAAGAACTCGTTCCTTCCTTGGGCAGCTTCCACGGGGGCAAAATTAGTCCTCTTGGCCACTGAAAACCCTCATTCCTTCCTTGGGAACCTTCAAGGCAAGCAAAATAAGTCCTCTTTATCATTGAAACCCCTCGTTCCTTACTTGGGCAGCTTCCCGGGGGGCAAAATAATTCCTCTTGGCCACTGAAAGCCCTCGTTCCTTCAATGGGCAGCTTCCAGGGGGGCAAAATTAATCCTCTGGCCACTCAAAGCCCTCATTCCTTCCTTGGGAACCTTCAAGTCAAGCAAAATAAGTCCTCTTTGTCACTGAAATCCCTCGTTCCTTACGTAGTCAGCTTCTAGGGGTGGAAAATAAGTCCTCTTGGCGAGTGAAAGCCCTCCTTCCTTCCTTGCGGAGCTTCCAGGGGGGCAAAATAAGTCCTCTTGGCCACTCAAAGCCCTCATTCCTTCCTTGGGCAGATTTCTGGGGGGCAAAATAAGTCCTCTTGGCTACTGAACGCCCTCGTTCCTTCCATGGGTAGCTTCCAGGGGGGCAAAATAAGTCCTCTTGGCAAGTGAAAGCCCTCGTTCCTTCCATGGGCAGCATCCAGGGGGGCAAAATTAGTCCTCTTGGCCACTGAAAGCCCTCATTCCTTCCTTGCGCAGCTTCTAGGGGGGCAAAATAATTCCTCTTGGTCACTCACAGCCCTCATTCCTTCCTTGGGCAGATTTCAGGGGGGCAAAAGAAGTCCTCTTGGCCACTGAAAGCCCTCCTTCGTTCTTTAGGCAGCTTCCACAGGGGCAAAATAAGTCCTCTTCACCACTGAAAGCCCTCGTTCCTTCCATGGGCAGCTTCCAGGGGGGCAAAATATGTCGTCTTGGACACTGAAAGCACTCCTTCCTTCCTTCGGCAGCTTGGAGGGGCAAAAGAAATCCGCTTATCCACTGAAAGCCCTCCTTCCTTCCTAAGGCAGCTTCCAGGGGGGCAAAATACGTCCTTGTCACAACTTAAAGCCCTCGTTCCTTACTTGGGCAGATTCCAGGGGGGCAAAATAAGTCCTCTTCCCAACTGAAAGCTCTCGTTCCTTCCTTGGGCAGCTTCCAGGGGGGCAAAATAAGTCCTCTTGGCCACTCAAAGCCCTCATTTCTATCTTGGGCAGCTTCCAGGGGGGCAAAATAAGTCCTCTTGGCCACTGAAAGCCCTCGTTCCTTCCTTGGGCAGCTTCCAGGGGGGCAAAATTAGTCCTCTTGGCCACTGAAAGCCTTCATTCCTTTCTTGGGTAGCTTGCAGGGGGCAAAATAAGTCCTCTTGGCCACTGAAAGCGCTCGTTCCTTCCATGGGCAGCTTCCAGGGGGGCAAAATTAGTCCTCTTGGCCACTAAAAGCCCTCGTTCCTTCCTTGGCGAGCTTCCAGGGGGGCAAAATAAGTCCTTGTGGCAACTGAAAGTCCTCGTTCCTTCTTTCGGCCGCTTCCAGGGGGCAAAATAAGTCCTCTTGGCCACTCAAAGCCCTCATTCCTTCCTTGGGTAGATTTCAGGGGGGCAAAATAAGTCCTCTTGGCCACTGAAAGCCCTCGTTCCTTCCTTGGGAAGCTTCCAGGGGGCAAAATAAGTCCCCTTCGACACTGAAAGCCTTGATTCCTTCCTTTGGCTGCTTCGAAGGGGGCAAAATAAGTCCTCTTGGCCACTAAAAACCCTCATTGCTTCCATGGGCAGCTTTCCAGGGTGCAAAAAAAGTCCTGTTGCCCACTGAAAGCCCGCGTTCCTATCTTAGGCAGTTTCCAGGGCGGAAAAAGAAGTCCTCTTCGCCACTGAAAGCCCTCGTTCCTTCCTTGGGCAGCTTCCAGCCGGCCAAAATAATTCCTCTTGGCCACTCAAAGCCATCCTCCCTTCCTCCGGCAGCTTCCAGGGGGGCAAAATAAGTCCTTTTGGCCGCTGAAAGCACTCCTTCCTTCCTTGGGAAGTTTCCAGGGGGGCAAAACAAGTCCTCTTGGCAATGAAAGGTTTCGTTCCTTCCTTGGGCAGCTTCCACTGGGGCAAAATAAGTCCTCTTCGCCACTGAAAGCCCTCGTTCCTTCCTTGGGCAGCTTCAAGGGGGGTAAAATAAGTCCTCTTCCCCACTCAAAGCCCTCGTTCCTTCCTTGGGCAGCTTCTAGGGGGGCAAAATAATTCCTCTTGGCCACTCAAAGCCCTCATTCCTTCGTGGGCAGATTTCAGGGGGGCAAAAGAAGTCCTCTTGGCCACTGAAAGCCCTCCTTCGTTCATTAGGCAGCTTCCACAGGGGCAAAATAAGTCCTCTTCGCCACTGAAAGCCCTCGTTCCTTCCATGGGCAGCTTCCAGGGGGGCAAAATTAGTCGTCTTGGCCACTGAAAGCCGACATCCCTTCCTTTGGAAAGTTCAAGGCAAGCAAAATAAGTCCTCTTTGTCACTGAAACCCCTCGTTGCTTACGTAGTCAGCTTCTAGGGGTGGAAAATAAGTCCTCTTGGCGACTGAAAGCCCTCCTTCCTTCCTTGGGGAGCTTCCAGGGGGGCAAAATAAGTCCGCTTGGCCACTGAAAGCCCTCCTTGCTTCCTTGGGAAGCTTCTAGGGGGGGGGGAAAATTCCTCTTGGACACTGAAAGCCCTCCTTCCTTCCTTCGGCAGCTTGGAGGGGCAAAAGAAGTCCTCTTCTCCACTGAAAGCCCTCCTTCCTTCCTAAGACAGCTTCCAGGGAGGCAAAATAAGTCCTTGTCACAACTTAAAGTCCTCGTTCCTTACTTGGGCAGCTTCCAGGGGGGCAAAATAAGTCCTCTTCGCAACTGAAAGCTCACGTTCCTTCCTTGGGCAGCTTCCAGGGGGTCAAAATAAGTCCTCTTGGCCAATGAAAGCCCTCATTTCTATCTTGGACAGCTTCCAGGGGGGCAAAATAAGTCCTCTTGGCCACTGAAAGAACTCGTTCCTTCCTTGGGCAGCTTCCACGGGGGCAAAATTAGTCCTCTTGGCCACTGAAAGCCCTCATTCCTTCCTTGGGAACCTTCAAGGCAAGCAAAATAAGTCCTCTTTATCATTGAAACCCCTCGTTCCTTACTTGGGCAGCTTCCCGGGGGGCAAAATAATTCCTCTTGGCCACTGAAAGACCTCGTTCCTTCAATGGGCAGCTTCCAGGGGGGCAAAATTAGTCCTCTTGGCCACTGAAAGCCCTCATTACTTCTTTGGGAACCTTCAAGTCAAGCAAAATAAGTCCTCTTTGTCACTGAAACCCATCGTTCCTTACGTAGTCAGCTTCTAGGGGTGGAAAATAAGTCCTCTTGGCGACTGAAAGCCCTCCTTCCTTCCTTGGGGAGCTTCGAGGGGGGCAAAATATGTCGTCTTGGACACTGAAAGCCCTCCTTCCTTCCCAAGGCAGCTTCCAGGGGGGCAAAATAAGTCCTTGTCACAACTTAAAGCCCTCGTTCCTTACTTGGGCAGATTCCAGGGTGGCAAAATAAGTCCTCTTCCCAACTGAAAGCTCTCGTTCCTTCCTTGGGCAGCTTCCAGGGGGGCAAAATAAGTCCTCTTGGCCACTGAAAGCCCTCGTTCCTTCCTTGGGCAGCTTCCAGGGGGGCAAAATTAGTCCTCTTGGCCACTGAAAGCCTTCATTCCTTTCTTGGGTAGCTTGCAGGGGGCAAAATAAGTCCTCTTGGCCACTGAAAGCGCTCGTTCCTTACATGGGCAGCTTCCAGGGGGGCAAAATTAGTCCTCTTGGCCACTGAAAGCCCTCGTTCCTTCCTTGGGCAGCTTCCAGGGGGGCAAAATTAGTCCTCTTGGCCACTGAAAGCCTTCATTCCTTTCTTGGGTAGCTTGCAGGGGGCAAAATAAGTCCTCTTGGCCACTGAAAGCGCTCGTTCCTTCCATGGGCAGCTTCCAGGGGGGCAAAATTAGTCCTCTTGGTCACTAAAAGCCCTCGTTCCTTCCTTGGCCAGCTTCCAGGGGGGCAAAATAAGTCCTTCTGGCAACTGAAAGTCCTCGTTCCTTTCTTGGGCAGCATCCAGGGGGCCAAAATCAGTCCTCTTGGCCAATGAAAGCCCTCCTTTCTTCCTTGGGCAGCTTCCAGGGGGAAAAATAAGTCCTTGTGGCAACTGAAAGCCCTGGTTGCTTCCTTGGGCAGCTTCCAGGGGGGCAAAATAAGTCCTCTTGGCCACTGAAAACCCTCATTACTTCCTTGGGAAGCTTCCACGGGGGCAAAATAAGTCCTCTTGGCGACTGAAAGCCCTCGTTCGTTCCTTGGGCAGCTTCCAGGGGGTCAAAATAAGTCCTCTTGGCCAATGAAAGCCCTCATTTCTATCTTGGACAGCTTCCAGGGGGGCAAAATAAGTCCTCTTGGCCACTGAAAGAACTCGTTCCTTCCTTGGGCAGCTTCCACGGGGGCAAAATTAGTCCTCTTGGCCACTGAAAGCCCTCATTCCTTCCTTGGGAACCTTCAGGGCAAGCAAAATGAGTCCTCTTTATCATTGAAACCCCTCGTTCCTTACTTGGGCAGCTTGCCGGGGGGCAAAATAATTCCTCTTGGCCACTGAAAGCCCTCGTTCCTTCAATGGGCAGCTTCCAGGGGGGCAAAATTAGTCCTCTTGGCCACTGAAAGCCCTCATTCCTTCCTTGGGAACCTTCAAGTCAAGCAAAATAAGTCCTCTTTGTCACTTAAACCCCTCGTTCCTTACGTAGTCAGCTTCTAGGGGTGGAAAATAAGTCCTCTTGGAGACTGAAAGCCCTCCTTCCTTCCTTGGGGAGCTTCCAGGGGGGCAAAATATGTCGTCTTGGACACTGAAAGCACTCCTTCCTTCCTTCGGCAGCTTGGAGCGCAAAAGAAGTCCTCTTCTCCACTGAAAGCCCTCCTTCCTTCCTAAGGCAGCTTCCAGGGGGGCAAAAGAAGTCCTTGTCACAACTTAAAGCCCTCGTTCCTTACTTGGGCAGATTCCAGGGGGGCAAAATAAGTCCTCTTCGCAACTGAAAGCTCTCGTTCCTTCCTTGGGCAGCTTCCAGCGGGGCAAAATAAGTCCTCTTGGCCACTGAAAGCCCTCATTTCTATCTTGGGGAGCTTCCAGGGGGGCAAAATAAGTCCTCTTGGCCACTGAAAGCCCTCGTTCCTTCCTTGGGCAGCTTCCAGGGGGGCAAAATTAGTCCTCTTGGCCACTGAAAGCCTTCATTCCTTTCTTGGGTAGCTTGCAGGGGGCAAAATAAGTCCTCTTGGCCACTGAAAGCGCTCGTTCCTTCCATGGGCAGCTTCCAGGGAGGCAAAATTAGTCCTCTTGGCCACTAAAAGCCCTCGTTCCTTCCTTGGGCAGCTTCCAGGGGGGCAAAATAAGTCCTTCTGGCAACTGAAAGTCCTCGTTCCTTCTTTCGGCCGCTTCCAGGGGGCAAAATAAGTCCTCTTGGCCACTCAAAGCCCTCATTCCTTCCTTGGGCAGATTTCAGGGGGGCAAAATAAGTCCTCTTGGCCACTGAAAGCCCTCGTTCCTTCCTTGGGAAGCTTCCAGGGGGCAAAATAAGTCCTCTTCGACACTGAAAGCCTTGATTCCTTCCTTTGGCTGCTTCCAAGGGGGCAAAATAAGTCCTCTTGGCCACTAAAAACCCTCATTGCTTCCATGGGCAGCTTCCCAGGGTGCAAAAAATGTCCTGTTGCCCACTGAAAGCCTTCGTTCCTATCTTAGGCAGTTTCCAGGGCGGAAAAAGAAGTCCTCTTCGCCACTGAAAGCCCTCGTTCCGTCCTTGGGCAGCTTCCAGCCGGCCAAAATAATTCCTCTTGGCCACTCAAAGCCATCCTCCCTTCCTCCGGCAGCTTCCAGGGGGGCAAAATAAGTCCTTTTGGCCGCTGAAAGCACTCCTTCCTTCCTGGGGAAGTTTCCAGGGGGGCAAAACAAGTCCTCTTGGCAATGAAAGGTTTCGTTCCTTCCTTGGGCAGCTTCCAGTGGGGCAAAATAAGTCCTCTTCGCCACTGAAAACCCTCGTTCCTTCCTTGGGCAGCTTCAAGGGGGGCAAAATAAGTCCTCTTCGCCACTCAAAGCCCTCGTTCCTTCCTTGGGCACCGTCAAGGGGGGCAAAATAAGTCCTCTTGGCCACTGAAAGCCCTCGTTCCTTCCTTGGGCAGCTTCCAGGAGGGCAAAATTAGTCCTCTTGGCCACTGAAAGCCCTCATTCCTTTCTTCGGAACCTTGAAGGCAAGCAAAATAAGTCCTCTTTGTCATTGAAACCCCTCGTTGCTTCCTTGGGCAGCTTCCAGGGGGGCAAAATCAGTCCTCTTGGCCACTGAAAACCCTCATTACTTCCTTGGGAAGCTTCCACGGGGGCAAAATAAGTCCTCTTGGAGACTGAAAGCCCTCGTTCGTTCCTTGGGCAGCTCTCAGGGGCGCAAAATGAGTCCTCTTCGCCTCTGAAAGTCCTCGTTCCTTCCTTAGGAAGCTTCCAGGGGAGCAACTTTAGTCCTCTTGGCCACTGAAAGCCCTCGTTTCTTCCTTCGCCAGCTTCCAGAGTGGGAAAATAAGTCCTCTTCGCCACTGAAAGCCCTCATTCATTCCTTGGGCAGCTTCCAGGAAGTTAAAATAGGTCCGTGTGGCAACTGAAAGCCCTAGTTCCTTCATTGGGCAGCTTCCAGGGGGGCAAAATAAGTCCTCTTCGCCACTGAAAACCCTCATTACTTCCTTGGGCAGCTTCCAGGGAGGCAAAATAAGTCCTCTTGAACACTGAAAGCCCTCCTTATTTCCTTTAGCAGCTCCCAGGGAGGCAAAATGAGTCCTATTGGCCACTGAAAGTCCTCATTCCTTCCTTAGGAAGCTTCCAGGGGGGCAAAACAAGTCCGCTTGGCCACTGAAAGCCCTCCCTTCCTTGGGCAGCTTCCAGGGGGGCAAAATGAGTCCTATTGCCCACTGAAAGCCCTCATTCCTTCCTTCGGCAGCATCCAGGGGGGCAAAACAAGTCCTCTTTACCACTGAAAGCCCGCGTTCCTTCCTTCGGCAACTTCCAGGGGGGCAAAATAAGTCCTCTTGGCCACTGAAAGCCCTCATTCCTTCCGTGGGTAGCTTCCAGGGACGCAAAATAAGTCCTTGTGGCAACTGAAAGCCCTCATTCCTTCCTTGGGCAGCTTCCAGTTGGGCAAAATAAGTATTCTGGGCCACTTGAAGCCCTCGTTCCTTCCTTGGGCAGTTTCCAGGGGGGCAAAATAAGTCCTCTTGACCACTGAAAGCCCTCGTTCATTCCTTGGTCAGCTTCCAGGGGCACAAAATAAGTCCTCCTGGCCACTAAAAGCCCTCGTTCCTTCTTTGGGCAGCATCCGGGGGCCAAAATGAGTCCACTTGTCCACTGAAGGCCCTTGTTCCTTCCTTGGGCAGCTGCCAAGGTGGCAAAATAAGTCCTCTTGGCCACTGAAAGCCCTCGTTACTTCCTTGGGAAGGTTCCAGGGGGGCAAAATAAGTCCTCTTTGACACTGAAAGCCCTCGTTCCTTCCTTCGGCAGCTTCCAGGGGGCAAAATAAGTCTTCTTTGCCACAGAAAGCCCTCGTTCCATCCTTAGGCAGCTTCCAGGGGGTCAAAATAAGTCCTCTTGGCCACTGAAAGCCCTTGTTCCTTCCTTCGGCAGCTTCCAGGCGGGCAAAATAAGTCCTCTTGGCAACTGAAAGCCTTCATTTCTTCCTTCGGTATCTTCCAGGGGGGCAAAATAAGTCCTCTTGGCCACTAAAAACCCTCATTGCTTCCTAGGACAGCTTCCAGGGGGGCAAAATAAGTCCTCTTGGCCAATGAAATTACTCGTCCCTTCCATGGGAAGCTTCGAGGGGGGCAAAATAACTCCTCTTCGCCAATGAGAGCCCTCGTTCCTTCCTTGGGCAGCTTCCAGGGGCGCAAAATAAGTCCTCTTGGCCACTGAAAGCCCTCGTTCCTTACTTGAGCAGCGTGTAGGGGTGCAAAATAAGTCCTCTTGGCTACTGA
Source organism: Cyclura pinguis (assembly GCA_030412105.1). NCBI lineage: Eukaryota > Metazoa > Chordata > Lepidosauria > Squamata > Iguanidae > Cyclura > Cyclura pinguis. Next base: position 5,857,982 of record CM059600.1, read on the forward strand.
AAGCCCTCCTTCCGTCCTTTGGCAGCTACCAGGGGGGCAAAATAACTCCTTTTGGCCACTGAAAGCCCTCTTTCCTTCCTTAGGCAGCTTGCAGAGGGCTAAAATAAGTCCTCTTGGCCACTGAAAGGCCTCGTTCCTTCCTTGGGCAGCTTCCAGGGGGGCAAAATTAGTCCTCTTCGCCACGGAAAGCCTTCGTTCCTTCCTTGGGCAGCTTCCGGGGGGCAAAATAAGTACTACTGGCAACTGAAAGCCCTCGTTCCTTCCTTGGGCAGCTTCCAAGGGGGCAAAATATGTCCTCTTGGCCACTGAAAGCCCTCGTTCCTTCAATGGGCAGCTTCCAGGGGGGCAAAATTAGTCCTCTTGGCCACTGAACGCCCTCATTCCTTCCTTGGGAACCTTCAAGTCAAGCAAAATAAGTCCTCTTTGTCACTGAAACCCCTCGTTCCTTACGTAGTTAGGTTCTAGGGGTGGAAAATAAGTCCTCTTGGAGACTGAAAGCCCTCCTTGCTTCCTTGGGGAGCTTCCAGGGGGGCAAAATAAGTCCTCTTGGCCACTGAAAGCCCTCGTTCCTCACTTCTGAAGCTTCCAGGGAGGCAAAATAAGTCCTCTTTGCCACTGAAAGCCCTCGTTCCTTCCTTGGGCTGCTTCCAGGGGGGCAAAACAAGTCCTCTTGGCCACTAAAAGCCCTCGTTCCATCCTTGGTCAGCTTCCAGGGGGGCAAAATAAGTCCTTGTGGCAACTGAAAGCCCACGTTCCTTCTTTCGGCCGCTTCCAGGGGGCAAAATAAGTCCTCTTGGCCACTGAAAGCCCTCATTCCTTCCTTGGGCAGATTTCAGGGGGGCAAAATAAGTCCTCTTGGCCACTGAACGCCCTCGTTCCTTCCTTGGGTAGCTTCCAGGGGGCAAAATAAGTCCTCTTGGCAAGTGAAAGCCCTCGTTCCTTCCTTGGGTAGATTTCAGGGGGGCAAAAGAAGTCCTCTTGGCCACTGAAAGCCCTCCTTCGTTCATTAGGCAGCTTCCACAGGGGCAAAATAAGTCCTCTTCGCCACTGAAAGCCCTCGTTCCTTCCATGGGCAGCTTCCAGGGGGGCAAAATTAGTCGTCTTGGCCACGAAAGCCGACATCCCTTCCTTTGGAAAGTTCAAGGCAAGCAAAATAAGTCCTCTTTGTCACTGAAACCCCTCGTTCCTTACGTAGTCAGCTTCTAGGGGTGGAAAATAAGTCCTCTTGGCGACTGAAAGCCCTCCTTCCTTCCTTCGGGAGCTTCCAGGGGGGCAAAATAAGTCCGCCTGGCCACTGAAAGCCCTCCTTGCTTCCTTGGGCAGCTTCTAGAGGGGAAAAAAATTCCTCTTGGACACTGAAAGCCCTCCTTCCTTCCTTCGGCAGCTTGGAGGGGCAAAAGAAGTCCTCTTATCCACTGAAAGCCCTCCTTCCTTCCTAAGGCAGCTTCCAGGGAGGCAAAATAAGTCCTTGTCACAACTTAAAGCCCTCGTTCCTTACTTGGGCAGCTTCCAGGGGGGCAAAATAAGTCCTCTTCGCAACTGAAAGCTCACGTTCCTTCCTTGGGCAGCTTCCAGGGGGTCAAAATAAGTCCTCTTGGCCAATGAAAGCCCTCATTTCCATCTTGGGCAGCTTCCAGGGGGGCAAAATAAGTCCTCTTGGCCACTGAAAGAACTCGTTCCTTCCTTGGGCAGCTTCCACGGGGGCAAAATTAGTCCTCTTGGCCACTGAAAGCCCTCATTCCTTCCTTGGGAACCTTCAAGGCAAGCAAAATAAGTCCTCTTTATCATTGAAACCCCTCGTTCCTTACTTGGGCAGCTTCCCGGGGGGCAAAATAATTCCTCTTGGCCACTGAAAGACCTCGTTCCTTCAATGGGCAGCTTCCAGGGGGGCAAAATTAGTCCTCTGGCCACTGAAAGCCCTCATTCCTTCCTTGGGAACCTTAAAGTCAAGCAAAATAAGTCCTCTTTGTCACTGAAACCCCTCGTTCCTTACGTAGTCAGCTTCTAGGGGTGGAAAATAAGTCCTCTTCGCGAGTGAAAGCCCTCCTTCCTTCCTTGGGGAGCTTCCAGGGGGGCAAAATAAGTCCTCTTGGCCACTCAAAGCCCTCATTCCTTCCTTGGGCAGATTCAGGGGGGCAAAATAAGTCCTCTTGGCCACTGAACGCCCTCGTTCCTTCCATGGGTAGCTTCCAGGGGGGCAAAATAAGTCCTCTTGGCAAGTGAAAGCCCTCGTTCCTTCCATGGGCAGCTTCCAGGGGGGCAAAATTAGTCCTCTTGGCCACTGAAAGCCCTCATTCCTTTCTTGGGTAGCTTTCAGGGGGCAAAATAAGTCCTCTTGGCAACTGAAAGCGCTTTTCCTTCCATGGGCAGCTTCCAGGGGGGCAAAATTAGTCCTCTTGGCCACTAAAAGCCCTCGTTCCTTCCTTGGCCAGCTTCCAGGGGGGCAAAATAAGTCCTTCTGGCAACTGAAAGTCCTCGTTCCTTCTTTCGGCCGCTTCCAGGGGGCAAAATAAGTCCTCTTGGTCACTCAAAGCCCTCATTCCTTCCTTGGGCAGATTTCAGGGGGGCAAAATAAGTCCTCTTGGCCACTGAAAGCCCTCATTCCTTCCTTGGGCAGCTTCTAGGGGGGAAAAAAATTCCTCTTGGTCACTCACAGCCCTCATTCCTTCCTTGGGCAGATTTCAGGGGGGCAAAAGAAGTCCTCTTGGCCACTGAAAGCCCTCCTTCGTTCTTTAGGCAGCTTCCACAGGGGCAAAATAAGTCCACTTCGCCACTGAAAGCCCTCGTTCCTTCCATGGGCAGCTTCCAGGGGGGCAAAATATGTCGTCTTGGACACTGAAAGCACTCCTTCCTTCCTTCGGCAGCTTGGAGGGGCAAAAGAAGTCCTCTTCTCCACTGAAAGCCCTCCTTCCTTCCTAAGGCAGTTTCCAGGGGGGCAAAATAAGTCCAAGTCACAACTTAAAGCCCTCGTTCCTTACTTGGGCAGATTCCAGGGGGGCAAAATAAGTCCTCTTCCCAACTGAAAGCTCTCGTTCCTTCCTTGGGCAGCTTCCAGGGGGGCAAAATAAGTCCTCTTGGCCACTCAAAGCCCTCATTTCTATCTTGGGCAGCTTCCAGGGGGGCAAAATAAGTCCTCTTGGACACTGAAAGCCCTCGTTCCTTCCTTGGGCAGCTTCCAGGGGGGCAAAATTAGTCCTCTTGGCCACTGAAAGCCTTCATTCCTTCCCAAGGCAGCTTTCAGGGGGCAAAATAAGTCCTTGTCACAACTTAAAGCCCTCGTTCCTTACTTGGGCAGATTCCAGGGGGGCAAAATAAGTCCTCTTCCCAACTGAAAGCTCTCGTTCCTTCCTTGGGCAGCTTCCAGGGGGGCAAAATAAGTCCTCTTCGCCACTCAAAGCCCTCATTTCTATCTTGGGCAGCTTCCAGGGGGGCAAAATAAGTCCTCTTGGCCACTGAAAGCGCTCGTTCCTTCCTTGGGCAGCTTCCAGGGGGGCAAAATTAGTCCTCTTGGCCACTGAAAGCCTTCATTCCTTTCTTGGGTAGCTTGCAGGGGGCAAAATAAGTCCTCTTGGCCACTGAAAGCGCTCGTTCCTTCCATGGGCAGCTTCCAGGGGGGCAAAATTAGTCCCCTTGGCCACTAAAAGCCCTCGTTCCTTCCTTGGCCAGTTTCCAGGTGGGCAAAATAAGTCCTTCTGGCAACTGAAAGTCCTCGTTCCTTCTTTCGGCCGCTTCCAGGGGGCAAAATAAGTCCTCTTGGCCACTCAAAGCCCTCATTCCTTCCTTCGGCAGATTTCAGGGGGCAAAATAAGTCCTCTTGGCCACTGAAAGCCCTCGTTCCTTCCTTGGGAAGCTTCCAGGGGAGCAAAATAAGTCCAGGGAGGCAAAATGAGTCCTATTGGCCACTGAAAGCCCTCGTTCCGTCCTTCGGCAGCTTCCAGGAGGGCAAAATAAGTCCCCTTGGCAACGGAAAGCTCTCGTTCCTTCCTTCTGCAGATTCCAGGGGGCCAAAATAAGTCCTCTTGGCCACTGAAAGCCCTCCTTCCTTCCTTGGGCAGCTCCCAAGAAGGTAAAATAAAACCTTGTGGTAACTGAAAGCCCTCGTTGCTTCCTTGGACAGCTTCCAGGGGCGCAAATTAAGTCCTCTTGGCCACTGAAAGCCCTCGTTCCTTCCTTGGGTAGCTTCCAGGGGGCAAAATAAGTCCTCTTGGACACGGAAAGCCTTGATTCCTTCCTTTGGCTGCTTCGAAGGGGGCAAAATAAGTCCTCTTGGCCACTAAAAACCCTCATTGCTTCCATGGGCAGCTTCCCAGGGTGCAAAAAAAGTCCTGTTGCATACTGAAAGCCCTCGTTCCTTTCTTAGGCAGCTTCCAGGGCGGAAAAAGAAGTCCTCTTGGCCACTCAAAGCCCTCGTTCCTTCCTTGGGCAGCTTCTAGCTGGGCAAAATAATTCCTCTTGGCCACTCAAAGCCATCCTCCCTTCCTTCGGCAGCTTCCGGGGGGCAAAAAAAGTCCTTTTGGCCGCTGAAAGCACTCCTTCCTTCCTTGGGAAGTTTCCAGGAGGGCGAAATAAGTCCTCTTGGCAATGAAAGGTTTCGTTCCTTCCTTGGGCAGCTTCCAGTGGGGCAAAATAAGTCCTCTTCGCCACTGAAAGCCCTCGTTCCTTCCTTGGGCAGCTTCCAGGGGGGCAAAATAAGTCCTCTTCGCCACTCAAAGCCCTCGTTCCTTCCTTGAGCAGCGTCAAGGGGGACAAAATAAGTCGTCTTGGCCACTCAAAGCCCTCGTTCCTTCCTTGGGCAGCTTCCAGGGGGGCAAAATTAGTCCTCTTGGCCACTGAAAGCTCTCATTCCTTCCTTCGGAACCTTGAAGGCAAGCAAAATAAGTCCTCTTTGTCAATGAAACCCCTCGTTCCGTCCTTGGGCAGCTTCCAGGGGGGCAAAATCAGTCCTCCTCGCCACTCAAAGCCGTCGTTCCTTCCTTGGGTACCTTCGAGGGGGGCAAAATAAGTCCTCTTGTACACTGAATGCCCTCGTTCCTTCCTTGGGAAGCTTCCAGGGGGGCAACATAAGTCCTATTGGCCACTGAAAGCCCTCGTTCCGTCCTACGGCAGCTTCCAGGGGGGCAAAATAAGTCCGCTTAGCAACGGAAAGCTCTCGTTCCTTCCTTCGGCAGATTCCAGGGGGGCAAAATAAGTCCTCTTGGACACTGAAAGCCCTCGTTCCTTCCTTGGGCAGCTCCCAAGAAGGTAAAATAAAACCTTGTGGCAACTGAAAGCCCTCGTTGCTCCTTTGACAGCTTCGAGGGGGGCAAAATAAGTCCTCTTCGCCACTCAAAACCCTTGTTCCTTCCTTGGGCAGCTTCCAAGAAGGTAAAAAAACTCATTGCGGCAACTGAAAGGCCTCGTTCCTTCCTTGGGAAGTTTCCAGGGGGGCAAAATAAGTCCTCTTGGTCACTGAAAGCCCTTGTTCCTTCCTTGGGCAGCTTCCAGGCGGGCAAACTAAGTCCTCTTGGCAATTGAAAGCCTTCATTTCTTCCTTCGGTATCTTCCAGGGGGGCAAAATAAGTCCTCTTGGCCACTAAAAACCCTCATTGCTTCCTAGGACAGCTTCCAGGGGGGCAAAATAAGTCCTCTTGGCCAATGAAATTACTCGTCCCTTCCATGGGAAGCTTCGAGGGGGGCAAAATAACTCCTCTTCGCCACTGAGAGCCCTCGTTCCTTCCTTGGGCAGCTTCCAGGGGCGCAAAATAAGTCCTCTTGGCCACTGAAAGCCCTCGTTCCTTACTTGAGCAGCTTGTAGGGGTGCAAAATAAGTCCTCTTGGCTACTGAAAGCCCTCCTTCCGTCCTTTGGCAGCTACCAGGGGGGCAAAATAAATCCTTTTGGCCACTGAAAGCCCTCTTTCCTTCCTTAGGCAGCTTGCAGAGGGCTAAAATAAGTCCTCTTGGCCACTGAAAGGCCTCGTTCCTTCCTTGGGCAGCTTCCAGGGGGGCAAAATTAGTCCTCTTCGCCACGGAAAGCCTTCGTTCCTTCCTTGGGCAGCTTCCGGGGGGCAAAATAAGTACTACTGGCAACTGAAAGCCCTCGTTCCTTCCTTGGGCAGCTTCCAAGGGGGCAAAATATGTCCTCTTGGCCACTGAAAGCCCTCGTTCCTTCAATGGGCAGCTTCCAGGGGGGCAAAATTAGTCCTCTTGGCCACTGAACGCCCTCATTCCTTCCTTGGGAACCTTCAAGTCAAGCAAAATAAGTCCTCTTTGTCACTGAAACCCCTCGTTCCTTACGTAGTTAGGTTCTAGGGGTGGAAAATAAGTCCTCTTGGAGACTGAAAGCCCTCCTTGCTTCCTTGGGGAGCTTCCAGGGGGGCAAAATAAGTCCTCTTGGCCACTGAAAGCCCTCGTTCCTCACTTCTGAAGCTTCCAGGGAGGCAAAATAAGTCCTCTTTGCCACTGAAAGCCCTCGTTCCTTCCTTGGGCTGCTTCCAGGGGGGCAAAACAAGTCCTCTTGGCCACTAAAAGCCCTCGTTCCATCCTTGGTCAGCTTCCAGGGGGGCAAAATAAGTCCTTGTGGCAACTGAAAGCCCACGTTCCTTCTTTCGGCCGCTTCCAGGGGGCAAAATAAGTCCTCTTGGCCACTGAAAGCCCTCATTCCTTCCTTGGGCAGATTTCAGGGGGGCAAAATAAGTCCTCTTGGCCACTGAACGCCCTCGTTCCTTCCTTGGGTAGCTTCCAGGGGGCAAAATAAGTCCTCTTGGCAAGTGAAAGCCCTCGTTCCTTCCATGGGCAGCTTCCAGGGGGGCAAAATTAGTCCTCTTGGCCACTGAAAGCCCTCATTCCTTCCTTGGGCAGCTTCTAGGGGGGCAAAATAATTCCTCTTGGCCACTCACAGCCCTCATTCCTTCCTTGGGCAGATTTCAGGGGGGCAAAAGAAGTCCTCTTGGCCACTGAAAGCCCTCCTTCGTTCATTAGGCAGCTTCCACAGGGGCAAAATAAGTCCTCTTCGCCACTGAAAGCCCTCGTTCCTTCCATGGGCAGCTTCCAGGGGGGCAAAATTAGTCGTCTTGGCCACTGAAAGCCGACATCCCTTCCTTTGGAAAGTTCAAGGCAAGCAAAATAAGTCCTCTTTGTCACTGAAACCCCTCGTTCCTTACGTAGTCAGCTTCTAGGGGTGGAAAATAAGTCCTCTTGGCGACTGAAAGCCCTCCTTACTTCCTTCGGGAGCTTCCAGGGGGGCAAAATAAGTCCGCCTGGCCACTGAAAGCCCTCCTTGCTTCCTTGGGCAGCTTCTAGGGGGGAAAAAAATTCCTCTTCGACACTGAAAGCCCTCCTTCCTTCCTTCGGCAGCTTGGAGGGGCAAAAGAAGTCCTCTTCTCCACTGAAAGCCCTCCTTCCTTCCTAAGGCAGCTTCCAGGGAGGCAAAATAAGTCCTTGTCACAACTTAAAGCCCTCGTTCCTTACTTGGGCAGCTTCCAGGGGGGCAAAATAAGTCCTCTTCGCAACTGAAAGCTCACGTTCCTTCCTTGGGCAGCTTCCAGGGGGTCAAAATAAGTCCTCTTGGCCAATGAAAACCCTCATTTTCATCTTGGGCATCTTCCAGGGGGGCAAAATAAGTCCTCTTGGCCACTGAAAGAACTCGTTCCTTCCTTGGGCAGCTTCCACGGGGGCAAAATTAGTCCTCTTGGCCACTGAAAGCCCTCATTCCTTCCTTGGGAACCTTCAAGGCAAGCAAAATAAGTCCTCTTTATCATTGAAACCCCTCGTTCCTTACTTGGGCAGCTTCCCGGGGGGCAAAATAATTCCTCTTGGCCACTGAAAGACCTCGTTCCTTCAATGGGCAGCTTCCAGGGGGGCAAAATTAGTCCTCTGGCCACTGAAAGCCCTCATTCCTTCCTTGGGAACCTTCAAGTCAAGCAAAATAAGTCCTCTTTGTCACTGAAACCCCTCGTTCCTTACGTAGTCAGCTTCTAGGGGTGGAAAATAAGTCCTCTTGGCGACTGAAAGCCCTCCTTCCTTCCTTGGGCAGCTTCCAGGGGGGCAAAATAAGTCCTCTTGGCCACTCAAAGCCCTCATTCCTTCCTTGGGCAGATTTCAGGGGGGCAAAAGAAGTCCTCTTGGCCACTGAACGCCCTCGTTCCTTCCATGGGTAGCTTCCAGGGGGGCAAAATAAGTCCTCTTGGCAAGTGAAAGCCCTCGTTCCTTCCATGGGCAGCTTCCAGGGGGGCAAAATTAGTCCTCTTGGCCACTGAAAGCCCTCATTCCTTCCTTGCGCAGCTTCTAGGGGGGCAAAATAATTCCTCTTGGTCACTCACAGCCCTCATTCCTTCCTTGGGCAGATTTCAGGGGGGCAAAAGAAGTCCTCTTGGCCACTGAAAGCCCTCCTTCGTTCTTTAGGCAGCTTCCACAGGGGCAAAATAAGTCCTCTTCGCCACTGAAAGCCCTCGTTCCTTCCATGGGCAGCTTCCAGGGGGGCAAAATATGTCGTCTTGGACACTGAAAGCACTCCTTCCTTCCTTCGGCAGCTTGGAGGGGCAAAAGAAGTCCTCTTCTCCACTGAAAGCCCTCCTTCCTTCCTAAGGCAGTTTCCAGGGGGGCAAAATAAGTCCAAGTCACAACTTAAAGCCCTCGTTCCTTACTTGGGCAGATTCCAGGGGGGCAAAATAAGTCCTCTTCCCAACTGAAAGCTCTCGTTCCTTCCTTGGGCAGCTTCCAGGGGGGCAAAATAAGTCCTCTTGGCCACTCAAAGCCCTCATTTCTATCTTGGGCAGCTTCCAGGGGGGCAAAATAAGTCCTCTTGGCCACTGAAAGCCCTCGTTCCTTCCTTGGGCAGCTTCCAGGGGGGCAAAATTAGTCCTCTTGGCCACTGAAAGCCTTCATTCCTTTCTTGGGTAGCTTGCAGGGGGCAAAATAAGTCCTCTTGGCCACTGAAAGCGCTTTTCCTTCCATGGGCAGCTTCCAGGGGGGCAAAATTAGTCCTCTTGGCCACTAAAAGCCCTCGTTCCTTCCTTGGCCAGCTTCCAGGCGGGCAAAATAATTCCTTGTGGCAACTGAAAGTCCTCGTTCCTTCTTTCGGCCGCTTCCAGGGGGCAAAATAAGTCCTCTTGGCCACTCAAAGCCCTCATTCCTTCCTTGGGCAGATTTCAGGGGGGCAAAATAAGTCCTCTTGGCCACTGAAAGCCCTCGTTCCTTCCTTGGGAAGCTTCCAGGGGGCAAAATAAGTCCCCTTCGACACTGAAAGCCTTGATTCCTTCCTTTGGCTGCTTCGAAGGGGGCAAAATAAGTCCTCTTGGCCACTAAAAACCCTCATTGCTTCCATGGGCAGCTTTCCAGGGTGCAAAAAAAGTCCTGTTGCCCACTGAAAGCCCGCGTTCCTATCTTAGGCAGTTCCCAGGGCGGAAAAAGAAGTCCTCTTCGCCACTGAAAGCCCTCGTTCCTTCCTTGGGCAGCTTCCAGCCGGGCAAAATAATTCCTCTTGGCCACTCAAAGCCATCCTCCCTTCCTCCGGCAGCTTCCAGGGGGGCAAAATAAGTCCTTTTGGCCGCTGAATGCACTCCTTCCTTCCTTGGGAAGTTTCCAGGGGGGCAAAACAAGTCCTCTTGGCAATGAAAGGTTTCGCTCCTTCCTTAGGCAGCTTCCACTGGGGCAAAATAAGTCCTCTTCGCCACTGAAAGCCCTCGTTCCTTCCTTGGGCAGCTTCCAGGGGGGCAAAATCAGTCCTCCTCGCCACTCAAAGCCGTCGTTCCTTCCTTGGGTACCTTCGAGGGGGGCAAAATAAGTCCTCTTGTACACTGAATGCCCTCGTTCCTTCCTTGGGAAGCTTCCAGGGGGGCAACATAAGTCCTATTGGCCACTGAAAGCCCTCGTTCCGTCCTACGGCAGCTTCCAGGGGGGCAAAATAAGTCCGCTTAGCAACGGAAAGCTCTCGTTCCTTCCTTCGGCAGATTCCAGGGGGGCAAAATAAGTCCTCTTGGACACTGAAAGCCCTCGTTCCTTCCTTGGGCAGCTCCCAAGAAGGTAAAATAAAACCTTGTGGCAACTGAAAGCCCTCGTTGCTCCTTTGACAGCTTCGAGGGGGGCAAAATAAGTCCTCTTCGCCACTCAAAACCCTTGTTCCTTCCTTGGGCAGCTTCCAAGAAGGTAAAAAAACTCCTTGCGGCAACTGAAAGGCCTCGTTCCTTCCTTGGGAAGTTTCCAGGGGGGCAAAATAAGTCCTCTTGGTCACTGAAAGCCCTTGTTCCTTCCTTGGGCAGCTTCCAGGCGGGCAAAATAAGTCCTCTTGGCAATTGAAAGCCTTCATTTCTTCCTTCGGTATCTTCCAGGGGGGCAAAATAAGTCCTCTTGGCCACTAAAAACCCTCATTGCTTCCTAGGACAGCTTCCAGGGGGGCAAAATAAGTCCTCTTGGCCAATGAAATTACTCGTCCCTTCCATGGGAAGCTTCGAGGGGGGCAAAATAACTCCTCTTCGCCACTGAGAGCCCTCGTTCCTTCCTTGGGCAGCTTCCAGGGGAGCAAAATAAGTCCTCTTGGCCACTGAAAGCCCTCGTTCCTTACTTGAGCAGCTTGTAGGGGTGCAAAATAAGTCCTCTTGGCTACTGAAAGCCCTCCTTCCGTCCTTTGGCAGCTACCAGGGGGGCAAAATAAATCCTTTTGGCCACTGAAAGCCCTCTTTCCTTCCTTAGGCAGCTTGCAGAGGGCTAAAATAAGTCCTCTTGGCCACTGAAAGGCCTCGTTCCTTCCTTGGGCAGCTTCCAGGGGGGCAAAATTAGTCCTCTTCGCCACGGAAAGCCTTCGTTCCTTCCTTGGGCAGCTTCCGGGGGGCAAAATAAGTACTACTGGCAACTGACAGCCCTCGTTCCTTCCTTGGGCAGCTTCCAAGGGGGCAAAATATGTCCTCTTGGCCACTGAAAGCCCTCGTTCCTTCAATGGGCAGCTTCCAGGGGGGCAAAATTAGTCCTCTTGGCCACTGAACGCCCTCATTCCTTCCTTGGGAACCTTCAAGTCAAGCAAAATAAGTCCTCTTTGTCACTGAAACCCCTCGTTCCTTACGTAGTTAGGTTCTAGGGGTGGAAAATAAGTCCTCTTGGAGACTGAAAGCCCTCCTTGCTTCCTTGGGGAGCTTCCAGGGGGGCAAAATAAGTCCTCTTGGCCACTGAAAGCCCTCGTTCCTCACTTCTGAAGCTTCCAGGGAGGCAAAATAAGTCCTCTTTGCCACTGAAAGCCCTCGTTCCTTCCTTGGGCTGCTTCCAGGGGGGCAAAACAAGTCCTCTTGGCCACTAAAAGCCCTCGTTCCATCCTTGGCCAGCTTCGACGGGGGCAAAATAAGTCCTTGTGGCAACTGAAAGCCCACGTTCCTTCTTTCGGCCGCTTCCAGGGGGGCAAAATAAGTCCTCTTGGCCACTGAAAGCCCTCATTCCTTCCTTGGGCAGATTTCAGGGGGGCAAAATAAGTCCTCTTGGCCACTGAACGCCCTCGTTCCTTCCTTGGGTAGCTTCCAGGGGGCAAAATAAGTTCTCTTGGCAAGTGAAAGCCCTCGTTCCTTCCATGGGCAGCTTCCAGGGGGGCAAAATTAGTCCTCTTGGCCACTGAAAGCCCTCATTCCTTCCTTGGGCAGCTTCTAGGGGGGCAAAATAATTCCTCTTGGCCACTCACAGCCCTCATTCCTTCCTTGGGCAGATTTCAGGGGGGCAAAAGAAGTCCTCTTGGCCACTGAAAGCCCTCCTTCGTTCATTAGGCAGCTTCCACAGGGGCAAAATAAGTCCTCTTCGCCACTGAAAGCCCTCGTTCCTTCCATGGGCAGCTTCCAGGGGGGCAAAATTAGTCGTCTTGGCCACTGAAAGCCGACATCCCTTCCTTTGGAAAGTTCAAGGCAAGCAAAATAAGTCCTCTTTGTCACTGAAACCCCTCGTTCCTTACGTAGTCAGCTTCTAGGGGTGGAAAATAAGTCCTCTTGGCGACTGAAAGCCCTCCTTCCTTCCTTCGGGAGCTTCCAGGGGGGCAAAATAAGTCCGCCTGGCCACTGAAAGCCCTCCTTGCTTCCTTGGGCAGCTTCTAGGGGGGAAAAAAATTCCTCTTGGATACTGAAAGCTCTCCTTCCTTCCTTCGGCAGCTTGGAGGGGCAAAAGAAGTCCTCTTCTCCACTGAAAGCCCTCCTTCCTTCCTAAGGCAGCTTCCAGGGAGGCAAAATAAGTCCTTGTCACAACTTAAAGCCCTCGTTCCTTACTTGGGCAGCTTCCAGGGGGGCAAAATAAGTCCTCTTCGCAACTGAAAGCTCACGTTCCTTCCTTGGGCAGCTTCCAGGGGGTCAAAATAAGTCCTCTTGGCCAATGAAAGCCCTCATTTCCATCTTGGGCAGCTTCCAGGGGGGCAAAATAAGTCCTCTTGGCCACTGAAAGAACTCGTTCCTTCAATGGGCAGCTTCCAGGGGGGCAAAATTAGTCCTCTGGCCACTGAAAGCCCTCATTCCTTCCTTGGGAACCTTCAAGTCAAGCAAAATAAGTCCTCTTTGTCACTGAAACCCCTCGTTCCTTACGTAGTCAGCTTCTAGGGGTGGAAAATAAGTCCTCTTGGCGACTGAAAGCCCTCCTTCCTTCCTTGGGCAGCTTCCAGGGGGGCAAAATAAGTCCTCTTGGCCACTCAAAGCCCTCATCCCTTCCTTGGGCAGATTTCAGGGGGGCAAAAGAAGTCCTCTTGGCCACTGAACGCCCTCGTTCCTTCCATGGGTAGCTTCCAGGGGGGCAAAATAAGTCCTCTTGGCAAGTGAAAGCCCTCGTTCCTTCCATGGGCAGCTTCCAGGGGGGCAAAATTAGTCCTCTTGGCCACTGAAAGCCCTCATTCCTTCCTTGGGCAGCTTCTAGGGGGGCAAAATAATTCCTCTTGGTCACTCACAGCCCTCATTGCTTCCTTGGGCAGATTTCAGGGGGGCAAAAGAAGTCCTCTTGGCCACTGAAAGCCCTCCTTCGTTCTTTAGGCAGCTTCCACAGGGGCAAAATAAGTCCTCTTCGCCACTGAAAGCCCTCGTTCCTTCCATGGGCAGCTTCCAGGGGGGCAAAATATGTCGTCTTGGACACTGAAAGCACTCCTTCCTTCCTTCGGCAGCTTGGAGGGGCAAAAGAAGTCCTCTTCTCCACTGAAAGCCCTCCTTCCTTCCCAAGGTAGCTTCCAGGGGGGCAAAATAAGTCCTTGTCACAACTTAAAGCCCTCGTTCCTTACTTGGGCAGATTCCAGGGGGGCAAAATAAGTCCTCTTCCCAACTGAAAGCTCTCGTTCCTTTCTTGGGCAGCTTCCAGGGGGGCAAAATAAGTCCTCTTGGCCACTCAAAGCCCTCATTTCTATCTTGGGCAGCTTCCAGGGGGGCAAAATAAGTCCTCTTGGCCACTGAAAGCCCTCGTTCCTTCCTTGGGCAGCTTCCAGGGGGGCAAAATTAGTCCTCTTGGCCACTGAAAGCCTTCATTCCTTTCTTGGGTAGCTTGCAGGGGGCAAAATAAGTCCTCTTGGCCACTGAAAGCGCTCGTTCCTTCCATGGGCAGCTTCCAGGGGGGCAAAATTAGTCCTCTTGGCCACTAAAAGCCCTCGTTCCTTCCTTGGCCAGCTTCCAGGCGGGCAAAATAAGTCCTTGTGGCAACTGAAAGTCCTCGTTCCTTCTTTCGGCCGCTTCCAGGGGGCAAAATAAGTCCTCTTGGCCACTCAAAGCCCTCATTCCTTCCTTGGGCAGATTTCAGGGGGGCAAAATAAGTCCTCTTGGCCACTGAAAGCCCTCGTTCCTTCCTTGGGAAGCTTCCAGGGGGCAAAATAAGTCCCCTTCGACACTGAAAGCCTTGATTCCTTCCTTTGGCTGCTTCGAAGGGGGCAAAATAAGTCCTCTTGGCCACTAAAAACCCTCATTGCTTCCATGGGCAGCTTTCCAGGGTGCAAAAAAAGTCCTGTTGCCCACTGAAAGCCCGCGTTCCTATCTTAGGCAGTTTCCAGGGCGGAAAAAGAAGTCCTCTTCGCCACTGAAAGCCCTCGTTCCTTCCTTGGGCAGCTTCCAGCCGGCCAAAATAATTCCTCTTGGCCACTCAAAGTCATCCTCCCTTCCTTCGGCAGCTTGGAGGGGCAAAAGAAGTCCTCTTCTCCACTGAAAGCCCTCCTTCCTTCCTAAGGCAGCTTCCAGGGAGGCAAAATAAGTCCTTGTCACAACTTAAAGCCCTCGTTCCTTACTTAGGCAGCTTCCAGGGGGGCAAAATAAGTCCTCTTCGCAACTGAAAGCTCACGTTCCTTCCTTTGGCAGCTTCTAGGGGGGCAAAATAATTCCTCTTGGTCACTCACAGCCCTCATTCCTTCCTTGGGCAGATTTCAGGGGGGCAAAAGAAGTCCTCTTGGCCACTGAAAGCCCTCCTTCGTTCTTTAGGCAGCTTCCACAGGGGCAAAATAAGTCCTCTTGGCCACTAAAAACCCTCATTGCTTCCATGGGCAGCTTTCCAGGGTGCAAAAAAAGTCCTGTTGCCCACTGAAAGCCCGCGTTCCTATCTTAGGTAGTTTCCAGGGCGGAAAAAGAAGTCCTCTTCGCCACTGAAAGCCCTCGTTCCTTCCTTGGGCAGCTTCTAGGGGGGCCAAATAATTCCTCTTGGCCACTCAAAGCCCTCATTCCTTCGTGGGCAGATGTGAGGGGGGCAAAAGAAGTCCTCTTGGCCACTGAAAGCCCTCCTTCGTTCATTAGGAAGCTTCCACAGGGGCAAAATAAGTCCTCTTCGCCACTGAAAGCCCTCGTTCCTTCCATGGGCAGCTTCCAGGGGGGCAAAATTAGTCGTCTTGGCCACTGAAAGCCGACATCCCTTCCTTTCGAAAGTTCAAGGCAAGCAAAATAAGTCCTCTTTGTCACTGAAACCCCTCGTTCCTTACGTAGTCATCTTCTAGGGGTGGAAAATAAGTCCTCTTGGCGACTGAAAGCCCTCCTTCCTTCCTTGGGGAGCTTCCAGGGGGGCAAAATAAGTCCGCTTGGCCACTGAAAGCCCTCCCTGCTTCCTTGGGCAGCTTCTAGGGGGGAAAAAAATTCCTCTTCGACACTGAAAGCCCTCCTTCCTTCCTTCAGCAGCTTGGAGGGGCAAAAGAAGTCCTCTTCTCCACTGAAAGCCCTCCTTCCTTCCTAAGGCAGCTTCCAGGGGGGCAAAATAAGTCCTCTTGGCCACTGAAAGAACTCGTTCCTTCCTTGGGCAGCTTCCAGGGGGGCAAAATTAGTCCTCTTGGCCACTGAAAGCCCTCATTCCTTCCTTGGGAACCATCAAGGCAAGCAAAATAAGTCCTCTTTATCATTGAAACCCCTCGTTCCTTACTTGGGCAGCTTCCAGGGGGGCAAAATAATTCCTCTTGGCCACTGAAAGCCCTCGTTCCTTCAATGGGCAGCTTCCAGGGGGGCAAAATTAGTCCTCTGGCCACTGAAAGCCCTCATTCCTTCCTTGGGAACCTTCAAGTCAAGCAAAATAAGTCCTCTTTGTCACTGAAACCCCTCGTTCCTCACGTAGTCAGGTTCTAGGGGTGGAAAATTAGTCCTCTTGGCGAGTGAAAGCCCTCCTTCCTTCCTTGGGGAGCTTCCAGGGGGGCAAAATAAGTCCTCTTGGCCACTCAAAGTCCTCATTCCTTCCTTCGGCAGATTTCAGGGGGGCAAAATACGTCCTCTTGGCCACTGAACGCCCTCGTTCCTTCCATGGGTAGCTTCCAGGGGGGCAAAATAAGTCCTCTTGGCAAGTGAAAGCCCTCGTTCCTTCCATGGGCAGCTTCCAGGGGGGCAAAATTAGTCCTCTTGGCCACTGAAAGCCCTCATTCCTTCCTTGGGCAGCTTCTAGGGGGGCAAAATAATTCCTCTTGGTCACTCACAGCCCTCATTCCTTCCTTGGGCAGATTTCAGGGGGGCAAAAGAAGTCCTCTTGGCCACTGAAAACCCTCCTTCGTTCTTTAGGCAGCTTCCACAGGGGCAAAATAAGTCCTCTTCGCCACTGAAAGCCCGCGTTCCTTCCATGGGCAGCTTCCAGGGGTGCAAAATATGTCGTCTTGGACACTGAAAGCACTCCTTCCTTCCTTCGGCAGCTTGGAGGGGCAAAAGAAGTCCTCTTCTCCACTGAAAGCCCTCCTTCCTTCCCAAGGCAGCTTCCAGGGGGGCAAAATAAGTCCTCGTCACAACTTAAAGCCCTCGTTCCTTACTTGGGCAGATTCCAGGGGGGCAAAATAAGTCCTCTTCCCAACTGAAAGCTCTCGTTCCTTCCTTGGGCAGCTTCCAGGGGGGCAAAATAAGTCCTCTTGGCCACTCAAAGCCCTCATTTCTATCTTGGGCAGCTTCCAGGGGGGCAAAATAAGTCCTCCTCGCCACTGAAAGCCCTCGTTCCTTCCTTGGGCAGCTTCAAGGGGGGCAAAATAAGTCCTCTTCGCCACTCAAAGCCCTCATTCCTTCCTTCGGCACCGTCAAGGGGGGCAAAATAAGTCCTCTTGGCCACTGAAAGCCCTCGTTCCTTCCTTGGGAAGCTTCCAGGGGGGCAAAATTAGTCCTCTTGGCCACTGAAAGCCCTCATTCCTTTCTTCGGAACCTTGAAGGCAAGCAAAATAAGTCCTCTTTGTCATTGAAACCCCTCGTTGCTTCCTTGGGCAGCTTCCAGGGGGGCAAAATCAGTCCTCCTCGCCACTGAAAGCCCTCGTTCCTTCCTTGGGTACCTTCGAGGGGGGCAAAATAAGTCCTCTTGTCCACTGAAAGCCCTCGTTCCTTCCTTGGGAAGCTTCCAGGGGAGCAAAATATGTCCAGGGAGGCAAAATGAGTCCTATTGGCCCCTAAAAGCCCTCGTTCCGTCCTTCGGCAGCTTCCAGGAGGGCAAAATAAGTCCGCTTGGCACCGGAAAGCTCTCGTTCCTTCCTTCTGCAGATTCCAGGGGGCCAAAATAAGTCCTCTTGGCCACTGAAAGCCCTCCTTCCTTCCTTGGGGAGCTTCCAGGGGGGCAAAATAAGTCCGCTTGGCCACTGAAAGCCCTCCCTGCTTCCTTGGGCAGCTTCTAGGGGGAAAAAAAATTCCTCTTCGACACTGAAAGCCCTCCTTCCTTCCTTCGGCAGCTTGGAGGGGCAAAAGAAGTCCTCTTCTCCACTGAAAGCCCTCCTTCCTTCCTAAGGCAGCTTCCAGGGAGGCAAAATAAGTCCTTGTCACAACTTAAAGCCCTCGTTCCTTACTTAGGCAGCTTCCAGGGGGGCAAAATAAGTCCTCTTCGCAACTGAAAGCTCACGTTCCTTCCTTGGGCAGCTTCCAGGGGGTCAAAATAAGTCCTCTTGGCCAATGAAAGCCCTCATTTCTATCTTGGGCAGCTTCCAGGGGGGCAAAATAAGTCCTCTTGGCCACTGAAAGAACTCGTTCCTTCCTTGGGCAGCTTCCAGGGGGGCAAAATTAGTCCTCTTGGCCACTGAAAGCCCTCATTCCTTCCTTGGGAACCATCAAGGCAAGCAAAATAAGTCCTCTTTATCATTGAAACCCCTCGTTCCTTACTTGGGCAGCTTCCAGGGGGGCAAAATAATTCCTCTTGGCCACTGAAAGACCTCGTTCCTTCAATGGGCAGCTTCCAGGGGGGCAAAATTAGTCCTCTGGCCACTGAAAGCCCTCATTCCTTCCTTGGGAACCTTCAAGTCAAGCAAAATAAGTCCTCTTTGTCACTGAAACCCCTCGTTCCTCACGTAGTCAGGTTCTAGGGGTGGAAAATAAGTCCTCTTGGCCACTGAAAGCCCTTCCTTGGGCAGTTTCCAGGCGGGAAAATAAGAAATCTTGGCCAGTGAAAGCACTCGTTCCTTCCTTGGGCAGCTTCCAGGGAGGCAAAATGAGTCCTGTAGGCCACTGAAAGCCCTCCTTGCTTCGTTTGGCACCTTCCAGGGGTGAAAAATAAGTCTTCTTGGCCACTGAAAGCCCTCCTTCCTTCTTTGGGCAGCTTCCAGGGGGGCAAAATAAGTCCTCTTCGTCTCTGAAAGCCATCGTTCCTTCCTTCGGAAGCTTCCAGGGGGGCAAAATAAGTCCTCTTGGCCACTGAAAGCCCTCGTTCCTTCCTTGGGCAGCTCCGAAGAAGGTAAAATAAAACCTTGTGGCAACTGAAAGCCCTCGTTGCTTCCTTGGACAGCTTCGAGGGGGGCAAAATAAGTCCTCTTGGCCACTGAAAGCCCTTGTTCCTTCCTTGGGCAGCTTCCAAGAAGGTAAAAAAACTCCTTGCGGCAACTGAAAGCCCTCGTTCCTTCCTTGGGCAGCTTCCAGGGAGGAAAAATAAGTCCTCTTGGCGACTGAAAGCCCTCCTTCCTTCCCTGGTCAGCTTCAAGGGGGCCAAAATAAGTACTCTTGGCCAATGAAAGCCCTCGCTCCTTCCTTGGGCAGCTTCCAGGGGAGGAAAATCACTCCTCCACGCCACTCAAAGCCCTCGTTCCTTCCTTCGGCACCTTCGAGGGGGGCAAAATAAGTCCTCTTGGCCACTGAAAGCCCTTGTTCCTTACTTGGGAAGCTTTCAGGGGGGTAAAATAAGTCCTCTTGGACACTGAAAGCCCTCGTTCCTTCCTTGGGCAGCTTCCAGGGGGGCAAAATAAGTCCTCTTGGACACTGAAAGCCCTCGTTCCTTCCTTGGGCAGTTTCCAGGGGGGCAAAATAAGACCTCTTGGCCATTGAAAGCCATCGTTGCTTCCTTCGGAAGCTTCCAGGGGGGCAAAATAAGTCCTCTTGGCCACACAAAGTCCTCTTTCATTCCTTGGGCAGCTTCCAGGGGCGCAATATCAGTCCTCTTGGCCACTGAAAACCCTCGTTCCTTTTTTGGGAACGTTCCATGGGGGCAAAATAAGTCCTCTTGGCGACTGAAAGCCCTCGTTCCTTCCTTGGGCAACTTCCGGGGGGCAAAATAAGTCCTCTTAGCCTCTGAAAACTCTCATTGCTTCCTTGTGCAGCTTCCAGGGGTCAAAATAAGTCCTCTTGGCCACTCAAAGCACTCATTCCTTCCTCATGCAGCTTCCAGGAGTGCAAAAGAAGTCCTGCAGGGAAATGAAAGCCTTCGTTTCATCCTTGGGTAGCTTCCAGGGGGGCAAAATAAGTCCTCTTGGCGACTGAAAGCCCTCCTTCCTTCCTTGGGAAGCTTCCACGGGGGCAAAATAAGTCCTCTTGGCAACTCAAAGCCCTCGTTCCTTCCTTGGGGAGCTTCCAGGGGGGCAAAATGAGTCCTCTTTCCAACTGAAAGCACTCGTTCCATCCTTCGGCAGCTTTCAGTGAGGCAAAATGAGTCCTATTGTCCACTGAAAGCCCTCGTTCCTTACTTCCGCAACTTCCAGGGGGGCAGAATAAGTCCTCTTGGCCACTGAAAGCTCTCGTTCCTTCCTAGGGCAGCTTCCAGGGGGGCAAAACAAGTCGTTTTGGCCACAGAAAGCGTACATTCCTTTCCTGGAACGATTCCAGGGGAGAAAAATAAGTCCTCTTGGGCACTGAAAGCCCTAGTTCCTTCCTTCGGTAGCTTCCAGGGGGGCAAAATAAGTCCTCTGGGCCATTTAAAGCCCTCGTTCCTTTCTTTGGCAGCTTCGAGGGGGGCAAAATCAGTCTTCCTCGCCACTCAAAGCCCTCATTCCTTCCTTGGGTACCTTCCAGGGGGCAAAATAAGTCCTCTTGGCCACTGAAAGCCCTCCTTCCTTCCTTGGGCAGCTTCCGGGGGTGGAACTGAGTCCTCTAGGCCACTGAAAGCCCTCCTTCCTTCCTTGGGAAGCTTCCAGGGTGGCAAAATAAGTACTCTTGGCCACTGAAAGCCCTCGTTCCTTCCTTGGGCAGCTTCCAGGAGGGCAAAATGAGTTCTCTAGGCCACTGAAAGCCCTCCTTACTTCCTTGGGAAGCTTCCAGGGGGGAAAAATAAGTCCTCTCGGCCACTCAAAGCCCTCTTTCCTTCCTTGGGGAAATTCCAGGGGGGGGAAATGAGTCCTCTTTCCAACTGAAAGCCCTCGTTCCTTCCTTCGGCAGCATTCAGGGAGGCAAAATGAGTCCTCTTGTCCACTGAAAGCCCTCGTTCCTTATTTCGGCAACTTCCAGGGGGGCAGAATAAGTCCCCTTGGCCACTGAAAGCCCTCGTTCCTTCCTAGGGCAGCTTCCAGGGGGGCAAAACAAGTCCTTTTGGCCACAGAAAGCGTACATTCCTTTCCTGGAAAGATTCCAGGGGAGAAAAATAAGTCCTCTTGGGCACTGAAAGCCCTCCTTCCTTCCTTAGGCAGCTTCCAGGGGGGAAAAATAAGTCCTCTTGGCCTCTGAAAGCCCTAGTTCCTTCCTTCGGTAGCTTCAAGGGGGGCAGAATAAGTCCAATTGGCCACTGAAAGCCCTCGTTGCTTTCTTGGACAGCTTAGAGGGGGGCAAAATAAGTCCTCTTGGCCTCTGAAAGCCCACGTTCCTTCCTTGGGCAGCTTCCGGAGGGGGGAAATGAGTCCTCTAGGCCCCTGAAAGCCCTCATTCCTTCCTTGGAGAGCTTCCAGGGGGGCAAAATGAGTTCTCTTTCCAACTGAAAGCCCTCGTTCCTTCCTTGGGCAGCTTTCAGGGAGGCAAAATTAGTCCTCTTGGCCACTGAAAGCCCTCGTTCCTTCCTTGGGCAGCCTCCAGGGGGGCAAAACAAGTCCTTTTCGCCACAGAAAGCGTACATTCCTTTCCTGGAAAGATTCCAGGGTAGAAAAATAAGTCCTCTTGGGCACTGAAAGCCCTAGTTCCTTCCTTCGGTAGCTTCAAGGGGGGCAGAATAAGTCCTCTTGGCCACTGAAAGCCCTCGTTCCTCCCTTGGGAAGCTTCCAGGGGGGCAAAATCAGTCTTCCTCGCCACTCAAAGTCCTCATTCCTTCCTTGGGCACCTTCCAGGGGGGCAAAACAAGTCCTCTTGGCCACTGAAAGCCCTCATTCCTTCCTTGGGCAGCTTCCAAGAAGGTATAATAAAACCTTGTGGCAACTGAAAGTCCTCGTTTCTTTCTTCGGAAGCTTCCAGGGGGGCAAAATAAGTCCTCTTGGCGACTGAAAGCCCTCCTTCCTTCTTTGGGCAGCTTCTAGGGGGGCAAAATAAGTCCTGTTCGCCTCTAAAAGCCCTAGTTCCTTCCTTCGGAAGCTTCCAGGGGGGCAAAATAAGTCCTCTTGGCCACTCAAAGTCCTCTTTCATTCCTTGAGCAGCTTCCAGGGGCGTAGAATTAGTCCTCTTGGCCACTCAAAACCCTCGCTCCTTCCTTGGGTACGTTCCATGGGGGAAAAATAAGTCCTCTTGGCGACTGAAAGCCATTGTTTCTTCTTTGGGCAACTACGAGGGAGACAAAAAGAGTCCTATTGGCCAATAAAAGCCCTGGTTCCTTCCTTCGGGAGCTTCAAGTGGGGCAAAATAAGTCCTCTTCGCAAATGAAAGCCCTCGTTCCTTCCTTGGGCAGCTTCCAGGAGGGCAAAATAAGTCCGTCAGGGAAATGAAAGCCTTCGTTCCTTCCTTGGGCAGCTTCCAGGGGGGCAAAATAAGTCCTCTTGGCGACTGAAAGACCTCCTTCCTTCCTTGGGTAGCTTGCAGGAGGGCAAAATAAGTCCTCTTGGCCTCTGAAAGCCCTAGTTCCTTCCTTCGGCAGCTTCAAGGGGGGCAAAATAAGTCCTCTTGTCCACTGAAAGCCCTCGTTCCTTCCTTGGGTAGCTTCCAAGGCAGGAAAAATGAGTCCTGTAGGCCACTGAAAGCCCTCCTTGCTTCGTTCGGAACATTCCAGGGGGAAAAAATAAGTCTTCTTGGTCACTGAAAGCCCTCCTTCCTTCTTTGGGCAGCTTCCAGGGGGGGAAAAGAAGTCCTCTTCGCCTCTAAAAGCCCTCGTTCCTTCCTTCGGAAGCTTCCAGGGGGGCAAAATAAGTCCTCTTGGCCACTCAAAGTCCTCTTTCATTCCTTGGGAAGCTTCCAGGGGAGCAAAAACAGTCCTCTTGGCCACTGAAAACCCTCGTTCCTTTTTTGGGCACATTCCATGGGGGCAAAATAAGTCCTCTTGGCGACTGAAAGCCCTCGTTCCTTCCTTGGGCAACTTCCAGGGGGGCAAAATAAGTCCTCTTAGCCTCTGAAAACTCTCATTGCTTCCTTAGGCAGCTTCCAGGGGGCAAAATAAGTCCTCTTGGCCACTCAAAGCACTCATTCCTTCCTCGGGCAGCTTCCAGGAGGGCAAAAGGAGTCCTGCAGGGAAATGAAAGCCTTCGTTTCATCCTTGGGTAGCTTCCAGGGGGGCAAAATAAGTCCTCTTGGCCACTCAAAGCCCTCGTTCCTTCCTTGGGGAGCTTCCAGGGGGGCAAAATGAGTCCTCTTTCCAACTGAAAGCCCTCGTTCCTTCCTTCGGCAGCATTCAGGGAGGCAAAATGAGTCCTATTGTTGACTGAAAGCCCTCGTTCCTTACTTCGGCAACTTCCAGGGGGGCAGAATAAGTCCTCTTGGCCAATGAAAGCCCTCGTTCCTTCCTAGGGCAGCTTCCAGGGGGGCAAAACAAGTCCTTTTGGCCACAGAAAGCGTACATTCCTTTCCTGGAAAGATTCCAGGGGAGAAAAAAAAGTCCTCTTGGGCACTGAAGGCCCTCATTGCTTCCTTGGGCAGCTTCCAGGGGGGCAAAATAAGTCCTCTTGGCCACTCAAAGCCCTCCTTCCTTCCTTGGGAAGCTTCCAGGGGGGAAAAATAAGTCCTCTTGGCCTCTGAAAGCCCTCCTTCCTTCCCTAGGCAGCTTCAAGGGGGGCAAAATAAGTACTCTTGGCCACTGAAAGCCCTCGCTCCTTCCTTGGGCAGCGTCCAGGGGAGCAAAATTAGTCCTCCTCGCCACTCAAAGCCCTCGTTCCTTCCTTCGGCACCTTCGAGGGGGGCAAAATAAGTCCTCTTGGACACTGAAAGCCCTCGTTCCTTCCTTGGGAAGCTTCCAGGGAGGCAAAATAAGTCCTCTTGGACACTGAAAGCCCTCGTTCCTTTCTTTGGCAGCTTCCAGGGGGGCAAAATAAGTCCTCTTGTACACTGAAAGCCCTCGTTCCTTCCTTACGCAGCTTCCAGGGGGGCAAAATAAGACCTCTTGGCCACTGAAAGCCATCGTTCCTTGCTTCGGAAGCTTCCAGAGGGGCAAAATAAGTCCTAGTGGCAACTGAAAGCCCTCGTTCCTTCCTTGGGAAGCATCCACGGGGCAAAATAAGTCCTCTTGGCCACTGAAAGCCCTCCTACCTTCCTTGGGCAGCTTCCAGGGGGGCAAAATAAGTCCTCTTGGCCTCTGAAAGCCCTCGTTCCTTCCTTCGGGAGGTTCCAGGGGGGCAAAAAAAGTACTCTTGGCGATTGAAAGCCCTCCTTCCTTCCTTGGGCAGCTTCTAGGGGTGCAAAATAAGTCCTCTACCGCACTGAAAGCCCTCGTTCGTTCTTGGACAGCTTCCAGGGGGGCAAAATAAGTCCTCTCGGCCACTGAAAGCTCTCGTTCCTTCCTAGGGCAGCTTCCAGCGGGGCAAAACAAGTCCTTTTGGCCACAGAAAGCGTACATTCCTTTCCTGGAACGATTCCAGGGGAGAAAAATAAGTCCTCTTGAGCACTGAAAGCCCTAGTTCCTTCCATCGGTAGCTTCCAGGGGGGCAAAATAAGTCCTCTTGGCCACTCAAAGTCCTCTTTCATTCCTTGGGAAGCTTCCAGGGGAGCAAAATCAGTCCTCTTGGCCACTGAAAACCCTCGTTCCTTTTTTGGGCACATTCCATGGGGGCAAAATAAGTCCTCTTGGCGACTGAAAGCCCTCGTTCCTTCCTTGGGCAACTTCCAGGGGGGCAAAATAAGTCCTCTTAGCCTCTGAAAACTCTCATTGCTTCCTTAGGCAGCTTCCAGGGGGCAAAATAAGTCCTCTTGGCCACTCAAAGCACTCATTCCTTCCTCGGGCAGCTTCCAGGAGGGCAAAAGGAGTCCTGCAGGGAAATGAAAGCCTTCGTTTCATCCTTGGGTAGCTTCCAGGGGGGCAAAATAAGTCCTCTTGGCCACTCAAAGCCCTCGTTCCTTCCTTGGGGAGCTTCCAGGGGGGCAAAATGAGTCCTCTTTCCAACTGAAAGCCCTCGTTCCTTCCTTCGGCAGCATTCAGGGAGGCAAAATGAGTCCTATTGTCGACTGAAAGCCCTCGTTCCTTACTTCGGCAACTTCCAGGGGGGCAGAATAAGTCCTCTTGGCCAATGAAAGCCCTCGTTCCTTCCTAGGGCAGCTTCCAGGGGGGCAAAACAAGTCCTTTTGGCCACAGAAAGCGTACATTCCTTTCCTGGAAAGATTCCAGGGGAGAAAAAAAAGTCCTCTTGGGCACTGAAGGCCCTCATTGCTTCCTTGGGCAGCTTCCAGGGGGGCAAAATAAGTCCTCTTGGCCACTCAAAGCCCTCCTTCCTTCCTTGGGAAGCTTCCAGGGGGGAAAAATAAGTCCTCTTGGCCTCTGAAAGCCCTCCTTCCTTCCCTAGGCAGCTTCAAGGGGGGCAAAATAAGTACTCTTGGCCACTGAAAGCCCTCGCTCCTTCCTTGGGCAGCGTCCAGGGGAGCAAAATTAGTCCTCCTCGCCACTCAAAGCCCTCGTTCCTTCCTTCGGCACCTTCGAGGGGGGCAAAATAAGTCCTCTTGGACACTGAAAGCCCTCGTTCCTTCCTTGGGAAGCTTCCAGGGAGGCAAAATAAGTCCTCTTGGACACTGAAAGCCCTCGTTCCTTTCTTTGGCAGCTTCCAGGGGGGCAAAATAAGTCCTCTTGTACACTGAAAGCCCTCGTTCCTTCCTTACGCAGCTTCCAGGGGGGCAAAATAAGACCTCTTGGCCACTGAAAGCCATCGTTCCTTGCTTCGGAAGCTTCCAGAGGGGCAAAATAAGTCCTAGTGGCAACTGAAAGCCCTCGTTCCTTCCTTGGGAAGCATCCACGGGGCAAAATAAGTCCTCTTGGCCACTGAAAGCCCTCCTACCTTCCTTGGGCAGCTTCCAGGGGGGCAAAATAAGTCCTCTTGGCCTCTGAAAGCCCTCGTTCCTTCCTTCGGGAGGTTCCAGGGGGGCAAAAAAAGTACTCTTGGCGATTGAAAGCCCTCCTTCCTTCCTTGGGCAGCTTCTAGGGGTGCAAAATAAGTCCTCTACCGCACTGAAAGCCCTCGTTCGTTCTTGGACAGCTTCCAGGGGGGCAAAATAAGTCCTCTCGGCCACTGAAAGCTCTCGTTCCTTCCTAGGGCAGCTTCCAGCGGGGCAAAACAAGTCCTTTTGGCCACAGAAAGCGTACATTCCTTTCCTGGAACGATTCCAGGGGAGAAAAATAAGTCCTCTTGAGCACTGAAAGCCCTAGTTCCTTCCATCGGTAGCTTCCAGGGGCGCAAAATAAGTCCGTGTGGCAACTGAAAGCCCTCATTCCTTCCTTCCGGAAACTTCCAGAGGGGTAAAATAATTCTTCTTCGCCACTGGAAGCCCTCTTTGCTTCCTTGAGCAGGTTCCAGGGGGGCAAAATAAGTCCTCTTGGCCACTCAAAGCCCTCGTTCCTTCCTTGGGGAGCTTCCAGGGGGGCAAAATTAGTCCTCTTTCCAACTGAAAGCCCTCGTTCCTTCCTTCGGCAGCATTCAGGGAGGCAAAATGAGTCCTCTTGTCCACTGAAAGCCCTCGTTCCTTACTTCGGCAACTTCCAGGGGGGCAGAATAAGTCCTCTTGGCCAATGAAAGCCCTCGTTCCTTCCTAGGGCAGCTTCCAGGGGGACAAAACAAGTCCTTTTGGCCACAGAAAGCGTACATTCCTTTCCTGGAAAGATTACAGGGGAGAAAAAAAAGTCCTCTTGGGCACTGAAGGCCCTCATTGCTTCCTTGGCCAGCTTCCAGGGGGGCAAAATAAGTCCTCTTGGCCACTCAAAGCCCTCCTTCCTTCCTTGGGAAGCTTCCAGGGGGGAAAAATAAGTCCTCTTGGCCTCTGAAAGCCCTCCTTCCTTCCCTGGGCAGCTTCAAGGGGGGCAAAATAAGTACTCTTGGCCACTGAAAGCCCTCGCTCCTTCCTTGGGCAGCGTCCAGGGGAGCAAAATCAGTCCTCCTCGCCACTCAAAGCCCTCGTTCCTTCCTTCGGCACCTTCGAGGGGGGCAAAATAAGTCCTCTTGGACACTGAAAGCCCTCGTTCCTTCCTTGGGAAGCTTCCAGGGAGGCAAAATAAGTCCTCTTGGACACTGAAAGCCCTCGTTCCTTTCTTTGGCAGCTTCCAGGGGGGCAAAATAAGTCCTCTTGGACACTGAAAGCCCTCGTTCCTTCCTTACGCAGCTTCCAGGGGGGCAAAATAAGACCTCTTGGCCACTGAAAGCCATCGTTCCTTGCTTCGGAAGCTTCCAGAGGGGCAAAATAAGTCCTAGTGGCAACTGAAAGCCCTCGTTCCTTCCTTGGGAAGCATCCACGGGGCAAAATAAGTCCTCTTGGCCACTGAAAGCCCTCCTACCTTCCTTGGGCAGCTTCCAGGGGGGCAAAATAAGTCCTCTTGGCCTCTGAAAGCCCTCGTTCCTTCCTTCGGGAGGTTCCAGGGGGGCAAAAAAAGTACTCTTGGCGATTGAAAGCCCTCCTTCCTTCCTTGGGCAGCTTCTAGGGGTGCAAAATAAGTCCTCTACCGCACTGAAAGCCCTCGTTCGTTCTTGGACAGCTTCCAGGGGGGCAAAATAAGTCCTCTTGGCCACTGAAAGCTCTCGTTCCTTCCTAGGGCAGCTTCCAGCGGGGCAAAACAAGTCCTTTTGGCCACAGAAAGCGTACATTCCTTTCCTGGAACGATTCCAGGGGAGAAAAATAAGTCCTCTTGGGCACTGAAAGCCCTAGTTCCTTCCTTCGGTAGCTTCCAGGGGCGCAAAATAACTCCGTGTGGCAACTGAAAGCCCTCATTCCTTCCTTCCGGAAACTTCCAGAGGGGTAAAATAATTCTTCTTCGCCACTGGAAGCCCTCTTTGCTTCCTTGAGCAGGTTCCAGGGGGGCAAAATAAGTCCTCTTGGCCACTGAAAGCCCTCGGTCCCTCCTTGGGCAGCGTACATGGGGGCAAAATGAGTCCTGGTGGCCACGGAAAGCTCTCGTTGCTTCCTTTGGTAGCTTCCAGGGGGGCAAAATAAGTACTCTTGGCCACTGAAAGCCCTCGTTCCTTCCTTGGTAAGGTTCCAGGGGGGCAAAATGAGTCCTCTTGGCCAGTAAAAGCCCTCCTTCCTTCCTTGGGTAGCTTCCAGGGGGGCAAAATAAGTCCTCTTGGACACTGAAAGCCCTCGTTCCTTCCTTGGGGAGCTTCCAGGGGGGCAAAATGAGTCCTCTTTCCAACTGAAAGCCCTCCTTTGGCAGCCTCCAGGGGGGCAAGATAAGTCCTCTTGGCCACTGAAAGCCCTTCCTTTGGCAGTTTCCAGGGGGTCAAAATAAGTCCTTGTGGAAACTGAAAGCCCTCCTTCGTTCCTTGGGCAGCTAAGAGGGGGGCAAAATAAGTCCTTTTCTTGACTGAAAGTGCACATTCTTTCCCTGGAAAGATTCCAGGGGAGAAAAATAAGTCCTCTTCGCCACAAAAAGCCCTCATTGCTTACTTCGGCACCTTCCAGGGGGGCAAAAAAAGTCTTCTTGGCCACTGAAAGCCCTCCTTCCTTCTTCAGGCAGCTTCGAGGGGGGCAAAATAAGTCCTCTTGGCCTCTGAAAGCCCTCGTTCCTTCCTTCGGTACCTTCTAGGGGGCAAAACAAGTCCTCTTGGCCACTCAAAGCACTCATTCCTTCCTTGGGCAGCTTGAAGGAGGGCAAAATAAGTCCTTCAGGGAAATGAAAGCCTTCGTTCCTTCCTTGGGCAGCTTCCAGGGGGGCAAAATGAGTCCTCTTGGCCACTGAAAGCACTCCTTCCTTCCTTGGGCAGCTTCCAGGGGAGCAAAATAAGTCCTCTTGGCCTCTGAAAGCCTTGATTCCTTCCTTTGGCTGCTTCGAAGGGGGCAAAATAAGTCCTCTTGGCCACTAAAAACCCTCATTGCTTCCATGGGCAGCTTTCCAGGGTGCAAAAAAAGTCCTGTTGCCCACTGAAAGCCCGCGTTCCTATCTTAGGCAGTTTCCAGGGCGGAAAAAGAAGTCCTCTTCGCCACTGAAAGCCCTCGTTCCTTCCTTGGGCAGCTTCCAGCCGGCCAAAATAATTCCTCTTGGCCACTCAAAGCCATCCTCCCTTCCTCCGGCAGCTTCCAGGGGGGCAAAATAAGTCCTTTTGGCCGCTGAAAGCACTCCTTCCTTCCTTGGGAAGTTTCCAGGGGGGCAAAACAAGTCCTCTTGGCAATGAAAGGTTTCGTTCCTTCCTTGGGCAGCTTCCACTGGGGCAAAATAAGTCCTCTTCGCCACTGAAAGCCCTCGTTCCTTCCTTGGGCAGCTTCAAGGAGGGCAAAATAAGTCCTCTTCGCCACTCAAAGCCCTCGTTCCTTCCTTGGGCAGCTTCTAGGGGGGCAAAATAATTCCTCTTGGCCACTCAAAGCCCTCATTCCTTCGTGGGCAGATTTCAGTGGGGCAAAAGAAGTCCTCTTGGCCACTGAAAGCCCTCCTTCGTTCATTAGGCAGCTTCCACAGGGGCAAAATAAGTCCTCTTCGCCACTGAAAGCCCTCGTTCCTTCCATGGGCAGCTTCCAGGGGGGCAAAATTAGTCGTCTTGGCCCCTGAAAGCCGACATCCCTTCCTTTGGAAAGTTCAAGGCAAGCAAAATAAGTCCTCTTTGTCACTGAAACCCCTCGTTCCTTACGTAGTCAGCTTCTAGGGGTGGAAAATAAGTCCTCTTGGCGACTGAAAGCCCTCCTTCCTTCCTTGGGGAGCTTCCAGGGGGGCAAAATAAGTCCGCTTGGCCACTGAAAGCCCTCCCTGCTTCCTTGGGCAGCTTCTAGGGGGGAAAAAAAATTCCTCTTGGACACTGAAAGCCCTCCTTCCTTCCTTCGGCAGCTTGGAGGGGCAAAAGAAGTCCTCTTCTCCACTGAAAGCCCTCCTTCCTTCCTAAGGCAGCTTCCAGGGAGGCAAAATAAGTCCTTGTCACAACTTAAAGTCCTCGTTCCTTACTTGGGCAGCTTCCAGGGGGGCAAAATAAGTCCTCTTCGCAACTGAAAGCTCACGTTCCTTCCTTGGGCAGCTTCCAGGGGGTCAAAATAAGTCCTCTTGGCCAATGAAAGCCCTCATTTCTATCTTGGGCAGCTTCCAGGGGGGCAAAATAAGTCCTCTTGGCCACTGAAAGAACTCGTTCCTCCCTTGGGCAGCTTCCACGGGGGCAAAATTAGTCCTCTTGGCCACTGAAAGCCCTCATTCCTTCCTTGGGAACCTTCAAGGCAAGCAAAATAAGTCCTCTTTATCATTGAAACCCCTCGTTCCTTACTTGGGCAGCTTCCAGGGGGCAAAGTAATTCCTCTTGGCCAATGAAAGCCCTCGTTCCTTCAGTGGGCAGCTTCCAGGGGGGCAAAATTAGTCCTCTGGCCACTGAAAGCCCTCATTCCTTCCTTGGGAACCTTCAAGTCAAGCAAAATAAGTCCTCTTTGTCACTGAAACCCCTCGTTCCTTACGTAGTCAGCTTCCAGGGGGGCAAAATAAGTCCTCTTGGCCACTGAAAGCCCTTCCTTGGGCAGTTTCCAGGCGGGAAAATAAGAAATCTTGGCCAGTGAAAGCCCTCGTTCCTTCCTTCGGCAGCTTCCAGGGAGGCAAAATGAGTCCTGTAGGCCACTGAAAGCCCTCCTTGCTTCGTTTGGCTCCTTCCAGGGGTGAAAAATAAGTCTTCTTGGCCACTGAAAGCCCTCCTTCCTTCTTTGGGCAGCTTCCAGGGGGGCAAAATAAGTCCTCTTCGCCTCTGAAAGCCCTCGTTCCGTCCTTCGGAAGCTTCCAGGGGGGCAAAATAAGTCCTCTTGGCCACTCAAAGCCCTTTTTCATTCCTTGGGGAGATTCCAGGGGCGCAAAATCAGTCCTCTTGGCCACTGAAAACCCTCGTTCCTTTTTTGGGCACGTTCCATGGGGGCAAAATAAGTCCTCTTGGCGACTGATAGCCCTCGTTCCTTCCTTGGGCAACTTCCAGGGGGGCAAAATAAGTCCTCTTGGCCACTGAAAGCAGTCGTTCCTTCCTTGGGATGCTTCCAGGAGGGCAAAATGAGTCCTTGTGGCAACTGAAAGCCCTCGTTCCTTCAATGGGCAACTTCCAGGGGGGCAGAATAAGTCCTCTTGGCCAATGAAAGCCCTCGTTCCTTCCTAGGGCAGCTTCCAGGGGGACAAAACAAGTCCTTTTGGCCACAGAAAGCGTACATTCCTTTCCTGGAAAGATTACAGGGGAGAAAAAAAAGTCCTCTTGGGCACTGAAGGCCCTCATTGCTTCCTTGGGCAGCTTCCAGGGGGGCAAAATAAGTCCTCTTGGCCAATCAAAGCCCTCCTTCCTTCCTTGGGAAGCTTCCAGGGGGGAAAAATAAGTCCTCTTGGCCTCTGAAAGCCCTCCTTCCTTCCCTGGGCAGCTTCAAGGGGGGCAAAATAAGTACTCTTGGCCACTGAAAGCCCTCGCTCCTTCCTTGGGCAGCGTCCAGGGGAGCAAAATCAGTCCTCCTCGCCACTCAAAGCCCTCGTTCCTTCCTTCGGCACCTTCGAGGGGGGCAAAATAAGTCCTCTTGGACACTGAAAGCCCTCGTTCCTTCCTTGGGAAGCTTCCAGGGAGGCAAAATAAGTCCTCTTGGACACTGAAAGCCCTCGTTCCTTTCTTTGGCAGCTTCCAGGGGGGCAAAATAAGTCCTCTTGGACACTGAAAGCCCTCGTTCCTTCCTTACGCAGCTTCCAGGGGGGCAAAATAAGACCTCTTGGCCACTGAAAGCCATCGTTCCTTGCTTCGGAAGCTTCCAGAGGGGCAAAATAAGTCCTAGTGGCAACTGAAAGCCCTCGTTCCTTCCTTGGGAAGCATCCACGGGGCAAAATAAGTCCTCTTGGCCACTGAAAGCCCTCCTACCTTCCTTGGGCAGCTTCCAGGGGGGCAAAATAAGTCCTCTTGGCCTCTGAAAGCCCTCGTTCCTTCCTTCGGGAGGTTCCAGGGGGGCAAAAAAAGTACTCTTGGCGATTGAAAGCCCTCCTTCCTTCCTTGGGCAGCTTCTAGGGGTGCAAAATAAGTCCTCTACCGCACTGAAAGCCCTCGTTCGTTCTTGGACAGCTTCCAGGGGGGCAAAATAAGTCCTCTTGGCCACTGAAAGCTCTCGTTCCTTCCTAGGGCAGCTTCCAGCGGGGCAAAACAAGTCCTTTTGGCCACAGAAAGCGTACATTCCTTTCCTGGAACGATTCCAGGGGAGAAAAATAAGTCCTCTTGGGCACTGAAAGCCCTAGTTCCTTCCTTCGGTAGCTTCCAGGGGCGCAAAATAACTCCGTGTGGCAACTGAAAGCCCTCATTCCTTCCTTCCGGAAACTTCCAGAGGGGTAAAATAATTCTTCTTCGCCACTGGAAGCCCTCTTTGCTTCCTTGAGCAGGTTCCAGGGGGGCAAAATAAGTCCTCTTGGCCACTGAAAGCCCTCGGTCCCTCCTTGGGCAGCGTACATGGGGGCAAAATGAGTCCTGGTGGCCACGGAAAGCTCTCGTTGCTTCCTTTGGTAGCTTCCAGGGGGGCAAAATAAGTACTCTTGGCCACTGAAAGCCCTCGTTCCTTCCTTGGTAAGGTTCCAGGGGGGCAAAATGAGTCCTCTTGGCCAGTAAAAGCCCTCCTTCCTTCCTTGGGTAGCTTCCAGGGGGGCAAAATAAGTCCTCTTGGACACTGAAAGCCCTCGTTCCTTCCTTGGGGAGCTTCCAGGGGGGCAAAATGAGTCCTCTTTCCAACTGAAAGCCCTCCTTTGGCAGCCTCCAGGGGGGCAAGATAAGTCCTCTTGGCCACTGAAAGCCCTTCCTTTGGCAGTTTCCAGGGGGTCAAAATAAGTCCTTGTGGAAACTGAAAGCCCTCCTTCGTTCCTTGGGCAGCTAAGAGGGGGGCAAAATAAGTCCTTTTCTTGACTGAAAGTGCACATTCTTTCCCTGGAAAGATTCCAGGGGAGAAAAATAAGTCCTCTTCGCCACAAAAAGCCCTCATTGCTTACTTCGGCACCTTCCAGGGGGGCAAAAAAAGTCTTCTTGGCCACTGAAAGCCCTCCTTCCTTCTTCAGGCAGCTTCGAGGGGGGCAAAATAAGTCCTCTTGGCCTCTGAAAGCCCTCGTTCCTTCCTTCGGTACCTTCTAGGGGGCAAAACAAGTCCTCTTGGCCACTCAAAGCACTCATTCCTTCCTTGGGCAGCTTGAAGGAGG
Organism: Cyclura pinguis; assembly: GCA_030412105.1. Lineage (NCBI taxonomy): Eukaryota > Metazoa > Chordata > Lepidosauria > Squamata > Iguanidae > Cyclura > Cyclura pinguis. The sequence continues at coordinate 5,890,170 of CM059600.1, forward strand.
GCAAAATAAGTCCTTCAGGGAAATGAAAGCCTTCGTTCCTTCCTTGGGCAGCTTCCAGGGGGGCAAAATGAGTCCTCTTGGCCACTGAAAGCACTCCTTCCTTCCTTGGGCAGCTTCCAGGGGAGCAAAATAAGTCCTCTTGGCCTCTGAAAGCCTTGATTCCTTCCTTTGGCTGCTTCGAAGGGGGCAAAATAAGTCCTCTTGGCCACTAAAAACCCTCATTGCTTCCATGGGTAGCTTTCCAGGGTGCAAAAAAAGTCCTGTTGCCCACTGAAAGCCCGCGTTCCTATCTTAGGCAGTTTCCAGGGCGGAAAAAGAAGTCCTCTTCGCCACTGAAAGCCCTCGTTCCTTCCTTGGGCAGCTTCCAGCCGGCCAAAATAATTCCTCTTGGCCACTCAAAGCCATCCTCCCTTCCTCCGGCAGCTTCCAGGGGGGCAAAATAAGTCCTTTTGGCCGCTGAAAGCACTCCTTCCTTCCTTGGGAAGTTTCCAGGGGGGCAAAACAAGTCCTCTTGGCAATGAAAGGTTTCGTTCCTTCCTTGGGCAGCTTCCACTGGGGCAAAATAAGTCCTCTTCGCCACTGAAAGCCCTCGTTCCTTCCTTGGGCAGCTTCAAGGAGGGCAAAATAAGTCCTCTTCGCCACTCAAAGCCCTCGTTCCTTCCTTGGGCAGCTTCTAGGGGGGCAAAATAATTCCTCTTGGCCACTCAAAGCCCTCGTTCCTTCGTGGGCAGATTTCAGTGGGGCAAAAGAAGTCCTCTTGGCCACTGAAAGCCCTACTTCGTTCATTAGGCAGCTTCCACAGGGGCAAAATAAGTCCTCTTCGCCACTGAAAGCCCTCGTTCCTTCCTTGGGCAGCTTCAAGGAGGGCAAAATAAGTCCTCTTCGCCACTCAAAGCCCTCGTTCCTTCCTTGGGCAGCTTCTAGGGGGGCAAAATAATTCCTCTTGGCCACTCAAAGCCCTCGTTCCTTCGTGGGCAGATTTCAGTGGGGCAAAAGAAGTCCTCTTGGCCACTGAAAGCCCTACTTCGTTCATTAGGCAGCTTCCACTGGGGCAAAATAAGTCCTCTTCGCCACTGAAAGCCCTCGTTCCTTCCTTGGGCAGCTTCAAGGAGGGCAAAATAAGTCCTCTTCGCCACTCAAAGCCCTCGTTCCTTCCTTGGGCAGCTTCTAGGGGGGCAAAATAATTCCTCTTGGCCACTCAAAGCCCTCATTCCTTCGTGGGCAGATTTCAGTGGGGCAAAAGAAGTCCTCTTGGCCACTGAAAGCCCTACTTCGTTCATTAGGCAGCTTCCACAGGGGCAAAATAAGTCCTCTTCGCCACTGAAAGCCCTCGTTCCTTCCATGGGCAGCTTCCAGGGGGGCAAAATTAGTCGTCTTGGCCACTGAAAGCCGACATCCCTTCCTTTGGAAAGTTCAAGGCAAGCAAAATAAGTCCTCTTTGTCACTGAAACCCCTCGTTCCTTACGTAGTCAGCTTCTAGGGGTGGAAAATAAGTCCTCTTGGCGACTGAAAGCCCTCCTTCCTTCCTTGGGGAGCTTCCAGGGGGGCAAAATAAGTCCGCTTGGCCACTGAAAGCCCTCCCTGCTTCCTTGGGCAGCTTCTAGGGGGGAAAAAAAATTCCTCTTGGACACTGAAAGCCCTCCTTCCTTCCTTCGGCAGCTTGGAGGGGCAAAAGAAGTCCTCTTCTCCACTGAAAGCCCTCCTTCCTTCCTAAGGCAGCTTCCAGGGAGGCAAAATAAGTCCTTGTCACAACTTAAAGTCCTCGTTCCTTACTTGGGCAGCTTCCAGGGGGGCAAAATAAGTCCTCTTCGCAACTGAAAGCTCACGTTCCTTCCTTGGGCAGCTTCCAGGGGGTCAAAATAAGTCCTCTTGGCCAATGAAAGCCCTCATTTCTATCTTGGGCAGCTTCCAGGGGGGCAAAATAAGTCCTCTTGGCCACTGAAAGAACTCGTTCCTCCCTTGGGCAGCTTCCACGGGGGCAAAATTAGTCCTCTTGGCCACTGAAAGCCCTCATTCCTTCCTTGGGAACCTTCAAGGCAAGCAAAATAAGTCCTCTTTATCATTGAAACCCCTCGTTCCTTACTTGGGCAGCTTCCAGGGGGGCAAAATAATTCCTCTTGGCCAATGAAAGCCCTCGTTCCTTCAGTGGGCAGCTTCCAGGGGGGCAAAATTAGTCCTCTGGCCACTGAAAGCCCTCATTCCTTCCTTGGGAACCTTCAAGTCAAGCAAAATAAGTCCTCTTTGTCACTGAAACCCCTCGTTCCTTACGTAGTCAGCTTCCAGGGGGGCAAAATAAGTCCTCTTGGCCACTGAAAGCCCTTCCTTGGGCAGTTTCCAGGCGGGAAAATAAGAAATCTTGGCCAGTGAAAGCCCTCGTTCCTTCCTTGGGCAGCTTCCAGGGAGGCAAAATGAGTCCTGTAGGCCACTGAAAGCCCTCCTTGCTTCGTTTGGCTCCTTCCAGGGGTGAAAAATAAGTCTTCTTGGCCACTGAAAGCCCTCCTTCCTTCTTTGGGCAGCTTCCAGGGGGGCAAAATAAGTCCTCTTCGCCTCTGAAAGCCCTCGTTCCGTCCTTCGGAAGCTTCCAGAGGGGCAAAATAAGTCCTCTTGGCCACTCAAAGCCCTCTTTCATTCCTTGGGGAGCTTCCAGGGGCGCAAAATCAGTCCTCTTGGCCACTGAAAACCCTCGTTCCTTTTTTGGGCACGTTCCATGGGGGCAAAATAAGTCCTCTTGGCGACTGATAGCCCTCGTTCCTTCCTTGGGCAACTTCCAGGGGGGCAAAATAAGTCCTCTTGGACTCTCAAAACCCTCATTGCTTCCTTGGGCAGCTTCCAGGGGGCAAAATAAGTCCTCTTGGCCACTCAAAGCACTCATTCCTTCCTCGGGCAGCTTCCAGGAGTGCAAAAGAAGTCCTGCAGGGAAATGAAAGCCTTCGTTCCATCCTTGGGTAGCTTCCAGGAGGGTAAAATAAGTCCTCTTGGCGACTGAAAGCACTCCTTCCTTCCTTGGGCAGCTTCCAGGGGGGCAAAATAAGTCCTCTTGGCCACTGAAAGCAGTCGTTCCTTCCTTGGGATGCTTCCAGGAGGGCAAAATGAGTCCTTGTGGCAACTGAAAGCCCTCGTTCCTTCAATGGGCAACTTCCAGAGGGGCAAAATAAGTCCTCTTGGCCACTGAAAGCCCTCATTCATTCCTTAGGCAGATTCTAGGGGGGCAAAATAAGTCCTCTTGGCAAGTAAAAGCCCTCGTTCCTTACTTCGGCAGCTTCCAGGGGGGGAAAATAAGTCATCTTGGACACTGAAAGCCCTCGTTCCTTCCTTGGGAAGCTTCCAGGGGGTCAAAATAAGTCCTCTTTGCCAATGAAAGCCCTCGTTCCTTCCTTGGGCAGCTTCCAGGGGGGCAAAATAAGTCCTGTTTGCCATTGAAAAGCCTCGTTCCTTCGATGGGTAGCTACAAGGAGGGCAAAATAAGTCCTCTTGGCCACTGAAAGCCCTCGTTCCTTCCTTGGGAAGATTCCAGGGGGGCAAAATAAGTCCTTGTAGCAACTGAAAGCCCTCGTTCCTTCAATGGGCAACTTCCAGAGGGGCAAAATAAGTCCTCTCGGCCACTGAAAGCAGTCATTCCTTCCTTAGGCAGATTCCAGGGGGGAAAAATAAGTCCTCTTGGCCAGTGAAAGCCCTCGTTCCTTCCTTCGGCAGCTTCCAGGGGGGCAAAATACGTCTTCTTGGCCACTGAAAACCCTCCTTGCTTCCATCGGTAGCTTACAGGGGGCCAAAATAAGTCCTCTTGGCCACTGAAAGCCTTCATTCCTTCCTTGCCAGTTTCGAGGGGCGCAAAATAAGTCCTCTTAGCCACTAAGAACCCTCCTTGCTTCCTTGGGCAGCTTCCAGGGGTGCAAAATAAGTCCTCTTGGCCACTGAAAGCTCTCGTTCCTTCCTTGGGCAGCTTCCAGGGGGCCAAAATAAGTCCTCTTGGCCACTGAAAGCCCTCGTTCCTTCCTTTGGCAGCTTCCAGGGGGGCAAAATTAGTCCACTTGCCCACTGAAAGCACACCTTCTTTCCTTCGGAAGCTTCTAGGCGGGCAAAATAAGTCCTCTTGGCCACTAAAAACCCGCCTTACTTCCTTGGGCAGCTTCTAGGGGGGCAAAATAAGTCCTCTTGGCCACTCAAAGCCCTCGTTCTTTCCTTTTGCAGCTCCCGGGGGGGGGCAAAATAAGTCCTCTTGGCAACTGAGAGCCCTCGTTCCTTCCCTGGGCAGCATCGATAGGGGCAAAATAAGTCCTCTTGGCCACTGAAAGCCCTCGTTCCTTCCTTTGGCAGCTTCCAGGGGGGCAAAATAAGTAATCATGGCCACTGAAAGCCCTTGTTACTTCCTTGGGAAGCTGCCAGGGGGGAAAAATAAGTCCTCTTGGCCACTGAAAGCCCTCCTTCCTTCCTTCGGTAGCTTACAGGGGGGCAAAATAAGACCTCTTGGCCACTCAAAGACCTGATTGCTTCCTTGGGCAGCTTCCATGGGGGCAAAATAAGTCCTGTTGTCCAAAGATACCCCTCGTTCCTTACTTGGGCAGCTTCCAGGGGGGCAAAATAAGTCCTCTTGGCCACTGAAAGCCCTCGTTCCTTCCTTGGGGAGCTTTCAGGAAGGCAAAACGAGTCCTATTGGAAACTAAAAGCCATCGTTCCTTACTTCGGCAGCTTCCAGGGGGGGGAAATAAGTCCTTTTGGTCACTAAAAGCCCTCGTTCCTTCCTTGGGAAGCTTCCAGGATGGCAAAATAAGTCCTCTTGGACACTGAGAGCCCTCCTTCCTTCCTTGGGAAGCTTCAAGGGGGGCAAAATAAGTCCTTTTGGCCACTGAAAGCCTTAGTTCCTTCCTTGGGCAGCTTCCAGGGGGGCAAAATAAGGCCTCTTGGTACCTGAAATCCCTCGTTCCTTTCTTGGGCAGCATCCAGGGGGCCAAAATCAGTCCTCTTGGCCACTGAAAGCCCTCCTTCCTTCCTTGGGCAGCTTCCAGGGGGAAAAATAAGTCCTTGTGGCAACTGAAAGCCCTGGTTGCTTCCTTGGGCAGCTTCCAGGGGGGCAAAATAAGTCCTCTTGGCCACTGAAAACCCTCATTACTTCCTTGGGAAGCTTCCACGGGGGCAAAATAAGTCCTCTTGGCGACTGAAAGCCCTCGTTCGTTCCTTGGGCAGCTCTCAGGGGGGCAAAATGAGTCCTCTTCGCCTCTGAAAGTCCTCGTTCCTTCCTTAGGAAGCTTCCAGGGGGGCAACTTAAGTCCTCTTGGTCACTGAAAGCCCTCGTTTCTTCCTTCGCCAGCTTCCAGAGTGGGAAAATAAGTCCTCTTGGCCACTGAAAGCCCTCATTCATTCCTTGGGCAGCTTCCAGGAAGTTAAAATAGGTCCGTGTGGCAACTGAAAGCCCTAGTTCCTTCATTGGGCAGCTTCCAGGGGGGCAAAATAAGTCCTCTTCGCCACTGAAAACCCTCATTACTTCCTTGGGCAGCTTCCAGGGAGGCAAAATAAGTCCTCCTGAACACTGAAAGCCCTCCTTCCTTCCTTTAGCAGCTCCCAGGGAGGCAAAATGAGTCCTATTGGCCACTGAAAGTCCTCATTCCTTCCTTAGGAAGCTTCCAGGGGGGCAAAACAAGTCCGCTTGGCCACTGAAAGCCCTCCCTTCCTTGGGCAGCTTCCAGGGGGGCAAAATGAGTCCTATTGCCCACTGAAAGCCCTCATTCCTTCCTTCGGCAGCATCCAGGGGGGCAAAACGAGTCCTCTTTAGCACTGAAAGCCCGCGTTCCTTCCTTCGGCAACTTCCAGGGGGGCAAAATAAGTCCTCTTGGCCACTGAAAGCCCTCATTCCTTCCGTGGGTAGCTTCCAGGGGCGCAAAATAAGTCCTTGTGGCAACTGAAAGCCCTCATTCCTTCCTTGGGCAGCTTCCAGTTGGGCAAAATAAGTATTCTGGGCCACTTGAAGCCCTCGTTCCTTCCTTGGGCAGTTTCCAGGGGGGCAAAATAAGTCCTCTTGACCACTGAAAGCCCTCGTTCATTCCTTGGTCAGCTTCCAGGGGCACAAAATAAGTCCTCCTGGCCACTAAAAGCCCTCGTTCCTTCTTTGGGCAGCATCCGGGGGCCAAAATGAGTCCACTTGTCCACTGAAGGCCCTTGTTCCTTCCTTGGGCAGCTGCCAAGGTGGCAAAATAAGTCCTCTTGGCCACTGAAAGCCCTCGTTATTTCCTTGGGAAGGTTCCAGGGGGGCAAAATAAGTCCTCTTTGACACTGAAAGCCCTCGTTCCTTCCTTCGGCAGCTTCCAGGGGGCAAAAAAAGTCTTCTTTGACACAGAAAGCCCTCGTTCCATCCTTAGGCAGCTTCCAGGGGGGCAAAATAAGTCCTCTTGGCCACTGAAAGCCCTTGTTCCTTCCTTGGGCAGCTTCCAGGCGGGTAAAATAAGTCCTCTTCGCAACTGAAAGCCTTCATTTCTTCCTTCGGTATCTTCCAGGGGGGCAAAATAAGTCCTCTTGGCCACTAAAAACCCTCATTGTTTCCTAGGACAGCTTCCAGGGGGGCAAAATAAGTCCTATTGGCCAATGAAATTACTCGTCCCTTCCATGGGAAGCTTCGAGGGGGGCAAAATAACTCCTCTTCGCCACTGAGAGCCCTCGTTCCTTCCTTGGGCAGCTTCCAGGGGCGCAAAATAAGTCCTCTTGGCCACTGAAAGCCCTCGTTCCTTACTTGAGCAGCTTGTAGGGGTGCAAAATAAGTCCTCTTGGCTACTGAAAGCCCTCCTTCCGTCCTTTGGCAGCTTCCAGGGGGGCAAAATAAATCCTTTTGGCCACTGAAAGCCCTCTTTCCTTCCTTAGGCAGCTTGCAGAGGGCTAAAATAAGTCCTCTTGGCCACTGAAAGGCCTCGTTCCTTCCTTGGGCAGCTTCCAGGGGGGCAAAATTAGTCCTCTTCGCCACGGAAAGCCTTCGTTCCTTCCTTGGGCAGCTTCCGGGGGGCAAAATAAGTACTAGTGGCAACTGAAAGCCCTCGTTCCTTCCTTGGGCAGCTTCCAAGGGGGCAAAATATGTCCTCTTGGCCACTGAAAGCCCTCCTTCATTCAATGGGCAGCTTCCAGGGGGGCAAAATTAGTCCTCTTGGCCACTGAAAGCCCTCATTCCTTCCTTGGGAACCTTCAAGTCAAGCAAAATAAGTCCTCTTTGTCACTGAAACCCCTCGTTCCTTACGTAGTTAGGTTCTAGGGGTGGAAAATAAGTCCTCTTGGCGACTGAAAGCCTCCTTCCTTCCTTGGGGAGCTTCCAGGGGGGCAAAATAAGTCCTCTCGGCCACTGAAAGCCCTCGTTCCTCACTTCTGAAGCTTCCAGGGGGGCAAAATAAGTACTCTTTGCCACTGAAAGCCCTCGTTCCTTCCTTGGGCTGCTTCCAGGGGGGCAAAACAAGTCCTCTTGGCCACTAAAAGCCCTCGTTCCATCCTTGGCCAGCTTCCAGGGGGGCAAAATAAGTCCTTGTGGCAACTGAAAGCCCACGTTCCTTCTTTCGGCCGCTTCCAGGGGGGCAAAATAAGTCCTCTTGGCCACTCAAAGCCCTCATTCCTTCCTTGGGCAGATTTCAGGGGGCAAAATAAGTCCTCTTGGCCACTGAACGCCCTCGTTCCTTCGTTGGGTACCTTCCAGGGGGCAAAATAAGTCCTCTTGGCAAGTGAAAGCCCTCGTTCCTACCATGGGCAGCTTCCAGGGGGGCAAAATTAGTCCTCTTGGCCACTGAAAGCCCTCATTCCTTCCCTGGGCAGCTTCTAGGGGGGCAAAATAATTCCTCTTGGCCACTCACAGCCCTCATTCCTTCCTTGGGCAGATTTCAGGGGGGCAAAAGAAGTCCTCTTGGCCACTGAAAGCCGACATCCCTTCCTTTGGAAAGTTCAAGGCAAGCAAAATAAGTCCTCTTTGTCACTGAAACCCCTCGTTCCTTACGTAGTCAGCTTCTAGGGGTGGAAAATAAGTCCTCTTGGCGACTGAAAGCCCTCCTTCCTTCCTTGGGGAGCTTCCAGGGGGGCAAAATATGTTGTCTTGGACACTGAAAGCACTCCTTCCTTCCTTCGGCAGCTTGGAGGGGCAAAAGAAGTCCTCTCTCCACTGAAAGCCCTCCTTCCTTCCTAACGCAGCTTCCAGGGCGGCAAAATAAGTCCTTGTCATAACTTAAAGCCCTCGTTCCGTACTTGGGCAGATTCCAGGGGGGCAAAATAAGTCCTCTTCCCAACTGAAAGCTCTCGTTCCTTCCTTGGGCAGCTTCCAGGGGGGCAAAATAAGTCCTCTTGGCCACTCAAAGCCCTCATTTCTATCTTGGGCAGCTTCCAGGGGGGCAAAATAAGTCCTCTTGGCCACTGAAAGCCCTCGTTCCTTCCTTGGGCACCTTCCAGGGGGGCAAAATTAGTCCTCTTGGCCACTGAAAGCGCTCGTTCCTTCCATGGGCAGCTTCCAGGGGGGCAAAATTAGTCCTCTTGGCCACTAAAAGCCCTCGTTCCTTCCTTGGCCAGCTTCCAGGGGGGCAAAATAAGTCCTTCTGGCAACTGAAAGTCCTCGTTCCTTCTTTCGGCCGCTTCCAGGGGGCAAAATAAGTCCTCTTGGCCACTCAAAGCCCTCATTCCTTCCTTCGGCAGATTTCAGGGGGGCAAAATAAGTCCTCTTGGCCACTGAAAGCCCTCGTTCCTTCCTTGGGAAGCTTGGAGGGGGCAAAATAAGTCCTCTATGACACTGAAAGCCTTGATTCCTTCCTTTGGCTGCTTCGAAGGGGGCAAAATAAGTCCTCTTGGCCACTAAAAACCCTCATTGCTTCCATGGGCAGCTTTCCAGGGTACAAAAAAAGTCCTGTTGCCCACTGAAAGCCCACGTTCCTATCTTAGGCAGTTTCCAGGGTGGAAAAAGAAGTCCTCTTCGCCACTGAAAGCCCTCGTTCCATCCTTGGGCAGCTTCCACCCGGCCAAAATAATTCCTCTTGGCCACTCAAAGCCATCCTCCCTTCCTCCGGAAGCTTCAAGGAGGGCAAAATAAGTCCTATTGGCCGCTGAAAGCACTCCTTCCTTCCTTAGGAAGTTTCCAGGGGGGCAAAACAATTCCTCTTGGCAATGAAAGGTTTCGTTCCTTCCTTGGGCAGCTTCCACTGGGGCAAAATAAGTCCTCTTCGCCACTGAAAGCCCTCGTTCCTTCCTTGGGCAGCTTCAAGGGGGGCAAAATAAGTCCTCTTCGCCACTCAAAGCCCTCGTTCCTTCCTTGGGCAGCTTCTAGGGGGGCAAAATAATTCCTCTTGGCCACTCAAAGCCCTCATTCCTTCCTTGGGCAGATTTCAGGGGGGCAAAAGAAGTACTCTTGGCCACTGAAAGCCCTCCTTCGTTCATTAGGCAGCTTCCACAGGGGCAAAATAAGTCCTCTTCGCCACTGAAAGCCCTCGTTCCTTCCATGGGCAGCTTCCAGGGGGGCAAAATTAGTCGTCTTGGCCACTGAAAGCCGACATTCCTTCCTTTGGAAAGTTCAAGGCAAGCAAAATAAGTCCTCTTTGTCACTGAAACCCCTCGTTCCTTACGTAGTCAGCTTCTAGGGGTGGAAAATAAGTCCTCTTGGCGACTGAGAGCCCTCCTTCCTTCCTTGGGGAGCTTCCAGGGGGGCAAAATAAGTCCGCTTGGCCACTGAAAGCCCTCCTTGCTTCCTTGGGCAGCTTCTAGGGGGGAAAAAAAATTCCTCTTGGACACTGAAAGCCCTCCTTCCTTCCTTCGGCAGCTTGGAGGGGCAAAAGAAGTCCTCTTCTCCACCCGAAAGCCCTCCTTCCTTCCTAAGGCAGCTTCCAGGGAGGCAAAATAAGTCCTTGTCACAACTTAAAGTCCTCGTTCCTTACTTGGGCAGCTTCCAGGGGGGCAAAATAAGTCCTCTTGGCCACTAAAAGCCCTCGTTCCTTCCTTCGCCAGCTTCCAGGGGGGCAAAATAAGTCCTTCTGGCAACTGAAAGTCCTCGTTCCTTTTTTCGGCCGCTTCCAGGGGGCAAAATAAGTCCTCTTGGCCACTGAAAGCCCTCATTCCTTCCTTCGGCAGATTTCAGGGGGGCAAAATAGGTGCTCTTGGCCACTGAAAGCCCTCGTTCCTTCCTTGGGAAGCTTCCAGGGGGCAAAATAAGTCCTCTTCGACACAGAAAGCCTTGATTCCTTCCTTTGGCTGCTTCGAAGGGGGCAAAATAAGTCCTCTTGGCCACTAAAAACCCTCATTGCTTCCATGGGCAGCTTCCCAGGGTGCAAAAAAAGTCCTGTTGCCCACTGAAAGCCTTCGTTCCTATCTTAGGCAGTTTCCAGGGCGGAAAAAGAAGTCCTCTTCGCCACTGAAAGCCCTAGTTCCGTCCTTGGGCAGCTTCCAGCCGGCCAAAATAATTCCTCTTGGCCACTCAAAGCCATCCTCCCTTCCTCCGGCAGCTTCCAGGGGGGCAAAATAAGTCCTTTTGGCCGCTGAAAGCACTCCTTCCTTCCTTGGGAAGTTTCCAGGGGGGCAAAATAAGTCCTCTTGGCAATGAAAGGTTTCGTTCCTTCCTTGGGCAGCTTCCAGTGGGGCAAAATAAGTCCTCTTCGCCACTGAAAGCCCTCGTTCCTTCCTTGGGCAGCTTCCAGGGGGGCAAAATAAGTCCTCTTCGCCACTCAAAGCCCTCGTTCCTTCCTTGAGCAGCGTCAAGGGGGGCAAAATAAGTCCTCTTGGCCAATGAAAGCCCTCGTTCCTTCCTTGGGCAGCTTCCAGGCGGGCAAAATTAGTCCTCTTGGCCACTGAAAGCCCTCATTCCTTCCTTCAGAACCTTGAAGGCAAGCAAAATAAGTCCTCTTTGTCAATGAAACCCCTCGTTCCGTCCTTGGGCAGCTTCCAGGGGGGCAAAATCAGTCCTCCTCGCCACTCAAAGCCGTCGTTCCTTCCTTGGGTACCTTCGAGGGGGGCAAAATAAGTCCTATTGGCCACTGAAAGCCCTCGTTCCGTCCTTCGGCAGTTTCCAGGGGGGCAAAATAAGTCCGCTTGGCAACGGAAAGCTCTCGTTCCTTCCTTCGGCAGATTCCAGGGGGGCAAAATATGTCCACTTGGCCACTGAAAGCCATCGTTGCTTCCTTGGGCAGCTTCCAGGGGGGCAAGATAAGTCCTAGTGGTAACTGAAAGCCATCGTTGCTTCCTTTGGCAGCTTCCAGGGGGGGAAAATAAGTCCTCTTGGCCACTGAAAGCCCTCCTTCCTTCCTTGGGTAGTTTCGAGGGGGGCAAAATGAGTCCTCTTCGCCAGGAAAAGCCCTCCTTCCTTTCTTGGGCAGCTTCCAGGGGGGCAAAATAAGTTCTCTTCGGCACTGAAAGCCCTCGTTCCTTCCTTGGGGAGCTTCCAGGGGGGCAAAATGAGTTCTCTTTCCAACTGAAAGCCCTCGTTCCTTCCTTGGGCAGCTTTCAGAGAGGCAAAATGAGTCCTCTTGGCCGCTGAAAGCCCTCCTTCGTTCATTGGGCAGCTACAGGGGGGCAAAATAAGTCCTCTTGGCCACTGAAAGCCCTCGTTCCTTCCTTGGGCAGCTCCCAAGAAGGTAAAATAAAACCTTGCGGCAACTGAAAGCCCTCGTTGCTCCTTTGACAGCTGCGAGGGGGGCTAAATAAGTCCTCTTCGCCACTGAAAGCCCTTCTTCCTTCCTTGGGCAGCTTCCAAGAAGGTAAAAAAACTCCTTGCGGCAACTGAAAGCCCTCGTTCCTTCAATGGGCAGCTTCCAGGGGGGCAAAATAAGTCCTCTTGGACACTGAAAGCCCTTCCTTGGGCAGTTTCCAGTCGGGAAAATAAGAAATCTTGGCCAGTGAAAGCCCTCGTTCCTTCCTTGGGCAGCTCCCAGGGAGGCAAAATGAGTCCTGTAGGCCACTGAAAGCCCTCCTTGCTTCGTTTGGCACCTTCCAGGGGTGAAAAATAAGTCTTCTTGGCCACTGAAAGCCCTCCTTCCTTCTTTGGGCAGCTTCCAGGGGGGCAAAATAAGTCCTCTTCGCCTCTGAAAGCCCTCGTTCCTTCCTTCGAAAGCTTCCAGGGGGGCAAAATAAGTCCTCTTGGCCACTCAAAGCCCTCTTTCATTCCTTGGGGAGCTTCAAGGGGCGCAAAATCAGTCCTCTTGGCCACTGAAAACCCTCGTTCCTTTTTTGGGCACGTTCCATGGGGGCAAAATAAGTCCTCTTGGCGACTGAAAGCCCTCGTTCCTTCCTTGGGCAACTTCCAGGGGGGCAAAATAAGTCCTCTTGGACTCTGAAAACCCTCATTGCTTCCTTGGGCAGCTTCCAGGGGGCAAAATAAGTCCTCTTGGCCACTCAAAGCACTCCTTCCTTCCTTGGGCAGCTTCCAGGGGGGCAAAATAAGTCCTCTTGGCCACTGAAAGCCATCGTTCCTTCCTTTGGATGCTTCCAGGAGGGCAAAATGAGTCCTTGTGGCAACTGAAAGCCCTCGTTCCTTCAATGGGCAACTTCCAGAGGGGCAAAATAAGTCCTCTTGGCCACTGAAAGCCCTCATTCCTTCCTTAGGCAGATTCTAGGGGGGCAAAATAAGTCCTCTTGGCAAGTGAAAGCCCTCGTTCCTTCCTTCGGCAGCTGTCAGGGGGGCACAATACGTCTTCCTAGCCACTGAAAACCCTCCTTGCTTCATTCAGCAGCTTACAGGGGGTCAAAATAAGTCCTCATGGCCACTGAAAGCCTTCATTCCTTCCTTGCCAGTTTCGAGGGGGGCAAAATAAGTCCTCTTAGCCACTAAAAACCCTCCTTGCTTCCTTGGGCAGCTTCCAGGGGTGCAAAATAAGTCCTCTTGGCCACTGAAAGCCCTCGTTCCTTCCTTGGGCAGCTTCCAGGGGGGCAAAATTAGTCCACTTGGCCACTGAAAGCACACCTTCCTTCCTTCGGAAGCTTCTAGGCGGGCAAAATAAGTCCTCTTGGCCACTCAAAGCCCTCGTTACTTCCTTGGGCAGCTTCTAGGGGGGCAAAATAAGTCCTCTTCGCCACTGAGAGCCCTCATTCCTTCCTTCGGCAGCTTACAGGTGGGCAAAATAAGACCTCTTGGCCACTCAAAGACCTGATTGCTTCCTTGGGCAGCTTCCATGGGGGCAAAATAAATCCTGTTGTCCAAAGAAACCCCTCGTTCATTACTTGGGCAGCTTCCAGGGGGGCAAAATAAGTCCTCTTCGCCACTCAAAGCCCTCGTTCCTTCCTTGGTAAGGTTCCAGGGGGGCAAAATGAGTCCTCTTGGCCAGTAAAAGCCCTCGTTCCTTACTTCGGCAGCTTCCAGGGGGGGAAAATAAGTCATCTTGGACACTGAAAGCCCTCGTTCCTTCCTTGGGAAGCTTCCAGGGGGTCAAAATAAGTCCTCTTTGCCAATGAAAGCCCTCGTTCCTTCCTTGGGCAGCTTCCAGGGGGGCAAAATAAGTCCTGTTTGCCATTGAAAAGCCTCGTTCCTTCGATGGGTAGCTACAAGGAGGGCAAAATAAGTCCTCTTGGCCACTGAAAGCCCTCGTTCCTTCCTTGGGAAGATTCCAGGGGGGCAAAATAAGTCCTTGTAGCAACTGAAAGCCCTCGTTCCTTCAATGGGCAACTTCCAGAGGGGCAAAATAAGTCCTCTTGGCCACTGAAAGCAGTCATTCCTTCCTTAGGCAGATTCCAGGGGGGAAAAATAAGTCCTCTTGGCCAGTGAAAGCCCTCGTTCCTTCCTTCGGCAGCTTCCAGGGGGGCAAAATACGTCTTCTTGGCCACTGAAAACCCTCCTTGCTTCCTTCGGCAGCTTACAGGGGGCCAAAATAAGTCCTCTTGGCCACTGAAAGCCTTCATTCCTTCCTTGCCAGTTTCGAGGGGCGCAAAATAAGTCCTCTTAGCCACTAAGAACCCTCCTTGCTTCCTTGGGCAGCTTCCAGGGGTGCAAAATAAGTCCTCTTGGCCACTGAAAGCTCTCGTTCCTTCCTTGGGCAGCTTCCAGGGGGCCAAAATAAGTCCTCTTGGCCACTGAAAGCCCTCGTTCCTTCCTTTGGCAGCTTCCAGGGGGGCAAAATTAGTCCACTTGCCCACTGAAAGCACACCTTCTTTCCTTCGGAAGCTTCTAGGCGGGCAAAATAAGTCCTCTTGGCCACTAAAAACCCTCCTTACTTCCTTGGGCAGCTTCTAGGGGGGCAAAATAAGTCCTCTTGGCCACTCAAAGCCCTCGTTCTTTCCTTTTGCAGCTCCCGGGGGGGGGGCAAAATAAGTCCTCTTGGCAACTGAGAGCCCTCGTTCCTTCCCTGGGCAGAATCGATAGGGGCAAAATAAGTCCTCTTGGCCACTGAAAGCCCTCGTTCCTTCCTTTGGCAGCTTCGAGGGGGGCAAAATAAGTAATCTTGGCCACTGAAAGCCCTTGTTACTTCCTTGGGAAGCTGCGAGGGGGGAAAAATAAGTCCTCTTGGCCACTGAAAGCCCTCATTCCTTCCTTCGGCAGCTTACGGGGGGCAAAATAAGACCTCTTGGCCACCCAAAGACCTGATTGCCTCCTTGGGCAGCTTCCATGGGGGCAAAATAAGTCCTGTTATCCAAAGATACCCCTCGTTCCTTACTTGGGCAGCTTCCAGGGGGGCAAAATAAGTCCTCTTGGCCACTGAAAGCCCTCGTTCCTTCCTTGGGGAGCTTTCAGGAAGGCAAAACGAGTCCTATTGGCAACTAAAAGCCATCGTTCCTTACTTCGGCAGCTTCCAGGGGGGGGAAATAAGTCCTTTTGGCCACTAAAAGCCCTCCTTCCTTCCTTGGGAAGCTTCCAGGATGGCAAAATAAGTCCTCTTGGACACTGAGAGCCCTCCTTCCTTCCTTGGGAAGCTTCAAGGGGGGCAACATAAGTCCTTTTGGCCACTGAAAGCCTTAGTTCCTTCCTTGGGCAGCTTGCAGGGGGGCAAAATAAGGCCTCTTGGTACCTGAAATCCCTCGTTCCTTTCTTGGGCAGCATCCAGGGGCCCAAAATCAGTCCTCTTGGCCACTGAAAGCCCTCCTTCCTTCCTTGGGCAGCTTCCAGGGGGAAAAATAAGTCCTTGTGGCAACTGAAAGCCCTGGTTGCTTCCTTGGGCAGCTTCCAGGGGGGCAAAATAAGTCCTCTTGGCCACTGAAAACCCTCATTACTTCCTTGGGAAGCTTCCACGGGGGCAAAATAAGTCCTCTTGGCGACTGAAAGCCCTCGTTCGTTCCTTGGGCAGCTCCCAGGGAGGCAAAATGAGTCCTATTGGCCACTGAAAGTCCTCATTCCTTCCTTAGGAAGCTTCCAGGGGGGCAAAACAAGTCCGCTTGGCCACTGAAAGCCCTCCCTTCCTTGGGCAGCTTCCAGGGGGGCAAAATGAGTCCTATTGCCCACTGAAAGCCCTCATTCCTTCCTTCGGCAGCATCCAGGGGGGCAAAACAAGTCCTCTTTACCACTGAAAGCCCGCGTTCCTTCCTTCGGCAACTTCCAGGGGGGCAAAATAAGTCCTCTTGGCCACTGAAAGCCCTCATTCCTTCCGTGGGTAGCTTCCAGGGGCGCAAAATAAGTCCTTGTGGCAACTGAAAGCCCTCATTCCTTCCTTGGGCAGCTTCCAGTTGGGCAAAATAAGTATTCTGGGCCACTTGAAGCCCTCGTTCCTTCCTTGGGCAGTTTCCAGGGGGGCAAAATAAGTCCTCTTGACCACTGAAAGCCCTCGTTCATTCCTTGGTCAGCTTCCAGGGGCACAAAATAAGTCCTCCTGGCCACTGAAAGCCCTCGTTCCTTCTTTGGGCAGGATCCGGGGGCCAAAATGAGTCCACTTGTCCACTGAAGGCCCTTGTTCCTTCCTTGGGCAGCTGCCAAGGTGGCAAAATAAGTCCTCTTGGCCACTGAAAGCCCTCGTTACTTCCTTGGGAAGGTTCCAGGGGGGCAAAATAAGTCCTCTTTGACACTGAAAGCCCTCGTTCCTTCCTTCGGCAGCTTCCAGGGGGCAAAATAAGTCTTCTTTGCCACAGAAAGCCCTCGTTCCATCCTTAGGCAGCTTCCAGGGGGGCAAAATAAGTCCTCTTGGCCACTGAAAGCCCTTGTTCCTTCCTTGGGCAGCTTCCAGGCGGGCAAAATAAGTCCTCTTGGCAACTGAAAGCCTTCATTTCTTCCTTCGGTATCTTCCAGGGGGGCAAAATAAGTCCTCTTGGCCACTAAAAACCCTCATTGCTTCCTAGGACAGCTTCCAGGGGGGCAAAATAAGTCCTCTTGGCCAATGAAATTACTCGTCCCTTCCATGGGAAGCTTCGAGGGGGGCAAAATAACTCCTCTTCGCCACTGAGAGCCCTCGTTCCTTCCTTAGGCAGATTCTAGGGGGGCAAAATAAGTCCTCTTGGCAAGTGAAAGCCCTCGTTCCTTCCTTCGGCAGCTGCCAGGGGGGCAAAATACGTCTTCTTAGCCACTGAAAACCCTCCTTGCTTCATTCGGCAGCATACAGGGGGTCAAAATAAGTCCTCATGGCCACTGAAAGCCTTCATTCCTTCCTTGCCAGTTTCGAGGGGGGCAAAATAAGTCCTCTTAGCCACTAAAAACCCTCCTTGCTTCCTTGGGCAGCTTCCAGGGGTGCAAAATAAGTCCTCTTGGCCATTGAAAGCCCTCGTTCCTTCCTTGGGCAGTTTCCAGGGGGGCAAAATAAGTCCTCTTGGCCACTGAAAGCCCTCGTTCCTTCCTTGGGCAGCTTCCAGGGGGGCAAAATTAGTCCACTTGGCCACTGAAAGCACACCTTCCTTCCTTCGGAAGCTTCTAGGAGGGCAAAATAAGTCCTCTTGGCCACTCAAAGCCCTCGTTACTTCCTTGGGCAGCTTCAAGGGGGGCAAAATAAGTCCTCTTGGCAACTGAAAGCCCTCGTTCCTTCCTTGGGCAGCTTCGAGGGGGGCAAAATAAGTAATCGTGGCCACTGAAAGCCCTTGTTACTTCCTTGGGAAGCTGCTAGGAGGGAAAAATAAGTCCTCTTGGCCACTGAAAGCCCTCATTCCTTCCTTCGGCAGCTTACAGGTGGGCAAAATAAGACCTCTTGGCCACTCAAAGACCTGATTGCTTCCTTGGGCAGCTTCCATGGGGGCAAAATAACTCCTGTTGTCCAAAGAAACCCCTCGTTCATTACTTGGGCAGCTTCCAAGGGGGCAAAATAAGTCCTCTTCGCCACTCAAAGCCCTCGTTCCTTCCTTGGTAAGGTTCCAGGGGGGCAAAATGAGTCCTCTTGGCCAGTAAAAGCCCTCGTTCCTTACTTCGGCAGCTTCCAGGGGGGGGAAATAAGTCATCTTGGACACTGGAAGCCCTCGTTCCTTCCTTGGGAAGCTTCCAGGGGGGCAAAATAAGTCCTGTTTGCCATTGAAAAGCCTCGTTCCTTCGATGGGTAGCTACAAGGAGGGCAAAATAAGTCCTCTTGGCCACTGAAAGTCCTCGTTCCTTCCTTGGGAAGATTCCAGGGGGGCAAAATAAGTCCTTGTAGCAACTGAAAGCCCTCGTTCCTTCAATGGGCAACTTCCAGAAGGGCAAAATAAGTCCTCTTGGCCACTGAAAGCAGTCATTCCTTCCTTAGGCAGATTCCAGGGGGGAAAAATAAGTCCTCTTGGCCAGTGAAAGCCCTCGTTCCTTCCTTCGGCAGCTTCCAGGAGGGCAAAATACATCTTCTTGGCCACTGAAAACCCTCCTTGCTTCCTTCGGCAGCTTACAGGGGGCCAAAATAAGTCCTCTTGGCCACTGAAAGCCTTCATTCCTTCCTTGCCAGTTACGAGGGGCGCAAAATAAGTCCTCTTAGCCACTAAGAACCCTCCTTGCTTCCTTGGGCAGCTTCCAGGGGTGCAAAATAAGTCCTCTTGGCCACTGAAAGCTCTCGTTCCTTCCTTGGGCAGCTTCCAGGGGGCCAAAATAAGTCCTCTTGGCCACTGAAAACACTCGTTCCTTCCTTTGGGCAGCTTCCAGGGGGGCAAAATAAGTCCTCTAAGCCACTGAAAGCCCTCGTTCCTTCCTTGGGCAGCTTCCAGGGGGGCAAAATTAGTCCTCTTGGTCACTGAAAGCCTTCATTCCTTTCTTGGGTAGCTTGCAGGGGGCAAAATAAGTCCTCTTGGCCACTGAAAGCGCTCGTTCCTTCCATGGGCAGCTTCCAGGGGGGCAAAATTAGTCCTCTTGGCCACTAAAAGCCCTCGTTCCTTCCTTGGCCAGCTTCCAGGGGGGCAAAATAAGTCCTTCTGGCAACTGAAAGTCCTCGTTCCTTCTTTCGGCCGCTTCCAGGGGGAAAAATAAGTCCTCTTGGCCACTCAAAGCCCTCATTCCTTCCTTGGGCAGATTTCGGGGGGGCAAAATAAGTCCTCTTGGCCACTGAAAGCCCTCGTTCCTTCCTTGGGAAGCTTCCAGGGGGCAAAATAAGTCCTCTTCGACACAGAAAGCCTTGATTCCTTCCTTTGGCTGCTTCGAAGGGGGCAAAATAAGTCCTCTTGGCCACTAAAAACCCTCATTGCTTCCATGGGCAGCTTTCCAGGGTGCAAAAAAAGTCCTGTTGCCCACTGAAAGCCCGCGTTCCTATCTTAGGCAGTTTCCAGGGTGGAAAAAGAAGTCCTCTTCGCCACTGAAAGCCCTCGTTCCTTCCTTGGGCAGCTTCCAGCCGGCCAAAATAATTCCTCTTGGCCACTCAAAGACATCCTCCCATCCTCCGGCAGCTTCCAGGGGTCAAAATAAGTCCTTTTGGCCGCTGAAAGCACTCCTTCCTTCCTTGGGAAGTTTCCAGGGGGGCAAAACAAGTCCTCTTGGCAATGAAAGGTTTCGTTCCTTCCTTGGGCAGCTTCTACTGGGGCAAAATAAGTCCTCTTCGCCACTGAAAGCCCTCGTTCCTTCCTTGGGCAGCTTCAAGGAGGGCAAAATAAGTCCTCTTGGCCACTCAAAGCCCTCGTTCCTTCCTTGGGCAGCTTCTAGGGGGGCAAAATAATTCCTCTTGGCCACTCAAAGCCCTCATTCCGTCGTGGGCAGATTTCAGGGGGGCAAAAGAAATCCTCTTGGCCACTGAAAGCCCTCCTTCGTTCATTAGGCAGCTTCCACAGGGGCAAAATAAGTCCTCTTCGCCACTGAAAGCCCTCGTTCCTTCCTTGGGCAGCTCCCAAGAAGGTAAAATAAAACCTTGCGGCAACTGAAAGCCCTCGTTGCTCCTTTGACAGCTGCGAGGGGGGCTAAATAAGTCCTCTTCGCCACTGAAAGCCCTTCTTCCTTCCTTGGGCAGCTTCCAAGAAGGTAAAAAAACTCCTTGCGGCAACTGAAAGCCCTCGTTCCTTCAATGGGCAGCTTCCAGGGGGGCAAAATAAGTCCTCTTGGACACTGAAAGCCCTTCCTTGGGCAGTTTCCAGTCGGGAAAATAAGAAATCTTGGCCAGTGAAAGCCCTCGTTCCTTCCTTGGGCAGCTCCCAGGGAGGCAAAATGAGTCCTGTAGGCCACTGAAAGCCCTCCTTGCTTCGTTTGGCACCTTCCAGGGGTGAAAAATAAGTCTTCTTGGCCACTGAAAGCCCTCCTTCCTTCTTTGGGCAGCTTCCAGGGGGGCAAAATAAGTCCTCTTCGCCTCTGAAAGCCCTCGTTCCTTCCTTCGAAAGCTTCCAGGGGGGCAAAATAAGTCCTCTTGGCCACTCAAAGCCCTCTTTCATTCCTTGGGGAGCTTCCAGGGGCGCAAAATCAGTCCTCTTGGCCACTGAAAACCCTCGTTCCTTTTTTGGGCACGTTCCATGGGGGCAAAATAAGTCCTCTTGGCGACTGAAAGCCCTCGTTCCTTCCTTGGGCAACTTCCAGGGGGGCAAAATAAGTCCTCTTGGACTCTGAAAACCCTCATTGCTTCCTTGGGCAGCTTCCAGGGGGCAAAATAAGTCCTCTTGGCCACTCAAAGCACTCCTTCCTTCCTTGGGCAGCTTCCAGGGGGGCAAAATAAGTCCTCTTGGCCACTGAAAGCCATCGTTCCTTCCTTTGGATGCTTCCAGGAGGGCAAAATGAGTCCTTGTGGCAACTGAAAGCCCTCGTTCCTTCAATGGGCAACTTCCAGAGGGGCAAAATAAGTCCTCTTGGCCACTGAAAGCCCTCATTCCTTCCTTAGGCAGATTCTAGGGGGGCAAAATAAGTCCTCTTGGCAAGTGAAAGCCCTCGTTCCTTCCTTCGGCAGCTGTCAGGGGGGCACAATACGTCTTCCTAGCCACTGAAAACCCTCCTTGCTTCATTCAGCAGCTTACAGGGGGTCAAAATAAGTCCTCATGGCCACTGAAAGCCTTCATTCCTTCCTTGCCAGTTTCGAGGGGGGCAAAATAAGTCCTCTTAGCCACTAAAAACCCTCCTTGCTTCCTTGGGCAGCTTCCAGGGGTGCAAAATAAGTCCTCTTGGCCACTGAAAGCCCTCGTTCCTTCCTTGGGCAGCTTCCAGGGGGGCAAAATTAGTCCACTTGGCCACTGAAAGCACACCTTCCTTCCTTCGGAAGCTTCTAGGCGGGCAAAATAAGTCCTCTTGGCCACTCAAAGCCCTCGTTACTTCCTTGGGCAGCTTCTAGGGGGGCAAAATAAGTCCTCTTCGCCACTGAGAGCCCTCATTCCTTCCTTCGGCAGCTTACAGGTGGGCAAAATAAGACCTCTTGGCCACTCAAAGACCTGATTGCTTCCTTGGGCAGCTTCCATGGGGGCAAAATAAATCCTGTTGTCCAAAGAAACCCCTCGTTCATTACTTGGGCAGCTTCCAGGGGGGCAAAATAAGTCCTCTTCGCCACTCAAAGCCCTCGTTCCTTCCTTGGTAAGGTTCCAGGGGGGCAAAATGAGTCCTCTTGGCCAGTAAAAGCCCTCGTTCCTTACTTCGGCAGCTTCCAGGGGGGGAAAATAAGTCATCTTGGACACTGAAAGCCCTCGTTCCTTCCTTGGGAAGCTTCCAGGGGGTCAAAATAAGTCCTCTTTGCCAATGAAAGCCCTCGTTCCTTCCTTGGGCAGCTTCCAGGGGGGCAAAATAAGTCCTGTTTGCCATTGAAAAGCCTCGTTCCTTCGATGGGTAGCTACAAGGAGGGCAAAATAAGTCCTCTTGGCCACTGAAAGCCCTCGTTCCTTCCTTGGGAAGATTCCAGGGGGGCAAAATAAGTCCTTGTAGCAACTGAAAGCCCTCGTTCCTTCAATGGGCAACTTCCAGAGGGGCAAAATAAGTCCTCTTGGCCACTGAAAGCAGTCATTCCTTCCTTAGGCAGATTCCAGGGGGGAAAAATAAGTCCTCTTGGCCAGTGAAAGCCCTCGTTCCTTCCTTCGGCAGCTTCCAGGGGGGCAAAATACGTCTTCTTGGCCACTGAAAACCCTCCTTGCTTCCTTCGGCAGCTTACAGGGGGCCAAAATAAGTCCTCTTGGCCACTGAAAGCCTTCATTCCTTCCTTGCCAGTTTCGAGGGGCGCAAAATAAGTCCTCTTAGCCACTAAGAACCCTCCTTGCTTCCTTGGGCAGCTTCCAGGGGTGCAAAATAAGTCCTCTTGGCCACTGAAAGCTCTCGTTCCTTCCTTGGGCAGCTTCCAGGGGGCCAAAATAAGTCCTCTTGGCCACTGAAAGCCCTCGTTCCTTCCTTTGGCAGCTTCCAGGGGGGCAAAATTAGTCCACTTGCCCACTGAAAGCACACCTTCTTTCCTTCGGAAGCTTCTAGGCGGGCAAAATAAGTCCTCTTGGCCACTAAAAACCCTCCTTACTTCCTTGGGCAGCTTCTAGGGGGGCAAAATAAGTCCTCTTGGCCACTCAAAGCCCTCGTTCTTTCCTTTTGCAGCTCCCGGGGGGGGGGCAAAATAAGTCCTCTTGGCAACTGAGAGCCCTCGTTCCTTCCCTGGGCAGAATCGATAGGGGCAAAATAAGTCCTCTTGGCCACTGAAAGCCCTCGTTCCTTCCTTTGGCAGCTTCGAGGGGGGCAAAATAAGTAATCTTGGCCACTGAAAGCCCTTGTTACTTCCTTGGGAAGCTGCCAGGGGGGAAAAATAAGTCCTCTTGGCCACTGAAAGCCCTCATTCCTTCCTTCGGCAGCTTACGGGGGGCAAAATAAGACCTCTTGGCCACCCAAAGACCTGATTGCCTCCTTGGGCAGCTTCCATGGGGGCAAAATAAGTCCTGTTGTCCAAAGATACCCCTCGTTCCTTACTTGGGCAGCTTCCAGGGGGGCAAAATAAGTCCTCTTGGCCACTGAAAGCCCTCGTTCCTTCCTTGGGGAGCTTTCAGGAAGGCAAAACGAGTCCTATTGGCAACTAAAAGCCATCGTTCCTTACTTCGGCAGCTTCCAGGGGGGGGAAATAAGTCCTTTTGGCCACTAAAAGCCCTCCTTCCTTCCTTGGGAAGCTTCCAGGATGGCAAAATAAGTCCTCTTGGACACTGAGAGCCCTCCTTCCTTCCTTGGGAAGCTTCAAGGGGGGCAACATAAGTCCTTTTGGCCACTGAAAGCCTTAGTTCCTTCCTTGGGCAGCTTGCAGGGGGGCAAAATAAGGCCTCTTGGTACCTGAAATCCCTCGTTCCTTTCTTGGGCAGCATCCAGGGGCCCAAAATCAGTCCTCTTGGCCACTGAAAGCCCTCCTTCCTTCCTTGGGCAGCTTCCAGGGGGAAAAATAAGTCCTTGTGGCAACTGAAAGCCCTGGTTGCTTCCTTGGGCAGCTTCCAGGGGGGCAAAATAAGTCCTCTTGGCCACTGAAAACCCTCATTACTTCCTTGGGAAGCTTCCACGGGGGCAAAATAAGTCCTCTTGGCGACTGAAAGCCCTCGTTCGTTCCTTGGGCAGCTCCCAGGGAGGCAAAATGAGTCCTATTGGCCACTGAAAGTCCTCATTCCTTCCTTAGGAAGCTTCCAGGGGGGCAAAACAAGTCCGCTTGGCCACTGAAAGCCCTCCCTTCCTTGGGCAGCTTCCAGGGGGGCAAAATGAGTCCTATTGCCCACTGAAAGCCCTCATTCCTTCCTTCGGCAGCATCCAGGGGGGCAAAACAAGTCCTCTTTACCACTGAAAGCCCGCGTTCCTTCCTTCGGCAACTTCCAGGGGGGCAAAATAAGTCCTCTTGGCCACTGAAAGCCCTCATTCCTTCCGTGGGTAGCTTCCAGGGGCGCAAAATAAGTCCTTGTGGCAACTGAAAGCCCTCATTCCTTCCTTGGGCAGCTTCCAGTTGGGCAAAATAAGTATTCTGGGCCACTTGAAGCCCTCGTTCCTTCCTTGGGCAGTTTCCAGGGGGGCAAAATAAGTCCTCTTGACCACTGAAAGCCCTCGTTCATTCCTTGGTCAGCTTCCAGGGGCACAAAATAAGTCCTCCTGGCCACTGAAAGCCCTCGTTCCTTCTTTGGGCAGGATCCGGGGGCCAAAATGAGTCCACTTGTCCACTGAAGGCCCTTGTTCCTTCCTTGGGCAGCTGCCAAGGTGGCAAAATAAGTCCTCTTGGCCACTGAAAGCCCTCGTTACTTCCTTGGGAAGGTTCCAGGGGGGCAAAATAAGTCCTCTTTGACACTGAAAGCCCTCGTTCCTTCCTTCGGCAGCTTCCAGGGGGCAAAATAAGTCTTCTTTGCCACAGAAAGCCCTCGTTCCATCCTTAGGCAGCTTCCAGGGGGGCAAAATAAGTCCTCTTGGCCACTGAAAGCCCTTGTTCCTTCCTTGGGCAGCTTCCAGGCGGGCAAAATAAGTCCTCTTGGCAACTGAAAGCCTTCATTTCTTCCTTCGGTATCTTCCAGGGGGGCAAAATAAGTCCTCTTGGCCACTAAAAACCCTCATTGCTTCCTAGGACAGCTTCCAGGGGGGCAAAATAAGTCCTCTTGGCCAATGAAATTACTCGTCCCTTCCATGGGAAGCTTCGAGGGGGGCAAAATAACTCCTCTTCGCCACTGAGAGCCCTCGTTCCTTCCTTAGGCAGATTCTAGGGGGGCAAAATAAGTCCTCTTGGCAAGTGAAAGCCCTCGTTCCTTCCTTCGGCAGCTGCCAGGGGGGCAAAATACGTCTTCTTAGCCACTGAAAACCCTCCTTGCTTCATTCGGCAGCATACAGGGGGTCAAAATAAGTCCTCATGGCCACTGAAAGCCTTCATTCCTTCCTTGCCAGTTTCGAGGGGGGCAAAATAAGTCCTCTTAGCCACTAAAAACCCTCCTTGCTTCCTTGGGCAGCTTCCAGGGGTGCAAAATAAGTCCTCTTGGCCATTGAAAGCCCTCGTTCCTTCCTTGGGCAGTTTCCAGGGGGGCAAAATAAGTCCTCTTGGCCACTGAAAGCCCTCGTTCCTTCCTTGGGCAGCTTCCAGGGGGGCAAAATTAGTCCACTTGGCCACTGAAAGCACACCTTCCTTCCTTCGGAAGCTTCTAGGAGGGCAAAATAAGTCCTCTTGGCCACTCAAAGCCCTCGTTACTTCCTTGGGCAGCTTCAAGGGGGGCAAAATAAGTCCTCTTGGCAACTGAAAGCCCTCGTTCCTTCCTTGGGCAGCTTCGAGGGGGGCAAAATAAGTAATCGTGGCCACTGAAAGCCCTTGTTACTTCCTTGGGAAGCTGCTAGGAGGGAAAAATAAGTCCTCTTGGCCACTGAAAGCCCTCATTCCTTCCTTCGGCAGCTTACAGGTGGGCAAAATAAGACCTCTTGGCCACTCAAAGACCTGATTGCTTCCTTGGGCAGCTTCCATGGGGGCAAAATAACTCCTGTTGTCCAAAGAAACCCCTCGTTCATTACTTGGGCAGCTTCCAAGGGGGCAAAATAAGTCCTCTTCGCCACTCAAAGCCCTCGTTCCTTCCTTGGTAAGGTTCCAGGGGGGCAAAATGAGTCCTCTTGGCCAGTAAAAGCCCTCGTTCCTTACTTCGGCAGCTTCCAGGGGGGGGAAATAAGTCATCTTGGACACTGGAAGCCCTCGTTCCTTCCTTGGGAAGCTTCCAGGGGGGCAAAATAAGTCCTGTTTGCCATTGAAAAGCCTCGTTCCTTCGATGGGTAGCTACAAGGAGGGCAAAATAAGTCCTCTTGGCCACTGAAAGTCCTCGTTCCTTCCTTGGGAAGATTCCAGGGGGGCAAAATAAGTCCTTGTAGCAACTGAAAGCCCTCGTTCCTTCAATGGGCAACTTCCAGAAGGGCAAAATAAGTCCTCTTGGCCACTGAAAGCAGTCATTCCTTCCTTAGGCAGATTCCAGGGGGGAAAAATAAGTCCTCTTGGCCAGTGAAAGCCCTCGTTCCTTCCTTCGGCAGCTTCCAGGAGGGCAAAATACATCTTCTTGGCCACTGAAAACCCTCCTTGCTTCCTTCGGCAGCTTACAGGGGGCCAAAATAAGTCCTCTTGGCCACTGAAAGCCTTCATTCCTTCCTTGCCAGTTACGAGGGGCGCAAAATAAGTCCTCTTAGCCACTAAGAACCCTCCTTGCTTCCTTGGGCAGCTTCCAGGGGTGCAAAATAAGTCCTCTTGGCCACTGAAAGCTCTCGTTCCTTCCTTGGGCAGCTTCCAGGGGGCCAAAATAAGTCCTCTTGGCCACTGAAAACACTCGTTCCTTCCTTTGGGCAGCTTCCAGGGGGGCAAAATAAGTCCTCTAAGCCACTGAAAGCCCTCGTTCCTTCCTTGGGCAGCTTCCAGGGGGGCAAAATTAGTCCTCTTGGTCACTGAAAGCCTTCATTCCTTTCTTGGGTAGCTTGCAGGGGGCAAAATAAGTCCTCTTGGCCACTGAAAGCGCTCGTTCCTTCCATGGGCAGCTTCCAGGGGGGCAAAATTAGTCCTCTTGGCCACTAAAAGCCCTCGTTCCTTCCTTGGCCAGCTTCCAGGGGGGCAAAATAAGTCCTTCTGGCAACTGAAAGTCCTCGTTCCTTCTTTCGGCCGCTTCCAGGGGGAAAAATAAGTCCTCTTGGCCACTCAAAGCCCTCATTCCTTCCTTGGGCAGATTTCGGGGGGGCAAAATAAGTCCTCTTGGCCACTGAAAGCACTCCTTCCTTCCTTGGGAAGCTTCCAGGGGGCAAAATAAGTCCCCTTCGACACTGAAAGCCTTGATTCCTTCCTTTGGCTGCTTCGAAGGGGGCAAAATAAGTCCTCTTGGCCACTAAAAACCCTCATTGCTTCCATGGGCAGCTTTCCAGGGTGCAAAAAAAGTCCTGTTGCCCACTGAAAGCCCGCGTTCCTATCTTAGGCAGTTCCCAGGGCGGAAAAAGAAGTCCTCTTCGCCACTGAAAGCCCTCGTTCCTTCCTTGGGCAGCTTCCAGCCGGCCAAAATAATTCCTCTTGGCCACTCAAAGACATCCTCCCTTCCTCCGGCAGCTTCCAGGGGGGCAAAATAAGTCCTTTTGGCCGCTGAAAGCACTCCTTCCTTCCTTGGGAAGTTTCCAGGGGGGCAAAACAAGTCCTCTTGGCAATGAAAGGTTTCGTTCCTTCCTTGGGCAGCTTCCACTGGGGCAAAATAAGTCCTCTTCGCCACTGAAACCCCTCGTTCCTTCCTTCGGCAGCTTCAAGGAGGGCAAAATAAGTCCTCTTCGTCACTCAAAGCCCTCGTTCCTTCCTTGGGCAGCTTCTAGGGGGGCAAAATAATTCCTCTTGGCAACTCAAAGCCCTCATTCCTTCGTGGGCAGATTTCAGGGGGGCAAAAGAAGTCCTCTTGGCCACTGAAAGCCCTCCTTCGTTCATTAGGCAGCTTCCACAGGGGCAAAATAAGTCCTCTTCGCCACTGAAAGCCCTCGTTCCTTCCATGGGCAGCTTCCAGGGGGGCAAAATTAGTCGTCTTGGCCACTGAAAGCCGACATCCCTTCCTTTGGAAAGTTCAAGGCAAGCAAAATAAGTCCTCTTTGTCACTGAAACCCCTCGTTCCTTACGTAGTCAGCTTCTAGGGGTGGAAAAGAAGTCCTCTTGGCGACTGAAAGCCCTCCTTCCTTCCTTGGGGAGCTTCCAGGGGGGCAAAATAAGTCCGCTTGGCCACTGAAAGCCCTCATTCCTTCCTTGGGCAGCTTCTAGGGGGGAAAAAAAATTCCTCTTGGACACTGAAAGCCCTCCTTCCTTCCTTCGGCAGCTTGGAGGGGCAAAAGAAGTCCTCTTCTCCACTGAAAGCCCTCCTTCCTTCCTAAGGCAGCTTCCAGGGAGGCAAAATAAGTCCTTGTCACAACTTAAAGCCCTTGTTCCTTACTTGGGCAGCTTCCAGGGGGGCAAAATAAGTCCTCTTCGCAACTGAAAGCTCACGTTCCTTCCTTGGGCAGCTTCCAGGGGGTCAAAATAAGTCCTCTTGGCCAATGAAAGCCCTCATTTCTATCTTGGGCAGCTTCCAGGGGGGCAAAATAAATCCTCTTGGCCACTGAAAGAACTCGTTCCTTCCTTGGGCAGCTTCCACGGGGGCTAAATTAGTCCTATTGGCCACTGAAAGCCCTCATTCCTTCCTTGGGAACCTTCAAGGCAAGCAAAATAAGTCCTCTTTATCATTGAAACCCCTCGTTCCTTACTTGGGCAGCTTCCCGGGGGGCAAAATAATTCCTCTTGGCCACTGAAAGCCCTCGTTCCTTCAATGGGCAGCTTCCAGGGGGGCAAAATTAGTCCTCTGGCCACTGAAAGCCCTCATTCCTTCCTTGGGAACCTTCAAGTCAAGCAAAATAAGTCCTCTTTGTCACTGAAACCCCTCGTTCCTTACGTAGTCAGCTCCTAGGGGTGGAAAATAAGTCCTCTTGGCGACTCAAAGCCCTCCTTCCTTCCTTGGGCAGCTTCCAGGGGGGCAAAATAAGTCCTCTTGGCCACTCAAAGCCCTCATTCCTTCCTTGGGCAGATTTCAGGGGGGCAAAATAAGTCCACTTGGCCACTGAACGCCCTCTTTCCTTCCATGGGTAGCTTCCAGGGGGGCAAAATAAGTCCTCTTGGCAAGTGAAAGCCCTCGTTCCTTCCATGGGCAGCTTCCAGGGGGGCAAATTTAGTCCTCTTGGCCACTGAAAGCCCTTATTCCTTCCTTGGGCAGCTTCTAGGGGGGCAAAATAATTCCTGTTGGTCACTCACAGCCCTCATTCCTTCCTTGGGCAGATTTCAGGGGGGCAAAAGAAGTCCTCTTGGCCACTGAAAGCCCTCCTTCGTTCTTTAGGCAGCTTCCACAGGGGCAAAATAAGTCCTCTTCGCCACTGAAAGCCCTCGTTCCTTCCATGGGCAGCTTCCAGGGGGGCAAAATATGTCGTCTTGGACACTGAAAGCACTCCTTCCTTCCTTCGGCAGCTTGGAGGGGCAAAAGAAGTCCTCTTCTCCACTGAAAGCCCTCCTTCCTTCCTAAGGCAGCTTCCAGGGGGGCAAAATAAGTCCTTGTCACAACTTAAAGCCCTCGTTCCTTACTTGGGCAGATTCCAGGGGGGCAAAATAAGTCCTCTTGGCCACTCAAAGCCCTCATTTCTATCTTGGGCAGCTTCCAGGGGGGCAAAATAAGTCCTCTTGACCACTGAAAGCCCTCGTTCCTTCCTTGGGCAGCTTCCAGGGGGGCAAAATTAGTCCTCTTGGCCACTGAAAGCCTTCATTCCTTTCTTGGGTAGCTTGCAGGGGGCAAAATAAGTCCTCTTGGTCACTGAAAGCGCTCGTTCCTTCCATGGGCAGCTTCCAGGGGGGCAAAATTAGTCCTCTTGGCCACTAAAAGCCCTCGTTCCTTCCTTGGCCAGCTTCCAGGGGGGCAAAATAAGTCCTTCTGGCAACTGAAAGTCCTCGTTCCTTCTTTCGGCCGCTTCCAGGGGGCAAAATAAGTCCTCTTGGCCACTCAAAGCCCTCATTCCTTCCTTCGGCAGATTTCAGGGGGGCAAAATAAGTCCTCTTGGCCACTGAAAGCCCTCGTTCCTTCCTTGGGAAGCTTCCAGGGGGCAAAATAAGTCCCCTTCGACACTGAAAGCTTCCTTTGATTCCTTCCTTTGGCTGCTTCGAAGGGGGCAAAATAAGTCCTCTTGGCCACTAAAAACCCTCATTGCTTCCATGGGCAGCTTTCCAGGGTGCAAAAAAAGTCCTGTTGCCCACTGAAAGCCCGCGTTCCTATCTTAGGCAGTTCCCAGGGCGGAAAAAGAAGTCCTCTTCGCCACTGAAAGCCCTCGTTCCTTCCTTGGGCAGCTTCCAGCCGGCCAAAATAATTCCTCTTGGCCACTCAAAGACATCCTCCCTTCCTCCGGCAGCTTCCAGGGGGGCAAAATAAGTCCTTTTGGCCGCTGAAAGCACTCCTTCCTTCCTTGGGAAGTTTCCAGGGGGGCAAAACAAGTCCTCTTGGCAATGAAAGGTTTCGTTCCTTCCTTGGGCAGCTTCCACTGGGGCAAAATAAGTCCTCTTCGCCACTGAAACCCCTCGTTCCTTCCTTCGGCAGCTTCAAGGAGGGCAAAATAAGTCCTCTTCGCCACTCAAAGCCCTCGTTCCTTCCTTGGGCAGCTTCTAGGGGGGCAAAATAATTCCTCTTGGCCACTCAAAGCCCTCATTCCTTCGTGGGCAGATTTCAGGGGGGCAAAAGAAGTCCTCTTGGCCACTGAAAGCCCTTCTTCGTTCATTAGGCAGCTTCCACAGGGGCAAAATAAGTCCTCTTCGCCACTGAAAGCCCTCGTTCCTTCCATGGGCAGCTTCCAGGGGGGAAAAATATGTCGTCTTGGCCACTGAAAGCCGACATCCCTTCCTTTGGAAAGTTCAAGGCAAGCAAAATAAGTCCTCTTTGTCACTGAAACCCCTCGTTCCTTACGTAGTCAGCTTCTAGGGGTGGAAAAGAAGTCCTCTTGGCGACTGAAAGCCCTCCTTCCTTCCTTGGGGAGCTTCCAGGGGGGCAAAATAAGTCCGCTTGGCCACTGAAAGCCCTCATTCCTTCCTTGGGCAGCTTCTAGGGGGGAAAAAAAATTCCTCTTGGACACTGAAAGCCCTCCTTCCTTCCTTCGGCAGCTTGGAGGGGCAAAAGAAGTCCTCTTCTCCACTGAAAGCCCTCCTTCCTTCCTAAGACAGCTTCCAGGGAGGCAAAATAAGTCCTTGTCACAACTTAAAGCCCTCGTTCCTTACTTGGGCAGCTTCCAGGGGGGCAAAATAAGTCCTCTTCGCAACTGAAAGCTCACGTTCCTTCCTTGGGCAGTTTCCAGGGGGTCAAAATAAGTCCTCTTGGCCAATGAAAGCCCTCATTTCTATCTTGGGCAGCTTCCAGGGGGGCAAAATAAATCCTCTTGGCCACTGAAAGAACTCGTTCCTTCCTTGGGCAGCTTCCACGGGGGCAAAATTAGTCCTCTTGGCCACTGAAAGCCCTCATTCCTTCCTTGGGAACCTTCAAGGCAAGCAAAATAAGTCCTCTTTATCATTGAAACCCCTCGTTCCTTACTTGGGCAGCTTCCCGGGGGGCAAAATAATTCCTCTTGGCCACTGAAAGCCCTCGTTCCTTCAATGGGCAGCTTTCAGGGGGGCAAAATTAGTCCTCTGGCCACTGAAAGCCCTCATTCCTTCCTTGGGAACCTTCAAGTCAAGCAAAATAAGTCCTCTTTGTCACTGAAACCCCTCGTTCCTTACGTAGTCAGCTTCTAGGGGTGGAAAATAAGTCCTCTTGGCGACTCAAAGCCCTCCTTCCTTCCTTGGGGAGCTTCCAGGGGGGCAAAATAAGTCCTCTTGGCCACTCAAAGCCCTCATTCCTTCCTTGGGCAGATTTCAGGGGGGCAAAATAAGTCCACTTGGCCACTGAACGCCCTCTTTCCTTCCATGGGTAGCTTCCAGGGGGGCAAAATAAGTCCTCTTGGCAAGTGAAAGCCCTCGTTACTTCCATGGGCAGCTTCCAGGGGGGCAAATTTAGTCCTCTTGGCCACTGAAAGCCCTCATTCCTTCCTTGGGCAGCTTCTAGGGGGGCAAAATAATTCCTCTTGGTCACTCACAGCCCTCATTCCTTCCTTGGGCAGATTTCAGGGGGGCAAAAGAAGTCCTCTTGGCCACTGAAAGCCCTCCTTCGTTCTTTAGGCAGCTTCCACAGAGGCAAAATAAGTCCTCTCCGCCACTGAAAGCCCTCGTTCCTTCCATGGGCAGCTTCCAGGGGGGCAAAATATGTCGTCTTGGACACTGAAAGCACTCCTTCCTTCCTTCGGCAGCTTGGAGGGGCAAAATAAGTCCTCTCCGCCACTGAAAGCCCTCGTTCCTTCCTTGGGAAGCTTCCAGGGGGTCAAAATAAGTCCTCTTTGCCAATGAAAGCCCTCGTTCCTTCCTTGGGCAGCTTCCAGGGGGGCAAAATAAGTCCTATTTGCCATTGAAAAGCCTCGTTCCTTCGATGGGTAGCTACAAGGAGGGCAAAATAAGTCCTCTTGGCCACTGAAAGTCCTCGTTCCTTCCTTGGGAAGATTCCAGGGGGGCAAAATAAGTCCTTGTAGCAACTGAAAGCCCTCGTTCCTTTAATGGGCAACTTCCAGAGGGGCAAAATAAGTCCTCTTGGCCACTGAAAGCAGTCATTCCTTCCTTAGGCAGATTCCAGGGGGGAAAAATAAGTCCTCTTGGCCAGTGAAAGCCCTCGTTCCTTCCTTCGGCAGCTTCCAGGGGGGAAAATACGTCTTCTTGGCCACTGAAAACCCTCCTTGCTTCCTTCGGCAGCTTACAGGGGGCCAAAATAAGTCCTCTTGGCCACTGAAAGCCTTCATTCCTTCCTTGCCAGTTTCGAGGGGCGCAAAATAAGTCCTCTTAGCCACTAAGAACCCTCCTTGCTTCCTTGGGCAGCTTCCAGGGGTGCAAAATAAGTCCTCTTGGCCACTGAAAGCTCTCGTTCCTTCCTTGGGCAGCTTCCAGGGGGCCAAAATAAGTCCTCTTGGCCACTGAAAGCCCTCGTTCCTTCCTTTGGCAGCTTCCAGGGGGGCAAAATTAGTCCACTTGATCACTGAAAGCACACCTTCCTTCCTTCGGAAGCTTCTAGGCGGGCAAAATAAGTCCTCTTGGCCACTAAAAACCCGCCTTACTTCCTTGGGCAGCTTCTAGGGGGGCAAAATAAGTCCTCTTGGCCACTCAAAGCCCTCGTTCTTTCCTTTTGCAGCTCCCGGGGGGGGGCAAAATAAGTCCTCTTGGCAACTGAGAGCCCTCGTTCCTTCCCTGGGCAGCATCGATAGGGGCAAAATAAGTCCTCTTGGCCACTGAAAGCCCTCGTTCCTTCCTTTGGCAGCTTCCAGGGGGGCAAAATAAGTAATCATGGTCACTGAAAGCCCTTGTTACTTCCTTGGGAAGCTGCCAGGGGGGAAAAATAAGTCCTCTTGGCCACTGAAAGCCCTCCTTCCTTCCTTCGGCAGCTTACAGGGGGGCAAAATAAGACCTCTTGGCCACTCAAAGACCTGATTGCTTCCTTGGGCAGCTTCCATCGGGGCAAAATAAGTCCTGTTGTCCAAAGATACCCCTCGTTCCTTACTTGGGCAGCTTCCAGGGGGGCAAAATAAGTCCTCTTGGCCACTGAAAGCCCTCGTTCCTTCCTTGGGGAGCTTTCCGGAAGGCAAAACGAGTCCTATTGGAAACTAAAAGCCATCGTTCCTTACTTCGGCAGCTTCCGGGGGGGGAAATAAGTCCTTTTGGTCACTAAAAGCCCTCGTTCCTTCCTTGGGAAGCTTCCAGGATGGCAAAATAAGTCCTCTTGGACACTGAGAGCCCTCCTTCCTTCCTTGGGAAGCTTCAAGGGGGGCAAAATAAGTCCTTTTGGCCACTGAAAGCCTTAGTTCCTTCCTTGGGCAGCTTCCAGGGGGGCAAAATAAGGCCTCTTGGTACCTGAAATCCCTCGTTCCTTTCTTGGGCAGCATCCAGGGGGCCAAAATCAGTCCTCTTGGCCACTGAAAGCCCTCCTTCCTTCCTTGGGCAGCTTCCAGGGGGAAAAATAAGTCCTTGTGGCAACTGAAAGCCCTGGTTGCTTCCTTGGGCAGCTTCCAGGGGGGCAAAATAAGTCCTCTTGGCCACTGAAAACCCTCATTACTTCCTTGGGAAGCTTCCACGGGGGCAAAATAAGTCCTCTTGGCGACTGAAAGCCCTCGTTCGTTCCTTGGGCAGCTCTCAGGGGGGCAAAATGAGTCCTCTTCGCCTCTGAAAGTCCTCGTTCCTTCCTTAGGAAGCTTCCAGGGGGGCAACTTAAGTCCTCTTGGCCACTGAAAGCCCTCGTTTCTTCCTTCGCCAGCTTCCAGAGTGGGAAAATAAGTCCTCTTGGCCACTGAAAGCCCTCATTCATTCCTTGCGCAGCTTCCAGGAAGTTAAAATAGGTCCGTGTGGCAACTGAAAGCCCTAGTTCCTTCATTGGGCAGCTTCCAGGGGGGCAAAATAAGTCCTCTTCGCCACTGAAAACCCTCATTACTTCCTTGGGCAGCTTCCAGGGAGGCAAAATAAGTCCTCCTGAACACTGAAAGCCCTCCTTCCTTCCTTTAGCAGCTCCCAGGGAGGCAAAATGAGTCCTATTGGACACTGAAAGTCCTCATTCCTTCCTTAGGAAGCTTCCAGGGGGGCAAAACAAGTCCGCTTGGCCACTGAAAGCCCTCCCTTCCTTGGGCAGTTTCCAGGGGGGCAAAATGAGTCCTATTGCCCACTGAAAGCCCTCATTCCTTCCTTCGGCAGCATCCAGGGGGGCAAAACGAGTCCTCTTGGCCACTGAAAGCCCTCATTCCTTCCGTGGGTAGCTTCCAGGGGCGCAAAATAAGTCCTTGTGGCAACTGAAAGCCCTCATTCCTTCCTTGGGCAGCTTCCAGTTGGGCAAAATAAGTATTCTGGGCCACTTGAAGCCCTCGTTCCTTCCTTGGGCAGTTTCCAGGGGGGCAAAATAAGTCCTCTTGACCACTGAAAGCCCTCGTTCATTCCTTGGTCAGCTTCCAGGGGCACAAAATAAGTCCTCCTGGCCACTAAAAGCCCTCGTTCCTTCTTTGGGCAGCATCCGGGGGCCAAAATGAGTCCACTTGTCCACTGAAGGCCCTTGTTCCTTCCTTGGGCAGCTGCCAAGGTGGCAAAATAAGTCCTCTTGGCCACTGAAAGCCCTCGTTACTTTCTTGGGAAGGTTCCAGGGGGGCAAAATAAGTCCTCTTTGACACTGAAAGCCCTCGTTCCTTCCTTCGGCAGCTTCCAGGGGGCAAAAAAAGTCTTCTGTGACACAGAAAGCCCTCGTTCCATCCTTAGGCAGCTTCCAGGGGGGCAAAATAAGTCCTCTTGGCCACTGAAAGCCCTTGTTCCTTCCTTGGGCAGCTTCCAGGCGGGTAAAATAAGTCCTCTTGGCAACTGAAAGCCTTCATTTCTTCCTTCGGTATCTTCCAGGGGGGCAAAATAAGTCCTCTTGGCCACTAAAAACCCTCATTGTTTCCTAGGACAGCTTCCAGGGGGGCAAAATAAGTCCTCTTGGCCAATGAAATTACTCGTCCCTTCCATGGGAAGCTTCGAGGGGGGCAAAATAACTCCTCTTCGCCACTGAGAGCCCTCGTTCCTTCCTTGGGCAGCTTCCAGGGGCGCAAAATAAGTCCTCTTGGCCACTGAAAGCCCTCGTTCCTTACTTGAGCAGCTTGTAGGGGTGCAAAATAAGTCCTCTTGGCTACTGAAAGCCCTCCTTCCGTCCTTTGGCAGCTACCAGGGGGGCAAAATAAATCCTTTTGGCCACTGAAAGCCCTCTTTCCTTCCTTAGGCAGCTTGCAGAGGGCTAAAATAAGTCCTCTTGGCCACTGAAAGGCCTCGTTCCTTCCTTGGGCAGCTTCCAGGGGGGCAAAATTAGTCCTCTTCGCCACGGAAAGCCTTCGTTCCTTCCTTGGGCAGCTTCCGGGGGGCAAAATAAGTACTAGTGGCAACTGAAAGCCCTCGTTCCTTCCTTGGGCAGCTTCCAAGGGGGCAAAATATGTCCTCATGGCCACTGAAAGCCCTTCTTCCTTCAATGGGCAGCTTCCAGGGGGGCAAAATTAGTCCTCTTGGCCACTGAAAGCCCTCATTCCTTCCTTGGGAACCTTCAAGTCAAGCAAAATAAGTCCTCTTTGTCACTGAAACCCCTCGTTCCTTACGTAGTTAGGTTCTAGGGGTGGAAAATAAGTCCTCTTGGAGACTGAAAGCCTCCTTCCTTCCTTGGGGAGCTTCCAGGGGGGCAAAATAAGTCCTCTCGGCCACTGAAAGCCCTCGTTCCTCACTTCTGAAGCTTCCAGGGGGGCAAAATAAGTACTCTTTGCCACTGAAAGCCCTCGTTCCTTCCTTGGGCTGCTTCCAGGGGGGCAAAACAAGTCCTCTTGGCCACTAAAAGCCCTCGTTCCATCCTTGGCCAGCTTCCAGGGGGGCAAAATAAGTCCTTGTGGCAACTGAAAGCCCACGTTCCTTCTTTCGGCCGCTTCCAGGGGGGCAAAATAAGTCCTCTTGGCCACTCAAAGCCCTCATTCCTTCCTTGGGCAGATTTCAGGGGGCAAAATAAGTCCTCTTGGCCACTGAACGCCCTCGTTCCTTCGTTGGGTAGCTTCCAGGGGGCAAAATAAGTCCTCTTGGCAAGTGAAAGCCCTCGTTCCTACCATGGGCAGCTTCCAGGGGGGCAAAATTAGTCCTCTTGGTCACTGAAAGCCCTCATTCCTTCCCTGGGCAGCTTCTAGGGGGGCAAAATAATTCCTCTTGGCCACTCACAGCCCTCATTCCTTCCTTGGGCAGATTTCAGGGGGGCAAAAGAAGTCCTCTTGGCCACTGAAAGCCGACATCCCTTCCTTTGGAAAGTTCAAGGCAAGCAAAATAAGTCCTCTTTGTCACTGAAACCCCTCGTTCCTTACGTAGTCAGCTTCTAGGGGTGGAAAATAAGTCCTCTTGGCGACTGAAAGCCCTCCTTCCTTCCTTGGGGAGCTTCCAGGGGGGCAAAATATGTCGTCTTGGACACTGAAAGCACTCCTTCCTTCCTTCGGCAGCTTGGAGGGGCAAAAGAAGTCCTCTTCTCCACTGAAAGCCCTCCTTCCTTCCTAACGCAGCTTCCAGGGCGGCAAAATAAGTCCTTGTCATAACTTAAAGCCCTCGTTCCGTACTTGGGCAGATTCCAGGGGGGCAAAATAAGTCCTCTTCCCAACTGAAAGCTCTCGTTCCTTCCTTGGGCAGCTTCCAGGGGGGCAAAATAAGTCCTCTTGGCCACTCAAAGCCCTCATTTCTATCTTGGGCAGCTTCCAGGGGGGCAAAATAAGTCCTCTTGGCCACTGAAAGCCCTCGTTCCTTCCTTGGGCAGCTTCCAGGGGGGCAAAATTAGTCCTCTTGGCCATTTAAAGCCTTCATTCCTTTCTTCGGTAGCTTGCAGGGGGCAAAATAAGTCCTCTTGGCCACTGAAAGCGCTCGTTCCTTCCATGGGCAGCTTCCAGGGGGGCAAAATTAGTCCTCTTGGCCACTAAAAGCCCTCGTTCCTTCCTTGGCCAGCTTCCAGGGGGGCAAAATAAGTCCTTCTGGCAACTGAAAGTCCTCGTTCCTTCTTTCGGCCGCTTCCAGGGGGCAAAATAAGTCCTCTTGGCCACTCAAAGCCCTCATTCCTCCCTTGGGCAGATTTCAGGGGGGCAAAATAAGTCCTCTTGGCCACTGAAAGCCCTCGTTCCTTCCTTGGGAAGCTTGCAGGGGGCAAAATAAGTCCTCTTCGACACAGAAAGCCTTGATTCCTTCCTTTGGCTGCTTCGAAGGGGGCAAAATAAGTCCTCTTGGCCACTAAAAACCCTCATTGCTTCCATGGGCAGCTTTCCAGGGTACAAAAAAAGTCCTGTTGCCCACTGAAAGCCCACGTTCCTATCTTAGGCAGTTTCCAGGGTGGAAAAAGAAGTCCTCTTCGCCACTGAAAGCCCTCGTTCCATCCTTGGGCAGCTTCCACCCGGCCAAAATAATTCCTCTTGGCCACTCAAAGCCATCCTCCCTTCCTCCGGAAGCTTCCAGGAGGGCAAAATAAGTCCTATTGGCCGCTGAAAGCACTCCTTCCTTCCTTGGGAAGTTTCCAGGGGGGCAAAACAAGTCCTCTTGGCAATGAAAGGTTTCGTTCCTTCCTTGGGCAGCTTCCACTGGGGCAAAATAAGTCCTCTTCGCCACTGAAAGCCCTCGTTCCTTCCTTGGGCAGCTTCAAGGGGGGCAAAATAAGTCCTCTTCGCCACTCAAAGCCCTCGTTCCTTCCTTGGGCAGCTTCTAGGGGGGCAAAATAATTCCTCTTGGCCACTCAAAGCCCTCATTCCTTCCTTGGGCAGATTTCAGGGGGGCAAAAGAAGTACTCTTGGCCACTGAAAGCCCTCCTTCGTTCATTAGGCAGCTTCCACAGGGGCAAAATAAGTCCTCTTCGCCACTGAAAGCCCTCGTTCCTTCCATGGGCAGCTTCCAGGGGGGCAAAATTAGTCGTCTTGGCCACTGAAAGCCGACATTCCTTCCTTTGGAAAGTTCAAGGCAAGCAAAATAAGTCCTCTTTGTCACTGAAACCCCTCGTTCCTTACGTAGTCAGCTTCTAGGGGTGGAAAATAAGTCCTCTTGGCGACTGAGAGCCCTCCTTCCTTCCTTGGGGAGCTTCCAGGGGGGCAAAATAAGTCCGCTTGGCCACTGAAAGCCCTCCTTGCTTCCTTGGGCAGCTTCTAGGGGGGAAAAAAAATTCCTCTTGGACACTGAAAGCCCTCCTTCCTTCCTTCGGCAGCTTGGAGGGGCAAAAGAAGTCCTCTTCTCCACCCGAAAGCCCTCCTTCCTTCCTAAGGCAGCTTCCAGGGAGGCAAAATAAGTCCTTGTCACAACTTAAAGTCCTCGTTCCTTACTTGGGCAGCTTCCAGGGGGGCAAAATAAGTCCTCTTGGCCACTAAAAGCCCTCGTTCCTTCCTTCGCCAGCTTCCAGGGGGGCAAAATAAGTCCTTCTGGCAACTGAAAGTCCTCGTTCCTTTTTTCGGCCGCTTCCAGGGGGCAAAATAAGTCCTCTTGGCCACTGAAAGCCCTCATTCCTTCCTTCGGCAGATTTCAGGGGGGCAAAATAGGTGCTCTTGGCCACTGAAAGCCCTCGTTCCTTCCTTGGGAAGCTTCCAGGGGGCAAAATAAGTCCTCTTCGACACAGAAAGCCTTGATTCCTTCCTTTGGCTGCTTCGAAGGGGACAAAATAAGTCCTCTTGGCCACTAAAAACCCTCATTGCTTCCATGGGCAGCTTCCCAGGGTGCAAAAAAAGTCCTGTTGCCCACTGAAAGCCTTCGTTCCTATCTTAGGCAGTTTCCAGGGCGGAAAAAGAAGTCCCATCGCCACTGAAAGCCCTAGTTCCTTCCTTGGGCAGCTTCCAGCCGGCCAAAATAATTCCTCTTGGCCACTCAAAGCCATCCTCCCTTCCTCCGGCAGCTTCCAGGGGGGCAAAATAAGTCCTTTTGGCCGCTGAAAGCACTCCTTCCTTCCTTGGGAAGTTTCCAGGGGGGCAAAACAAGTTCTCTTGGCAATGAAAGGTTTCGTTCCTTCCTTGGGCAGCTTCCAGTGGGGCAAAATAAGTCCTCCTCGCCACTGAAAGCCCTCGTTCCTTCCTTGGGCAGCTTCAAGGGGGGCAAAATAAGTCCTCTTGGCACTCAAAGCCCTCGTTCCTTCCTTGGGCACCGTCAAGGGGGGCAAAATAAGTCCTCTTGGCCACTGAAAGCCCTCGTTCCTTCCTTGGGCAGCTTCCAGGGGGGCAAAATTAGTCCTCTTGGCCACTGAAAGCCCTCATTCCTTTCTTCGGAACCTTGAAGGCAAGCAAAATAAGTCCTCTTTGTCATTGAAACCCCTCGTTCCTTCCTTGGGCAGCTTCCAGGGGGGCAAAATCAGTCCTCCTCGCCACTGAAAGCCCTCGTTCCTTCCTTGGGTACCTTCGAGGGGGGCAAAATAAGTCCTCTTGTCCACTGAAAGCCCTCGTTCCTTCCTTGGGAAGCTTCTAGGGGAGCAAAATAAGTCCAGGGAGGCTAAATGAGTCCTACTGGCCACTGAAAGCCCTCGTTCCGTCCGTCGGCAGCTTCCAGGAGGGCAAAATTAGTCCTCTTGGCCACTAAAAGCCCTCGTTCATTCCTTCTGCAGATTCCAGGGGGCCAAAATAAGTCCTCTTGGCCACTGAAAGCCCTCGTTCCTTCCTTGGGCAGCTCCCAAGAAGGTAAAATAAAACCTTGTGGTAACTGAAAGCCCTCGTTGCTTCCTTGGACAGCTTCCAGGGGGGCAAAATAAGTCCTCTTGGCCACTGAAAGCCCTCGTTCCTTCCTTGGGTAGCTTCCAGGGGGCAAAATAAGTCCTCTTGGACACGGAAAGCCTTGATTCCTTCCTTTGGCTGCTTCGAAGGGGGCAAAATAAGTCCTCTTCGCCACTAAAAACCCTCATTGCTTCCATGGGTAGCCTCCCAGGGTACAAAAAAAGTCCTGTTGCATACTGAAAGCCCTCGTTCCTTTCTTAGGCAGCTTCCAGGGCGGAAAAAGAAGTCCTCTTCGCCACTGAAAGCCCTCGTTCCTTCCTTGGGCAGCTTCGAGCTGGGCAAAATAATTCCTCTTGGCCACTCAAAGCCATCCTCCCTTCCTTCGGCAGCTTCCGGGGGGCAAAAATAGTCCTTTTGGCAGCTGAAAGCACTCCTTCCTTCCTTGGGAAGTTTCCAGGGGGGCAAAATAAGTCCTCTTGGCAATGAAAGGTTTCGTTCCTTCCTTGGGCAGCTTCCAGTGGGGCAAAATAAGTCCTCTTCGCCACTGAAAGCCCTCGTTCCTTCCTTGGGCAGCTTCCAGGGGGGCAAAATAAGTCCTCTTCGCCACTCAAAGCCCTCGTTCCTTCCTTGAGCAGCGTCAAGGGGGGCAAAATAAGTCCTCTTGGCCAATGAAAGGCCTCGTTCCTTCCTTGGGCAGCTTCCAGGCGGGCAAAATTAGTCCTCTTGGCCACTGAAAGCCCTCATTCCTTCCTTCAGAACCTTGAAGGCAAGCAAAATAAGTCCTCTTTGTCAATGAAACCCCTCGTTCCGTCCTTGGGCAGCTTCCAGGGGGGCAAAATCAGTCCTCCTCGCCACTCAAAGCCGTCGTTCCTTCCTTGGGTACCTTCGAGGGGGGCAAAATAAGTCCTATTGGCCACTGAAAGCCCTCGTTCCGTCCTTCGGCAGTTTCCAGGGGGGCAAAATAAGTCCGCTTGGCAACGGAAAGCTCTCGTTTCTTCCTTCGGCAGATTCCAGGGGGGCAAAATATGTCCACTTGGCCACTGAAAGCCATCGTTGCTTCCTTGGGCAGCTTCCAGGGGGGCAAAATAAGTCCTAGTGGTAACTGAAAGCCATCGTTGCTTCCTTTGGCAGCTTCCAGGGGGGCAAAATAAGTCCTCTTGGACACTGAAAGCCCTCCTTCCTTCCTTGGGTAGTTTCGAGGGGGGCAAAATGAGTCCTCTTCGCCAGGAAAAGCCCTCCTTCCTTTCTTGGGCAGCTTCCAGGGGGGCAAAATAAGTTCTCTTCGGCACTGAAAGCCCTCGTTCCTTCCTTGGGGAGCTTCCAGGGGGGCAAAATGAGTTCTCTTTCCAACTGAAAGCCCTCGTTCCTTCCTTGGGCAGCTTTCAGAGAGGCAAAATGAGTCCTCTTGGCCGCTGAAAGCCCTCCTTCGTTCATTGGGCAGCTACAGGGGGGCAAAATAAGTCCTCTTGGCCACTGAAAGCCCTCGTTCCTTCCTTGGGCAGCTCCCAAGAAGGTAAAATAAAACCTTGCGGCAACTGAAAGCCCTCGTTGCTCCTTTGACAGCTGCGAGGGGGGCTAAATAAGTCCTCTTCGCCACTGAAAGCCCTTCTTCCTTCCTTGGGCAGCTTCCAAGAAGGTAAAAAAACTCCTTGCGGCAACTGAAAGTCCTCGTTCCTTCAATGGGCAGCTTCCAGGGGGGCAAAATAAGTCCTCTTGGACACTGAAAGCCCTTCCTTGGGCAGTTTCCAGTCGGGAAAATAAGAAATCTTGGCCAGTGAAAGCCCTCGTTCCTTCCTTGGGCAGCTTCCAGGGAGGCAAAATGAGTCCTGTAGGCCACTGAAAGCCCTCCTTGCTTCGTTTGGCACCTTCCAGGGGTGAAAAATAAGTCTTCTTGGCCACTGAAAGCCCTCCTTCCTTCTTTGGGCAGCTTCCAGGGGGGCAAAATAAGTCCTCTTCGCCTCTGAAAGCCCTCGTTCCTTCCTTCGAAAGCTTCCAGGGGGGCAAAATAAGTCCTCTTGGCCACTCAAAGCCCTCTTTCATTCCTTGGGGAGCTTCCAGGGGCGCAAAATCAGTCCTCTTGGCCACTGAAAACCCTCGTTCCTTTTTTGGGCACGTTCCATGGGGGCAAAATAAGTCCTCTTGGCGACTGAAAGCCCTCGTTCCTTCCTTGGGCAACTTCCAGGGGGGCAAAATAAGTCCTCTTGGACTCTGAAAACCCTCATTGCTTCCTTGGGCAGCTTCCAGGGGGCAAAATAAGTCCTCTTGGCCACTCAAAGCACTCCTTCCTTCCTTGGGCAGCTTCCAGGGGGGCAAAATAAGTCCTCTTGGCCACTGAAAGCCATCGTTCCTTCCTTTGGATGCTTCCAGGAGGGCAAAATGAGTCCTTGTGGCAACTGAAAGCCCTCGTTCCTTCAATGGGCAACTTCCAGAGGGGCAAAATAAGTCCTCTTGGCCACTGAAAGCCCTCATTCCTTCCTTAGGCAGATTCTAGGGGGGCAAAATAAGTCCTCTTGGCAAGTGAAAGCCCTCGTTCCTTCCTTCGGCAGCTGCCAGGGGGGCACAATACGTCTTCCTAGCCACTGAAAACCCTCCTTGCTTCATTCAGCAGCTTACAGGGGGTCAAAATAAGTCCTCATGGCCACTGAAAGCCTTCATTCCTTCCTTGCCAGTTTCGAGGGGGGCAAAATAAGTCCTCTTAGCCACTAAAAACCCTCCTTGCTTCCTTGGGCAGCTTCCAGGGGTGCAAAATAAGTCCTCTTGGCCACTGAAAGCCCTCGTTCCTTCCTTGGGCAGCTTCCAGGGGGGCAAAATTAGTCCACTTGGCCACTGAAAGCACACCT
This sequence comes from Cyclura pinguis, assembly GCA_030412105.1. Lineage (NCBI taxonomy): Eukaryota > Metazoa > Chordata > Lepidosauria > Squamata > Iguanidae > Cyclura > Cyclura pinguis. The sequence goes on from CM059600.1 coordinate 5,931,945, forward strand.
TCCTTCCTTCGGAAGCTTCTAGGCGGGCAAAATAAGTCCTCTTGGCCACTCAAAGCCCTCGTTACTTCCTTGGGCAGCTTCTAGGGGGGCAAAATAAGTCCTCTTCGCCACTGAGAGCCCTCATTCCTTCCTTCGGCAGCTTACAGGTGGGCAAAATAAGACCTCTTGGCCACTCAAAGACCTGATTGCTTCCTTGGGCAGCTTCCATGGGGGCAAAATAAATCCTGTTGTCCAAAGAAACCCCTCGTTCATTACTTGGGCAGCTTCCAGGGGGGCAAAATAAGTCCTCTTCGCCACTCAAAGCCCTCGTTCCTTCCTTGGTAAGGTTCCAGGGGGGCAAAATGAGTCCTCTTGGCCAGTAAAAGCCCTCGTTCCTTACTTCGGCAGCTTCCAGGGGGGGAAAATAAGTCATCTTGGACACTGAAAGCCCTCGTTCCTTCCTTGGGAAGCTTCCAGGGGGTCAAAATAAGTCCTCTTTGCCAATGAAAGCCCTCGTTCCTTCCTTGGGCAGCTTCCAGGGGGGCAAAATAAGTCCTGTTTGCCATTGAAAAGCCTCGTTCCTTCGATGGGTAGCTACAAGGAGGGCAAAATAAGTCCTCTTGGCCACTGAAAGCCCTCGTTCCTTCCTTGGGAAGATTCCAGGGGGGCAAAATAAGTCCTTGTAGCAACTGAAAGCCCTCGTTCCTTCAATGGGCAACTTCCAGAGGGGCAAAATAAGTCCTCTTGGCCACTGAAAGCAGTCATTCCTTCCTTAGGCAGATTCCAGGGGGGAAAAATAAGTCCTCTTGGCCAGTGAAAGCCCTCGTTCCTTCCTTCGGCAGCTTCCAGGGGGGCAAAATACGTCTTCTTGGCTACTGAAAACCCTCCTCGCTTCCTTCGGCAGCTTACAGGGGGCCAAAATAACTCCTCTTGGCCACTGAAAGCCTTCATTCCTTCCTTGCCAGTTTCGAGGGGCGCAAAATAAGTCCTCTTAGCCACTAAGAACCCTCCTTGCTTCCTTGGGCAGCTTCCAGGGGTGCAAAATAAGTCCTCTTGGCCACTGAAAGCTCTCGTTCCTTCCTTGGGCAGCTTCCAGGGGGCCAAAATAAGTCCTCTTGGCCACTGAAAGCCCTCGTTCCTTCCTTTGGCAGCTTCCAGGGGGGCAAAATTAGTCCACTTGCCCACTGAAAGCACACCTTCTTTCCTTCGTAAGCTTCTAGGCGGGCAAAATAAGTCCTCTTGGCCACTAAAAACCCTCCTTACTTCCTTGGGCAGCTTCTAGGGGGGCAAAATAAGTCATCTTGGCCACTCAAAGCCCTCGTTCTTTCCTTTTGCAGCTCCCGGGGGGGGGCAAAATAAGTCCTCTTGGCAACTGAGAGCTCTCCTTCCTTCCCTGGGCAGAATCGATAGGGGCAAAATAAGTCCTCTTGGCCACTGAAAGCCCTCGTTCCTTCCTTTGGCAGCTTCGAGGGGGGCAAAATAAGTAATCTTGGCCACTGAAAGCCCTTGTTACTTCCTTGGGAAGCTGCGAGGGGGGAAAAATAAGTCTTCTTGGCCACTGAAAGCCCTCATTCCTTCCTTCGGCAGCTTACGGGGGGCAAAATAAGACCTCTTGGCCACTCAAAGACCTGATTGCCTCCTTGGGCAGCTTCCATGGGGGCAAAATAAGTCCTGTTGTCCAAAGATACCCCTCGTTCCTTACTTGGGTAGCTTCCAGGGGGGCAAAATAAGTCCTCTTGGCCACTGAAAGCCCTCGTTCCTTCCTTGGGGAGCTTTCAGGAAGGCAAAACGAGACCTATTGGCAACTAAAAGCCATCGTTCCTTACTTCGGCAGCTTCCAGGGGGGGGAAATAAGTCCTTTTGGCCACTAAAAGCCCTCCTTCCTTCCTTGGGAAGCTTCCAGGATGGCAAAATAAGTCCTCTTGGACACTGAGAGCCCTCCTTCCTTCCTTGGGAAGCTTCAAGGGGGGCAACATAAGTCCTTTTGGCCACTGAAAGCCTTAGTTCCTTCCTTGGGCAGCTTGCAGGGGGGCAAAATAAGGCCTCTTGGTACCTGAAATCCCTCGTTCCTTTCTTGGGCAGCATCCAGGGGCCCAAAATCAGTCCTCTTGGCCACTGAAAGCCCTCCTTCCTTCCTTGGGCAGCTTCCAGGGGGAAAAATAAGTCCTTGTGGCAACTGAAAGCCCTGGTTGCTTCCTTGGGCAGCTTCCAGGGGGGCAAAATAAGTCCTCTTCGCCACTGAAAACCCTCATTACTTCCTTGGGAAGCTTCCACGGGGGCAAAATAAGTCCTCTTGGCGACTGAAAGCCCTCGTTCGTTCCTTGGGCAGCTCTCAGGGGGGCAAAATGAGTCCTCTTCGCCTCTGAAAGTCCTCGTAACTTCCTTAGGAAGCTTCCAGGGGGGCAACTTAAGTCCTCTTGGCCACTGAAAGCCCTCGTTTCTTCCTTCGCCAGCTTCCAGAGTGGGAAAATAAGTCCTCTTGGCCACTGAAAGCCCTCATTCATTCCTTGGGCAGCTTCCAGGAAGTTAAAATAGGTCCGTGTGGCAACTGAAAGCCCTAGTTCCTTCATTGGGCAGCTTCCAGGGGGGCAAAATAAGTCCTCTTCGCCACTGAAAACCCTCATTACTTCCTTGGGCAGCTTCCAGGGAGGCAAAATAAGTCCTCTTGAACACTGAAAGCCCTCCTTCCTTCCTTTAGCAGCTCCCAGGGAGGCAAAATGAGTCCTATTGGCCACTGAAAGTCCTCATTCCTTCCTTAGGAAGCTTCCAGGGGGGCAAAACAAGTCCGCTTGGCCACTGAAAGCCCTCCCTTCCTTGGGCAGCTTCAAGGGGGGCAAAATGAGTCCTATTGCCCACTGAAAGCCCTCATTCCTTCCTTCGGCAGCATCCAGGGGGGCAAAACAAGTCCTCTTTACCACTGAAAGCCCGCGTTCCTTCCTTCGGCAACTTCCAGGGGGGCAAAATAAGTCCTCTTGGCCACTGAAAGCCCTCATTCCTTCCGTGGGTAGCTTCCAGGGGCGCAAAATAAGTCCTTGTGGCAACTGAAAGCCCTCATTCCTTCCTTGGGCAGCTTCCAGTTGGGCAAAATAAGTATTCTGGGCCACTTGAAGCCCTCGTTCCTTCCTTGGGCAGTTTCCAGGGGGGCAAAATAAGTCCTCTTGACCACTGAAAGCCCTCGTTCATTCCTTGGTCAGCTTCCAGGGGCACAAAATAAGTCCTCCTGGCCACTGAAAGCCCTCGTTCCTTCTTTGGGCAGGATCCGGGGGCCAAAATGAGTCCACTTGTCCACTGAAGGCCCTTGTTCCTTCCTTGGGCAGCTGCCAAGGTGGCAAAATAAGTCCTCTTGGCCACTGAAAGCCCTCGTTACTTCCTTGGGAAGGTTCCAGGGGGGCAAAATAAGTCCTCTTTGACACTGAAAGCCCTCGTTCCTTCCTTCGGCAGCTTCCAGGGGGCAAAATAAGTCTTCTTTGCCACAGAAAGCCCTCGTTCCATCCTTAGGCAGCTTCCAGGGGGGCAAAATAAGTCCTCTTGGCCACTGAAAGCCCTTGTTCTTTCCTTGGGCAGCTTCCAGGCGGGCAAAATAAGTCCTCTTGGCAACTGAAAGCCTTCATTTCTTCCTTCGGTATCTTCCAGGGGGGCAAAATAAGTCCGCTTGGCCACTAAAAACCCTCATTGCTTCCTAGGACAGCTTCCAGGGGGGCAAAATAAGTCCTCTTGGCCAATGAAATTACTCGTCCCTTCCATGGGAAGCTTCGAGGGGGGCAAAATAACTCCTCTTCGCCACTGAGAGCCCTCGTTCCTTCCTTAGGCAGATTCTAGGGGGGCAAAATAAGTCCTCTTGGCAAGTGAAAGCCCTCGTTCCTTCCTTCGGCAGCTGCCAGGGGGGCAAAATACGTCTTCTTAGCCACTGAAAACCCTCCTTGCTTCATTCGGCAGCATACAGGGGGTCAAAATAAGTCCTCATGGCCACTGAAAGCCTTCATTCCTTCCTTGCCAGTTTCGAGGGGGGCAAAATAAGTCCTCTTAACCACTAAAAACCCTCCTTGCTTCCTTGGGCAGCTTCCAGGGGTGCAAAATAAGTCCTCTTGGCCATTGAAAGCCCTCGTTCCTTCCTTGGGCAGTTTCCAGAGGGGCAAAATAAGTCCTCTTGGCCACTGAAAGCCCTCGTTCCTTCCTTGGGCAGCTTCCAGGGGGGCAAAATTAGTCCACTTGGCCACTGAAAGCACACCTTCCTTCCTTCGGAAGCTTCTAGGAGGGCAAAATAAGTCCTCTTGGCCACTCAAAGCCCTCGTTACTTCCTTGGGCAGCTTCAAGGGGGGCAAAATAAGTCCTCTTGGCAACTGAAAGCCCTCGTTCCTTCCTTGGGCAGCTTCGAGGGGGGCAAAATAAGTAATCGTGGCCACTGAAAGCCCTTGTTACTTCCTTGGGAAGCTGCTAGGAGGGAAAAATAAGTCCTCTTGGCCACTGAAAGCCCTCATTCCTTCCTTCGGCAGCTTACAGGTGGGCAAAATAAGACCTCTTGGCCACTCAAAGACCTGATTGCTTCCTTGGGCAGCTTCCATGGGGGCAAAATAACTCCTGTTGTCCAAAGAAACCCCTCGTTCATTACTTGGGCAGCTTCCAAGGGGGCAAAATAAGTCCTCTTCGCCACTCAAAGCCCTCGTTCCTTCCTTGGTAAGGTTCCAGGGGGGCAAAATGAGTCCACTTGGCCAGTAAAAGCCCTCGTTCCTTACTTCGGCAGCTTCCAGGGGGGGAAAATAAGTCATCTTGGACACTGAAAGCCCTCGTTCCTTCCTTGGGAAGCTTCCAGGGGGGCAAAATAAGTCCTGTTTGCAATTGAAAAGCCTCGTTCCTTCGATGGGTAGCTACAAGGAGGGCAAAATAAGTCCTCTTGGCCACTGAAAGTCCTCGTTCCTTCCTTGGGAAGATTCCAGGGGGGCAAAATAAGTCCTTGTAGCAACTGAAAGCCCTCGTTCCTTCAATGGGCAACTTCCAGAAGGGCAAAATAACTCCTCTTGGCCACTGAAAGCAGTCATTCCTTCCTTAGGCAGATTCCAGTGGGGAAAAATAAGTCCTCTTGGCCAGTGAAAGCCCTCGTTCCTTCCTTCGGCAGCTTCCAGGGGGGCAAAATACGTCTTCTTGGCCACTGAAAACCCTCCTTGCTTCCTTCGGCAGCTTACAGGGGGCCAAAATAAGTCCTCTTGGCCACTGAAAGCCTTCATTCCTTCCTTGCCAGTTTCGAGGGGCGCAAAATAAGTCCTCTTAGCCACTAAGAACCCTCCTTGCTTCCTTGGGCAGCTTCCAGGGGTGCAAAATAAGTCCTCTTGGCCACTGAAAGCTCTCGTTCCTTCCTTGGGCAGCTTCCAGGGGGCCAAAATAAGTCCTCTTGGCCACTGAAAACACTCGTTCCTTCCTTTGGGCAGCTTCCAGGGGGGCAAAATAAGTCCTCTTGGCCACTGAAAGCCCTCGTTCCTTCCTTGGGCAGCTTCCAGGGGGGCAAAATTAGTCCTCTTGGTCACTGAAAGCCTTCATTCCTTTCTTGGAAAGCTTGCAGGGGGCAACATAAGTCCTCTTGGCCACTGAAAGCCCTCGTTCCTTCCTTGGGAAGCTTCCAGGGGGCAAAATAAGTCCCCTTGGACACTGAAAGCCTTGATTCCTTCCTTTGGCTGCTTCGAAGGGGGCAAAATAAGTCCTCTTGGCCACTAAAAACCCTCATTGCTTCCATGGGCAGCTTTCCAGGGTGCAAAAAAAGTCCTGTTGCCCACTGAAAGCCCGCGTTCCTATCTTAGGCAGTTTCCAGGGCGGAAAAAGAAGTCCTCTTCGCCACTGAAAGCCCTCGTTCCTTCCTTGGGCAGCTTCCAGCCGGCCAAACTAATTCCTCTTGGCCACTCAAAGCCATCCTCCCATCCTCCGGCAGCTTCCAGGGGTCAAAATAAGTCCTTTTGGCCGCTGAAAGCACTCCTTCCTTCCTTGGGAAGTTTCCAGGGGGGCAAAACAAGTCCTCTTGGCAATGAAAGGTTTCGTTCCTTCCTTGGGCAGCTTCCACTGGGGCAAAATAAGTCCTCTTCGCCACTGAAAGCCCTCATTCCTTCCTTGGGCAGCTTCAAGGAGGGCAAAATAAGTCCTCTTGGCCACTCAAAGCCCTCGTTCCTTCCTTGGGCAGCTTCTAGGGGGGCAAAATAATTCCTCTTGGCCACTCAAAGCCCTCATTCCGTCGTGGGCAGATTTCAGGGGGGCAAAAGAAATCCTCTTGGCCACTGAAAGCCCTCCTTCGTTCATTAGGCAGCTTCCACAGGGGCAAAATAAGTCCTCTTCGCCACTGAAAGCCCTCGTTCCTTCCATGGGCAGCTTCCAGGGGGGTAAAATTAGTCGTCTTGGCCACTGAAAGCCCTCCTTCCTTCCTTGGGGAGCTTCCAGGGGGGCAAAATAAGTCCGCTTGGCCACTGAAAGCCCTCCCTGCTTCCTTGGGCAGCTTCTAGGGGGAAAAAAAATTCCTCTTCGACACTGAAAGCCCTCCTTCCTTCCTTCGGCAGCTTGGAGGGGCAAAAGAAGTCCTCTTCTCCACTGAAAGCCCTCCTTCCTTCCTAAGGCAGCTTCCAGAGAGGCAAAATAAGTCCGTGTCACAACTTAAAGCCCTCGTTCCTTACTTGGGCAGCTTCCAGAGGGGCAAAATAAGTCCTCTTCGCAACTGAAAGCTCACGTTCCTTCCTTGGGCAGCTTCCAGGGGGTCAAAATAAGTCCTCTTGGCCAATGAAAGCCCTCATTTCTATCTTGGGCAGCTTCCAGGGGGGCAAAATAAGTCCTCTTGGCCACTGAAAGAACTCGTTCCTTCCTTGGGCAGCTTCCACGGGGGCAAAATTAGTCCTCTTGGCCACTGAAAGCCCTCATTCCTTCCTTGGGAACCTTCAAGGCAAGCAAAATAAGTCCTCTTTATCATTGAAACCCCTCGTTCCTTACTTGGGCAGCTTCCCGGGGGGCAAAATAATTCCTCTTGGCCACTGAAAGCCCTCGTTCCTTCAATGGGCAGCTTCCAGGGGGGCAAAATTAGTCCTCTGGCCACTGAAAGCCCTCATTCCTTCCTTGGGAACCTTCAAGTCAAGCAAAATAAGTCCTCTTTGTCACTGAAACCCCTCGTTCCTTACGTAGTCAGCTTCTAGGGGTGGAAAATAAGTCCTCTTGGCGACTCAAAGCCCTCCTTCCTTCCTTGGGGAGCTTCCAGGGGGGCAAAATAAGTCCTCTTGGCCACTCAAAGCCCTCATTCCTTCCTTGGGTAGATTTCAGGGGGGCAAAATAAGTCCACTTGGCCACTGAACGCCCTCTTTCCTTCCATGGGTAGCTTCCAGGGGGGCAAAATAAGTCCTCTTGGCAAGTGAAAGCCCTCGTTCCTTCCATGGGCAGCTTCCAGGGGGGAAAATTAGTCCTCTTGGCCACTGAAAGCCCTCATTCCTTCCTTGGGCAGATTCTAGGGGGGCAAAATAATTCCTCTTGGTCACTCACAGCCCTCATTCCTTCCTTGGGCAGATTTCAGGGGGGCAAAAGAAGTCCTCTTGGCCACTGAAAGCCCTCCTTCGTTCTTTAGGCAGCTTCCACAGGGGCAAAATAAGTCCTCTTCGCCACTGAAAGCCCTCGTCACTTCCATGGGCAGCTTCCAGGGGGGTAAAATATGTCGTCTTGGACACTGAAAGCACTCCTTCCTTCCTTCGGCAGCTTGGAGGGGCAAAAGAAGTCCTCTTCTCCACTGAAAGCCCTCCTTCCTTCCTAAGGCAGCTTCCAGGGGGGCAAAATAAGTCCTTGTCACAACTTAAAGCCCTCGTTCCTTACTTGGGCAGATTCCAGGGGGGCAAAATAAGTCCTCTTGGCCACTCAGAGCCCTCATTTCTATCTTGGGCAGCTTCCAGGGGGGCAAAATAAGTCCTCTTGACCACTGAAAGCCCTCGTTCCTTCCTTGGGCAGCTTCCAGGGGGGCAAAATTAGTCCTCTTGGCCACTGAAAGCCTTCATTCCTTTCTTGGGTAGCTTGCAGGGGGTAAAATAAGTCCTCTTGGCCACTGAAAGCGCTCGTTCCTTCCATGGGCAGCTTCCAGGGGGGCAAAATTAGTCCTCTTGGCCACTAAAAGCCCTCGTTCCTTCCTTGGCCAGCTTCCAGGGGGGCAAAATAAGTCCTTCTGGCAACTGAAAGTCCTCGTTCCTTCTTTCGGCCGCTTCCAGGGGGCAAAATAAGTCCTCTTGGCCACTCAAAGCCCTCATTCCTTCCTTGGGCAGATTTCAGGGGGGCAAAAAAAGTCCTCTTGGCCACTGAAAGCCCTCGTTCCTTCCTTGGGAAGCTTCCAGGGGGCAAAATAAGTCCCCTTCGACACTGAAAGCCTTGATTCCTTCCTTTGGCTGCTTCGAAGGGGGCAAAATAAGTCCTCTTGGCCACTAAAAACCCTCATTGCTTCCATGGGCAGCTTTCCAGGGTGCAAAAAAAGTCCTGTTGCCCACTGAAAGCCCGCGTTCCTATCTTAGGCAGTTCCCAGGGCGGAAAAAGAAGTCCTCTTCGCCACTGAAAGCCCTCGTTCCTTCCTTGGGCAGCTTCCAGCCGGCCAAAATAATTCCTCTTGGCCACTCAAAGACATCCTCCCTTCCTCCGGCAGCTTCCAGGGGGGCAAAATAAGTCCTTTTGGCCGCTGAAAGCACTCCTTCCTTCCTTGGGAAGTTTCCAGGAGGGCAAAACAAGTCCTCTTGGCAATGAAAGGTTTCGTTCCTTCCTTGGGCAGCTTCCACTGGGGCAAAATAAGTCCTCTTCGCCACTGAAACCCCTCGTTCCTTCCTTCGGCAGCTTCAAGGAGGGCAAAATAAGTCCTCTTCGCCACTCAAAGCCCTCGTTCCTTCCTTGGGCACCGTCAAGGGGGGCAAAATAATTCCTCTTGGCCACTCAAAGCCCTCATTCCTTCGTGGGCAGATTTCAGGGGGGCAAAAGAAGTCCTCTTGGCCACTGAAAGTCCTCCTTCGTTCATTAGGCAGCTTCCACAGGGGCAAAATAAGTCCTCTTCGCCACTGAAAGCCCTCGTTCCTTCCATGGGCAGCTTCCAGGGGGGCAAAATTAGTCGTCTTGGCCACTGAAAGCCGACATCCCTTCCTTTGGAAAGTTCAAGGCAAGCAAAATAAGTCCTTTTTGTCACTGAAACCCCTCGTTCCTTACGTAGTCAGCTTCTAGGGGTGGAAAATAAGTCCTCTTGGCGACTGAAAGCCCTCCTTCCTTCCTTGGGGAGCTTCCAGGGGGGCAAAATAAGTCCGCTTGGCCACTGAAAGCCCTCATTCCTTCCTTGGGCAGCTTCTAGGGGGGAAAAAAAATTCCTCTTGGACACTGAAAGCCCTCCTTCCTTCCTTCGGCAGCTTGGAGGGGCAAAAGAAGTCCTCTTCTCCACTGAAAGCCCTCCTTCCTTCCTAAGGCAGCTTCCAGGGAGGCAAAATAAGTCCTTGTCACAACTTAAACCCCTCGTTCCTTACTTGGGCAGCTTCCAGGGGGGCAAAATAAGTCCTCTTCGCAACTGAAAGCTCACGTTCCTTCCTTGGGCAGCTTCCAGGGGGTCAAAATAAGTCCTCTTGGCCAATGAAAGCCCTCATTTCTATCTTGGGCAGCTTCCAGGGGGGCAAAATAAGTCCTCTTGGCCACTGAAAGAACTCGTTCCTTCCTTGGGCAGCTTCCACGGGGGCAAAATTAGTCCTCTTGGCCACTGAAAGCCCTCATTCCTTCCTTGGGAACCTTCAAGGCAAGCAAAATAAGTCCTCTTTATCATTGAAACCCCTCGTTCCTTACTTGGGCAGCTTCCCGGGGGGCAAAATAATTCCTCTTGGCCACTGAAAGCCCTCGTTCCTTCAGTGGGCAGCTTCCAGGGGGGCAAAATTAGTCCTCTGGCCACTGAAAGCCCTCATTCCTTCCTTGGGAACCTTCAAGTCAAGCAAAATAAGTCCTCTTTGTCACTGAAACCCCTTGTTCCTTACGTAGTCAGCTTCTAGGGGTGGAAAATAAGTCCTCTTGGCGACTCAAAGCCCTCCTTCCTTCCTTGGGGAGCTTCCAGGGGGGCAAAATAAGTCCTCTTGGCCACTCAAAGCCCTCATTCCTTCCTTGGGCAGATTTCAGGGGGGCAAAATAAGTCCACTTGGCCACTGAACGCCCTCTTTCCTTCCATGGGTAGCTTCCAGGGGGGCAAAATAAGTCCTCTTGGCAAGTGAAAGCCCTCGTTCCTTCCATGGGCAGCTTCCAGGGGGGAAAATTTAGTCCTCTTGGCCACTGAAAGCCCTCATTCCTTCCTTGGGCAGCTTCTAGGGGGGCAAAATAATTCCTCTTGGTCACTCACAGCCCTCATTCCTTCCTTGGGCAGATTTCAGGGGGGCAAAAGAAGTCCTCTTGGCCACTGAAAGCCCTCCTTCGTTCTTTAGGCAGCTTCCACAGGGGCAAAATAAGTCCTCTTCGCCACTGAAAGCCCTCGTTCCTTCCATGGGCAGCTTCCAGGGGGGCAAAATATGTCGTCGTGGACACTGAAAGCACTCCTTCCTTCCTTCGGCAGCTTGGAGGGGCAAAAGAAGTCCTCTTCTCCACTGAAAGCCCTCCTTCCTTCCTAAGGCAGCTTCCAGGGGGGCAAAATAAGTCCTTGTCACAACTTAAAGCCCTCGTTCCTTACTTGGGCAGATTCCAGGGGGGCAAAATAAGTCCTCTTCCCAACTGAAAGCTCTCTTTCCTTCCTTGGGCAGCTTCCAGGGGGGCAAAATAAGTCCTCTTGGCCACTCAAAGCCCTCATTTCTATCTTGGGCAGCTTCCAGGGGGGCAAAATAAGTCCTCTTGGCCACTGAAAGCCCTCGTTCCTTCCTTGGGCAGCTTCCAGGGGGGCAAAATTAGTCCCCTTGGCCACTGAAAGCCTTCATTCCTTTCTTGGGTAGCTTGCAGGGGGCAAAATAAGTCCTCTTGGCCACTGAAAGCGCTCGTTCCTTCCATGGGCAGCTTCCAGGGGGGCAAAATTAGTCCTCTTGGCCACTAAAAGCCCTCGTTCCTTCCTTGGCCAGCTTCCAGGGGGGCAAAATAAGTACTTCTGGCAACTGAAAGTCCTCGTTCCTTCTTTCGGCCGCTTCCAGGGGGAAAAATAAGTCCTCTTGGCCACTCAAAGCCCTCATTCCTTCCTTGGGCAGATTTCAGGGGGGCAAAATAAGTCCTCTTGGCCACTGAAAGCCCTCGTTCCTTCCTTGGGAAGCTTCCAGGGGGCAAAATAAGTCCCCTTCGACACTGAAAGCCTTGATTCCTTCCTTTGGCTGCTTCGAAGGGGGCAAAATAAGTCCTCTTGGCCACTAAAAACCCTCATTGCTTCCATGGGCAGCTTTCCAGGGTGCAAAAAAAGTCCTGTTGCCCACTGAAAGCCCGCGTTCCTATCTTAGGCAGTTTCCAGGGCGGAAAAAGAAGTCCTCTTCGCCACTGAAAGCCCTCGTTCCTTCCTTGGGCAGCTTCCAGGGGGGCAAAATAAGTACTAGTGGCAACTGAAAGCCCTCGTTCCTTCCTTGGGCAGCTTCCAAGGGGGCAAAATATGTCCTCTTGGCCACTGAAAGCCCTCATTCCTTCCTTGGGAACCTTCAAGTCAAGCAAAATAAGTCCTCTTTGTCACTGAAACCCCTCGTTCCTTACGTAGTTAGGTTCTAGGGGTGGAAAATAAGTCCTCTTGGAGACTGAAAGCCCTCCTTCCTTCCTTGGGGAGCTTCCAGGAGGGCAAAATAAGTCCTCTTGGTCACTGAAAGCCCTCGTTCCTCACTTCTGAAGCTTCCAGGGGGGCAAAATAAGTCCTCTTGGCCACTGAAAGCCCTCGTTCCTTCCTTGGGCTGCTTCCAGGGGGGCAAAACAAGTCCTCTTGGCCACTAAAAGCCCTCGTTCCATCCTTGGCCAGCTTCCAGGGGGGCAAAATAAGTCCTTGTAGCAACTGAAAGCCCACGTTCCTTCTTTCGGCCGCTTCCAGGGGGGCAAAATAAGTCCTCTTGGCCACTCAAAGCCCTCATTCCTTCCTTGGGCAGATTTCAGGGGGGCAAAATAAGTCCTCTTGGCCACTGAACGCCCTCGTTCCTTCCTTGGGTAGCTTCCAGGGGGCAAAAAAAGTCCTCTTGGCAAGTGAAAGCCCTCGTTCCTTCCATGGGCAGCTTCCAGGGGGGCAAAATTAGTCCTTGTCACAACTTAAAGCCCTCGTTCCTTACTTGGGCAGCGTCCAGGGGGGCAAAATAAGTCCTCTTCGCAACTGAAAGCTCACATTCCTTCCTTGGGCAGCTTCCAGGGGGTCAAAATAAGTCCTCTTGGCCACTGAAAGCCCTCGTTCCTTCCTTGGGAAGCTTCCAGGGGGCAAAATAAGTCCCCTTCGACACTGAAAGCCTTGATTCCTTCCTTTGGCTGCTTCGAAGGGGGCAAAATAAGTCCTCTTGGCCACTAAAAACCCTCATTGCTTCCATGGGCAGCTTTCCAGGGTGCAAAAAACGTCCAGTTGCCCACTGAAAGCCCGCGTTCCTATCTTAGGCAGTTTCCAAGGAGGAAAAAGAAATCCTCTTCACCACTGAAAGCCCTCGTTCCTTCCTTGGGCAGCTTCCAGCCGGGCAAAATAATTCCTCCTGGCCACTCAAAGCCATCCTCCCTTCCTCCGGCAGCTTCCAGGGGGGCAAAATAAGTCCTTTTGGCCGCTGAAAGCACTCCTTCCTTCCTTGGGAAGTTTCCAGGGGGGCAAAACAAGTCCTCTTGGCAATGAAAGGTTTCGTTCCTTCCTTGGGCAGCTTCCACTGGGGCAAAATAAGTCCTCTTCGCCACTCAAAGCCCTCGTTCCTTCCTTGGGCACCGTCAAGGGGGGCAAAATAATTCCTCTTGGCCACTCAAAGCCCTCATTCCTTCGTGGGCAGATTTCAGGGGGGCAAAAGAAGTCCTCTTGGCCACTGAAAGCCCTCCTTCGTTCATTAGGCAGCTTCCACAGGGGCAAAAGAAGTCCTCTTCTCCACTGAAAGCCCTCCTTCCTTCCTAAGACAGCTTCCAGGGAGGCAAAATAAGTCCTTGTCACAACTTAAAGTCCTCGTTCCTTACTTGGGCAGCTTCCAGGGGGGCAAAATAAGTCCTCTTGGCCAATGAAAGCCCTCATTTCTATCGTGGACAGCTTCCAGGGGGGCAAAATAAGTCCTCTTGGCCACTGAAAGAACTCGTTCCTTCCTTGGGCAGCTTCCACGGGGGCAAAATTAGTCCTCTTGGCCACTGCAAGCCCTCATTCCTTCCTTGGGAACCTTCAAGGCAAGCAAAATAAGTCCTCTTTATCAATGAAACCCCTCGTTCCTTACTTGGGCAGCTTCCCGGGGGGCAAAATAATTCCTCATGGCCACTGAAAGCCCTCGTTCCTTCAATGGGCAGCTTCCAGGGGGGCAAAATTAGTCCTCTTGGCCACTGAAAGCCCTCATTCCTTCCTTGGGAACCTTCAAGTCAAGCAAAATAAGTCCTCTTTGTCACTGAAACCCCTCGTTCCTTACGTAGTCAGCTTCTAGGGGTGGAAAATAAGTCCTCTTGGCGACTGAAAGCCCTCCTTCCTTCCTTGGGGAGCTTCCAGGGGGGCAAAATATGTCGTCTTGGACACTGAAAGCACTCCTTCCTTCCTTCGGCAGCTTGGAGGGGTAAAAGAAGTCCTCTTCTCCACTGGAAGCCCTCCTTCCTTCCCAAGGCAGCTTCCAGGGGGGCAAAATAAGTCCTTGTCACAACTTAAAGCCCTCGTTCCTTACTTGGGCAGATTCCAGGGGGGCAAAATAAGTCCTCTTCGCAACTGAAAGCTCTCGTTCCTTCCTTGGGCAGCTTCCAGGGGGGCAAAATAAGTCCTCTTGGCCACTGAAAGCCCTCATTTCTATCTTGGGCAGCTTCCAGGGGGGCAAAATAAGTCCTCTTGGCCACTGAAAGCCCTCGTTCCTTCCTTGGGCAGCTTCCAGGGGGGCAAAATTAGTCCTCTTGGCCACTGAAAGCCTTCATTCCTTTCTTGGGTATCTTGCAGGGGGCAAAATAAGTCCTCTTGGCCACTGAAAGCGCTCGTTCCTTCCATGGGCAGCTTCCAGGGGGGCAAAATTAGTCCTCTTGGCCACTAAAAGCCCTCGTTCCTTCCTTGGCCAGCTTCCAGGGGGGCAAAATAAGTCCTTCTGGCAACTGAAAGTCCTCGTTCCTTCTTTCGGCCGCTTCCAGGGGGCAAAATAAGTCCTCTTGGCCACTCAAAGCCCTCATTCCTTCCTTCGGCAGATTTCAGGGGGGCAAAATAAGTCCTCTTGGCCACTGAAAGCCCTCGTTCCTTCCTTGGGAAGTTTCCAGGGGGCAAAAGAAGGCCTCTTCTCCACTGAAAGCCCTCCTTCCTTCCTAAGGCAGCTTCCAGGGGGGCAAAATAAGTCCTTGTCACAACTTAAAGCCCTCGTTCCTTACTTGGGCAGATTCCAGGGGGGCAAAATAAGTCCTCTTCCCAACTGAAAGCTCTCATTCCTTCCTTGGGCAGCTTCCAGGGGGGCAAAATAAGTCCACTTGGCCACTCAAAGCCCTCATTTCTATCTTGGGCAGCTTCCAGGGGGGCAAAATAAGTCCTCCTCGCCACTGAAAGCCCTCGTTCCTTCCTTGGGCAGCTTCAAGGGGGGCAAAATAAGTCCTCTTCGCCACTCAAAGCCCTCTTTCATTCCTTTGGGAGCTTCCAGGGGCGCAAAATCAGTCCTCTTGGCCACTGAAAACCCTCGTTCCTTTTTTGGGCACGTTCCGTGGGGGCAAAATAAGTCCTCTTGGCGACTGAAAGCCCTCGTTCCTTCCTTGGGCAACTTCCAGGGGGGCAAAATAAGTCCTCTTGGACTCTCAAAACCCTCATTGCTTCCTTGGGCAGCTTCCAGGGGGCAAAATAAGTCCTCTTGGCCACTCAAAGCACTCATTCCTTCCTCGGGCAGCTTCCAGGAGTGCAAAAGAAGTCCTGCAGGGAAATGAAAGCCTTCTTTCCATCCTTGGGTAGCTTCCAGGAGGGCAAAATAAGTCCTCTTGGCGACTGAAAGCACTCCTTCCTTCCTTGGGCAGCTTCCAGGGGGGCAAAATAAGTCCTCTTGGCCACTGAAAGCCGTCGTTCCTTCCTTGGGCTGCTTCCAGGAGGGCAAAATGAGTCCTCTAGGCCACTGAAAGCCCTCCTTGCTTCCTTGGGCATCTTCCAGCCGGGCAAAATAAATCCTCTTCGAAATTGGAAGCCCTCGTTCCTTCCTTGGGGAGTTTCAAGGGGGGCAAAATGAGTCCTCTTTCCAACGAAAAGCCCTCGTTCCTTCCTTCGGAAGCTTTCAGGGAGGCAAAATGAGTCCTATTGTCCAATCAAAGCCCTCGTTCCTTGCTTCGGCAACTTCCAGGGGGGCAGAATAAGTCCTCTTGGCCACTGAAAGCCATCGTTGCTTCCTTGGGCAGCTTCCAGGGGGGCAAAATAAGTCCTAGTGGTAACTGAAAGCCATCGTTGCTTCCTTTGGCAGCTTCCAGGGGGGCAAAATAAGTCCTCTTGGCCACTGAAAGCCCTCCTTCCTTCCTTGGGTAGTTTCCAGGGGGGCAAAATGAGTCCTCTTCGCCAGTAAAAGCCCTCCTTCCTTTCTTGGGCAGCTTCCAGGGGGGCAAAATAAGTTCTCTTCGGTACTGAAAGCCCTCGTTCCTTCCTTGGGGAGCTTCCAGGGGGGCAAAATGAGTTCTCTTTCCAACTGAAAGCCCTCGTTCCTTCCTTGGGCAGCTTTCAGAGAGGCAAAATGAGTCCTCTTTGCCGCTGAAAGCCCTCCTTCGTTCATTGGGCAGCTACAGGGGGGCAAAATAAGTCCTCTTGGCCACTGAAAGCCCTCGTTCCTTCCTTGGGCAGCTCCCAAGAAGGTAAAATAAAACCTTGTGGCAACTGAAAGCCCTCGTTGCTCCTTTGACAGCTTCGAGGGGGGCAAAATAAGTCCTCTTGGCCACTGAAAGCCCTTGTTCCTTCCATAGGCAGCTTCAAAGAAGGTAAAAAAACTCCTTGCGGCAACTGAAAGTCCTCCTTCCTTCCTTGGGAAGTTTCCAGGGGGGCAAAATAAGTCCTCTTGGCCACTGAAAGCCCTTCCTTGGGCAGTTTCCAGGAGGGCAAAATAAGAAATCTTGGCCAGTGAAAGCCCTCGTTCCTTCCTTGGGCAGCTTCCAGGGAGGCAAAATGAGTCCTGTAGGCCACTGAAAGCCCTCCTTGCTTCGTTTGGCACCTTCCAGGGGTGAAAAATAAGTCTTCTTGGCCACTGAAAGCCCTCCTTCCTTCTTTGGGCAGCTACCAGGGGGGCAAAATAAGTCCTCTTCGTCTCTGAAAGCAATCGTTCCTTCCTTCGGAAGCTTCCAGGGGGGCAAAATAAGTCCTCTTGGCCACTGAAAGCCCTCGTTCCTTCCTTGGGCAGCTCCCAAGAAGGTAAAATAAGTCCTCTTGGACACTGAAAGCCCTCCTACCTTCCTTGGGCAGCTTCCAGGGGGGCAAAATGAGTCCTCTTTCCAACTCAAAGCACTCGTTCCATCCTTAGGCAGCTTTCAGTGAGGCAAAATGAGTCCTATTGTCCACTGAAAGCCCTCGTTCGTTCTTGGACAGCTTCCAGGGGGGCAAAATAAGTCCTCTTGGCCACTGAAAGCTCTCGTTCCTTCCTAGGGCAGCTTCCAGGGGGGCAAAACAAGTCCTTTTGGCCAGAGAAAGTGTACATTCCTTTCCTGGAACGATTCCAGGGGAGAAAAATAAGTCCTCTTGGGCACTGAAAGCCCTAATTCCTACCTTCGGTAGCTTCCAGGGGGGTAAAATAAGTCCTCTGGGCCATTTAAAGCCCTCGTTCCTTTCTTGGGCAGCTTCGAGGGGGGCAAAATCAGTCTTCCTCGCCACTCAAAGCCCTCATTCCTTCCTTGGGTACCTTCCAGGGGGGCAAAATAAGTCCTCTCGGCCACTCAAAGCCCTCCTTCCTTCCTTGGGCAGCTTCCGGGGGTGGAACTGAGTCCTCTAGGCCACTGAAAGCCCTCCTTCCTTCCTTGGGAAGCTTCCAGGGTGGCAAAATAAGTACTCTTGGCCACTGAAAGCCCTCGTTCCTTCCTTGGGCAGCTTCCAGGAGGGCAAAATGAGTCCTCTAGGCCACTGAAAGCCCTCCTTACTTCCATGGGAAGCTTCCAGGGGGGAAAAATAAGTCCTCTCGGTCACTCAAAGCCCTCGTTCCTTCCTTGGGGAAATTCCAGGGGGGGGAAATGAGTCCTCTTTCCAACTGAAAGCCCTCGTTCCTTCCTTCGGCAGCATTCAGGGAGGCAAAATGAGTTCTATTGTCGACTGAAAGCCCTCGTTCCTTACTTCGGCAACTTCCAGGGGGGCAGAATATGTCCTCTTGGCCACTGAAAGCCCTCGTTCCTTCCTAGGGCAGCTTCCAGGGGGGCAAAACAAGTCCTTTTGGCCACAGAAAGTGTACATTCCTTTCCTGGAAAGATTCCAGGGGAGAAAAATAAGTCCTCTTGGGCACTGAAATCCCTCCTTCCTTCCTTAGGTAGCTTCCAGGGGGGAAAAATAAGTCCTCTTCGCCTCTGAAAGCCCTAGTTCCTTCCTTCGGTAGCTTCAAGGGGGGCAGAATAAGTCCTCTAGGCCACTGAAAGCCCTCGTTGCTCCCTTGGACAGCTTCGAGGGGGGCAAAATAAGTCCTCTTGCCCACTGAAAGCCCACGTTCCTTCCTTGGGCAGCGTCCAGGGGAGCAAAATAAGTCCTCCTCGCCACTCAAAGCCCTCGTTCCTTCCTTCGGCACCTTCGAGGGGGGCAAAATAAGTCCTCTTGGACACTGAAAGCCCTCGTTCCTTCCTTGGGAAGGTTCCAGGGAGGTAAAATAAGTCCTCTTGGACACTGAAAGCCCTCGTTCCTTTCTTTGGCAGCTTCCAGGGGGGCAAAATTAGTCCTCTGGCCACTGAAAGCCCTCATTCCTTCCTTGGGAACCTTCAAGTCAAGCAAAATAAGTCCTCTTTGTCACTGAAACCCCTCGTTCCTTACGTAGTCAGCTTCTAGGGGTGGAAAATAAGTCCTCTTGGCGACTCAAAGCCCTCCTTCCTTCCTTGGGGAGCTTCCAGGGGGGCAAAATAAGTCCTCTTGGCCACTCAAAGCCCTCATTCCTTCCTTGGGCAGATTTCAGGGGGGCAAAATAAGTCCACTTGGCCACTGAACGCCCTCTTTCCTTCCATGGGTAGCTTCCAGGGGGGCAAAATAAGTCCTCTTGGCAAGTGAAAGCCCTCGTTCCTTCCATGGGCAGCTTCCAGGGGGGCAAAATTAGTCCTCTTGGCCACTGAAAGCCCTCATTCCTTCCTTGGGCAGCTTCTAGGGGGGCAAAATAATTCCTCTTAGTCACTCACAGCCCTCATTCCTTCCTTGGGCAGATTTCAGGGGGGCAAAAGAAGTCCTCTTGGCCACTGAAAGCCCTCCTTCGTTCTTTAGGCAGCTTCCACAGGGGCAAAATAAGTCCTCTTCGCCACTGAAAGCCCTCGTTCCTTCCATGGGCAGCTTCCAGGGGGACAAAATATGTCGTCTTGGACACTGAAAGCACTCCTTCCTTCCTTCGGCAGCTTGGAGGGGCAAAAGAAGTCCTCTTCTCCACTGAAAGCCCTCCTTCCTTCCTAAGGCAGCTTCCAGGGGGGCAAAATAAGTCCTTGTCACAACTTAAAGCCCTCGTTCCTTACTTGGGCAGATTCCAGGGGGACAAAATAAGTCCTCTTCGCCACTGAAAGCTCTCGTTCCTTCCTTGGGCAGCTTCCAGGGGGGCAAAATAAGTCCTCTTGGCCACTGAAAGCCCTCATTTCTATCTTGGGCAGCTTCCAGAGGAGCAAAATAAGTCCTCTTGGTCACTGAAAGCCCTCGTTCCTTCCTTGGGCAGCTTCCAGGGGGGCAAAATTAGTCCTCTTGGCCACTGAAAGTCTTCATTCCTTTCTTGGGTAGCTTGCAGGGGGCAAAATAAGTCCTCTTGGCCACTGAAAGCGCTCGTTCCTTCCATGGGCAGCTTCCAGGGGGGCAAAATTAGTCCTCTTGGCCACTAAAAGCCCTCGTTCCTTCCTTGGCCAGCTTCCAGGGGGGCAAAATAAGTCCTTCTGGCAACTGAAAGTCCTCGTTCCTTCTTTCGGCCGCTTCCAGGGGGAAAAATAAGTCCTCTTGGCCACTCAAAGCCCTCATTCCTTCCTTGGGCAGATTTCGGGGGGGCAAAATAAGTCCTCTTGGCCACTGAAAGCCCTCGTTCCTTCCTTGGGAAGCTTCCAGGGTGGCAAAATAAGTACTCTTGGCCACTGAAAGCCCTCGTTCCTTCCTTGGGCAGCTTCCAGGAGGGCAAAATGAGTCCTCTAGGCCACTGAAAGCCCTCCTTACTTCCATGGGAAGCTTCCAGGGGGGAAAAATAAGTCCTCTCGGTCACTCAAAGCCCTCGTTCCTTCCTTGGGGAAATTCCAGGGGGGGGAAATGAGTCCTCTTTCCAACTGAAAGCCCTCGTTCCTTCCTTCGGCAGCATTCAGGGAGGCAAAATGAGTTCTATTGTCGACTGAAAGCCCTCGTTCCTTACTTCGGCAACTTCCAGGGGGGCAGAATATGTCCTCTTGGCCACTGAAAGCCCTCGTTCCTTCCTAGGGCAGCTTCCAGGGGGGCAAAACAAGTCCTTTTGGCCACAGAAAGTGTACATTCCTTTCCTGGAAAGATTCCAGGGGAGAAAAATAAGTCCTCTTGGGCACTGAAATCCCTCCTTCCTTCCTTAGGTAGCTTCCAGGGGGGAAAAATAAGTCCTCTTCGCCTCTGAAAGCCCTAGTTCCTTCCTTCGGTAGCTTCAAGGGGGGCAGAATAAGTCCTCTAGGCCACTGAAAGCCCTCGTTGCTCCCTTGGACAGCTTCGAGGGGGGCAAAATAAGTCCTCTTGCCCACTGAAAGCCCACGTTCCTTCCTTGGGCAGCGTCCAGGGGAGCAAAATAAGTCCTCCTCGCCACTCAAAGCCCTCGTTCCTTCCTTCGGCACCTTCGAGGGGGGCAAAATAAGTCCTCTTGGACACTGAAAGCCCTCGTTCCTTCCTTGGGAAGGTTCCAGGGAGGTAAAATAAGTCCTCTTGGACACTGAAAGCCCTCGTTCCTTTCTTTGGCAGCTTCCAGGGGGGCAAAATTAGTCCTCTGGCCACTGAAAGCCCTCATTCCTTCCTTGGGAACCTTCAAGTCAAGCAAAATAAGTCCTCTTTGTCACTGAAACCCCTCGTTCCTTACGTAGTCAGCTTCTAGGGGTGGAAAATAAGTCCTCTTGGCGACTCAAAGCCCTCCTTCCTTCCTTGGGGAGCTTCCAGGGGGGCAAAATAAGTCCTCTTGGCCACTCAAAGCCCTCATTCCTTCCTTGGGCAGATTTCAGGGGGGCAAAATAAGTCCACTTGGCCACTGAACGCCCTCTTTCCTTCCATGGGTAGCTTCCAGGGGGGCAAAATAAGTCCTCTTGGCAAGTGAAAGCCCTCGTTCCTTCCATGGGCAGCTTCCAGGGGGGCAAAATTAGTCCTCTTGGCCACTGAAAGCCCTCATTCCTTCCTTGGGCAGCTTCTAGGGGGGCAAAATAATTCCTCTTAGTCACTCACAGCCCTCATTCCTTCCTTGGGCAGATTTCAGGGGGGCAAAAGAAGTCCTCTTGGCCACTGAAAGCCCTCCTTCGTTCTTTAGGCAGCTTCCACAGGGGCAAAATAAGTCCTCTTCGCCACTGAAAGCCCTCGTTCCTTCCATGGGCAGCTTCCAGGGGGACAAAATATGTCGTCTTGGACA
The DNA here is from genome assembly GCA_030412105.1 of Cyclura pinguis. Classification (NCBI taxonomy): domain Eukaryota; kingdom Metazoa; phylum Chordata; class Lepidosauria; order Squamata; family Iguanidae; genus Cyclura; species Cyclura pinguis. The sequence continues at coordinate 5,952,704 of CM059600.1, forward strand.
CTGAAAGCACTCCTTCCTTCCTTCGGCAGCTTGGAGGGGCAAAAGAAGTCCTCTTCTCCACTGAAAGCCCTCCTTCCTTCCTAAGGCAGCTTCCAGGGGGGCAAAATAAGTCCTTGTCACAACTTAAAGCCCTCGTTCCTTACTTGGGCAGATTCCAGGGGGACAAAATAAGTCCTCTTCGCCACTGAAAGCTCTCGTTCCTTCCTTGGGCAGCTTCCAGGGGGGCAAAATAAGTCCTCTTGGCCACTGAAAGCCCTCATTTCTATCTTGGGCAGCTTCCAGAGGAGCAAAATAAGTCCTCTTGGTCACTGAAAGCCCTCGTTCCTTCCTTGGGCAGCTTCCAGGGGGGCAAAATTAGTCCTCTTGGCCACTGAAAGTCTTCATTCCTTTCTTGGGTAGCTTGCAGGGGGCAAAATAAGTCCTCTTGGCCACTGAAAGCGCTCGTTCCTTCCATGGGCAGCTTCCAGGGGGGCAAAATTAGTCCTCTTGGCCACTAAAAGCCCTCGTTCCTTCCTTGGCCAGCTTCCAGGGGGGCAAAATAAGTCCTTCTGGCAACTGAAAGTCCTCGTTCCTTCTTTCGGCCGCTTCCAGGGGGAAAAATAAGTCCTCTTGGCCACTCAAAGCCCTCATTCCTTCCTTGGGCAGATTTCGGGGGGGCAAAATAAGTCCTCTTGGCCACTGAAAGCCCTCGTTCCTTCCTTGGGAAGCTTCCAGGGGGCAAAATAAGTCCCCTTCGACACTGAAAGCCTTGATTCCTTCCTTTGGCTGCTTCGAAGGGGGCAAAATAAGTCCTCTTGGCCACTAAAAACCCTCATTGCTTCCATGGGCAGCTTTCCAGGGTGCAAAAAAAGTCCAGTTGCCCACTGAAAGCCCGCGTTCCTATCTTAGGCAGTTTCCAGGGCGGAAAAAGAAATCCTCTTCACCACTGAAAGCCCGCGTTCCTTCCTTGGGCAGCTTCCAGCCGGGCAAAATAATTCCTCCTGGCCACTGAAAGCCATCCTCCCTTCCTCCGGCAGCTTCCAGGGGGGCAAAATAAGTCCTTTTGGCCGCTGAAAGCACTCCTTCCTTCCTTGGGAAGTTTCCAGGGGGGCAAAACAAGTCCTCTTGGCAATGAAAGGTTTCGTTCCTTCCTTGGGCAGCTTCCACTGGGGCAAAATAAGTCCTCTTCGCCACTCAAAGCCCTCGTTCCTTCCTTGGGCAGCTTCTAGGGGGGCAAAATAATTCCTCTTGGCCACTCAAAGCCCTCATTCCTTCGTGGGCAGATTTCAGGGGGGCAAAAGAAGTCCTCTTGGCCACTGAAAGCCCTCCTTCGTTCATTAGGCAGCTTCCACAGGGGCAAAATAAGTCCTCTTCGCCACTGAAAGCCCTCGTTCCTTCCATGGGCAGCTTCCAGGGGGGCAAAATTAGTCGTCTTGGCCACTGAAAGCCGACATTCCTTCCTTTGGAAAGTTCAAGGCAAGCAAAATAAGTCCTCTTTGTCACTGAAACCCCTCGTTCCTTACGTAGTCAGCTTCTAGGGGTGGAAAATAAGTCCTCTTGGCGACTGAGAGCCCTCCTTCCTTCCTTGGGGAGCTTCCAGGGGGGCAAAATAAGTCCGCTTGGCCACTGAAAGCCCTCCTTGCTTCCTTGGGCAGCTTCTAGGGGGGAAAAAAAATTCCTCTTGGACACTGAAAGCCCTCCTTCCTTCCTTCGGCAGCTTGGAGGGGCAAAAGAAGTCCTCTTCTCCACTGAAAGCCCTCCTTCCTTCCTAAGACAGCTTCCAGGGAGGCAAAATAAGTCCTTGTCACAACTTTAAGTCCTCGTTCCTTACTTGGGCAGCTTCCAGGGGGGAAAAATAAGTCCTCTTCGCAACTGAAAGCTCACGTTCCTTCCTTGGGCAGCTTCCAGGGGGTCAAAATAAGTCCTCTTGGCCAATGAAAGCCCTCATTTCTATCTTGGACAGCTTCCAGGGGGGCAAAATAAGTCCTCTTGGCCACTGAAAGAACTCGTTCCTTCCTTGGGCAGCTTCCACGGGGGCAAAATTAGTCCTCTTGGCCACTGAAAGCCCTCATTCCTTCCTTGGGAACCTTCAAGGCAAGCAAAATAAGTCCTCTTTATCATTGAAACCCCTCGTTCCTTACTTGGGCTGCTTCCCGGGGGGCAAAATAATTCCTCTTGGCCACTGAAAGCCCTCGTTCCTTCAATGGGCAGCTTCCAGGGGGGCAAAATTAGTCCTCTTGGCCACTGAAAGCCCTCATTCCTTCCTTGGGAACCTTCAAGTCAAGCAAAATAAGTCCTCTTTATCACTGAAACCCCTCGTTCCTTACGTAGTCAGCTTCTAGGGGTGGAAAATAAGTCCTCTTGGCGAATGAAAGCCCTCCTTCCTTCCTTGGGGAGCTTCCAGGGGGGCAAAATATGTCGTCTTGGACACTGAAAGCACTCCTTCCTTCCTTCGGCAGCTTGGAGGGGCAAAAGAAGTCCTCTTCTCCACTGGAAGCCCTCCTTCCTTCCCAAGGCAGCTTCCAGGGGGGCAAAATAAGTCCTTGTCACAACTTAAAGCCCTCGTTCCTTACTTGGGCAGATTCCAGGGGGGCAAAATAAGTCCTCTTCGCAACTGAAAGCTCTCGTTCCTTCCTTGGGCAGCTTCCAGGGGGGCAAAATAAGTCCCTTGGCCACTGAAAGCCCTCATTTCTATCTTGGGGAGCTTCGAGGGGGGCAAAATAAGTCCTCTTGGCCACTGAAAGCCCTCGTTCCTTCCATGGGCAGCTTCCAGGGGGGCAAAATTAGTCCTCTTGGCCACTGAAAGCCTTCATTCCTTTCTTGGGTAGCTTGCAGGGGGTAAAATAAGTCCTCTTGGCCACTGAAAGCGCTCGTTCCTTCCATGGGCAGCTTCCAGGGGGGCAAAATTAGTCCTCTTGGCCACTAAAAGCCCTCGTTCCTTCCTTGGCCAGCTTCCAGGGGGGCAAAATAAGTCCTTCTGGCAACTGAAAGTCCTCGTTCCTTCATTCGGCCGCTTCCAGGGGGCAAAATAAGTCCTCTTGGCCACTCAAAGCCCTCATTCCTTCCTTCGGCAGATTTCAGGGGGGCAAAATAAGTCCTCTTGGCCACTGAAAGCCCTCGTTCCTTCCTTGGGAAGTTTCCAGGGGGCAAAAGAAGTCCTCTTCTCCACTGAAAGCCCTCCTTCCTTCCTAAGGCAGCTTCCAGGGGGGCAAAATAAGTCCTTGTCACAACTTAAAGCCCTCGTTCCTTACTTGGGCAGATTCCAGGGGGGCAAAATAAGTCCTCTTCCCAACTGAAAGCTCTCATTCCTTCCTTGGGCAGCTTCCAGGGGGGCAAAATAAGTCCTCTTGGCCACTCAAAGCCCTCATTTCTATCTTGGGCAGCTTCCAGGGGGGCAAAATAAGTCCTCCTCGCCACTGAAAGCCCTCGTTCCTTCCTTGGGCAGCTTCAAGGGGGGCAAAATAAGTCCTCTTCGCCACTCAAAGCCCTCTTTCATTCCTTTGGGAGCTTCCAGGGGCGCAAAATCAGTCCTCTTGGCCACTGAAAACCCTCGTTCCTTTTTTGGGCACGTTCCATGGGGGCAAAATAAGTCCTCTTGGCGACTGAAAGCCCTCGTTCCTTCCTTGGGCAACTTCCAGGGGGGCAAAATAAGTCCTCTTGGACTCTGAAAACCCTCATTGCTTCCTTGGGCAGCTTCCAGGGGGCAAAATAAGTCCTCTTGGCCACTCAAAGCACTCATTCCTTCCTCGGGCAGCTTCCAGGAGTGCAAAAGAAGTCCTGCAGGGAAATGAAAGCCTTCGTTCCATCCTTGGGTAGCTTCCAGGAGGGCAAAATAAGTCCTCTTGGCGACTGAAAGCACTCCTTCCTTCCTTGGGCAGCTTCCAGGGGGGCAAAATAAGTCCTCTTGGCCACTGAAAGCCGTCGTTCCTTCCTTGGGATGCTTCCAGGAGGGCAAAATGAGTCCTTGTGGCAACTGAAAGCCCTCGTTCCTTCAATGGGCAACTTCCAGAGGGGCAAAATAAGTCCTCTTGGCCACTGAAAGCCCTCATTCCTTCCTTAGGCAGATTCTAGGGGGGCAAAATAAGTCCTCTTGGCAAGTGAAAGCCCTCGTTCCTTCCTTCGGCAGCTGCCAGGGGGGCAAAATACGTCTTCTTAGCCACTGAAAACCCTCCTTGCTTCATTCCGCAGCTTACAGGGGGTCAAAATAAGTCCTCATGGCCACTGAAAGCCTTCATTCCTTCCTTGCCAGTTTCGAAGGGGCAAAATAAGTCCTCTTAGCCACTAAAAACCCTCCTTGCTTCCTTGGGCAGCTTCCAGGGGTGCAAAATAAGTCCTCTTGGCCATTGAAAGCCCTCGTTCCTTCCTTGGGCAGTTTCCAGGGGGGCAAAATAAGTCCTCTTGGCCACTGAAAGCCCTCCTTCCTTCCTTAGGCAGCTTCCAGGGGGGCGAAATAAGTCCTCTTGGCCTCTGAAAGCCCTAGTTCCTTCCTTCGGTAGCTTCAAGGGGGGCAGAATAAGTCCTCTTGGCCACTGAAAGCCCTCGTTGCTTTCTTGGACAGCTTAGAGGGGGGCAAAATAAGTCCTCTTGGCCTCTGAAAGCCCACGTTCCTTCCTTGGGCAGCGTCCAGGGGAGCAAAATAAGTCCTCCTCGCCACTCAAAGCCCTCGTTCCTTCCTTCGGCACCTTCGAGGGGGGCAAAATAAGTCCTCTTGGACACTGAAAGCCCTCGTTCCTTCCTTGGGAAGGTTCCAGGGAGGCAAAATAAGTCCTCTTGGACACTGAAAGCCCTCGTTCCTTTCTTTGGCAGCTTCCAGGGGGGCAAAATAAGTCCTCTTGGACACTGAAAGCCCTCGTTCCTTCCTTACGCAGCTTCCAGGGGGGCAAAATTAGTCCTCTTGGCCACTGAAAGCCTTCATTCCTTTCTTGGGTAGCTTGCAGGGGGTAAAATAAGTCCTCTTGGCCACTGAAAGCGCTCGTTCCTTCCATGGGCAGCTTCCAGGGGGGCAAAATTAGTCCTCTTGGCCACTAAAAGCCCTCGTTCCTTCCTTGGCCAGCTTCCAGGGGGGCAAAATAAGTCCTTCTGGCAACTGAAAGTCCTCGTTCCTTCATTCGGCCGCTTCCAGGGGGCAAAATAAGTCCTCTTGGCCACTCAAAGCCCTCATTCCTTCCTTCGGCAGATTTCAGGGGGGCAAAATAAGTCCTCTTGGCCACTGAAAGCCCTCGTTCCTTCCTTGGGAAGTTTCCAGGGGGCAAAAGAAGGCCTCTTCTCCACTGAAAGCCCTCCTTCCTTCCTAAGGCAGCTTCCAGGGGGGCAAAATAAGTCCTTGTCACAACTTAAAGCCCTCGTTCCTTACTTGGGCAGATTCCAGGGGGGCAAAATAAGTCCTCTTCCCAACTGAAAGCTCTCATTCCTTCCTTGGGCAGCTTCCAGGGGGGCAAAATAAGTCCTCTTGGCCACTCAAAGCCCTCATTTCTATCTTGGGCAGCTTCCAGGGGGGCAAAATAAGTCCTCCTCGCCACTGAAAGCCCTCGTTCCTTCCTTGGGCAGCTTCAAGGGGGGCAAAATAAGTCCTCTTCGCCACTCAAAGCCCTCTTTCATTCCTTTGGGAGCTTCCAGGGGCGCAAAATCAGTCCTCTTGGCCACTGAAAACCCTCGTTCCTTTTTTGGGCACGTTCCATGGGGGCAAAATAAGTCCTCTTGGCGACTGAAAGCCCTCGTTCCTTCCTTGGGCAACTTCCAGGGGGGCAAAATAAGTCCTCTTGGACTCTGAAAACCCTCATTGCTTCCTTGGGCAGCTTCCAGGGGGCAAAATAAGTCCTCTTGGCCACTCAAAGCACTCATTCCTTCCTCGGGCAGCTTCCAGGAGTGCAAAAGAAGTCCTGCAGGGAAATGAAAGCCTTCGTTCCATCCTTGGGTAGCTTCCAGGAGGGCAAAATAAGTCCTCTTGGCGACTGAAAGCACTCCTTCCTTCCTTGGGCAGCTTCCAGGGGGGCAAAATAAGTCCTCTTGGCCACTGAAAGCCGTCGTTCCTTCCTTGGGATGCTTCCAGGAGGGCAAAATGAGTCCTTGTGGCAACTGAAAGCCCTCGTTCCTTCAATGGGCAACTTCCAGAGGGGCAAAATAAGTCCTCTTGGCCACTGAAAGCCCTCATTCCTTCCTTAGGCAGATTCTAGGGGGGCAAAATAAGTCCTCTTGGCAAGTGAAAGCCCTCGTTCCTTCCTTCGGCAGCTGCCAGGGGGGCAAAATACGTCTTCTTAGCCACTGAAAACCCTCCTTGCTTCATTCCGCAGCTTACAGGGGGTCAAAATAAGTCCTCATGGCCACTGAAAGCCTTCATTCCTTCCTTGCCAGTTTCGAAGGGGCAAAATAAGTCCTCTTAGCCACTAAAAACCCTCCTTGCTTCCTTGGGCAGCTTCCAGGGGTGCAAAATAAGTCCTCTTGGCCATTGAAAGCCCTCGTTCCTTCCTTGGGCAGTTTCCAGGGGGGCAAAATAAGTCCTCTTGGCCACTGAAAGCCCTCCTTCCTTCCTTAGGCAGCTTCCAGGGGGGCGAAATAAGTCCTCTTGGCCTCTGAAAGCCCTAGTTCCTTCCTTCGGTAGCTTCAAGGGGGGCAGAATAAGTCCTCTTGGCCACTGAAAGCCCTCGTTGCTTTCTTGGACAGCTTAGAGGGGGGCAAAATAAGTCCTCTTGGCCTCTGAAAGCCCACGTTCCTTCCTTGGGCAGCGTCCAGGGGAGCAAAATAAGTCCTCCTCGCCACTCAAAGCCCTCGTTCCTTCCTTCGGCACCTTCGAGGGGGGCAAAATAAGTCCTCTTGGACACTGAAAGCCCTCGTTCCTTCCTTGGGAAGGTTCCAGGGAGGCAAAATAAGTCCTCTTGGACACTGAAAGCCCTCGTTCCTTTCTTTGGCAGCTTCCAGGGGGGCAAAATAAGTCGTCTTGGACACTGAAAGCCCTCGTTCCTTCCTTACGCAGCTTCCAGGGGGGCAAAATAAGACCTCTTGGCCACTGAAAGCCATCGTTCCTTGCTTCGGAAGCTTCCAGAGGGGCAAAATAAGTCCTAGTGGCAACTGAAAGCCCTCGTTCCTTCCTTGGGAAGCATCCACGGGGCAAAATAAGTCCTCTTGGCCACTGAAAGCCCTCCTACCTTCCTTGGGCAGCTTCCAGGGGGGCAAAATAAGTCCTCTTGGCCTCTGAAAGCCCTCATTCCTTCCTTCGGGAGGTTCCAGGGGGGCAAAAAAAGTACTCTTGGCGATTGAAAGCCCTCCTTCCTTCCTTGGGCAGCTTCCAGGGGTGCAAAATAAGTCCTCTACCGCACTGAAAGCCCTCGTTCGTTCTTGCACAGCTTCCAGGGGGGCAAAATAAGTCCTCTTGGCCACTGAAAGCTCTCGTTCCTTCCTAGGGCAGCTTCCAGGGGGGCAAAACAAGTCCTTTTGGCCACAGAAAGCGTACATTCCTTTCCTGGAACGATTCCAGGGGAGAAAAATAAGTCCTCTTGGGCACTGAAAGCCCTAGTTCCTTCCTTCGGTAGCTTCCAGGGGCGCAAAATAAGTCCGTGTGGCAACTGAAAGCCCTCATTCCTTCCTTCTGGAAACTTCCAGAGGGGTAAAATAATTCTTCTTCGCCACTGGAAGCCCTCTTTGCTTCCTTGAGCAGGTTCCAGGGGGGCAAAATAAGTCCTCTTGGCCACTGAAAGCCCTCGGTCCCTCCTTGGGCAGCGTACATGGGGGCAAAATGAGTCCTGGTGGCCACGGAACGCTCTCGTTGCTTCCTTTGGTAGCTTCCAGGGGGGCAAAATAAGTCCTCTTGGCCACTGAAAGCCCTCGTTCCTTCCTTGGTAAGGTTCCAGGGGGGCAAAATGAGTCCTCTTGGCCAGTAAAAGCCCTCCTTCCTTCCTTGGGTAGCTTCCAGGGGGGCAAAATAAGTCCTCTTGGACACTGAAAGCCCTCGTTCCTTCCTTGGGGAGCTTCCAGGGGGGCAAAATAAGTCCTTTTGGCCGCTGAAAGCACTCCTTCCTTCCTTGGGAAGTTTCCAGGGGGGCAAAACAAGTCCTCTTGGCAATGAAAGGTTTCGTTCCTTCCTTGGGCAGCTTCCACTGGGGCAAAATAAGTCCTCTTCGCCACTCAAAGCCCTCGTTCCTTCCTTGGGCAGCTTCTAGGGGGGCAAAATAATTCCTCTTGGCCACTCAAAGCCCTCATTCCTTCGTGGGCAGATTTCAGGGGGGCAAAAGAAGTCCTCTTGGCCACTGAAAGCCCTCCTTCGTTCATTAGGCAGCTTCCACAGGGGCAAAATAAGTCCTCTTCGCCACTGAAAGCCCTCGTTCCTTCCATGGGCAGCTTCCAGGGGGGCAAAATTAGTCGTCTTGGCCACTGAAAGCCGACATTCCTTCCTTTGGAAAGTTCAAGGCAAGCAAAATAAGTCCTCTTTGTCACTGAAACCCCTCGTTCCTTACGTAGTCAGCTTCTAGGGGTGGAAAATAAGTCCTCTTGGCGACTGAGAGCCCTCCTTCCTTCCTTGGGGAGCTTCCAGGGGGGCAAAATAAGTCCGCTTGGCCACTGAAAGCCCTCCTTGCTTCCTTGGGCAGCTTCTAGGGGGGAAAAAAAATTCCTCTTGGACACTGAAAGCCCTCCTTCCTTCCTTCGGCAGCTTGGAGGGGCAAAAGAAGTCCTCTTCTCCACTGAAAGCCCTCCTTCCTTCCTAAGACAGCTTCCAGGGAGGCAAAATAAGTCCTTGTCACAACTTTAAGTCCTCGTTCCTTACTTGGGCAGCTTCCAGGGGGGAAAAATAAGTCCTCTTCGCAACTGAAAGCTCACGTTCCTTCCTTGGGCAGCTTCCAGGGGGTCAAAATAAGTCCTCTTGGCCAATGAAAGCCCTCATTTCTATCTTGGACAGCTTCCAGGGGGGCAAAATAAGTCCTCTTGGCCACTGAAAGAACTCGTTCCTTCCTTGGGCAGCTTCCAGGGGGGCAAAATTAGTCCACTTGCCCACTGAAAGCACACCTTCTTTCCTTCGTAAGCTTCTAGGCGGGCAAAATAAGTCCTCTTGGCCACTAAAAACCCTCCTTACTTCCTTGGGCAGCTTCTAGGGGGGCAAAATAAGTCATCTTGGCCACTCAAAGCCCTCGTTCTTTCCTTTTGCAGCTCCCGGGGGGGGGCAAAATAAGTCCTCTTGGCAACTGAGAGCTCTCCTTCCTTCCCTGGGCAGAATCGATAGGGGCAAAATAAGTCCTCTTGGCCACTGAAAGCCCTCGTTCCTTCCTTTGGCAGCTTCGAGGGGGGCAAAATAAGTAATCTTGGCCACTGAAAGCCCTTGTTACTTCCTTGGGAAGCTGCGAGGGGGGAAAAATAAGTCTTCTTGGCCACTGAAAGCCCTCATTCCTTCCTTCGGCAGCTTACGGGGGGCAAAATAAGACCTCTTGGCCACTCAAAGACCTGATTGCCTCCTTGGGCAGCTTCCATGGGGGCAAAATAAGTCCTGTTGTCCAAAGATACCCCTCGTTCCTTACTTGGGTAGCTTCCAGGGGGGCAAAATAAGTCCTCTTGGCCACTGAAAGCCCTCGTTCCTTCCTTGGGGAGCTTTCAGGAAGGCAAAACGAGACCTATTGGCAACTAAAAGCCATCGTTCCTTACTTCGGCAGCTTCCAGGGGGGGGAAATAAGTCCTTTTGGCCACTAAAAGCCCTCCTTCCTTCCTTGGGAAGCTTCCAGGATGGCAAAATAAGTCCTCTTGGACACTGAGAGCCCTCCTTCCTTCCTTGGGAAGCTTCAAGGGGGGCAACATAAGTCCTTTTGGCCACTGAAAGCCTTAGTTCCTTCCTTGGGCAGCTTGCAGGGGGGCAAAATAAGGCCTCTTGGTACCTGAAATCCCTCGTTCCTTTCTTGGGCAGCATCCAGGGGCCCAAAATCAGTCCTCTTGGCCACTGAAAGCCCTCCTTCCTTCCTTGGGCAGCTTCCAGGGGGAAAAATAAGTCCTTGTGGCAACTGAAAGCCCTGGTTGCTTCCTTGGGCAGCTTCCAGGGGGGCAAAATAAGTCCTCTTGGCCACTGAAAACCCTCATTACTTCCTTGGGAAGCTTCCACGGGGGCAAAATAAGTCCTCTTGGCGACTGAAAGCCCTCGTTCGTTCCTTGGGCAGCTCTCAGGGGGGCAAAATGAGTCCTCTTCGCCTCTGAAAGTCCTCGTTCCTTCCTTAGGAAGCTTCCAGGGGGGCAACTTAAGTCCTCTTGGCCACTGAAAGCCCTCGTTTCTTCCTTCGCCAGCTTCCAGAGTGGGAAAATAAGTCCTCTTGGCCACTGAAAGCCCTCATTCATTCCTTGGGCAGCTTCCAGGAAGTTAAAATAGGTCCGTGTGGCAACTGAAAGCCCTAGTTCCTTCATTGGGCAGCTTCCAGGGGGGCAAAATAAGTCCTCTTCGCCACTGAAAACCCTCATTACTTCCTTGGGCAGCTTCCAGGGAGGCAAAATAAGTCCTCTTGAACACTGAAAGCCCTCCTTCCTTCCTTTAGCAGCTCCCAGGGAGGCAAAATGAGTCCTATTGGCCACTGAAAGTCCTCATTCCTTCCTTAAGAAGCTTCCAGGGGGGCAAAACAAGTCCGCTTGGCCACTGAAAGCCCTCCCTTCCTTGGGCAGCTTCAAGGGGGGCAAAATGAGTCCTATTGCCCACTGAAAGCCCTCATTCCTTCCTTCGGCAGCATCCAGGGGGGCAAAACAAGTCCTCTTTACCACTGAAAGCCCGCGTTCCTTCCTTCGGCAACTTCCAGGGGGGCAAAATAAGTCCTCTTGGCCACTGAAAGCCCTCATTCCTTCCGTGGGTAGCTTCCAGGGGCGCAAAATAAGTCCTTGTGGCAACTGAAAGCCCTCATTCCTTCCTTGGGCAGCTTCCAGTTGGGCAAAATAAGTATTCTGGGCCACTTGAAGCCCTCGTTCCTTCCTTGGGCAGTTTCCAGGGGGGCAAAATAAGTCCTCTTGACCACTGAAAGCCCTCGTTCATTCCTTGGTCAGCTTCCAGGGGCACAAAATAAGTCCTCCTGGCCACTGAAAGCCCTCGTTCCTTCTTTGGGCAGGATCCGGGGGCCAAAATGAGTCCACTTGTCCACTGAAGGCCCTTGTTCCTTCCTTGGGCAGCTGCCAAGGTGGCAAAATAAGTCCTCTTGGCCACTGAAAGCCCTCGTTACTTCCTTGGGAAGGTTCCAGGGGGGCAAAATAAGTCCTCTTTGACACTGAAAGCCCTCGTTCCTTCCTTCGGCAGCTTCCAGGGGGCAAAATAAGTCTTCTTTGCCACAGAAAGCCCTCGTTCCATCCTTAGGCAGCTTCCAGGGGGGCAAAATAAGTCCTCTTGGCCACTGAAAGCCCTTGTTCTTTCCTTGGGCAGCTTCCAGGCGGGCAAAATAAGTCCTCTTGGCAACTGAAAGCCTTCATTTCTTCCTTCGGTATCTTCCAGGGGGGCAAAATAAGTCCGCTTGGCCACTAAAAACCCTCATTGCTTCCTAGGACAGCTTCCAGGGGGGCAAAATAAGTCCTCTTGGCCAATGAAATTACTCGTCCCTTCCATGGGAAGCTTCGAGGGGGGCAAAATAACTCCTCTTCGCCACTGAGAGCCCTCGTTCCTTCCTTAGGCAGATTCTAGGGGGGCAAAATAAGTCCTCTTGGCAAGTGAAAGCCCTCGTTCCTTCCTTCGGCAGCTGCCAGGGGGGCAAAATACGTCTTCTTAGCCACTGAAAACCCTCCTTGCTTCATTCGGCAGCATACAGGGGGTCAAAATAAGTCCTCATGGCCACTGAAAGCCTTCATTCCTTCCTTGCCAGTTTCGAGGGGGGCAAAATAAGTCCTCTTAACCACTAAAAACCCTCCTTGCTTCCTTGGGCAGCTTCCAGGGGTGCAAAATAAGTCCTCTTGGCCATTGAAAGCCCTCGTTCCTTCCTTGGGCAGTTTCCAGGGGGGCAAAATAAGTCCTCTTGGCCACTGAAAGCCCTCGTTCCTTCCTTGGGCAGCTTCCAGGGGGGCAAAATTAGTCCACTTGGCCACTGAAAGCACACCTTCCTTCCTTCGGAAGCTTCTAGGAGGGCAAAATAAGTCCTCTTGGCCACTCAAAGCCCTCGTTACTTCCTTGGGCAGCTTCAAGGGGGGCAAAATAAGTCCTCTTGGCAACTGAAAGCCCTCGTTCCTTCCTTGGGCAGCTTCGAGGGGGGCAAAATAAGTAATCGTGGCCACTGAAAGCCCTTGTTACTTCCTTGGGAAGCTGCTAGGAGGGAAAAATAAGTCCTCTTGGCCACTGAAAGCCCTCATTCCTTCCTTCGGCAGCTTACAGGTGGGCAAAATAAGACCTCTTGGCCACTCAAAGACCTGATTGCTTCCTTGGGCAGCTTCCATGGGGGCAAAATAACTCCTGTTGTCCAAAGAAACCCCTCGTTCATTACTTGGGCAGCTTCCAAGGGGGCAAAATAAGTCCTCTTCGCCACTCAAAGCCTTCGTTCCTTCCTTGGTAAGGTTCCAGGGGGGCAAAATGAGTCCACTTGGCCAGTAAAAGCCCTCGTTCCTTACTTCGGCAGCTTCCAGGGGGGGAAAATAAGTCATCTTGGACACTGAAAGCCCTCGTTCCTTCCTTGGGAAGCTTCCAGGGGGGCAAAATAAGTCCTGTTTGCAATTGAAAAGCCTCGTTCCTTCGATGGGTAGCTACAAGGAGGGCAAAATAAGTCCTCTTGGCCACTGAAAGTCCTCGTTCCTTCCTTGGGAAGATACCAGGGGGGCAAAATAAGTCCTTGTAGCAACTGAAAGCCCTCGTTCCTTCAATGGGCAACTTCCAGAAGGGCAAAATAACTCCTCTTGGCCACTGAAAGCAGTCATTCCTTCCTTAGGCAGATTCCAGTGGGGAAAAATAAGTCCTCTTGGCCAGTGAAAGCCCTCGTTCCTTCCTTCGGCAGCTTCCAGGGGGGCAAAATACGTCTTCTTGGCCACTGAAAACCCTCCTTGCTTCCTTCGGCAGCTTACAGGGGGCCAAAATAAGTCCTCTTGGCCACTGAAAGCCTTCATTCCTTCCTTGCCAGTTTCGAGGGGCGCAAAATAAGTCCTCTTAGCCACTAAGAACCCTCCTTGCTTCCTTGGGCAGCTTCCAGGGGTGCAAAATAAGTCCTCTTGGCCACTGAAAGCTCTCGTTCCTTCCTTGGGCAGCTTCCAGGGGGCCAAAATAAGTCCTCTTGGCCACTGAAAACACTCGTTCCTTCCTTTGGGCAGCTTCCAGGGGGGCAAAATAAGTCCTCTTGGCCAATGAAAGCCCTCGTTCCTTCCTTGGGCAGCTTCCAGGGGGGCAAAATTAGTCCTCTTGGTCACTGAAAGCCTTCATTCCTTTCTTGGAAAGCTTGCAGGGGGCAACATAAGTCCTCTTGGCCACTCAAAGCCCTCGTTCCTTCCTTGGGAAGCTTCCAGGGGGCAAAATAAGTCCCCTTGGACACTGAAAGCCTTGATTCCTTCCTTTGGCTGCTTCGAAGGGGGCAAAATAAGTCCTCTTGGCCACTAAAAACCCTCATTGCTTCCATGGGCAGCTTTCCAGGGTGCAAAAAAAGTCCTGTTGCCCACTGAAAGCCCGCGTTCCTATCTTAGGCAGTTTCCAGGGCGGAAAAAGAAGTCCTCTTCGCCACTGAAAGCCCTCGTTCCTTCCTTGGGCAGCTTCCAGCCGGCCAAACTAATTCCTCTTGGCCACTCAAAGCCATCCTCCCATCCTCCGGCAGCTTCCAGGGGTCAAAATAAGTCCTTTTGGCCGCTGAAAGCACTCCTTCCTTCCTTGGGAAGTTTCCAGGGGGGCAAAACAAGTCCTCTTGGCAATGAAAGGTTTCGTTCCTTCCTTGGGCAGCTTCCACTGGGGCAAAATAAGTCCTCTTCGCCACTGAAAGCCCTCATTCCTTCCTTGGGCAGCTTCAAGGAGGGCAAAATAAGTCCTCTTGGCCACTCAAAGCCCTCGTTCCTTCCTTGGGCAGCTTCTAGGGGGGCAAAATAATTCCTCTTGGCCACTCAAAGCCCTCATTCCGTCGTGGGCAGATTTCAGGGGGGCAAAAGAAATCCTCTTGGCCACTGAAAGCCCTCCTTCGTTCATTAGGCAGCTTCCACAGGGGCAAAATAAGTCCTCTTCGCCACTGAAAGCCCTCGTTCCTTCCATGGGCAGCTTCCAGGGGGGCAAAATTAGTCGTCTTGGCCACTGAAAGCCCTCCTTCCTTCCTTGGGGAGCTTCCAGGGGGGCAAAATAAGTCCGCTTGGCCACTGAAAGCCCTCCCTGCTTCCTTGGGCAGCTTCTAGGGGGAAAAAAAATTCCTCTTCGACACTGAAAGCCCTCCTTCCTTCCTTCGGCAGCTTGGAGGGGCAAAAGAAGTCCTCTTCTCCACTGAAAGCCCTCCTTCCTTCCTAAGGCAGCTTCCAGAGAGGCAAAATGAGTCCGTGTCACAACTTAAAGCCCTCGTTCCTTACTTGGGCAGCTTCCAGAGGGGCAAAATAAGTCCTCTTCGCAACTGAAAGCTCACGTTCCTTCCTTGGGCAGCTTCCAGGGGGTCAAAATAAGTCCTCTTGGCCAATGAAAGCCCTCATTTCTATCTTGGGCAGCTTCCAGGGGGGCAAAATAAGTCCTCTTGGCCACTGAAAGAACTCGTTCCTTCCTTGGGCAGCTTCCACGGGGGCAAAATTAGTCCTCTTGGCCACTGAAAGCCCTCATTCCTTCCTTGGGAACCTTCAAGGCAAGCAAAATAAGTCCTCTTTATCATTGAAACCCCTCGTTCCTTACTTGGGCAGCTTCCCGGGGGGCAAAATAATTCCTCTTGGCCACTGAAAGCCCTCGTTCCTTCAATGGGCAGCTTCCAGGGGGGCAAAATTAGTCCTCTGGCCACTGAAAGCCCTCATTCCTTCCTTGGGAACCTTCAAGTCAAGCAAAATAAGTCCTCTTTGTCACTGAAACCCCTCGTTCCTTACGTAGTCAGCTTCTAGGGGTGGAAAATAAGTCCTCTTGGCGACTCAAAGCCCTCCTTCCTTCCTTGGGGAGCTTCCAGGGGGGCAAAATAAGTCCTCTTGGCCACTCAAAGCCCTCATTCCTTCCTTGGGTAGATTTCAGGGGGGCAAAATAAGTCCACTTGGCCACTGAACGCCCTCTTTCCTTCCATGGGTAGCTTCCAGGGAGGCAAAATAAGTCCTCTTGGCAAGTGAAAGCCCTCGTTCCTTCCATGGGCAGCTTCCAGGGGGGAAAATTAGTCCTCTTGGCCACTGAAAGCCCTCATTCCTTCCTTGGGCAGATTCTAGGGGGGCAAAATAATTCCTCTTGGTCACTCACAGCCCTCATTCCTTCCTTGGGCAGATTTCAGGGGGGCAAAAGAAGTCCTCTTGGCCACTGAAAGCCCTCCTTCGTTCTTTAGGCAGCTTCCACAGGGGCAAAATAAGTCCTCTTCGCCACTGAAAGCCCTCGTCACTTCCATGGGCAGCTTCCAGGGGGGCAAAATATGTCGTCTTGGACACTGAAAGCACTCCTTCCTTCCTTCGGCAGCTTGGAGGGGCAAAAGAAGTCCTCTTCTCCACTGAAAGCACTCCTTCCTTCCTAAGGCAGCTTCCAGGGGGGCAAAATAAGTCCTTGTCACAACTTAAAGCCCTCGTTCCTTACTTGGGCAGATTCCAGGGGGGCAAAATAAGTCCTCTTGGCCACTCAGAGCCCTCATTTCTATCTTGGGCAGCTTCCAGGGGGGCAAAATAAGTCCTCTTGACCACTGAAAGCCCTCGTTCCTTCCTTGGGCAGCTTCCAGGGGGGCAAAATTAGTCCTCTTGGCCACTGAAAGCCTTCATTCCTTTCTTGGGTAGCTTGCAGGGGGTAAAATAAGTCCTCTTGGCCACTGAAAGCGCTCGTTCCTTCCATGGGCAGCTTCCAGGGGGGCAAAATTAGTCCTCTTGGCCACTAAAAGCCCTCGTTCCTTCCTTGGCCAGCTTCCAGGGGGGCAAAATAAGTCCTTCTGGCAACTGAAAGTCCTCGTTCCTTCTTTCGGCCGCTTCCAGGGGGCAAAATAAGTCCTCTTGGCCACTCAAAGCCCTCATTCCTTCCTTGGGCAGATTTCAGGGGGGCAAAAAAAGTCCTCTTGGCCACTGAAAGCCCTCGTTCCTTCCTTGGGAAGCTTCCAGGGGGCAAAATAAGTCCCCTTCGACACTGAAAGCCTTGATTCCTTCCTTTGGCTGCTTCGAAGGGGGCAAAATAAGTCCTCTTGGCCACTAAAAACCCTCATTGCTTCCATGGGCAGCTTTCCAGGGTGCAAAAAAAGTCCTGTTGCCCACTGAAAGCCCGCGTTCCTATCTTAGGCAGTTCCCAGGGCGGAAAAAGAAGTCCTCTTCGCCACTGAAAGCCCTCGTTCCTTCCTTGGGCAGCTTCCAGCCGGCCAAAATAATTCCTCTTGGCCACTCAAAGACATCCTCCCTTCCTCCGGCAGCTTCCAGGGGGGCAAAATAAGTCCTTTTGGCCGCTGAAAGCACTCCTTCCTTCCTTGGGAAGTTTCCAGGAGGGCAAAACAAGTCCTCTTGGCAATGAAAGGTTTCGTTCCTTCCTTGGGCAGCTTCCACTGGGGCAAAATAAGTCCTCTTCGCCACTGAAACCCCTCGTTCCTTCCTTCGGCAGCTTCAAGGAGGGCAAAATAAGTCCTCTTGGCAATGAAAGGTTTCGTTCCTTCCTTGGGCAGCTTCCACTGGGGCAAAATAAGTCCTCTTGGCCACTCAAAGCCCTCATTCCTTCGTGGGCAGATTTCAGGGGGGCAAAAGAAGTCCTCTTGGCCACTGAAAGTCCTCCTTCGTTCATTAGGCAGCTTCCACAGGGGCAAAATAAGTCCTCTTCGCCACTGAAAGCCCTCGTTCCTTCCATGGGCAGCTTCCAGGGGGGCAAAATTAGTCGTCTTGGCCACTGAAAGCCGACATCCCTTCCTTTGGAAAGTTCAAGGCAAGCAAAATAAGTCCTTTTTGTCACTGAAACCCCTCGTTCCTTACGTAGTCAGCTTCTAGGGGTGGAAAATAAGTCCTCTTGGCGACTGAAAGCCCTCCTTCCTTCCTTGGGGAGCTTCCAGGGGGGCAAAATAAGTCCGCTTGGCCACTGAAAGCCCTCATTCCTTCCTTGGGCAGCTTCTAGGGGGGAAAAAAAATTCCTCTTGGACACTGAAAGCCCTCCTTCCTTCCTTCGGCAGCTTGGAGGGGCAAAAGAAGTCCTCTTCTCCACTGAAAGCCCTCCTTCCTTCCTAAGGCAGCTTCCAGGGAGGCAAAATAAGTCCTTGTCACAACTTAAACCCCTCGTTCCTTACTTGGGCAGCTTCCAGGGGGGCAAAATAAGTCCTCTTCGCAACTGAAAGCTCACGTTCCTTCCTTGGGCAGCTTCCAGGGGGTCAAAATAAGTCCTCTTGGCCAATGAAAGCCCTCATTTCTATCTTGGGCAGCTTCCAGGGGGGCAAAATAAGTCCTCTTGGCCACTGAAAGAACTCGTTCCTTCCTTGGGCAGCTTCCACGGGGGCAAAATTAGTCCTCTTGGCCACTGAAAGCCCTCATTCCTTCCTTGGGAACCTTCAAGGCAAGCAAAATAAGTCCTCTTTATCATTGAAACCCCTCGTTCCTTACTTGGGCAGCTTCCCGGGGGGCAAAATAATTCCTCTTGGCCACTGAAAGCCCTCGTTCCTTCAGTGGGCAGCTTCCAGGGGGGCAAAATTAGTCCTCTGGCCACTGAAAGCCCTCATTCCTTCCTTGGGAACCTTCAAGTCAAGCAAAATAAGTCCTCTTTGTCACTGAAACCCCTTGTTCCTTACGTAGTCAGCTTCTAGGGGTGGAAAATAAGTCCTCTTGGCGACTCAAAGCCCTCCTTCCTTCCTTGGGGAGCTTCCAGGGGGGCAAAATAAGTCCTCTTGGCCACTCAAAGCCCTCATTCCTTCCTTGGGCAGATTTCAGGGGGGCAAAATAAGTCCACTTGGCCACTGAACGCCCTCTTTCCTTCCATGGGTAGCTTCCAGGGGGGCAAAATAAGTCCTCTTGGTAAGTGAAAGCCCTCGTTCCTTCCATGGGCAGCTTCCAGGGGGGAAAATTTAGTCCTCTTGGCCACTGAAAGCCCTCATTCCTTCCTTGGGCAGCTTCTAGGGGGGCAAAATAATTCCTCTTGGTCACTCACAGCCCTCATTCCTTCCTTGAGCAGATTTCAGGGGGGCAAAAGAAGTCCTCTTGGCCACTGAAAGCCCTCCTTCGTTCTTTAGGCAGCTTCCACAGGGGCAAAATAAGTCCTCTTCGCCACTGAAAGTCCTCGTTCCTTCCATGGGCAGCTTCCAGGGGGGCAAAATATGTCGTCGTGGACACTGAAAGCACTCCTTCCTTCCTTCGGCAGCTTGGAGGGGCAAAAGAAGTCCTCTTCTCCACTGAAAGCCCTCCTTCCTTCCTAAGGCAGCTTCCAGGGGGGCAAAATAAGTCCTTGTCACAACTTAAAGCCCTCGTTCCTTACTTGGGCAGATTCCAGGGGGGCAAAATAAGTCCTCTTCCCAACTGAAAGCTCTCTTTCCTTCCTTGGGCAGCTTCCAGGGGGGCAAAATAAGTCCTCTTGGCCACTCAAAGCCCTCATTTCTATCTTGGGCAGCTTCCAGGGGGGCAAAATAAGTCCTCTTGGCCACTGAAAGCCCTCGTTCCTTCCTTGGGCAGCTTCCAGGGGGGCAAAATTAGTCCCCTTGGCCACTGAAAGCCTTCATTCCTTTCTTGGGTAGCTTGCAGGGGGCAAAATAAGTCCTCTTGGCCACTGAAAGCGCTCGTTCCTTCCATGGGCAGCTTCCAGGGGGGCAAAATTAGTCCTCTTGGCCACTAAAAGCCCTCGTTCCTTCCTTGGCCAGCTTCCAGGGGGGCAAAATAAGTACTTCTGGCAACTGAAAGTCCTCGTTCCTTCTTTCGGCCGCTTCCAGGGGGAAAAATAAGTCCTCTTGGCCACTCAAAGCCCTCATTCCTTCCTTGGGCAGATTTCAGGGGGGCAAAATAAGTCCTCTTGGCCACTGAAAGCCCTCGTTCCTTCCTTGGGAAGCTTCCAGGGGGCAAAATAAGTCCCCTTCGACACTGAAAGCCTTGATTCCTTCCTTTGGCTGCTTCGAAGGGGGCAAAATAAGTCCTCTTGGCCACTAAAAACCCTCATTGCTTCCATGGGCAGCTTTCCAGGGTGCAAAAAAAGTCCTGTTGCCCACTGAAAGCCCGCGTTCCTATCTTAGGCAGTTTCCAGGGCGGAAAAAGAAGTCCTCTTCGCCACTGAAAGCCCTCGTTCCTTCCTTGGGCAGCTTCCAGGGGGGCAAAATAAGTACTAGTGGCAACTGAAAGCCCTCGTTCCTTCCTTGGGCAGCTTCCAAGGGGGCAAAATATGTCCTCTTGGCCACTCAAAGCCCTCATTCCTTCCTTGGGAACCTTCAAGTCAAGCAAAATAAGTCCTCTTTGTCACTGAAACCCCTCGTTCCTTACGTAGTTAGGTTCTAGGGGTGGAAAATAAGTCCTCTTGGAGACTGAAAGTCCTCCTTCCTTCCTTGGGGAGCTTCCAGGAGGGCAAAATAAGTCCTCTTGGTCACTGAAAGCCCTCGTTCCTCACTTCTGAAGCTTCCAGGGGGGCAAAATAAGTCCTCTTGGCCACTGAAAGCCCTCGTTCCTTCCTTGGGCTGCTTCCAGGGGGGCAAAACAAGTCCTCTTGGCCACTAAAAGCCCTCGTTCCATCCTTGGCCAGCTTCCAGGGGGGCAAAATAAGTCCTTGTAGCAACTGAAAGCCCACGTTCCTTCTTTCGGCCGCTTCCAGGGGGGCAAAATAAGTCCTCTTGGCCACTCAAAGCCCTCATTCCTTCCTTGGGCAGATTTCAGGGGGGCAAAATAAGTCCTCTTGGCCACTGAACGCCCTCGTTCCTTCCTTGGGTAGCTTCCAGGGGGCAAAAAAAGTCCTCTTGGCAAGTGAAAGCCCTCGTTCCTTCCATGGGCAGCTTCCAGGGGGGCAAAATTAGTCCTTGTCACAACTTAAAGCCCTCGTTCCTTACTTGGGCAGCGTCCAGGGGGGCAAAATAAGTCCTCTTCGCAACTGAAAGCTCACATTCCTTCCTTGGGCAGCTTCCAGGGGGTCAAAATAAGTCCTCTTGGCCACTGAAAGCCCTCGTTCCTTCCTTGGGAAGCTTCCAGGGGGCAAAATAAGTCCCCTTCGACACTGAAAGCCTTGATTCCTTCCTTTGGCTGCTTCGAAGGGGGCAAAATAAGTCCTCTTGGCCACTAAAAACCCTCATTGCTTCCATGGGCAGCTTTCCAGGGTGCAAAAAACGTCCAGTTGCCCACTGAAAGCCCGCGTTCCTATCTTAGGCAGTTTCCAAGGAGGAAAAAGAAATCCTCTTCACCACTGAAAGCCCTCGTTCCTTCCTTGGGCAGCTTCCAGCCGGGCAAAATAATTCCTCCTGGCCACTCAAAGCCATCCTCCCTTCCTCCGGCAGCTTCCAGGGGGGCAAAATAAGTCCTTTTGGCCGCTGAAAGCACTCCTTCCTTCCTTGGGAAGTTTCCAGGGGGGCAAAACAAGTCCTCTTGGCAATGAAAGGTTTCGTTCCTTCCTTGGGCAGCTTCCACTGGGGCAAAATAAGTCCTCTTCGCCACTCAAAGCCCTCGTTCCTTCCTTGGGCACCGTCAAGGGGGGCAAAATAATTCCTCTTGGCCACTCAAAGCCCTCATTCCTTCGTGGGCAGATTTCAGGGGGGCAAAAGAAGTCCTCTTGGCCACTGAAAGCCCTCCTTCGTTCATTAGGCAGCTTCCACAGGGGCAAAAGAAGTCCTCTTCTCCACTGAAAGCCCTCCTTCCTTCCTAAGACAGCTTCCAGGGAGGCAAAATAAGTCCTTGTCACAACTTAAAGTCCTCGTTCCTTACTTGGGCAGCTTCCAGGGGGGCAAAATAAGTCCTCTTGGCCAATGAAAGCCCTCATTTCTATCGTGGACAGCTTCCAGGGGGGCAAAATAAGTCCTCTTGGCCACTGAAAGAACTCGTTCCTTCCTTGGGCAGCTTCCACGGGGGCAAAATTAGTCCTCTTGGCCACTGCAAGCCCTCATTCCTTCCTTGGGAACCTTCAAGGCAAGCAAAATAAGTCCTCTTTATCAATGAAACCCCTCGTTCCTTACTTGGGCAGCTTCCCGGGGGGCAAAATAATTCCTCATGGCCACTGAAAGCCCTCATTCCTTCAATGGGCAGCTTCCAGGGGGGCAAAATTAGTCCTCTTGGCCACTGAAAGCCCTCATTCCTTCCTTGGGAACCTTCAAGTCAAGCAAAATAAGTCCTCTTTGTCACTGAAACCCCTCGTTCCTTACGTAGTCAGCTTCTAGGGGTGGAAAATAAGTCCTCTTGGCGACTGAAAGCCCTCCTTCCTTCCTTGGGGAGCTTCCAGGGGGGCAAAATATGTCGTCTTGGACACTGAAAGCACTCCTTCCTTCCTTCGGCAGCTTGGAGGGGTAAAAGAAGTCCTCTTCTCCACTGGAAGCCCTCCTTCCTTCCCAAGGCAGCTTCCAGGGGGGCAAAATAAGTCCTTGTCACAACTTAAAGCCCTCGTTCCTTACTTGGGCAGATTCCAGGGGGGCAAAATAAGTCCTCTTCGCAACTGAAAGCTCTCGTTCCTTCCTTGGGCAGCTTCCAGGGGGGCAAAATAAGTCCTCTTGGCCACTGAAAGCCCTCATTTCTATCTTGGGCAGCTTCCAGGGGGGCAAAATAAGTCCTCTTGGCCACTGAAAGCCCTCGTTCCTTCCTTGGGCAGCTTCCAGGGGGGCAAAATTAGTCCTCTTGGCCACTGAAAGCCTTCATTCCTTTCTTGGGTATCTTGCAGGGGGCAAAATAAGTCCTCTTGGCCACTGAAAGCGCTCGTTCCTTCCATGGGCAGCTTCCAGGGGGGCAAAATTAGTCCTCTTGGCCACTAAAAGCCCTCGTTCCTTCCTTGGCCAGCTTCCAGGGGGGCAAAATAAGTCCTTCTGGCAACTGAAAGTCCTCGTTCCTTCTTTCGGCCGCTTCCAGGGGGCAAAATAAGTCCTCTTGGCCACTCAAAGCCCTCATTCCTTCCTTCGGCAGATTTCAGGGGGGCAAAATAAGTCCTCTTGGCCACTGAAAGCCCTCGTTCCTTCCTTGGGAAGTTTCCAGGGGGCAAAAGAAGGCCTCTTCTCCACTGAAAGCCCTCCTTCCTTCCTAAGGCAGCTTCCAGGGGGGCAAAATAAGTCCTTGTCACAACTTAAAGCCCTCGTTCCTTACTTGGGCAGATTCCAGGGGGGCAAAATAAGTCCTCTTCCCAACTGAAAGCTCTCATTCCTTCCTTGGGCAGCTTCCAGGGGGGCAAAATAAGTCCACTTGGCCACTCAAAGCCCTCATTTCTATCTTGGGCACCTTCCAGGGGGGCAAAATAAGTCCTCCTCGCCACTGAAAGCCCTCGTTCCTTCCTTGGGCAGCTTCAAGGGGGGCAAAATAAGTCCTCTTCGCCACTCAAAGCCCTCTTTCATTCCTTTGGGAGCTTCCAGGGGCGCAAAATCAGTCCTCTTGGCCACTGAAAACCCTCGTTCCTTTTTTGGGCACGTTCCATGGGGGCAAAATAAGTCCTCTTGGCGACTGAAAGCCCTCGTTCCTTCCTTGGGCAACTTCCAGGGGGGCAAAATAAGTCCTCTTGGACTCTCAAAACCCTCATTGCTTCCTTGGGCAGCTTCCAGGGGGCAAAATAAGTCCTCTTGGCCACTCAAAGCACTCATTCCTTCCTCGGGCAGCTTCCAGGAGTGCAAAAGAAGTCCTGCAGGGAAATGAAAGCCTTCTTTCCATCCTTGGGTAGCTTCCAGGAGGGCAAAATAAGTCCTCTTGGCGACTGAAAGCACTCCTTCCTTCCTTGGGCAGCTTCCAGGGGGGCAAAATAAGTCCTCTTGGCCACTGAAAGCCGTCGTTCCTTCCTTGGGCTGCTTCCAGGAGGGCAAAATGAGTCCTCTAGGCCACTGAAAGCCCTCCTTGCTTCCTTGGGCATCTTCCAGCCGGGCAAAATAAATCCTCTTCGAAATTGGAAGCCCTCGTTCCTTCCTTGGGGAGTTTCAAGGGGGGCAAAATGAGTCCTCTTTCCAACGAAAAGCCCTCGTTCCTTCCTTCGGAAGCTTTCAGGGAGGCAAAATGAGTCCTATTGTCCAATCAAAGCCCTCGTTCCTTGCTTCGGCAACTTCCAGGGGGGCAGAATAAGTCCTCTTGGCCACTGAAAGCCATCGTTGCTTCCTTGGGCAGCTTCCAGGGGGGCAAAATAAGTCCTAGTGGTAACTGAAAGCCATCGTTGCTTCCTTTGGCAGCTTCCAGGGGGGCAAAATAAGTCCTCTTGGCCACTGAAAGCCCTCCTTCCTTCCTTGGGTAGTTTCCAGGGGGGCAAAATGAGTCCTCTTCGCCAGTAAAAGCCCTCCTTCCTTTCTTGGGCAGCTTCCAGGGGGGCAAAATAAGTTCTCTTCGGTACTGAAAGCCCTCGTTCCTTCCTTGGGGAGCTTCCAGGGGGGCAAAATGAGTTCTCTTTCCAACTGAAAGCCCTCGTTCCTTCCTTGGGCAGCTTTCAGAGAGGCAAAATGAGTCCTCTTTGCCGCTGAAAGCCCTCCTTCGTTCATTGGGCAGCTACAGGGGGGCAAAATAAGTCCTCTTGGCCACTGAAAGCCCTCGTTCCTTCCTTGGGCAGCTCCCAAGAAGGTAAAATAAAACCTTGTGGCAACTGAAAGCCCTCGTTGCTCCTTTGACAGCTTCGAGGGGGGCAAAATAAGTCCTCTTGGCCACTGAAAGCCCTTGTTCCTTCCATAGGCAGCTTCAAAGAAGGTAAAAAAACTCCTTGCGGCAACTGAAAGTCCTCCTTCCTTCCTTGGGAAGTTTCCAGGGGGGCAAAATAAGTCCTCTTGGCCACTGAAAGCCCTTCCTTGGGCAGTTTCCAGGAGGGCAAAATAAGAAATCTTGGCCAGTGAAAGCCCTCGTTCCTTCCTTGGGCAGCTTCCAGGGAGGCAAAATGAGTCCTGTAGGCCACTGAAAGCCCTCCTTGCTTCGTTTGGCACCTTCCAGGGGTGAAAAATAAGTCTTCTTGGCCACTGAAAGCCCTCCTTCCTTCTTTGGGCAGCTACCAGGGGGGCAAAATAAGTCCTCTTCGTCTCTGAAAGCAATCGTTCCTTCCTTCGGAAGCTTCCAGGGGGGCAAAATAAGTCCTCTTGGCCACTGAAAGCCCTCGTTCCTTCCTTGGGCAGCTCCCAAGAAGGTAAAATAAGTCCTCTTGGACACTGAAAGCCCTCCTACCTTCCTTGGGCAGCTTCCAGGGGGGCAAAATGAGTCCTCTTTCCAACTCAAAGCACTCGTTCCATCCTTAGGCAGCTTTCAGTGAGGCAAAATGAGTCCTATTGTCCACTGAAAGCCCTCGTTCGTTCTTGGACAGCTTCCAGGGGGGCAAAATAAGTCCTCTTGGCCACTGAAAGCTCTCGTTCCTTCCTAGGGCAGCTTCCAGGGGGGCAAAACAAGTCCTTTTGGCCAGAGAAAGTGTACATTCCTTTCCTGGAACGATTCCAGGGGAGAAAAATAAGTCCTCTTGGGCACTGAAAGCCCTAATTCCTACCTTCGGTAGCTTCCAGGGGGGTAAAATAAGTCCTCTGGGCCATTTAAAGCCCTCGTTCCTTTCTTGGGCAGCTTCGAGGGGGGCAAAATCAGTCTTCCTCGCCACTCAAAGCCCTCATTCCTTCCTTGGGTACCTTCCAGGGGGGCAAAATAAGTCCTCTCGGCCACTCAAAGCCCTCCTTCCTTCCTTGGGCAGCTTCCGGGGGTGGAACTGAGTCCTCTAGGCCACTGAAAGCCCTCCTTCCTTCCTTGGGAAGCTTCCAGGGTGGCAAAATAAGTACTCTTGGCCACTGAAAGCCCTCGTTCCTTCCTTGGGCAGCTTCCAGGAGGGCAAAATGAGTCCTCTAGGCCACTGAAAGCCCTCCTTACTTCCATGGGAAGCTTCCAGGGGGGAAAAATAAGTCCTCTCGGTCACTCAAAGCCCTCGTTCCTTCCTTGGGGAAATTCCAGGGGGGGGAAATGAGTCCTCTTTCCAACTGAAAGCCCTCGTTCCTTCCTTCGGCAGCATTCAGGGAGGCAAAATGAGTTCTATTGTCGACTGAAAGCCCTCGTTCCTTACTTCGGCAACTTCCAGGGGGGCAGAATATGTCCTCTTGGCCACTGAAAGCCCTCGTTCCTTCCTAGGGCAGCTTCCAGGGGGGCAAAACAAGTCCTTTTGGCCACAGAAAGTGTACATTCCTTTCCTGGAAAGATTCCAGGGGAGAAAAATAAGTCCTCTTGGGCACTGAAATCCCTCCTTCCTTCCTTAGGTAGCTTCCAGGGGGGAAAAATAAGTCCTCTTCGCCTCTGAAAGCCCTAGTTCCTTCCTTCGGTAGCTTCAAGGGGGGCAGAATAAGTCCTCTAGGCCACTGAAAGCCCTCGTTGCTCCCTTGGACAGCTTCGAGGGGGGCAAAATAAGTCCTCTTGCCCACTGAAAGCCCACGTTCCTTCCTTGGGCAGCGTCCAGGGGAGCAAAATAAGTCCTCCTCGCCACTCAAAGCCCTCGTTCCTTCCTTCGGCACCTTCGAGGGGGGCAAAATAAGTCCTCTTGGACACTGAAAGCCCTCGTTCCTTCCTTGGGAAGGTTCCAGGGAGGTAAAATAAGTCCTCTTGGACACTGAAAGCCCTCGTTCCTTTCTTTGGCAGCTTCCAGGGGGGCAAAATTAGTCCTCTGGCCACTGAAAGCCCTCATTCCTTCCTTGGGAACCTTCAAGTCAAGCAAAATAAGTCCTCTTTGTCACTGAAACCCCTCGTTCCTTACGTAGTCAGCTTCTAGGGGTGGAAAATAAGTCCTCTTGGCGACTCAAAGCCCTCCTTCCTTCCTTGGGGAGCTTCCAGGGGGGCAAAATAAGTCCTCTTGGCCACTCAAAGCCCTCATTCCTTCCTTGGGCAGATTTCAGGGGGGCAAAATAAGTCCACTTGGCCACTGAACGCCCTCTTTCCTTCCATGGGTAGCTTCCAGGGGGGCAAAATAAGTCCTCTTGGCAAGTGAAAGCCCTCGTTCCTTCCATGGGCAGCTTCCAGGGGGGCAAAATTAGTCCTCTTGGCCACTGAAAGCCCTCATTCCTTCCTTGGGCAGCTTCTAGGGGGGCAAAATAATTCCTCTTAGTCACTCACAGCCCTCATTCCTTCCTTGGGCAGATTTCAGGGGGGCAAAAGAAGTCCTCTTGGCCACTGAAAGCCCTCCTTCGTTCTTTAGGCAGCTTCCACAGGGGCAAAATAAGTCCTCTTCGCCACTGAAAGCCCTCGTTCCTTCCATGGGCAGCTTCCAGGGGGACAAAATATGTCGTCTTGGACACTGAAAGCACTCCTTCCTTCCTTCGGCAGCTTGGAGGGGCAAAAGAAGTCCTCTTCTCCACTGAAAGCCCTCCTTCCTTCCTAAGGCAGCTTCCAGGGGGGCAAAATAAGTCCTTGTCACAACTTAAAGCCCTCGTTCCTTACTTGGGCAGATTCCAGGGGGACAAAATAAGTCCTCTTCGCCACTGAAAGCTCTCGTTCCTTCCTTGGGCAGCTTCCAGGGGGGCAAAATAAGTCCTCTTGGCCACTGAAAGCCCTCATTTCTATCTTGGGCAGCTTCCAGAGGAGCAAAATAAGTCCTCTTGGTCACTGAAAGCCCTCGTTCCTTCCTTGGGCAGCTTCCAGGGGGGCAAAATTAGTCCTCTTGGCCACTGAAAGTCTTCATTCCTTTCTTGGGTAGCTTGCAGGGGGCAAAATAAGTCCTCTTGGCCACTGAAAGCGCTCGTTCCTTCCATGGGCAGCTTCCAGGGGGGCAAAATTAGTCCTCTTGGCCACTAAAAGCCCTCGTTCCTTCCTTGGCCAGCTTCCAGGGGGGCAAAATAAGTCCTTCTGGCAACTGAAAGTCCTCGTTCCTTCTTTCGGCCGCTTCCAGGGGGAAAAATAAGTCCTCTTGGCCACTCAAAGCCCTCATTCCTTCCTTGGGCAGATTTCGGGGGGGCAAAATAAGTCCTCTTGGCCACTGAAAGCCCTCGTTCCTTCCTTGGGAAGCTTCCAGGGGGCAAAATAAGTCCCCTTCGACACTGAAAGCCTTGATTCCTTCCTTTGGCTGCTTCGAAGGGGGCAAAATAAGTCCTCTTGGCCACTAAAAACCCTCATTGCTTCCATGGGCAGCTTTCCAGGGTGCAAAAAAAGTCCAGTTGCCCACTGAAAGCCCGCGTTCCTATCTTAGGCAGTTTCCAGGGCGGAAAAAGAAATCCTCTTCACCACTGAAAGCCCGCGTTCCTTCCTTGGGCAGCTTCCAGCCGGGCAAAATAATTCCTCCTGGCCACTGAAAGCCATCCTCCCTTCCTCCGGCAGCTTCCAGGGGGGCAAAATAAGTCCTTTTGGCCGCTGAAAGCACTCCTTCCTTCCTTGGGAAGTTTCCAGGGGGGCAAAACAAGTCCTCTTGGCAATGAAAGGTTTCGTTCCTTCCTTGGGCAGCTTCCACTGGGGCAAAATAAGTCCTCTTCGCCACTCAAAGCCCTCGTTCCTTCCTTGGGCAGCTTCTAGGGGGGCAAAATAATTCCTCTTGGCCACTCAAAGCCCTCATTCCTTCGTGGGCAGATTTCAGGGGGGCAAAAGAAGTCCTCTTGGCCACTGAAAGCCCTCCTTCGTTCATTAGGCAGCTTCCACAGGGGCAAAATAAGTCCTCTTCGCCACTGAAAGCCCTCGTTCCTTCCATGGGCAGCTTCCAGGGGGGCAAAATTAGTCGTCTTGGCCACTGAAAGCCGACATTCCTTCCTTTGGAAAGTTCAAGGCAAGCAAAATAAGTCCTCTTTGTCACTGAAACCCCTCGTTCCTTACGTAGTCAGCTTCTAGGGGTGGAAAATAAGTCCTCTTGGCGACTGAGAGCCCTCCTTCCTTCCTTGGGGAGCTTCCAGGGGGGCAAAATAAGTCCGCTTGGCCACTGAAAGCCCTCCTTGCTTCCTTGGGCAGCTTCTAGGGGGGAAAAAAAATTCCTCTTGGACACTGAAAGCCCTCCTTCCTTCCTTCGGCAGCTTGGAGGGGCAAAAGAAGTCCTCTTCTCCACTGAAAGCCCTCCTTCCTTCCTAAGACAGCTTCCAGGGAGGCAAAATAAGTCCTTGTCACAACTTTAAGTCCTCGTTCCTTACTTGGGCAGCTTCCAGGGGGGAAAAATAAGTCCTCTTCGCAACTGAAAGCTCACGTTCCTTCCTTGGGCAGCTTCCAGGGGGTCAAAATAAGTCCTCTTGGCCAATGAAAGCCCTCATTTCTATCTTGGACAGCTTCCAGGGGGGCAAAATAAGTCCTCTTGGCCACTGAAAGAACTCGTTCCTTCCTTGGGCAGCTTCCACGGGGGCAAAATTAGTCCTCTTGGCCACTGAAAGCCCTCATTCCTTCCTTGGGAACCTTCAAGGCAAGCAAAATAAGTCCTCTTTATCATTGAAACCCCTCGTTCCTTACTTGGGCTGCTTCCCGGGGGGCAAAATAATTCCTCTTGGCCACTGAAAGCCCTCGTTCCTTCAATGGGCAGCTTCCAGGGGGGCAAAATTAGTCCTCTTGGCCACTGAAAGCCCTCATTCCTTCCTTGGGAACCTTCAAGTCAAGCAAAATAAGTCCTCTTTATCACTGAAACCCCTCGTTCCTTACGTAGTCAGCTTCTAGGGGTGGAAAATAAGTCCTCTTGGCGAATGAAAGCCCTCCTTCCTTCCTTGGGGAGCTTCCAGGGGGGCAAAATATGTCGTCTTGGACACTGAAAGCACTCCTTCCTTCCTTCGGCAGCTTGGAGGGGCAAAAGAAGTCCTCTTCTCCACTGGAAGCCCTCCTTCCTTCCCAAGGCAGCTTCCAGGGGGGCAAAATAAGTCCTTGTCACAACTTAAAGCCCTCGTTCCTTACTTGGGCAGATTCCAGGGGGGCAAAATAAGTCCTCTTCGCAACTGAAAGCTCTCGTTCCTTCCTTGGGCAGCTTCCAGGGGGGCAAAATAAGTCCCTTGGCCACTGAAAGCCCTCATTTCTATCTTGGGGAGCTTCGAGGGGGGCAAAATAAGTCCTCTTGGCCACTGAAAGCCCTCGTTCCTTCCATGGGCAGCTTCCAGGGGGGCAAAATTAGTCCTCTTGGCCACTGAAAGCCTTCATTCCTTTCTTGGGTAGCTTGCAGGGGGTAAAATAAGTCCTCTTGGCCACTGAAAGCGCTCGTTCCTTCCATGGGCAGCTTCCAGGGGGGCAAAATTAGTCCTCTTGGCCACTAAAAGCCCTCGTTCCTTCCTTGGCCAGCTTCCAGGGGGGCAAAATAAGTCCTTCTGGCAACTGAAAGTCCTCGTTCCTTCATTCGGCCGCTTCCAGGGGGCAAAATAAGTCCTCTTGGCCACTCAAAGCCCTCATTCCTTCCTTCGGCAGATTTCAGGGGGGCAAAATAAGTCCTCTTGGCCACTGAAAGCCCTCGTTCCTTCCTTGGGAAGTTTCCAGGGGGCAAAAGAAGTCCTCTTCTCCACTGAAAGCCCTCCTTCCTTCCTAAGGCAGCTTCCAGGGGGGCAAAATAAGTCCTTGTCACAACTTAAAGCCCTCGTTCCTTACTTGGGCAGATTCCAGGGGGGCAAAATAAGTCCTCTTCCCAACTGAAAGCTCTCATTCCTTCCTTGGGCAGCTTCCAGGGGGGCAAAATAAGTCCTCTTGGCCACTCAAAGCCCTCATTTCTATCTTGGGCAGCTTCCAGGGGGGCAAAATAAGTCCTCCTCGCCACTGAAAGCCCTCGTTCCTTCCTTGGGCAGCTTCAAGGGGGGCAAAATAAGTCCTCTTCGCCACTCAAAGCCCTCTTTCATTCCTTTGGGAGCTTCCAGGGGCGCAAAATCAGTCCTCTTGGCCACTGAAAACCCTCGTTCCTTTTTTGGGCACGTTCCATGGGGGCAAAATAAGTCCTCTTGGCGACTGAAAGCCCTCGTTCCTTCCTTGGGCAACTTCCAGGGGGGCAAAATAAGTCCTCTTGGACTCTGAAAACCCTCATTGCTTCCTTGGGCAGCTTCCAGGGGGCAAAATAAGTCCTCTTGGCCACTCAAAGCACTCATTCCTTCCTCGGGCAGCTTCCAGGAGTGCAAAAGAAGTCCTGCAGGGAAATGAAAGCCTTCGTTCCATCCTTGGGTAGCTTCCAGGAGGGCAAAATAAGTCCTCTTGGCGACTGAAAGCACTCCTTCCTTCCTTGGGCAGCTTCCAGGGGGGCAAAATAAGTCCTCTTGGCCACTGAAAGCCGTCGTTCCTTCCTTGGGATGCTTCCAGGAGGGCAAAATGAGTCCTTGTGGCAACTGAAAGCCCTCGTTCCTTCAATGGGCAACTTCCAGAGGGGCAAAATAAGTCCTCTTGGCCACTGAAAGCCCTCATTCCTTCCTTAGGCAGATTCTAGGGGGGCAAAATAAGTCCTCTTGGCAAGTGAAAGCCCTCGTTCCTTCCTTCGGCAGCTGCCAGGGGGGCAAAATACGTCTTCTTAGCCACTGAAAACCCTCCTTGCTTCATTCCGCAGCTTACAGGGGGTCAAAATAAGTCCTCATGGCCACTGAAAGCCTTCATTCCTTCCTTGCCAGTTTCGAAGGGGCAAAATAAGTCCTCTTAGCCACTAAAAACCCTCCTTGCTTCCTTGGGCAGCTTCCAGGGGTGCAAAATAAGTCCTCTTGGCCATTGAAAGCCCTCGTTCCTTCCTTGGGCAGTTTCCAGGGGGGCAAAATAAGTCCTCTTGGCCACTGAAAGCCCTCCTTCCTTCCTTAGGCAGCTTCCAGGGGGGCGAAATAAGTCCTCTTGGCCTCTGAAAGCCCTAGTTCCTTCCTTCGGTAGCTTCAAGGGGGGCAGAATAAGTCCTCTTGGCCACTGAAAGCCCTCGTTGCTTTCTTGGACAGCTTAGAGGGGGGCAAAATAAGTCCTCTTGGCCTCTGAAAGCCCACGTTCCTTCCTTGGGCAGCGTCCAGGGGAGCAAAATAAGTCCTCCTCGCCACTCAAAGCCCTCGTTCCTTCCTTCGGCACCTTCGAGGGGGGCAAAATAAGTCCTCTTGGACACTGAAAGCCCTCGTTCCTTCCTTGGGAAGGTTCCAGGGAGGCAAAATAAGTCCTCTTGGACACTGAAAGCCCTCGTTCCTTTCTTTGGCAGCTTCCAGGGGGGCAAAATAAGTCCTCTTGGACACTGAAAGCCCTCGTTCCTTCCTTACGCAGCTTCCAGGGGGGCAAAATTAGTCCTCTTGGCCACTGAAAGCCTTCATTCCTTTCTTGGGTAGCTTGCAGGGGGTAAAATAAGTCCTCTTGGCCACTGAAAGCGCTCGTTCCTTCCATGGGCAGCTTCCAGGGGGGCAAAATTAGTCCTCTTGGCCACTAAAAGCCCTCGTTCCTTCCTTGGCCAGCTTCCAGGGGGGCAAAATAAGTCCTTCTGGCAACTGAAAGTCCTCGTTCCTTCATTCGGCCGCTTCCAGGGGGCAAAATAAGTCCTCTTGGCCACTCAAAGCCCTCATTCCTTCCTTCGGCAGATTTCAGGGGGGCAAAATAAGTCCTCTTGGCCACTGAAAGCCCTCGTTCCTTCCTTGGGAAGTTTCCAGGGGGCAAAAGAAGTCCTCTTCTCCACTGAAAGCCCTCCTTCCTTCCTAAGGCAGCTTCCAGGGGGGCAAAATAAGTCCTTGTCACAACTTAAAGCCCTCGTTCCTTACTTGGGCAGATTCCAGGGGGGCAAAATAAGTCCTCTTCCCAACTGAAAGCTCTCATTCCTTCCTTGGGCAGCTTCCAGGGGGGCAAAATAAGTCCTCTTGGCCACTCAAAGCCCTCATTTCTATCTTGGGCAGCTTCCAGGGGGGCAAAATAAGTCCTCCTCGCCACTGAAAGCCCTCGTTCCTTCCTTGGGCAGCTTCAAGGGGGGCAAAATAAGTCCTCTTCGCCACTCAAAGCCCTCTTTCATTCCTTTGGGAGCTTCCAGGGGCACAAAATCAGTCCTCTTGGCCACTGAAAACCCTCGTTCCTTTTTTGGGCACGTTCCATGGGGGCAAAATAAGTCCTCTTGGCGACTGAAAGCCCTCGTTCCTTCCTTGGGCAACTTCCAGGGGGGCAAAATAAGTCCTCTTGGACTCTGAAAACCCTCATTGCTTCCTTGGGCAGCTTCCAGGGGGCAAAATAAGTCCTCTTGGCCACTCAAAGCACTCATTCCTTCCTCGGGCAGCTTCCAGGAGTGCAAAAGAAGTCCTGCAGGGAAATGAAAGCCTTCGTTCCATCCTTGGGTAGCTTCCAGGAGGGCAAAATAAGTCCTCTTGGCGACTGAAAGCACTCCTTCCTTCCTTGGGCAGCTTCCAGGGGGGCAAAATAAGTCCTCTTGGCCACTGAAAGCCGTCGTTCCTTCCTTGGGATGCTTCCAGGAGGGCAAAATGAGTCCTTGTGGCAACTGAAAGCCCTCGTTCCTTCAATGGGCAACTTCCAGAGGGGCAAAATAAGTCCTCTTGGCCACTGAAAGCCCTCATTCCTTCCTTAGGCAGATTCTAGGGGGGCAAAATAAGTCCTCTTGGCAAGTGAAAGCCCTCGTTCCTTCCTTCGGCAGCTGCCAGGGGGGCAAAATACGTCTTCTTAGCCACTGAAAACCCTCCTTGCTTCATTCCGCAGCTTACAGGGGGTCAAAATAAGTCCTCATGGCCACTGAAAGCCTTCATTCCTTCCTTGCCAGTTTCGAAGGGGCAAAATAAGTCCTCTTAGCCACTAAAAACCCTCCTTGCTTCCTTGGACAGCTTCCAGGGGTGCAAAATAAGTCCTCTTGGCCATTGAAAGCCCTCGTTCCTTCCTTGGGCAGTTTCCAGGGGGGCAAAATAAGTCCTCTTGGCCACTGAAAGCCCTCCTTCCTTCCTTAGGCAGCTTCCAGGGGGGCGAAATAAGTCCTCTTGGCCTCTGAAAGCCCTAGTTCCTTCCTTCGGTAGCTTCAAGGGGGGCAGAATAAGTCCTCTTGGCCACTGAAAGCCCTCGTTGCTTT
This sequence comes from Cyclura pinguis, assembly GCA_030412105.1. Taxonomy (NCBI): domain Eukaryota; kingdom Metazoa; phylum Chordata; class Lepidosauria; order Squamata; family Iguanidae; genus Cyclura; species Cyclura pinguis. The sequence continues at coordinate 5,985,663 of CM059600.1, forward strand.
CTTGGACAGCTTAGAGGGGGGCAAAATAAGTCCTCTTGGCCTCTGAAAGCCCACGTTCCTTCCTTGGGCAGCGTCCAGGGGAGCAAAATAAGTCCTCCTCGCCACTCAAAGCCCTCGTTCCTTCCTTCGGCACCTTCGAGGGGGGCAAAATAAGTCCTCTTGGACACTGAAAGCCCTCGTTCCTTCCTTGGGAAGGTTCCAGGGAGGCAAAATAAGTCCTCTTGGACACTGAAAGCCCTCGTTCCTTTCTTTGGCAGCTTCCAGGGGGGCAAAATAAGTCGTCTTGGACACTGAAAGCCCTCGTTCCTTCCTTACGCAGCTTCCAGGGGGGCAAAATAAGACCTCTTGGCCACTGAAAGCCATCGTTCCTTGCTTCGGAAGCTTCCAGAGGGGCAAAATAAGTCCTAGTGGCAACTGAAAGCCCTCGTTCCTTCCTTGGGAAGCATCCACGGGGCAAAATAAGTCCTCTTGGCCACTGAAAGCCCTCCTACCTTCCTTGGGCAGCTTCCAGGGGGGCAAAATAAGTCCTCTTGGCCTCTGAAAGCCCTCATTCCTTCCTTCGGGAGGTTCCAGGGGGGCAAAAAAAGTACTCTTGGCGATTGAAAGCCCTCCTTCCTTCCTTGGGCAGCTTCCAGGGGTGCAAAATAAGTCCTCTACCGCACTGAAAGCCCTCGTTCGTTCTTGCACAGCTTCCAGGGGGGCAAAATAAGTCCTCTTGGCCACTGAAAGCTCTCGTTCCTTCCTAGGGCAGCTTCCAGGGGGGCAAAACAAGTCCTTTTGGCCACAGAAAGCGTACATTCCTTTCCTGGAACGATTCCAGGGGAGAAAAATAAGTCCTCTTGGGCACTGAAAGCCCTAGTTCCTTCCTTCGGTAGCTTCCAGGGGCGCAAAATAAGTCCGTGTGGCAACTGAAAGCCCTCATTCCTTCCTTCCGGAAACTTCCAGAGGGGTAAAATAATTCTTCTTCGCCACTGGAAGCCCTCTTTGCTTCCTTGAGCAGGTTCCAGGGGGGCAAAATAAGTCCTCTTGGCCACTGAAAGCCCTCGGTCCCTCCTTGGGCAGCGTACATGGGGGCAAAATGAGTCCTGGTGGCCACGGAACGCTCTCGTTGCTTCCTTTGGTAGCTTCCAGGGGGGCAAAATAAGTCCTCTTGGTCACTGAAAGCCCTCGTTCCTTCCTTGGTAAGGTTCCAGGGGGGCAAAATGAGTCCTCTTGGCCAGTAAAAGCCCTCCTTCCTTCCTTGGGTAGCTTCCAGGGGGGCAAAATAAGTCCTCTTGGACACTGAAAGCCCTCGTTCCTTCCTTGGGGAGCTTCCAGGGGGGCAAAACAAGTCCTCTTGGCAATGAAAGGTTTCGTTCCTTCCTTGGGCAGCTTCCACTGGGGCAAAATAAGTCCTCTTCGCCACTCAAAGCCCTCGTTCCTTCCTTGGGCAGCTTCTAGGGGGGCAAAATAATTCCTCTTGGCCACTCAAAGCCCTCATTCCTTCGTGGGCAGATTTCAGGGGGGCAAAAGAAGTCCTCTTGGCCACTGAAAGCCCTCCTTCGTTCATTAGGCAGCTTCCACAGGGGCAAAATAAGTCCTCTTCGCCACTGAAAGCCCTCGTTCCTTCCATGGGCAGCTTCCAGGGGGGCAAAATTAGTCGTCTTGGCCACTGAAAGCCGACATTCCTTCCTTTGGAAAGTTCAAGGCAAGCAAAATAAGTCCTCTTTGTCACTGAAACCCCTCGTTCCTTACGTAGTCAGCTTCTAGGGGTGGAAAATAAGTCCTCTTGGCGACTGAGAGCCCTCCTTCCTTCCTTGGGGAGCTTCCAGGGGGGCAAAATAAGTCCGCTTGGCCACTGAAAGCCCTCCTTGCTTCCTTGGGCAGCTTCTAGGGGGGAAAAAAAATTCCTCTTGGACACTGAAAGCCCTCCTTCCTTCCTTCGGCAGCTTGGAGGGGCAAAAGAAGTCCTCTTCTCCACTGAAAGCCCTCCTTCCTTCCTAAGACAGCTTCCAGGGAGGCAAAATAAGTCCTTGTCACAACTTTAAGTCCTCGTTCCTTACTTGGGCAGCTTCCAGGGGGGAAAAATAAGTCCTCTTCGCAACTGAAAGCTCACGTTCCTTCCTTGGGCAGCTTCCAGGGGGTCAAAATAAGTCCTCTTGGCCAATGAAAGCCCTCATTTCTATCTTGGACAGCTTCCAGGGGGGCAAAATAAGTCCTCTTGGCCACTGAAAGAACTCGTTCCTTCCTTGGGCAGCTTCCACGGGGGCAAAATTAGTCCTCTTGGCCACTGAAAGCCCTCATTCCTTCCTTGGGAACCTTCAAGGCAAGCAAAATAAGTCCTCTTTATCATTGAAACCCCTCGTTCCTTACTTGGGCAGCTTCCCGGGGGGCAAAATAATTCCTCTTGGCCACTGAAAGCCCTCGTTCCTTCAATGGGCAGCTTCCAGGGGGGCAAAATTAGTCCTCCTGGCCACTGAAAGCCCTCATTCCTTCCTTGGGAACCTTCAAGTCAAGCAAAATAAGTCCTCTTTATCACTGAAACCCCTCGTTCCTTACGTAGTCAGCTTCTAGGGGTGGAAAATAAGTCCTCTTGGCGACTGAAAGCCCTCCTTCCTTCCTTGGGGAGCTTCCAGGGGGGCAAAATATGTCGTCTTGGACACTGAAAGCACTCCTTCCTTCCTTCGGCAGCTTGGAGGGGCAAAAGAAGTCCTCTTCTCCACTGGAAGCCCTCCTTCCTTCCCAAGGCAGCTTCCAGGGGGGCAAAATAAGTCCTTGTCACAACTTAAAGCCCTCGTTCCTTACTTGGGCAGATTCCAGGGGGGCAAAATAAGTCCTCTTCGCAACTGAAAGCTCTCGTTCCTTCCTTGGGCAGCTTCCAGGGGGGCAAAATAAGTCCCTTGGCCACTGAAAGCCCTCATTTCTATCTTGGGGAGCTTCGAGGGGGGCAAAATAAGTCCTCTTGGCCACTGAAAGCCCTCGTTCCTTCCATGGGCAGCTTCCAGGGGGGCAAAATTAGTCCTCTTGGCCACTGAAAGCCTTCATTCCTTTCTTGGGTAGCTTGCAGGGGGTAAAATAAGTCCTCTTGGCCACTGAAAGCGCTCGTTCCTTCCATGGGCAGCTTCCAGGGGGGCAAAATTAGTCCTCTTGGCCACTAAAAGCCCTCGTTCCTTCCTTGGCCAGCTTCCAGGGGGGCAAAATAAGTCCTTCTGGCAACTGAAAGTCCTCGTTCCTTCATTCGGCCGCTTCCAGGGGGCAAAATAAGTCCTCTTGGCCACTCAAAGCCCTCATTCCTTCCTTCGGCAGATTTCAGGGGGGCAAAATAAGTCCTCTTGGCCACTGAAAGCCCTCGTTCCTTCCTTGGGAAGTTTCCAGGGGGCAAAAGAAGGCCTCTTCTCCACTGAAAGCCCTCCTTCCTTCCTAAGGCAGCTTCCAGGGGGGCAAAATAAGTCCTTGTCACAACTTAAAGCCCTCGTTCCTTACTTGGGCAGATTCCAGGGGGGCAAAATAAGTCCTCTTCCCAACTGAAAGCTCTCATTCCTTCCTTGGGCAGCTTCCAGGGGGGCAAAATAAGTCCTCTTGGCCACTCAAAGCCCTCATTTCTATCTTGGGCAGCTTCCAGGGGGGCAAAATAAGTCCTCCTCGCCACTGAAAGCCCTCGTTCCTTCCTTGGGCAGCTTCAAGGGGGGCAAAATAAGTCCTCTTCGCCACTCAAAGCCCTCTTTCATTCCTTTGGGAGCTTCCAGGGGCGCAAAATCAGTCCTCTTGGCCACTGAAAACCCTCGTTCCTTTTTTGGGCACGTTCCATGGGGGCAAAATAAGTCCTCTTGGCGACTGAAAGCCCTCGTTCCTTCCTTGGGCAACTTCCAGGGGGGCAAAATAAGTCCTCTTGGACTCTGAAAACCCTCATTGCTTCCTTGGGCAGCTTCCAGGGGGCAAAATAAGTCCTCTTGGCCACTCAAAGCACTCATTCCTTCCTCGGGCAGCTTCCAGGAGTGCAAAAGAAGTCCTGCAGGGAAATGAAAGCCTTCGTTCCATCCTTGGGTAGCTTCCAGGAGGGCAAAATAAGTCCTCTTGGCGACTGAAAGCACTCCTTCCTTCCTTGGGCAGCTTCCAGGGGGGCAAAATAAGTCCTCTTGGCCACTGAAAGCCGTCGTTCCTTCCTTGGGCTGCTTCCAGGAGGGCAAAATGAGTCCTTGTGGCAACTGAAAGCCCTCGTTCCTTCAATGGGCAACTTCCAGAGGGGCAAAATAAGTCCTCTTGGCCACTGAAAGCCCTCATTCCTTCCTTAGGCAGATTCTAGGGGGGCAAAATAAGTCCTCTTGGCAAGTGAAAGCCCTCGTTCCTTCCTTCGGCAGCTGCCAGGGGGGCAAAATACGTCTTCTTAGCCACTGAAAACCCTCCTTGCTTCATTCCGCAGCTTACAGGGGGTCAAAATAAGTCCTCATGGCCACTGAAAGCCTTCATTCCTTCCTTGCCAGTTTCGAAGGGGCAAAATAAGTCCTCTTAGCCACTAAAAACCCTCCTTGCTTCCTTGGGCAGCTTCCAGGGGTGCAAAATAAGTCCTCTTGGCCATTGAAAGCCCTCGTTCCTTCCTTGGGCAGTTTCCAGGGGGGCAAAATAAGTCCTCTTGGCCACTGAAAGCCCTCCTTCCTTCCTTAGGCAGCTTCCAGGGGGGCGAAATAAGTCCTCTTGGCCTCTGAAAGCCCTAGTTCCTTCCTTCGGTAGCTTCAAGGGGGGCAGAATAAGTCCTCTTGGCCACTGAAAGCCCTCGTTGCTTTCTTGGACAGCTTAGAGGGGGGCAAAATAAGTCCTCTTGGCCTCTGAAAGCCCACGTTCCTTCCTTGGGCAGCGTCCAGGGGAGCAAAATAAGTCCTCCTCGCCACTCAAAGCCCTCGTTCCTTCCTTCGGCACCTTCGAGGGGGGCAAAATAAGTCCTCTTGGACACTGAAAGCCCTCGTTCCTTCCTTGGGAAGGTTCCAGGGAGGCAAAATAAGTCCTCTTGGACACTGAAAGCCCTCGTTCCTTTCTTTGGCAGCTTCCAGGGGGGCAAAATAAGTCCTCTTGGACACTGAAAGCCCTCGTTCCTTCCTTACGCAGCTTCCAGGGGGGCAAAATAAGACCTCTTGGCCACTGAAAGCCATCGTTCCTTGCTTCGGAAGCTTCCAGAGGGGCAAAATAAGTCCTAGTGGCAACTGAAAGCCCTCGTTCCTTCCTTGGGAAGCATCCACGGGGCAAAATAAGTCCTCTTGGCCACTGAAAGCCCTCCTACCTTCCTTGGGCAGCTTCCAGGGGGGCAAAATAAGTCCTCTTGGCCTCTGAAAGCCCTCATTCCTTCCTTCGGGAGGTTCCAGGGGGGCAAAAAAAGTACTCTTGGCGATTGAAAGCCCTCCTTCCTTCCTTGGGCAGCTTCCAGGGGTGCAAAATAAGTCCTCTACCGCACTGAAAGCCCTCGTTCGTTCTTGCACAGCTTCCAGGGGGGCAAAATAAGTCCTCTTGGCCACTGAAAGCTCTCGTTCCTTCCTAGGGCAGCTTCCAGGGGGGCAAAACAAGTCCTTTTGGCCACAGAAAGCGTACATTCCTTTCCTGGAACGATTCCAGGGGAGAAAAATAAGTCCTCTTGGGCACTGAAAGCCCTAGTTCCTTCCTTCGGTAGCTTCCAGGGGCGCAAAATAAGTCCGTGTGGCAACTGAAAGCCCTCATTCCTTCCTTCCGGAAACTTCCAGAGGGGTAAAATAATTCTTCTTCGCCACTGGAAGCCCTCTTTGCTTCCTTGAGCAGGTTCCAGGGGGGCAAAATAAGTCCTCTTGGCCACTGAAAGCCCTCGGTCCCTCCTTGGGCAGCGTACATGGGGGCAAAATGAGTCCTGGTGGCCACGGAACGCTCTCGTTGCTTCCTTTGGTAGCTTCCAGGGGGGCAAAATAAGTCCTCTTGGCCACTGAAAGCCCTCGTTCCTTCCTTGGTAAGGTTCCAGGGGGGCAAAATGAGTCCTCTTGGCCAGTAAAAGCCCTCCTTCCTTCCTTGGGTAGCTTCCAGGGGGGCAAAATAAGTCCTCTTGGACACTGAAAGCCCTCGTTCCTTCCTTGGGGAGCTTCCAGGGGGGCAAAATGAGTCCTCTTTCCAACTGAAAGCCCTCCTTTGGCAGCTTCCAGGGGGGCAAGATAAGTCCTCTTGGCCACTGAAAGCCCTTCCTTTGGTAGTTTCCAGGGGGTCAAAATAAGACCTTGTGGAAACTGAAAGCCCTCCTTCCTTCCTTGGGCAGCTAAGAGGGGGGCAAAATAAGTCCTTTTCTTGACTGAAAGCGCACATTCTTTCCCTGGAAAGATTCCAGGGGAGAAAAATAAGTCCTCTTCGCCACAAAAAGCCCTCATTGCTTACTTCGGCACCTTCAAGGGGGGCAAAAAAACTCTTCTTAGCCACTGAAAGCCCTCCTTCCTTCTTCGGGCAGCTTCGAGGGGGGCAAAATAAGTCCTCTTGGCCTCTGAAAGCCCTCGTTCCTTCCTTCGGTACCTTCTAGGGGGCAAAACAAGTCCTCTTGGCCACTCAAAGCACTCATTCCTTCCTTGGGCAGCTTCAAGGAGGGCAAAATAAGTCCTTCAGGGAAATGAAAGCCTTCGTTCCTTCCTTGGGCAGCTTCCAGGGGGGCAAAATAAGTCCTCTTGGCCACAGAAAGCACTCCTTCCTTCCTTGGGCAGCTTCCAGGGGGGCAAAATGAGTCCTCTTTCCAACTGAAAGCCCTCGTTCCTTCCTTCGGCAGCAATCAGGGAGGCAAAATGAGACCTCTTGTCCACTGAAAGCCCTCGTTCCTTACTTCGGCAACTTCCAGGGGGGCAGAATATGTCCTCTTGGCCACTGAAAGCCCTAATTCCTTCCTAGGGCAGCTTCCAGGGGGGCAAAACAAGTCCTTTTGGCCACAGAAAGTGTACATTCCTTTCCTGGAAAGATTCCAGGGGAGAAAAATAAGTCCTCTTGGGCACTGAAATCCCTCCTTCCTTCCTTAGGTAGCTTCCAGGGGGGAAAAATAAGTCCTCTTCGCCTCTGAAAGCCCTAGTTCCTTCCTTCGGTAGCTTCAAGGGGGGCAGAATAAGTCCTCTAGGCCACTGAAAGCCCTCGTTGCTCCCTTGGACAGCTTCGAGGGGGGCAAAATAAGTCCTCTTGCCCACTGAAAGCCCTCGTTCCTTCCTTCGGCAGCTTCCAGGGGGGCAAAATAAGTCCTCTTGGCCACTGAAAGTCCTGGTTCCTTCATTGGGCAGCGTCCAGGGGGGCAAAAAAAGTCCTTGTGGCCACGGAAAGCCCTCCTTGCTTCCTTGGACAGCTTCCAGGGGGGCAAAACAAGTTGTTTTGGCCACAGAAAGCGTACATTCCTTTCCTGGAAAAATTCCAGGGGATAAAAATAAGTCCTCTTGGGCACTGAAAGCCCTCATTGCTTCCTTGGGCTGCTTCCAGGGGGGCAAAATAAGTTCTTTTGGCCATTGAAAGCCCTCCTTCCTACCTTGGGCAGCTTCCAGGGGGGCAAAATAAGTCCTCTTGGCCTCTGAAAGCCCTAGTTCCTTCCTTCGGTAGTTTCCAGGGGGGCAAAATAAGTCCTCTGGGCCATTTAAAGCCCTCGTTCTTTTCTTGGGCAGCTTCCAGTGGGGCAAAATCAGTCTTCCTCGCCAATCAAAGTCCTCATTCCTACCTTGGGTACCTTCCAGGGGGGCAAAATAAGTCCTCTTGGCCACTGAAAGCCCTGATTCCTTCCTTGGGAAGCTTCCAAGAAGGTAAAATAAAACCTTGTGCCAACTGAAAGCCCTCGTTGCTTCCTCGGACAGCTTCCAGGGGGTCAAAATAAGTCCTCTTGGTCACTGAAAGCACTCGTTCTTTCCTTGGGCAGCTTCCGGGGGAGGAAATGAGTCCTCTAGGCCACTGAAAGCCATCCTTCCTTCCTTGCGAAGCTTCCAGGGGGGCAAAATAACTCCTCTTTGCCACTGAAAGCCTTCGTACCTTCCTTGGGCAGTTTCCAGGGGGGCAAAATAAGTCCTCTTGACCACTGAAAGCCCTCGTTCCTTCCTTGGGCAGCTTCCAGGGGGGCAAAATAAGTCCTCTTGGCCACTGAAAGCAATCATTCCTCCCTTGTGCAGTTTCCAGAGGGGCAGAAAAAGTCCTCTTGGCCACTGAAAGCCATGGTTCCTTCCTTCGGCAACTTCGAGGAGGGCAAAATAAGTCCTATTGGCCACTGATAACCCTGGTTCCTTCCTTGGGCAGCTTCCAGGGGGGCAAAATAAGTCCTCTTAGCCACTGAAAACCCTTATTGCTTACTTGGGCAGCTTCCAGGGAGGCAAAATCAGTCCTTCTCGCCACTCAAAGCCCTCGTTCCTTCCATGGGCACCTTCCAGGAGGGCAAAACTAGTCCTCTTGGAAACTGAAAGCCGTCGTTCATTCCTTGGGCAGCTTCCAGGGGGGCAAAATAACTCCTCTTGGACACTTAAAGCCCTCGTTCCTTCCTTGGGAAGCTTCCAGGGGGCAAAATAAGTCCTCTTGGCCACTGAAAGCCATCGTTGCTTCCTTGGGAAGCTTCCAGGGGGGCAAAATAAGTCCTAGTGGCAACTAAAAGCCCTCGTTCCTTCCTTGGGAAGCTTCCGGGGGGAAAAATAAGTCCCCTTGGCCACTGAAAGCCTTCCTACATTCCTTGGGCAGCTTCCAGTGGGGCAAAATAAGTCCTCTTGGCCACTGAAAGCCCTGATTGCTTCCTTGGGCAGATTCCAGGGGGGCAAAATAAGTCCTCTTGGCCACTGAAAGCCTTCGTTCCTTCCTTGGGCACCTTCAGGGGGGCAAAATAAGTCCTCTTGGCCACTGAAAACCCTTATTGCTTCCTTGGGCAGCTTCCAGTGGGGCAACATAAGTCCTCTTGGCCACTGAAAGCCCTCGTTCCTTCCTTGGGCGGATTCCAGGGGGGCAAAATAAGTCCTCTTGGCCACTGAAAGCCCTCATTCCTTCCTTGGGCAGCTTCCAGGGGCGCAAAATAAGTCCGTGTGGCAACTGAAAGCCCTCATTCCTTCCTTCCGGAAACTTCCAGAGGGGTAAAATAATTCTTCTTCGCCACTGGAAGCCCTCTTTGCTTCCTTGAGCAGGTTCCAGGGGGGCAAAATAAGTCCTCTTGACCACTGAAAGCCCTCGGTCCCTCCTTGGGCAGCGTACATGGGGGCAAAATGAGTCCTGGTGGCCACGGAAAGCCCTCGTTCCTTCATTGGGCAGCGTACATGGGGGCAAAATAAGTCCTTGTGGCCACGGAAAGCTCTCGTTGCTTCCCTTGGTAGCTTCCAGGGGGGCAAAATAAGTCCTCTTGGCCACTGAAAGCCCTCGTTCCTTCCTTGGTAAGGTTCCAGGGGGGCAAAATGAGTCCTCTTGGCCAGTAAAAGCCCTCCTTCCTTCCTTGGGTAGCTTCCAGGGGGGCAAAATAAGTCCTCTTGGACACTGAAAGCCCTCGTTCCTTCCTTGGGGAGCTTCCAGGGGGGCAAAATGAGTCCTCTTTCCAACTGAAAGCCCTCCTTTGGCAGCTTCCAGGGGGGCAAGATAAGTCCTCTTGGCCACTGAAAGCCCTTCCTTTGGCAGTTTCCAGGGGGTCAAAATAAGTCCTTGTGGAAACTGAAAGCCCTCCTTCCTTCCTTGGGCAGCTAAGAGGGGGGCAAAATAAGTCCTTTTCTTGACTGAAAGCGCACATTCTTTCCCTGGAAAGATTCCAGGGGAGAAAAATAAGTCCTCTTCGCCACAGAAAGCCCTCATTGCTTACTTTGGCACCTTCCAGGGGGGCAAAAAAAGTCTTCTTGGCCACTGAAAGCCCTCCTTCCTTCTCCGGGCAGCTTCGAGGGGGGCAAAATAAGTCCTCTTGGCCTCTGAAAGTCCTCGTTCCTTCCTTCGGTAGCTTCTAGGGGGCAAAACAAGTCCTCTTGGCCTCTGAAAGCCCTAGTTCCTTCCTTCGGCAGCTTCAAGGGGGACAAAATAAGTCCTTTTGGTCACTGAAAGCGCACATTCGTTCACTGGAAAGATTCCAGGGGAGAAAAATAAGTCCTCTTGGCCACTGAAAGCCCTTGTTGTTTCATTGAGCAGGTTCCAGGGGGGCAAAAAAAGTCCTCTTGGCCACTGAAAGCCCTCCTTCCTTCCTTGGGCAGCTTCCAGGGGGGTAAAATGAGTCCTCTTGGCCACTGAAAGCCCTCGTTCCTTCATTGGGCAGCGTACATGGGGGCAAAATAAGTCCTTGTGGCCACGGAAAGCTCTCGTTGCTTCCTTTGGTAGCTTCCAGGGGGGCAAAATAAGTCCTCTTGGCCACTGAAAGCCCTCGTTGCTTCCTTGGTCAGCTTCCAGGGGTGCAAAATGAGTCCTCTTGGCCAGTAAAAGCCCTCTTTCCTTCCTTAGGCAGCTTTCAGGGGGGCAAAATAAGTCCTCTTCGCCACTAAAAGCCCTCGTTCCTTCCTTCGGGAGCTTCCAGGGGGGCAAAATGAGTCCTCTTTCCAACTGAAAGCCCTCCTTCCCTCCTTTGGCAGCTTCCAGGGGGGCAAGATAAGTCCTCTTGGCCACTGAAAGCCCTTCCTTTGGCAGTTTCCAGGGGGTCAAAATGAGTCCTTGTAGCAACTGAAAGCCCTCCTTCCTTCCTTGGGCAGCGTCAAGGGGTGAAAAATAAGTCCTCTAGGCCACTGAAAACCCTCATTTCTTCCTTGGGCAGATTTCAGGGGGGCAAAAAAAGTCCTCTTGACTACTGAAAGCCTTCGTTCCTTCCTTGGGCACCTTCCAGGGGGGTAAAATAAGTCCTCTTGGCCACTGAAAAGCCTTATTGCTTCCTTGGGCAGCTTCCAGGGGGGCAAAATAAGTCCTCTTGGCCAATGAAAGCCTTCGTTCCTTCCTTGGGCAGCTGCCAGGAGGGCAGAATAAGTCCTCTTCGCCACTGAAAGCCCTCATTCCTTCCAAGGGAAGCATCCAGGGGCGCAAAATAAGTCCTTGCGGCAGCTGAAAGCCCTCATTCCTTCCTTGGGGAGCTTCCAGGGGGGTAAAATAATTCTTCTTCGCCACTGGAAGCCCTCGTTGCTTCCTTCGGCAGATTCCAGGGGGGCAAAATAAGTCCTCTTGGACACTGAAAGCCGTCGTTCCTTCCTTGGGCAGCTTCTAGGAGGGCAAAATAACTACTCTTGGACAATCAAAGCCCTCGTTCCTTCCATCGGCAGCTTCGAGGGGGGCAAAATAAGTCCTCTTGCCCACTGAAAACCCTCGTTCCTTCCTTGGGCAGATACCAGGGGGGCAAAATAAGTCCTCTTGGACAATGAAAGCCATCGCTGCTTCCTTGGGAAGCTTCCAGGGGGGCAAAATAAGTCCTAGTGGCAACTGAAAGCCCTAGTTCCTTCCTTGGGAAGCTTGCAGGGGGGCAAAATAAGTCCTCTTCGCTACTGAAAGCCCTCCTTCCTCCTTGGGCAGCTTCCAGGAGGGCAAAATGTGTCCTCTTGGCCACTGGAAACCCTCATTGCATCCTTGGGCAGCTTCCAGGGGGGCAAAATAAGTCCTTTTGGCCAATGAAAGCCTTCGTTCCTCCCTCGGGCACCTTCCAGGGGGGCAAAATAAGTCCTCTTGGCCACTGAAAACCCTTATTGCTTCTTTGGGCAGCTTCCAGGGGGGCAAAATCAGTCCTTCTCCCCACTCAAAGCCCTCGTTCCTTCCTTGGGGACCTTCGAGGCGGGCAAAATTAGTCCTCTTGGACACTGAAAGCCGTCGTTCCTTCCTTGGGCAGCTTCCAGGGGGGCAAAATAAGTCCTCTTGGACACTGAAAGCTCTCGTTCCTTCCTTCGGAAGCTTCCAGGGGGGCAAAAAAAGTTCTAGTGGTAACTGAAAGCCCTCGTTCCTTCCTTGGGAAGTAGCCAGGGGGCAAAATGACTCCCCTTGGCCACTGAAAGCCCTAGTTCCTTCCTTCCGCAGCTTTCATGGGGGCAAAATAAGTACTCTTGGCCACTGAAAGCCCTCGTTCCTTCCTTCGGCGGCTTCCAGGGGGGCAAAATAAGTCCTTGTGGCCACGGAAAGCCCTCGTTCCTTCCTTGGGCAGCTTCCAGGGGGGCAAAATAAGTCCTCTTACCTACTGAAAGACCGCCTTACTTCCTTGGGTAGCTTCCAGGGAGGCAAAATAAGTCCTCTTGGAAATTGAAAACCCTCATGGCTTCCTTGGGGACCTCCCAGGGGGGCAAAATAAGTCCTCTTGGCCACTAAAAGCCCTGGTTCCTTCATTGGGCAGCGTCCATGGGGGCAAAATAAGTCCTTGTGGTCACGGAAAGCCCTCCTTGCTTCCTTGGGCAGCTTCCTGGGGGTAAAATAAGTCCTCTTGGCCACTGAAAGCCCTCGTTCCTTCCTTGGGGAGCGTCCATAGGGGGAAAAAAAGTCCTTGTGGCCACGGAAAGCCATCGTTGCTTCCTTTGGCAGCTTCCAGGGGGGCAAAATAAGTCCTCTTGGACACTGAAAGCCCTCGTTCCTTGCTTGGGTAGCTTTCAGGGGGGCAAAATCAGTCCTTCTCGCCACTCAAAGCCCTCGTTCCTTCCTTGGTCACCTTCCAGGGGGGCAAAATAAGTCCTCTTGGACACTGAAAGCCCTCGTTCCTTCCTTGGGTAGCTTTCAGGGGGGGGAAATCAGTCCTTCTCGCCACTCAAAGACCTCGTTCCGTCCTTGGTCACCTTCCAGGGGGGCAAAATAAGTCCTCTTGGACACTGAAAGCCGTCGTTCCTTCCTTGGACAGCTTCTATGGGGGCAAAATAAGTCCTCTTGGACACTGAAAGCCCTCGTTCCTTCCTTCGGCAGCTTCGAGGGGGGCAAAATAAGTCCTCTTGGCCACTGAAAGCCCTCCTACCTTTCTTGGGCAGCTTCCAGGGGGGCAAAATAAGTCCTCTTACCCACTGAAAGGCCTCGTTCCGTTCTTCGGCAGCTTCCAGTGGGGCAAAATAAGTCCTCTTGGCCACTGAAAGCCCTTTTTCCTTCCTTGGGTAGCTTCCAGGGGGGCAAAATTAGTCTAAATGGTCTCTTAAAGCCCTAGTTCCTTCCTTGGGCAGGTTCGTGGGGGGCAAAATAAGTCCTCTTCGCCACTGAACGCCCTCGTACCTTCCTTAGGCAACTTCCAGGGGGGCAAAATAAGTCCTCTTGGACACTTAAAGCCATCGTTGCTTCCTTGGGAAGCTTCCAGGGTGGCAAAATAAATCCTAGTGGCAACTGAAAGCCCTCGTTCCTTCCTTGGGAAGCATAAAGGGGGCAAAATAAGTCCTCTTGGCCACTGAAAGCCGTCGTTCCTTCCTTGGACAGCTTCTACGGGGGCAAAATAAGTACTCTCGGACACTGAAAGCCCTCGTTCCTTCCTTCGGCAGCTTCGAGGGGGGCAAAATAAGTCCTCTTGGCCACTGAAAGCCCTCCTACCTTCCTCGGGCAACTTCCAGGGGGGCAAAATAAGTCCTCTTGACCACTGAAAGCCCTCGTTCCTTCCTTCGGCAGCTTCCAGGGTGACAAAATAAGTCCTCTTCGCCAGTGAAAGCATTCGTTCTTTCATTTGGCAGCGTCCAGGGGGGCAAAAAAAGTCCTAGTGGCCACCGAAAGCCCTCGTTGCTTCCTTTGGTATTTTCCAAGGGGGTAAAATAAGTCCTCTTGGCCACTGAAAGCCCTCCTTCCTTCCTCGGGAAGTTTCGAGGCGGACAAAATAAGTCCTCTTGGCCACTGAAAGCCCTCGTTCCATCCTTGGGCAGCTTCCAGGGAGGCAAAACGAGTCCTCTGGGCCACTGAAAGCCAGCCTACCTACCTTGGGCAGCTTCCAGGGGGGCAAAATAAGTCCTCTTGGGCACTGAAAGCCCTCGTTACTTCCATGCGGAGCTCCCAGGGGGGCAATATGAGTCCTCTTTACAACTGAAAGCCCTCGTTCCTTCCTTCTGTAGCTTTGAGGGAGGCAAAATGAGTCCTATCGGCCACTGAAAGCCCTCGTTCCTTACTTCGGCAACCTCCAGGGGGGAAAAATAAGTCCTCTAGGTCACTGAAAGCCCTCGTTCCTTCCTTGGGCAGGTTTCAGGGGGGCAGAATAAGTCCTCGTAGCAACTGAAAGCCCTCGTTCCTTCCTTGGGCAGCTTCCAGGGGGGTAAAATAAGTCCTCTTGGCCACTGAAAGCAATCATTCCTTCCTTGTGCAGCTTCCAGAGGGGCAGAAAAAGTCCTCTTGGCCACTGAAAGCCATGGTTCCTTCCTTCGGCAACTTCGAGGAGGGCAAAATAAGTCCTCTTGGCCATTGATAGCCCTGGTTCCTTCCTTGGGCAGCTTCCAGGAGGGCAAAATAAGTCCTCTTGGCCACTGAAAACCCTTATTGCTTCCTTGGGCAGCTTCCAGGGAGGCAAAATCAGTCCTTCTCGCCACTCAAAGCCCTCGTTCCTTCCATGGGGACCTTCCAGGAGGGCAAAACTAGTCCTCTTGGAAACTGAAAGCCGTCGTTCATTCCTTGGGCAGCTACCAGGGGGGCAAAATAACTCCTCTTGGACACTGAAAGCCCTCGTTCCTTCCTTGGGAAGCTTCCAGGGGGCAAAATAAGTCCTCTTGGCCACTGAAAGCCATCGTTGCTTCCTTGGGAAGCTTCCAGCGGGGCAAAATAAGTCCTAGTGGCAACTAAAAGCCCTCGTTCCTTCCTTGGGCAGATACCAGGGGGGCAAAATAAGTCCTCTTGGACAATGAAAGCCATCGCTGCTTCCTTGGGAAGCTTCCAGGAGGGCATAATAAGTCCTACTGGCAACTGAAAGCCCTAGTTCCTTCCTTGGGAAGCTTGCAGGGGGGCAAAATAAGTCCTCTTCGCTACTGAAAGCCCTCCTACCTCCTTGGGCAGCTTCCAGGGGGGAAAAATGAGTCCTCTTGGCCACTGAAAACCCTCATTGCATCCTTGGGCAGCTTCCAGGGGGGCAAAATAAGTCCTTTTGGCAACTGAAAGCCTTCGTTCCTCCCTTGGGCACATTCCAGGGGGGCAAAATAAGTCCTCTTGGCCACTGAAAACCCTTATTGCTTCTTTGGGCAGCTTCCAGGGGGGCAAAATCAGTCCTTCTCCCCACTCAAAGCCCTCGTTCCTTCCTTGGGGACCTTCGAGGCGGGCAAATTAGACCTCTTGGACACTGAAAGCCGTCGTTCCTTCCTTGGGCAGCTTCCAGGGGGGCAAAATAAGTCCTCTTGGACACTGAAAGCCCTCGTTCCTTCCTTCGGAAGCTTCCAGGGGGGCAAAATAAGTCCTAGTGGCAACTGAAAGCCCTCGTTCCTTCCTTGGGAAGTATCCAGGGGGCAAAATGACTCCCCTTGGCCACTGAAAGCCCTAGTTCCTTCCTTCCGCAGCTTTCATGGGGGCAAAATAAGTACTCTTGGCCACTGAAAGCCCTCATTCCTTCCTTCGGCAGCTTCCAGGGGGACAAAATAAGTCCTCTTGGCCACTGAAAGCCCTCCTTCCTTCCTTGGGCAGCTTCCAGGGGGGCAAAATAAGTCCTCTTGGCCACTGAAAGCACTGGTTCGTTCATTGGGCAGCGTCCATGGGGGCAAAATAAGTCCTTGTGGCCACGGAAAGCCCTCGTTCCTTCCTTGGGCAGCTTCCAGGGGGGCAAAATAAGTCCTCTTACCTACTGAATGACCGCCTTACTTCCTTGGGTAGCTTCCAGGGAGGCAAAATAAGTCCTCTTGGAAATTGAAAACCCTCATGGCTTCCTTGGGGAGCTTCCAGGGGGGCAAAATAAGTCCTCTTGGCCACTGAAAGCCCTGGTTCCTTCATTGGGCAGCGTCCATGGGGGCAAAATAAGTCCTTGTGGCCACGGAAAGCCATCGTTGCTTCCTTTGGCAGCTTCCAGGGGGGCAAAATAAGTCCTCTTGGACACTGAAAGCCGTCGTTCCTTGCTTGGGTAGCTTTCAGGGGGGGAAATCAGTCCTTCTCGCCACTCAAAGCCCTCGTTCCTTCCTTGGTCACCTTCCAGGGGGGCAAAATAAGTCCTCTTGGACACTGAAAGCCGTCGTTCCGTCCTTGGACAGCTTCTATGGATGCAAAATAAGTACTCTTGGACACTGAAAGCCCTCGTTCCTTCCTTCGGCAGCTTAGAGGGAGGCAAAATAAGTCCTCTTGGCCACTGAAAGCCCTCCTACCTTTCTTGGGCAGCTTCCAGAGGGGCAAAATAAGTCCTCTTACCCACTGAAAGGCCTCGTTCCTTTCTTCGGCAGCTTCCAGGGGGGCAAAATAAGTCCTCTTGGCCACTGAAAGCCCTCCTTCCTTCCTTTGGTAGCTTCCAGGGGGGCAAAATTAGTCTTCTTGGCCTCTTAAAGCCCTAGTTCCTTCCTTGGGCAGCTTCGTGGGGGGCAAAATAAGTCCTCTTCGCCACTGAACGCCCTCGTACCTTCCTTAGGCAACTTCCAGGGGGGCAAAATAAGTCCTCTTGGACACTTAAAGCCATATTTGCTTCCTTGGGAAGCGTCCAGGGTGGCAAAATAAATCCTAGTGGCAACTGAAAGCCCTCGTTCCTTCCTTGGGAAGCAAAAAGGGGGCAAAATAAGTCCCCTTAGCCACTGAAAGCCGTCGTTCCTTCCTTGGACAGCTTCTATGGGGGCAAAATAAGTACTCTTGGACACTGAAAGCCCTCGTTCCTTCCTTCGGCAGCTTCGAGGCGGGCAAAATAAGTCCTCTTGGCCACTGAAAGCCCTCGTTCCATCCTTGGGCAGCTTCCAGGGAGGCAAAACGAGTCCTCTAGGCCACTGAAAGCCAGCCTACCTACCTTGGGCAGCTTCCAGGGGGGCAAAATAAGTCCTCTTGGGCACTGAAAGCCCTCGTTACTTCCATGCGGAGCTCCCAGGGGGGCAATATGAGTCCTCTTTACAACTGAAAGCCCTCGTTCCTTCCTTCTGTAGCTTTGAGGGAGGCAAGATGAGTCCTATTGGCGACTGAAAGCCCTCGTTCCTTACTTCGGCAACCTCCAGGGGGGAAAAATAAGTCCTCTTGGTCACTGAAAGCCCTCGTTCCTTCCTTGGGCAGGTTTCAGGGGGGCAGAATAAGTCCTCGTAGCAACTGAAAGCCCTCGTTCCTTCCTTGGGCAGCTTCCAGGGGGGCAAAATAAGTCCTCTTGGCCACTGAAAGCAATCATTCCTCCCTTGTGCAGTTTCCAGAGGGGCAGAAAAAGTCCTCTTGGCCACTGAAAGCCATGGTTCCTTCCTTCGGCAACTTCGAGGAGGGCAAAATAAGTCCTATTGGCCACTGATAACCCTGGTTCCTTCCTTGGGCAGCTTCCAGGGGGGCAAAATAAGTCCTCTTAGCCACTGAAAACCCTTATTGCTTACTTGGGCAGCTTCCAGGGAGGCAAAATCAGTCCTTCTCGCCACTCAAAGCCCTCGTTCCTTCCATGGGCACCTTCCAGGAGGGCAAAACTAGTCCTCTTGGAAACTGAAAGCCGTCGTTCATTCCTTGGGCAGCTTCCAGGGGGGCAAAATAACTCCTCTTGGACACTTAAAGCCCTCGTTCCTTCCTTGGGAAGCTTCCAGGGGGCAAAATAAGTCCTCTTGGCCACTGAAAGCCATCGTTGCTTCCTTGGGAAGCTTCCAGGGGGGCAAAATAAGTCCTAGTGGCAACTAAAAGCCCTCGTTCCTTCCTTGGGAAGCTTCCGGGGGGAAAAATAAGTCCCCTTGGCCACTGAAAGCCTTCCTACATTCCTTGGGCAGCTTCCAGTGGGGCAAAATAAGTCCTCTTGGCCACTGAAAGCCCTGATTGCTTCCTTGGGCAGATTCCAGGGGGGCAAAATAAGTCCTCTTGGCCACTGAAAGCCTTCGTTCCTTCCTTGGGCACCTTCAGGGGGGCAAAATAAGTCCTCTTGGCCACTGAAAACCCTTATTGCTTCCTTGGGCAGCTTCCAGTGGGGCAACATAAGTCCTCTTGGCCACTGAAAGCCCTCGTTCCTTCCTTGGGCGGATTCCAGGGGGGCAAAATAAGTCCTCTTGGCCACTGAAAGCCCTCATTCCTTCCTTGGGCAGCTTCCAGGGGCGCAAAATAAGTCCGTGTGGCAACTGAAAGCCCTCATTCCTTCCTTCCGGAAACTTCCAGAGGGGTAAAATAATTCTTCTTCGCCACTGGAAGCCCTCTTTGCTTCCTTGAGCAGGTTCCAGGGGGGCAAAATAAGTCCTCTTGACCACTGAAAGCCCTCGGTCCCTCCTTGGGCAGCGTACATGGGGGCAAAATGAGTCCTGGTGGCCACGGAAAGCCCTCGTTCCTTCATTGGGCAGCGTACATGGGGGCAAAATAAGTCCTTGTGGCCACGGAAAGCTCTCGTTGCTTCCCTTGGTAGCTTCCAGGGGGGCAAAATAAGTCCTCTTGGCCACTGAAAGCCCTCGTTCCTTCCTTGGTAAGGTTCCAGGGGGGCAAAATGAGTCCTCTTGGCCAGTAAAAGCCCTCCTTCCTTCCTTGGGTAGCTTCCAGGGGGGCAAAATAAGTCCTCTTGGACACTGAAAGCCCTCGTTCCTTCCTTGGGGAGCTTCCAGGGGGGCAAAATGAGTCCTCTTTCCAACTGAAAGCCCTCCTTTGGCAGCTTCCAGGGGGGCAAGATAAGTCCTCTTGGCCACTGAAAGCCCTTCCTTTGGCAGTTTCCAGGGGGTCAAAATAAGTCCTTGTGGAAACTGAAAGCCCTCCTTCCTTCCTTGGGCAGCTAAGAGGGGGGCAAAATAAGTCCTTTTCTTGACTGAAAGCGCACATTCTTTCCCTGGAAAGATTCCAGGGGAGAAAAATAAGTCCTCTTCGCCACAGAAAGCCCTCATTGCTTACTTTGGCACCTTCCAGGGGGGCAAAAAAAGTCTTCTTGGCCACTGAAAGCCCTCCTTCCTTCTTCGGGCAGCTTCGAGGGGGGCAAAATAAGTCCTCTTGGCCTCTGAAAGTCCTCGTTCCTTCCTTCGGTAGCTTCTAGGCGGCAAAACAAGTCCTCTTGGCCTCTGAAAGCCCTAGTTCCTTCCTTCGGCAGCTTCAAGGGGGACAAAATAAGTCCTTTTGGTCACTGAAAGCGCACATTCGTTCACTGGAAAGATTCCAGGGGAGAAAAATAAGTCCTCTTGGCCACTGAAAGCCCTTGTTGTTTCATTGAGCAGGTTCCAGGGGGGCAAAAAAAGTCCTCTTGGCCACTGAAAGCCCTCCTTCCTTCCTTGGGCAGCTTCCAGGGGGGCAAAATGAGTCCTCTTGGCCACTGAAAGCCCTCGTTCCTTCATTGGGCAGCGTACATGGGGGCAAAATAAGTCCTTGTGGCCACGGAAA
This sequence comes from Cyclura pinguis, assembly GCA_030412105.1. Classification (NCBI taxonomy): domain Eukaryota; kingdom Metazoa; phylum Chordata; class Lepidosauria; order Squamata; family Iguanidae; genus Cyclura; species Cyclura pinguis. The sequence goes on from CM059600.1 coordinate 6,004,908, forward strand.
GCTCTCGTTGCTTCCTTTGGTAGCTTCCAGGGGGGCAAAATAAGTCCTCTTGGCCACTGAAAGCCCTCGTTGCTTCCTTGGTCAGCTTCCAGGGGTGCAAAATGAGTCCTCTTGGCCAGTAAAAGCCCTCCTTCCTTCCTTAGGCAGCTTTCAGGGGGGCAAAATAAGTCCTCTTCGCCACTAAAAGCCCTCGTTCCTTCCTTGGGGAGCTTCCAGGGGGGCAAAATGAGTCCTCTTTCCAAATGAAAGCCCTCCTTCCCTCCTTTGGCAGCTTCCAGGGGGGCAAGATAAGTCCTCTTGGCCACTGAAAGCCCTTCCTTTGGCAGTTTCCAGGGGGTCAAAATGAGTCCTTGTAGCAACTGAAAGCCCTCCTTCCTTCCTTGGGCAGCGTCAAGGGGTGAAAAATAAGTCCTCTAGGCCACTGAAAACCCTCATTTCTTCCTTGGGCAGATTTCAGGGGGGCAAAAAAAGTCCTCTTGACTACTGAAAGCCTTCGTTCCTTCCTTGGGCACCTTCCAGGGGGGTAAAATAAGTCCTCTTGGCCACTGAAAAGCCTTATTGCTTCCTTGGGCAGCTTCCAGGGGGGCAAAATAAGTCCTCTTGGCCAATGAAAGCCTTCGTTCCTTCCTTGGGCAGCTGCCAGGAGGGCAGAATAAGTCCTCTTCGCCACTGAAAGCCCTCATTCCTTCCAAGGGAAGCATCCAGGGGCGCAAAATAAGTCCTTGCGGCAGCTGAAAGCCCTCATACCTTCCTTGGGGAGCTTCCAGGGGGGTAAAATAATTCTTCTTCGCCACTGGAAGCCCTCGTTGCTTCCTTCGGCAGATTCCAGGGGGGCAAAATAAGTCCTCTTGGACACTGAAAGCCGTCGTTCCTTCCTTGGGCAGCTTCTAGGAGGGCAAAATAACTACTCTTGGACAATCAAAGCCCTCGTTCCTTCCATCGGCAGCTTCGAGGGGGGCAAAATAAGTCCTCTTGCCCACTGAAAACCCTCGTTCCTTCCTTGGGCAGATACCAGGGGGGCAAAATAAGTCCTCTTGGACAATGAAAGCCATCGCTGCTTCCTTGGGAAGCTTCCAGGGGGGCAAAATAAGTCCTAGTGGCAACTGAAAGCCCTAGTTCCTTCCTTGGGAAGCTTGCAGGGGGGCAAAATAAGTCCTCTTCGCTACTGAAAGCCCTCCTTCCTCCTTGGGCAGCTTCCAGGAGGGCAAAATGTGTCCTCTTGGCCACTGGAAACCCTCATTGCATCCTTGGGCAGCTTCCAGGGGGGCAAAATAAGTCCTTTTGGCCAATGAAAGCCTTCGTTCCTCCCTCGGGCACCTTCCAGGGGGGCAAAATAAGTCCTCTTGGCCACTGAAAACCCTTATTGCTTCTTTGGGCAGCTTCCAGGGGGGCAAAATCAGTCCTTCTCCCCACTCAAAGCCCTCGTTCCTTCCTTGGGGACCTTCGAGGCGGGCAAAATTAGTCCTCTTGGACACTGAAAGCCGTCGTTCCTTCCTTGGGCAGCTTCCAGGGGGGCAAAATAAGTCCTCTTGGACACTGAAAGCTCTCGTTCCTTCCTTCGGAAGCTTCCAGGGGGGCAAAAAAAGTTCTAGTGGCAACTGAAAGCCCTCGTTCCTTCCTTGGGAAGTAGCCAGGGGGCAAAATGACTCCCCTTGGCCACTGAAAGCCCTAGTTCCTTCCTTCCGCAGCTTTCATGGGGGCAAAATAAGTACTCTTGACCACTGAAAGCCCTCGTTCCTTCCTTCGGCGGCTTCCAGGGGGGCAAAATAAGTCCTTGTGGCCACGGAAAGCCCTCGTTCCTTCCTTGGGCAGCTTCCAGGGGGGCAAAATAAGTCCTCTTACCTACTGAAAGACCGCCTTACTTCCTTGGGTAGCTTCCAGGGAGGCAAAATAAGTCCTCTTGGAAATTGAAAACCCTCATGGCTTCCTTGGGGACCTCCCAGGGGGGCAAAATAAGTCCTCTTGGCCACTAAAAGCCCTGGTTCCTTCATTGGGCAGCGTCCATGGGGGCAAAATAAGTCCTTGTGGTCACGGAAAGCCCTCCTTGCTTCCTTGGGCAGCTTCCTGGGGGTAAAATAAGTCCTCTTGGCCACTGAAAGCCCTCGTTCCTTCCTTGGGGAGCGTCCATAGGGGGAAAAAAAGTCCTTGTGGCCACGGAAAGCCATCGTTGCTTCCTTTGGCAGCTTCCAGGGGGGCAAAATAAGTCCTCTTGGACACTGAAAGCCCTCGTTCCTTGCTTGGGTAGCTTTCAGGGGGGCAAAAATCAGTCCTTCTCGCCACTCAAAGCCCTCGTTCCTTCCTTGGTCACCTTCCAGGGGGGCAAAATAAGTCCTCTTGGACACTGAAAGCCCTCGTTCCTTGCTTGGGTAGCTTTCAGGGGGGGGGAAATCAGTCCTTCTCGCCACTCAAAGACCTCGTTCCGTCCTTGGTCACCTTCCAGGGGGGCAAAATAAGTCCTCTTGGACACTGAAAGCCGTCGTTCCTTCCTTGGACAGCTTCTATGGGGGCAAAATAAGTCCTCTTGGACACTGAAAGCCCTCGTTCCTTCCTTCGGCAGCTTCGAGGGGGGCAAAATAAGTCCTCTTGGCCACTGAAAGCCCTCCTACCTTTCTTGGGCAGCTTCCAGGGGGGCAAAATAAGTCCTCTTACCCACTGAAAGGCCTCGTTCCGTTCTTCGGCAGCTTCCAGTGGGGCAAAATAAGTCCTCTTGGCCACTGAAAGCCCTTTTTCCTTCCTTGGGTAGCTTCCAGGGGGGCAAAATTAGTCTAAATGGTCTCTTAAAGCCCTAGTTCCTTCCTTGGGCAGCTTCGCGGGGGGCAAAATAAGTCCTCTTCGCCACTGAACGCCCTCGTACCTTCCTTAGGCAACTTCCAGGGGGGCAAAATAAGTCCTCTTGGACACTTAAAGCCATCGTTGCTTCCTTGGGAAGCTTCCAGGGTGGCAAAATAAATCCTAGTGGCAACTGAAAGCCCTCGTTCCTTCCTTGGGAAGCATAAAGGGGGCAAAATAAGTCCTCTTGGCCACTGAAAGCCGTCGTTCCTTCCTTGGACAGCTTCTACGGGGGCAAAATAAGTACTCTCGGACACTGAAAGCCCTCGTTCCTTCCTTCGGCAGCTTCGAGGGGGGCAAAATAAGTCCTCTTGGCCACTGAAAGCCCTCCTACCTTCCTCGGGCAACTTCCAGGGGGGCAAAATAAGTCCTCTTGACCACTGAAAGCCCTCGTTCCTTCCTTCGGCAGCTTCCAGGGTGACAAAATAAGTCCTCTTCGCCAGTGAAAGCATTCGTTCTTTCATTTGGCAGCGTCCAGGGGGGCAAAAAAAGTCCTAGTGGCCACCGAAAGCCCTCGTTGCTTCCTTTGGTATTTTCCAAGGGGGTAAAATAAGTCCTCTTGGCCACTGAAAGCCCTCCTTCCTTCCTCGGGAAGTTTCGAGGCGGACAAAATAAGTCCTCTTGGCCACTGAAAGCCCTCGTTCCATCCTTGGGCAGCTTCCAGGGAGGCAAAACGAGTCCTCTGGGCCACTGAAAGCCAGCCTACCTACCTTGGGCAGCTTCCAGGGGGGCAAAATAAGTCCTCTTGGGCACTGAAAGCCCTCGTTACTTCCATGCGGAGCTCCCAGGGGGGCAATATGAGTCCTCTTTACAACTGAAAGCCCTCGTTCCTTCCTTCTGTAGCTTTGAGGGAGGCAAAATGAGTCCTATCGGCCACTGAAAGCCCTCGTTCCTTACTTCGGCAACCTCCAGGGGGGAAAAATAAGTCCTCTAGGTCACTGAAAGCCCTCGTTCCTTCCTTGGGCAGGTTTCAGGGGGGCAGAATAAGTCCTCGTAGCAACTGAAAGCCCTCGTTCCTTCCTTGGGCAGCTTCCAGGGGGGCAAAATAAGTCCTCTTGGCCACTGAAAGCAATCATTCCTTCCTTGTGCAGCTTCCAGAGGGGCAGAAAAAGTCCTCTTGGCCACTGAAAGCCATGGTTCCTTCCTTCGGCAACTTCGAGGAGGGCAAAATAAGTCCTCTTGGCCATTGATAGCCCTGGTTCCTTCCTTGGGCAGCTTCCAGGAGGGCAAAATAAGTCCTCTTGGCCACTGAAAACCCTTATTGCTTCCTTGGGCAGCTTCCAGGGAGGCAAAATCAGTCCTTCTCGCCACTCAAAGCCCTCGTTCCTTCCATGGGGACCTTCCAGGAGGGCAAAACTAGTCCTCTTGGAAACTGAAAGCCGTCGTTCATTCCTTGGGCAGCTACCAGGGGGGCAAAATAACTCCTCTTGGACACTGAAAGCCCTCGTTCCTTCCTTGGGAAGCTTCCAGGGGGCAAAATAAGTCCTCTTGGCCACTGAAAGCCATCGTTGCTTCCTTGGGAAGCTTCCAGCGGGGCAAAATAAGTCCTAGTGGCAACTAAAAGCCCTCGTTCCTTCCTTGGGCAGATACCAGGGGGGCAAAATAAGTCCTCTTGGACAATGAAAGCCATCGCTGCTTCCTTGGGAAGCTTCCAGGAGGGCATAATAAGTCCTACTGGCAACTGAAAGCCCTAGTTCCTTCCTTGGGAAGCTTGCAGGGGGGCAAAATAAGTCCTCTTCGCTACTGAAAGCCCTCCTACCTCCTTGGGCAGCTTCCAGGGGGGAAAAATGAGTCCTCTTGGCCACTGAAAACCCTCATTGCATCCTTGGGCAGCTTCCAGGGGGGCAAAATAAGTCCTTTTGGCAACTGAAAGCCTTCGTTCCTCCCTTGGGCACATTCCAGGGGGGCAAAATAAGTCCTCTTGGCCACTGAAAACCCTTATTGCTTCTTTGGGCAGCTTCCAGGGGGGCAAAATCAGTCCTTCTCCCCACTCAAAGCCCTCGTTCCTTCCTTGGGGACCTTCGAGGCGGGCAAATTAGACCTCTTGGACACTGAAAGCCGTCGTTCCTTCCTTGGGCAGCTTCCAGGGGGGCAAAATAAGTCCTCTTGGACACTGAAAGCCCTCGTTCCTTCCTTCGGAAGCTTCCAGGGGGGCAAAATAAGTCCTAGTGGCAACTGAAAGCCCTCGTTCCTTCCTTGGACAGCTTCTATGGGGGCAAAATAAGTCCTCTTGGACACTGAAAGCCCTCGTTCCTTCCTTCGGCAGCTTCGAGAGGGGCAAAATAAGTCCTCTTGGCCACTGAAAGCCCTCCTACCTTTCTTGGGCAGCTTCCAGGGGGGCAAAATAAGTCCTCTTACCCACTGAAAGGCCTCGTTCCGTTCTTCGGCAGCTTCCAGTGGGGCAAAATAAGTCCTCTTGGCCACTGAAAGCCCTTTTTCCTTCCTTGGGTAGCTTCCAGGGGGGCAAAATTAGTCTAAATGGTCTCTTAAAGCCCTAGTTCCTTCCTTGGGCAGCTTCGTGGGGGGCAAAATAAGTCCTCTTCGCCACTGAACGCCCTCGTACCTTCCTTAGGCAACTTCCAGGGGGGCAAAATAAGTCCTCTTGGACACTTAAAGCCATCGTTGCTTCCTTGGGAAGCTTCCAGGGTGGCAAAATAAATCCTAGTGGCAACTGAAAGCCCTCGTTCCTTCCTTGGGAAGCATAAAGGGGGCAAAATAAGTCCTCTTGGCCACTGAAAGCCGTCGTTCCTTCCTTGGACAGCTTCTACGGGGGCAAAATAAGTACTCTCGGACACTGAAAGCCCTCGTTCCTTCCTTCGGCAGCTTCGAGGGGGGCAAAATAAGTCCTCTTGGCCACTGAAAGCCCTCCTACCTTCCTCGGGCAACTTCCAGGGGGGCAAAATAAGTCCTCTTGACCACTGAAAGCCCTCGTTCCTTCCTTCGGCAGCTTCCAGGGTGACAAAATAAGTCCTCTTCGCCAGTGAAAGCATTCGTTCTTTCATTTGGCAGCGTCCAGGGGGGCAAAAAAAGTCCTAGTGGCCACCGAAAGCCCTCGTTGCTTCCTTTGGTATTTTCCAAGGGGGTAAAATAAGTCCTCTTGGCCACTGAAAGCCCTCCTTCCTTCCTCGGGAAGTTTCGAGGCGGACAAAATAAGTCCTCTTGGCCACTGAAAGCCCTCGTTCCATCCTTGGGCAGCTTCCAGGGAGGCAAAACGAGTCCTCTGGGCCACTGAAAGCCAGCCTACCTACCTTGGGCAGCTTCCAGGGGGGCAAAATAAGTCCTCTTGGGCACTGAAAGCCCTCGTTACTTCCATGCGGAGCTCCCAGGGGGGCAATATGAGTCCTCTTTACAACTGAAAGCCCTCGTTCCTTCCTTCGGTAGCTTTGAGGGAGGCAAAATGAGTCCTATCGGCCACTGAAAGCCCTCGTTCCTTACTTCGGCAACCTCCAGGGGGGAAAAATAAGTCCTCTAGGTCACTGAAAGCCCTCGTTCCTTCCTTGGGCAGGTTTCAGGGGGGCAGAATAAGTCCTCGTAGCAACTGAAAGCCCTCGTTCCTTCCTTGGGCAGCTTCCAGGGGGGCAAAATAAGTCCTCTTGGCCACTGAAAGCAATCATTCCTTCCTTGTGCAGCTTCCAGAGGGGCAGAAAAAGTCCTCTTGGCCACTGAAAGCCATGGTTCCTTCCTTCGGCAACTTCGAGGAGGGCAAAATAAGTCCTCTTGGCCATTGATAGCCCTGGTTCCTTCCTTGGGCAGCTTCCAGGAGGGCAAAATAAGTCCTCTTGGCCACTGAAAACCCTTATTGCTTCCTTGGGCAGCTTCCAGGGAGGCAAAATCAGTCCTTCTCGCCACTCAAAGCCCTCGTTCCTTCCATGGGCACCTTCCAGGAGGGCAAAACTAGTCCTCTTGGAAACTGAAAGCCGTCGTTCATTCCTTGGGCAGCTACCAGGGGGGCAAAATAACTCCTCTTGGACACTGAAAGCCCTCGTTCCTTCCTTGGGAAGCTTCCAGGGGGCAAAATAAGTCCTCTTGGCCACTGAAAGCCATCGTTGCTTCCTTGGGAAGCTTCCAGCGGGGAAAAATAAGTCCTAGTGGCAACTAAAAGCCCTCGTTCCTTCCTTGGGCAGATACCAGGGGGGCAAAATAAGTCCTCTTGGACAATGAAAGCCATCGCTGCTTCCTTGGGAAGCTTCCAGGAGGGCATAATAAGTCCTACTGGCAACTGAAAGCCCTAGTTCCTTCCTTGGGAAGCTTGCAGGGGGGCAAAATAAGTCCTCTTCGCTACTGAAAGCCCTCCTACCTCCTTGGGCAGCTTCCAGGGGGGAAAAATGAGTCCTCTTGGCCACTGAAAACCCTCATTGCATCCTTGGGCAGCTTCCAGGGGGGCAAAATAAGTCCTTTTGGCAACTGAAAGCCTTCGTTCCTCCCTTGGGCACATTCCAGGGGGGCAAAATAAGTCCTCTTGGCCACTGAAAACCCTTATTGCTTCTTTGGGCAGCTTCCAGGGGGGCAAAATCAGTCCTTCTCCCCACTCAAAGCCCTCGTTCCTTCCTTGGGGACCTTCGAGGCGGGCAAATTAGACCTCTTGGACACTGAAAGCCGTCGTTCCTTCCTTGGGCAGCTTCCAGGGGGGCAAAATAAGTCCTCTTGGACACTGAAAGCCCTCGTTCCTTCCTTCGGAAGCTTCCAGGGGGGCAAAATAAGTCCTAGTGGCAACTGAAAGCCCTCGTTCCTTCCTTGGGAAGTATCCAGGGGGCAAAATGACTCCCCTTGGCCACTGAAAGCCCTAGTTCCTTCCTTCCGCAGCTTTCATGGGGGCAAAATAAGTACTCTTGGCCACTGAAAGCCCTCATTCCTTCCTTCGGCAGCTTCCAGGGGGACAAAATAAGTCCTCTTGGCCACTGAAAGCCCTCCTTCCTTCCTTGGGCAGCTTCCAGGGGGGCAAAATAAGTCCTCTTGGCCACTGAAAGCACTGGTTCGTTCATTGGGCAGCGTCCATGGGGGCAAAATAAGTCCTTGTGGCCACGGAAAGCCCTCGTTCCTTCCTTGGGCAGCTTCCAGGGGGGCAAAATAAGTCCTCTTACCTACTGAATGACCGCCTTACTTCCTTGGGTAGCTTCCAGGGAGGCAAAATAAGTCCTCTTGGAAATTGAAAACCCTCATGGCTTCCTTGGGGAGCTTCCAGGGGGGCAAAATAAGTCCTCTTGGCCACTGAAAGCCCTGGTTCCTTCATTGGGCAGCGTCCATGGGGGCAAAATAAGTCCTTGTGGCCACGGAAAGCCATCGTTGCTTCCTTTGGCAGCTTCCAGGGGGGCAAAATAAGTCCTCTTGGACACTGAAAGCCGTCGTTCCTTGCTTGGGTAGCTTTCAGGGGGGGAAATCAGTCCTTCTCGCCACTCAAAGCCCTCGTTCCTTCCTTGGTCACCTTCCAGGGGGGCAAAATAAGTCCTCTTGGACACTGAAAGCCGTCGTTCCGTCCTTGGACAGCTTCTATGGATGCAAAATAAGTACTCTTGGACACTGAAAGCCCTCGTTCCTTCCTTCGGCAGCTTAGAGGGAGGCAAAATAAGTCCTCTTGGCCACTGAAAGCCCTCCTACCTTTCTTGGGCAGCTTCCAGAGGGGCAAAATAAGTCCTCTTACCCACTGAAAGGCCTCGTTCCTTTCTTCGGCAGCTTCCAGGGGGGCAAAATAAGTCCTCTTGGCCACTGAAAGCCCTCCTTCCTTCCTTTGGTAGCTTCCAGGGGGGCAAAATTAGTCTTCTTGGCCTCTTAAAGCCCTAGTTCCTTCCTTGGGCAGCTTCGTGGGGGGCAAAATAAGTCCTCTTCGCCACTGAACGCCCTCGTACCTTCCTTAGGCAACTTCCAGGGGGGCAAAATAAGTCCTCTTGGACACTTAAAGCCATATTTGCTTCCTTGGGAAGCGTCCAGGGTGGCAAAATAAATCCTAGTGGCAACTGAAAGCCCTCGTTCCTTCCTTGGGAAGCAAAAAGGGGGCAAAATAAGTCCCCTTAGCCACTGAAAGCCGTCGTTCCTTCCTTGGACAGCTTCTATGGGGGCAAAATAAGTACTCTTGGACACTGAAAGCCCTCGTTCCTTCCTTCGGCAGCTTCGAGGCGGGCAAAATAAGTCCTCTTGGCCACTGAAAGCCCTCGTTCCATCCTTGGGCAGCTTCCAGGGAGGCAAAACGAGTCCTCTAGGCCACTGAAAGCCAGCCTACCTACCTTGGGCAGCTTCCAGGGGGGCAAAATAAGTCCTCTTGGGCACTGAAAGCCCTCGTTACTTCCATGCGGAGCTCCCAGGGGGGCAATATGAGTCCTCTTTACAACTGAAAGCCCTCGTTCCTTCCTTCTGTAGCTTTGAGGGAGGCAAGATGAGTCCTATTGGCGACTGAAAGCCCTCGTTCCTTACTTCGGCAACCTCCAGGGGGGAAAAATAAGTCCTCTTGGTCACTGAAAGCCCTCGTTCCTTCCTTGGGCAGGTTTCAGGGGGGCAGAATAAGTCCTCGTAGCAACTGAAAGCCCTCGTTCCTTCCTTGGGCAGCTTCCAGGGGGGCAAAATAAGTCCTCTTGGCCACTGAAAGCAATCATTCCTCCCTTGTGCAGTTTCCAGAGGGGCAGAAAAAGTCCTCTTGGCCACTGAAAGCCATGGTTCCTTCCTTCGGCAACTTCGAGGAGGGCAAAATAAGTCCTATTGGCCACTGATAACCCTGGTTCCTTCCTTGGGCAGCTTCCAGGGGGGCAAAATAAGTCCTCTTAGCCACTGAAAACCCTTATTGCTTACTTGGGCAGCTTCCAGGGAGGCAAAATCAGTCCTTCTCGCCACTCAAAGCCCTCGTTCCTTCCATGGGCACCTTCCAGGAGGGCAAAACTAGTCCTCTTGGAAACTGAAAGCCGTCGTTCATTCCTTGGGCAGCTTCCAGGGGGGCAAAATAACTCCTCTTGGACACTTAAAGCCCTCGTTCCTTCCTTGGGAAGCTTCCAGGGGGCAAAATAAGTCCTCTTGGCCACTGAAAGCCATCGTTGCTTCCTTGGGAAGCTTCCAGGGGGGCAAAATAAGTCCTAGTGGCAACTAAAAGCCCTCGTTCCTTCCTTGGGAAGCTTCCGGGGGGAAAAATAAGTCCCCTTGGCCACTGAAAGCCTTCCTACATTCCTTGGGCAGCTTCCAGTGGGGCAAAATAAGTCCTCTTGGCCACTGAAAGCCCTGATTGCTTCCTTGGGCAGATTCCAGGGGGGCAAAATAAGTCCTCTTGGCCACTGAAAGCCTTCGTTCCTTCCTTGGGCACCTTCAGGGGGGCAAAATAAGTCCTCTTGGCCACTGAAAACCCTTATTGCTTCCTTGGGCAGCTTCCAGTGGGGCAACATAAGTCCTCTTGGCCACTGAAAGCCCTCGTTCCTTCCTTGGGCGGATTCCAGGGGGGCAAAATAAGTCCTCTTGGCCACTGAAAGCCCTCATTCCTTCCTTGGGCAGCTTCCAGGGGCGCAAAATAAGTCCGTGTGGCAACTGAAAGCCCTCATTCCTTCCTTCCGGAAACTTCCAGAGGGGTAAAATAATTCTTCTTCGCCACTGGAAGCCCTCTTTGCTTCCTTGAGCAGGTTCCAGGGGGGCAAAATAAGTCCTCTTGACCACTGAAAGCCCTCGGTCCCTCCTTGGGCAGCGTACATGGGGGCAAAATGAGTCCTGGTGGCCACGGAAAGCCCTCGTTCCTTCATTGGGCAGCGTACATGGGGGCAAAATAAGTCCTTGTGGCCACGGAAAGCTCTCGTTGCTTCCCTTGGTAGCTTCCAGGGGGGCAAAATAAGTCCTCTTGGCCACTGAAAGCCCTCGTTCCTTCCTTGGTAAGGTTCCAGGGGGGCAAAATGAGTCCTCTTGGCCAGTAAAAGCCCTCCTTCCTTCCTTGGGTAGCTTCCAGGGGGGCAAAATAAGTCCTCTTGGACACTGAAAGCCCTCGTTCCTTCCTTGGGGAGCTTCCAGGGGGGCAAAATGAGTCCTCTTTCCAACTGAAAGCCCTCCTTTGGCAGCTTCCAGGGGGGCAAGATAAGTCCTCTTGGCCACTGAAAGCCCTTCCTTTGGCAGTTTCCAGGGGGTCAAAATAAGTCCTTGTGGAAACTGAAAGCCCTCCTTCCTTCCTTGGGCAGCTAAGAGGGGGGCAAAATAAGTCCTTTTCTTGACTGAAAGCGCACATTCTTTCCCTGGAAAGATTCCAGGGGAGAAAAATAAGTCCTCTTCGCCACAGAAAGCCCTCATTGCTTACTTTGGCACCTTCCAGGGGGGCAAAAAAAGTCTTCTTGGCCACTGAAAGCCCTCCTTCCTTCTTCGGGCAGCTTCGAGGGGGGCAAAATAAGTCCTCTTGGCCTCTGAAAGTCCTCGTTCCTTCCTTCGGTAGCTTCTAGGCGGCAAAACAAGTCCTCTTGGCCTCTGAAAGCCCTAGTTCCTTCCTTCGGCAGCTTCAAGGGGGACAAAATAAGTCCTTTTGGTCACTGAAAGCGCACATTCGTTCACTGGAAAGATTCCAGGGGAGAAAAATAAGTCCTCTTGGCCACTGAAAGCCCTTGTTGTTTCATTGAGCAGGTTCCAGGGGGGCAAAAAAAGTCCTCTTGGCCACTGAAAGCCCTCCTTCCTTCCTTGGGCAGCTTCCAGGGGGGCAAAATGAGTCCTCTTGGCCACTGAAAGCCCTCGTTCCTTCATTGGGCAGCGTACATGGGGGCAAAATAAGTCCTTGTGGCCACGGAAAGCTCTCGTTGCTTCCTTTGGTAGCTTCCAGGGGGGCAAAATAAGTCCTCTTGGCCACTGAAAGCCCTCGTTGCTTCCTTGGTCAGCTTCCAGGGGTGCAAAATGAGTCCTCTTGGCCAGTAAAAGCCCTCCTTCCTTCCTTAGGCAGCTTTCAGGGGGGCAAAATAAGTCCTCTTCGCCACTAAAAGCCCTCGTTCCTTCCTTGGGGAGCTTCCAGGGGGGCAAAATGAGTCCTCTTTCCAAATGAAAGCCCTCCTTCCCTCCTTTGGCAGCTTCCAGGGGGGCAAGATAAGTCCTCTTGGCCACTGAAAGCCCTTCCTTTGGCAGTTTCCAGGGGGTCAAAATGAGTCCTTGTAGCAACTGAAAGCCCTCCTTCCTTCCTTGGGCAGCGTCAAGGGGGGCAAAATAAGTCCTTTTCGCGACTAAAAGGGTACATTCTTTCCCTGGAAAGATTCCAGGAGAGAAAAATAAGTCCTCTTGGCAACAAAAAGCCCTCATTGCTTCCTTCGGCACCTTCCAGGGGGGCAAAATAAGTCCTCTTGGCCTCTGAAAGCCCTCGTTCCTTCCTTCGGTAGCTTCCAGGGGGCAAAACAAGTCCTCTTGGCAACTCAAAGCACTCATTCCTTCCTTGGGCAGCTTCAAGGAGGGCAAAATAAGTCCTTCAGGGAAATGAAAGCGCACATTCCTTCCCTGGAAAGATTCCAGGGGAGAAAAATAAGTCCTCTTGGCCACTGAAAGCCCTCCTTCCTTCGTTGGGCAGCTTCCAGGGGAGCAAAATAAGTCCTCTTGGCCTCTGAAAGCCCTAGTTCCTTCCTTCGGCAGCTTCAAGGGGAGCAAAATAAGTCCTTTTGGTCACTGAAAGCGCACATTCCTTCCCTGGAAAGATTCCAGGGGAGAAAAATAAGTCCTCTTGGCCACTGAAAGCCCACACTGCTTCCTTCGGCACCTTCCAGGGGGGCAAAATAAGTCTTTTTGGCCACTGAAAGCCCTCCTTCCTTCTCTGGGCAGCTTCCATGGGGGTAAAATAAGTACTCCTCGCCACTGAAAGCCCTCGTTCCTTGCTTCGGCAGCTTCCAGGGGGCCAAATTAGTCCTCTTGGCCACTGAAAGTCCACATTCCTTCCTTGGGCAGCTTTTAGAGGGGAATATAATTCCTCTTCGCCACTGCAAGCCCTCCTTCCATCCTTGGGCAGCTTCCAGGGGGACAAAATAACTCCTTTTGGCCAATGAAGGCCCTCGTTCCTTCCTTCGGCAGCTTCCAGGAGGGAAAAATAAGTCCTTCTGGCCACTGAAAGCCCTCGTTCCTTCCTTCGGGAGCTTCCAGGGGGGCAAAATAAGTCCTCTTGGCCACTGAAAGCCATCGTTGCTTCCTTGGGCAGCTTCCAGAGGGCAAAATAAGTCCTCTTGGCCACTCAAAGCACTCATTCCTACCTTGGGCAGCTTCCAGGAGGGCAAAATAAGTCCTTCAGGGAAATCAAAGCCTTCGTTCCTTCCTTGGGCAGCTTCCAGGGGGGCAAAATAAGTCCTTTTGGACACTGAAAACCCTCATTGCTTTCTTGGGTATCTTCCAGGGGGGAAAAATACGTCCTCTTGGCCACTGAAAGAACTCCTTCCTTCCTTCGGCAGCTTCCAGGGGGCAAAATAAGTCCTCCTGGCCCAAGAAAGCCCTCGTTCCTTCCTTCGGCAGTATCCAGGGGGGCAAAATAAGTACTCAGGGCCACTGAAAGCCCTCGTTCTTCCTTGGGCAGCATCCAGGGGGGCAAAATTAGTCCTCTTGACCACTGAAAGCCTTCCTTCCTTCCTTCGGCAGCTTCGAAGTTGGCAAAATAAGTCCTCTTGGCCACTGAAAGCCCTCCTTCCTTCCTTGGGTAGCTTCCAGGGGGGCCAAATAAGTCCACGGCCACTGAAAACCCTCAATGCTTCCCTGGGTAGCTTCCAAGGGGGCAAAATAAGTCCTCTTGGCCACTGAAAGACCTCATTCCTTCATTGGGCAGCTTCCAAGAGGAAAAAATAAGTCCTTCGAGGAAATGAAAGCCTTCGTTCCTTCCTTGGGCAGCTTGCAGGGGGGCAAAATAAGTCCTCTTAGCCACGGAAAACCCTCGTTCCTTCCTTGGGCAGCTTCCAGGGGGGCAAAATAAGTCCTCTTGGCCACTGAAAGCAATCATTCCTTCCTTGTGCAGTTTCCAGAGGGGCAGAAAAAGTCCTCTTGGCCACTGAAAGCCATGGTTCCTTCCTTCGGCAACTTCGAGGAGGGCAAAATAAGTCCTATTGGCCACTGATAGCCCTGGTTCCTTCCTTGGGCAGCTTCCAGGGGGGCAAAATAAGTCCTCTTAGCCACTGAAAACCCTTATTGCTTCCTTGGGTAGCTTCCAGGGAGGCAAAATCAGTCCTTCTCGCCACTCAAAGCCCTCGTTCCTTCCATGGGCACCTTCCAGGAGGGCAAAACTAGTCCTCTTGGAAACTGAAAGCCGTCGTTCATTCCTTGGACAGCTTCCAGGGGGGCAAAATAACTCCTCTTGGACACTTAAAGCCCTCGTTCCTTCCTTGGGAAGCTTCCAGAGGGCAAAATAAGTCCTCTTGGCCACTGAAAGCCATCGTTGCTTCCTTGGGAAGCTTCCAGGGGGGCAAAATAAGTCCTAGTGGCAACAAAACGCCCTCGTTCCTTCCTTGGGAAGCTTCCGGGGGGAAAAATAAGTCCCCTTGCCACTGAAAGCCTTCCTACATTCCTTGGGCAGCTTCCAGTGGGGCAAAATAAGTCCTCTTGGCCACTGAAAGCCCTGATTGCTTCCTTGGGCAGATTCCAGGGGGCAAAATAAGTCCTCTTGGCCACTGAAAGCCTTCGTTCCTTCCTTGGGCACCTTCAGGGGGGCAAAATAAGTCCTCTTGGCCACTGAAAACCCTTATTGCTTCCTTGGGCAGCTTCCAGTGGGGCAACATAAGTCCTCTTGGCCACTGAAAGCCCTCGTTCCTTCCTTGGGCGGATTCCAGGGGGGCAAAATAAGTCCTCTTGGCCACTGAAAGCCCTCATTCCTTCCTTGGGCAGCTTCCAGGGGCGCAAAATAAGTCCGTGTGGCAACTGAAAGCCCTCATTCCTTCCTTCCGGAAACTTCCAGAGGGGTAAAATAATTCTTCTTCGCCACTGGAAGCCCTCTTTGCTTCCTTGAGCAGGTTCCACGGGGGCAAAATAAGTCCTCTTGGCCACTGAAAGCCCTCGTTCCTTCCTTGGGCAGCTTCCAGGGGGGGGAAATGAGTCCTCTTGGCCACTGAAAGCCCTCGTTCCTTCATTGGGCAGCGTACATGGGGGCAAAATAAGTCCTTGTGGCCACGGAAAGCTCTCGTTGCTTCCTTTGGTAGCTTCCAGGGGGGCAAAATAAGTCCTCTTGGCCACTGAAAGCCCTCGTTCCTTCCTTGGTAAGGTTCCAGGGGGGCAAAATGAGTCCTCTTGGCCAGTAAAAGCCCTCCTTCCTTCCTTGGGTAGCTTCCAGGGGGGCAAAATAAGTCCTCTTGGACACTGAAAGCCCTCGTTCCTTCCTTGGGGAGCTTCCAGGGGGGCAAAATGAGTCCTCTTTCCAACTGAAAGCCCTCCTTTGGCAGCTTCCAGGGGGGCAAGATAAGTCCTCTTGGCCACTGAAAGCCCTTCCTTTGGCAGTTTCCAGGGGGTCAAAATAAGTCCTTGTGGAAACTGAAAGCCCTCCTTCCTTCCTTGGGCAGCTAAGAGGGGGGCAAAATAAGTCCTTTTCTTGACTGAAAGCGCACATTCTTTCCCTGGAAAGATTCCAGGGGAGAAAAATAAGTCCTCTTCGCCACAAAAAGCCCTCATTGCTTACTTCGGCACCTTCCAGGGGGGCAAAAAAAGTCCTCTTGGCCACTGAAAGCCCTCCTTCCTTCTTCGGGCAGCTTCGAGGGGGGCAAAATAAGTCCTCTTGGCCTCTGAAAGCCCTCGTTCCTTCCTTCGGTAGCTTCTAGGGGGCAAAACAAGTCCTCTTGGCCACTCAAACCCCTCCTTCCTTCTTCGGGCAGCTTCGAGGGGGGCAAAATAAGTCCTCTTGGCCTCTGAAAGCCCTCGTTTCTTCCTTCGGTAGCTTCTAGGGGGCAAAACAAGTCCTCTTGGCCACTGAAAGCCCTCGTTCCTTCCTTGGGCAGCTTCCAGGGGGGCAAAATAAGTCCTCTTGGCCACTGAAAGCACTCCTTCCTTCCTTGGGCAGCTTCCAGGGGAGCAAAATAAGTCCTCTTGGCCTCTGAAAGCCCTAGTTCCTTCCTTCGGCAGCTTCAAGGGGGACAAAATAAGTCCTTTTGGTCACTGAAAGCGCACATTCCTTCACTGGAAAGATTCCAGGGGAGAAAAATAAGTCCTCTTGGCCACTGAAAGCCCTTGTTGTTTCGTTGAGCAGGTTCCAGGGGGGCAAAAAAAGTCCTCTTGGCCACTGAAAGCCCTCCTTCCTTCCTTGGGCAGCTTCCAGGGGGGCAAAATGAGTCCTCTTGGCCACTGAAAGCCCTCGTTCCTTCATTGGGCAGCGTACATGGGGGCAAAATAAGTCCTTGTGGCCACGGAAAGCTCTCGTTGCTTCCTTTGGTAGCTTCCAGGGGGGCAAAATAAGTCCTCTTGGCCACTGAAAGCCCTCGTTGCTTCCTTGGTCAGCTTCCAGGGGTGCAAAATGAGTCCTCTTGGCCAGTAAAAGCCCTCCTTCCTTCCTTAGGCAGCTTTCAGGGGGGCAAAATAAGTCCTCTTCGCCACTAAAAGCCCTCGTTCCTTCCTTGGGGAGCTTCCAGGGGGGCAAAATGAGTCCTCTTTCCAAATGAAAGCCCTCCTTCCCTCCTTTGGCAGCTTCCAGGGGGGCAAGATAAGTCCTCTTGGCCACTGAAAGCCCTTCCTTTGGCAGTTTCCAGGGGGTCAAAATGAGTCCTTGTAGCAACTGAAAGCCCTCCTTCCTTCCTTGGGCAGCGTCAAGGGGGGCAAAATAAGTCCTTTTCGCGACTAAAAGGGTACATTCTTTCCCTGGAAAGATTCCAGGGGAGAAAAATAAGTCCTCTTGGCCACAAAAAGCCCTCATTGCTTCCTTCGGCACCTTCCAGGGGGGCAAAATAAGTCCTCTTGGCCTCTGAAAGCCCTCGTTCCTTCCTTCGGTAGCTTCCAGGGGGCAAAACAAGTCCTCTTGGCAACTCAAAGCACTCATTCCTTCCTTGGGCAGCTTCAAGGAGGGCAAAATAAGTCCTTCAGGGAAATGAAAGCGCACATTCCTTCCCTGGAAAGATTCCAGGGGAGAAAAATAAGTCCTCTTGGCCACTGAAAGCCCTCCTTCCTTCGTTGGGCAGCTTCCAGGGGAGCAAAATAAGTCCTCTTGACCTCTGAAAGCCCTAGTTCCTTCCTTCGGCAGCTTCAAGGGGAGCAAAATAAGTCCTTTTGGTCACTGAAAGCGCACATTCCTTCCCTGGAAAGATTCCAGGGGAGAAAAATAAGTCCTCTTGGCCACTGAAAGCCCACACTGCTTCCTTCGGCACCTTCCAGGGGGGCAAAATAAGTCTTTTTGGCCACTGAAAGCCCTCCTTCCTTCTCTGGGCAGCTTCCATGGGGGCAAAATAAGTACTCCTCGCCACTGAAAGCCCTCGTTCCTTGCTTCGGCAGCTTCCAGGGGGCCAAATTAGTCCTCTTGGCCACTGAAAGTCCACATTCCTTCCTTGGGCAGCTTTTAGGGGGCAATATAATTCCTCTTCGCCACTGCAAGCCCTCCTTCCATCCTTGGGCAGCTTCCAGGGGGACAAAATAACTCTTTTTGGCCAATGAAGGCCCTCGTTCCTTCCTTCGGCAGCTTCCAGGAGGGAAAAATAAGTCCTTCTGGCCACTGAAAGCCCTCGTTCCTTCCTTCGGGAGCTTCCAGGGGGGCAAAATAAGTCCTCTTGGCCACTGAAAGCCATCGTTGCTTCCTTGGGCAGCTTCCAGAGGGCAAAATAAGTCCTCTTGGCCACTCAAAGCACTCATTCCTACCTTGGGCAGCTTCCAGGAGGGCAAAATAAGTCCTTCAGGGAAATCAAAGCCTTCGTTCCTTCCTTGGGCAGCTTCCAGGGGGGCAAAATAAGTCCTTTTGGACACTGAAAACCCTCATTGCTTTCTTGGGTATCTTCCAGGGGGGAAAAATACGTCCTCTTGGCCACTGAAAGAACTCCTTCCTTCCTTCGGCAGCTTCCAGGGGGCAAAATAAGTCCTCCTGGCCCAAGAAAGCCCTCGTTCCTTCCTTCGGCAGCTTCCAGGGGGGCAAAATAAGTACTCAGGGCCACTGAAAGCCCTCGTTCTTCCTTGGGCAGCTTCCAGGGGGGCAAAATTAGTCCTCTTGACCACTGAAAGCCTTCCTTCCTTCCTTCGGCAGCTTCGAAGTTGGCAAAATAAGTCCTCTTGGCCACTGAAAGCCCTCCTTCCTTCCTTGGGTAGCTTCCAGGGGGGCCAAATAAGTCCACGGCCACTGAAAACCCTCAATGCTTCCCTGGGTAGCTTCCAAGGGGGCAAAATAAGTCCTCTTGGCCACTCAAAGCCCTCATTCCTTTCTTGGGCAGCTTCCAGGGGGGAAAAACAAGTCTTTTTGCCCACTGAAAGCCCTCCTTCCTTCCTTCGGCAGCTTCCAGGGTGGCAAAATAAGTCCCCTTGGCCACTGAAAGACCTCCTTCCTTCATTCGGCAGCTTCCAGGGGGGCAAAATAAGTCCTCTTGGACACTAAAAGCCCTCGTTCCTTCCATGGGCAGCTTCCAGGGGTGCAAAATCAGTCCTCTTGGCCAGAAAAAGCCCTCCTTCCTTCCTTGGGCAGCTTCTATGGCGGCAAAATAAGTCCTCTTTGCCACTCAAAGCCCTCATTGCTTTCTTGGGCAGCTCCCAGAGGGGCAAAATAAATCCTCTTGCCCACAGTAATCCCTCGTTCCTTCCTTGGGCAGTTTCCAGGGGGGCAAAGAAAGTCCTCTTGGCCACTGAAAGCACTCGTTCACTCCTTGGACAGCTTGCAGCGGGGCAAAATAAGTCCCCTTGGCCACTTAAAGCCCTCGTTCCTTCCTTGGGCTTCTGCCAGGGAAGGAAAATAAGTCCTCTTGGCAACTAAAAGCCCTCCCTCCTTCCTTAGGCAGCTTTCAGGGGGGCAGAATAAGTCCACGTGGCAACTGAAAGCCCTCGATCCTTACTTGGGAGCTTCCAGGGGGGAAAAATAAGTCCTCTCGGCCACTCAAAGCCCTCGTTCCTTCCTTCGGCAGCTATCAGGGGGGCAAAATAAGTCCTCTTATCCACTGAAGGCCCTTGTTCCTTCCTTGAGGAGCTTACGGAGGGGAAAATGAGTCCTCTTTCCGACTCAAAGCCCTCGTTCCTTCCTTGGGCAGCTTTCAGGGAGGCAAAATAAGTCCTCTTGGCCACTGAAAGCCTTCGTTCCTTCCTTCGGCAGCTTCCAGGGAGGCAAAATAAGTCCTCTTGGCCACTGAAAGCCCTCGTTCCTTCCTTGGGCACCTTCCAGGGAGGCAAAATAACTCCTCTTGGCCACTGAAAGTCCTCGTTCATAACTTGGGCAGCTTCCAGGGCAGCAAAAAAAGTCCTCTTTCCCATTGAAAGCCCTCGTTCCTTCCATGGGCAGCTTCGAGGGGGGCAAAATAAGTCCTCTTGGCCACTGAAAGCCCTCGTTCCTTCCTTGGGCAGCTTCCAGGGGGGCAAAATAAGTCCTTGTGTGTGGCAACTGAAAGCCTTCGTTCCCTCCTTAGGCAGCTTCCAGGGGGGCAAAATAAGTCCTCTTGGCCACTGAAAGACCTCATTCCTTCATTGGGCAGCTTCCAAGAGGAAAAAATAAGTCCTTCGAGGAAATGAAAGCCTTCGTTCCTTCCTTGGGCAGCTTGCAGGGGGGCAAAATAAGTCCTCTTAGCCACGGAAAACCCTCGTTCCTTCCTTGGGCAGCTTCCAGGGGGGCAAAATAAGTCCTCTTGGCCACTGAAAGCAATCATTCCTTCCTTGTGCAGTTTCCAGAGGGGCAGAAAAAGTCCTCTTGGCCACTGAAAGCCATGGTTCCTTCCTTCGGCAACTTCGAGGAGGGCAAAATAAGTCCTATTGGCCACTGATAGCCCTGGTTCCTTCCTTGGGCAGCTTCCAGGGGGGCAAAATAAGTCCTCTTAGCCACTGAAAACCCTTATTGCTTCCTTGGGTAGCTTCCAGGGAGGCAAAATCAGTCCTTCTCGCCACTCAAAGCCCTCGTTCCTTCCATGGGCACCTTCCAGGAGGGCAAAACTAGTCCTCTTGGAAACTGAAAGCCGTCGTTCATTCCTTGGACAGCTTCCAGGGGGGCAAAATAACTCCTCTTGGACACTTAAAGCCCTCGTTCCTTCCTTGGGAAGCTTCCAGAGGGCAAAATAAGTCCTCTTGGCCACTGAAAGCCATCGTTGCTTCCTTGGGAAGCTTCCAGGGGGGCAAAATAAGTCCTAGTGGCAACAAAAAGCCCTCGTTCCTTCCTTGGGAAGCTTCCGGGGGGAAAAATAAGTCCCCTTGCCACTGAAAGCCTTCCTACATTCCTTGGGCAGCTTCCAGTGGGGCAAAATAAGTCCTCTTGGCCACTGAAAGCCCTGATTGCTTCCTTGGGCAGATTCCAGGGGGCAAAATAAGTCCTCTTGGCCACTGAAAGCCTTCGTTCCTTCCTTGGGCACCTTCAGGGGGGCAAAATAAGTCCTCTTGGCCACTGAAAACCCTTATTGCTTCCTTGGGCAGCTTCCAGTGGGGCAACATAAGTCCTCTTGGCCACTGAAAGCCCTCGTTCCTTCCTTGGGCGGATTCCAGGGGGGCAAAATAAGTCCTCTTGGCCACTGAAAGCCCTCATTCCTTCCTTGGGCAGCTTCCAGGGGCGCAAAATAAGTCCGTGTGGCAACTGAAAGCCCTCATTCCTTCCTTCCGGAAACTTCCAGAGGGGTAAAATAATTCTTCTTCGCCACTGGAAGCCCTCTTTGCTTCCTTGAGCAGGTTCCACGGGGGCAAAATAAGTCCTCTTGGCCACTGAAAGCCCTCGTTCCTTCCTTGGGCAGCTTCCAGGGGGGGGAAATGAGTCCTCTTGGCCACTGAAAGCCCTCGTTCCTTCATTGGGCAGCGTACATGGGGGCAAAATAAGTCCTTGTGGCCACGGAAAGCTCTCGTTGCTTCCTTTGGTAGCTTCCAGGGGGGCAAAATAAGTCCTCTTGGCCACTGAAAGCCCTCGTTCCTTCCTTGGTAAGGTTCCAGGGGGGCAAAATGAGTCCTCTTGGCCAGTAAAAGCCCTCCTTCCTTCCTTGGGTAGCTTCCAGGGGGGCAAAATAAGTCCTCTTGGACACTGAAAGCCCTCGTTCCTTCCTTGGGGAGCTTCCAGGGGGGCAAAATGAGTCCTCTTTCCAACTGAAAGCCCTCCTTTGGCAGCTTCCAGGGGGGCAAGATAAGTCCTCTTGGCCACTGAAAGCCCTTCCTTTGGCAGTTTCCAGGGGGTCAAAATAAGTCCT
The DNA here is from genome assembly GCA_030412105.1 of Cyclura pinguis. Taxonomy (NCBI): domain Eukaryota; kingdom Metazoa; phylum Chordata; class Lepidosauria; order Squamata; family Iguanidae; genus Cyclura; species Cyclura pinguis. The sequence continues at coordinate 6,025,931 of CM059600.1, forward strand.
TGTGGAAACTGAAAGCCCTCCTTCCTTCCTTGGGCAGCTAAGAGGGGGGCAAAATAAGTCCTTTTCTTGACTGAAAGCGCACATTCTTTCCCTGGAAAGATTCCAGGGGAGAAAAATAAGTCCTCTTCGCCACAAAAAGCCCTCATTGCTTACTTCGGCACCTTCCAGGGGGGCAAAAAAAGTCTTCTTGGCCACTGAAAGCCCTCCTTCCTTCTTCGGGCAGCTTCGAGGGGGGCAAAATAAGTCCTCTTGGCCTCTGAAAGCCCTCGTTCCTTCCTTCGGTAGCTTCTAGGGGGCAAAACAAGTCCTCTTGGCCACTAAAAGCCCTCCTTCCTTCTTCGGGCAGCTTCGAGGGGGGCAAAATAAGTCCTCTTGGTCTCTGAAAGCCCTCGTTTCTTCCTTCGGTAGCTTCTAGGGGGCAAAACAAGTCCTCTTGGCCACTGAAAGCCCTCGTTCCTTCCTTGGGCAGCTTCCAGGGGGGCAAAATAAGTCCTCTTGGCCACTGAAAGCACTCCTTCCTTCCTTGGGCAGCTTCCAGGGGGACAAAATAAGTCCTTTTGGTCACTGAAAGCGCACATTCCTTCACTGGAAAGATTCCAGGGGAGAAAAATAAGTCCTCTTGGCCACTGAAAGCCCTTGTTGTTTCGTTGAGCAGGTTCCAGGGGGGCAAAAAAAGTCCTCTTGGCCACTGAAAGCCCTCCTTCCTTCCTTGGGCAGCTTCCAGGGGGGCAAAATGAGTCCTCTTGGCCACTGAAAGCCCTCGTTCCTTCATTGGGCAGCGTACATGGGGGCAAAATAAGTCCTTGTGGCCACGGAAAGCTCTCGTTGCTTCCTTTGGTAGCTTCCAGGGGGGCAAAATAAGTCCTCTTGGCCACTGAAAGCCCTCGTTGCTTCCTTGGTCAGCTTCCAGGGGTGCAAAATGAGTCCTCTTGGCCAGTAAAAGCCCTCCTTCCTTCCTTAGGCAGCTTTCAGGGGGGCAAAATAAGTCCTCTTCGCCACTAAAAGCCCTCGTTCCTTCCTTGGGGAGCTTCCAGGGGGGCAAAATGAGTCCTCTTTCCAAATGAAAGCCCTCCTTCCCTCCTTTGGCAGCTTCCAGGGGGGCAAGATAAGTCCTCTTGGCCACTGAAAGCCCTTCCTTTGGCAGTTTCCAGGGGGTCAAAATGAGTCCTTGTAGCAACTGAAAGCCCTCCTTCCTTCCTTGGGCAGCTTCAAGGGGGGCAAAATAAGTCCTTTTCGCGACTAAAAGGGTACATTCTTTCCCTGGAAAGATTCCAGGGGAGAAAAATAAGTCCTCTTGGCCACAAAAAGCCCTCATTGCTTCCTTCGGCACCTTCCAGGGGGGCAAAATAGGTCCTCTTGGCCTCTGAAAGCCCTCGTTCCTTCCTTCGGTAGCTTCCAGGGGGCAAAACAAGTCCTCTTGGCAACTCAAAGCACTCATTCCTTCCTTGGGCAGCTTCAAGGAGGGCAAAATAAGTCCTTCAGGGAAATGAAAGCGCACATTCCTTCCCTGGAAAGATTCCAGGGGAGAAAAATAAGTCCTCTTGGCCACTGAAAGCCCTCCTTCCTTCGTTGGGCAGCTTCCAGGGGAGCAAAATAAGTCCTCTTGGCCTCTGAAAGCCCTAGTTCCTTCCTTCGGCAGCTTCAAGGGGAGCAAAATAAGTCCTTTTGGTCACTGAAAGCGCACATTCCTTCCCTGGAAAGATTCCAGGGGAGAAAAATAAGTCCTCTTGGCCACTGAAAGCCCACACTGCTTCCTTCGGCACCTTCCAGGGGGGCAAAATAAGTCTTTTTGGCCACTGAAAGCCCTCCTTCCTTCTCTGGGCAGCTTCCATGGGGGCAAAATAAGTACTCCTGGCCACTGAAAGCCCTCGTTCCTTGCTTCGGCAGCTTCCAGGGGGCCAAATTAGTCCTCTTGGCCACTGAAAGTCCACATTCCTTCCTTGGGCAGCTTTTAGGGGGCAATATAATTCCTCTTCGCCACTGCAAGCCCTCCTTCCATCCTTGGGCAGCTTCCAGGGGGACAAAATAACTCCTTTTGGCCAATGAAGGCCCTCGTTCCTTCCTTCAGCAGCTTCCAGGAGGGAAAAATAAGTCCTTCTGGCCACTGAAAGCCCTCGTTCCTTCCTTCGGGAGCTTCCAGGGGGGCAAAATAAGTCCTCTTGGCCACTGAAAGCCATCGTTGCTTCCTTGGGCAGCTTCCAGAGGGCAAAATAAGTCCTCTTGGCCACTCAAAGCACTCATTCCTACCTTGGGCAGCTTCCAGGAGGGCAAAATAAGTCCTTCAGGGAAATCAAAGCCTTCGTTCCTTCCTTGGGCAGCTTCCAGGGGGGCAAAATAAGTCCTTTTGGACACTGAAAACCCTCATTGCTTTCTTGGGTATCTTCCAGGGGGGAAAAATACGTCCTCTTGGCCACTGAAAGAACTCCTTCCTTCCTTCGGCAGCTTCCAGGGGGCAAAATAAGTCCTCCTGGCCCAAGAAAGCCCTCGTTCCTTCCTTCGGCAGCTTCCAGGGGGGCAAAATAAGTACTCAGGGCCACTGAAAGCCCTCGTTCTTCCTTGGGCAGCTTCCAGGGGGGCAAAATTAGTCCTCTTGACCACTGAAAGCCTTCCTTCCTTCCTTCGGCAGCTTCGAAGTTGGCAAAATAAGTCCTCTTGGCCACTGAAAGCCCTCCTTCCTTCCTTGGGTAGCTTCCAGGGGGGCCAAATAAGTCCACGGCCACTGAAAACCCTCAATGCTTCCCTGGGTAGCTTCCAAGGGGGCAAAATAAGTCCTCTTGGCCACTCAAAGCCCTCATTCCTTTCTTGGGCAGCTTCCAGGGGGGAAAAACAAGTCTTTTTGCCCACTGAAAGCCCTCCTTCCTTCCTTCGGCAGCTTCCAGGGTGGCAAAATAAGTCCCCTTGGCCACTGAAAGACCTCCTTCCTTCATTCGGCAGCTTCCAGGGGGGCAAAATAAGTCCTCTTGGACACTAAAAGCCCTCGTTCCTTCCATGGGCAGCTTCCAGGGGTGCAAAATCAGTCCTCTTGGCCAGAAAAAGCCCTCCTTCCTTCCTTGGGCAGCTTCCAGGGGAGCAAAATAAGTCCTCTTGGCCACTGAAAGCCCTCGTTCCTTCCTTGTGGAGCTAACAGGGGGGCAAAATGAGTCCTCTCTCCAACTGAAACCCTCCTTCCTTGCTTTGGCATCTTTCAGGGAGGCAAAATGAGTCCTATTGGCCACTGAAAGCCCTCGTTCCTAACTTCGGCAACTACCAGGGGGGCAAAATAAGTCCTCTTAGCCACTGAAAGCCCTCCTTACTTCCTTGGGCAGCTTCCAGAGGGGCAAAATAAGTCCTCTTAGCCACTGAAAGGCCTCGTTCCTTTCTTCGGCAGCTTCCAGGGGGGCAAAATAAGTCTTCCTGGCCACTGAAAGCAATCGTTCCTTTCTTGGGCAGCTTCCAGGGGGGCAAGAAAAGTCCTATGGGCCACTGAAAGCCCTGGTTCCTTCCTTGGGCAGCTTCCAGTGGGGCAAAATAAGTCCTCTTGGCCACTGAAAGCCCTGATTGCTTCCTTGGGCAGATTCCAGGGGGCAAAATAAGTCCTCTTGGCCACTGAAAGCCTTCGTTCCTTCCTTGGGCACCTTCAGGGGGGCAAAATAAGTCCTCTTGGCCACTGAAAACCCTTATTGCTTCCTTGGGCAGCTTCCAGTGGGGCAACATAAGTCCTCTTGGCCACTGAAAGCCCTCGTTCCTTCCTTGGGCGGATTCCAGGGGGGCAAAATAAGTCCTCTTGGCCACTGAAAGCCCTCATTCCTTCCTTGGGCAGCTTCCAGGGGCGCAAAATAAGTCCGTGTGGCAACTGAAAGCCCTCATTCCTTCCTTCCGGAAACTTCCAGAGGGGTAAAATAATTCTTCTTCGCCACTGGAAGCCCTCTTTGCTTCCTTGAGCAGGTTCCACGGGGGCAAAATAAGTCCTCTTGGCCACTGAAAGCCCTCGTTCCTTCCTTGGGCAGCTTCCAGGGGGGGAAAATGAGTCCTCTTGGCCACTGAAAGCCCTCGTTCCTTCATTGGGCAGCGTACATGGGGGCAAAATAAGTCCTTGTGGCCACGGAAAGCTCTCGTTGCTTCCTTTGGTAGCTTCCAGGGGGGCAAAATAAGTCCTCTTGGCCACTGAAAGCCCTCGTTCCTTCCTTGGTAAGGTTCCAGGGGGGCAAAATGAGTCCTCTTGGCCAGTAAAAGCCCTCCTTCCTTCCTTGGGTAGCTTCCAGGGGGGCAAAATAAGTCCTCTTGGACACTGAAAGCCCTCGTTCCTTCCTTGGGGAGCTTCCAGGGGGGCAAAATGAGTCCTCTTTCCAACTGAAAGCCCTCCTTTGGCAGCTTCCAGGGGGGCAAGATAAGTCCTCTTGGCCACTGAAAGCCCTTCCTTTGGCAGTTTCCAGGGGGTCAAAATGAGTCCTTGTAGCAACTGAAAGCCCTCCTTCCTTCCTTGGGCAGCTTCAAGGGGGGCAAAATAAGTCCTTTTCGCGACTAAAAGGGTACATTCTTTCCCTGGAAAGATTCCAGGGGAGAAAAATAAGTCCTCTTGGCCACAAAAAGCCCTCATTGCTTCCTTCGGCACCTTCCAGGGGGGCAAAATAGGTCCTCTTGGCCTCTGAAAGCCCTCGTTCCTTCCTTCGGTAGCTTCCAGGGGGCAAAACAAGTCCTCTTGGCAACTCAAAGCACTCATTCCTTCCTTGGGCAGCTTCAAGGAGGGCAAAATAAGTCCTTCAGGGAAATGAAAGCGCACATTCCTTCCCTGGAAAGATTCCAGGGGAGAAAAATAAGTCCTCTTGGCCACTGAAAGCCCTCCTTCTTTCGTTGGGCAGCTTCCAGGGGAGCAAAATAAGTCCTCTTGGCCTCTGAAAGCCCTAGTTCCTTCCTTCGGCAGCTTCAAGGGGAGCAAAATAAGTCCTTTTGGTCACTGAAAGCGCACATTCCTTCCCTGGAAAGATTCCAGGGGAGAAAAATAAGTCCTCTTGGCCACTGAAAGCCCACATTGCTTCCTTCGGCACCTTCCAGGGGGGCAAAATAAGTCTTTTTGGCCACTGAAAGCCCTCCTTCCTTCTCTGGGCAGCTTCCATGGGGGCAAAATAAGTACTCCTGGCCACTGAAAGCCCTCGTTCCTTGCTTCGGCAGCTTCCAGGGGGCCAAATTAGTCCTCTTGGCCACTGAAAGTCCACATTCCTTCCTTGGGCAGCTTTTAGGGGGCAATATAATTCCTCTTCGCCACTGCAAGCCCTCCTTCCATCCTTGGGCAGCTTCCAGGGGGACAAAATAACTCCTTTTGGCCAATGAAGGCCCTCATTCCTTCCTTCAGCAGCTTCCAGGAGGGAAAAATAAGTCCTTCTGGCCACTGAAAGCCCTCGTTCCTTCCTTCGGGAGCTTCCAGGGGGGCAAAATAAGTCCTCTTGGCCACTGAAAGCCATCGTTGCTTCCTTGGGCAGCTTCCAGAGGGCAAAATAAGTCCTCTTGGCCACTCAAAGCACTCATTCCTACCTTGGGCAGCTTCCAGGAGGGCAAAATAAGTCCTTCAGGGAAATCAAAGCCTTCGTTCCTTCCTTGGGCAGCTTCCAGGGGGGCAAAATAAGTCCTTTTGGACACTGAAAACCCTCATTGCTTTCTTGGGTATCTTCCAGGGGGGAAAAATACGTCCTCTTGGCCACTGAAAGAACTCCTTCCTTCCTTCGGCAGCTTCCAGGGGGCAAAATAAGTCCTCCTGGCCCAAGAAAGCCCTCGTTCCTTCCTTCGGCAGCTTCCAGGGGGGCAAAATAAGTACTCAGGGCCACTGAAAGCCCTCGTTCTTCCTTGGGCAGCTTCCAGGGGGGCAAAATTAGTCCTCTTGACCACTGAAAGCCTTCCTTCCTTCCTTCGGCAGCTTCGAAGTTGGCAAAATAAGTCCTCTTGGCCACTGAAAGCCCTCCTTCCTTCCTTGGGTAGCTTCCAGGGGGGCCAAATAAGTCCACGGCCACTGAAAACCCTCAATGCTTCCCTGGGTAGCTTCCAAGGGGGCAAAATAAGTCCTCTTGGCCACTCAAAGCCCTCATTCCTTTCTTGGGCAGCTTCCAGGGGGGAAAAACAAGTCTTTTTTCCCACTGAAAGCCCTCCTTCCTTCCTTCGGCAGCTTCCAGGGTGGCAAAATAAGTCCCCTTGGCCACTGAAAGACCTCCTTCCTTCATTCGGCAGCTTCCAGGGGGGCAAAATAAGTCCTCTTGGACACTAAAAGCCCTCGTTCCTTCCATGGGCAGCTTCCAGGGGTGCAAAATCAGTCCTCTTGGCCAGAAAAAGCCCTCCTTCCTTCCTTGGGCAGCTTCCAGGGGGGCAAAATAAGTCCTCTTGGCCACTGAAAGCCCTCGTTCCTTCCTTGTGGAGCTAACAGGGGGGCAAAATGAGTCCTCTCTCCAACTGAAACCCTCCTTCCTTGCTTTGGCATCTTTCAGGGAGGCAAAATGTGTCCTATTGGCCACTGAAAGCCCTCGTTCCTAACTTCGGCAACTACCAGGGGGGCAAAATAAGTCCTCTTAGCCACTGAAAGCCCTCCTTACTTCCTTGGGCAGCTTCCAGAGGGGCAAAATAAGTCCTCTTAGCCACTGAAAGGCCTCGTTCCTTTCTTCGGCAGCTTCCAGGGGGGCAAAATAAGTCTTCCTGGCCACTGAAAGCAATCGTTCCTTCCTTGGGCAGCTTCCAGGGGGGCAAGAAAAGTCCTATGGGCCACTGAAAGCCCTGGTTCCTTCCTTGGGCAGCTTCTATGGCGGCAAAATAAGTCCTCTTCGCCACTCAAAGCCCTCATTGCTTTCTTGGGCAGCTCCCAGAGGGGCAAAATAAATCCTCTTGCCCACAGTAATCCCTCGTTCCTTCCTTGGGCAGTTTCCAGGGGGGCAAAGAAAGTCCTCTTGGCCACTGAAAGCACTCGTTCACTCCTTGGACAGCTTGCAGGGGGGCAAAATAAGTCCCCTTGGCCACTTAAAGCCCTCGTTCCTTCCTTGGGCTTCTGCCAGGGAAGGAAAATAAGTCCTCTTGGCAACTAAAAGCCCTCCCTCCTTCCTTAGGCAGCTTTCAGGGGGGCAGAATAAGTCCACGTGGCAACTGAAAGCCCTCGATCCTTACTTGGGAGCTTCCAGGGGGGCAAAATAAGTCCCTTTGGCCACTAAAAGCGATCGTTCCTTCCTTGGGCAGCTTTCAGGGGGTTAGAAAAAGTCCTCTTCGCCACTCAAAGCTCCCGTTCCTTCCTTTGGCAGCTTCGAGGGCGGCAAAATAAGTCCTCTTGGCCACTGAAAGCAATCATTCCTTCCTTGGGCAGCTTCTTGAGGGGCAGAAAAAGTCCTGTTCGCCACTGAAAGCACTCGTTCCTTCCTTGGGCAGCTTCCAGGGCGGCAAAATAAGTCCTCTTCGCCACTGGAAGCAGTCATTACTTTCTTAGGCAGCTTCCAGGGGGCAAAATAAGTCCTCTTGCCCACTGAGAGCCCTCGTTCCTTCCTTCTGCAGCTTCCAGGGGGGCAAAATAAGTCCTCGTGGCCACTGAAAGCCCTCGTTCCTTCCCTAGGCAGCTTTTAGGGGGGCAGAATAAGTCCTCGTGGCCACTGAAAGCCCTTGTTCCTTCCTTAGGCACCTTCCAGGGGGGCAAAATAAGTCCTCTTGGCCACTGAAAGCCCTCCTTCCTTCCTTGGACAGCTTCCAGGGTGGCAAAATAAGTCCTCTTGGCAACTGAAAGCCCTTGTTCCTTCCTTGTGAAGATTTCAGAGGGGCAAAATAAGTCCTGGTGGCAAATAAAAGCCCTCGTTCCTTCCTTGGGCAGCTTGCAGGCGGGCAAAAGCAGTCCCTTGGCCACTGAAAGCCCTCGTTCCTTCCTTGGGCATCTTCTAGGAGAGCAAAATAAGTCCTTTTAGCCACTGAACGCACTCGTTCCTTCCTTTGGCAGCTGCCAGGGGGGCAAAATAAGTCCTCCTGGCCACTGAAAGCCCTCGTTCCTTCCTTGGGGAGCTTCCACGGGGGCAAAATAAGTCCTCTTCGCCACTGAAAGCCCTCGTTCCTTCCTTCGGTAGCTTCCATGGGGGCAAAATAAGTCCTTTTGGCAACTGAAAGCCCTCCTTATTTCCTTAGGCAGCTTCCAGGGGTAAAAAAGAAGTCCTCTTGGCCACTGAAAGCCCTCGTTCCTTCCTTGGGCAGCTTCCAGGGCGGCAAAATGAGTCCTCTAGGCCACTGAAAGCCCTCGTTCCTTCCTTCGGCAGCTATCAGGGGGGCAAAATAAGTCCTCTCATCCACTGAAGGCCCTTGTTCCTTCCTTGAGGAGCTTACGGAGGGGAAAATGAGTCCTCTTTCCGACTCAAAGCCCTCGTTCCTTCCTTGGGCAGCTTTCAGGGAGGCAAAATAAGTCCTCTTGGCCACTGAAAGCCTTCGTTCCTTCCTTCGGCAGCTTCCAAGAGGGCAAAATCAGTCCTCTTGGCCACGGAAAGCCCTCGTTCCTTCCTTGGGCACCTTCCAGGGAGGCAAAATAAGTCCTCTTGGCCACTGAAAGTCCTCGTTCATAACTTGGGCAGCTTCCAGGGCAGCAAAAAAAGTCCTCTTTCCCATTGAAAGCCCTCGTTCCTTCCATGGGCAGCTTCGAGGGGGGCAAAATAAGTCCTCTTGGCCACTGAAAGCCCTCGTTCCTTCCTTGGGCAGCTTCCAGGGGGGCAAAATAAGTCCTTGTGTGTGGCAACTGAAAGCCTTCGTTCCCTCCTTAGGCAGCTTCCAGGGGGGCAAAATAAGTCCTCTTGGCCACTGAAAGACCTCATTCCTTCATTGGGCAGCTTCCAAGAGGAAAAAATAAGTCCTTCTAGGAAATGAAAGCCTTCGTTCCTTCCTTGGGCAGCTTCCAGGGGGGCAAAATAAGTCCTCTTAGCCACGGAAAACCCTCATTGCTTCCCTGTGCATTTTCCAGGGGGGCAAAATAAGTCCTGTTGGCGACTCAAAGCCCTCCTTCCTTCATTCGGCAGCTTCCAGGGGGCAAAATAAGTCCTCTCGGCCAATGAAAGCCCTCGTTCCTTCCTTCGGTAGCTTCCAGGGGGGCAAAATAAGTCCTCTTGGCCACTGAAAGCCCTCGTTCCGTCCTTCGGCAGCTTCGCGGAGGGCAAAATAAGTCCTCTTGGCAACTCAAAACCCTAATTGCTTCCTTGGGAAACTTCAAGGGGGCCAACTAGGTCCTTATGGTGATTGAAAGCCTAGGTTCCTTCCTTGGGCAACTTCCAGGGGGGCCAAATAAGTCCTCAGCCACTAAAAACCCTCATTGCTTCCCTGGGTAGCTTCCAAGGGGGCAAAAGAAGTCCTCATGGCCACTAAAAGCCCTCATTCCTTTCTTGGGTAGCTTCCAGGGGGAAAAAAAAAGTCCTCTTGGCCACTGAAAGCCCTCTTTCCTTCCTTCGGCAGCTTCGAGGGGGCAAAATAAGTCCTCTTGGACACTCAAAGCCCTTGTTCCTTCCTTCGGCAGCTTCCAGGGGGGCAAAATAAGTCCTCTTGGCCACTCAAAACCCTCATTCCTTCCTTGGGCAGCTTCCAGGGGTGCAAAATAAGTCCTCTTGGCCAATGAAAGCCCTCGTTCCTTCCTTGGGCAGCTTCCAGGGGGGCAAAATAAATCCTCTTAGCCACTGAAAAGCCTCGTTCCTTCCTTCGGCAGCTTCCAGGGGGGCAAAATAAGTCCTCTTGGCCACCGAAAGCCCTCGTTCCTTCCTTGGGCAGCTTCCAGGGGGGCACAATAAGTCCTCTTGGCCACTCAAAGCCCTCGTTCCTTCCTTGGGCAGCTTTCAGGGTGGCAAAATAAGTCCTTGTGGCAACTGAAAGCCCTCGTTCCTTACTTAGGCAGCTTCCAGGGGGGTAAAATAAGTCCTCTTGGCCACTGAAAGCCCTCGTTCCTTCCTTGGGCAGCTTCTAGTGGGGCAAAATAAGTCCTCTTCGCCACTGAAAGCCCTCGTTCCTTCCTTCCTTCCTTATCTTGCTTTCAAGGACAGTTTAAGTGTGGGTCATGCTAAAGAGCTACAGCATGCCCCCCTGCATTTTCCAACAGTTCTTCGCTTAGAGGAAAGGGAAGAATATTGGATAAAAGCGGATCCTGGGTTCGTGTTCTCAATTCCTAACAGGATCTTCTTCTTTCTTGGTCAGAATGCACATCCACCTTCACATCAAAAAACTCACAGAGGAGCAAAGGCATATCAATGGATCAAATGTGAGAAGAGCTTTACTCAGATTGGACCACCACATTCACATCAAAGGATCTGCACAGGGGAGAAACCATACAAATACATGGAATGTGGAAAGAGCTTCAGCCGCAGTGGAAATCTACATACACATCGAAGAACTTACATAGGAGAGAAACCATATAAATGCATGGAATATGGAAAGAAGTTCAGCCAAGGTGGAGATCTCCATATTCATTAAACAACCCACATGGGAGAGAAATCATACAAATGCACGGAATGTGGCAAGAGCTTCAGTTGTTGTGCAAACCTACCTAGACATCAAAGATTCCACGCAGGGGAAAACCACACAATTGCACAGAATGTTTGCTTCAGGCAGCATGCACATCGACATAGACATCAAAGATTGCACACAGGGGGAAAATCTTATAAATGCATGGAATGTGGAAAGAGCTCTAGTCAGAGTGGAGATCTCCACTCACATCAAAAAACCCACACAGGGGAGAAACCACATATCTGCATAGAATGTGGGAAGACCTTCTCTCATAGTCATACTTTACATTTGCATCAAAGAACCCACACAGGAGAGAAATCATATCAATGCACGCAATGTGGAAAGAGTTTCTCTCATTGTCAAAATTTATGTTCACATAAATGAACCCATACAGGGGACAAACCATATAAATGCATGGAATGTGGAAACAGCTTCAGGTATAGTGCATATCTACATTCCCATCAAAGAACTCACATGGGGAATTTATGTTCACATCAAAGAACCAATACAGGTTGTGCAACTATATAACTATACAACTATATACATATACATATACATACATACATATACATATACATACATATATACATACACACACACACACACACACATATATATATGGTAGTGTTTATATATAGTATATATCCTATACGTATAGAGAGAGTGTATATATCTATATCTATCTATCTATAGCTATATAAATGCGTGGAATGTGGAAACAGCTTATGTTATAGTGCATAACTATGTCCACATCAAAAAACCCACACAAGCCATAAAAAACCATGGAATGTGGAATTAGCTGCTCTTGTAATGACAGTTTACACTGACATCAAAAGAACCACACAGGGAAGAAACCATAAAAATGCAGGAATGAGGAAACAGCTTCAGTGATTGCAGAATATTGATTAAACATCAAATAACTCAGGGAAATGAATAATAATGGGCAAAATAATGAAGGAATTAATCTTATAAATAAGATACCAAATGTAGAAATCTACCTCAATCAGATTGCTTTGTGAGAAACAGAATCTCTATGCAGCCTCATTTCACTTTTCTGCTGTGGAGAAAACCAGGTTCTCTGTTAGCTGGTAGTATCTCCCAGCACAGCACCCTACTGGCGTGCCTCAGTTAACAAAGCCTCTCACAGTGAACCCTTCTTAAGTAATCTTTTTACACCCAAATAGCTTCTGTTTTCTTCCTTATTCTCTCTCTAGCTGGATATTTTTTAAGCAGCCGTCGAGAAAATGGTGAATGAGGTCTGGTTTTGAAAGAAAAAATTGTTCCTGTATGCATATTAGAAGAAGCCATGGCTTCCCTGAGTGGGTGGTTTTATTTACCATGTGCTCATATTTTGAATAAACACTTTGTTGATACATGCTGAACTGCTTCTTCTGTAGGGCACAGCCCTTTCCGTATTCTTTCCATGTTATTTCTGCCTCTGATACCAAATTTTCTCTTAAAGAAGTCGTGTCCAGGGATGCATCTACTTCATTAACTGAGGTGTGCTGTATTTTTCTTATAACTCCCACGGCAACAGAAAATACTTATGGGAAAAACAAAATTCAGAGGTAGAAAATCTCTTTAATGTAATTTGATTCTCAAATAACATAATATGTGGTTTGCCGTTTTTTAAAAAATGCATGGTCCTACATTTATAAGGAAGAGTCAGATGAATCCCATGCCACCATTGTATCCCTGTGTCTGGTTTGGCCATTCTTTCTGCAGGCGACCCTCAGGAAAAGTTGCATCTTGCCAGTCCATGAGAAAGAACCTAATCTGTTTAATGCTAAGTTTGAAGTGGAAAGAGTTAAAAAAAATTCTTGCATGCAGAAGCATAAAACTTGAGGTTTGGTATCCAATAGTTTTGCGTATGTTGTCTGATATAAAAATACATCCTTCCCCAAGTAGACATGGCTGGGATTAAGGCTTTTTTTCCCCCTTCTGTTTTTAGTGGACTGATGTTAAGGCTGTAAGTCAGCTACAAATCCATCTGCTCCAGCAGTCTGCAAAAATAACAAGAGAAACCTTGATCCAAACTGTACTGATCCAGGACACACTACATTCACAGCATCTCCCTCATTTACAAAACTCGTCAGTTATTACACATTTATATCAAGTAATTTTAAAACAAGAAAGGGAAGAGGAAACAGTTAAATCGGCAATGATATTGTGGGCCCAAAATGTAGGACATCCTATACAATTAGCCTATTGGGAACAGAGTTGACAGCAGACACAGCAATTTACCGTAGCCCAGAATTTAAAATTTAAAGGGACCCATTGTCGGGTAGCCTTCCATATTTCAGGACAGGACAAGTAGTAGTAGTTAATTAGCTGCTTGCTTGTCACCATGGTTATGCACCAGAGACCATTAGGTAAACAAAGCCAGCAATGCAGTTCTGATAAGAACTACCAGCCAGAGCTGGGCTCTTTCAAGGTTTCTTGATATCTATTACTGTGGGAAAAGTATCTTTTGCTTCTAATGTTCGGTTTCTGCTAATTGCCTCCGGTACACTCACTGAAGTCCTGTACAACGCATCACGTTCCTAATAAATCGTGTATTGGCACTGTTACTTTTGTGTGTGTGATTTCGGTTCCTGACGGAGTGAGCGTACTCCAATAAAATTAAGAACATTTTTCAAAGAAGTGAAGAAGACCCCAAAGACAAGGAAGCCGTCGATGCTCCAGGTGAGGAAATCGCTGAAAAAGATGAGACAGCCCCTACCCAGGCTCTTTATGTAAGATCCAAGACACGACCTTCGCTTCCTACAACAACCCCGACCGGAGGCCAGACTTGGGCCTGGGGAGAAAGACCAGAAACTGATTGGTGCCACAGACGTCGAGCTACAAGATGGGATACGTCAATTGGCGAGCTCGACCTAGTGGAACAACTTCTGGCCATAGAAAAAGAAGTCGAAAAGCAGAGAGAGGAAATTTCAAAATTGAGAGCTCGGCTGCATGACTGGAGACTTCCGGTGCCTGAAATTGGACGAGCGCCTGCCCAAGCTCCAGCAGTGACAGCTGCCCCAGTAGCACCGGCTCCTGCACCTCCTGGAATGCCGGCACCACCTGTTGGGGCCCGACCTTTCTGGGAGATGAAGACCACCTATGATGGCGATGGTACCAAAGTCTCATATTTTCTCAACATGGCCTCTAATTACATGCTCGACTACGGGAACAGTTTCCCTGATGACGCTGCCAGAATTAGATACCTGAGCCAGCATCTCAAAGGAGAAGCAGTGGGGCGGGTCGCTGGCTTGTTCGACTCACGAGCTGAAGAAACAGCTGACCTGAAGCTGTTCATGCACCAACTTAGAGAAAGATTTGAGGATCCGTTTTTTCAAGAAACGGCCAGACCCCAACTGAAAAATTGCGTCAAGGGAAAGGAACCGTGGGAGAGTACTCACGAGAATTCAGGAAGTTAGCCACTAAAGTGCCTGAATGGAGAGATGACATTCTCAAGCAATTTTATCGAGATGGATTGAATCCTATCATCCTTAATCGGTGCCTGACCCAAGGGGACCCTGCCAGGCTCCTGGGATGGATGGAACTATTTGGAGAAGTGGAAAGCATCGTGGAGAGCGTCCAGCGAAGGCAAGCTCAAGAATTTGGTCACCGCACCCCAGGACAGCGAAAAACCACTTTTCTGAGCAGCGAGGAGAAGAAAAAACGACTCAAAGAAGGAACCTGTTTCCAAGGTGGGAAGAAAGGCCACATTGCCAGCAAATGCCAGGGATCCAAGAAATCCTCTGAAGGGAAGTCGGGCACTCCCACCACCAGACCTCCATCCCACAAAGCTGCTACCCCGAAGCCAGCAACCAAACACCCTGCCGGAGGCACCGCTGCGGGAACGCGCGATGGTGAGGACAGCCCAATGACCACATCTGCCTCAGAGAGCAATGATTGGGAGACTGCAGAGTCTGCTAATGTAAGTACCACCAAAACCAGACATGTATATGTAACAGTTACTCTGCAGGGAAATGATGGCAAACTACGGATATGCGGGGCCTTGGTTGACTCCGGCTGTACGAACAGCCTATTAAATCCTGCATTGGCAAAAGAACTTGATGTGAAGTTTGAACCCCTAAAAAGAGTGGTAAAGTCATCTCAAACGGATGGCTCACCCACGGCAGCGGGCCCAGTAAGAGAAAGGACTAAACCCATCCCTATTCAAGTGGGAAACTATCAGGGGAAAATACGTTTCCTAGTGCCCAGTACAATCGGGTTTCAAGTAGTCCTTGGGTATGTCTGGCTAAAAAGACACAACCCCAAATTGACTGGACACAAGATTTACTCAAGCATACCCATGACATAAACCAGACGCCCGAAGAAATTGCCCCCCTCTCGGCGCTCACTTTAAGCCCTGAGGAGCTGCAGAAAATTCCTTTAGAGTTCCGAGATTTGCAAAAAGCTTTTGAGGACCACGAAGCGGACAAATTACCCCCTCGTAGAGACTTTGACTGCAAACTCAGACTAATAGAAGGGGCCAAAATTCCGAAACCAAAAATATATCCAATGAACAACCAAGAACTTGATGCCTTAAAAAAATTCCTGAACAAAAATTTACAACACGGATTTATAAAACCTTCATCCGCTCCGACCGTGAGTCCCATATTTTTCCATAATAAAAAGGACGGAGGTGAACCCCGGCTTATTGTAAACTATAATTTAACTAATCAGACAGTTCTGTCTAACCTTTACCCGATTTCCTTTAACTAAAGATGTGCTAAATCAATTGATAAAAGGCAAATTCTTTACAAAGCTAGACCTCAAAGAGGCTTTCCACAGAATCCGCATGGATCCAGACAGTGAGTGGTTGACTACATTCTCAACCCCACTGGGAAACTACTAATGGGCTGTTCTCCCTTTTGGATTACAAGCCGGCCCGCTGCTTTCAAAATGTTCCTCAATTCTGTGCTGCAAGATCTGTTCTACGAGGGTGTTGTTGTTTACCTAGATGACATTTTGATGTATTCAGAAACTCTAGGACAACACAGCAAGCTCGTACGTACTGTGCTATAGAGACTCATAGACAATGAGCTCGTTGTTGAACTCTCCAAATGCGAGTTTCACACTCAAACTTTTGATTATCTAGGGTACGGCATTTGCCACAATACCCTGAATATGGACCCTGCCAAAATTGACACCATACTTAAATGGCCAGTCCCTAAAACTAGAAAGCAGCTCCAACAATTTCTTGGCTTTGCAAACTTCTATCGTAACTTCATAGAAGGCTTTGCAACTATTGCCCTCCCCCTCACTGACCTCTTGAAAAAAACAACAGACATCAAATCTAGCAAAAGCAATTGCATCGGTTGGACTGAAAAATGCCAGACGGTATTCGATACTCTCCAGCAAAAATTCAGCTCTGAGCCCATTCTCTTGTTCCCTGATTCTTCCAAAGAATTAATCATTCAAACCAATGCCTCTGACTTTGCCATGGGTGCTGTTCTCCTACAACGAGACACAGACAACCATCTAAAACATTGCGCATTTATTTCTAAAAAATTCTCTGAGTCACAACACAACTGGCCTATCTGGGAAAAAGAAGCCATGGCCATCTATTTTGCCCTCTCCTCCTGGAGACACCTCCTTGAGGGCTCCAACATTCCATTTCAGGTCTGGACTGACCGTCGTAATCTTGAAACACTAAAAAAATGCCAAGAAACTCATCCCTAAACAAGCATGCTGGGCTGAATTTTTCCAGCGATTCAGATTCAAGATTGTCTTTAAACCTGGTAAAAGCAACATTTTTGCAGATCCTCTTTCAAGACTACCCTGCTATGAACCTCACTTCTGTATCAACTGAAAAACCTCTATTTTCTCCAGACACTTTTGGATTACAACTAACTACTCATGCCCAACAAAAAGCACATAAAACTGCTTCTACCCTACTTGATTCTGCTTTCCAACATTCCCTCAAATCTGCCTACCAAACTGACGACTGGCTTAAATCACACAAAAACTCCATCGCCTGGTTTAATGACCTAGCTTTCTTCCGGTCCAAAATTTATGTACCACCCCCCTGTCGTCCCGAGATTCTGCAAAGATACCATGATTCCGAGCCTGCTGGCCACTTCAGATTTCTAAAAACTCTGCACACCATCAGAAAACTATTCCACTGGCCTGGCCTCACAAGACACGTACAGGATTATATAAAAAACTGCTCAATTTGCAACACGTGCAAATCGTCTTTTTCAAAACCACATGGCCTGCTACAACCGCTTCCTATTCCTTCCTCCTCTTGGGATGTAATTTCATGGGACTTTATTGTTGGTCTCCCAAACTCACGCAGGTTCCACACTGTTTGGGTAGTCACAGATCATTTTTCCAAACAATCTCACTTCACTCCCCTGAAAAAAGTTCCAACAGCTGAAAAATTGGCCAACCTCTTCATCTCTAACGTATAGAGATTACATGGGCTTCCCTCCACTGTCGTTTCTGACAGGTAACCTATTTTCATTTCCAAAGTTTGGACGTCGCTCCTAAAAACCCTTGGCATTTCACAAAAACAGCAGCGCCTATCATCCACAAACTGATGGCCAAATTGAATGCACCAATCAAACCCTTGAACAATATTTATGCTGTTTCATAAATTCCAACCAAAATAATTGGGCTCTTCTACTCCCCTTTCCCGAATTTGCTTACAACTCTGCATTGCATCCCTCTACTGGAAAAACTCCCTTTGAAATTGTCTCCGGTACCACCCCAAAGCCCTTTCCTTCTTTGCCTACCAAACTCCCCAACACGCAACCTGCTTCCCTTAACTCTTGGATTACAAACATTTCTTCTACCTGGAACTCTGTCCGGGACTCCCTCAAAACCTCAAAAGCTTCCCACAAACGCTTTGCTGATCGGACAAGACAACCCAACCCTGCTTACGAACCTAGAGACCTTGTTTACCTTTCGTCAAAGAACAGTTCCACCGCTGGTCCCTCCAAAAAACTTTCTCCGAAATACGCTGGTCCTTTCCCAATCAAACATGCCATTAATGATGTCACCTTTGAACTTGATTTACCTGACTCTTACAAACTTCTCCACCCTGTTTTTCATTCCAGCTTAGTGAAGCCAGTTCCTTTGAATTCCTCTTCGCCAGTTAATCGTGCTACATAGCCTGATGTTCCGGACTCCCGAACTTCTACTAGTCAACTGCTGCAAACGTCTTTTTCAGTTGTTTATTGTATCCCCACTTTCCCTTTCTTTTCCACTTCCCTCTACCTTTCCCTTTTCCCTTTATTCATGTTATTCCTTCTGTTGAATTTTTTTTTCTCGGGACAGGCAGGATGTCAGGTAGCTCTCCATATTTCAGTACAGGACATGTAGTAGTAAATTAGCTGCTTGCTTGTAACCAAGGAAATGAACCAGAGACCGTTAGGTAAACAAAGCCAGGAATGTAGCTCTGATAAGAACTACCAGCCAGAGCTGAGCTGTTTCAAGTTTCTTGATATCTTTTACTGTGGGAAAGCATCTTTTGCTTCTTATGTTTGGCTTTTGCTAAAATGCCTCAGATCGTTCACTGAAGTCCTGTACAACGCATCGCACTCTAAATAAAACATGTACTTGCACTGAGAATGGGTTTCTGCTTAGCAAGAAGCAGAAAATATTGCAACTGCTGCAAAGATTCAACACGCTTGATTGCAAAGGTGTGCAAACCCCATGGTACAAGGGTTTACAAAGTCTGTGGATGACAAAGTGTTCCCTGACAAAGAAATGTACCAGCCGGTCTGCTGTGGGATCTCTGTTGTATTTGGCCGGGTATAGCAGACCAGATTTGTCCCCGGCTGCTAACATTCTAGGCAGGGCAAGTTCTAAGCCCACACAGCAACATTGGCAGGGGGTGAAGAGAGTGTTAAGGTACCTAAAAAGCACTCTGGAGCACTGTCTGTGTGTATCACCTTCTGGGAAACCTGAATTGGTTTGTTACTGTGACAGCGAGTTTGCTGAGGACATGTGTGACAGGAGGCCAACCTCAGGAATCCTAATTATGTACAGTGGCACACTGCTGCACTGCAAGAATAAAAAACAGAGTTCTGTGGCCGTTTCAACGGCAGAAGCAGAGTATGGAAGTCTCTCATATCTGTGCAGTGAACTGACCTGGTACACACAACTGGTAAGGGATCTCGGTGTGGACATACCAATCCCTGTAATGGTATTTGATGACTCCCAGGCATGCATCCACGTGGCCGGTAACGACAAAGCCAGACGACAAACCAAGCGTGTAGACGTCAAACACCAGAATGTGAAACAAACAGTAGAGAGTGGAGTAATCAGATTAGAATATTGTCAATCTGGGGAGAACGTGGCAGATGTGCTCACAAAACCACTCACCACTGGGAAGCACTGGGACATGCTCAGGAAACTGGGAATGGTTGAGCATGAATATAAAGCTGCCGATCCACTACAGAGGAAAAGGAGGGGTGTCAAGGATGTTGCCGGGCAGGCAAAGGTTTCCTCTGAGTGGATGGCAGAGGGAAGAGGCGGTGTGGCCAGACAGCCAGGTGCAAGGCCAGCAGGATTGTTATGGCTGTGTCTTGTGTATTAGGGAAGGCCACACGCCAGGGCACTGACTGGGTCACTCCACATTTTTCAGGGTGACAAGGTAGCATAAAAAGGTCGGTGTTTGCCTTGACCAGCTGCCAGTTAGCTGCCTTAGCTGGACCTGCCATGCCATTGGCAGTATACTGTTTGTAAGGGGAGATGCTGCCTGATTTTCCTCCGTTATCTTCTGTTTTTTCTCTCTGTCTAACTGCTGGCAAGCTAACATATTTTTGCTAAGTTTTATCTTAGAGTGCGTCAATAAATCAGTACCCTAAGCCTAAGTAATGAGCCTCTGGAATTTCTTCTGCTTCAATGGGACTCTCTGCTGGGCAAAGCCTTGCTTCACAGATAGCACTCTGCTCATGCTCACAGGAGCCAAATCCTGCCAACCCTGACAAAAGAGTGGAGATTCGTGAGATTCACGGATTCCCAGAAACTTTCAGGGATTCGGAGCCAGATTCGGAAAATTCTGGGTTTGTCCCATCCCTAGTTTCTCCTCTGTGTGAGTTCTTTGATGTGAACAGTCAGCCAGTCATTTCGTTGTGCTCTAGTAAACAGCCACCATACACAAACACAAAACTTACCAAATTTTCAGAAAACAATTAGTCTACAAAACATGGATCGCTTTCCAACCCCCACTTTAAACTCTACAGGACGTAATCGCAGAGTCTTGACAAGAAATTTGGAAGTTCTAAGGAAACATATTTCACAGAATCAGATAACATAGAGGATGGGATAAAATATAGGATGGGGGACACGTGGCTGGATGGCAGTACGTGTGAAAGGGATCTAGGAGTCCTAATAGACCACAAGCTGAACATGAGTCAGCAGTGTGATGCGGCAGCCAAGAAAGCCAATGCAATTCTCGGCTGCATCAATAGGAGTATGGTGTCTAGATCGAGGGAGGTACTGGTACCACTCTACTCTGCTTTGGTTAGACCTCACCTTGAATCCTGTGTCCAGTTCTGGGCACCCCAATTCAAGAAGGACATGGTCAAGCTGGAGCAGGTCCAGAGGAGGGCGACCAAAATGGTGAAGGGCCTGGAAGCCATGCACTATGAGGATAGACTTAGAGAGCCGGGTATGTTCAGTCTGCAGAAGAGAAGGTTAAGAGGGGACATGATAGCCATGTTTAAATATTTGAAGGGATGCCATGTAGAGGAGGGAGAGGGCTTGTTTTCTGCCGCTCCAGAGACCAGGACAAGGAGCAATGGATTCAAGCTGCAGGAACGGAGATTCCACCTGAACCTCAGGAAGAACTTCCCGACGGTCAGGGCTGTCCGGCAGTGGAATATGCTGCCTCGGAGTGTGGTGGAGTCTCCTTCTTTGGAAGTTTTTAAGCAGAGGCTGGATGGCCATCTGTCCGGAGTGCTTTGAGGGTGTTCCTGCATGGCAGGGGATTGGACTGGATGGCCCGTGTGGTCTCTTCCAACTCTACATTTCTATGATTCTATGATTCTATAACAGAAAACCAATGTTCAAAAAATGTGGGACACAGATGTCAACAAGATTATAAGAATACAGCACATTTTTAATAAAACCAACCATAGCATGTGGCGCCAACCTTTTTAGATGAGAATAGAGGCTGAAAAAAAGTAGATAATAGTCAGGCGACCTCTTGATCTGCCACCTTTGGGGGAAAGAAATACAATGCTTGAATAAGCCAGGTCTCCAGGCAACCATATTTCTTGCCTTAAAACGAGTTTCTTGAAACAACAGGATCTGGAATTGCTTTATAAAATACCTATCATCTAATGTATTTCTCCAGCCTGCTAAGTTCCAAGACAGACAGGAAAGTCCAAAGTTTGAGTGTATTGATGTGAACACAGATGTCGACTTTTATGAAAGCTTTTTCCACATTCTGTGCAAGCACATGGTTTCTCCAGTATGTGGATTCTATGATAAGATAGATCTCCACTCTGACGGAAGCTCTTTCCACATTCCATGCATTTATAAGGCTTCTCCTCTGTGTGGTTCCTTTGATGGAAACGCAGACTGACTTTTACTGAAGCTCCTTGCACATTCCATACATTAATAGGGCTTCTCCTGTGTGTGGGTCTTTTGATGGGAATTGAGACTTCCACTGTACCTGAAGCACTTTCCGCATTCCATGCATTTATAAGACTTCTCCCCTGAATGGGTCCTTTGATGGGAACGCAGATCTCCACTCTGACTGAAGCTTTTTCCACATTCCATGCATTTATACGGCCTCTCCCCTGTGTGCGTCCTTTGATGGGAACGCTGACTATCACTCCGACTGAAGCTCTTTCCGCATTCCATGCATTTGTAGGGCTTCTCCCCTGTGTGGGTCCTTTGATGGGAATGCAGATCTCCACTCTGACTGAAGCTCTTTCCACATTCCATGCATTTATAGGGTTTCTCCCCTGTGTGGGTCCTTTGATGGGATCGCAGAATTCCACTCTGACTGAAGTTCTTTCCACATTCCAAGCATTTATACAGCTTCTCTCCTTTATAGAGTCTGGCATATGGAGGTTGATGTGCAGAAGATTCCATTCTACTTCTCTTCTGATTTGAAGATGATCTCAGAAGTGCACAAATAAGAGCTCCTTGAACAGCAGAGAATTGAATTCTACTGTCTTTGCTTCTTCTTAGTGTCTTCCACTTAGTGTCTTCCAAACCCCTCTTTCTACAGTACGCTCTTATCTTTTCCTCTTGATACCACAGGTGTATGGCTCCTAAAATTCTTTTGCCTACTGATTGCCTTGTTGTTGTCATTCCTGTGTGCCTTCGAGTCACGTCAAACTTAGGGAAAGCCTAGGTTGAAGCTGCCATGAAGTTTTCTCAGCCTTTGTTAAGAGGGTCCCTGTTTGAAGAAAAAGAAGAAAATCTCATTAGGAGCTGACCAGAAAAACAGCTCATCAGGCATCAAGACTGATAACCCAGACCCGTAGAAAGGCCAGGAGAAGAGGGGAAGAAGTCTGGCCCAACTGGGAAGACCCCATCGTCTGGTAAGAATTCTTTTAACCCATCCCCAATTCAAGGAATCCCTGATCGGAAAGAAAGCAAATGGTGGCCCAGGAGTCCTGCTTGTGATGTTTTCCACTGCTGTGTGCTAACAGTCTCATTCGACCTTGGTAAAGGGAAGACATCTTGAAATATGGCCAGCACAGTAGGTAGCAAATGTTGCAAAAACTATTTCCTTTCTAGATTTCCTTCTCATTAACATCACACCTCAGAGGAATGCAAAATCTTTTTAACCAAGCCACAATGGAGATATTGAGAGCACACCCTGCAACAAAGTGTATAAAACGATTTTCCTGATGGATTGCATTGTTACCCCTGCTAGCAGACCCAGTCCCGGGTGAGTATAAATTTAATATCCAAAATCATTAAGTCAGAGGTTCACCGGACAGGCACATAGACATCCAGCTCAAAGACCGAGCAAAGGTCAGACCAAAGCTTCCCCAGTCACCTCTCCAAGAGGGAAACCTCGGAAGGCATGTACACACATACGATGGACCATCAACAACAATGGCACTGGGAGGGGATTACGTATCCCCCTGATGTGCTTGACGCTTGCGGCAGTGATAAATATTCAGCAACTGTCCTTTTCCTGTCCTCCTGACACACGCAGCAGCAGAAAATACAAAGACAAGGTCCATCTGCATGATTCAGCCATTCTCCTTTTCCGGGAAGGGATCTGCTCCCAAGGCATGTTTTGCCCTATCATTGAGTCCCCTTTTGGAATCCTTTTTGAAGAACTCCCACGCTTGACTTGTGCACCTACCTTCTGCTAGTCGAGAGCTCCCCTCAGCATTCTGCTGTCACTGAGCCACCTTCACCTTGCTTCTTCTCAGACTGAAGACTACTGGATCAGGTGCCGTAGAAACTGCTCTCTTTCCCTCTGCTTTTCTTGGTCTTCATCTCTTTCTGACTCATTAGTCCTTGTGCGCTTGTGTGAGGGACTGCTTTCTTGTGCGTATGTGTGTGGAGATTTTGCCAATTCTGCTAAATAAACTGTACATTTGGCCTGTCTCTCGTGTGGTCTGACCCCATAGACATAGGGTCAAAGATCTCACTCTGCTGTCCTGCCCTCAGGTTTGCTAAGCAGTGCTCTGCTAATTTCCCCAATCTTTGTATTTTTGCAGCAAATCAGGGTGTCCCCAAAGGACACCCCCCCACAAGTCAGGGAACAGCATTCTGACAGAAACTCTATCTCAGAACTATACAGCAGAGAAAGAACAAGTCCAGAAGTTCTTCCTAATGTTCAGATGGAATTTCTTTTCCTGAAGTTTGAAACCACTGCTCCCTCTCCTAGTCCCTGGAGAAGCAGAAAACGAGCTTGCTCCATCTTCCACATGACATCGTTTCAAATATTTAAACACAGCTATCGTGTCACATCCTAACCTTCTCTTCTCGAGGCTAAGCATACCCATCTTCCTAAGCTGCTCCTCACAGAGCTTCATGGTTACCAGGCCTTTCACCTATTTGGTCGTCCTCCTCTGGACATGTTCCAGCTTGTCAATATCCTCCCTGAACTGTGGCACCCAGAACTGGGGACAGGATTATTCCAGGTGGGGTCTGATCAAAGCAGAATAGCATGGTATTATTACTTCCCTTGACCTAGGCACGAGACTCCTAGTGATGCAGCCCAGAATCGCGTTGGCTTTTTAACCTGCTGCATCACGTTCACCCTTTGGTCTACTAAGATTCCTAGATCTCTTTCATACGTACTGAGGTCAAGCCAGCTGTCACCCATCGTATATCTGTGTCTTGCCTTTTTTTCCTACCCAAGTGTAGTACCTTACATTTCTTCTAACTGAAATACACGTTTCTTCCACAGATATAAAAAGAAGGCTACACATAGAAACCAAGAACATCAGGGACTTAAATATCCAGATCTTTTCTCTCCAACAACTTTTTTTCTCAATGCCGAGAGAGGAGATGCTGTGGGAGGGAGTGTTAAATCCCAAGAGTCTCCAGCAAAAGTCTCGTGGTTCAAACTCTTTCTGCCGTTTGGAACAACTGGGCCACAGAAGGAGGGGAAGACCGACATTCTGCACTCACGTAAGTTGCAAAACAGAAGAACTCTGCAAGCTTCTCACATGCCAGATGAGCTCAAGCTTGGCCCAGTGGGTCCCAGTGTGCCTGGCCTGGAAGCCCACCTCCAGGCTGGCTTCCCACCAGTGGAGTGACCCAGGCCAAGAACGTGAATTCATTCCTCCAGCATCTACCCAAAAAAGGCAAAAGGGGTCCTTACCCAGAGAGGACACCTTCCTTTATCCTCCGCTGCGGCTCCTTGCAGACAGCCTTCTGCTCTGGATCCAGGCGACCCCGCTCCTCTGAGAGGAAATTACATGGCTACCTCCTCTAAGTAGACCAAGAGCTGAAAGGGGAGAAAACCCAACACATCTGGAACCACAAACGATCCCTCCTCTGTGATGTCCCCACGCACGCAAAGCTAATTCCGCATAGACGCCATTGCTCTGTTTTAAGAAGGAGTAACTCTGAGTGAACTAAGTGCTGTTGTGCTTCTGGGTGGGAGGAGGAAAGACTCCTGCGCCTTCCGTTCTTTCTCAGGTTCAACTGCTAGATGTTGCTGCCTGCTTTTAGGGAGGCCATCAGTGTTGGGATGCCCTCCATATTATAGTAATGGGATATACAGTCTAGCATAAGTAGCAACTTGCTTGCTAACAAGAAGCTTAGGAACCAGAGACCGTTAGATAAAGACTAGCTAAGAATGCACTGATAAGCACTGCCTGGCTCTCACAGCTTCAAAGTCTCTTGGAAAAGGGGGAGGGAAAGTGCGGATTCTAAAGCATCGGCTATTGCTTTTGAACTTTAAGTCTTCTCGCTGAAGTCTTGTACGATGTATCTCACTCCAAATAAATAGTGTTTATGCACTGTACTATTTGCGCGTGTGGATTCGGTTCCTGATAATCAGGGTGTGGTCCAGGGGCTGTACATGGGCCCCAAGGCTGTGTTGGTGGCCCTTCTCAGGCCCTCAGGGTGTTTCTCTGGGGAAAAGGTCCCTCGCCCCCCCAATAAGCAGGTTGCCGGCACGTACGGCAGCATTTAGCACCCCAAATTATCTTTTTTCACAAAACCAGAACAGAATTTGGATCACACCCAGTTTCTTTGGCTTGTCTTCTCTTTCAGGAAGTCTGTCTGGCCCATGGGACACTCTTAGGGGAAGAAAATTGCCCTCCAGACCCCATGAAATTGCTCACCACCATGAAAATAAATCTTTTCCACAGGTCTGTTTTATTCCCCTTCACGATCTCTTCACTTCACTTTTTTTTCCATAATCTTCTTCATATATATCTAGCCTGTTCCTCCAATCCTGGGACTCCAAGTGGATTATAAAATAGCATTCCTAAATTTAGGAGTTTGTTGGAAAAGTTTCTGCTTCCTTGTGAAAGACTGCAGGGATGAGCCATCCTAGGTCTCTCAAGGAGGGGAGTTCTAAAGTCTGGGGGGAGCAGCCACCAAGAAGGCCCTCTCCCTTGTTCCCACCAAAACTACCTGGGAATGTGGAGGGAGAAGGGCCCCTGCAGAGCTTCTCATCCCACAGGCAGGCCCATAGGGGGAGATGGGGCTGTTCGGAGAGCGAGACGTGGGCCCTATGGGGCTCATCGCCTGGAATTGGACCAGCAGCCAGTGGAGCCGTTGCCACAAAGGAGTTGTGTGCTCCTTTTGGCCAACCCCAGGGAACAATCTGGCTGCAGCTCTTAATGACTAGTAAGAGATCACTGGGGCTGACTTCCAGAAAAACGAATGCAGGAAGACGCTTGAAAGGTCCATCTGTATTTAGTCCTTCCCAGGGGAATCCAGGGGAGGGTAGCTTAATCAGCAGTGAAGGGTCTCATGGACTTCAATGGGTCTACTCTAGGCACGGGTGAAAAACCAAAGCAAAAACAAAGCAAGGAACTATCTTTCTTTCCGATGCCTTAAAGATCGCCATGGCACCTTACTTCATTGGTGCTTCTTACTGTTATGAGCTAGCTCAGCTTTTGCACGTTCACAAAGGCTGCTCTTCCCAGACAAACTGTGTGGAAAACCCAGATGAGATCCCTGTCCCTCCACTATCCCAACACACATTTTCCAGGCAGGCGCAGTTGAATCCTGCAGGCCAGACAAAACTGATTCATTCCCTGATTCAAAGGGCATTCCTGAGCATTTGAATGTTCCCCTTGGTACGTGCATTTACTTAATACGACACCCCTTTCCCAAAGTTGGGATACAATGAAACGTACAGCACATTCAAATATCCAGCCAAACAGAATAAATCAAGAAATAGATGGACAGATAGATAGATTTAAAGCATCGTTAAAACGCTAAAAAACAAACTTAAAGAAGAGTCCACTCTTAAAGGCTCGTCTGAACAAAAAGGAGGAAGGGCAACGGGGAGGGGGCAGGCTAAGCTCACTGGGAGGTTTATAACGTGGGGGCGGCCCCTTTCCCAGGTCCCCACCAAACGTATCCCTGGAGGACCGGGAGCTGACGGAAGGGCTCCTCCTGCAGCTCTGAAACCCTCGGGACGCCCCAGCGGGATGGGAGAGATGATAAGGTGGAAAACCCACTGGCCTGGTGTTGGCGTGGCCATGGTGGTGGTGGCTGAGGGAAGTTCTGAGGAGGGAGGTTGCCGGGTGGGTCCAAGCCTTCAGTGGAGGAAGGAGAACCATTTCTAGCTGTCAGTGAGGGCCCTGAAGAGTTCCTGAAGGACCATCAGTGGTGGTTGAGGGAAGTTCTGAGGAGCGAGGTTGCCGGATGGGTCCAAGGTCTTCAGGGGAGGAAGGAGAACCATTTCTAGCTGTCAGTGAGGGCCCTGAAGAGTTCCTGAAGGACCATCAGTGGTGGTTGAGGGAAGTTCTGAGGAGCGAGGTTGCCGGGTGGGTCCAAGGCCTTCAGGGGAGGAAGGAGAACCATTTATAGCTATCAGTGAGGGCCCTGAAGAGTTCCTGAAGGACCCTCAGTGGGGAACAGCACAGCTGTGTGTGTGTGTGTGTGTGTGTGTGTGTGTGTGTGAGGTTTTGCAACAGAGGAATCACTTTCTCGGGGGGAGGTCTCTTTCTGGAAGGCAAAATAGGAGTGAGGTTAATTTCAACCCCCCCCTTCTCTCCGCCCCACAATTTTGCCCCACCGCCATGGTGACTCCTGCAGAGGAAAGGAAGTTAGGGACTCCTCAAAGCATTTAGGTCAATGGTTCTTAACCTGGGGGTCCACACTGGCAGGCGTGTGCCTGGCTAAACTATGACTCTGGAGATCAGGGTTTGAATCCCCACTTGGCCGTGGAAGCCTACGGCGTTACCTCTGGCAAGTCACACTCTCTCAGCCTCCGGTGACAAAGGCAACAAATCTTGCCAAGGAAACCCTCATGGTGGGCTTGCCTTGGGGTCGCCGTAACTCACCTTCCAAAGGGGAGAGACGCAACGGCGGGAAAGAACCTCCTCCATCAGCAGCACTTCCTTCTGTGCCCCCAAGTCGCTTCAGAGTTACGGCAACCCTCAGGTGAATCTATCACGGGGTTTGTTTTTGTTTTTTGCAAGATTTGTTTGGGGGGCGTGCCTTTGCCTTCCTCTGAGGCCGAGAGGATGTGACTTGTCTGTGTCCAACTGGGGATTTGAATCCTATCCTCCCAAAAGCTTGAATAAATGCATAAATATTTGAAAATGTAAATAAATATTTGAATATTTAAATCTGCAGAAAAGTCTTGGGGGTTACATTTGCACCTCCTTGCCTCTCCCATGTCCCCCCCATCTCCCCACTGCTTGGGGGCTGGCTTCTTTCTCCCTCCCTCTTTCTGCCTCCGGCCTGCAGCCGCCTCCCCCCAATTCCTGCAGGGGAACCGGGGAGCCCCCCTCCACCCCACTGGCCCAGGAATAAGGAGTCTCCTCCCCCCTCCATTTATTTTGAAACTGCCTTTCCTCGCACTCAGGGTCCCTCTGGCCTTCCCACATCCCATAATAGTTCCCAAGCTCCCCCCGCCCCCCCCAATGCCAAACGCCATGACCCACCAGGAAGGGTGTTCTTCCTTTTGGTCCCCTCCCCAAACACCCCAGCTTTACAGAGAGACACCCCCCCAAAAAGGGGAGAGGGGGTCCGGCGGCTGGAGGAGCCCCCCTGCCTTTTGTGGGAGGGGGAGAAGGGGGGAGGGTGGCCCCCAGCCCAGGCTCCCCCACCGGGCTACAACCCGCACCCCCCTCCTCCTGGTATCCCATAATACTCCTCTCCCCCGACCCCTGGGGACCCCCAAGCCTGGCTCAGGGCCAAACACCCCCCACCCCACCCCTCACACTCCCGAGTCTCTCTCCCCCACCACAACAGCACCCCGCCCCCCTTGGACGCGCTGGCCTCCCGGCATCCCATAATAGTCCTCCAGCCCCCGCAGCTGCTCCGAGGAAGCCCCCGCAACCCAGAGGCAAAGGCCCCGCGCCCTGGAGCCCCCCCGAGGGGAGAGGAGGAGGAGGAGGAGGAGCCCCCCGGGGTCTTTTCGGGGGCGCTTGTATTTAGATGCCCCCCACCCCTCCCGGGGCTCCTCCCCTTCTCGGGGGCCGCCCCTTCTCCCCCCCATGGGTCTCTCCTCCTCCTCCTCCTCCTCGCCGCCATGGGGCTCCCTCCCCGGAGAAGACCCTCCTGCGCCCCCCAAGCATGGAGCCAAAGGGGGGATCCTCCTCCCGCCCCCTCCCCACCGGCACATTCGGGGGGTCCCCCCCCTCCTCCTCCCCCACCCACCGGCAAGCCTCCTTCCGGCCGCCGGTCCTCCGGGGAGCAGCGAGCGCGGCGTCCTAGAGAGGCAGGAAGGACGGACGGAGGGAAGGAAGGGTGACGCGCTTTCGCCTGCTCGGGTTTCCGTTCTGCGCGCGGCGAGGGAGGGAAGGAGAGGTGAGCGGGGCGGGGGCGCTCCTTTGTGGCTGGGGAGGGGGGGCCCCCTTTTTCGGAGCGGAGTGGGGGGGGCTGGAGGGAGGGAGGGGGCCCCGGGGGCTCCATGGGGAAAGAGAGCCGCTGCCCGAGCGGGGGGGGGGGGCTGGCTCGGGGACTATTATGGGATGGCAGGAGGGAAGGGGATCCACGGGTGGCGCAGGGAGTGGGGGGGCGCCGAAGAAGGGGGCGGCCGGAGAGGCGCTTCCTGCTTCGGAGAGGCCGGGATTATGGGGGGTGGGAGAGAGAGGGAGAGGAGACCCCCCTCCGGCCTCCTTAGTGCCGGAAAGAGCGGGGGCGGAGGGGGGCTCGTAAGTTTCCGGGAGGGGAGGGGCGGGGAGGAGGAAGGAGGGGCCAGGCCCCCAATCCTGGGGGGGGGGAATGTGTGGGAGGCCTGAGGGAGGGGGAGGAGTGGCAGCGGGGGGGTCCCTAAATGCAGAGGCCTCCTCCTACCCTGGAGACGCCGCCCTGCTTGGAGGCTCCCCCCAGCAAGGGTGGGGGGAACCTTCCTCTCTGTCTTTCAAGGGGGAAGGAAGGCGGGGGGGTCAGAAGGGACCTTGTTCCCCTCGTTCTTCGCTCTCCAGGGACCCACAGATTTGTGGCTGGGCTGCAGTTTCAGGAAGAGGAAGCTTCATCTTGAAAGCACTTTGCAAAGGAAGGACCCGACATAGGAGACATTTCAGAAGAACTGAAACAGACATGAGGAGGGAGGGAGGGAGGGAGGGAGGGAGGGGGGCCGTTCTGCCCGGGGTCCTGGGAAGAGGGAAGGAGGGATCACTCCGGGAGGCTCTGAAGGCAAGGAAGAGCCGGCCGGGAAGCCCAAGAGGCCAAACCCAGACTGCAGAGAGGGGAGGGGGGAGCCCAGAGCTCCTCTTCTTGGGATAGACCCCCTGGGCAGACCACCCCCCACTGGCAAAGCTAGGCAGGGATTCTGGGGGGCCCACGCGTTCCTTTTTTCCTTCGCAACAGCCCCATTGGGGAGGTTCTGCTGTGGGAGCACCTGAATCCCCCCACAGGATGGCTACGGCTTAATTCTCTGAACGTCCAAAAAGCCACAAACGTCTTCCTTTCCTTCCCTCGCTGTGTTTGCCTGGAATCCTCTCTTTCTTTCTCATCTCCAAGGGATGCGGATTAAAGGAGGAAAGAAGGAGATGCAGGAAGGGAGGGAAGGAGAGACTGAGGTGCCAAAGAAGGAGAATGCCAAGGCTCGTAAGTTTCCTGCAACTTAGAAAAGAAAATCTCCCTGAGTGGCAAAATAAGTGGCCTGCATGCTTCAGCAAATAGGTTATCCAGAGCTAACAATACGCCCCTGTGAAACGAAGCCTCCCTTCCCCTCTCTGGGCTCCGCCTGGTCTCCCTCGGCCGTGAGGACAGGGTCCTTAGAGATGATCTGCGCTTGGATGTCCTGGGAGATCACCCAACAGGATCCTCTTAGCAACTCTTAATGACCCCCATTTAGAGATGTCAATTATTACCCTCCCCTCTTGATCTCTTCGCCCCAACCTGTGTCCTCGGAACTTTCCCGGGAGGAACATCCTGAGTGTTTGGGTTGCTGCTCCCGCTCGCTCCTAATAGGCAGGAAGAAGAAAGAGCTTTTGGTGTCCCCACATGGAGAAGCAACCTCTAGGAGATCAGCCTTTTCCCCACCTACAGCTCCCTGAACAAACGTCAGGGAGAAGAAGGTTCCAGCTTGCTTTCTGATGCTGCAGAGCAGGAGTGCACAAATGAAGCTTTACCGTAATAATAATAATAGTAAGAGGGTGACCATGAACCTGTTCCGAGGGCATCCGTCCTGCAGTTCCTTCCGTGGAGGAGGAATTCAAGGGAAACTCTTCTCCCTCCCTACATTCGGAGACCAGGCTCTCCCATTCGGGACCTCTGAACGCCTGCAGAGAGCACTAATGTGCACATATTTCTACAGTAGGCCGTGGACCACCAAAAAGACAATGAAGTTAAACCCGAACTTCTCCTAGAAGACCAAATAACTCAGTTGAGGCTCTCATGCTTTGGTCGCATTGTGGGATGAGATGACTCAGTGGGAGAGATGCTGAGGATGGTCAGGAAAGGGGGAGGCGGCAGGAAAAGAGGAAGAGCGCACTGGAAGCGGATGGGAGCCCAAAGGCTGAGCTGGCAAGACCTGGTTGAGCCTGTTAAGAAGAGGGTCTCTCGGGGGTCTCTCAGTCGTAGGGTCACCCTAGGTTGAAGCCAACCGGACAGCACCGAGCAGCAAGAGAAGGTTCTTCTGTCAGGATCCTGAAGCTTGCGGGCCAAATGGGCATTTATTTCTCTGGTCAAAGTGGTTCTGCCTGGGATCCTCTTCCAAGGTCCTGCCAGGGATGCCGATGGAAGATCTGCAGAATGGTGAGAAAGAGAGAGAGAGAGAGACTGCAAGCTCAGCTTCCTAGAGAGGGAGGAAATGTTAATATGGGGAAAGGGCAAACGCCCCAAACTCTGTCCCCTTTTCCAGAAGAAGAAGGTGGGTGGGTGTCCTTTTAATTTCCTTGTTGGGGAAGAGAAGGTGGAAGAGGCAGGAAAAAGGGGTTAAAGGGGGAAAATAAGAGGGGAGACCCCCGAAATGTCCTTCTTTAGGTGGGAGAAAAAGCTGGAAATTTTTGCCCCTTTGGGTGCCGTGGCTTTTGAGGGGGGGAGGCTCAAGTTTCTAATGGAAAGAGGGAGGCTGGAAAGGGGGTTATGAAGTGGGGGGCTGAAAAAAGGAAGCCTCCCCCACCGCAAAGAGGCAGCTGTGAGGTCCCCCCCCTTGGGTGTCTTGCTGGGGCTGAGATTTTGGGGGGCTGTTCAGAAGGGAGGATCTAGTTCCTGGCTGGCTGTGGGGGGTGGATGGAGGATCTTTGGCTCTGAGCCAGGCTTATGGGTCTTTATGGGGTGGGGGGCTATTATGGGATGCCAATTTTAATTCACAATTTCTTATTTAATTCAGTTCGCGTATTTATTTCTCTTAATTCCTTAGTTGTTACTTCCAACCTAGCTTCAGTCAACAATAAATTTCCTTATTACTGATTAATGTCCTCTTTCCTTGTATCTATTTCATGTATTGCTACTCCAGTTTGCAAATTTACGTCCCAGTCATTTAACTTTCTTTTTCTTTTTGCCGCTTCTATCACGGCTGTCTCCTTCTTTCTTATGCTTTTTTGCTCATCTTCTCATTTCTGACACTGGTTAGAAGTTCACAGAGTAATATTGCCCAGTTTCTTTATATTTTGTATGATCAGTCTTAATTTTTAGGTGCTTTGTGCATTCCTAAGCCCAAGTTAATCACATTTCTTTCACTGATAGTATTTAAAAAGAGGGTGGCAGCACTTCTGCAGATCCGCTGGCCTGCTCTTGGTTCCTGACAGTTGGTCACTCTGGATCCCCCAGATTAGGAGGGGTAGTTAACACGCCATAGGACAGGATCAGATTTCAAAATGACCTTAACGAATTAGAGAGCAGGGCCAAAACTAACAAAATGGATTTCAACAGGGAGAAATGTAAGGTACTAACCTTGGACAGAATAAACAAAACGGACAGATAAAGGATGGGTGGCACTTGGCTTCATGATAATATATGAGAAAGGGATCTAGGAGTCTTGGTAGGCCACAATCTGAAGATGAGCCAGGAATGTGATGCAGCAGCTCAAGAAGGCCAAGGTGATTCTCGATTGCATCAATAGGAGTATAGCGTCTGGGTCAAGGGAAGCGGTGGTCCCACTCTGTTCCTTCTGTGCTGTCAGTATCTCCAGTGTGGTTTGTTTTGGAAACATTAGACAGAGACTATACTGGAGGGCTAAAGAGGAGCAGGAAAGACTCTTTCTGACCTGAGAGAGATTAAAAGGATTCACAAGAGGCAAGGAAGTCTTCTTCTGCCAAGCCTGATCACATGGAGTGTTCTGGCCCTATTGGGGCCACTCATGATCTTGGAGGACTGCCGTTTCATGATCTACTCTAGTGCTTTCCATGGAGACTTGCATTCCTCTGAGGTGAGATGTTAGTAAGGAGGGAATATAGAAAGGAAATGGTTTGTGCAACATGTGCTATCTACTGTACTGCCCATATTTCATGATTTCTTCCTTTAACAATGTTAGATTAGACTGTTAACAATTTGCAGTGCAAAATATCAGAAGCAGGACTCCCTGTATATCTGACTAGGGATTTCTCTTAATTGGGGCTGAGTTAAAAGAATTCTTACCAGGCAGTGAGCTCTTCCCAGTTGGGCCAGTCACCTTCTCGTGGCCTTTCTATGGCTCTGGGTTCTTGGTCTTCATGGTTGATGTTTCTGCGGTAAGCTCCTCATGATATTTTCCTCTTTTTCCTGAAACAGGTAGCCTTTGAACAAATCTTGCCAAGAAAACTTCATGGCAGCTTCAGCCTAGGCTTTCCCTAAGTATGACATGAAAAAATTTTCTGAAGTTCAAGGAGTTCCTATTTCTGAAATTCTGAGATCGTATTTGAATCAGCAAAGAAAAAGAATGGAATACCCTGTACATTTAAGTTCATATCCCAGAACCCATAGAGGGGAGAATCCCTATAAATGCATGAAATATGGAAAGAGCTTCACACGGAGTGGAAGTCTGCATTCCCATCAAAGGACCCACACAGGGGAGAAGCCATATCAATGCATAGACTGTGGAGAGAGTTTCAGTCAGAGTGGAAATCTGCGTTACCATCAAAGAACCCACACAGGGGAGAAGCCCTATAAATGCATGGAATGTGGAAAAACTGTCTTTCAAAGTAACAATTTACATACACATCAAAGGACCCATACAGGGGAGAAGCCCTATATATGCATGGAATGTGGAAAGAGCCTCAGTGAGAGTGGACATCTGCGTTCCCATCAAAGGACCCACACAGGGGAAAAGCCCCATAAATGCATGGAATGTGGAAAGAGGTTCAGTCAGAGGAGAATTCTGCATTCCCATGAAAGAACCCACACAGGGGAGAAGCCCTATAAATGCATTGAATGTGGAAAGAATTTCTCTCATAGTAACAGTTTACATAGGCATCAGAGGACCCATACAGGGGAGAAACCCTATATATGCATGGAATGTGGAAAGAGCTTCAGTTGGAGTGGAGATCTGCGTTCCCATCAAAGGACCCACACAGGGGAGAAGCCCTATAAATGTATGGAATGTGGAAAGAGCTTCAGCGACAGTGCAACATGTACTAAACATCAAAGGACCCACACAGGGGAGAAACCGTATAAATGCACGGAATGTGGAAAGAGCTTCAGTACGAGTGGAAATCTGCGTTCCCATCAAAGGACCCACACAGGGGAAAAGCCCCATAAATGCATGGAATGTGGAAAGAGCTTCAGTCAGAGGAAAATTCTGCATTCCCATGAAAGAACCCACACAGGGGAGAAGCCCTATAAATGCAGTGAATGCGGAAAGACTTTCTCTCATAGTAACAATTTACATAGTCATCAGAGGACCCATACAGGGGAGAAGCCCTATATATGTATGGAATGTGGAAAGAGCTTCAGTCGGAGTGAAAGTCTGCGTTACCATCAAAGGACCCACGTGGGAGAAGCCATTTAAATGTCATGTGGAAAGACCTTTTCACACCATCAAAATTTTTTTAAAATTATTTTTATTCATTAAAATCACAAAATTAAAACATTTTATATTTATAACACTTACATGATTATACATCAATCATTCGTCTATACAAATATTTCTATTTGTCCCCTGATATATCTTATCTTTCTTAAATTGTAGATATCAAAACCGTCAAAATTTAAATTCACAGCTTCAAAATTTAAATTCAAATCAAAGAACTCATGCAGGGGAGAAACCGTAAATTTATGGAATATGAAATATGCTTCTGTCATGACAGAATATTAGCTAAATAAAACAGTGATACATTGATAGGAATATATGCAATGTTTGTATGTTAGAGATTTCGAAGCATAATTTCCACGGACATTCTTATCAAATTTGCAGATGATTGGACAGCATCAGAATTTGAAATGATCTTGACAGATTTGAGAGCTGAGCTAAAATTAACCAAATGAATTTCAGCAGGGAGCAGTGTAAGGTACTACACTTGGGAAGAAAATGTGAAATGCACCGAAATGCACCTGGCTTGACCATAGTGCATATAAAGGGATCTAGGGCTCTTGGTAGACGACAGTTGAACATGAGTCAGCAGTGTGATGCGGCGGCTAAAAAAGCCAATGCAATTCTAAGCTGCATTAATACGAGTAGAGTGTCTAGCAGCAGGGGAGTGATAGTACCACTCTATACTGCTTTGGCCAGACCCACCTGGAACTCTGTGTCCAGTTCTGGGCACCACAGTTCAGGAAGGATATCTACAAGCTGGAGGATGTTCAGAGGAGAGCAACCAAAATGCATTGTTCAGAAGACGACAAGTTGTTACTCTTTTAGAAGTTAAGACTGGATTTTAAAGTTTTGTTGTAAAGCTCTTTTAATTTTTTGAATTGTTAAACAATATTGTAAATATGTTTAGTTATCTTGTGTGTATGAACGTTGAATAGACAGTTTTCCTTCCGAAGGCTGTCAGCCGGGACACCAGGGCTCCTCTTGAGGAGAACGAGAGTGACCTCTATTTAAATATTACAGATGCCGTTCAAGAGGACCGTAGAAACCACCAACACAGTGAGAAGAATTCTGAGATTGATGTTAAGGACTTGTTCTTTAGATTTTAAACGTATAATAAAGCATTAATTGATTGTGTTAAGTGTATTTTTTCATAATTTAACAAGCACACAAAGAAAATAATTGTTATGAATTATTTGTTGGTTTTTTTGTGATTGCATGGAGGGGAAATGCTAATGCAGCCATTAGTAGGAGACCCACTCTTTCATTTGAATGAACTCTGCATAAATACTATTGAATAGTTGGTTACAGTGTCACAGACTGAGTGAAAAAGTTGTTAAATTTGTCTTAGATATTGAGGCATTTTGATTCTGTCTCTCCTGTGTACTAGAGGCAATCGAGGAAGGGGCTGGTGGGAGGAGGGAGTGAACTGAATGTTGAGAGAGGGGCGATTGGTGGAACGCAGGACGGGATTCAAAGGATCCTCGTGGCTGGCGGTTGAAATAGAGGGGATAGAGTGGAGTGTGGGGTGAGTGGGTGAGTGTTGATGAGGGTTAAGACAGGATTTAGGAACTCAGGAGTGGGGTTCAAGAGTCTGAATTAGGCAAGAGAAGTATGTGGGTGAGAGTGAAATATTAGTTTTAAATATATTATTAATCCAATTTGTCATGTTCAGTTTCTGCTAGTAAAGTGTTGCTTTTGTGTATTGTATAAACTTTTGGTCTCCGGGAATGCTGTATGTATGAAGATTGGGTTCAGACATGAGGTCTGGGGTTGCAGCAGAGGACCGGGAGGGTTGGTGTCCGGTGGGGATAGAAGTTGCATGACATCCTCCCAGACGGGAACCTTGAGGGCGTGTACCAGGCTCCCACATTTTTTGGCCACAACCGTGGGAGAGGAGGAGGTCCCTGCATGGGGGCAGAGGTGGGGCTTACGGAAGCCCTCCCTCACCCTTGGTGGTAGCAGTGAGTTGGAGGAAGTCTGCACATACGGTGGCAGCAGAGATTCAGGCAGAACCTTAAACCTGGTGGAGAAAGTGGTGGAATAAGGGGAGGAAGCCTCACTGGGTTCTCTAAGGAGCACAGCTCTGTTCCTTCAGCCCTTGGAGGACCGAGGGGCAGGAGGTGATTCTCTTCCTTCTTCCCTGCACACATATAGGCCTTCAGATATAGGTGTGCAAATACAGATTTTCAAATATAGGTCAGCCAATATGGGTCATCATATATAGGTATTCGAATATAGATTTAAATGATGCGTAATATTAAAATAAGAAAAATATATCCTGCTAAAATACAGTAAATATACATTAAAATATTATCCTACCATAGCGCAGTTGAATGAAAAACAGGTTAAAAGAACATCACCACAACCTGCGGAAAGTGGTCGTTCAAGTTTCCGAAAGCCGCACCTACCCCATAATCACTCTTTTTTGGGGAGCTGAAGGTGGGAAGCTGCCACATGGCTCAGGCCAGGAGAAAGACCCCCGTCTCTCTCCTAGGATCCCCTCCGGGCATGGACCGGCCACCCTTCCCTGGGCGGGGGGGGGGCTCTGCCTCCTCCTCCTCCTCCTCCTCCCCCCCCCCCGCTTGCCTCTTCTGTCCTCAGTTTACTTCAGCTGCTGCCCCCTGAGTTCACAGGGCCAAGTGCCGCTTATGGGGGAGGTTCTTTCCAGGCGTCACGTCTCCCTCCTTGGAAAACTGGCTTATGGCAGCCTCTCGGCGAACCTATCGTGCGGGTTTTCTTGGCAAGATGGGTTACCTTGCCTTTGTCTCAGGCTGAGAGGATGTGACCTGCCTGAGGTCACGCAGTGGGTTTCCATGGGCAAGTGGGGATTGAGACCCTGGTCTCGGGAGTCACTGCTTAGGCGTACACACACCAGGCTCTTCCGTTTGGGACTAACGTGCACATATTTCTACAGTCTGCCGTGGACCACCAAAAAGAAAATGAAGTTAAACCCGAACTTCTCCTAGAGGACCAAATAACTCAGTTGAGGCTCTCATGCTTTGGTCGCATTGTGGGATGAGATGACTCAGTGGGAGAGATGCTGAGGATGGTCAGGAAAGGGGGAGGCGGCAGGAAAAGAGGAAGAGCGCACTGGAAGCGGATGGGAGCCCAAAGGCTGAGCTGGCAAGACCTGGTTGAGCCTGTTAAGAAGAGGGTCTCTCGGGGGTCTCTCAGTCGTAGGGTCACCCTAGGTTGAAGCCAACCGGACAGCACCGAGCAGCAAGAGAAGGTTCTTCTGTCGGGACCCTGAAGCTTGCGGGCCAAATGGGCATTTATTTCTCTGATCAAAGTGGTTCTGCCTGGGATCCTCTTCCAAGACCCTGCCAGGGATGCAGACGGAAGATTTGCAGAATGAAGAGCGAGAAGAAGAAGGTGGATGGGGGTCCTTTTAATTTCCGTGCGGTGGAAGAGAAGGTGGAAGAGGCAGGAGAAAGGGGTTAAAGGGGGAAAATAAGAGGGGAGACCCCCGAAATGTCCTTCTTTAGGTGGGAGAAAAAGCTGGAAATTTTTGCCCCTTTGGGTGCCATGGCTTTGGAGGGGGGGAGGCTGAAGTTTCTAATGGAAAGAGGGAGGCTGGGAAGGGGGTTATGCAGTGGGGGGCTGAAAAAAGGAAGCCTCCCCCACCCCAAAGAGCCAGCTGTGAGGTCCCCCCCTTGGGTGTCTCCCTGAGGGCAAGATTTTGGGGGGGCTGTTCAGAGGGGAGGATATAGTTGCTGGCTGGCTATGGGGGGTGGATGGGGGATCCTTGGCTCTGAGCCAGGCTTATGGGTCTTTATGGGGTGGGGGGCTATTATGGGATGCCAATTTTAATTCACAGTTTCTTATTTAATTTAGTTCACGTATTTATTTCTCTTAATTCCTTACTTGTTACTTCCAACTAACTTCAGTCACTAATAAATTCCCTTATTACTGATTAATATCCTTTTTCCTTGTATCTATTTCATGTATTGCTACTCCAGTTTGCAAATTTACGTCCCAGTCATTTAACTTTCTTTTTCTTTTTGCCGCTTCTGTCAGGATCAGACTCATACACAGTTCAATAAACTTGCATAACAGATTTATTGAAAGCAGAGCACATGAAACACAGACTTCAAAGGACAGAAGTGAGAAAATTTCCCACGGTTTGTAATATTAAGCTGCACAGATTCACCCAGAGAGATAAGGGGCGCACACTTTCACCCTTCAGGTCAAAACGCCCTAGAGGTGTTTCTATAGTTACTGTCTCTGCCGCTAGGGAGTGTCTTGAGAAAGGAAAGCACTGGAATGTGCAGCTGCACTAGACTATAAACAAATCAGCAAGAGGACGGTTAATATAGCAATCAAAGCTAACTCAGTATACCATCATCCCCTACGTATGGAGGGCCACCCCGACAGCTTCTATCACAGCTGTCTCCTTCTTTCTTATGCTTTTTTGTTGGTCTTATTTCTGACACTGGTTAGAAGTTCACAGAGTAATATTGCCCAGTTTCTTTATATTTTGTATGATCAATCTTAATTTTTAGGTGCTTTGTGCATTGATAAGCCTGTTAATCACATTTCTTTCACTGATAGTATTTAAAAAGATGGTGGCTGCACTTCTACAGATCCGCTGGCCTGCTCTTGGTTCCTGACATTCGGTCACTCTGGATCCCCCAAATTAGGAGGGGTAGTTCACACGCCAGAGGACAGGCTCAGAATTGAAAATGACCTTAACGAATTAGAGAGCAGGGCCAAAACTAACAACATGAGTTTGAACAGGGAGAAATGTAAGGTACGAAACCTGACCAGAATAAAGAAAACGGACAGATAAAAGATGGCTGACACCTGGCTTCATGATAATATATGAGAAAGGGATCTGGGAGTCTTGGTAGGCCACAAGCTGAAGATGAGACAAGAATGTGATGCAGCAGCTCAAGAAGGCCAAGGTGATTCTCGGTTGCATCAATAGGAGAATAGCGTCTGGGTCAAGGGAAGCGGTGGTCCCCCTCTCTTCCTTCTGTGCCGTCGGTATCTCCCGTGTGCTTTGTTTTAGAAACATTAGGCAGGGGCTGTACTGGAGGGGTAAAGAGGAGCAGGAAAGACTCCTTCTGACCTGAGAGAGATTAAAAGGATTCCCATGAGGCAAGGAAGTCTTCTTCTCCCAAGCCTGATCACATGGAGGGTTCTAGCCCTGTTGGGGCCACTCAGGATCTTGGAGGACTGCCGTTTCATGGTCTACTCTAGTGCTCTGCATGGAGACTTGCAGTCCTCTGAGGTGAGATGTTAGTAAGGAGGGAATATAGAAAGGAAATGGTTTGTGCAACATGTGTTATCTACTCTGCTGGCCATATTTCACAATTTCTTCCTTTACAAATGTTGGATTAGACTGTTAACACTTTGCAGTGCAAAATGTCAAAAGCAGGACTCCCTGTATATCTGAGTAGGGATTCCTCTTAATTGGAGAATGGTTAAAAGAATTCTTACCAGGCAGTGAGCTCTTCCCAGTTGGGCCAATCACCTTCTCGTGGCCTTTCTATGGCTCTGGGTTCTTGGTCTTGATGCTTGATGTTTCTGGGGTAAGCTCCTCATGATATTTTCCTCTTTTTCCTGAAACAGGTAGCCTTTGAACAAATCTTGCCAAGAAAACTTCATGGCAGCTTCAACCTAGGCTTCACTAAGTATGACATGAAAATATCTTCTGAAGTTCAGGGAGTTCCTATTTCTGAACTTCTGAGAACATATTTGAATCAGCAAAGAAAAAGAATGGAATATCCTGTACATTTAAGTTCATATCCCAGAACCCATAGAGGGGAGAAGCCCTGTAAATGCATGGAATATGGAAAGAGCTTCAGTGAGAGTGGGAATCTGCATTGCCATCTAAGGACACATACAGGGGAGAAGGATCATAAATGTATGGAATGTGGAAAGAGCTTCAGTGAGAGTGGAAGTCTGCATCACCATCTAAGGACGCATACAGGGGAAAAACCATATAAATGCTTGGAATGTGGAAAGAGCTTCAGTACTAGTGGATTGCTGCATTCCCATCAAAGGACTCACACAGGGGAGAAGCCACATAAATGCATGGAATGTAGGAAGAACTTCAGTATGAGTGAACATCTGTGTTTCCATCAAAGTTCCCACATGGGGGAGGAGCCATATAAATGCATTGAATGTGGAAAGAGCTGCAATAAGAGTGAAAATCTGCATTCCCATCGAAGGACTCACACAGGAGATAAGGCTTATAAATGTATGGAATGTGGAAAGAGCTTCAGTGGGAGTGGAATTCTGCGTT
The DNA here is from genome assembly GCA_030412105.1 of Cyclura pinguis. Lineage (NCBI taxonomy): Eukaryota > Metazoa > Chordata > Lepidosauria > Squamata > Iguanidae > Cyclura > Cyclura pinguis. The sequence goes on from CM059600.1 coordinate 6,066,607, forward strand.
CCCATGAAAGGACCCATATGGGAGAAGCCTTTAAATGTCATGTGGAAAGACCTTTCCACACTGTCAAAATTTAAATTCACATCAAAGAACTCACGCAGGATAGAAAGCGTAAATGTATGGAATATGAAATATGCTTCCGTCATGACAGAATGTTAGCTAAATAAAATAGCGATACACTGATAGGAATATATGCAATGTTTGCATGTTAGAGATTTTGAAGCACAATTTCCACGGGCATTCTTATCAAATTTGCAGATGCTTGGACAGGATGAGAATTTGAAATGATCTTGACAGATTAGAGAGCTGAGCTAAAATTAACCAAATGAATTTCAAGAGGGAGCAGTGTACTACACTTGGGCAGAAAATGTGAAATGCACAGAAATGCACCTGGCTTGACGATAGTACATATAAAGGGATCTAGGGGTCTTGTTAGACCACAAGTTGAACATGAGTCAGCAGTGTGATACAGCAGCTAAAAAAGCCAATGCAATTCTGAGCTGCATCTATAAGAGTAGAGCGTCTGGCACCAGGGGAGTGATAGTACCACTCTATCCTGCTATGGCCTGACCCACCTGGAATCCTGCGTCCAGTTCTGGGCACCGCAGTTCAGGAAGGATATCGACAAGCTGGAGGATGTCCAGAGGAGGGCAACCAAAATGCCCAAAGGCCCAGAAACTATGCCCTTTGAAGAGTGGCTCAGGGAACTGGGTCCGCTAAGCCTGGAGAAGGTTAAGAGGCAGTATGATAACTGTGTTTAACTCTGTGAAGGGATGTTTTACGGCGGATGAAGCAAGTTTGTTTTCTGCAGCTCCAGAGATTAGGACGTGATGGAGCATTGGCTTCAAACTTTGGTAAAAGAGATTCCATTTAAACATTAGGAAGAACTTTGTGATGGTGAGAGCAGTCTGACAGCGGAATATGCTGCCTCCGAGTGTGGTGGAGTCTCCTTCTTCAGAAGTTCTTAAAGAAAGGCTGAATGGCCATCTGTCAAAGGAAATGCTTTCATGCTTTTATATTATATTTATATTATATAATGCTTTTATATTTCTGCCTGGCAGGATTTTACACCCCATGGCCCTTGTGGTCTCTTCTAACGCTGTGATGCTGGAATATCTTTGTGTGCGGAAGACATGCATTGTTCAGAAGACAACAAGATGTTACTCTTTTATAAGTTAAAACTGGATTTCAAAGTTTTGTTGTAAAGCTCTTTTAATTTTTTGAGTTGTTAAACAATATCGTAAATATGTTTAGCTATCCTGTGTGTATGAATGTTGAGTAGACAGTTTTCCTTCCGAAGGCTGTCAGCCGGGACTCCAGGGCTCCTCTTGAGGAGAACGGGAGTGATCTCTATTTGAATATTACCAATGCCATTCAAGAGGACCGTAGAAACCACCAACCCAGTGAGAAGAATTCTGAGATTGATCTGAAGGACTTGTTCTCTAGATTTTATACTTATAAAGCATTAATTGTATTGTGTTGTTAATTTTATTTTTTCATAATTTAACAAGCACACAAAAAAAATTATTGTTATGAATTATTTGGGTTTTTTTTGTGGTTGCATGGAGGGGCAATGCTAATGCAGCCATTAGTAGGAGACCCACTGTCTCATTTGAATGAACTCTGCATAAATGCTATTGAATAATTGGTCACAGACTGGGTGAAAAATGTTGTTAAATTTGTCATAGATATTGAGGCATTTTGATTATTTCTGTCCTGTGTAATAGAGGCAATCGAGGAAGGGGCTGGTGGGAGGAGGGAGCGAACTGAATGTTGACGGTGAGAGGCGATTGGTGGAACGCAGGACGGGATTCAAAGGAGCCTCGTGGTTTGCGGTTGACGTAGAGGGGTTAGGGTGGAGTGTGGGGTGAGTGGATGAGTGCGGATGAGGGTTAAGACAGTCAAGATTTAGGAATTCAGCAGGGGTTCGACAGTGTGAATTAGGCAAGAGAAGTGTGTGAGTGAGAGTGAAATATTAGTTTTCAATATATTATTAATCCCTTTTGTCATGTTCAGTTTCTGCTAGTAAAGTGTTGCTTTTGTGGATTGTATACATTTTTAGCCCCTCGGAATGCTGCATGTATGAAGATTGGGTTCAGACATGAGGTCTGGGGTTGCAGCAGAGGATCGGGAGGGTTGGTGTCCGGTGGGGATAGAAGTTGCATGACATCCTCCCAGACGGGAACCTTGAGGGCGTGTACCAGGCTCCCCCATTTTTGGCCACAGCCGTGGGAGAGGAGGAGGTGCTTGCATGGGTGGCTGAGGTGGGGGTTACGGAAGCCCTCCCTCACCCTTGGTGGTAGCAGAGAGTTGGAGGAAGTCTTCACATACGGTGGCAGCAGAGGTTCAGGCAGAACCTTAAATCTGGTGGAGAAAGTGGTGGAATGAGGGGAGGAAGCCTCACCGGGTTCTCTGAGGAGCACAGCTCTGTTCCTTCAGCCCTTGGAGGACCGAGGGGCAGGAAGTGATTCTCTTCCTTCTTCCCTGCACACACATAGGCTTTCAAATATCGGTATGCAAATACAGATTTTCAAATATAGGCCAGCCTATATAGGTCATCATAGATAGGTATTCGAATATAGATTTAAATGATATGTAGTATTAAAATAAGAAAAATGTATTTCCTGCTGAAATACATTAATATACACTAAAATATTATAGTACCGTAGCGCAGTTGATTGAAAAACAGGTTAAAAGAACAGCACCACCACCTACTGAAAGTGGTCGTTTAAGTTTCCGGAAGCCCCACCTACCCTGTAATCACTCTTTTTTGGGCAGTTGAAGGTGGGAAGCTGCCACATGGCTCAGGCCAGGGGAAAGACCCCTATCTCTCTCCTAGGAACCCCTCCGGGCGTGGACCAGCCACCCTTCCCTGGGTGGGGGGGGGCTCTGCTTCCTCCTCCTCCTCTCCCCCCCGCTTCCCTCTTCTGTCCTCAGTTTACTTCAGCTGCTGCCCCCTTAGTTCACAGGGCCAAGTGCTGCTCATGGGAGGGGGTTCTTTCCAGGCATCACGTCTCTCCCCTTGGAAAACTGGCTTACGGCAGCCCTGCGGCGAACCTATCGTGCGGGTTTTCTTGGCAAGATGGGTTACCTTTGCCTTTGTCTCAGGCTGAGAGGATGTGACCTGCCTGAGGTCACGCAGTGGGTTTCCATGGGCAAGTGGGGATTGAGACCCTGGTCTCGGGAGTCACTGCTTAGGCGTACGCACACGCGTGCCATCAGGGACATGGCCGCAGGGTGTGTGTGCATGTCTTCAGTGAGAGCAGCCACCTCCTAGGAGCAGCCAAGCATCCTGGGAGTTGAAGTTCTCTTTGGCCCACCCTGCCAGCCTGCTGCGGGAGAGAGAAAAGCAGCTGGACAAAAACTGGGGGGACGCAGCGGGAGGGGTGGAGAAAGAGAGGGTGGGGGGTCCTGTTTTCAACGTACAATAGTCTCATTTTAGTTGGTTTGGCTTGTAAACTGGGGCTATCCTGTGAGCTTAGGCTCGGTGAGTCACACTGTCTCAACCTCAGGGGAAGTTGGGAAAGGACTCTGGGAGGAAACTGGGTGACTTGGGGGTGAGTCACACTCTCTCATCCTCAGGAGAAGTTGGACTAGGACCGCCCCCAGTTCCCGGAGTCCTCGTGCCGCCTCGTTCTCGCCTGGGGTTTCCCGAAGGGTTCTCATCTGTGCTGAATTCCCCCCCGCCCACTTCTCTCCAGCCTCCCTGTGGTTCCCCAGTTCTATGGCTGCAAGGAGAAGACTCCGTTTCAGAAGTTTATCCGGCCCTTTCCGTGTCCGACAAGAATTTGTCCTGATAAGAGGCTGGTTCTCGGGGCTCCTTAGTCTCAGAAGCTGGGGCCCACAGCCCGGCCCTACCCCCCAGTGCAGCGGCCTGCATCACAGGACTCTTTCTTTGGCACCACTGGCAGTGAGTTTTGGGTGACGTTTGCTTCCCGTCCTGGCTTTTATAGAGCCCTTTTCCAAAATAAAATGAAACTCTACAAAGAAAGTGGGAAAACATCCTTGCCAGCTGAGAGGCCCTGGCCCCGGCGGGTGGTCTTCATGGGCCATGGGGAGGGCTGGGAGACTATTATGGGATGCAAGGCGGCCAGAATAGCCACGAGTACTTGATAGAAGAAGGTGGAGGTGGGGGAAGAGAAGTGGGAAATTGTGATGGGGGGAAGGGAATCCCCAGGGCCTCCATATTCCTGGGACGGTGGGTAAGGGGGGTCTTTAGTTTTCGGGGGGAGAGAAGGGAAGGGGCTCCTACAGGTAGGAGGGCCACGAGGGAGGGGTGGGAGGAGGAAAAAGGCAGGCTCCCAGCCTTGCAGGGGGGTGTTTTTGGGGGGAGCTGTGAGAGGAGCCTGGGGCCTGGGGTGGAATGGCGGGAAGGTCTCATCTAAATGCTTCGAGGCTCTCCTGATTTCCTTCCCTCTGCAGAACTCACTCATCACGGTGGTGGGGCACAGTTGTGGGGGTGAGACTGACCCCACTCCCATTTTGCCTTCCAGAAAGAGCCCCCCGTCCCCCCCAGAAACAGTTGCAAAACCTGACACGCACACACACCCGGCAGCTGTGTCGTGTTCCCAATCCCCCTCCCTTGCCCAAGCTCCCCGCGGTCTCCTCCGGCCAGGAGGATCCTCTCCTTAGAGCTGGTCGGCACTTGGACGAGGTCCTTCTAGCAACAGGAGGGCAGCGTCTGGGTCAAGGGAAGGGATGGCACCCCTCTCTTCCGCCTGGAATAAAAATCCTGCGTCCAGTTCTGGGCACCCCACGGTCCAGGAAGGATACGGAAAAGCTGGAGGGTGCCCAGAGGAGGGCGACCAAAATGGTCAAAGGCCAGGAAACCACAAAGTCCTCTCAGGGAGCGCTTAGGGAGCTTATGTTCAGCCTGGAGAAGAGAAGGTTGGGAGTGGACATTAGGGCCATGTTTAAATATTGGAAGGAGTGTCATACAAAGGATGGAGCAAGCTTGTTTTAGGCTGTTCCAGAGACTAGGACACGGAGCAATGTCTTCCAACGTCTGGAAAAGAGAATGCCCCTAAGTGTTAGGAAGAACTTCCTGATGATGAATCTGCTGCTGCCTCCGTGGAGTGCGTTGGGGTCTCCTCCTCCTTTGGAGGTTTTTAAGGAGAGGCTGGATGGCCACCTGTCAAGGGGAAAGCTGTGATGGTGTATCCCTGCGTGGCAGAATGGGGTCGGACCGTATGGCCCCGGGGGCCTCTTCCAACTCTAGGATTCTACGCTTCCCGGAAGGTTTTGGACGCGCCCCCACCCCGTGTCCTCCGAACTTCTCTTGACGGCCTCCCTTGTCACCCCGTCACCACGCTAGTGGGCTTTGGGGTTGTCTCCAAGAGCAGAGGGAGTTTGAAACACACTTTGCTGGGTAATCTGAGGCTTTAATACGCCTCTCATAATATCCCCTCTCGGAGCATGGGAAAGAAGAAAAAGTTGTTGAGGAGAAAAGCTCTGAGCCTTGATTTCCCTGATGTTCCCGGTTTCAAAGTGAAGCAATCTTTTTTTAAAAATATGGAGGAAAAATCCGTAAGTTGCCCACCTCACCCGCAGCCTCTGAGGCGGCATATGTGTTGGGGAATTGAGAGATTTTGGTAACGAGACTCTCAATCAGCAGAGTATCTTAGTAACTGCACAAAAACGGAAGTTGAAGAGATTTTCAGTCCCACGTCTATCACTCCACCCCAAACACACTTAACCTACCTCAACATAAACACAAAAACAGTTTGGTTAAAAATATAAAAGAGTTTACTCACAAAAATCTTGCGCATAGTCTACACAGGTTCAATTCTTGAAGAAGGTGGGAAGAAAAATTAAGCACTCACATGCTTGCTGAAAATGATCCCCGTTGGGAGATCTCAGGGCATGCTTTCGGGACAAAAGGGGAAGACAAAAGGAAGGAGCAAATGGCAAGAGAACCTTTCTAAGAACAAAGAGTGTGTACGTGCTGGAGGAAGCGGTGTTGACCAAAACAAAGAGGACGTTTTCTCTAGGCTCTCTCTCTATGCCTACAACAAACACGCCAACAAACTAGCCAGTTAATTAAGCATGCCAAGGTTGCCGCTCCCAACAGGGATGGCCCCTTAGCCGCCGAGACCCCGTAGCACAAGCGGCTGGCAAGGATCACTTCGAAAGAGTCGGCCATCAGAAGCACGCCCGCGATGACAACACAATCACTCCACAACATACTTTTCTTCCTGAAACGCATTTTTTTTAAAAAGTGTCTTTTCTGAATTTTAAGATTCAGGTTATAATTCCTCTCACTTAATATCCCACAATACTGCTCTGGGTTTATATCCTGTGTGCGGACAGACCTGGAAGTTTTCATAGAACTGATGGAGTGCAAATGGGTGAAGCCACAAAGGATTAATAAATGGGACTCTCCCCGCAAAACTGGGAGCGTTGGCGAGCGTACAATGGAATCAAGCTGAGGACAAAAGTGGAGGACAATTCGGGAAAGCGCCAGGATATCGATAAGGGCAAATCCGTGGTCGGCATTTGGGGGGGGGTCTCCTCTAGGAGTGCTTACTTCCCGTATCTGGAGATAAAGGTCCCCCTCATGACGCAGCTGAGGAAACCCCCCCAAGCAGTAGACGGAGACGACGGAGGACCACAGGAACGCGACCGTCTCCGGTGCGAGGGGGGGCCCGTGCCGCTGGACCCAGGAGGCGTTGAGGAACTCCTTGATTTCCTGCGCGGGGAGCAAAGAGGCGGAGAAGGCTTTGAAATTTTGGGGTGGGGGAGAAACCCGCAGCCCAAAAGTCCCTGGGTGACCCTTTTCTGCATCGAAGGCCTTTGCATGTTTGCACGTTGGGTTTTCGCACTCGTGCAATGCCTCTCGTTAACACGACATTGACATGATGAAGATGGTGTGTGTGTGTGTGTGTGTGTGTGTGTGTGTGTATCCCATCTTCATTATGTCGAGCATGATACTCTTAGCAATTAAAAGAAAACCCAAAATTTTATTCAGCGTTTACACACATACACACACACACAAACGTGTGTGTGTGTGTGTGTGTATTTATATAGAAAAATACATATGTATAAAATTTACACGTTAAGTCTTTGCACACATGCAATGCTTCCTGATTATTTTTATATATATATATATATGTGTGTGTGTGTGAATAAAATTTATATATATATTTTAAGCAACATTTTCAGTCTGCACTGTTCCAATTTCTGCTTCCCTCTGGGAAAGTTTGTGCCCGATTTTCCAATTTTTGGGAATCTCAGACTCTTTGTCTACTGAATATCAGACGGGATTTGTTATTGGTTAGAGAGGAGGAGGAGAGACTAGCCAGAACGTTTTAAAAGCAATTCGGAAGGGAGAAGATTAATTCGGACCCTCAATCCCAAATTTCGGCTCATTTGAGAAATTCCTACTTACACGTTCTGCCAGGAAGGTGGCAACCATCTTTGCCGGAAATGGTAGCCGTCTTCTTTCCTCCATCTCTGATTTTTTTTACCCCCTTTTCTCTGAAAAAAAAAAGTCAAGAAATCAAGGGAGAGGAATCCAAAGTTTATTCCCTGCGGGACGTGGTGACTGATTTGCTCTTTGCAGAAAACTGGCATCGAAGACTTTCTCCAAGACTTTTCCAAGGAAAAGGGACGATGAAAGCAAGGTTGGCGTTTGCAGGCCAAGACGGCTCTGTCTGTGTTAAGAGTTAAATTGTGTTCTTGTTTACTGCGCTGTCCTCTCTGCTGAGGTCCGGCTGTTCCCAGCTCACAAAGCAGATCAGGGTTTCCCCTGAGAGTCTCTTCAGCTTCGCTTCTCATAACAGACGTAGTGTTTAGGCTACCAAAGTTCCCCATCCCGTGGTGTGAAAAAATGTTGACAAGAGTCTGCTTAAGAGCAGCCTGAAAACAGGCAGTGTATTCTCCTTTTCTCTTCGTGTGTTCTCTTTGCTACTGCTGTCTTTGTCCAGACATGGATTTTACTGAGTTTGCTGAATAGGTACTCACGCTTCCTTCAATAAACTGAGTAGTTTTTAGTCAAAACCGGCTGGCCTCATTCACTGGCGGCTTTATGGGACTGAACAAGTATTTTGTCTTGCTTTTAAGGACAGTTTAATTGTGGGTCATGCTAGAGATCTACAGCATGCCCCCCTGCATTTTCCAACAAGCAAGAGGCAGAGGGGATCCTTAGTCATGGTGGACTCAGCATTTTCCTTAATTGCAAAAATAAGCTTTAATTCCTCCCTCTGGCACAGTCACCTCTCACCCGGTTCCTCTGAGCATGCGCAGAGTGCATTTACGGCCAAGTTCACCCCACGGCAAGAGTTACTCTGGGTTGCACCAACGCCGGTTCCTGAAATTTGAACACAAAGGTTCATGTTTGAATGTTTCAACTTAATTTTGAAATAAGTTAATTTTGAGGGTGAGCGTGAGGGTGAGAGTGAGGGTGAGCAAGAGGTCGAATGTGAGGGTGAGCATGAGGGAGAGCATGAGGGAGCGCGTAAGGGTGAGAATAAGACTTAGAATGAGGGTGAGCATGACAGTGAGCATGAGGGTGAGCGTGAGAGGTGAGCATGAGAGGTGAGCATGAGTGTGAATATGAGTGAGCGTGAGGGTGAAGGTGAGCAAGAGGGTAAATGTGAGGATGAGCATGAGGGAGAGTGTGAGGGTGAGAATGAGACAGAATGAGGGTGAGCATGACAGTGAGCATGAGGGAGAGCATGAGGCTGAGTGTGAGGCTGAGCGTGAGAGTGAGGTGAGCATGAGGGTGAATGTGAGGGTGAGCGTCAGGCTGAGCGTGAGGGTGAGGAAGAGGGTGAGCATGAACTGAATTCTGAAAGATTATGAGTTGGAAATTTTTGATGTAAAAATTATAATTAAAAAAGTCCTCTCTTTCCAAAGAGAAAATGCATTAATTTTATTTCCGTGAGTACAGTGTGTACATTTTTTCTTTTTTTCGTGAGCAGCTGCATTTGCTGGAACGATTTCATTCATGTCTGCCATGACCCCTAACCCCTATTCACGCATGCTATTTTGCAAGAGTAATTTTTAATATACACAATTATTTTCTAAATACACAATATAAATAATTATATAATTAATTACATAAATAATTATTTTGCAAGAGCTGGGCCCGATGCCGAAGCTGAGGATGTAGGCGAAGATGCAGGCCATGCTCAGGTAGGGCGCCCAGGCCAGGCAGTCCTGCGGGGGAGGAAGGAAGGGGAGGACTTACAGTTTCCCGGGGGTCTCCCCGACCTCCCTCCCATTGCCACCCCCTTATGAACCCCCCTCTGCCCCCCCAAGCCCCCCCTACCTGCACAGAGAGGGCGACCATAAAAACCACGGCCCAGACGGCCATCAGGAGGTGGCCCCCGACCACAGGCGCCCTCCGGCCAGCCCGCTCGATGACCAGCGTCTGCGAGGAAGGACCACAGCTTGGAAATTTTAAGGGGGCGAGAAGGGAGGGAGAGGACCCCACAGCCCATCATCCCCTATCTGGAGGGGGGAGGTGAGAGGGAAGAAGCCCCCCCGGGGGTCAGTTTTTGAGAGTTTTGTTCACACGAGTGACGGCCGTGAGGAGCTCACAGCCACCGGTGCCGATAATGTAGTACTGGATCTTGTCCTCGGTGATGCTGGTCTCTTGGAAGACGTAGGAGGCGTAGGAGTACATCTGAGTTGAGGGGACAGGGTGGGGAGTTTGGGGGGGAATGAGGAGGAAGGAATGAAGGACGCCCAGATCCCTCCATCCCTGTCGTCCTAATGCTGATGATGCTAAAAAGCCTTCCTGCTGGACAGAGGATGAGGAGGAAAGCACAAAAAGGCCTTCTGAATGGGAAATTCCTTCTCAGGGGCTTTGTTCAGTGAGGAATGTCAATATAAACCAATTGAGCATGATGAGGATGAAAGTATTTTCCTCCATCCCTTTTTTTCTAATGCTGATGCTGCTAAAAATCCTTTCTGCTGCTCAGAGGATGAGAAAAAAGCACAAAAAGTCCTTGCACAAGGGGAAATTCCTTCTCAGGGGCTTTGTTGAGTAAGGAATGCCCACATAAACCAATTAAGCATGATGAGGATGAAAGTATTCCTTCTATCCCTTTTTTCTAATGCTGATGCTGCTAAAAAGCCTTTCTGCTGGACAGAGGATGAGGAAGAAAGCACAGAAAGGCCTTCTGAATGGCGAAATTCCTTCTCAGGGGTTTTGTTGAATGAGGAATGTTGTTATAAATGAACTAAGAATGATGGGGATGAAAGTACTTAAATCCAACTCTATTTTTCTAATGCTGTTGCTGCTAAAAAGCCTTACTGCTAACAGAGAACGAGGAGGAAAGCATAAAAGGTTGTTACCAATGAGGAGGTTCCTTCACAGGGGCTTTGCTAACTCAGGCATGCCTGTATAAAGCAATTAAGGATGATGGGAATGAAAGTATTTCCCTCCATCCCTGTCCTCCTAATGCTGACGCTGCTAAAAAGCCTTCTTGCTGCTTAGAGGTTGAGGAAGAAAGCCTAACAAGTCTTTGCCTAGATGAGATTTATTCTGAGGCAAGAAAGTATAAACCAAGTGAAGCTGATGGGGATGAAAATATTTCCCCTCCTGCCTCCTTCCCTGTTCCACTAATGCTGCTGCTGCTAAAAAGCATTCCTGCTAGAAAGAAAATGAGGAAAAAAGTATGAAAAGTCTTTGCCAACGGGGAGATTCCTTCTCAGGGGCTTTGTTAACTCAGGAGTGCCAGTATAAATTAATTAAGGGTGATGGGGATGAAAGTATTTTCCACCATTCCTCCTTCCCTGTCCTTCTAATGCTGATTCTGCTAAAAAGCATTCTTGCTACCCAGAGGATGAGAGGGAAAGCATAAAAACGCCTTGACAATGGGGAGATTCCTTTTTTGGGGCTTTGTGGGCCAAGAAACAGATCTTTCAACTTCAAGCTGGCCGGTTTTACCGGTGAGTCCTAGGCGCGAAGGGTGATGTTTGTAAATAGAAAAATGTCAGCGTAGCGCTTTGTGTTCACTGTTCCGTTTGGCTTCAAAAGCCTATCCGAGGGCAACCAATCTTCAGGTTTCCCCTCGGAGTCCAGCTATGCTTGTGAGGTAGTGACGTTGCTGGGTCACGCCCAGCATTGAGCCAGCGGCTCTCCCGGGGCTAGCCCGCCCCAGGCCCTCGGGTCCATCATCAGGCCTGGGGTCTCGGCTGCCTGCTGAGCCTGGCCGTAGGTCAGGCATGTAGGTATGGCCCACAGCATCGCACAGGGTCCCAGGCTCGCGGGGCGAGAAGGTCAACAGCAGCCTCTACAGAGGACTGGACCAAGGCCGGCTCAGGACCGGCAACCTCGCTACCCTTCAGCCCTCCTACGGCTAATACCATCTTTTACTCAGCTGCTATTTAAATCTCCTCCAGCCAGCAACCCTTCAGGTTAGGGCGAGCGAAATTTCATGATTGGAACCCAGCTCCCAGCAGGCTTCGTGCCATTAATTTACATGGAATGTCTGTACTGGTTACGACCCGTGTCAGTCTTTCTTCCCTAAGCTATAGGTCGAGGGTTCCAGTGAGCCGAGACCACCCCCGGACTCGTCCACCACCCCGGGCGCCGGGGGGGGTCTGTGTGCCGGGACTTCGCTGTTCCTGTGGAGGGGCCAAGCCCGAGCCCACCGCTTCTTCCTGTCGCCGCAGCCGGAGACCCAGACGAGGCGGCCCAGCTGCCCCCCAACGGACTTTACACGCCGCTTTGCCGTTTTCCCACGGACTGCAGAGTCTCCTGCCGCTTGGACTGTCCCGCCGGCCGCCTTCGCCCGCCTCGTTCCGGGAAGAGCTCGCGCGCCTTGGCCGGCCTGGCTGCGGACCTGGACGTGTTTGCCCCGGTTCCAGCCCGGCTTGGACTTATTTTGCCGGTTGCTCCAGTCCCCAGACTTTTCCTGTACCCGGGGGGGTGTCGGGTGTGCGGAGACTTCTGCTTGCACCTCCCCTCCCCCGGACTACGGACTCCCGCTCCAGTCTTCGCACGGAACTGTTCGCTTTTGGACCACTTCCACGGCCAGAGCCCGCCCTGGAGTCACCGCGTTTCGTGGCCTCTTTCCGTTTCGCGTCGCCGCTTCGCCCTTCTCCGCTGGCGGGAGGGTTCGCTCGTTGCTCACCGTTTACCGCTGTTGCTGCCCTTCGTTGCCACTGATATCGCTTCAGTTGCCCTTTGCCGTTGTTAATTTGTGTTTGTCGGTGCGAGTGTGGTTAGGGTTAGGATTTTGTTGGGTAGGGACTGCTTTTACTAGATAGGAGTGTTGCAAAAAGTTTTGTCCCCGGAGTGCTACGACCCCGGGATCCGTAGACCCCCGTTCGGCTGCAAATTTAGTTTTAAATGTTTAATCGGCAAAAGTTCGATATTGTCCCAATACCGCCCATTTTCGGGGGGGGGAGGCGTTGTTAGTACGGTTCGGGCCCACCCGGCGACAGCGCCAGGTACCTCTTTCGATACCCGGTTCCTCCGGCCTTCCTCTGCCCCCCCCGCTCCGCGTGTGCGCGGGGCCCCCGGACGCGCGCGGGCGCAGGGGCGGCCGCAAGCGTCGGGCACTCCCTTCTCCCCCGAGGCGGGCGGCCCAGCGTTTGCGGTGTCTTTTCTGTTGCCGGTCCTTTAATAAAGATACCCTTTTCACTGTTTTGAAACCTGTCTGGTCGCTTCGCTGACGGGACCCCGTGGGCGTCGGGTGGCGAGGGCCCTGCGAAGTCGCCCTGCCTCTCGTTAGCTTAAGAGGGGGCTCCGGTTAATTTCCCCGTCCTGTGTTTTGTGCTTGGCTACTTGGGCGCCCCTCCCGGGACCCCCACAGAACAGGGTAACGGGAGTACTGGATCTTGTCCTCGGGGATGCCGGCCTCTTGGAAGACGCAGGAGGCGTACGAGCACGTCTGAGTTGGGGGGACGGGGTGGGGAATTGGGCGGGGAGGAACGAGGGGGAGGAGGGAACGGAAGACGCCCGGATCCACCCGTCCCTCTCATCCCCATGGTGATGATGCTAAAAAGCCTTCCTGCTGGACAGAGGATGAGGAGGGAAGCACAAAAAGGCCTTCCAAACGGGGAAGCCCCTTCTCTGGGGCTTTATTGAGTGAGGACTGTCCATATAAACCGATTAAGCATGACGAGGTTGAAGATATTTCCCTCTACCCCTGTCGTCCTAATGCTGATGCTGCTAAAAATCCTTTCTGCTACCCAGAGGATGAGAAAAAAAGTACAAAAAGGCCTTGCAGAAGGGGAAATTCCCTCTCGGGAGCTTTGTGATTTGAGGCATGTTGTTATAAATGAACTGAGAATGATGGGGAGGAAAATATTTAAATGCAGCTCTGTTTTTCTAATGCTGTTGCTGCTGAAAAGCCTTACTGTTGGGAGAGGATGAGGAGGAAAGCCTAAAAGGTTGTTGCCAATGGGGAGGTTCCTTCGCAAGGGCTTTGTTAACTCCGGCATGCCTGTATAAATCCATTGAGGATGATGGGAATGAAAGTATTTCCCTCCATCCCTGTCCTCCTAATGCTGATGCTGCTAAAAAGCCTTCCTGCTGGACAGAGGATGAGGAGGAAAGCCTAAAACGTCTTTGCCTAGGGGAGACTTATTCTCAGGGGCTTTGTTAACTGAGACGTGAAAGTATAAACCAAGTGAGGATGACGGGGATGAAAATATTTCCCCTCCTCCCTCCTTCCCTGTTCCACTAATGTTGCTGCTGCTAAAAAGCATTCCTGCTAGAAAGAGAATGACGAAGAAAGTATTAAAGTCTTTGCCAACGGGGAGATTCCTTCTCAGAGGCTTTGTTGACTCGGGAGTGCCTGTATAAATTAATTAAGGAGGATGGGATGAAAGTATTTTCCACCATTCCTCCTTCCCTGTCCTTCTAATGCTGATTCTGCTAAAAAGCATTCTGGTTACCCAGAGGATGAGAGGGAAGGCATAAAAGGCCTTGACAATGGGGAGATTCCTTCTTAGGGGCTTTGTTAACTGAGGCATGGCAGAATAAATTAATTGAGAATGATGGGGATGAGAGTATTTTCCCCTATCACTGTTCTTTTAATGCTGATGCTGCTAAAAAGCACCCCTCCTGGAGAGAGGATGAGGAGGAAAGCCTAAAAAGGCTTTGCCAATGGGGAGGTTCCTCCTCAGGGGCTTTTTCAACTGAGGCATGGTGGTATAAAACAACTGAGGATGATGGGAATGAAAGTAATCCCCTCCACCCCTGTTTTTCTAATGCTGATGCTGCTAAAAAGCCTTCCTGCAACTCAGAGGATGAGGATGCGCAAGGGGAGATTGCGTCTCAGAGGCTTTGTTAACTGAGGCACGGCAGTGTCAACCACTCGGGGATGATGGGAGTGACGGGTCCGTCCCTTTTGTGCTCACCGAGTCGTTCCCGCAGAGCTGCAGGGCGCTGGCGAGGACCACGACGGAGAGGAGCCGCCGCCGCCGCCGGACGGCCCGGTCGCGGAAGAGGTCCCGGGGGCCAGGGCGGCCCTGCCTCCCACGGCGGCCTCGTCCGCCAGCAGCTCCATCATCTCGGCTGCCAGCTCCCCCCCGCCCCTCAGCTTCCTCAGGGCTGGAGAGGAGAAGAGGAAGAAGAGGGTGAGGACGAGGGCTGGCAGGAGGAGAGAGGGAACGGGGGGACCCGCAGATCAGGAGGAAGCGGGGGCTCTCGGGGGCCCAGGGGAGCAGCGCCAGCTGGATCAGGGCCGGCACCGCGTTGCTGGCGGGGAGCAGCGGCCGGGCGCCTTCCGCACCCCGGACCTCCCTGCAGGGAAGAGACACAAAACCAGAGGGACACGGGTGTGTGGGGGGGGCCAATTCTCCCTCTCTTGCACCCCAAAATCGGTTTCGCTCTCCTTCCCCCTCCCTGCTTCCTCCTCATCCGGTGTAAACCGAGTCCCGCTTTCAAGAGTTGCCGTGCTTCGTTGAAATGTCAGTTTTTGCAATTTCTGAAGGACTGGGGGGGCCGCCACGGAGGAAGCCCCGTCCCATTCCCACCTGATTTGCGCCCCAAACCCGGCCCTTTGCAGGAGAGAGGGACTTTGGGGGTGCCCTTTGACCCCAGGGGGCAGCCATTTTGTGGGGTTTCTTACCCGAGCCCCACCACCCGCCCCAGGACGAGCCCCAGTGCCATGACGGAGGCGGAGGTGAGAGCCACGCGCCTTGGAGGTCCCTGGGGGAGCTTTGCCCCAAATACACGGGCTGGACGTTCATCCTCACCCTGAAAGGAAGGAAAAAGGAAATTAATTAATGAGATATCACTGCAGGATAATTATCTGTTGAATGCAATGCAATCTGCTCCCCTCCTTTTTTTTTTTTGCCGTGCCCCTGTAAAAAAAACCCTAGATACCTGCATTAATTCCCACGAGAAACCGGCCCGTCACGAGCATCTCGAAGGATTTGGCCGCCCAGCTGCTCCCGACCAGCAACGCCGACAGAAGCACGAAGGCGTTGTTCAAAAGCAAAGACTTCTTCCTTTTATGTTTTTGGAAATGAGGGGGAAATAAAATAACAAAACAAAGGAGATTAAAGAGGGAAGAAAGGTTTAAGGTTAAAGCACAATTCTGGGTCTGACTAGATGACTGCTTGGTACCCCCTTCCCAAAATCCGGCCCAAATCTGCAGAAAAGAAAAATCAATTGTTGGAGGAAAAGCACCAAGAAATATACTATAATAATTGCTTACTTCTGGATGTTCCAGCCCCCGCAATGAATTGCTTTTTTGAGGGGGCCGAGGTCCGCAGGCGGAGGTTCAACTGGAGCCGCCCCTCACCTGCTGAGCCTCCGGGCCAGGGGCCCCGCCAGCAGCGCCCCGGCCAGCCCCCCGAGGGGGAAAAGGGAGACCACCAGGGGCCAGGGGAGGGTCACCCCGAGTCCGCCGAGGGGGGTCCCCGTCCGCTCCGCCCACGTCCGGTTCACGGAGGCCCGGACGGGCTGGAAGAGAGAGAGAAGGGAGTCGAACCACCGGAGGGGCCGAGCGGGGCCTTCTCGTGGTGGCTCCCTGTTAGGGACCCCGATTTCCCCCGTCTTACGGCCGCGGGGGCGTTGGTGGTGGTGAGGTTGTAGCTTAATTGGAAGGAGCCACCGATGCCGGCTGTGAAGACCGCCAGGATTGGAATCCGGGCCCGGAGCAGAGGAGGAGGAGGAGGAGAAAACTGAGAAATAAATTCCTTTTTTGGGAGTCGGAGAGCAAGGAGGAAAGAGGGGCTCACCCACCTTGCTGATGGAAGGAAGGGGGGAATGCCAGCCCTGCAGGATGGGCCCCCCATCTCTCTCCCTCTCACCCCCCACCCTTTTAATCGGGGGTCGTTAATTAGGGTGAGCGGTGGCAGGCATTGCATAGCCCTGGAACCGCCCGGTGGGCGGAAAAAGGGGTCCGTCGGGGGCTGCCTTCCCAAACTTTGGGGAAGGTGGCGGGGAGGCTCCTGAGCACGGGCAGAGGGCCCCGAAGGCAGGCTCCCCCCCTCCCTCCGCACTGAGGAAAGTCCCCAGGGATCGGCGGGGCGGATGCGGATTGAAAGCTGCCGCTGGACGGAGGAGGAGGAGGAGGCGAGAAAAGGGTGAGGAAGGAGAGAGGGGGGAGGGGGAGAAGCCCCGCCCCCAGCGCAGGTGAGTCCCTCCCCTTACGACCCCCGCCCTCACCCGGGGCCGCCGGTGCGGATCCTGCGCGGGGAGGGAGGGGGAGGCCGCCTCCCAGCCGCCTCCGCCCCCCCGCCGTCGCGCCGCGGGGTCCTCTGAGCGCGTGCAGAGCGCCGCCTCGCGCTCCCGGGCCTCGGAGGCGCCCCTCGCGGGAGGCTTCGCGGACGGGGGCGGCGGGGCTCCCGAGCCCGGGAAGATCCGCGGCGTCGTTGGTGCCGCCCGGCGGAAGCGGCTCCGTCCGTCCGGCTGCCCCGGGTGGGCCTCGCGCGGGGGACCCTGTTCGGACGGGCGCGGGGTCACGGCCCTCGGGGGCGAAGGGGCGGAGAACCATCCCTCGGGCTCTGCCCCGTCTCCGTCCGTGGAACGCATCGCGTGTGCGGACGGCGGAACAAACCGCTGTGGTTCCCGCTTGCCCATTTTTCCCTGGTTCGTGGCATCTGCGGCGAGCGGAAGTGGAGGAAATATATATATATGTACAGAATATGTCTCTTAATAAATATCTGTACTGTTGTGTAGTACAAATGGCGTTTGAATAATATTATGGAGCGCTGTATGGTCTGTATTTTTATGTAACACACACACACACACACATATACACACAAACACAGAGAAAAAATCTGGGTTGTGTGTCTGCGTGTGTATATGCACACTTAGGTAAATACACAAACACATAGATGCCAGGAATTCTATATAATATCTGGCATATTTGGGAACGACTTATATACACGCAGCCAGTCTATGCATCTGTCCAGATGTCCAGTCCGAGAGGAGGGAGGAAAGAGGGGCTCCCCCTCCACACACCCCGACGACGGAAGGGAGGGGGGACGCCAGCCCTACAGGGTGGGCCCCATCCCTCTCTCCCCCCGCCCTTTTAATCGGGGGTGGTTAATCCGGACGAACCTCCGAATTCCTCCTTCCTCCCCCCCCTCCCTCCCCGCCTTTCCTTCCTTCTGTTCCGGCCACTCCTCGCCCCCTTCCGTCCTCCGTCGCCCCTTCCCTCTTCCGTCCCCTCCTTTGAACCTCTTCTTCCATCTTCCTCCGAGCCTGCAAAACCCCCCTCGGTCCCCCCCCACCTCTCGCTGTCACTTTTGCGCCGGATCTAATTCGGATCTGCCACCGGCCCCAGGCACGCCGCTCCCGTTAATGCAGGACCCCCCTCGCGGGAAATGGGGGGCCGGGGCCAGCCCCCCGCCCCTTCTCCTCCTCCTCCTGCTCCCCCGGCCCTCCGCACCACGCAAAACACGCCCACCCAAAATTCCCCTTCGCTGCCGGTGGAAACGGAATCCCGTCTGGTCGGGAGGGGTCCCCAGCAGTCATCCAGTCTAACCCAACCGCCACGCGGGAAACCCACCTGCAAGGCGTCCCCCAGAGAGGCCCATAGCCCGCCTGTGCCTGGAGGTTTTCATGCGGATCTGCTCGGCGGGGGTCGTCCCTCTGGGCCACCCTCTGAGGCTGAGAGAGTGTGACACACCCAAGGTTACCCAGCGGGGGGAGCAGGGATTCGAACCGGGGCTCCAGAGTCCTAGTCCGACGCTCGGACCCTCGCCGGCTCTCCCAAACTCCGCTTAAAGGCACCCCAAGGACGGGGACCCCGCAACCCGCAGCCCACCCCCGCGCGGCTCCCCCTCCTCCCGGCGCGGGTGGGCTTCTCCGGCTCCGCGGGGGGCCAGGGGCTCCCTAGGCTCTGGGGGACCCCCTCCCTCCCTCCGCGCCCCCCTCCAGAGGCAGCGCCGTGTCGATATTATTACGCGACATTTTACGGTTCCTTTGGACTGCCTTTATTCATCGATTTATTGCAAACTGCGCCCTCGGGGCTCCTTTCTCGCCTTTGCCAAGGGGCCCCGGACGGGCGCCCCCCACTTCTGAGGGGCTGCAACGCCGGCCAATGGGAGACTCGGAGTGTTTGCGGAGGCGGGCGAAAGAGAAAAGGCGGGCAAACCGAACCGTCCCGCGAGGAAAGCGTTCAGGCGGCTCCGTCGGGGCGTCCCCATCGCCGATCCCGAGGAGCCTCCCGGCCAAGGGGAGCCTCGGGTGGAGGCCGGGGCGGGACTTGAGCCGGACTCCCACGGTGGATGTCGCCCGGGAAAGGATTCTGGACCCGGTGACTGCGCGTCCGGTATCCCGCTTGGGACTCCCCCTCACGGCCGCCAAGGCCGGTGGCCGATTCCGCCAGTGTTGGGCGCGGTGCTTCCATGACACTGAGAGCTTCGCTCACGGCGACATCTCTGATTACCTTTCGGTACCGGTAAATTCCACGGTAATGGCCCAGATCACTAGTGAGTGTTTTTGCTGCGTGCCCCCGTGAGAGTGTGACCCTGTTCCCTAGCGGTGCCCCTGTCTGGATCGACCGCAGCGTCGGCAATCCCTGCCTTTGTGGGCAGCACGTGCAGGACTGCGTCGGCAAAGATTCTTACATCCGGCGAGAAAAACGAGATTACGCTTTAGAAACCGAGTAGGCGCCCACGGAGTCCGAGTCGGCGGGATTCCCGCTTGACGACCAGATCCCGGCGTCTTCACGGCTCCGGAATCTCAGCCGGTTGGCAGACAAGGCCAAGGAGGTTTCGCGCTCCCTCCGACAGACCGCCGCGAACGTCGACCGTTCGGCCCAGAAGGTCGGGAAAACCTCAAGAGAACCGGGAGCCGCCCCAAAACGCTCCCGCTGGGACATCTTTAACCGGTCACCTCCGGACGGACGATCGCTCGATACGCCACGCATGCTGTGCTCCCTTTAATAATCTGCCAAGTCGTACCCGTTATATCTTTAATTATCCTGACTTTGTGGGCCAAGAAACAGATCTTTCAGCTTCAAGCTGGCCGGTTTTACCAGTGAGTCCCAGGTGCGAAGTGTAATGTTTGTAAATAGAAAAACGTCAGCGTAGCGCTTTGTGTTCACTGTTCCGTTTGGCTTCAAAAGCCTATCCGAGGGCAACCAATCTTCAGGTTTCCCCTCGGAGTCCAGCTATGCTTGTGAGGTAGTGACGTTGCTGGGTCACGCCCAGCATTGAGCCAGCGGCTCTCCCGGGGCTAGCCCGCCCCAGGCCCTCGGGTCCATCATCAGGCCTGGGGTCTCGGCTGCCTGCTGAGCCTGACCGTAGGTCAGGCATGTAGGTATGGCCCACAGCATCGCACAGGGTCCCAGGCTCGCGGGGCGAGAAGGTCAACAGCAGCCTCTACAGAGGACTGGACCAAGGCCGGCTCAGGACCGGCAACCTCGCTACGCTTCAGCCCTCCTACGGCTAATACCACCTTTTACTCAGCTGCTATTTAAATCTCCTCTAGCGAGCAACCCTTCAGGTTACGGCGAGCTAAATTCCGTGATTGGAACCCAGCTCCCAGCAGGCTTCGTGCCGTAAATTTACATGGAATGTCTGTATTGGTTACGACCCGTGTCAGTCTTTCTTCCCTAAGCTATAGGTCGAGGGTTCCAGTGAGCCGAGACCACCCCCGGACTCGTCCACCACCCCCGAGCGCCGGGGGGGGGTCTGTGTGCCGGGACTTCGCTGTTCCTGTGGAGGGGCCAAGCCCGAGCCCACCGCTTCTTCCTGTCGCCGCAGCCGGAGACCCAGACGAGGCGGCCCAGCTGCCCCCCAACGGACTTTACACGCCGCTTTGCCGTTTTCCCACGGACTGCAGAGTCTCCTGCCGCTTGGACTGTCCCGCCGGCCGCCTTCGCCCGCCTCGTTCCGGGAAGAGCTCGCGCGCCTTGGCCGGCCTGGCTGCGGACCTGGACGTGTTTGCCCCGGTTCCAGCCCGGCTTGGACTTATTTTGCCGGTTGCTCCAGTCCCCAGACTTTTCCTGTACCCGGGGGGGTGTCGGGTGTGCGGAGACTTCTGCTTGCACCTCCCCTCCCCCGGACTACGGACTCCCGCTCCAGTCTTCGCACGGAACTGTTCGCTTTTGGACCACTTCCACGGCCAGAGCCCGCCCTGGAGTCACCGCGTTTCGTGGCCTCTTTCCGTTTCGCGTCGCCGCTTCGCCCTTCTCCGCTGGCGGGAGGGTTCGCTCGTTGCTCACCGTTTACCGCTGTTGCTGCCCTTCGTTGCCACTGATATCGCTTCAGTTGCCCTTTGCCGTTGTTAATTTGTGTTTGTCGGTGCGAGTGTGGTTAGGGTTAGGATTTTGTTGGGTAGGGACTGCTTTTACTAGATAGGAGTGTTGCAAAAAGTTTTGTCCCCGGAGTGCTACGACCCCGGGATCCGTAGACCCCCGTTCGGCTGCAAATTTAGTTTTAAATGTTTAATCGGCAAAAGTTCGATATTGTCCCAATACCGCCCATTTTCGGGGGGGGGAGGCGTTGTTAGTACGGTTCGGGCCCACCCGGCGACAGCGCCAGGTACCTCTTTCGATACCCGGTTCCTCCGGCCTTCCTCTGCCCCCCCCGCTCCGCGTGTGCGCGGGGCCCCCGGACGCGCGCGGGCGCAGGGGCGGCCGCAAGCGTCGGGCACTCCCTTCTCCCCCGAGGCGGGCGGCCCAGCGTTTGCGGTGTCTTTTCTGTTGCCGGTCCTTTAATAAAGATACCCTTTTCACTGTTTTGAAACCTGTCTGGTCGCTTCGCTGACGGGACCCCGTGGGCGTCGGGTGGCGAGGGCCCTGCGAAGTCGCCCTGCCTCTCGTTAGCTTAAGAGGGGGCTCCGGTTAATTTCCCCGTCCTGTGTTTTGTGCTTGGCTACTTGGGCGCCCCTCCCGGGACCCCCACAGAACAGGGTAACGGGAGTACTGGATCTTGTCCTCGGGGATGCCGGCCTCTTGGAAGACGCAGGAGGCGTACGAGCACGTCTGAGTTGGGGGGACGGGGTGGGGAATTGGGCGGGGAGGAACGAGGGGGAGGAGGGAACGGAAGACGCCCGGATCCACCCGTCCCTCTCATCCCCATGGTGATGATGCTAAAAAGCCTTCCTGCTGGACAGAGGATGAGGAGGGAAGCACAAAAAGGCCTTCCAAACGGGGAAGCCCCTTCTCTGGGGCTTTATTGAGTGAGGACTGTCCATATAAACCGATTAAGCATGACGAGGTTGAAGATATTTCCCTCTACCCCTGTCGTCCTAATGCTGATGCTGCTAAAAATCCTTTCTGCTACCCAGAGGATGAGAAAAAAAGTACAAAAAGGCCTTGCAGAAGGGGAAATTCCCTCTCGGGAGCTTTGTGATTTGAGGCATGTTGTTATAAATGAACTGAGAATGATGGGGAGGAAAATATTTAAATGCAGCTCTGTTTTTCTAATGCTGTTGCTGCTGAAAAGCCTTACTGTTGGGAGAGGATGAGGAGGAAAGCCTAAAAGGTTGTTGCCAATGGGGAGGTTCCTTCGCAAGGGCTTTGTTAACTCCGGCATGCCTGTATAAATCCATTGAGGATGATGGGAATGAAAGTATTTCCCTCCATCCCTGTCCTCCTAATGCTGATGCTGCTAAAAAGCCTTCCTGCTGGACAGAGGATGAGGAGGAAAGCCTAAAACGTCTTTGCCTAGGGGAGACTTATTCTCAGGGGCTTTGTTAACTGAGACGTGAAAGTATAAACCAAGTGAGGATGACGGGGATGAAAATATTTCCCCTCCTCCCTCCTTCCCTGTTCCACTAATGTTGCTGCTGCTAAAAAGCATTCCTGCTAGAAAGAGAATGACGAAGAAAGTATTAAAGTCTTTGCCAACGGGGAGATTCCTTCTCAGAGGCTTTGTTGACTCGGGAGTGCCTGTATAAATTAATTAAGGAGGATGGGATGAAAGTATTTTCCACCATTCCTCCTTCCCTGTCCTTCTAATGCTGATTCTGCTAAAAAGCATTCTGGTTACCCAGAGGATGAGAGGGAAGGCATAAAAGGCCTTGACAATGGGGAGATTCCTTCTTAGGGGCTTTGTTAACTGAGGCATGGCAGAATAAATTAATTGAGAATGATGGGGATGAGAGTATTTTCCCCTATCACTGTTCTTTTAATGCTGATGCTGCTAAAAAGCACCCCTCCTGGAGAGAGGATGAGGAGGAAAGCCTAAAAAGGCTTTGCCAATGGGGAGGTTCCTCCTCAGGGGCTTTTTCAACTGAGGCATGGTGGTATAAAACAACTGAGGATGATGGGAATGAAAGTAATCCCCTCCACCCCTGTTTTTCTAATGCTGATGCTGCTAAAAAGCCTTCCTGCAACTCAGAGGATGAGGATGCGCAAGGGGAGATTGCGTCTCAGAGGCTTTGTTAACTGAGGCACGGCAGTGTCAACCACTCGGGGATGATGGGAGTGACGGGTCCGTCCCTTTTGTGCTCACCGAGTCGTTCCCGCAGAGCTGCAGGGCGCTGGCGAGGACCACGACGGAGAGGAGCCGCCGCCGCCGCCGGACGGCCCGGTCGCGGAAGAGGTCCCGGGGGCCAGGGCGGCCCTGCCTCCCACGGCGGCCTCGTCCGCCAGCAGCTCCATCATCTCGGCTGCCAGCTCCCCCCCGCCCCTCAGCTTCCTCAGGGCTGGAGAGGAGAAGAGGAAGAAGAGGGTGAGGACGAGGGCTGGCAGGAGGAGAGAGGGAACGGGGGGACCCGCAGATCAGGAGGAAGCGGGGGCTCTCGGGGGCCCAGGGGAGCAGCGCCAGCTGGATCAGGGCCGGCACCGCGTTGCTGGCGGGGAGCAGCGGCCGGGCGCCTTCCGCACCCCGGACCTCCCTGCAGGGAAGAGACACAAAACCAGAGGGACACGGGTGTGTGGGGGGGGCCAATTCTCCCTCTCTTGCACCCCAAAATCGGTTTCGCTCTCCTTCCCCCTCCCTGCTTCCTCCTCATCCGGTGTAAACCGAGTCCCGCTTTCAAGAGTTGCCGTGCTTCGTTGAAATGTCAGTTTTTGCAATTTCTGAAGGACTGGGGGGGCCGCCACGGAGGAAGCCCCGTCCCATTCCCACCTGATTTGCGCCCCAAACCCGGCCCTTTGCAGGAGAGAGGGACTTTGGGGGTGCCCTTTGACCCCAGGGGGCAGCCATTTTGTGGGGTTTCTTACCCGAGCCCCACCACCCGCCCCAGGACGAGCCCCAGTGCCATGACGGAGGCGGAGGTGAGAGCCACGCGCCTTGGAGGTCCCTGGGGGAGCTTTGCCCCAAATACACGGGCTGGACGTTCATCCTCACCCTGAAAGGAAGGAAAAAGGAAATTAATTAATGAGATATCACTGCAGGATAATTATCTGTTGAATGCAATGCAATCTGCTCCCCTCCTTTTTTTTTTTTGCCGTGCCCCTGTAAAAAAAACCCTAGATACCTGCATTAATTCCCACGAGAAACCGGCCCGTCACGAGCATCTCGAAGGATTTGGCCGCCCAGCTGCTCCCGACCAGCAACGCCGACAGAAGCACGAAGGCGTTGTTCAAAAGCAAAGACTTCTTCCTTTTATGTTTTTGGAAATGAGGGGGAAATAAAATAACAAAACAAAGGAGATTAAAGAGGGAAGAAAGGTTTAAGGTTAAAGCACAATTCTGGGTCTGACTAGATGACTGCTTGGTACCCCCTTCCCAAAATCCGGCCCAAATCTGCAGAAAAGAAAAATCAATTGTTGGAGGAAAAGCACCAAGAAATATACTATAATAATTGCTTACTTCTGGATGTTCCAGCCCCCGCAATGAATTGCTTTTTTGAGGGGGCCGAGGTCCGCAGGCGGAGGTTCAACTGGAGCCGCCCCTCACCTGCTGAGCCTCCGGGCCAGGGGCCCCGCCAGCAGCGCCCCGGCCAGCCCCCCGAGGGGGAAAAGGGAGACCACCAGGGGCCAGGGGAGGGTCACCCCGAGTCCGCCGAGGGGGGTCCCCGTCCGCTCCGCCCACGTCCGGTTCACGGAGGCCCGGACGGGCTGGAAGAGAGAGAGAAGGGAGTCGAACCACCGGAGGGGCCGAGCGGGGCCTTCTCGTGGTGGCTCCCTGTTAGGGACCCCGATTTCCCCCGTCTTACGGCCGCGGGGGCGTTGGTGGTGGTGAGGTTGTAGCTTAATTGGAAGGAGCCACCGATGCCGGCTGTGAAGACCGCCAGGATTGGAATCCGGGCCCGGAGCAGAGGAGGAGGAGGAGGAGAAAACTGAGAAATAAATTCCTTTTTTGGGAGTCGGAGAGCAAGGAGGAAAGAGGGGCTCACCCACCTTGCTGATGGAAGGAAGGGGGGAATGCCAGCCCTGCAGGATGGGCCCCCCATCTCTCTCCCTCTCACCCCCCACCCTTTTAATCGGGGGTCGTTAATTAGGGTGAGCGGTGGCAGGCATTGCATAGCCCTGGAACCGCCCGGTGGGCGGAAAAAGGGGTCCGTCGGGGGCTGCCTTCCCAAACTTTGGGGAAGGTGGCGGGGAGGCTCCTGAGCACGGGCAGAGGGCCCCGAAGGCAGGCTCCCCCCCTCCCTCCGCACTGAGGAAAGTCCCCAGGGATCGGCGGGGCGGATGCGGATTGAAAGCTGCCGCTGGACGGAGGAGGAGGAGGAGGCGAGAAAAGGGTGAGGAAGGAGAGAGGGGGGAGGGGGAGAAGCCCCGCCCCCAGCGCAGGTGAGTCCCTCCCCTTACGACCCCCGCCCTCACCCGGGGCCGCCGGTGCGGATCCTGCGCGGGGAGGGAGGGGGAGGCCGCCTCCCAGCCGCCTCCGCCCCCCCGCCGTCGCGCCGCGGGGTCCTCTGAGCGCGTGCAGAGCGCCGCCTCGCGCTCCCGGGCCTCGGAGGCGCCCCTCGCGGGAGGCTTCGCGGACGGGGGCGGCGGGGCTCCCGAGCCCGGGAAGATCCGCGGCGTCGTTGGTGCCGCCCGGCGGAAGCGGCTCCGTCCGTCCGGCTGCCCCGGGTGGGCCTCGCGCGGGGGACCCTGTTCGGACGGGCGCGGGGTCACGGCCCTCGGGGGCGAAGGGGCGGAGAACCATCCCTCGGGCTCTGCCCCGTCTCCGTCCGTGGAACGCATCGCGTGTGCGGACGGCGGAACAAACCGCTGTGGTTCCCGCTTGCCCATTTTTCCCTGGTTCGTGGCATCTGCGGCGAGCGGAAGTGGAGGAAATATATATATATGTACAGAATATGTCTCTTAATAAATATCTGTACTGTTGTGTAGTACAAATGGCGTTTGAATAATATTATGGAGCGCTGTATGGTCTGTATTTTTATGTAACACACACACACACACACATATACACACAAACACAGAGAAAAAATCTGGGTTGTGTGTCTGCGTGTGTATATGCACACTTAGGTAAATACACAAACACATAGATGCCAGGAATTCTATATAATATCTGGCATATTTGGGAACGACTTATATACACGCAGCCAGTCTATGCATCTGTCCAGATGTCCAGTCCGAGAGGAGGGAGGAAAGAGGGGCTCCCCCTCCACACACCCCGACGACGGAAGGGAGGGGGGACGCCAGCCCTACAGGGTGGGCCCCATCCCTCTCTCCCCCCGCCCTTTTAATCGGGGGTGGTTAATCCGGACGAACCTCCGAATTCCTCCTTCCTCCCCCCCCTCCCTCCCCGCCTTTCCTTCCTTCTGTTCCGGCCACTCCTCGCCCCCTTCCGTCCTCCGTCGCCCCTTCCCTCTTCCGTCCCCTCCTTTGAACCTCTTCTTCCATCTTCCTCCGAGCCTGCAAAACCCCCCTCGGTCCCCCCCCACCTCTCGCTGTCACTTTTGCGCCGGATCTAATTCGGATCTGCCACCGGCCCCAGGCACGCCGCTCCCGTTAATGCAGGACCCCCCTCGCGGGAAATGGGGGGCCGGGGCCAGCCCCCCGCCCCTTCTCCTCCTCCTCCTGCTCCCCCGGCCCTCCGCACCACGCAAAACACGCCCACCCAAAATTCCCCTTCGCTGCCGGTGGAAACGGAATCCCGTCTGGTCGGGAGGGGTCCCCAGCAGTCATCCAGTCTAACCCAACCGCCACGCGGGAAACCCACCTGCAAGGCGTCCCCCAGAGAGGCCCATAGCCCGCCTGTGCCTGGAGGTTTTCATGCGGATCTGCTCGGCGGGGGTCGTCCCTCTGGGCCACCCTCTGAGGCTGAGAGAGTGTGACACACCCAAGGTTACCCAGCGGGGGGAGCAGGGATTCGAACCGGGGCTCCAGAGTCCTAGTCCGACGCTCGGACCCTCGCCGGCTCTCCCAAACTCCGCTTAAAGGCACCCCAAGGACGGGGACCCCGCAACCCGCAGCCCACCCCCGCGCGGCTCCCCCTCCTCCCGGCGCGGGTGGGCTTCTCCGGCTCCGCGGGGGGCCAGGGGCTCCCTAGGCTCTGGGGGACCCCCTCCCTCCCTCCGCGCCCCCCTCCAGAGGCAGCGCCGTGTCGATATTATTACGCGACATTTTACGGTTCCTTTGGACTGCCTTTATTCATCGATTTATTGCAAACTGCGCCCTCGGGGCTCCTTTCTCGCCTTTGCCAAGGGGCCCCGGACGGGCGCCCCCCACTTCTGAGGGGCTGCAACGCCGGCCAATGGGAGACTCGGAGTGTTTGCGGAGGCGGGCGAAAGAGAAAAGGCGGGCAAACCGAACCGTCCCGCGAGGAAAGCGTTCAGGCGGCTCCGTCGGGGCGTCCCCATCGCCGATCCCGAGGAGCCTCCCGGCCAAGGGGAGCCTCGGGTGGAGGCCGGGGCGGGACTTGAGCCGGACTCCCACGGTGGATGTCGCCCGGGAAAGGATTCTGGACCCGGTGACTGCGCGTCCGGTATCCCGCTTGGGACTCCCCCTCACGGCCGCCAAGGCCGGTGGCCGATTCCGCCAGTGTTGGGCGCGGTGCTTCCATGACACTGAGAGCTTCGCTCACGGCGACATCTCTGATTACCTTTCGGTACCGGTAAATTCCACGGTAATGGCCCAGATCACTAGTGAGTGTTTTTGCTGCGTGCCCCCGTGAGAGTGTGACCCTGTTCCCTAGCGGTGCCCCTGTCTGGATCGACCGCAGCGTCGGCAATCCCTGCCTTTGTGGGCAGCACGTGCAGGACTGCGTCGGCAAAGATTCTTACATCCGGCGAGAAAAACGAGATTACGCTTTAGAAACCGAGTAGGCGCCCACGGAGTCCGAGTCGGCGGGATTCCCGCTTGACGACCAGATCCCGGCGTCTTCACGGCTCCGGAATCTCAGCCGGTTGGCAGACAAGGCCAAGGAGGTTTCGCGCTCCCTCCGACAGACCGCCGCGAACGTCGACCGTTCGGCCCAGAAGGTCGGGAAAACCTCAAGAGAACCGGGAGCCGCCCCAAAACGCTCCCGCTGGGACATCTTTAACCGGTCACCTCCGGACGGACGATCGCTCGATACGCCACGCATGCTGTGCTCCCTTTAATAATCTGCCAAGTCGTACCCGTTATATCTTTAATTATCCTGACTTTGTGGGCCAAGAAACAGATCTTTCAGCTTCAAGCTGGCCGGTTTTACCAGTGAGTCCCAGGTGCGAAGTGTAATGTTTGTAAATAGAAAAACGTCAGCGTAGCGCTTTGTGTTCACTGTTCCGTTTGGCTTCAAAAGCCTATCCGAGGGCAACCAATCTTCAGGTTTCCCCTCGGAGTCCAGCTATGCTTGTGAGGTAGTGACGTTGCTGGGTCACGCCCAGCATTGAGCCAGCGGCTCTCCCGGGGCTAGCCCGCCCCAGGCCCTCGGGTCCATCATCAGGCCTGGGGTCTCGGCTGCCTGCTGAGCCTGACCGTAGGTCAGGCATGTAGGTATGGCCCACAGCATCGCACAGGGTCCCAGGCTCGCGGGGCGAGAAGGTCAACAGCAGCCTCTACAGAGGACTGGACCAAGGCCGGCTCAGGACCGGCAACCTCGCTACGCTTCAGCCCTCCTACGGCTAATACCACCTTTTACTCAGCTGCTATTTAAATCTCCTCTAGCGAGCAACCCTTCAGGTTACGGCGAGCTAAATTCCGTGATTGGAACCCAGCTC
The DNA here is from genome assembly GCA_030412105.1 of Cyclura pinguis. Classification (NCBI taxonomy): domain Eukaryota; kingdom Metazoa; phylum Chordata; class Lepidosauria; order Squamata; family Iguanidae; genus Cyclura; species Cyclura pinguis. Next base: position 6,095,023 of record CM059600.1, read on the forward strand.
CCAGCAGGCTTCGTGCCGTAAATTTACATGGAATGTCTGTATTGGTTACGACCCGTGTCAGTCTTTCTTCCCTAAGCTATAGGTCGAGGGTTCCAGTGAGCCGAGACCACCCCCGGACTCGTCCACCACCCCCGAGCGCCGGGGGGGGGTCTGTGTGCCGGGACTTCGCTGTTCCTGTGGAGGGGCCAAGCCCGAGCCCACCGCTTCTTCCTGTCGCCGCAGCCGGAGACCCAGACGAGGCGGCCCAGCTGCCCCCCAACGGACTTTACACGCCGCTTTGCCGTTTTCCCACGGACTGCAGAGTCTCCTGCCGCTTGGACTGTCCCGCCGGCCGCCTTCGCCCGCCTCGTTCCGGGAAGAGCTCGCGCGCCTTGGCCGGCCTGGCTGCGGACCTGGACGTGTTTGCCCCGGTTCCAGCCCGGCTTGGACTTATTTTGCCGGTTGCTCCAGTCCCCAGACTTTTCCTGTACCCGGGGGGGTGTCGGGTGTGCGGAGACTTCTGCTTGCACCTCCCCTCCCCCGGACTACGGACTCCCGCTCCAGTCTTCGCACGGAACTGTTCGCTTTTGGACCACTTCCACGGCCAGAGCCCGCCCTGGAGTCACCGCGTTTCGTGGCCTCTTTCCGTTTCGCGTCGCCGCTTCGCCCTTCTCCGCTGGCGGGAGGGTTCGCTCGTTGCTCACCGTTTACCGCTGTTGCTGCCCTTCGTTGCCACTGATATCGCTTCAGTTGCCCTTTGCCGTTGTTAATTTGTGTTTGTCGGTGCGAGTGTGGTTAGGGTTAGGATTTTGTTGGGTAGGGACTGCTTTTACTAGATAGGAGTGTTGCAAAAAGTTTTGTCCCCGGAGTGCTACGACCCCGGGATCCGTAGACCCCCGTTCGGCTGCAAATTTAGTTTTAAATGTTTAATCGGCAAAAGTTCGATATTGTCCCAATACCGCCCATTTTCGGGGGGGGGAGGCGTTGTTAGTACGGTTCGGGCCCACCCGGCGACAGCGCCAGGTACCTCTTTCGATACCCGGTTCCTCCGGCCTTCCTCTGCCCCCCCCGCTCCGCGTGTGCGCGGGGCCCCCGGACGCGCGCGGGCGCAGGGGCGGCCGCAAGCGTCGGGCACTCCCTTCTCCCCCGAGGCGGGCGGCCCAGCGTTTGCGGTGTCTTTTCTGTTGCCGGTCCTTTAATAAAGATACCCTTTTCACTGTTTTGAAACCTGTCTGGTCGCTTCGCTGACGGGACCCCGTGGGCGTCGGGTGGCGAGGGCCCTGCGAAGTCGCCCTGCCTCTCGTTAGCTTAAGAGGGGGCTCCGGTTAATTTCCCCGTCCTGTGTTTTGTGCTTGGCTACTTGGGCGCCCCTCCCGGGACCCCCACAGAACAGGGTAACGGGAGTACTGGATCTTGTCCTCGGGGATGCCGGCCTCTTGGAAGACGCAGGAGGCGTACGAGCACGTCTGAGTTGGGGGGACGGGGTGGGGAATTGGGCGGGGAGGAACGAGGGGGAGGAGGGAACGGAAGACGCCCGGATCCACCCGTCCCTCTCATCCCCATGGTGATGATGCTAAAAAGCCTTCCTGCTGGACAGAGGATGAGGAGGGAAGCACAAAAAGGCCTTCCAAACGGGGAAGCCCCTTCTCTGGGGCTTTATTGAGTGAGGACTGTCCATATAAACCGATTAAGCATGACGAGGTTGAAGATATTTCCCTCTACCCCTGTCGTCCTAATGCTGATGCTGCTAAAAATCCTTTCTGCTACCCAGAGGATGAGAAAAAAAGTACAAAAAGGCCTTGCAGAAGGGGAAATTCCCTCTCGGGAGCTTTGTGATTTGAGGCATGTTGTTATAAATGAACTGAGAATGATGGGGAGGAAAATATTTAAATGCAGCTCTGTTTTTCTAATGCTGTTGCTGCTGAAAAGCCTTACTGTTGGGAGAGGATGAGGAGGAAAGCCTAAAAGGTTGTTGCCAATGGGGAGGTTCCTTCGCAAGGGCTTTGTTAACTCCGGCATGCCTGTATAAATCCATTGAGGATGATGGGAATGAGAGTATTTCCCTCCATCCCTGTCCTCCTAATGCTGATGCTGCTAAAAAGCCTTCCTGCTGGACAGAGGATGAGGAGGAAACCCTAAAAAGTCTTTGCCTAGGTGAGATTTATTCTCAGGGGCTTTGTTAGCTGACACATGAAAGTATAAACCAAGCGAGGATGACGGGGATGAAAATATTTCCCCTCCTCCCTCCTTCCCTGTTCCACTAATGTTACTGCTGCTAAAAAGCATTCCTGCTAGAAAGAGAATGAGCAAGTAAGTATGAAACTTCTTTGCCAACGGGGAGATTCCTTCTCAGGGGCTTTGTTGACGCGGGAGTGCCAGTATAAATTAATTAAGGAGGATGGGATGAAAGTATTTTCCACCATTCCTCCTTCCCTGTCCTTCTAATGCTGATTCTGCTAAAAAGCATTCTGGCTACCCAGAGGATGAGAGGGAAAGCATAAAAGGCCTTGACAATGGGGAGATTCCTTTTTAGGGGCTTTGTTAACCGAGGCATGGCAGAATAAATTAATCGAGAATGATGGGGATGAGAGTATTTTCCCCGATCACTGTTCTACGAACGCTGACGCTGCTAAAAAGCACCCCTCCTGGACAGAGGATGAGGAGGAAAGCCTAAAAAGGGTTTTCCAATGGGGAGGTTGCTTCTCAGGGGCTTTTTCAACTGAGGCATGGTGGTATAAATCAACTGAGGATGACGGGAACGAAAGTAATCCCCTCCACCCCTGTTTTTCTAATGCTGATGCTGCTAAAAAGCCTTCCTGCAACTCAGAGGATGAGGATGCGCAAGGGGAGATTGCGTCTCAGGGGCTTTGTTAACAGAGGCACGGCAGTGTCAAGCACTCGGGGATGATGGGAGTGACGGGTCCGTCCCTTTTGTGCTCACCGAGTCGTTCCCGCAGAGCTGCAGGGCGCTGGCGAGGACCACGACGGAGAGGAGCCGCCGCCGGACGGCCCCGTCGCGGAAGAGGTCCCGGGGGCCCCTGCCTCGGACGGCGGCCTCCTCCGCCAGCAGCTCCTTCATCTCAGCCGCCAGCCCCCCCCCGCCCCTCAGCTTCCTCAGGGCTGGAGAGGAGAAGAGGAAGAAGAGGGTGAGGACGAGGGCCGGCAGGAGGAGAGAGGGAACGTGGGGGACCCGCAGACCAGGAGGAAGCGGGGGCTCTCGGGGGCCCAGGATCCTGCTCGGGGAGGGAGGGGGAGGCCGCCTCCGCCTTCGCGGCGCCCGAGGCCCGGACGGGAGGGCGGCGGGAGGGAGGGGCGGGGAAGGGGGGGAGGGCGCCGCAGAGGAGCAGCCCCCCCGCCGCCCCCGCCCCCCGCCGGCGCGCCGCGGGGTCCTCTGAGCGCGTGCAGAGCGCCGCCTCGCCCTCCCGGGCCTCGGAGGCGCCCCTCGCGGGAGGCTTCGCGGACCGGGGCGGCGGGGCTCCCGAGCCCGGGAAGACCCGCCAGGTCGTTCGTGCCGCGTTCGCGGAGCGGCGGCGAATTGTTTCCCGCGCCCCGTCGGCGTCGCCGCCCGGCGAAAACGGCTCCGTCCGTCCGGCTGCCCCGGGTGGGCCTCGCGCGGAGGACCCCGTTCGGACCCTCGGAAGGCGAAGGAGCGGAGAGTAATTCCTCGGGCTTCAGCCCGCCTCTGGCGTTGGGACGCGCTGCGTGTGCAGACGGCGGGATGAACCGCTGTGGTTCCCGCTTGCCCATTTTTCCCTGGCCCGTGGCATCTGCAGCGAGCGGAAGAGGATGGCGTTTTAATAATATTATGTAGCGCTGTATGCTCTGTATTTTTGTGCAACACCCACACACACACATATATACACACACAAACACAGAAAAGAAATCTGGGGTGTGTGTGTGTGTGTGTGTATGCGTGCACACACACACACACACACACACACACACACATATTTATATGTGCACATATATACAGATATATGTCTGTGTATATGTATGTATGTATATATATAATATATATATATATGCACACTTACATAAATACATAAACACATAGATGCCAGGTATTTTAAATAATATCTGCTATATTTGGGAACTATTTATATACACACACACGTGCGCGCGCACACACACGCACATATATATATATATATATATATATAAAAAACAGCTATTTTTCTATAATTATGGAATGTAATGCATCATAAGCTATCATATTAATGTTTAATATTAAATTTTATCTCTCTCTCCATTTTTCTCCCCTCTAGTTCCAGTTTCTGCAAATCCCCTGCAGGACTCCCCACAGAAGGGGCGCCCCAGGGGACATCTAGTCCAACCCCACCCCTCGGCGCTGGAGGGCCCACGGCCTGTAGCGCCCTCCCTGCGAGGTGGGCCACCCAGCCGCTCCCCAAAAGAGTTTCCCCCCATATCTATCTAGCTATCCATCCAGTTACAGTATTATATATATGCACCAGGCCGTGAAACCTTCACTTCTGTGGTTTCAACATATATATGCGTATTATATTATATTACATTACAATGTAATATAATGTGCATGTATATGTTGAAAGCAGAGAAGTGGAGGTCTCACGGCCTGGTGCGGCAGGGGAGCCCTTGCCCTCCCACCCACCCCCGCCCGCTCTCTTCTCTCGCTTCTCCTTCGCTCTTCCTCGGACGGGCCTCGGAAGGAGTTCGGACCTTGGTTGCCAGGTCTAATGGGCCACCCATTAATTAGCTCTCCCGCTGGAGAAACGTGCCCTCGCCTGTGCAGAGACACACGGGCGCATACACACAGCTCAAGAAAAGTCCCCACAAAGAATTGCAGCGTTAAATGTTCCATTGCGTTCACAAGGGGTGGAATAATTTACGGGTGGTGGCATAATCTATTTTCTCCCATTTCTCCATTGCATTTATACGGAGAGGAATATTTAATTTTGCTGCATGGATAATAAATCTATTCTTGTTTCCTTTCTAGACAGCAAAAGAATTTCCTTTATTCTGTTGCATTCATACAGACCAGAATAATTGAGTCCATTTAATTAAATTTTATTTTACCATATACAGAGCAGAATAATCTATTGCACTCAAATATCTTTTGTAGACAGCAGAAATATCTATTTTATTCTCTTGCATTCTTACAGACCAGAATGATTTATTCTATTTCATTTTATGGGATTTCGACAGAGGTAAATGGTTTTATTACATTTACAGGCAATAGTATCGTTTGCTTTCCCTTATTTTATCGAATGCATAGAGAGCACAATATTTTACGGCACTTTTTTCTCTCGTTTCTTTTGTACCGTCTCTGAGCACAGCTTAGGCATTACGAGAGGCAGGGAAAGGGGCAGGATCTTTTAGCCCTGCATTCACCGGGTCAGGCCGCGCTAAGAACTAGGCAAAGATGCTCCGGGTTACAGATTTTATTAAAACGGGCAAACATCTCTGCGACCGGCCACACGCGCGCTCCCGCCCGTGTCCGAGAACGAGGGAAAGAACGGTAGGGAGACGAGAGGGGTCTCTGCAGGGACTTCCCAGGCGACGCGGGCCGGGGGGAGAGGGAGGACCGGGGCATCCCGGCCGTCACCCGCGCCTGCACCACCGCCCGCGTCCTCACCCCCGCCTCCCTGTCGTTCCCCAGTTCTATGGCTGCAAGGAAAAGACACCGTTTCAGAAGTTTATCTGCCCTTTCCGTGTTCGACAAGAATTTGTCCTCATAAGAGGCTGGTTCTCGGGGCTCCTTAGTCTCAGAAGCTGAGGCCCACAGCCCGGCCCTACACCAAGTACACTGGCGCACATCACAGGACTCTTTCTTTGGCACCACTGGCAGTGAGTTTTGGGTGACGTTTGCTTCCCGTCCTAGCTTTTATAAAGCCTTTTCCAAAGGCACAGAATGGATGGGGTTCCTCGGATGTTTTGCTGGAACAAACAAATACGGTCTCGAAAAGGTTCCAGATCAAGAGGCCAGGGGTTTTTCAAAAATGAGATTGTCAGGAAGCCCCAGAGGAGGGGCAGGAATTCTGTAGCCCTACAAGCGTCACTGAAGTGCAACCTCGAGCAGCCCCGGCCAGCAAAGGCAACGCCCACCGAAGAACATCAGAAGCTCCAACTCAGCTTCTGGAGACCACAAAATGCGCGTCCCTAGACTACAGGAGAGCATGCTGACAAAACAAGGTTCACCCAGGGACAAATGACAAAGCAATCCCAAAGGTGCCCTGCAGAGTGTTCGAAAACCTCATTTAAGTCAACCCGTCAGCACATCTTAGCGAGGGGCCTGGATGACCCTGAAGCACTCTTTGGTTTTCAGACAAGTCCTCTGCTGTGGAAGGACACCCAACCCAAAGCAGGCTTCTTCTTCCTTTCAATCCAAAGGGGTGGGGGTATTGCTTACTGCCACAAAGACTTGGCCGTCCGGAAACTTTTTCGCTTCCTTTGTTAGCTGGAGCAGTTCTAGGGATTTAAACCTGCCAGGAGCACTGAGACGCGATTCTTGATTCCTATTGTAGCCATCCCAGAATGCTTTGCTGGGCTTTTGCCACACTGCTATGAAGCAGAAATTTTGGGGCACATACAGAAAAACTGAATGTGGGAACACATAGGGATGGGACAAATCCAGAATTTTCTGGATCTGACTCTAGGGAAGGTTCTGAGAATCCACAAATCTCACGAATCTTGAATCTTTCGAATCCTTTTTATAAAAAGCAAGGGAAAGAAGGATAATCTTGGGCAAGACACACTCTCTCAGCCTTAGCAAAAGCCTAGGCAAAGGCAAACCTCCCTCTGAAGAAATCTGGCCAGGACAATCGTCCTAGTTTTGCCTCAGGATCTCCCCAGATTGAAAATGACATGAAGGCCCTTTGTACACAGGCAGGAAAATGTGGATGAATCCCACCTTTTCCTGCCTGTGTAAACAGGGCCACATCCTACAGTAGAGAGCTAATCCAGGTCAAAACTGGCTTTTCTGCGGTTTGTAATTTGATGATGCACCAGCACGCTTTGGGAAAGAAGGCTGTAAAGACCTTGTAAAACCGCAAACCCCAGAATTGTGTCTGAAAGAGCTTTGCAAGGGAGCTCTGCAAAGGAATGTTTCAGCTGTCCTTGAAATCTCAAGCCTGTCCCTTCCGGTCAAGTGCCGAACTGAAATATGAACTGTTGAATTTCAATATCTTCGAATACAACCCCAGATGTAATTTCTGAAATTGTTAGCAAAGGCCATTATTACCCCAAGGGAAAAACTCACCTCCTTGCCCTCTCTCCATGTGGGTCTGGTCTCCCAGGTTTTCAGATGTTCTGATCTCCAACAAACTATTTGGTTGGTGGATTCGAAAGATCGGGTTTGCCTGTTTTGGCACAGGGATTTGGATTCGTGAATCTGGAATCCTTCCCCAGGATTTGAGGACTCGATTGGCCCATCCCTCCTGCCTTGCTTTGAGGATGCTCCTGGTCCCCCTCCCTCCTTCCCTCCCCCCCACAGAGCCCCCTCCTGGGGAAGTCTGGGGCAGGGGGGAGACTCTTCCTTTGCATTTTTGCAAGACAGCGGAAGGGGGGGGTCAAGACCTCCCTCCCTCCCTTTTTGCCTTCCAGGAATATGGCAGCTTCCCCTTTTCTCCCAATCCAATTATTATTATCGTTTTTGTTGTTGTTCTTGTTATCATCCTTTATTTATATAGCACCTGTCAAGGTTGTTGCAAGGCGGGCAAGGTTTCCTCTGAGTGGACGGCAGAGAGAAGAGGCAATGTGCGAGGCCGGCAGGATTGTTTTCGCTATGACTTGTGTATTAGGGAAGGCCACACGCCAGAGCACTGATTGGGTCACCCCACTAGTTCCAGGGTGACAAGGAAGCATAAAAAGGCTGGTGTTTGCCTCCACCAGCTGCCAGTTAGACATCCCAACTGGACCTGCCGTGCCATTGGTAGTATACTGAATGTAAGGGGAGATGCTGCCCGATTTTTCTCCTTTATCTTCTGTTATTCCTGTTTGTCTAATTGCTGGAATGCTTGCATGTTTTAGCTGAGCCTTATCGTACAGTGCAGCAATCAATCAAGCCTCTAAGTCTTACTGAATGAGCCTCTGGAATTCTTTCTACTTCACGGGGACCCTCTGCTGCGGCAAAGCCTTGCTTCACAGATTGCACTCTGCTCATGCTCAGAGGAGCCAAATCTGACAGCGCCATCGATGTACATGGTGCTTTACAAATTTGAAAGACAACAGTTGCCGTAAGTAAATACACAATAAAATGAAAATATACAAAGAAAGTGGGAGAACATCCTTGCTGGCTGGGAGGGGCTGGCCCTGACCCTGGCCCTGGCGGGGGGTCTTCATGGGCCATGGGGAGGGCTGGGGAACTATTATGGGATGCAAGGAGGCCAGAGTAGCCTCGAGGACGTGATAGAAGAAGGTGGAGGTGGGGGAAGAGAAGTGGGAAGTGGTGGTGGGGAGAAGCGAATTCCCAGGGCCTCCATATTCCTGGGAAGGTGGGTAAGGGGGGTCTTTAGTTTTTGGAGGGAGAGAAGGGGCTCCTACAAGTAGGAGGGACACAAGGGAGGGGTGGGAGGAGGAAAAAGGGAGGCTCCAAGCCTTGCAGGGGGGTGTTTGTGGGGGGAGCTGTGAGAGGGTCCTGGGGAGTGGGGTGGAATGGCAGGAAGGTATTATCTAAATGCTTTGAGGGTCTCCTGATTTCCTTCCTTCTGCAGAACTCGCTCATCTTGGCAACTCACTTCGAGAAACCACCTCCTCTGGGGGATCGTGAGGACAAAGCACAAGCAAGGAGCAGGCAGCGTAGGAGGAGCGTTAGCATCGCCCCTCCGCCGGACCCGCCCCTTCGCTAGGAAGAGGAGATGAGAAAGGGACACCCCACTGCCAGGGAACCCTCAGACTCTCTCCCTCCTGAGGTGTCTGTCACGGGTCCTTCTCCCCCCATCCTGGACGCCCCCCAAGGGGCCGCCACCAGACAGACAGACAGACCCACCCTCCTCCTCCTATCTCTCAGCCATCTGGAAGAGAGAGTGGCCTTTTGGAGCACTCAATATGAGAATATGAGAAAGGGAAACATTACCCTTGACCCCCCCATTTCTGAGGGGTCATGCACCCTGCCCCCCATCCCCAAGCCCCAAGGGTCCATCAGTGGGCAGGCAAAGCCAGGGGCCCCAAAGAAAAATCAGCCCCCAGTTTGGCAGCTGAGCCCAAAACAGCCGGAGCAGGTGGGGCGGGTCCGAGATAGGCTTTGGGCCCGCAAGATGAAGGGAAGAACGAAAAAATTGTGCCCTCCTGCCCAATGCATTTGTAAAATCTACCCAACAGATTGCATCCCCGCAAGTAAAAACGCGAGGGAAAGCCTCCACAAAACATCAGGGACCGTAACCTCGAGAGCAGCTCAGGGAGCTCAGAGGGAGAAAGAACAAACCTCGCAAAAGGTAAGCGTCAGTGTTGTCCAAGCAGTCGAACGAGGAAGGATGGCGATAAGTGTTGAGGGAAACAGGGATGGTTTAACACTGGCAGTAAGAGCAAGTGTGCGATTAGTGCAGACAAATGTGGAAACTCTAAATTATCAGAACTGCTGCCCGGTGGTAATCTGTCATTAAAGTGAAAATGAATCAAACGCATCAACGTGGCAACTCCGCATCAACAAGCGGAGTGCAACAGTTCCAGTACGACACTGTTACGGGATCATTTCCAAGCCCAGCGTGAGGTCGTAGCCCATGTGTTCTGCTGGGAAGAGGCGGGGCTGCCCGCTGCCGGCTGCCAGAGACGAGGTGGTATGGCCGCGTGGTGGCTGGCTGGGAGCGCCCCTGCCGAAAAAGAGGCGCAGGGAGGGTCCCCGCTGCCCCTGGCCCTGATCTGCCTGGCAGGGTGGGGCTTTCGCTGGCTGAAGGTATTTTGGTTGGCGGGGGAGGAGGAGTAAGCGCAGCCCGGCAGTCGGAGAGGGACCGTTTAGCCAAAGTTTTCCTCCTTTCCCCCGCAGGAGGCGGAGGCCAGGGAGGGCAGCCTAAAGCTGTTATGCATATAAAGCTGTCGACAAGCTGGGACGTGTCCAGAGGAGGGCGACCAAAATGGTGAAGGGTCTGGAAGCCATGAAGCCCTGTGAAGAGCGCCTTAGGGAGCTGGGGATGTTTAGTCTGCAGAAGAGAAGGTTAAGAGGGGACATGAGAGCCATGTTTAAATATTTGAAGGGATGTCGTGTTGAGCAGGGAGCAGGCTTGTTCTCTACTGCTCCAGACTAGGACACCACCGTCACCTCTTCTGGGCCCCCCTTCCTGTCTTTGGGGCCCCTGCCGGGGGGGGGTCCCTCAGGCAGCCGTGCCCTCTGACGGCTGGCTCCACCAGGGGAGCTCCCGGTGTTTTGGGTCTCTTGTTCCTCTCTTCCCACTCCTCCTCCAGCTGCACCCGCGAGGGTGGGCCCCTCCTTCTGCTGGCTGCCAAGGGCTGAGAGAATGTGACTGACTCTTCCCCCCCCAGTGACCCATCCTCTGACAGTTGTAGTCCAAATTCCTCTGAGGCAGAGATAGTGTGACTCACCTCCACAGGCCATCTGTCTTCCTCCTAGAGTGCTAGACCAACTTCGGCTGAGTCCAAGAAAGTGTGAGTCATCCCCTCAGCTCACCCGGTCCCGTCTCAGAGTCATAATCCAACTTTCTCTATGGTTGAGAGTGTGGCTCCCCCAAAGTCACTCAGCTTCCACTTACAGTCCTAGTCCAAATTCCCCTGAGGATGAGAGAGCGTGACTCACCCCCAAGTCACCCTCAACTTCTGCCCAGAGTCCTGGGCCAACTTCCCCTGAGGCTGAGACAGTGTGACTCACTGAGCCTAAGCTCACAGCATAGAACCAGTTTAGAAGCCAAACCAACTAAACTGAGACTATTGTACACTGAAAACAGGACCCCCCACCCTCTCTTTCTCCACCCTTCACCCAGTTTTTCTCCAGCCATTTTTCTCTCTCCCGCGGTGGCCCAGTAGGGTGGGCCAAAGAGAACTGCAGCTCCCAGGATGCTTGGCTGCTCCCAGGAGGCGGCTGCTCTCACTGAAGACACACACACAGACCCTGCTGCCATGTCCCTGATGGCAGGGGTGTGTGTACGCCTAAGCGGTGACTCCGGAGACCAGGGTCTGAATCTTCACTTGCCCATGGAAATCCAGTGGGTGACCTCAGGCAGGTCACATCCTCTCAGCCTGAGACAAAGGCAAAGGTAACCCATCTTGCCAAGAAAACCCACATGATAGGTTCGCCACAGGGCTGCCGTAAGCCAGTTTTCCAAGGGGGGAGACGTGATGCCTGGAAAGACCCTCCCCCATAAGCGGCATTTGGCCCTGTGAACTCAGGGGGCAGCAGCTGAAGTAAACTGAGGAAAGAAGAGGGAAGCGGGCGGGGGGACAAGAGAAGGAGGCAGAGTCCCCCGCCCAGGGAAGGCTGGCCAGTGCACGCCCGAAGGGGGTCCTAGGAAAGAGATGGAAGAGAACTAAACACAGGATTCCAGGTGGGTCTAGCCAAATCAGTATAGAGTGGTACTATCACTCCCCTGGTGCTAGGCACTCTACTCTTATGGATGCAGCTCAGAATTGCATTGGCTTTTTTAGCCGCCGCATCACACTGCTGACTCACTTTCAACTGTGGTCTACCAAGAGCCCTAGATCCCTTTATGTGCACTATGGTCAAGCCAGGTGCACTTCGGTGCATTTCACATTTTCTTCCCAAGTGTAGTACCTCACACTGCTCCCTGCTGAAATTCATTTGGTCAATTTTATTTCAGCTCTCAAATCTGTCAAGATAATTTCAAATTCTGATCCTGTCCAATCATCTGCAAACTTGATAAGAATGTCCGTGGAAATTATGCTTCGAAATCTCTAACGTACAAACATTGCATATATTCCTATCAGTATATCACTATTTTATTTAGCTAATATTCTGTCAGGACAGAAGCATATTTCATATTCCATACATTTACGGTTTCTCCCCTCCATGAGTTCTTTGATTTGAATTTAAAATTTGAAGTTGTGAATTTAAATTTTGATGGTTTTGATATCTATAATTTAAGAAAGATAAGATATATCAGGGGACAAATAGAAATATTTGTATAGACGAATGATTGATGTATAATCATGTAAGTGTTATAAATATATATATTTTTAATTTTGTGAGTTTAATGAATAAAAACAATTTTAAAAAAAATTTGATGGTGTGAAAAGGTATTTCCACATGACATTTAAATGGCTTCTCCCATGTGGGTCCTTTGATGGGAACGCAGAATTCCACTCTGACTGAAGCTCTTTCAACATTCCATGCATATATAGGGCTTCTCCCCTGTATCAGTCCTCTGATGTGTATGTAAATTGTTACTATGAGAGAAAGTCTTTCCGCATTCAATGCATTTATAGGGCTTCTCCCCTGTGTGGGTTCTTTCATGGGAATGCAGAATTCTCCTCCGACTGAAACTCTTTCCGCATTCCATGCATTTATAGGGCTTCTCCCCTGTGTGGGTCCTTTGATGTTTAGTATATGTTCCACTGTCGCTGAAGCTCTTTCCACATTCCATGCATTTATAGGGCTTCTCCCCTGTGTGGGTCCTTTGATGGGAACGCAGTTCTCCACTCCAAGTGAAGCTCTTTCCACATTCCATGCATATATAGGGCTTCTCCCCTGTATGGGTCCTCTGATGACTATGTAAACCGTTACTATGAGAGAAAGTCTTTCCACATTCCATGCATTTATAGGGCTTCTCCCCTGTGTGGGTTCTTTCATGGGAACGCAGAATTCTCCTCCGACTGAAGCTCTTTCCGCATTCCATGCATTTATAGGGCTTCTCCCTTGTGTGGGTCCTTTGATGGGAACGCAGACTCCCACTCCGACTGAAGCTCTTTCCACATTCCATGCATTTATACGGTTTCTCCCCTGTGTGTATCCTTTGATGTTTAGTACATGTTCCACTGTCGCTGAAGCTCTTTCCACATTCCATGCATTTATAGGGCTTCTCCCCTGTGTGGGTCCTTTGATGGGAACGCAGTTCTCCACTCCAACTGAAGCTCTTTCCACATTCCATGCATATATAGGGCTTCTCCCCTGTATGGGTCCTCTGATGACTATGTAAACTGTTACTATGAGAGAAAGTCTTTCCACATTCCATGCATTTATAGGGCTTCTCCCCTGTGTGGGTTCTTTCATGGGAATGCAGAATTCTCCTCTGACTGAAGCTCTTTCCACATTCCATGCATTTATGGGGCTTCTCCCCTGTGTGGGTCCTTTGATGGGAACGCAGATTTCCGCTCTGACTGAAGCTCTTTCCACATTCCATGCATTTATACGGTTTTTCCCCTGTGTGTATCCTTTGATGTATAGTACATGCTGCACTGTCGCTGAAGCTCTTTCCACATTCCATGCATTTATAAGGCTTCTCTCCTGTGTGAGTCCTTTGATGGGAATGCAGAATTCTACTCCAATTGAAGCTCTTTCCACATTCCATGCATATATAGGGCTTCTCCCCTGTGTGGGTCCTTTGATGGGAACGCAGACTTCCACTCTGACTGAAGCTCTTTCCACATTCCATGCATTTATAGGGCTTCTCCCCTGTGTGGGTTCTTTCATGGGAACGCAGATTTCCACTCTGACTGAAACTCTCTCCACAGTCTATGCATTGATATGGCTTCTCCCCTGTGTGGGTCCTTTGATGGGAATGCAGACTTCCACTCCGTGTGAAGCTCTTTCCACATTCCATGCATTTATAGGGATTCTCCCCTCTATGGGTTCTGGGATATGAACTTAAATGTACAGGATATTCCATTCTTTTTCTTTGCTGATTCAAATACGATCTCAGAATTTCAGAAATAGGAACTCCTTGAACTTCAGAAAATTTTTTCATGTCATACTTAGGGAAAGCCTAGGCTTAAGCTGCCATGAAGTTTTCTTGGCAAGATTTGTTCAAAGGCTGTTTCAGGAAAAAGAGGAAAATATCATGAGGAGCTTACTGCAGAAACATCAAGCATCAAGACCAAGAACCCAGAGCCATAGAAAGGCCAGGAGAAGGTGACTGGCCCAACTGGGAAGAGCTCACTGCCTGGTAAGAATTCTTTTAACCCTTCGCCAATTAACAGAAATCTCTAGTCAGATATACAGGGAGTCCTGCTTGGGATATTTTGCACTGCAAATTGTTAACAGTCTAATCAAACATTGTTAAAGGAAGAAATCGTGAAATATGGGCAGTACAGTAGGTAGCACATGTTGCACAAACCATTTCCTTTCTATATTTCCTCCTTACTAACATCTCACCTCAGAGGAATGCAAGTCTCCATGGAGAGCACTAGAGTAGATCATGAAATGGCAGTCCTCCCAGATCCTGAGTGGCCCCAGTAGGGCCAGAACACTCCATGTGATCAGGCTTGGGAGAAGAAGACTTCCTTGCCTCTTGTGAATCCTTTTAATCTCTCTCAGCTCCTCTTTAGCCCTCCAGTACAGTCCCTGCCTAATGTTTCCAAAACAAACCACACTGGAGATACTGACAGCACAGAAGGAACAGAGTGGGACCACCGCTTCCCTTGACCCAGACGCTATACTCCTATTGATGCCACCGAGAATCAGCTTGGCCTTCTTGAGCTGCTGCATCACATTCTTGGCTCATCTTCAGTTTGTGGCCTACCAAGACTCCTAGATCCCTTTCTCATATATTATCATGAAGCCAAGTGCCACCCATCTTTTATCTGTCCGTTTTGTTTATTCTGTCCAAGGTTAGTACCTTACATTTCTCCCTGTTGAAATCCATTTTGTTAGTTTTGGCCCTGCTCTCTAATTAATTAAGGTCATTTTGAATTCTGATCCTGTCCTCTGGTGTGTTAACTACCCCTCCTAATCTGGGGGATCCAGAGTGACTGACTGTCAGGAACCAAGAGTACGCCAGCGGATCTATAGAAGTGCTGCCACCCTCTTTTTAAATACTATTAGTAAAAGAAATGTGATTAACTTGGGCTTAGGAATGCACAAAGCACCTAAAAATTCAGATTGATCATACAAAATATAAAGAAACTGGGCAATATTACTCTGTGAACCAGTGTCAGAAATGAGAAGATCAGCAAAAAAGCATAAGAAAGAAGGAGACAGCCGTGATAGAAGCGGCAAAAAGAAAAAGAAAGTTAAATGACTGGGACGTAAATTTGCAAACTGGAGTAGCAATACATGAAATAGATACAAGGAAAGAGGATATTAATCAGTAATAAGGAAATTTATTGTTGACTGAAGCTAGGTTGGAAGTAACAACTAAGGAATTAAGAGAAATAAATACGCGAACTGAATTAAATAAGAAATTGTGAATTAAAATTGGCATCCCATAATAGCCCCCCACCCCATAAAGACCCATAAGCCTGGCTCAGAGCCAAAGATCCCCCATCTACCCCCCACAGCCAGCCAGCAACTATATCCTCCCTTCTGAACAGCCCCCCAAAATCTCAGCCCCAGCAAGACACGCAAGGGGGAGAAACCTCACAACTGCCTCTTTGGGGTGGGGGAGGCTTCCTTTATTCAGCCCCCCACTGCATAACCCCCTTCCCAGTCTCCCTCTTTCCATTAGAAGCTTCAGCCTCCCCCCCTCCAAAGCCATGGCACCCAAAGGGGCAAAAATTTCCAGCTTTTTCTCCCACCTACAGAAGGACATTTCGGGGGTCTCCCCTCTTATTTTCCCCTTTTAACCCCTTTTTCCTGCCTCTTCCACCTTCTCTTCCCCACGAAGGAAATTAAAAGGACACCCACCCACCTTCTTCTTCTGGAAAAGGGGACAGAGTTTGGGGCGTTTGCCCTTTCCCCATATTAACATTTCCTCCCTCTCTAGGAAGCTGAGCTTGCAGTCTCTCTCTCTCTCTCTTTCTCACCATTCTGCAGATCTTCCATCGGCATCCCTGGCAGGACCTTGGAAGAGGATCCCAGGCAGAACCACTTTGACCAGAGAAATAAATGCCCACTTGGCCCCCAAGCTTCAGGATCCCGACAGAAGAACCTTCTCTTGCTGCTCGGTGCTGTCCGGTTGCCTTCAACCTAGGGTGACCCTACGACTGAGAGACCCCGCAGAGACCCTCTTCTTAACAGGGTCAACCAGGTCTTGCCAGCTCAGCATTTGGACTCCCATCCACTTCCAGTGCGCTCTTCCTCTTTTCCTGCCACCTCCCCCTTTCCTGACCATCCTCAGCATCTCTTCCACTGAGTCATCTCATCCCACAATGCGACCAAAGCATGAGAGCCTCAACTTAGTTATTTGGTCTTCCAGGAGAAGTTCAGGTTTAACTTAATTTTCTTTTTGGTGGTCCACAGCAGACTGTAGAAATATGTGCACGTTAGTGCTTTCTGTAGGCGTGCAGAGGTCCCAAATGGAAGAGCCTGGTCTCCGAACGTAGGGAGGGAGAAGAGTCTCTCTCTAATTCATCCTCCATGGAAGAAGCTGCAGGACAGATGCCCTTGGAACAGGTTCACAGTCACCCTTACTATTATTATTATTATTGTTATTATTATTATTATTACAATATTCCTTTGTGCATGCCTGCTCTGCAGCATCAGAAAGCAAGCCGGAATCTTCTTCTCCCTGACGTTTGTTCAGGGAACTGTAGATGGGGAAAAGACTGATCTCCTAGAGGCTGCTCCCCCATGTGGGGACACCAGAAGGTCTTCCTTTTTCCTGCCTATGAGGAGTGAGCGGGAGCAGCAACCCAAACATTCAAGATGTTCCTCCTGGGAAAGTTCCGAGGACACAGGTTGGGGCGAAGAGATCAAGAGGGGAGGGTAATAATTGACATCTCTAAACGGGGGTCATTAAGAGTTGCTAAGAGGATACTGTGGGGTGATCTCTCAGGACATCCAAGCCCAGATCATCTCTAAGGACCCTGTCCTCACGGCCGAGGGAGACCAGTCGGAGCCCAGAGAGGGGAAGGAAGGCTTCGTTTCACGGGGGCGTATTGTTAGCTCTGGATAACCTATTTGCTGAAGCACGCGGGCAACTTATTTTACCACTCAGGGAGATTTCCTTTTCTACGTTGCAGGAAACTTACGAGCTTTGGCATTCTCCTTCTTTGGCACCTCAGTCTCTCTTTCCCTCCCCTTCCTGCATCTCCTTCTTTCCTCCTTTAATCCGCATCCCTTGCAGATGAGAAAGAAAGAGAGGATTCCAGGCAAACCCAGGGAGGGAAGGAAAGGAAAGGAAGACGTTTGTGGCTTTTTGGACATTCAGAGAATTAAGCCGTAGCGATCCTGTGGGGGTATTCAGGTGCTCCTACAGCTGAACCTCTCCCACTGGGCTGTTGTGAAGGGAAAAAGATGGGGGGTCCATCCTTCCCTCTTCCCAGGACCCCAGGCAGAACAGCCCCCCTCCCTCCCTCCCTCCCCTGTCCAGCGTGTTCAGAGGAGGGCAACCAAAATGGTGGAGGGTCTGGAAGCCATGAAGCCCTCTGAGGAGCAGCTTAGGCAGCTGGGTATGTTCACCTTGCAGAAGAGAAGGTTAAGAGGGGACACAATAGCCATGGTTAAATATTTGAAGAGATGGCATGTCGAGGGGGCAGTGGGCTTGTTTTCCGCTGCTCCTGAGACTAGAACACGGAGCAATAGATTCAAGCTACAGGAAAAGAGATTCCACCTGAACCTCAGGAAGAACTTTCTGCTGGTCAGAGCTGTCCGGCCGTGGAATTTCCTGCTGCCTCCATGGCGTGTGGTGGGGTCTCCTTCTTCTCTGGAGGTTTTTAAGCAGAGGCTGGAGGGCCGTCTGTTGGGAGTGCTTTGATGGGTGTTCCTGCATGGCAGAAGGGGGCTGGGTTGGGTGGCCCCTGGGGTCTCTTCCAATTCTATGATTCTGTGATTCCTCCTCATCTCAGTTTTAATTCTACTGAAACCTCTCCTATATAACATTCTCACTTTGCAAAGCCTTTTAAAAACCAAGGCTCCTCTCCCTGAAACTGCATCCCAGCCCTAGATCTGTGGGTTGCTGGAGAACGAAGCACAAGGGGAACAGGGTCCCTTCTGACTGCCCTTCCGCCTGCCTGCCTGCCTTCCTTCTCCCCTTGAAAGACTCAGAGGAAGGGTCCCCCCACCCTCGCTGGGGGGAGGGAGGGGAAGCCTCCAAGCAGGGCAGTGTTTCCAGGGTAGGGAGAGGGCTTTGCATTTAAGGAACTCCCCACTTCCACCCCCCTCCTCTGCCTCCCTCAGGCCTCTCACACTCCCCCTTCCCAGGACTGGGGTGCCTGGCCCCTCCTTCCTCCTCCTCTTCCCTCAAGGAAACCTAGGAGCCCCCCTCCACCCCCCTTTCCCAGACTAGGGAGGCTGGAGGGGGATCTTCTCTCTCCCCCCCCATAATCCCAGCCTCTCCCCCCTCTCCGAAGCAAGAAGTGCCTCTTCCGCCACCCCCTTCTTTAGCGCCCCCCATTCCCTGCCACCCATGGACCCTTTGGCCTCCTGCCATCCCATAATAGTCCCCAAGACTGCCAGACACCCCCCCCCCCAATCTGGGCCCAGAGTGAAACGCTGCCCCTGCCCACTCGCTGCGGCCACGGCTGTCCTTCCCCCGCTCCCAAACATTTCCTGGGCATCACAGGGACCCCCTCGAAGAGGGGAGAGGAGGAGCCCCATGGAGCCTTTTCTGGGGGGCTCTTCTTGCTTCCACCTTCATGGTCCCCACTCCCTCCTGATCCCAAAATGGGGTCCCTCTTCCCACTCCTTTCTGCCCTGGAGTGCATTTGGGGGTCCTCTCCCCACCCCCGTTACCTCTCCCACTCCTCCTCCACGCAGGGCCTTCCCTCCTCGCTTAGAAAAGCAGAGCAATCCGCTCCAGAAGCGCGCTCACGGCTCCCTGGAGGACCGGCAGTGTCTCTCCTGAGGCGGAGGCTGGAGGAGGAGGAGAGGGGGACAAAACTCTCCTTTTGGGGTGGGGAGCCCAGGGGAGCCCGACGCCACCCTCCTCTCTTCTTCTTCCCGGCAGCCCAGCGGGGAAAGTTCAGCCGAGGGGGCGGCTGTCCCCCCAGGATGGTTGTCACTTAGTTCTACTAACAGCCGCAGCGGCCTCCGAGTCCTTCCCGAGTCACCCCACAGCCTTCCCGGGGACCCCCTGAAATTCAGAGGCCTCTGCGAGGGACACAAAGGGGGCACAAAGACCGGCCAAAATGGTCTCAACTGACATACAGAATCTTCCTTTGTGGAAAATCTCCTACAGTTTTGCAGGACTTCCTTCCTTTGTGGCTGGAACTTGCAGAGCCTCTTCAGGGCTCTAGGGAGGCTCATTAAGAATCACGGAGTCATGCAGGGAGAGGGAAGGGGCCTCGTTGCCCTCCGAATTCCACCCCCTGCTCAAGGCAGGGCCTCCCGCTGAAGCAGACCCAGCCTCTTTTTCAAAATCTCCAGAGAAGGAGCTCCCACCACCTCTCTAGCTAATTGATGCCACTGCTGAACCTTTCTCACTGTCAAGAAATTCCTTCCAATCTTCAATCAAAATCTATTCTCCTGTAATTTAAACCCATTAGACCTGGTTCTAACCTGTGAAAGAACAGAGAACAAGCCTGCGCCCTCCCCTTTGTGGCAGCCCTTGAGGTATTTAATGAGTGTGATCTTGTCCTGATCAGCACAGACTGTTAGGGAACTATCATTTCTCCCAGCTTGGAAACTATACTTCTATTAATGCAGGGTAAGATAGTATTCGATGTCTTTGCTGCAGCATCACAGGGCTGGTTTATGTTCAACTTATTACCGACAATACTCCCCATCTCCTTTTCACATGAAGTACTACTGACCTAAGTGTCACCAAACATATACCTGCATATTTTGTTTTTGTGGCCTAAATATAAGCTTTGTATTTGGTCCTGTTTAATTTCATTAATTCCAACCCAGTTTTCGAGATTGTTTTGATTTCCTTTCCTATCTTCCAATGTATTAGCTACCTCTCCCCTACTCTCCCCCCCTCCCCAGTTAACTGTGTGTGAACTATTTGGGGCATTTTGAATTCAGTCTGTAGCAACAGAAGGAAGTCAAGGAGAAAGAGGGAGGAGGAGAGGAAGTGGGACATTTTGAAAAGAGATGAAAACGTGGGGCAACAGAGGATTAATCAGGACTGTCCTGCCAAATGGAGAGAGCTGGAGAGCATGGGGCGTGGGTGGGTGGGGGCTGTTACCTTTGCATCTTTCTCGTGGGGCTTCCCTTAGGTAGCCCACTGCCTAAGGAACTGGGGAAACCTGTTTTGATTTTTAGACAGGAGAAAAACGATACACCTCTGGTTGCATACCTGCCTTCTCTGAGACTGTTGGTAAAGTTTGTACACTATGTACGTTTCTTCCATAGATATAAAAAAAAGATATTTTTACACGTAGAAACCAAGAACACCAGAGACTCAAATATCCAGATCTTTTCTCCCCAATAACGTTTTTTCCTAATGCCCAGAGAGGAGATGCTGTGGGAGGGAGTGTTAAATCCCAAGAATCTCCAGCAAAAGTCTCCTCGTTCAAACTCTTTCTGCCGTTTGGAACAACTGGGACACGGAAGGAAGGGAAGGCCGACACTCTGCACTCACGTAAGTTACAAAACGGAAGAACTCTGCAAGCTTCTCACCTGCCAGATGAGCTCAAGCTTGGCCCAGTGGGTCCCAGTGTGCCTGGCCTGGAAGCCCACCTCCCGGCTGGCTTTCCACCAGTGGAGTGACCCAGGCCAAGAACGTGAATTCATTCCTCCAGCATCTACCCAAAAAAGGCAAAAGGGGTCCTTACCCAGAGAGGACACCTACTTTATCCTCCATTGCGGCTCCTTGCAGACAGCCTTCTGGTCTGGATCCAGCCGATCCCGCTCCTCTGAGAGGAAATTACATGGCTACCTCCTCCAAGTAGACCAGGAGCTGAAAGAGGAGAAAACCCAACACTTCTGTAATCACAAACGATCCCTCCTTTGTGATGTCCCCACATACACAAAGCTAATCCCACACAGACGCCATTGCTCTCAGTTTTAAGGAGGAGTAACTCAGAGTGAACTAAGTGCTGTTGTGCTTCTGGGAGGGAAGAGGAAAGACCCCTGCGCTTTCCACTCTTTCTCAGGTTCAATTAGTAGACATTGGCGCTTGCTTTTAGACAGGCCATGAGGGTGTGCTCCAGGGGCCGTAGGTGCGCCCTAAGGCTGGGTTGGTGGCCCTGAGCCCCTCCCCGACTCTCAGGGTGTTTCTCTGTGAAAACGGTCCCTCCCTCCCATTAAGTAGGTTGCAGGGACCCACAGCACCATTCAGCACTCCAAATTATCCTTTTTCACAAAACCAGAAAAGGATTTGGTTCACATCCAGCTTCTTTGGCTTGTTTTCTCATTGAAGAAGTCTGTCTGGCCCACGGGACGGTCCTATGGGCAGAGAATTGCCCTCCAGACCCCATGAAAATGCCCACCCTGATGAAAATAGATTTTTTTCACACTGCTGAACCCCCTCTCCCACTCTGATGAGAGAATTCTGTCCTCCACTTCCGAAGATGAGAGGGAAGAATCAGCATGGCCGTATCCCTCCCCAGAAAGGGGTGCAGCATATGCCACATTTGACATTGTGCAGTTACGGCGGGGCTACTTTTGCCTCTCGGCTGGCAGCCAGGGCTGATCCTGGTTTGCTGCCTCAGAATCCAAAGCTGAGGCCTCCATCTGCACGCAGCCTAGCCCCCATTTTGGCTTCCTTCCACCCCCATTGCCAAAATGGTGGCCGTCTGGTGTGGAGAAGGAGGACCATGGTGTAGAGAAGTGAAACTGGGCTAGTGGGCTTCACCAGGCTTACACTGGGTGCTCCCTGGGCCATGAGGAGGTCCACTCTGTCCATTGGAGGGCCAGGTGCTACTGGGCTTCAGGAGGGGGAGAAGGGCCCATGGCCCACCCACCCAGCCACCCTCCCTCCATTTGCCCTCCCAGTGGGGCTTCCATCAGCAGGAGGACATCTGCCGCAGAGACGGTGGTGGCTTCCTGGGCTGTAACTAGCCAGAGCCACAGGGCTAGCTTCGGGAGCTCAGGTGAGCAGGTCTCCTAGGGGTTGTAGGTGGGGAAAAGACAGATGTCTTAGGGGTCGCTCCCTCGTGTGGGGACACCAGTAGGTTTTCCTCTCACTTATTAGAAGCAAGGGAGAGCAGTAACCTAAACATTCAGGATGTTCCTCCCTTCCCTGCTGGGAAAGTTCAGAGGACACAGGTTGGGGTGAGCAGATCGAGGGGCAAGGGAAACAATTCATGTCCATATGTGTGTGTGGGGTCTTTCTTAAAAGAATATTGGTGATTAAGGACATCCAAGCGCAGGTCATCTCTCAGGAAAGCGTCCTCATGGCCAGCGGAGGTCAGTCAGAGCTCAGAGAGGGGACGGGAGGGAAACCCCGATCCGGTTGCTTCATTGCACATTGCAGGTTGTTAGTTTTGGATAAAAAGTTTCAGCAAACTGTGCTGACAACTTATTTTACTACTCAGAGAGATTTCCTTCCAAGTTGCCCCAGAGTTCCTAGCTTTGCCCTCTCCTTCCTGGGCACTCTCTCTCTCTCCTTCCTGCACCTCCTTCTTCTTCCCTCCTTTAACCTGCGTCCCTTGCAGGTATCTCAGCAGGGATCCCAGGCAGCAAACACAGTGGGGTCAGGAAAGGAAGACTTTTAGGACTTTTTGTCAGGGATTCCAGGCAAAGAACCCTGGGAAAGTGTCAGCCCACTGCAAAGATGTTGCATCATGCCCCAGCTGTGGGTAATTGCAAGGTTGCATCAGAAACTGGGGTCGTGTGCAGATGGTAGAGGGAGGTGTGCAAACCTCTACCTGATTGGTTGTAAATATGTATATAAGAAAGCAATCCCCAGTATGTATTTGTCTGTTGACCAAACCGGTGTCTGGCGCAAGCATTTGTCTGTTTGTTCTATGTTTTGCATATAACGGAACTTTGCTGCAAGATAAAACGCCTCCTGTTAGGAAGAAACTCCTTTGTGTGTGAGTATCCTTACTAGGGAACAAGGCTGCTGCTGCTGGCTCGCTGAACTCTTGCTTTTCGCTGCGTTTCTGTGGGGCTGAGACTCCTATGATCCCAACATTGGTTATGGGCCCAGACCCAGAGTGCACAGCATCCACAGCGCTCCTGTAGTTGTTTTCCCCTGAATACTAGGACTGTTTTTGACTGTTTCCCTGGCTCTCCGGTGCTTCGGGAGTCTGTGTGTTGGCAGAGAGACAGTTAATTTTTCAGTCCGGTGCTGTTCAAGGACACTTTGGAGGATGAAGCTGGCCAGCTGTGTTCCTGTGTTTTGGTTTTTACAAAGGCAGCAGAATGACTGAAACAAGCTTTGTGCGTTTTGAAAGACTAAATGACACAAATTATCAAAGCTGGCAAATTTATGTGAAAGCATCTCTGATAAAGGAGAACTTGTGGGACGTTTTGGAGAGCGAGGGTCAGCCACCTGCCAGTGCGTCGGCTGCTGAAATAGCAGTGTATCGTGTTGCTGGCAAAAAAGCCAAAGCAGTTATTTTGCTAACTTTAAGTCCTTCCCAGTTGATTCACGCTGCTGCTGTGGACACAGCATATCAACTCTGGGAGGCTCTGAAGCGTGTGCATCAATCTTCCTTGTGTTTGTCCAAAATGCTATGGACGAAAAGACTGTATAACACAAAGTTATGTCCCGGAAGCTGTGTAAGAGAGCACCTCATGCTGATGAAACCGTTATTTGAAGAGGTAGCCAATAGAGGGATAAATATCCCAGAAATGCAGAAAAGTTTTATTCTGCTGGAAAGCCTCACTAAGGAGTGGGACTTTTTGATGTACAGCCTGCAGGGTGTGCGTGAGGAAGAGCTGACTGTAGACCTGGTAGCCGGGAGGATCCTGGAGGAAGTCCAACGTAAGCAGTTCGATTCCAGACTGCAGTCGGAGGGGAGAAAAGCCAGTCGCCAGGAGGAGGAGGCATCTGACCTGGAAGAAGGAGTGTGCAGCTATGCCAGACACTGCTACAGATGCAAGAGAGTCGGCCATCTCCAGAAGGACTGCAGAATGCCAGCGCCGAGCAGAGGGAAGAAGACAGCCCAGAAGCGGAGGGGCGTGTCGTCACAGGCTGAAGGCCATGTGTTTGTGGCAAAAGAACAGTCTGAGAGTGATGTGTGGTTGCTAGACAGTGGTGCAACTCACCACATGGTGAACAATTTAAAGCTGTTGAATGATGTTACAAATGTAAATATAACAGCAATTTCCCTTGCAGATGTGGCACCAAGCAAGGTGCAGAAGATGGGTACTGCATATGTGCCATGCTTTGGTAAATCATTCAATAATGTGTTGTGTGTTACCAACTTGCAGAACTGTATTTTGAGTGTCTCCCAACTGACCAGTGAGGGTTACAAAGTGGTGTTTGAAGGGGAGAAATGTATAATTACTGCACATGGTGTTTTTTGTGCAAAAGGGGTGAAAAAGCAGGGGTTATACCACATGTTGCCCAAAGGAAAAGTGGCAAACGTTAACCCTTTGTGTAACAAACCTCTACATGAAAAGTGTGTACATTATCTCCACAGAGTGATGGGACATGTCAGCTACAAAGGTTTGCAAGAGTTGGCAAAGGTATGCCCTGGGTTACAAGTCAGAAATTGCCCTAAGTTCCTAGAGTGCTCTGTATGCAAAAAGGTTAAGGTAAAGGCTTACCCCATTGCCAAAAAAAGCGTGTGTGTCACCCAACGGCCTTTTGAGGTTGTACATGCAGATTTGGCTGGGCCATTCAAGCCAACTGAAGGGCAAAATAGGTATGTCCTGGTAATTGTAGACAGACACACCAGGTACTCCTATGTCTATCTACTGAAAGAGAAAAGTCAAGCAGCAGATAAGTTCAAAGAGTGGGTGAATGCTGTTGAGAGGGAAATTCCTTATAAAGTGGCCAGTCTTGTATCAGACAGAGGGGGAGAATTCCTGTCCAATAGCCTGCAAGCCTGGATGTGTAAGAAAGGCATAAGGCATAAAACCACCAACCCCGCACCTCCCGGGGAGGATGGTCTTGCAGAAAGAAGAACTGGGCTGTTAAAACAAATGAAGGACTGTATGATGGAGGATGCCCAAGCCCCAGCAGGACTTTGGGGAGAAGCAATAGTGACAGCAAACTACCACTTAAACGGGATGTGGTGTTCAAGTGTGAAGCAAACTCCATACTACCTATTGTATGGTAGAGCGCCAAACCTGCAGCATCTACGTGTTTGGGGTCAGTTTGCTAGTGTGTATGTTCCCCCAAGTTTCAGAAAGTCTGGAGAGGAGAAATCTAGACGGTTACGCTTTGTGGGATATGAAGGTAACAAATATAGATTTCTACACCATGCTCGCAAAATAGTGTATTCCAGGAGTGCAAACTTTGAAATCCATTCAGGATGGGATAGACTGCACTGTAACCAAGATGTTTTGATTCCCCTGGGTAAAAGTGTGAAAAGTGTTCCCGAAATTCCTGAAAATGGAGGGGCAGCGATGTCTGATGAGGAAAAGAACAGTCTCCCGGATACACTTGAAAGCTCTGAAGATGGAGGGGTGGTGATGGCTGATGATGAAGAAGAAAGTACTGAGGAAAGTACTGAGGAGGAGAAGCCAGAAGTCTCACTCGACGTCACACCAAAGAGTTCAACACCGCCACCTAGTGCTGAACCTGCGTTTATGGTCAAGAAAGAGCCTCGCACTGAGGTCAGCACTAGTCCCAGCAGTGGTTCCAGTGAAAGTGCGTCAGGAAGTACCCAACTTGCTGAGTCAGGAAGTAAATGTTCCCTAAAATGTCAGGAGCAGGGTATTTTGTTGTCCCGTGTGACTCAGGCAGAAAAATTTGAGTGTAGGACTACACTGGGGTATAGTATCAAAATGTGAGGAAAATGGTCCAAGATGGGATTTTGTGCTTGTGGTATTGTCCATCTGCGGATCTGCTCACAAAGGCACTTCCAGTAGTAGGCCATGAGAAGTTGGCAGGTAAACTGGGCCTTTCCACCAGGGTGTAAGGTGGAAGATGAATTGTACCCTTGAATATATGTACTGTATTATTATGGAACATGTATTGTATGACATGTATGGATTGTGAAAATGTCCTACACAGTGGCCTGACCATTTTGGAGGGGATTGTCAGGGATTCCAGGCAGAGGACCCTGGGAAAATGATCAGCCCACTGCAAAGATGTTGCATCATGCCCCAGCTGTGGGTGATTGCAAGGTTGCATCAGAAACTGGGGTCGTGTGCAGATGGTAGAGGGAGGTGTGCAAACCTCTACCTGATTGGTTGTAAATATGTATATAAGAAAGCAATCCCCAGTATGTATTTGTCTGTTGACCAAACCGGTGTCTGGCGCAAGCGTTTGTCTGTTTGTTCTATGTTTTGCATATAACGGAACTTTGCTGCAAGATAAAGTCCCTCCTGTTACGAAGAAACTTCTCTGTGTGTGAGTACCCTTACTAGGGAACAAGGCTGCTGCTGTTGGCTCGCTGAACTCTGGCTTTTCGCTGCGTCTCTGTGGGGCTGAAACTCCTATCATCCCCAACATTTTTGGGACGTTCACGTAATTAAGTTGTGGGGTCCCGGTGCCCCCTCAGCTGAACCTCCCTCCCTGGGCTCTTGGGAAGGGACAAAAGGGGGGTGGGGGTGGAATCGGGACACTGTGGACCCCCAGAATCCCTGCCCCCATTCACCAGTGGGGGCTGTTTGTCCAGTGGGGTTGTCCCCACAAAGGACGCTGGGCTCCCCCTCCTCTCTCCTGGGGGCCCCGTCCTTCATTTGGCCCTCTTCGGCTCCTTCCCTTTCCAGCTGCCTCCGGCTTCCCTTCGGAGCCCCCCAGTCTTGTCCCTCCTCCGCCAGCCCCCAAACCCCAAGCAAAAGGCCCCCTTCCAGCTCCTTCCAAGGCCAGCTTGAGTTCTCTTGGAGGATCTCCAGGCTTTTTGTGCTGTAAAGGATTTTAAAGGTGAGACCCCCAGCCTGGGACCTCTGGGCCTGAGGAGGGGGGAGAGGGACCCTCTTCCTGGAAGGCCATGGGGGGGGGTGGAGGGGTCTGATCTCTACGCCTCCCCCTCCGCCCGCAAAGAAGCAAAGGGAGGGTCTCCCCTCCGCCCCACCCTTCACGGGGGGCTCTGCCAGGGGAAGAAAGGGGGCAAGGGGGGGAGATCCCAAAGCAAGGTAGGCTGTCCTGTGTGTGTGTGTGTGTGTGTGTGTGTGTGTGTGTGTGTTGCACTTAGATGACCCCCCCGCCCCCCCTCCTGCCTGCCTCAGGCCTCCCCCTCCCCAATCAGAGCCTGACCCCGGCTCCCTTCCCCCTCCCGGCAGTTCCCGCCCCTCCGACCCTCCTCGCGGCATCCCATAATAGTCCTCCACCCCCTGCAGGTGCCCCAAGAAAGGCCCCCCGCTCTGTTCTTCATCTCGAGCCCCCCCCAAATCTCTCGGCCCCACGGAGACCCCCCCGGGAGAGGAAGAGGAGGAGGATGGGGTGCTTTTCAGGAGGGGGCTTCGCATCGAGAGACCCCCTCGCCCCGCCCACCCCAGGAGCCCCCCACCCACCCGGCCTAACTTTCCCCTACTCCCCCCCGGCTCCCTCTCCAGAGAAGCCCCTCCAGCTGCCCCGAAAGCATGGCGCCAAAGGGGGGCTCCTCCGCCCCTCTTCCCTCCCCCCACCCCGCCCCACGGGCCCATTTGGGGATCCCGCTCCTCTACCCACCGCAAAGCCTCCCGCCGGCCGCCGCCGGTCCTCCGGGGAGCAACGCGCGCGGCCTCCTAGAGAGGCAGGAAGGCGGCTGAGGGAGGAGAGTGACGCACTTCCTCCCGCTCACTTCCGCGTTTTCCAAGCGGGGAGGAGAGGTAAGGGGGGGACCCCCAATGTGGAGAGGGGAGGGGGCGCCCCTGTGGCCTCAGGAGGGGGGAGGGAGGGGAGGAGGGGCGGGGAGGGGGGTGGAAGGAAGCCCCCTCCCCCTCGCCCTCCCCCGGAAGGCGCCGAGGCCTCTCCCCCGCTCAGCCCCCCTCCCTCTCCCTCCAGCCCTGCTTCGCCCCCCCCGGACTCAGCCGCCCCCGGGAGCCTCCGGGAAGCCGGAGAGAGAGGAGCTGCCGTCGGCCGAGAGCAGCGCCGCCCCGCTCCCGGTTTGAGGCCGCCTCAGTTCCCCGTCCGCACCGCCGGGGAGCCCGGGCAGCCCCCCCTCTCCCCCTCTCCCCCTCTCCCTCTCACACAGAGACTGGGGGCCCCTGGGGTGGGAGGGGGTGCCAAGTGCCCCCCGAAGGCGTGCCCCGCCCTCCTCCTCCTCCCCCGCGCCCCCGGCCTGCTGGTTCTGACCCCGCAAAGGCCCTCCTGGCTCTTCGGGGAAACCGGGCCCCCGGTGGGGGGCAGAACCGGGGAGGGGCCCACGCGGCCCCCCAGCCCTGCAGGGAGGGGCCCCCGCCCGGCCCAGGGGGTCCCAGGCCCTGGAAGAGATTTACTCCCTCCGAGGGCGGCTTCCGGACCCATCCCCCACCCCCGGGAAGCAAACCTTTCCCCGGCGGTGGGTTCGGGGGAGGCCTTTTGCTAAGAAGCTGCGGGCAGAGCTGCCAGACGCCCCGCTCCCCAGGGGGCCCCTCCCGAGTCCTGGGGCCGGAGGCGATCGTCGTTCTGGTTGTTGGCTGTGTTTATTAGTTCGTTGTTTTGTGCTGCCAAGGTAGCTTCCATTTCTGGCGAGCCCCCGGTCGCCCCCGGCCCTGCTCACGCATCCCATAATGCCACCCGTGGGTAGGATTGGGCTCTGCGTTCCGTTGGGGCACCGACAGTCTGGTTCCCTGGCCGGATGGGAGAGACCGGGCGGAAGACCCCCTCCCACACCCCTCTTCATGGGGCGGATTTTAAATATTTTAATCCTGAGCGAACAAACTGCGCTCCTTATCCGCTGGATGGTTTATCAGGTAGAGGAGGAAAGAGCTGAGCATCAGTGCATAGGCAGAGGGAGGAGCCCCCCAGTCCTCAGACCTCCTGTGGGGACAGATGGGGGGCCTGGCCCCAAAAGCAAAAGGAGGGCAGTTCCATGGGTGGGCTCCCTTCCTTCTGTCCGTCTCAAGGCCTTGCTGATGGCTGTGGCCTGAGCCAGGGAGGAACCCCCCCCCCACAGGCAGGTTTCGTTTGCAACGTGCAGCTGGGCTCACTGGCGGGAGCTACACAGAGTCCTTGACTCTGAGGCTATGGGCGCAGGGCGCCTTCGGTTGCATGCTCACCCAGCAAGGAAAGACGGCATCCCTCTGAGGAGGAGACCCCCAGGAAAGCCGACTGAGGTCTAAAACCTACAGTGCTAGTTGTCTGTCCTTGTGTGCGTGCGTGTTCAAGAGGTTTTGATTAGGATGAACAGGGGGGAGGGAGGGAGGGGGGGAGGGAGGGGGCCGGGTTGAGGGGGTGGAAGGAAGCCCCCTCCCCCTGAAGGCACTGAGGCCTCTCCCCCTTTCTTTCTTTCTTTGGGGGGGGGTCTCCACGGGGCTGTGGCGTCATGGGGGTTTTGGGAAGGAAGAAGGTCCTTCCTGGTTGGGCTGGGGTCTTGGACTGCGGGCGGCCCCTCCTGGGCCCTGCAGAGGCCGGAGGGAACCCTTGAGGCCGGAGGAGCCAAAGGCGACTGTAAAATCAGAGTGGGGGGATGGTGGGAGAAAGGGGAGGTGGAGACTCTCCCCCAGCCCCCCTATCCCTGGGAAGGAGGAGTGGAGGGGACTCCTGAGCTCTCCTGGGGGGGGAGGGGCTGCTACAGGTGGGAGGCCAAGCCTTGGGGGCGTTTGTGGTGGGGAGGAGGTGCTGGAGGCCTGAGGCAGGGAGGGCAGGCACAGGGCAGTGGCAGGGAGGGGGTGTCCCAAGGCTTTTGGGGAGCCCCTGATTTCCGTCCCTCTGCAGGACTCCCCATGGCAGTGGGGCATGATTGTGGGGCCGAGGGAAGGGGAGGGGTTGAAATTAACCTCACTCCTGTTTTGCCTTCCAGAAAGAGACCCCTCCAGGAAACAGATTACCGAGTTCAAAAACCTCACACACACACACACACACACACACACACACAGACCCAGCTGTGCTGTTCCTCTTCTCCCTCCCCTCCCGGAGCTGCCTGTGGTCTCCTCTGGCCACGAGGGTCCCTTCCTGAGAGGGACTCTGCACTTGGAGGTCCCGAATCCCTCACTGAGGGTCCTTCCGGAGCTCTTCCTGACCCTCATTTACAGCTATAAATGGATCTCCTTTCTCCGCTGAAGGCCTTCGACCCCCCCCCCGCAACCCCTCTCCTCAGAACTTTCCTCCACCACCACAACCATGGACACCCCAACACCAGGCCAGGCGGTTTTCCGTCTCTATCGCCTCTCCTATCCCGTCGGAGCCTCCCTGGGCTTTCAGAGCTGCGGGAGGAGCCCTTCCCTCAGCCTCAGTTCCTCCAGGGGTGTGTTTGGTGGGGACCTGGGACAGGGGCCGCTCCTGGATTGTAGACCTCCCAGGGAGGTTAGGCTAGCTCCCTCCCCATTGCCCTTCCTCCTTTTTGTTCATACAGGCCTTTGAGAATGGACTCCAAATTGAGGTTCTGGACTTTGAATCTTCAGTGGGTAGATTTTGAAGGGTTTTAACGATGCTTTAAATCTATTTATCTACTTCTGTAACCTATCTATCTAATTTGTAATTTATTCTGTTTCACTGGATATTTTAACGTGCTGCAAATTTCACTGTATCCCAGCTTTGGGAAAGAGGTACCAAGGGAAACTTCCAAATGCTCAGGACTGCCCTGTGAATAAGGGAATGGATCCCTTCTGTCTGGCCTGCAGGATTGAACTGTGTACGTCTGGAAAATATGTCCTGGGATAGTGGAGAGACAGGTATCTAATCTGGGTTTTTCACAAAATTTATCTGGGAAGAGCAGCCTTTGTGAATGTGCAAATGCTGACCCAGCTCGTAACAGTAAGAGGCAACGATGAATTAAGATGCCACGGCGATCTCTTAAGGCACTGAAAGAAAGATAGTTCCTTGCTGCAAGATAGGACAAAATGTCGATTTGTTTTGTCCATCCTCCCTTTGTTTTTATTTTGATTTTTCAGCCATGCCTAGAGTAGACCCACTGAAGTCCATGAGACCCTTCACTGCAGATTCAGCTACCTCCCATGGATTCCCCTCGGAATAACTAAATGTAGACGAACCTTTGAAGTGGGTTCCTCTATTCGTTTTTCTGGAAGTCACCCCCAGTGATCTCTTCCTAGTCATTAAGAGCTGCAGCCAGATTGTTCCCTCGGGTTGGCTAAAAGGAGCACACAACTCCGCTGTGGCAAAGGCTCCACTGGCTGCTGGTCCAATTCCAGGAAGGATTCAAAGTCCTGGTGATGAGCCCCATAGGGCATACGTCCCGCTCTCTGAACAGCCCCATCTCCCCCTATGAGCCTGCCTGTGGGATGAGAAGCTCTGCAGGGGCCCTTCTCCCTCGACATTCCCAGGTAGGTTTGGTGGGAAGAAAGGAGACGGCCTTCTTGGTGGCTGCTCCCCCCAGACTTTAGAACTCCCCTCCTTGGGAGACTAGGATGGCTACTCCTTGCTGTTTTTCTACCAATAAGCAAAACCTTTTCTATTCCAACAGAATCCTAAATTTAGGAATGCTATTTTGTAATCCACCTTGAGTCCCAGGACTGGGGGAAAAGGCTAGATATAGATGAATAAGTTAATGGGGAAAAAAGTGAAGTGATGAGATCATGAAGGGGAATAAAATGGAGGTGTGGAAAAGATTTATTTTCATGGAGGTGTGCAATTTAATGGGGTCTGGAGGGCAATCTTCTCCCCTAGGACCATCCCGGGGGCCAGACAGACTTCTTGAAAAAGAAGACAGAGCAAAGAAACTGGATGTGATCCAAATCCTGTTCTGGTTTTGTGAAAAAGGATAATTTGGGGTGCTGAATGGTGCTGTGGGTCCCTGCAACCTCGTTAACCTGCAACCTTTTTACCAGAGAAACACCCTGAGAGTCGGAGAGGGGCCAGGGCCAGCAACCCAGCCTTGAGCCCCACCTACGGCCCATGGACCACACCCTGATGGCCTCGCTAAAAGCAAGCGGCAATGTCTACTAATTGAACCCGAGAAAGAGTGGAAAGCGCAGGGGTCTTTCCTCCACCCACCGAGAGGCACAACAGCACTTAGTTCAGTCTGAGTTACTCCTTCTTAAAACTGAGAGCAATGCGTCTGTGTGGGATTAGCTTTGCGTGCGTGGGGACGTCACAAAGGAGGGATCGTTTGTGGTTCCAGAAGTGTTGGGTTTTCTCCCGTTTCAGCTCCTGGTCTACTTGGAGGAGGTAACTGTGTAATTTCCTCTCAGAGGAGCGGGGTCGCCTGGATCCAGACCAGAAGGCTGTCTGCAAGGAGCCGCAGCAGAGGATAAAGGTGGCCTCTCTGGGTAAGGACCTCTTTTGCCTTTTTTGGGTAGATGCTGGAGGAATGAATTCACATTCTTGGCCTGGGTCACTCCACTGGTGGGAAGCCAGCCTGGAGATGGGCTTCCAGGCCAGGCACACTGGGATCCACTGGGCCAAGCTTGAGCTCATCTGGCAGGTGAGAAGCTTGCAGAGTTCTTCCATTTTGTAACAAAATGAAATTCAACAGGGCCAAATACAAAGCTTACATTTAGGCCACTAAAAGGAAATGTGCAGATATAGATTGATTGAGACTTAGGTCAGCAGTACTTCATGTGAAAAGGATGTGGGGAGTAATGTTGGTAATAAGTTGAACATAAGCCAACCCTGTGATACTGCAGCAAAGACATCAAATGCTATCTTAGCCTGTATTAATAGAAGCATAGTTTCCCAGCTGGGGGCTGTAATAGTCCCCCCACAGTCTGTGCTGGTCAAGACAAGATTGCACTGGTTAAATACCTAAACGGCTGCCACAAAGAGGAGGGCGCAGGCTGGTTCTCTGTTCTTTCAGATGGTAGAACTGGTCTAATGGTTTCAAATTTCAGGCCGATGGATTTTGATTGAAGATTGGAAGGAACTTCTTGACAGAGAGGTTCAGCAATGGCGTCCATTAGCTAGCTTCTCTGGAGATTGTGAAAAAGAGGCTGGGTCTGCATTAGCCGGAGATCCTGCGTTGAGCATGGAATGGAATTTGACGGCCCACAGGGCCCCTTCTTTCTCCATGTATGATTCTTCATGAGCCTCCTGGAGCCCTGAATAGGCTCTGCAAGTTCCAGCCACAAAGGAAGGAAGTCTTGCAAAACTTTAGGAGATTTTCCACAAAGGAAAATTCTGTATGTTAGGCTAGACCATTTTGGCCGGTCTTTGTGCCCCTGGGACTCTCCGGCAAGCGAGGTGGACTTCCTCAAATGGAAGACAGGCAGACTAAGGAAGCCAGTCTAGGTCAGAAGCCCATTTCTAGTTTTTGAGAAAGGGTACGGGGTGGCCCTGCAACCTCTATGAAAAATGAATGGCTGCTTCTGAAGGATCCCAGGAGAATGTTATGTACTGGATAACTCTTACTCCAAAGAACACACTCTGAAGCTAACAGTCGGTTATTCAAAAGATAAGTTTTTTGGGTGGAGGCGGGTTTCCAACCTGAATCTAGCAGTTCACAGTCTGCTAACATCCAGGAAAACCGCACTGCCTGAGGAAGCCTTCGCTCTCCAGCAGCTGCTTGTGCCGCCGTGGCCACTGGAAGTTGACTTCATAGTAAGGCCTTTGACAAGGTTCCCCATGATATTCTTGCAACCAAGGTAGTAAAATCTGGACCAGACAATGTTACTGTTGGATTTGTAACTGGTTGACTGAACGATCCCCAGGGGTGCTCGTCTCCAATGGCTCCTCCTCATCATAGAATCATAGAATCATAGAAATGTAGAGTTGGAAGAGACCACACGGGCCATCCAGTCCAACCCCCTGCCATGCAGGAACACCCTCAAAGCACTCCCGACAGATGGCCATCCAGCCTCTGCTTAAAAACCTCCAAAGAAGGAGACTCCACCACACTCCGAGGCAGCATATTCCACTGCCGGACAGCCCTGACTGTCAGGAAGTTCTTCCTGAGGTTCAGGTGGAATCTCCTTTCCTGCAGCTTGAATCCATTGCTCCTTGTCCTGGGCTCTGGAGCGGCAGAAAACAAGCGCTCTCCCTCCTCTACATGGCATCCCTTCAAATATTTAAACATGGCTATCGTGTCCCCTCTTAACCTTCTCTTCTGCAGACTGAACATACCCAGCTCTCTATCCTCATAGGGCTTGGCTTCCAGGCCCTTCACCATTTTGGTCACCCTCCTCTGGACCTGCTCCAGCTTGACCATGTCCTTCTTGAATTGGGGTGCCCAGAACTGGACACAGTATTCCAGATGAAGTCTAACCAAAGCAGAGTAGAGTGGTACCAGTACCTCCCTCGATCTAGACACCATACTCCTATTGATGCAGCCGAGAATTGCATTGGCTTTCTTGGCTGCCGCATCACACTGCTGACTCATGTTCAGCTTGTGGTCTATTAGGACTCCTAGATCCCTTTCACACGTACTGCCATCCAGCCACGTGTCCCCCATCCTATATTTCTGCATTCCATTTTTTCTACCTAAGTGCAGGACCTTACACTTCTCTCTGTTGAATTTCATTTTGTTAGCCTTGGCCCAGCTCTCCAATCTATCCAGGTCATTTTGAATTTTGATCCTGTCCTCTGGCGTATTAGCAACCCCTCCCAATTTGGTGTCATCTGCAAATTTGATGAGCCTGCCCTCTATTCCTTCATCCAAGTCATTGATGAAAATATTGAACAGCACTGGGCCCAGGACAGAACCCTGTGGCACCCCGCTAGTCACTTCAGGATGAAAAGCAGCCATTGGTGAGCACCCTTTGGGAACAGTCAGTCAACCAGTTACAGATCCACCTGACAGTAGCTCTGTCCAGCCCACATTTTACTAGCTTCTTTGCAAGAATGTCATGGGGAACTTTGTCAAAGGCCTTACTGAAATCGAGATGTGCTACATCCACAGCATTCCCTTCATCTATCAAGCTAGTAACTCTATCATAAAAAGAGATAAGATTAGTCTGGCATGACTTATTTTTGAGAAATCCATGTTGACTTCTCGTGATTACCGCGTTGTTTTCTAAGTGATCAGAAACTGACTGCGTAATGATCTGCTCCAGAATCTTTCCGGGTACTGACGTCAGGCTGACCGGGCGACAATAATTTGGGTCCTCTTTTTTTCCCTTCTTGAAGATGGGGACAACATTTGCCCTCTTCCAGTCTGCTGGAACTTCTCCTGTCCTCCAAGATTTCTCAAAGATTATAGCAAGCGGTTCCGAAATGACCTCTGCCAGTTCTTTTAATATCCTAGGATGCAATTCATCTGGCCCTGGAGACTTGAATTCATCCAGTGTGGCCAGGTATTCCTGTCCCACCTCTCTACCTATTATGTGCCGCATTTCCCCTGCTTCCTCACCTGCTCCCCAACCGCCAGGTTGAGTGCTTGTATCCTTCTGGGAAAAAACTGAGGCAAAGAAGGTGTTAAGTAGTTCTGCCTTTTCTCTTCCCCCTGTTAGTAATTCGCCATCTTCTCTGCACAGCGACCCTATCGTCTCCTTCTTTTTCCTTTTGCTGCGGACATATTTTAAAAAGCCCTTTTTATTGTTTTTAATGTCTGTGGCCAGCCTAAGTTCGTTCTGTGCTTTAGCCTTTCTGACCTTTATCTTACATCTCCTGGCTACTTGCTTAAATTCTTCTTTCGTGGTTTCCCCCCTCTTCCATTTCCTGTACACATTTCTCTTAACGCTTAGCTCAGCTGAGAGTTCTTTAGTCAACCATTCTGGTTTCTTCAGATGCCTTCCATTTTTCCTCCTTATTGCCACAGTTTTAGACTGTGCCTTCAGTATCTCCCTTTTAAGGAACTCCCATGCCTCCTGAACTCCTTTCTCTTTCACTATTCTTGACCATGGAATTTCAGCCAGCAGCTCCTTAAGTTTACAGAAGTCTGCTTTTTTAAAATCTAAGACGAGTGTCTGGCTACACTTATTTTCTCCTTCCCACTGAATGCCAAATTCCAATAGGGCATGGTCACTCCCCCCTAAAGATCCAACCACTTCTACCTCATTAAGAAGGCCATCCCTATTGGTCAGGATCAGATCTAGAATATTTGATCCCCTTGTGGCCTCTTCCACCTTCTGGACCATGAAATTGTCTGCAAGACAAGCAAGAAACTTGCCGGACCTTGCTGTCTTGGCAGAGTTTGACTGCCAACATATATCCGGGTAATTGAAATCTCCTATTATTACTGTATCTCTCCTTTTTGAATGCGCGGTCATTTGGTTGAGGAAGGCGTCATCAAGGTCCTCAGTCTGGGTTGGAGGTCTGTAGTAAACCCCCACCAGAATATCCCTATTGTTTCTCGCTCCCTTAATTCTTACCCAGATGCTCTCGACCTGGCTTTCTGGGTTTAAGTCGCGGATCTCTTCACAGGTGAAAACATCCTTGACATACACGGCTACTCCTCCTCCTTTCTTGTTTGGTCTATTTCTACAAAATAGGCTATACCCCTCTATTCCTACATTCCAATCCTGAGACTCATCCCACCAGGTCTCAGTGATGCCTATCAAATCATATTTATTTTGTTGTACTACGAGTTCGAGTTTATCTTGCTTGTTTCCCATACTCTGCGCGTTAGTGTAGAGACACTTGAATCCGCGGGCCCTTCCTGCAAGTCCTGTACTATAGTTTCTACTCCTCCCACCATTGGACGCTTGTACTACTTGGTCAATATCTTTTGGGCCATTACCCCCTGCACTCACCAAGTCTTTGCCCTGAATAATATTGTCTCCCTCCCCAGCCGAACTTAGTTTAAAGACCTCTTAATCCTCCGTGCAAGACTGTTTGCAAAAACATTCCTGCCAAGTTTCGTGAGGTGCAGCCCATCCCTTGCAAGAAGCTGGAGAGAAGGGACTGGGGGGCTGCCACAGGGTTCCTCCCTGGGCCCGGTGCTATTCGACATCTTTATCAATGTCTGGATGTGGGAACAGAGGGGATACCCATCAACGTTGCAGATAACACCAAATCAGGAGGGGTAGCTAACAACCCAGAGGACAGGATGAGAATTCAAAATGACCTTTACAGACTAGAGAGCTGGGCCAAAACTAACAAAGTGTGTTTCAGTAGGAAGAAATGTAAGGTACTACACTTGGGTAGGAAAAAAGGCAACACACAGATATAAGATGGGTAACAGCTGGCTTGACTGCAGTACGTATGAAAGAGATCTAGGAATCTTAGTAGACCAAAGGGTGAACGTGATGCAGCAGGTTAAAAAGCCACTGCGATTCTGGGCTGCATCACTAGGAGTCTCGCGCCTAGGTCAAGGGAAGTAATAATATCATTCTACTCTGCTTTGGTCAGACCCCACCTGGAATAATCCTCTGTCCAGTTCTGGGTGGCACAGTTCAGGGGGATATTGATAGCTGGAACATGTCCAGAGGAGGATGACCAAATAGCTCAAAGGCCTGGTAACCATGAAGCTCTATGAGGAGTGGCTTTGGAAGATGGGTATGTTTAGCCTCAAGAAGAGAAGGTGACATGATAGCTGTGTTTAAATATTTGAAACAATGTCATGTGGAAGATGGAGCAAGCTTGTTTTGTGCTTCTCCAGGGACTAGGACAGGGAGCAGTAGTTTCAAACTTCAGGAAAAGAAATTCCATCTGAACATTAGGAAGAACTTCTGGACTTGTTCTTTCTCTGCTGTATAGTTCTGAGATAGAGTTTCTGTCAGAATGCTGTTTCCTGACTTCTGAGGGGGGGTGTCCTTGAGGGACACCCTGATTTGCTGCAAAAATAGAAAGATTGGGGAAATTAGCGGAGCACTGCTTAAGGAACCTGAGGGCAGGACAGCAGAGCGAGATCTTTGACCCTATGTCTACGGGGTCAGACCACTTGAGAGACAGACCAAATGTAGCGTTTATTCAGCAGAATTGGCAAAATATCCGCACACGTACACACAAGAAAGCAGTCCCTCACACAAGCGCACAAGGACTAATGAGTCGGAAAGAGATGAAGATCAAGAAAAGCAGAGGGAAAGAGAGCAGTTTCTATGGCACCTGATCCGGTAGTCTTCAGTCTGAGAAGAAGCAAGGTGAAGGTGGCTCAGTGACGGGAGAATGCTGAGGGGAGCTCTCGACTAGCAGAATGTAGGTGCACAAGTCAAGCGTGGGAGTTCTCCAAAAAGTATCCCAAAAGGGGACTTGATGATAGGGCAAAACATGCCTTGGGGGCAGAACCTCTTCCGGAAATGGATAATGGCTGAATCACGCAGACGGACCTTGTCTTTGTATTTCTTGCTGCTGCGTGTGTCAGGAGGACGGGAAAAGGACAGTTGCTGAATATTTCTCGCTGCCACAAGCATGAAGCACATCCAGGGGCTACATGATCTCCTCCTGGTGCCATTGTTGTTGAAGGTTCATGGTATGTGTGTACGTGCCTTTCAAGGTTTTCCTCTTGGAGAGGTGACCGGGGAAGCTTTGGTCTGACCTTTGCTCGTTGTTTGAGCTGGATATCTATGTGCCTATTCAGTGACTTGATGATTTCGGATATTAAATTTATACTCACCCGGGACTGGGTTTGCTAGCAGGGGTAACAATGCAATCCATCAGGGAAATCATTTCATACACTTTGTTGATGGTGTGCTCTCAATATCTCCATTGTGGCTTGCTTAAAAAGATTTTGCATTCCTCTGAGGTGTGGTGTTAATAAGAGGGAAATATAGAAAGGAAATAGTTTTCGCAACGTTTGCTACCTAGTGTGCTGGCCATATTTTAAGATGTCTTTCCTTAGCAAAGGTTGAACGAGACTGTTAGCACACTGTAGTGCAAAACATGATAAGCAGGACTCCTGAGCCACCATTTACTTTCTTTCCGACCAGGGATTCCTTTAATTGAGGATGGGTTAAAAGAATTCGTACCAGGTGATGGGATTTTCCCAGTTGGGCGAGACTTCTTCCCCTCTTCTCCTGGCCTTTCTACGGCTCTGGGTTCTTGGTCTTGATGCCTGATGGGATTTTTTTCTGGTCAGCTCCTAATGAGATTTTCTGCTTTTTCTTTAAACAGGTAAACTCTGAAGAAAGACTAAGAAAACCTCATGGAAGCTTCAGCCTAGGCTTTCCCTAAGTCTGACTAGAAGGCACATAGGAATGACAACAACAAGGCAGTCAGTAGGCGATAGAATTTTAGGAGCCATACACCTGTAGTATCAAGAGGAAAACACAAGAGTGTACTGTAAAAAGAGGGGTTCGGGAGACAGACCCCTAAGTAGCAGCAAAGACAGAGTAGAATTAAATCTTCTGCTGTTCAAGGAGCTCTTATTTGTGCACTTCTGATATCATATTCAAATCAGAAGAGAAGTAGAATGGTATATTCTGCACATCTATCTCCATATGCCAGACTTTATGGAGGAGAGAAGCTGTAAAAACATTTGGAATGTGGCAAGAGCTTCAGTCAGAGTGGAATTCTGTGATCCCATCAAAAGACCCGCGCAGGGGAGAAGGCCTATAAATGCATGGAATGTGGAAAGAGCTTTAGTGAGAGTGGAAATCTGCGTTCCCATCAAAGGACGCACACGGGAGAAGGCCTGTAAATGCATGGAATGTGGAAAGAGCTTCAGTCAGAGTTGGAATCTGCATTCCCAAAGGATCCACACATGGGAGAAGCCCTATAAATGCATGGAATGTGGAAACAGCTTCAGTACAAGTGGAAGTTTCCATTCACATGAAAGGACCCACACGGGGTGAAGCCATATAAATGCATGGATTGCGGAAAGAGCTTCAGTGTGAGTGGAGATCTCCGTTCCCATCAAAGGACCCACACAGGGCAGAAGGCCTATAAATGCATGGAATGTGGAAAGAGCTTCAGTCAGAATGGAAGTCTGCATTGCCATCAAAGGACCCACACAGAGGAGAAGCCCTATAAATGCATGGAATGTGGAAAGAGCTTCAGTCGGAGTGGACTTCTGTGTTCCCATCAAAGGACCGACACAGGAGAGAAGCCGCATAAATGCATGGAATGTGGAAATAGCTTCAGTGGGAGTTGAGATCTGCGTTCCCATCAAAGGACCCACACGGGAAAAGCCATATGAATCTATACCTAGATACCATGACCCATATTGGCTGACCTATATTTTAAAATCTGTATTTGCATACCTATATTTGAAGGCCTATATGTGTGCAGGGAAGAAGGAAGAGAATCGCCTCCTGCCCCTCGGTCCTCCAAAGGGCGGAGGGAACAGAGCTGTGCTCCTTAGAGAACCCAGTGAGGCTTCCTCCCTTTATTCCACCACTTTCTCCACCAGATTTAAGATTCTACCTGAATCTCTGCTGCCACCATATGTGAAGACTTCCTCCAACTCACTGCTACCACCAAGGGTGAGGGGGGCTTCCGTAACCCCCACCTCTGCACCCATGCAGGGACCTCCTCCTTTCCCACGGCTATGGCCAAAAAATGTGGGAGCCTAGTACGTGCCCTTCTTACTGCCCTGGCTAGCCCGAGCTTTCGGGATAATAAAAGATATCCTCTTGATATCATAATTCGGCTTCACTTTTCTATTCCTCTCCACATGCTTGCGAGGCCGCTGGACAGGCACGTAAATAAACTCGGCCGTTAATAGCAGTAAGAATCAAACTACAATACAGGCAGGCCAGA
This sequence comes from Cyclura pinguis, assembly GCA_030412105.1. NCBI lineage: Eukaryota > Metazoa > Chordata > Lepidosauria > Squamata > Iguanidae > Cyclura > Cyclura pinguis. The sequence goes on from CM059600.1 coordinate 6,135,519, forward strand.
AATAGCTGACTCACTGCTTTAGGAGACCTCCAGGCAAGTACTCTAATTAGGTATGCACGCTAATTACAAAAGAGCCTCTGCCCCATGATGGCAGCTTGATGGGTAACCTATACAATACCCAAGTACTCTGCGTTTGCATACTGGCTACTCTATTGAGGACTGCTACGATAACTCAATCATTCAGATTCTGACCTTTCGAAGGCTTTGTCTCCAACTCCAAATGTATTGTTTTCCCCCAAGTATGGCATACCCTGCAGTCACAATTCTCCTTATAAAAACCCTTGATTCCAAGACCTTCCTCGGAATGCTCCTGAGTTTCATCCCACCTTGCTGCTGCTTTGCTTGGCGAGCCTCCCCTCAGCTCCACGTGCTGAGCTACATCGCACCCCAGCTTTGCTCTCTATTTTTCTGGGCTTCAGGACAGGTGAAGTATCACCCAAACTAGCAATCCCTCTAAAAATCCCTCTCTACCACTCCAACCTTTATTTTCTTTAGTTATCTTGTGTGTGTCGCATACGCTGTTTTGCTTGTATTTAATAAACATCATTTATTGTTTCAACTTTTGTGTGCTACTTGACTCGACCTGACCCCGTAGACATAGGGTTCAAGATCTCACTAAGTTACCCTGCCTCTCATAACGCTAAGCAGTGCTCTGAGCTAATTTTCCCCACCTGTAGTTGAGCACATTTTGGTGTCCCTCATGGGACCCCCAGTTCACAGGGTAACACCCTCAAAGTTCCCATTGGGAGGATGTCATACAACTTCTATCCCCACCGGACACCAGCCCCCCCCATCCTCTGCTACAACCCCAGACCTCATGTCTGAACCCAATCTTTATACATACGCATTCTCAGAGCCTAAAAATATATACAACGCACAAAAGCAACACATCACTAGCAGAAACTGAACATGACAAAATGGATTAATAATATTTTTAAAACTAATATTTCACTCTCACACACTTCTCTTACCTAATTCAGAGTCTTGAACCCTACTGCTGAATTCCTAAATCTTGACTGTCTTAACCCTCATCCACACTCACCCAACACTCCACTCTAACCCCTCTACGTCAACCGCCAACTACAAGGCTCCTTTGAATCTCATCCTGCGTTCCACCAATTGCCTCTCTCTCAACATTCAGTTCAATCCCTCTTCCCACCAGCCCCTTCCTTGATTGCCTCTATTACACAGGAGAGACATAATCAAAATGCCTCAATACCTAAGACAAATTTAACAACGTTTTTCACCCAGTCTGTGACACTGTAACCAACTATTCAGTAGTATTTATGCAGAGTTCATTCAAATGAGAGAGTGGGTCTCCAGTAATGGCTGCATTAGCATTTCCCCTTCATGCAACCACAAAAAAAACAATAATTCATGACAATTATTTTCTTTGTATGGTTGTTAAATTCTGACAAAATACACTTAACAACACAATACAATTATTGCTTTATTATAAGTATAAAATCTAGAGAACATCAATCTCAGAATTCTTTCAATGTGCTGGTGGCTTCTACGGTCCTCTTGAACGGCATCTGTAATATTTAAATACAGATCACTCCCGTTCTACTCAAGAGGAGCCCTGGAGTCCGATCTGACAGCCTTCGGAAGGAAAACTGTCTACTCAACATTCAGACACACAGGATAACTAAACATATTTACAATATTGTTTATCAACTAAAAAATGTAAAAGAGCTTTACAACAAAACTTTAAAATCCAATTTTAACTTCTAAAAGAGTAACAACTTGTTGTCTTCCGAACAATGCATGTCTTCCACACATGAAGATACTATAGCATCACAGCGTTAGAAGACACCACAAGGGCCATGGGGTGTAACATCCTGCCAGGCAGGAATATAAAAGTTTGAAGCCAATGCTCCATTATGTCCTAATGTCTGGAGCAGCCGAAAACAAATTTGTTCCATCTGCCTTATAACGTCCCTTCAAAGAGTTGAACACAGTTATCATGCTGCCTCTTAACCTTCTCCAGGCTTAGCAGACCCAGTTCCCTGAGCCACTCTTGAAAAGACATAGTTTCCAGGCCTTTGACCATTTTGGTTGCCCTCCTCTGGACATGCTCTAGCTTGTCGATATCCTTCCTGAACTGTGGTGCCCAGAACTAGACCCAGGATTCCAGGTGAGTCTGGCCAAAGCATTACAGACGGTTACTATCACTCCCCTGGTGGTAGACACTCTACTCTTTTTGATGCAGCTCAGAACTGCATCGGCTTTTTCGGCTGCTGCATCACACTGCTGACGCATGTTCAATTTGTGATCTACCAAGACCCTTATATCCCTTTATATCTACTACGGTAAAGCCAGGTGAATTTCTGTGCATTTCACATTTTCTGCCCAAGTGTAGTACCTTACACTGCTCCCTGTTGAAATTCATTTGGTAAATTTTAGCTCAGCTCTCTGATCTGTCAAGATCAAGGACTTCCGGTGGCTGCGGCGAGGAGTGTGGTCGTCTCTCACCAGAGCTGGCGAAAAGCCGATCCCCTACGAGGTCAGGAACCCACTTTTTCGGGAAAGGAACAGAGGCGGGACACCCCCTTGGTAAAGGGGGTTCAGAGACGCAAGCGAAGGACCCGAAATCCCACGTCCAGGTTTGAGAGTTAACATCTTAAAGTCGAACCTGCGAAACGCGGGGGAGGATCTGTGGGGCAGCCATTACCTCTGAAGGGCTCCGGGGGAGCTGAATTCTCGCCACCACTTTTTTAAGATAAGTTGAGGAAGTAAAGAAGAAAGAAGGACGGGAGGGGCAAACGAGGGTTCTTTCTTCAAAATCTCTGGTTTTCTATATTGGAAGGTCGGGATAACCAACACGAAAAACAGCTCCGCAAAGGTGGTAAAGAGACGAGGCTCCTTTAAGGGAAAAACCTCAGGAAGGAGCATACGGAAGTGGAGTTCTCTAGAAGCTGACGGACGAGTGAGAGACAGTGAAATGGAGAAGCGTATGAAAGTAAATGTGTGAGCAAACATTGATAACAAAATAATAAAGAATTTGGAGATAGCTTAAGTTAAGTTAAATTTAGAATTAAAACTAAGGTGGCACGTGTGGCGGAATAACAAGAGACAGACAGAAAAGAGAAACGGAATGAGTGGGAGGAGGAGGAGACGGAGATACTGTTTAAATGCTTAATTTAAATACAAATACGCGTGACTGGAAGTGCAGGAGAAAAATAGGAAGCTAATTGGGGGAAACAAATTTATGGTTCTACTAAAAGGATAGAGGAAAGATTGAAGAAGTGAAAGAAAGCGACGAAATAAAGATCTAAGAAGGAAATAACGACGAGAGAAAGATAGAAGACCATTGGCCCATTGAGAATGAAACAATAAGGAGGGACGCAGGATGTCGTGGACTCGGAGGGAGCAAATTGTTTGACTGGGAATAAGCTTGTGGTGTTGGAGTTAGAAGAGCAGAAGAAAGATAAGTATTTCTAATAAATAAATAACATAAGAATTAAAAGTATATAAAAGTTAAAAAAGGAACGACTAGTGGTTTAGAGGTGAAGAGCTGGAAATCTGGTAAAGAACTGTATGGACATTTGAATAGATAAGGGATTGTAGAACATATTGAATGTATTGAATGTATTGTTTCCTTTTTAACCCACTGTATGGAATATTGAATGGAATGTGTATTGAGTTTGTACTGTCTTGATTTGATGTAAATTGGGAGACTACAGGAAAATAAGAAACCAATGAATTATAGGAATTGAAAACCACTAATATCTAGTGGATTAATAGACTGAAGATTTAAGATTCTTTAAATACTGTTATATTGTATGACATAATATATTGTTATAATATATTGTATTTTATAATAATATTAATATTATTAGAGGTAGATAATCTGTAAGTTTATAAATTCATAAGCTTAAGGTAATCATAGACATGGCTTCAGGTACAAGGAAGGCAGTATCAACACAACAGCAGAGAAGAGGTTCCATGGAAGGTCAGCCCAAATTCTTAGAATTTGGGAACACAATATTAGAGGAAATGAGGAAATTAAGGGAGGATTTCAAGAAATAAATGCAGAAAGTATCCTCAGAAATGAAAGAGGTGTGACAAGAAATGAGAAATATAGGTTATGAGATGGAAAGTATAACAAAAGAAATCCAAACAATAAACCAAAAAATTAGTAGTATAGAAGATAGAACAAATAAATTTGAAAAAGAGGCTCCAGAATTAAGAAAGCAGAGAGGATGAGTGGAAGTGCAGGCTATAAGCACCGAAATAAAGATTAGAGACAAATGTTTGAAGATTAGAGGACTGGAGGAGGAAGGAGGTGAGGAATTATGTAATTGGGTAATTCCGGACTTAGCAAAATATATCAGGTGGAATTTTGAACAGCTGGATCTAGAAATTGATAAAATCTTTCGTATTAATTCCTTTTTGGCAAAGAAAAGGAAGGTCCCTAGGGATATTGTTGTATATTTTCTCAGAGAAAGGATAAAAGAGTTGGTAGTGCGGTAAAGTTATACAAATAAATTAGTGATAGAGGGAAAGGAGTTGCAGATTTTTAAAGACGTGCCTTCTCAGGTTTTAAAAAAGAGGAAGGAATATGGCTTCTTGATACAGTTGTTGAAGAGGCATGGAATTAGATATAGGTGGTGTAAAGGTGAAGGCGTGACCTTCACGTTTGCACAGAGGAGATATGTGTTAAACTCCACCCAAAAAGCGCAAGATTTTATGAAACAATACAAAGAGGAATTAAATATTATGGAAGCAGAAAGTAGACTAGAGTTAGTAGAACCCGAAAAGGACATAGATAAGGATATAACAAAAGATAAAAATCAAACTTCAAGAAAAAAAGACAAGGAAACAGTAAGGGAAAAAGGCACTGGACGAGAAAGAGAGGGAAAAGAAAGAACAAAGAAAAGAGCTAGAGGAGAGGACAATTTGGGATAAGAAGACAGATGACAAGGAACTATACTGTAAGGATTTGACAGGGACGGATGGAGAGGATGAGGACAATCAGGATGAAGGACAGGAAGAGGACGGAGAAGAGGAAGATGAAGATTCAGAATTAGAAATAGATCAAGAAATAAACTAAAGGAAAAAGGGGGAACATGAAAATACTTTCTTGGAATGTGCAAGGTTTAAATGCACCTATTAAAAGAATATTTCATTGTTTAGAAAAGGCGAAAGCAGAGGTAATCTGCCTCCAAGAAACGCATATAAGAGATAAAGAAACTATTTATTTGAAAAATAAAAAATTAGGTTTTGAATTTTCATCGGTGTGTAATAAGAAAAAGAAAGGTGTTACAATTTATGTAAATAAAAAATATAAATCAGAAGATGTCTTTAAAGATGAAGGTGGATTATTTGTAGGTGTAGAAGTAGAAACGGTGCAAGGGAAAATCTTATGTGTAGGGATATATGGACCACAGCAGAATAAATCAGGATATTTTGGTAGATTGTTGAAAATGATGGAAGAATATGATTATGAGAAAGTTATGATAATGGGCGGCTGGAATGGGGTAATAGACCTCGAACAGGATAGAACGGAAAAGAAAGCGGCACAAAGGAAATTACCTAAAACCTTTTTTGATCTTATGGAAAATGTTGCTCTTATGGATGTATGGTGGTATCTCTATGGGAATACCCAGGATTTTACATATTATTCAGAAATGTGTAGATCTTAGTCTAGGATAGATATGATCCTGGTATCTAAAACATTAGCGAAGAGTATTCAGAAAATGGAAACTTTGCCCAGGATACTGTCTGATCATAGGCCCCTAATACTGACACTTAAAGGAAACAAGAATATCGATGGATATTAAAAGAAGATCTATTAAGGGATGAAAAGGTTGTAAATAAGGTAAGAACAGGATTAGAGTATTATTTTAAGGAAAATTCAGGAAAGGGGATATCAGAAAGTGTGGTATGGGAGGCTGGAAAAGCGGTAGTAAGAGGGATTTTGATAGAAGAGGAGATTTATAAAAGTAAGAAACAGAAAGAATTCCAATATAAAATTATGGAACAACTTAAGAAAAAGGAAGATGAACGTAAGATAAACTCCCGAAACGATTAGGTAAAATATGAATTGAAGGTACTACAAAAGCAAATTACTATGCAGAATACAACTGATTTGGAAAAGAAACTAAAATATATAAAACAAAGATATTATGAGCATTCTAACAAAACCGGAAAGTGGCTAGCTTATAAACTTAAGAAAGAGAAAAGGACAATCTTGGAAATTAAGGATGGAAATGAATTGTGTAGACAACAAGATAAAATAAAATTAATATTTTACAAATATTATCAGACACTTTATGAAGAAAAGGTACATTGGGATTTGGACAGAATCATTAAGGAATATTTGGGAAAAATTGAAATACCACAAATTAGAGAGGATTCGAAGTTAGAGTTAAATAAACCCATCACTTGAATGGAGATTATGAACGCAATCCAGAAATTAAAATTGGGAAAAGCCCCGGGACCTGATGGATTGACATCTCATTATTATAAAATCTTTCAAGATGTATTGGTGGAACCCATGCATAGTGTGATAAAAGAGCTAGAGAATGGGGAGCGCCCGAGCACTTGGGGAGAAGCTATGATTAGTCTAATTCACAAGGAAGGTAAGGACCACTGTGATGTTAAGAACTACAGACCGATTGCTTTGCTTAATACAGATTATAAGATATTCGTGACCATTCTGGCAGAAAGATTGAAAAAAGTATTAAAAGAGTGGATTCATGAAGATCAATGCGGCTTCCTCCCGGGAAGATCTATCAAGAATAGTATGAGAATTGTCCTGAATATAATAGAATGTTATCAAAAGCATAATGAGAAAAAGCTAGGAATGATATTTCTTGACGCTGAGAAGGCCTTTGATAATATTAAATGGAGTTTCATTGAGGAAACTTTAAAAAAGATAAAAATAGGTGACAAATTTTTGAAGTGGATTGGCATGATTTATAAAGATCAGTCAGCAAACATTATAGTAAATGGAGAAAAAACACCTAAAATCATTATTATGAAAGGGACAAGACAGGGATGCCCATTATCCCCATTGATCTTTTTAATAATGATCGAAATCTTAAACATTCAAATAAGACAAGATACGGAAATAAGGGGAGTACAAATAAAGAATCAGATCTTCAAACTTAGGGCATTCGCGGATGATCTAGCAATTATATTAGATCATCCGGGACAAAGTATAAAACGGTTAAAAAAGATCTTACAGGATTATGGGACAGTATCAGGTTTTAAAATAAATTTGGATAAAATATCTATATTAATTAAGAATATGAACAAACAAGAGGAAAGTGAGCTATTGGCAGTCGGTCAAAGAGGATTTAAGGAGGTGGACAAATTTGGATATATCTTTGTTAGGGAGAATTGCAATAATCAAGATGAACATCTTGCCAAGATTGATTTTATTATTCCAAAATCTCCCTATTATAACAAATGATGGGGTTTTTAAGCAATGGAGAAGCGATCTCTCTAAATTCATATGGAATGGCAGAAAACCCCGAATAAAATGGAGTGGTTTAATAGATGTTAAAGAAAAAGGAGGTTTAGGAACACCGGAGTTGAGGCTATATTATCATGCATGTTGTATGGATTGGGCGATTACATGGATTAGATTGGATGACGAGAGATTGTTAGCTTTGGAAGGTGCAGATTTGCCCTTCGGTTGGCACTCATATCTTTGGTATGAGAAGGCGCGAATAAATAGAGAATTTAATAACCACTTTATTAGGAAATCAATCCATAGAGTATGGTTGCTGTACAAGAGAAAGATATATATAGGAGATTCCCATTGTGGGTATCTCCTCATGAGGCTTTTTATAGGAGAGAGAAGCCGCAAATAAATAGATGGCTCTCATATAAAGATATAGTGAAGTTACAGGGGGTGAACTTTTGTTAAAAACGAAAGAAGAATTAGTGGACTGTGGACTTTCTACCCACTGGTTATTGCAAAGACAGATATCGGAGAAACTTAAGTTTGATCAAAAAACGGTTGGGATAGAAAGTAAAGAAAATGAGTTGGACAAATTATTCAAACCAGGAGTGGACCATCTTATAGCAAAGTTATATAAAACCCTGTTAAATTTAGAACTTGAAAAAGAGATAGTAAAGGAGAATATGTTAAGATGGGCTCAGAATATAGGAAGGCCGATACAACTGGAATGTTGGGAAAGATCTTGGTCTTTAATAAATAAAACACTGAAGACTGCAGCTTTAAAAGAAAATTACCTTAAGATCTTTTATAGGTGGTACTATACGCCGGTGCAAATTGCAAAAATGAGTAAAACTGATAAAACCAAGTGTTGGAAATGCGATCAGAAAGGAACTCTTTTCCACCTTTGGTGGACGTGTATAAAAGCGAAGAAATTTTGGACATTAATACATAATAATATAACGAAAATTATCCAAAGGAATTTTCCGTTACTTCCAGAGGTATATTTATTAAATATGTACGAGCGTATAGGACCACTAAAAAAACAATCACATCAAAAGATATTAACTTATATGATAGTTGCAGCGAGAATGTGTTATGCTAGTAGATGGAAACAAGAGGAACCCCTGGAAGTAGAGGATTGGTTATTAAAACTATATGAAATAATGGAAATGAAAAAATTAACCGCAGCACTGTCACAAAAGCCAAAAGAAAAAATAAATGAAGAATGGGATCTGATCCTCCCCATATTGGAAATTAAATGGGGGACGATGGCTATTAAAGGAATAAGGGAGTAGGTGAAGCATGGGTTAAAAGTTTGGTTTATATAGAATATGAATACATCTAAAAGTTTAAAATGGAAGAATGGGAAAAGGATTCAGTATGGAGAAAATGGGAATATAGAGGCTAGGAGGACTTAAGGAAAGAAATAGAGAAATTTAGTGAATTCGACATTGATGGAAGAAAGCAGAGTAATTTGATGGGATGTTTAAGCTATTGTTGGACTGGAAAATCTATGGAAGAACCAGCTAGTATAGAGAAAAGAAAATAAGGGAAGAGTTGTGTTTTTTTTTACCATGGTTAACATGGAGAGACCGGAGATTGAATTGATTTAGATAAATAAGTTTATATATTAAAGGACAATTAAAAGAAAGGAAAAGAGAGAAATTTAAATTGTTTAAGTATAAAAGTAAAGTTGACGCTGTGGGATGTAAAACAAGGTAAATAAGTATTTTTTGTGTTAAATCTACTTTACATTTTAAATTACTTCCTTGTCTTCTGAGTTGTTCATTGAAATGGACTTGGAGAAATCTGAATTTGAAATTTTAATAAAAAGATTAAATTATAATCTGTCAAGATCATTTCAAATTCTGATCCTGTCCAATCATCTGCAAATTTGATAAGAATGTCCGTGGAAATTATGCTTCAAAATCCCTAACATACAAACATTGCATATATTACTATCAGTGTATCACCATTTTATTTAGCTAATATTCTGTCATGACAGAAGCATATTTCATATTCTATGCATTTATGGTTTCTCCCCTGCGTTAGTTCTTTGATGTGAATTTAAATTTTGACAGTGTGAAAAGGTCTTTCCGTATGATATTTCACTGGCTTCTCCGATGTGGATCTTTTGATGGGAACGCAGGTGTCCATTCTGACTGAAGCTCTTTCCGTATTCCATGCATTTATGTGGCTCCTCCCCTGTATGAGTCCTTTGATAAGAACGCAGATTTCCACTCTGACTGAATCTCTTTCCACATTCCATGCATTTATAGGGCTTCTCCCCTCTGTGGGTCCTTTGATGGGAACACAGGTGTCCATTCTGATTGAAGCTCTTTCCGTATTCCATGCATTTATATGGCTCCTCCCCTGTATGAGTCCTTTGATGTATATGTAAACTGTTACTACGAGAGAAAGACTTTCCACATTCCATTCATTTATAGGGCTTCTCCCCTGTGTGGGTCTTTTGATGGAAACACAGATGTACACCCCCACTGAAGCTCTTCCCACATTCCATGAATTTATGTGGCTTCTCCCCTGTGTGGGTTCCTTCATGGGAACGCAGATTTCCACTCTAACTGAAGCTCTTTCCACATTCCATGCACTTATATGGCTTCTCCTCTCTGTGTGTTCTTTGATGTTTGGAATATGCTCCACTCCGACTGAAGCTCTTTCCACAGTCCATGCATTTATACGGTTTCTCCCCTGTGTGGGTCCTTTGATGGGAACGCAGACTTTCACTGTGACTGAAGCTCTTTCCACATTCCATGCATTTGTAGACCTTCTCCCCTGTGTGGGTCCTTTGATCGGAACATAGGTGTCCACTCTCACTGAAGCTCTTTCCACATTCCATGCATTTATAGGGCTTCTCCTCGGTGTGGGTCCTTTGATGGGATCGCAGAATTTCACTCTGACTGAAGCTCTTTCCACATTCCATGCATATATATGGCTTTTCCCCCGTGTGCGTCCTTTGATGGGAACAAAGATCTCCACTCTGACTGAAGCTCTTGCCACAGTCCATCCATATATATGGCTTCTCCCCTGTGTGCATCCTTTGATGGGAACGCAGACTTTCACTCCGACTGAAGCTCTTTCCACATTCCAAACATTTATACAGCTTCTCTCCCCCATAGAGTCTGGAAAATGGAGGTAGATGTGCAGAATATTCCGTTCTGCTTCTCTTCCGATTTGAATATGAGATCAGAAGCACACAAATAAGAGTTCCTTGAACAGCAGAGGATTGAATTCTACTCTGTCTTTGCTTCTTCTTAGTGCTCTCTTTTCCTAACCCCTCTTTTTACAGTACACTCTTGTGTTTTCCTCTTGATACCATAGATGTATGGTTCCCAAAATTCTTTCTCCTCCTTATTGCCTTATTGTTGTCATTCCTGTATGCCTTCAAGTCACGTCAGACTCAGGGGAAGCCTAGGTTGAAGCTGCCATGAAGCTTTCTTAGCCTTTGTTCAGAGGGTACCTGTTTGAAGAAAAAGAAGAAAATCTCATTAGGAGCTGACCAGAAAAACGTCTCATCACGCATCAAGACCAATAACCTAGAGCCGTAGAAAGGCCAGGAGAAGAGGGGAAGAGTCTGGCCCCACTGGGAAGACCCCATTGCCTGGTAAGAATTCTTTCAACCCATCCCCAATTCAAGGAATCCCTGGTCGGAAAGAAAGTAAATGGTGGCCCAGGAGTCCTGCTTGTGATGTTTTGCACTGCCATGTACTAACAGTCTAATTCAACTTTTGTAAAGGGAAGAAATCTTGGAATATGGCCAGCACAGTAGGTATCAAATGTTGTATAAACTATTTCCTTTCTATATTTCTTTCTTATTAACTTCACACCTCAGAGGAATGCAAAATCTTTTTAACCAAGCCACAAAGGAGATATCAAGAGCACATCATGCAGCAAAGTGTATAAAATGATTTCCCTGATGGATTGCATTGTTACGCCTGCTGGCAGACCCAGTCCCAGGTGAGTATAAATGTAATATCCAAAATCATTAAGTCAGAGGTTCACCGGACAGGCACATAGACATCCAGCCCAAAGACTGAGCAAAGGTCAGACCAAAGTTTCCTCAATCACCTCTCCAAGAAGGAAACCTCGGAAGCCATGTACACACATACCACAGACCATCAACAACAATGGCACCGGGAGGGGATTACGTATACCCTGATGTGCTTGATGCTTGTGGCAGCGAGAAATATTCAGCAACTGTCCTTTTCCTGTCCTCCTGACACACGCAGCAGCAAGAAATACAAAGACAAGGTCCATCTGTGTGGTTCAGCCATTCTCCTTTTGCGGGAAAGGGTCTGCCCCCACGGCATGTTTTGCCCTATCATCAGGTCCCCTTTTGGGATCCTTTTTGGAGAACTCCCACGCCTGACTTGTGCACCTACCTTCTGCTAGTCGAGAGCTCCCCTCAGCATTCTCCCGTCACTGAGCCACCGTCACCTTGCTTCTTCTCAGACTGAAGACTACCGGATCAGGTGCCATAGAAACTGCTCTCTTTCGCTCTGTTTTTCTTGATGTTCATCTGTTTCCGACTCATTAGTCCTTGTGCGCTTGTGTGAGGGACTGCTTTGTTGTGTGTATGTGTGTGGATATTTTGCCAGTTCTGCTGATTAAACTCTACATTTGGCCTGTCTCTCGTGTGGTCTGACTCTGTAGACATAGGGTCAAAGATCTCGCTCTGCTGTCCTGCCCTCAGGTTTGCTAAGCAGTGCTCTGCTAATTTCCCCAATCTTTGTATTTTTGCAGCAAATCAGGGTGTCCCCCAAGGACATCCCCCCCCCTCAGAAGTCAGGGAACAGCATTCTGACAGAAATTCTATCTCAGAACTATACAGCAGAAAAAGAACAAGTCCAGAAGTTCTTCCTAATGTTCAGATGGAATTTCTTTTCCTGAAGTTTGAAACCACTGCTCCCTGTCCTAGTCCCTGGATAAGCGGAAAACAAGCTTGCTCCATCTTCCGCAGGACATTGTTTCAAATGTTTAAACACAGCTATCATGTCACCTCCTAACCTTCTCTTCTCAAGGCTAAACACACCCATCTTCCTAAGCCGATCCTCATAGAGCTTCATGGTTACCAGGCCTTTGACCTATTTGGCTACCCTCCTCCGGACATGTTCCAGCTTGTCAATATCCTCTCTGCACTGTGGCACCCAGAACTGGACAGAGGATTATTCCAGGTGGGGTGTGACCAAAGCAAAATAGAATGTTGTTATTTCTTTTCTTCATCTAGACACGAGACTCCTAGTGATGCAGCCCAGAATCGCATTTGCTTTTTAACCTGCTGCATCACACTGCTGACTCACGTTCACCCTTTGGTCTACTAAGAGTCACAGATCTCTTTCATATGTATTGCAGTCAAGCCAGGTGTCACCCATCTTATATCTGTACATTTCTTTTTTTTCCACCAAAGTGTGGTACTTTACAATTCTTCCAACTGAAATACATTTTGTTAGTTTTGGCCCACCTCTCTAGTCTGTAAAGGTCATTTTGAATTCTCATCCTGTCCTCTGGTGTGTTACCTACCCCTCCTAATTTGGTGTCATCTGCAAAGTTGATGGGCATCCCCTCTGTTCCCACATCCAGTCGTTCATAAAGATGTAGAATAGCATTGGGCCCAGGGAGCACCCCACCAGTCCCTTCTCTCCAGGATGAGGAGGAGCCATTGGTGAGGAGCACCCTTGGGGATCGGTCAGTCAACCAGTTACAAATCCAACAGTAACATTGTCTAGCCCAGATTTTACTACCTTGGTTGCAAGAATATCATGGGGGACCTTGTCAAAGGCCTGACTCTCAAGTCAACTTCCAGTGGTCACGGCGGCACGAGCAGCTGCTGGAGCACAAAGGCTTCCTCAGACAGTGCGGTTTTCCTGGATGTTAGCAGACTGTGAACTGCTAGATTTAGGTTGGCAACCTGCCTCCCAAAAAAAAAACAACGATCTTTTGAATAACCGACTGTTAGCTTCAGAGTGTGTTCTTTGGAGTAAGAGTTATCCAGTACATAACACTCTCCTGGGAGTCTTCAAAAGCAACCATTCATCTTTTGTAGAGGTTGCAGGGCCACCCCGTACCCTTTCTCAAAAACTAGAAATGGGTTTCTGATCTAGACTGGCTTCTTTCATCTGCCTGTCTTCCATTTGAGGAAGTCCACCTCGCTTGCCGGAGAGTCTGAGGGACACAAAGACTGGCCAAAATTTTCTAGCCTGACATACAGAACTTTCCTTTCTGGAAAATCTTCTATAGTTTTGCAAGACTTCCTTCCTTTGGGGCTGGAACTTGCAGAGCCTATTCGGGGCTCCAGGAGGCTCATAAAGAATCACAGAATCATACATGGAGAAAGAAGGGGCCCCGTGGGCCATCAAATTCCACCCCTTGCTCAACGCAGGTTCTCCGGCTAACACAGACCCAGCCTCTTTTTCACAATCTCCAGAGAAGGAGATCCCACAACCTCTCTAGCTAACGGATGCCATTCCTGAACCTCTCTTACTCTCAAGAAGCTCCTTCTAATCTTAAATCAAAATCTGAAAGAACAGAGAACAAGCCTGCACCTTCCCCTTTGTGGCAGCAATTCAAGTATTTAACGAGTGCGATCTTGTCCTCACCAGCACAGACTGTAGGGGGACTATTACAGCCCCCAGCTTGGAAACTGTTTCTATTAATGCAGGCTAAGATAGCATTCGATGTCTTTGCTGCAGCATCACAGGGTGGCTTATGTTTAAGCTGTTACCAACAATACTGCCCACGTCCTTTTCACATGAAGTACTGCTGACCTAAGACTCAACCAATCTATATCTGCACGTTTCCTTTTTGTGGCCTAAATGTAAGCTTTGTATTTGGCCCTGTTCAGTTTCCTTTTGTTACAAAATGGAAGAACTCTGCAAGCTTCTCACCTGCCAGATGAGCTCAAGCTTGGCCCAGTGGATCCCAGTGTGCCTGGCCTGGAAGCCCACCTCCAGGCTGGCTTCCCACCAGTAGAGTGACCCAGGCCAAGAATGTGAAGTCCTCCAGCATCTACCCAAAAGAGGCAAAAGGGGTCCTTACCTGGAGAGGTCACCGCTCTTTATGCTCCACTGCAGCTCCTTGCAGACAGCCTTCTGGTCTGGATCCAGCCAACCCCGCTCCTCTGAGAGGAAATTACACAGCTACCTCCTCCAAGTAGACCAGGAGCTGAAAGGGGAGAAAACCCAACACTTCTGGAACCACAAATGATCCCTCCTTTGTGATGTCCCCACACACAGAAAGCTAATCCCACACAGACACCATTGCTCTCAGTTTTAAGGAGGAGTAACTCAGAGTGAACTAAGTGCTGTTGTGCTTCTGGGTGGGAGGAGGAAAGACCCCTGCGCTTTCCACTTATTTTTGGGTTCAATTAGTAGACATTGCCATCTGCTTTTAGGGAAACCATCAGGGTATGTCCCAGGGGCCATAGGTGGGCCTCAAGCCTGGGTTGGTGGCCCTGAGCCCCTCCTTGACTCTCAGGCTGTTTCTCCAGGAAAAAGGTCCCTCATCCCCCATTAAGCAGGTTGCAGGGACCAACGCCACCATTCAGCACCTGAAATTATCCTTTTTCACAAAACCAGAACAGGATTTGGATCACATCCAGCTTCTTTGCTCTGTCTTCTTTTTCAGGAAGTCTGTCTGGCGCCCGGGACGGTCCTAGGGGCAGAGAATTACCCTCTAGACTCCATGAAATTGCCTACTTCCATGAAAATAAATTTTTTCCACACCTCCGTTTTATTCCCCTTCACGATCTCTTTACTTCATTTTCCCATTAACTTATTGATCTATATCTAGCCTTTTCCCCCAATCCTGGGACTCAAGGTGGATTACAAAATAGCATTCCTGAATTTAGGAGTCTGTAAGAATAGAAAAGGTTTTGCTTATCGGTGGAAGAACAGCAAAGAGTAGCCATCCTAGTCTCCCAAGGAGGGGAGTTCTAAAGTCTGGGGGAAGCAGCCACCAAGAAGGCCGTCTCCTTTCTTCCCACCAAACCTACCGGGGAATGTGGAGGGAGAAGGGCCCCTGCAGAGCTTCTCATCCCACAGGCAAGCTCATAGGGGGAGATGGGGCTGTTCAGAGAGCTGGATGTGTGCCCTATGGGGCTCATCACCAGGACTTTGAATTCTGCCTGGAATTGGACCAGCAGCCAGTGGAGCCGTTGCCACAGCGGAGTTGTGTGCTCCTTTTAGCCAACCCCAGGGAACAATCTGGCTGCAGCTCTTAATGACTAGGAAGAGATCACTGGGGTGACTTCCAGAAAAGCGAATAGAGAAACCCACTTTAAAAGTTCGTCTGTATTTAGTCCTTCCCAGGAGAATCCATGGGAGGTAGCTGAATCTGCAGTGAAGGGTCTCATGGACTTCAGCGGGTCTACTCTAGGCATGGCTGAAAAATCAAAATCAAAACAACGGAGGGATGGAGAAAACAAATTGACATTTTGTTCTACCTTAAGAGATCGCCGTGGCATCTTAATTCATCATTGCCTCTTACTGTTACGAGCTGGGTCAGCATTTGCACATTCACAAAGGCTGCTCTTCCCAGATAAATTTTGTGAAAAACCCAGATTAGATACCTGTCTCTCCACTATCCCAGGACATATTTTCCAGACGTACACAGTTCAATCCTGCAGGCCAGACAGAAGGGATCCATTCCCTTATTCACAGGGCAGTCCTGAGCATTTGGAAGTTTCCCTTGGTACCTCTTTCCCAAAGCTGGGATACAGTGAAATTTGCAGCACGTTAAAATATCCAATGATATTCTGGGGGGGGGGGTCACAGGGTCCTCATTCCAGCCCCACCCCACTTTTGTCCCTTCCCAAGAGCCCAGCGAGGGAGGTTCAGCGGAGGGGGCACTGGGACCCCACAACCTAATTCCATGAACGTCCCAAAAGCCCTAAAAGTCTTCCTTTCCTGACCGCACTGTGTTTGCTGCCTGGGATCCCTGCTGAGATCCCTGCAGGAGACGCGGGTTAAAGGAGGGAAGAAAAAGGAGGTGCAGGAAGGAGAGAGAGTGCCCAGGAAGGAGAAGGCAAAGCTGGTAACTCTGGGGCAACTTAGAAGGAAATCTCTCTGCGTAGTAAAATAAGTTGGCAGCACAGTTTCAGCAAACTTTTGTTCCAAAACTACCAACCTGCAATGTGAAATGAAGCAACTGGTCAGGGGGTTTCCCTCCCGTCCCCTCTCTGAGCTCCGACTGACCTCCGCTGGCCATGAGGATGCTTTCCTGAGAGATGACCTGCGTTTGGACGTCCTTAGTCACCAACATTCTTTTAAGAAAGACCCCCCCACTTATGGACTTGAATTGTTTCCCTTGCCCCTTGATCTCTTCACCCCAACCTGTATCCTCTGAATTTTCCCAGCAGGGAAGGGAGGACCATCCTGAATGTTTGGGTTGCTGCTCTCCCTTGCTCTTAGTAAGCGAAAGAAAAACCTCCTGCTGTCCCCACACGAGGGAGCAACCCCTAAGACCTCAGTCTTTTCTCCACCTACAACTCCTAGGAGACCCGCTCACCTGAGCTCCCCAAGCTAGCCCTGTGGCTCCAGCGAGTTACAGCCCAGGAAGCCACCACCGTCTCTGTGGCAGATGTCCTCCTGCTGATGGAAGCCCCACTGGGAGGGCGAACGGAGGGAGGGAGGGTGGGTGGGTGGGCAATGAGCCCTTCTCCCCTTCCTGAAGCCCAGTAGCACCTGGCCCTCTAATGGACAGAGTGGACCTCCTCATGGCCCAGGGAGCACCCAGTGTAAGCCTGGTGAAGCCCACTAGCCCAGTTTCACTTCTCTGCACCGTGGACCTCCTCCTCCACCCCAGATGGCCACCATTTTGGCAATGGGGGTGGAAGGAAGCCAAAATGGGGGCTAGGCTGAGTGCAAATGGAGGCCTCAGCTTTGGATTCTGAGGCAGCAGACCAGGATCAGCCGTGGCTGCCAGCCGAGAGGCAAAAGTAGCCCCGCCGTAACTCCACAATGTCAAGCGTGGCATAAGCCACACCCCTTTCTGGGGAGGGATATGGCCATGCTGATTCTTCCCTCTCATCTTCGGAAGTGGAGGACAGAATTCTCCCATCAGAAAAATGAGAGGGGGTTCAGCAATGTGGAAAAGATTTATTTTCATTAGGGGTGGGCAATTTCATGTGGTCGGGTGGGCAATTCTCGGCCCCTAGGACTGTCCCGTGGGCCAGACAGACTTCTTCACTGAGAAAAAAAGCCAAAGAAGCTGGATGTGATCCAAATCCTGTTCTGGTTTTGTGAAAAAGGGTAACTTGGGGTGCTAAACGGTGCTGTGGGTCCCTGCAACCTACTTAATTGGAGGGAGGGACCTTTCTCCCAGAGAAACACCCTGAGAATTGGGGAGGGGCTCAGGGTCACCAACCCGGCCTTGGGGCCCACCTATGGCCCCTGGGACACACCCTGATGGCCTCTCTAAAAGCAGGCAGCAATGTCTACTAATTGAACCCGAGAGAGAGTGGAAAGCGCAGGGGTCTTTCCTCTTCCCTCCCAGAAGCACAACAGCACTTAGTTCACTCTGAGTTACTCCTCCTTAAAACAGAGCAATGGCGTCTGTGTGGGATTAGCTTTGCGTGCGTGGGGACGTCACAAAGGAGGGATCATTTGTGGTTCCAGAAGTGTTGGGTTTTCTCCCCTTTCAGTTCCTGGTCTCCTTGGACGAGGTAGCCGTGTAGTTTCCTCTCAGAGGAGCGGGGTTGGCTGGATCCAGACCAGAAGCCTGTCTGCAAGGAGCCGCAGTGGAGGATAAAGGAAAGTGGCCTCTGTGGGTAAGGACCCCTTTTGCCTTTTTTGGGTAGATGCTGGAGGAATGAATTCACGTTCTTGGCCTGGGTCACTCCATTGGTGACAGCCGGGAGGTGGGCTTCCAGGCCAGGCACACTGGGACCCACTGGGCCAAGCTTGAGCTCATCTGGCAGGTAAGGAGCTTGCAGAGCTTTTCGATTTTGTAACTTACGTGAGTGCAGAGTGTCGGTCTTCCCCTCCTTCTGTGTCCGAGTTGTTCCAAACAGCAGAAAGAGTTTGAACAAGGAGACTTTTGCTGGAGACTCTTGGGATTTAACAGTCCCTCCCACAGCATCTCCTCTCTGGGCATTGGGGAAAAAAAATTGTTGGGGAGAAAAAATCTGGATATTCAAGTCCCTGATGTTCTCGGTTTCTACATGTAGCCTTATCTTATTTTCTTTGTATCTGTGGAAGAAAGGTTCATAGTGTACAAACTTCACCAACAGTCTCAGAGAATGCAGGTGTGTAACCAGAGGTGTCTCGTTTTTCTCCCATCTAAAAATCAAAGCAAGATTCCCCAGTTCCTTAGGCAGTGGCCTAGCTATGGGAAGCCCCACAAGAAAGATGGAAAGGTAACAGCCCCCACCCACCCACGCCCCATGCTCCCCAGCTCTCTCTGTTTGGCAGGGACAGTCCTGATTAATCCTCCGTTGCTCCACTTTTTCATCTCTTTTCAAAATGTCCCACTTCCTGTCCTCCTCCCCCTTTCTCCTTGGCTTCCTTCTGTTGCTACAGACTGAGTTCAAAATGCCCCAAATAGTTCACACTCAGTTAACTGGGGGGGGGGGGAGTAGGGGAGGGGTAGCTAATACATTGGAAGATAGGAAAGGAAATCAAAACAATCTTGATGAACTCAAAAACTGGGTTGGAATTAATAAAATGAAATTCAACAGGGCTACTTCCCTGTTACTTCCAACCTAACTTCAGTCACCAATGAATTTCCTTATTACTGATTAATATCAACTTTCCTTGTATCTATTTCATGTATTGCAACTCCAGTTTGCAAATTTACGTCCCAGTCGTTTAACTTTCTTTTTCTTTTTGCCACTTCTATCACAGCTGTCTCCTTCTTTCTTATGCTTTTTTGCTGATCTTCTTATTTCTGACACTGGTTAGAAGTTCACAGAGTAATATTGCCCAGTTTCTTTATATTTTGGATGATCAATCTTAATTTTTAGGTGCCTTCTGCATTCATAAGCCCAAGTTAATCACATTTCTTTCACTGATAGTATTTAAAAAGGTGGTGGCTGCACTTCTACAGATCCGCTGGCCTGCTCTAAGTTCCTGACAGTCGGTCACTCTGGATCCCCCAAATTAGGGGGGGTAGTTAACATGCCAGAGGACCGGATCACAATTCAAATGATCTTGACGAATTAGAGAGCAGGGCCAAAACGAACAAAATGGATTTCAACAGGGAGAAATGTAAGGTACTAAACTTGGACAGAATAAACAAAATGGACAGATAAAAGATGGGTGACACCTGGCTTCATGATGATATATGAGAAAGGGATCTAGGAGCCTTGGTAGGCCACAAACTGAAGATGAGCCAAGAATGTGATGCAGCAGCTCAAGAAGGCCAAGCTGATTCTCGGTTGCATCAATAGGAGTATAGCGTCTGGGTCAAGGGAAGCGGTGGTCCCACTCTGTTCCTTCTGTGCCGTCAGTATCTCCAGTGTGGTTTGTTTTGGAAACATTAGGCAGGGACTATACTGGAGGGGTAAAGAGGAGCTGAGAGAGATTAAAAGGATTCACAAGAGGCAAGGAAGTCTTCTTCTCCCAAGCCTGATCACATGGAGGTTTCCGTCCGTATTGGGGCTGCTCAGCATCTGGGAGGACTGCTGTTTCATGATTTACTCTAGTGCTCTCTATGGAGACTTGCATTCCTCTGAGGTGAGATGTTAGTAAGGAGGGAATATAGAAAGGAAATGGTTTGTGCAACATGTGCTACCTGCTCTGCTGGCCATATTTCACAATTTTTTCCTTTACAAATGATGGATTAGACTGTTAACACTTTGCAGTGCAAAATCTCACAAGCAGGACTCCCTATATATCTGACTAGGGATTCCTCTTAATTGGGGATGGGTTAAAAGAATTCTTACCAGGCAGTGAGCTATTCCCAGTCGGGCCAATCATCTTGTCCTGGCCTTTCTATGGCTCTGGGTTCTTGGTCTTGATGCTTGATGTTTCTGCGATAAGCTCCTCATGATATTTTCCTCTTTTTCCTGAAACAGGTAGCCTTTGAACAAATCTTGCCAAGAAAACTTCATGGCAGCTTCAACCTAGGTTTTCCCTAAGTATGACATGAAAAAATCTTCTGAAGTTCAAGGAGTTCCTATTTCTGAACTTCTGAGATCATATTTGAGTCAGCAAAGAAAAAGAATGGAATATCCTGTACATTTAAGTTCATATCCTAGAACCCATAGAGGGGAGAAGCCCTATAAATGCATAGACTGTGGAAAGAGCTTTAGTGAGAGTGGAGGTCTGCGTTCCCATCAAAGGACCCACACAGGGGAGAAGCCCTATAAATGCATAGAATGTGGAAAGAACTTCAGTCAGAGTGGAGGTCTGCGTTCCCATCAAAGGACCCACACGGGGGAGAAGCCCTATAAATGCATGGAATGTGGAAAGAGCTTCAGTGAGAGTAGACATCTGCGTTCCCATCAAAAGACCCACACAGGGGAGAAGCCCTATAAATGCATGGAATGTGGAAAGAGCTTCAGTCAGAGTGGAACACACAGGAAACATCAAAGGACTCACACAGGGGAGAAGCCTTATAAATGCATGGAATGTGGAAAGAGCTTCAGTCAGAGTGGAACACACAGGAAACATCAAAGGACTCACACAGGGGAGAAGCCTTATAAATGCATGGAATGTGGAAAGAGCTTCAGTTGGATTGATGCACGTTCTAAACATCAAAGAACACACACAGGGGAGAAGCCATACAAGTGCATGGAATGTGGAAAGAGCTTCAGTGAGAGCGGACATCTGCGTTCCCATGAAAGGACCCACAAAGGGGAGAAGCCACATAAATGCATGGAATGTGGGAAGAGCTTCAGTAGGAGTGAACATGTACATAGACATCAAAGGACCCACACGGGGGAGAAGCCCTATAAATGCATTGAATGTGGAAAGACTTTCTCTGATAGTAACAGTTTACATATGCATCAAAGGACTCATACAGGGAAGAAGCCATATAAATGCATAGAATGTGGAAAGAGCTTCAGTCAGAGTGGAAGTCTGCGTTCCCATCAAAGGACCCACACAGGGGAGAAGCCCTATAAGTGCATGGAATGTGGAAGGAGCTTCAGTTGGAGTGGAAGCCTGCGTTCCCATCAAAGGACCCACATGGGAGAAGCCATTTAAATGTCATGTGGAAAAACCTTTTCACACTGTCAAAATTTAAATTCACATCAAAGAACTCATGCAGGGGAGAAACCATAAATGTATAGAATATGAAATATGCTTCAGTCATGACAGAATATTAGCTAAATAAAATAGTGATACACTGATAGTAATATATGCAATATTTGTATGTTAGAAATTTCGAAGTATAATTTCCACGGACGTTCTTATCAAATTTGCAGATGATTGGACAGGATCAGAATTTGAAATTATCTTGAGAGTTTAGAGAGCTGAGCTAAAATTAACCAAATGAATTTCAACAGGGAGCGGTGCAAGGTACTACACTTGGGCAGAAGATGTGCAATGCACAGAAATGCACGTGGCTTGACCAAAGTACAAATTTAAGGATCTAGGGGTCTTGGTAAATCACAAGTTGAACATGAGCCAGCAGTGTGATGTGGCAGCTAAAAAAGCCAATGCAATTCTGAGCTGCATCAATTAGAGTGTCTAGCACCAGGGGAGTGATAGTACCACTCTATACCGCTTTGGCCAGACCCACCTGGAATCCTGTGTCTAGTTCTGGGCACCACAGTTCAGGAAGGATATCAACAAGCTGGAGGATGTCCAGAGGAGGGCAAACAAAATGGTCAAAGGCCTGGAAACTATGCCCTTTGAAGAGTGGCTGAGGGAACTGGGTCTGCTAAACCTGGAGAAGAGAAGGTTAAGAGGCAGCATGATAACTGTGTTTAACTCTTTGAAGGGATATTATATGGCGGATGGAGCAAATTTGTTTTTCTCTGCTCCAGAGATTAGATCATTGGCTTCAAATTTTGGTAAAAGAAATTCCATTTAAACCTTCGGAAGAACTTTCTGATGGTAAAAGCAGTCTGACAGTGGAATATGCTGCCTCCAAGTTTGGTGGAATCTCCTTCTTCTGAAGTTCTTAAAGAAAGGCTGAATGGCCGTCTGTCAAAAGAAATGCTTTGATGCTTTTATGTTATATTTATATTATACAGTGCTTTTATATTCCTGCCTGGCAAGATGTCACACCCTGTGGCCCTTGTAGGCTCTTCTAACACTGTGATGCTATAATATCTTTGTGTGTGGAAGACATGCATTGTTTGGAAGACAAGAAGTTGTTACTCTTTTAGTAGTTAAAACTGAATTTTAAAGTTTTGTTGTAAAGCTCTTTTAATTTTTTGGGTTGTTAAACAATATTGTAAATATGTTTAGCTATCCTGTGTGTCTGAATGTTGAGTAGACAGTTTTCCTTCCGACGGCTGTCAGCCGGGACTCCAGGGCTCCTCTTGAGGAGAACGGGAGTGATCTCTATTTAAATATTACAGATGCCGTTCAAGAGGACCGTAGAAACCACCAACACAGGGAGAAGAATTCTGAGATTGATCTTAAGGACTTGTTCTCTAGATTTTATACTTAGAATAAAGCATTAATTGTATTGTGTTGTTAAGTGTATTTTTTCATAATTTAACAAACACAAAAAATAATTGTTATGAATTGTTTGTTGTTTTTTGTGGTTGCATGAAGGGGAAATGCTAATGCAGCCATTAGTAGGAGACCCACTCTCTCATTTGAATGAACTCTGCATAAATACTATTGAATAGTTGGTTACAGTGTCACAGACTGGGTGAAAAACTTTGTTAAATTTGTCTTAGATATTGAGGCATTTTGATTCTGTCTCTCCTATATAATAGAGGCAATCGAGGAAGGGGCTGGTGGGAGGAGGGAGTGAACTGAATGTTGAGAGAGAGGCGATTGGTGGAACGCAGGACGGGATTCAAAGGAGCCTCGTGGTTGGCGGTTGACGTAGAGGGGTTAGGGTGGAGTGTGGGGTGAGTGAGTGAGTGTGGATGAGGGTGAAGACAGTCAAGATTCAAGAGTCTGAATTAGGTAAGAGAAGTGTGTGAATGAGAGTGAAATATTAGTTTTAAATTTATTATTAATCCATTTTGTCGTGTTCAGTTTCTGCTAGTAATGTGTTGCTTTTGTGTATTGTGTACATTTTTAGCCTCTGGGAGTGCTGTATGTATGAAGATTGGGTTCAGACATGAGGGACTGGGGGACGCAACAGGAGGGGTGGAGAAGGGGGGGTCCTGTTTTCAACGTACAATACTCTCAATTTAGTTGCTTTGGCTTCTAAACTGGGGCTATCCTGTGAGCTCAGGCTCAGTGAGTCACACTGTCTCAGCCTCAGGGGAAGTTGGCCCAGGGCTCTGGGAGGAAGCTGAGGTTGACTTAGGGGTGAGTCACACTCTCTCATCCTCAGGGGAATTTGGACTAGGACTGTAAGTGGAAGCTGGTTGACTGGGGGAGCCACACTCTCTCGACTGTAGAGAGGGACCAGGTGAGCTGAGGGGACGACTCACACTTTCTCTGACTCTGCCGAAGTTGGTCTAGCACTCTAGGAGGAAGACAGGTCGTCTGTGGAGGTGAGTCACACTATCTCAACCTCAGAGGAATTTGGACTAGGACTGTCAGAGGAGCATAGGTCACTAGGGGAGGGGAAGAGTCAGTCACATTCTCTCAGCCTTGGGAGAAATTGGGCTGGGACTCTGGGAGGAGAGTTGTTGACCTGGGTTAAATAAACTTTTTTTTCTCTGTAACATCAGCCCCTCCAGATGTACTGTCGCTCCCATCGTCTCTGACCCTGGACTGTGCTAATGAGGACTAATCTTAATCTTGCCTTCCACTCTGACTGTGTTCCATGAATCTGTCCGAGGTCCATGGTGGAAGAAGGCTTCCGGGGGGCCTGGCGCCCTGGCCCCCTTGCTGGTGGGGAACGCTCTTGGCAGCCAGCCGAAGGAGGGGCCCACCCTCGTGAGTGCTGCTGGAGGAGGAGGAAGAGGAGGAGAACAGGGGCCCCAAAACACTGGGAGCTCCCCGGGTGGAGGCAGCCATCAGCGGGCACGGCCACATGAGGGACCCCCCCGGCAGGGGTGCCAGAGAGAGGAAGGGGGACCCAGAAGAGCCGACAGTGGTGGCAGCAGAGAAAGTGACTCAGCTCCCCAGAGTAAATCACCCCCTCCAGCACTGCCGCAGCCGCCCAACCTTGAAGAAATACAAATTAATTTCTTTTCCAGATACTGTTAATATTTTATTGAATATTTTATTAGTCGTACAAGTTATACAAGATTTGAAGGGATGTACTTTTAAAAAAATCTTCAGCATCTCAATGTCTCGTTTGAAAATAAAGGCTTATTTTCTTGAAAAGAGAGAAGAGGTTCCAGTAAAATAAGGGCATCAGGGGCTAGAAGTTACTTTTGCTGAGCAAAGACACTGTGACTGAAGGAGCACGTAGGGTATTAAGCTGAGAGACGGTTAATTAACCCTTGAAAATTTATTTCAAGCTGTGCAAATAGCCACACGTCTAGGCACACCAGGAAAAGTGAAGCCGGAAGCCAGCAAGGAGCAGCTCCTGCTTTGCGTGTCCAGGCGCTGGCTTGGACCTTCAGCTGCTCCTTTGCCCCCAGTTCCCGGAGTCCTCGTGCTGCCTCGTTCTCACCTGGGGTTTCCCGAAGGGTTCTCATCTGTGCTGAATTCCCACACGCCCACCTCTCTCCAGCCTCCCTGTTGTTCCCCAGTTCTACGGCTGCAAGGAAAAGACACCGTTTCAGAAGTTTATCTGGCCCTTTCCGTGTCCAACAAGAATTTCTCCTGATAAGACGCTGGTTCTCGGGGCTCCTTAGTCTCAGAAGCTGAAGCCCACAGCCCGTCCCTACCCCCCAGTGCAGTGGCATGCATCACAGGACTCTTTCTTTGGCACCACTGGCAGTGAGTTTTGGGTGACGTTTGCTTCCCGTCCTGGCATTTATAAAGCCCTTTTCCAAAGGCACAGAATGGATGGGGTTCCTCAGATGTTTTGCTGGGGCAAACAAATACAGTCAAGAAAAGGTTCCAGATCAAGAGGCCAGGGGCTTTTCAAAAATGAGATTGTCAGGAAGCCCCAGAGGAGGGGCAGGAATTCTGTAGCCCTACAAGTGTCGCTGAAGTGCAACCTCGAGCGGCCCCGGCCAGCAAAGGCAACACCCGCCGAGGAACATCAGAAGCTTCAACTCAGCTTCTGGAGGACCACAAAATGCGCGTCCCTAGACTGCAGGAGACCATGCTGACATAACAAAGTTCACCCAGGGACAAATGACAAAGCAATCCCAAATGTGTCCTGCAGAGTGTTTGAAAACCGCATCTAAGTCAACCCATCAGCACATCTTAGCGAGGGGCCTGGATGATCCTGAAGCAATCTTTGGTGTTCGGACAAGTCCTGTGCTGTGGAAGGACACCCAACCCAAAGCAGGCTGCTTCTCCCTTTCAGTCCAAAGGTGTGGGGGTATTGCTTGCTGCCACAAAGACTTGGCCGTCCGGAAACCGTTTCTCTTCCTTTGGTCCCTGGAGCAGTTCTAGGGATTTAAACCTGCCAGGAGCACTGAGACGCAATTCTTGATTCCTATTGTAGCCATCCTGGAATGCTTTGCTGGGCTTTTGCCACACTGCCATGAAGCAGAAATTTTGGGCCACATACAGAAAAACTGAATGTGGGAACACAGGGATGGGAAGAATCCAGATTTTTCTGAATCCCTGGAAGGTTCAGAGAGTCCACAAATCTCATGAACCTTGAATCTTTCGAATCCTTTTTTTTAAA
This sequence comes from Cyclura pinguis, assembly GCA_030412105.1. Taxonomy (NCBI): domain Eukaryota; kingdom Metazoa; phylum Chordata; class Lepidosauria; order Squamata; family Iguanidae; genus Cyclura; species Cyclura pinguis. The sequence continues at coordinate 6,161,731 of CM059600.1, forward strand.
AAGCAAGGGAAAGAAGGATAATCTTGGGCAAGACACACTCCCTCAGCCTTAGCAAAAGCCTAGGCAAAGGCAAACCTCCCTCTGAAGAAATCTGGCCAAGACAATTGTCCTAGTTTTGCCTCAGGATCTCTCCAGATTGAAAATGACATGAAGGCCCTTTCTACACAGGCAGGAAAATGTGGATGAATCCCTCCCTTTCCTGCCTATGTAAACAGGGCCACCTACTACAGTAGAGAGCTAATCCAGGTCAAAAATGGCTTTTCTGGGGTTTGTAATTTGATGATGCACCAGCACGCTTTGGCAGAGAAGGCTGTAAGACCTTGTAAAACCGCAAACCCCAGAATTGTGTCTGAGAGAGTTTTGCAAGGGAGCTCTGCAAAGGAACGTTTCAGCTATCCTTGAAATCTCAAGCCTGTCCCTTCCGGTCAAGTGCCAAACTGAAATATGAACTGTTGAATTTGAATATCTCCGAATACAACCCGAGATGTAATTTCTGAAATTGTTAGCAAAGGCCATTATTACGCCAAGGGAAAACTCACCTCCTTGCCCTCTCTCCATGTGGGTCTGGTCTCCCAGGTTTTCAGGCATCCTAGTCTCTCATATTTTCAGGCGTCCCGATCTCCAACAAACTATTTGGTTGGTGGATTCGAAAGATCGGGTTTGCCTATTTTGGCACAGGGATTTGCATTCGTGAAACTCAAATCCTTCCCCAGGATTGGAGGATTTAGTTGGCCCATCCCTCCTGCCTTGCTTTGAGGATGCTCCTGGTCCCCCTCCCTCCTTCCCTCCCCCTCCACAGAGCCCCTTCCTGGGGAAGTCTGGGGCAGGGGGAGACTCTTCCTTTGCAGTTTTGCAAGACAGAGGAAGGGGGGATCAAGACTGACCTCCCTCCCATTTTGCCTTCTAGGAATATGGCAGCTCCCCGATTTGCCCCGATCCAATTATCATCATCATCATCATCATCATCATCATCATCATCATCCTTTATTTATATAGCACCCATCAAGGTTGTTTGCAGGTAGGGAAGGTTTCCTCTGAGTGGACAGCAGAGGGAAGAGGCAATGTGCGAGGCCAGCAGGATTGTTTTCGCTATAACTTGTGTATTAGGGAAGGCCACACGCCAGAGCACTGATTGGGTCACCCCACTAGTTTCTGGGTGACAAGGAAGCATAAAAAGGCTGGTGTTTGCCTTGACCAGCTGCCAGTTAGACACCCTAGCTGGACCTGCCATGCCATTGGCGGTATACTGAATGTGAGGGGAGATGCTGCCTGATTTTTCTGCTTTATCTTCTGTTATTCCTGTTTGTCTAATTGCTGGAATGCTTGCATGTTTTTGCTAAGCTTTATCTTAGAGTGCGGCAATCAATCAAGCCTCTAAGTCTTACTGAATGAGCCTCTGGAATTCTTTCTACTTCACTGGGACCCTCTGCTGCGGCAAAGCCTTGCTTCACAGATTGCACTCTGCTCATGCTCCGAGGAGCCAAATCCTGCCAACCCTGACAGGTTATGGGCCCAGCCTCACACTCCTGATGTGCCAGAGGGTCAAGTGGACCAAGTGAAGTGCCAGTTCCAGTCTGCAGCTGCCTGCTGAGAGCCTGCTCATGGGCAGTCTCTGGTAAGTGAGAGTCCTGGCATAGGAGGGGCCTGGAAGGCAAGAGAGGCTGCAGTGATGGCGTCCACGGGGAGTGCGAGTCTGCCCCTGGACAGATTGAATGAGAGGAACTATCTCACTTGGGCAGTGAAGATGGAGATGTATCTGCGGAGAGAGGGGTTGTGGAAGGCTGTTGCTGATCCCCCAAGGCCTCCTCTCAGTGCAGCAGATGCCAGGATGGATGAGAAAGCCATCAGTAACATTTTTCTGGCTTTGGAAGACAGCCAGGTAAACCATGTCAGGCACCTCACCACGGCACAGGCGTGTTGGGATGCTTTGCGGGCCATGGACATCCGCCCCACGGCTGGGAGTAAGCTGTCCCTGTTAAAGAGGCTCTACAGGGCACAGCTGCAGCCTGGTGAGTGCATGCGGGACCATCTCCAGCATTTGACCTCCCTGTTCGTTGCCTTACAAGAGAGAGGGAAGGAGATCTCCAAGCCTGACAGAGTCTACTGCATGCTGAGCTCCCTAGATGCAAGCTGGGACGTGTTCGTGGCTACCATCGAAGGCATGCCAGAGCAGGACCTCACCGTGCAGTGTATTTCTATGCCTCTGTATGAGGAGGAGGAAAGGCGTGCTGAGAGGAGCCGGTAAGAGCTTATCAACAGGAGCAGCAGCAGCAGTGGTGGCAGAAAGAATGCCAAGGACACTGACTTTCCCTCGACTGAGTCTGAGTCTACCGAGAGGGTGAATGCTGTGAAAAGATGTTTTCTGTGTGGATCCACGAAGCATCTGTGGAAGGACTGTCCAGACAGCAGAGGCAGTGTGCCAGAGACTCAGGGCAAGACAGCTAAGGACAGAGGGAGTCGCCAGCTGGTTTCAGCCGTTGTTAAGGGCTGTGAAACTCAAAGGGCTCTTTGGCTGCTAGATAGTGGGTGTGCTCAACATCTGGCTAATAACGGGGGTATGTTTAAAACGCTGCATTTAGACCCTTGCTGATGGGTCTGGCCACACTGCCTCTTCCCTCTGCCATCCACTCAGAGGAAACCTTTGCCTGCCCGGCAGCAACCCTGACATCTTTCGAATCAGTTTTTTTTTTAAAAAAAAAAAAGGGTTTAAAAAGCAAGGGAAAGAAGGATAATCTTGGGCAAGACACACTCTCTGAGTCTCAGCAAAAGCCTAGGCAAAGGCAAACCTCCTTCTGAAGAAATCTGGCCAGGACAATTGTCCTAGTTTTGCCTCAGGATCTCCCCATGAAGGCCCTTTGTACACAGGCAGGAAAATGTGGATTAATCCCACGTTTTGCTGCCTATGTAAACAGGGCCACATACCACAGTACAGAGATAATGCAGGTCAAGACTGGATTTTCTGTGCATAGCTCCTGATGGCATCCTGGGGTTTGTAGTTTGATGATGCCCCAGCACACTTTGGCAGAGAAGGCTGTGACACCTTGTAAAACTCCAAACCCCAAAATTGTGTATGAAAGAGCTTTGCAAGGGAGCGATGCAAAGGAATGTTCAGCTGTCCTCGAAATCTCAAGAAGACTGTACCTTCCAGTCAAGTCTCAAGTCCTGCAACAAAGAAGGCACTCAAAACAAACAAACAAACAAACAAACAGCCTCTAGTCCAATCTCAGTTCTGCACCCTACAGTCTCAAGAGTCAAGTCTGAAGTCCTGCAACAATGAAAGCACTTAAACACACACACACACACACACACACACACACAAGCCTCTAGTCCAGTCAATTCTCTACCCTCAAGTCCTGCAAGGGACACTCAAGTCAAATCTCTAGGCCTGTCTCAACAATTCCCAATCCCAACTCACCAGTCTCAAATCAAAAAATAATACAGATGAATGCATGCTCAAGAAACGATTCTGGAGGCAGCTACCTTTCACCTTGTTTATTGTAGACAACACACACTCCTCCTATAGAATCAGGTAGAGTAGAATCCCATTCTTTCCCAGCTCAAGTTTTTTGGCATTCCTTGTTTATCACAGACATGCTTCTGTAACACAAGACCAAAAGTCTGTGTTTCTCCAGCTCTCCTTTGCAACCTTTCCACTGGCAGTGCTACTTATAAACTTGCAGCTAGACAGAAGAAAAAGAGGGAAAGGGCTTGAGAAGCATAAAAAGACTTTCTAAAAGGGAGCTTCAAAATGAGTTAACTGAAGTATTTGTGTATTCAAGCCACAGAAACTAAGAGAGGAAATGGCAGTATGACAATCTTAGTCCCAGAAGTGACCAAAGCAAGCTGGAACAGCAGGGTCCCAGAGAGAACCCGGAGGCATACGTGGCCCGAAAGCAGCTCTTGGCCATTCTAGCTGGGAAGGTTCCCCTAGCTCCTGGTGGCTATAACTTTAACCATGTGGAATTCAAGACTCTCCTGTACGGAGGTCTGAACCATGAAACCAAGATGGCACTAGGACTAGTGGACCCTACTACTACAGGTTGGGAGGAGTTCAGAAACAACCTCCGGCAGGTCGCTGACCTGCTCCGAGAAGCTGGATCCCTGAAGCCTCCTCCTAAGCCGCACAGAAGAGATGCAGGGAACTGGGAGCCCATACAGGAGATGATATACTCTATGGACCCCATTCCCAGCACAGGAAGACCGCCCCAAATTCTGTCTCAAAGGGGAACTGGAATTCATGTCCCCCTCCCAGACAGGATTCCCGATCTAGACAGGAGCATTGGCAGGCCAGGGACTCCCGAAGTCAGCCCACAGGGCCGGGAATGTCGCTCCTCTGCCTCCAGCCCCAAAACAAGCTGCAGACAGTAGTGCTCCCAGGGAGATGTCCGGCGGCTATGACTCGACCGCCCAGACCTACTCGGCTGACTGAGTGAAGATCTGGGGAATGTTGAGGAAGCTCGGACTGGACATGAGCCAGTTTGACAAAAGGCCCACAGCAGAGCTCCTAGAGGCCCTAGTGCTGTTCAATATTTTCATCAACGACTTGGATGAAGGAATAGAGGGCATGCTCATCAAATTTGCAGATGACACCAAATTGGGAGGGGTTGCTAATAAGCCAGAGGACAGGATCAAAATTCAAAATGACCTGGTCAAATTGGAGAGCTGGGCCAAGGCTAACAAAATGAAATTCAACAGAGAGAAGTGTAAGGTCCTACACTTAGGTAGAAAAAATGGAATGCAGAAATATAGGATGGGGGACACGTGGCTGGATGGCAGTACGTGTGAAAGGGATCTAGGAGTCCTAATAGACCACAAGCTGAACATGAGTCAGCAGTGTGATGCGGCAGCCAAGAAAGCCAATGCAATTCTCGGCTGCATCAATAGGAGTATAGTGTCTAGATCAAGGGAGATACTGGTACCGCTCTACTGTGCTTTGGTTAGACCTCATCTTGAATCCTGTGTCCAGTTCTGGGCACCCCAGTTCGAGAAGGACATGATCAAGCTGGAGCAGGTCCAGAGGAGGGCGACCAAAATGGCGAGGGGCCTGGAAGCCATGCCCTATGAGGATAGACTTAGAGAGCTGGGTATGTTCAGTCTGCAGAAGAGAAGGTTAAGAGGGGACATGATAGCCATGTTTAAATATTTGAAGGGATGCCATGTAGAGGAGGGAGAGAGCTTGTTTTCTGCCGCTCCAGAGACCAGGACAAGGAGCAATGGATTCAAGCTGCAGGAAAGGAGATTCCACCTGAACCTGAGGAAGAACTTCCTGACGGTCAGGGCTGTCCGGCAGTGGAATATGCTGCCTCGGAGTGTAGTGGAGTCTCCTTCCTTGGAGGTTTTTAAGCAGAGGCTGGATGGCCATCTGTCAGGAGTGCTTTGAGGGTGTTCCTGCATGGCAGGGGGTTGGACTGGATGGCCCGTGTGGTCTCTTCCAACTCTACATTTCTATGATTCTATGATTCTATGAAAAACAACTCCCGGCAGGTGGTAAACAGCCGGTAATTGCCGTGACCAACGTCCCCCCTCCGGCTGGATACTATCCCAACTTGGAGTTGCAGGAATAGGGGTGCCCTCAGTCCAGGAAACTTCCTCGCAATGTCGTGGCTTGGTTGAAGTCAGACAAGTGGGGAAGGTTCTGGGTGAAGGTAGGGATTTGGACCGAGAGCGACAAGACTCCTGCCACCCTTTTGGTAGATTCTGGTGCAGCACTGAATGTTCTGCACCCAAGACTGGTGAGACGGTGAGCCCACCCCCGAGACTGTCCAATTGATCTGATATGGTGGGGGGAGACACCAAGCCCAAGCGTGGACAAACATCCCCATGTCCATTAACACGTTCCATTTTAAACTGCGGGCTTGTGAAAACCGAGGGGAGGACCAAGGCCTTTTGGGCATCCGATTCTTCCGGGGAAATAAGCTCACAGTGGACTATGCAAATGGGTTTTTGTGGCAATTAGATAAGGGACCCCTTGAGATCTCCGTGGTAAACCACTGCGCCGCTACTGAGGTCCCTTCCCCGGTGCAGTGCGTGGCCAGTGATCCATGGGTACAAGCTTTCCCTGAGGTTTGGATCAAAGACAAAATCGAGTGTGGCAAGGTGAAGGGTGCTTACGTGCTAATCAAGGGCAAGGATCCCCGCCACAGAAGCAGTACAAGTATCCTGCAGAGGCAGAGGAAGGCACAGGACAGACAACTGAAGGGCTTGTCCAGTGGGATGTAGTCACTCCTATGCAGTCCATCTGCAATGTGCCTTTGTGGCCCGTGCTAAAGGCCGATGATAAAACTTGGAGAATGACGGTGGACTTTCAAGCTCTGAACCCCGTCACTCCCCCCGTGGCACCGGTTGTGGCCAAATACAATGAGATCTTGTCTGCTATTGCTGCGGGAACCAAGTACTACAGCGTATTGGATTTGGCGAATGCCTTTCATTCAATACTGCTGCACGAAGCGTGCTGGTATAAATTTGCCTTCACATTCTGAGGGCAACAGTACGTCTTCAAAATAACGCCTCAAAAGGACTTCCGGGGGTTCATGGCGGACCGTGCGGTCGTGTAGAGGCTTCGCTGCCAAAACACGATCACCGAGTGTGGGCTTGCCGACATTAAAGCAGGGAATCAAAGTCGGCCAGCACCCCCTCGGTAAAGGGGGTCCGGAGGGTCTCGAAGGGGGCTCGACTGAAATCGTTGGACGGAGAGATACAGTGAATTTCACTGTATCGGAGGTACGGAGACGAGAGAGCCGAAGAGATACCGCAGCCACGCTGGGCAGCCGCTCGAGGGGCAAAGGGACACCGAAACCTTTTATTTTAAAGAAGCAAGAAAAAGACAAAGAAATATAGAACACTTAACTTTTTTTTATGAGGGATCGAAAAGACCTCAACTTGAATGGACTGAGCCTGTCAGTTAGCGGAAGAGTAAGTAAATTGTTCAACAAGGAATTGATCTGACATGTAAACAAGGAATTACAATTAAATTGAGTAAAGACTGAAAAATATACAGGATTATTTAATTCATTTAAACTTTGGATTTGATTATTATAATCTGGCATAGAACGTATTTAAAAGACTGATGGGACGTTGTTAACATATAAAGACTTGATCTTTCAAAAAAAAAAGAGAAGACTGACTGTGGAATATAATATTGAAAAGGGAGACATCGGGAAGAGTTAACTGGTTAGGAAAAAAAAAACTAAGGGAGAGACGGAGTTAAAGACTAAAAGCCTTTGAGGAAATATTTGATGAACTATTACCGGAGAGCAAATAGACAATAAGGACTTTGAGAATAAAGACTTTAAAGAATTGGTTTGGAGAGTAGTTGAGAAAACGGGGAAGACGGAAAAGAGACTTCATTTAAAGGACTTATAATACGGATATCTATTGCAAAGGCACAAAGAGACGAGGATATTGGAAGAAGGAGTAAGAAAGACTATAATGGTGGACAACGGAATCTGGAGTGTCAAGTTCTGAATATGGAGCTGGGCAAAATAAGTTTGAAATTGTGATATAACTTGTAATAATTATAATAGTGTTACTTAGAGTGTAAATTGAAATAATTTGGAAATAAGAGGGCAGCAAAATTAAGTAAGAGGGTGATACAATTAAACCAAAGTATAATATATCTGAAGATGTTTAGTAGACTGGTGATATAGACAATTATTTACAGCTGTGGAAACAGGGAAAGTAGAAGGGAGGGGAAGAGGGAGGATTATCAAGGAGTAAAGATCAGTAAACTGACCTTGACAGCCTTAAAAGAAAGCTAACCTTGGTGGAATATACAGTGAACTGGTTAAATGTTGAAAGAGCTCCATCTCCTGGGTTAAAAAGAAATTACAAGAAATATACACAACTAAGTTAATATACTTACGTTAAACAGGGTGTAAATTATATATATATATATATATAAAAAGAAGAGTTTCACTTATATAGTAAGAGTATTATAAAATTTGATTTTGTTATATTGCTATACAGATGATATGACATGATGAATTGTATTTAAATCTTGATATATTCTGATATACTAGAGAATGCATTGATATACTATTGGTTGACATTTACAGAAAATTGAAAATAGAAAATAGTAATTATTTATAGAATTTATAAGGAAACATATAAGGAATTTATAAGCAAACAGAGATATATATAAATATATAAGTATATAAAATCACTGACATTATAATATATATAGTATTGTAAAGCATTGGAATACCATTATGACAACAAGAAAGAAAACAACCTATACACAGTCACAAATTGCTATAGAGAGGAGGCCTTCTCTGGAACAAATTCTACCTATACCTGAGATAGGAACAAAAATACTGGAAGAATTGAGGAATTTCAAACAAGAGATAAGACATGAGTTAAAAGAGACAAGAACTGAAATTGAAGCAGACATAAGAAAGGAGATGGAAGCTCTTAATAAGAAGATGGAAAAAATAAATAGAGAGCTGAAAACAATGCAAACAGAAGTGAAAGAGATGGATATGAGAATGAAGCAAGCAGAAAAAGAATGGAAGGAAATGAAAGAAGATCAAAAAAGACAGACCATAGAAATAGAGACACATGAATTGAGGTATCGGGACAGATGCTTGAAACTTCAAGGAATAGAGGAGAAGGCAGGGGAGGATCTGTATGAGAGATTGATACCCGAACTTGTGGTTTATATGGACTTGTCAGAAGAAGACTTAGAAAAAGAAATAGACCGGATTTTTCGCATCAGTTCAAAAATGGGCAGGGAAAAGAACTGGCCAAGAGACATTGTTATCTGTTTCATAAGAACAAGGGTAAAAGAAAAACTGTTACAGAGAAACTATGAAGAAAGATTAACAGTGGAGGGAAAAGAAGTGAAAGTTTTTAAAGACGTTCCTTATCAAATATTAAGAAGACGACAAGACTATAAGAATCTAACTACAATTTTACAGAGCTATAATATAAGATATAAGTGGGAGAGACTTGAAGGAGTGTCTTTCACCCTGAACTCAAGGAGATATAGATGTACGACTCTATCACAAGCAACTGAAGCTGCCGAGAAAGTAAGAGAAATATTTGAAAATAAAAAGAAAGAATTCAGAAAAAGAAGAGAAGAAAAAGAAAATGGAAATGAAAAGGAAAATATAAGTTAGAACAGGAAGGAGACGAAGGGGAAATTGAAGGAGAGGAAGAGGATCAAGAAGAAGAGAGAGAAATAGAACAACAAAGTTTGGGAACAGAGGAGAAATCTAAAGAAGAAGAAGAAGACGACTAAGAAATGAGTTTAAAATGTATATCTTGGAACGTAAAAGGTCTGAATTCTAACTACAAGTGTAGACAGGTCTTCCATTATTTAGAAAAAGCAAAGGCGGATATAATATGTTTACAAGAGACCAAGATTAGAGATCGGGACGTAAAATATTTGAAGAATCCTAAATTAGGAAATTGTTACATTTCGGCTTTTGAAAAGAAAAAGAGAGGGGTGGTAATATATGTCAATCCAAGATATCCTACAGAAGAAGTATTTAAAGATAAAGAAGGACATTACATAGGAATACACATTCAACTCCCAAATACACAGTTATTGCTACTTGGTACATACTCCCCGTTGGATAACAAAAGTAAATTTTACGAAAAGATCGGCGAAGAATTGCAAAATTATGTAAAAGAGAAGAAACAGGAACAAATCTTTATAATGGGAGATATGAATGGAGTTTTGGTACCAGAGGAAGATAGAACAATAAATAAAAATCAAAGAAAGAAACAAGGAAAACTTCCCAGATCTTTCTTTAGAATAATGGAAGACCTTTCATTAATGGATATATGGAGACAGAAGAGAGGAGATGAAAGAGGATTCACATTCTATTCTGACAGTCATCAATCGATGTCTAGAATAGACTTATGTTTAATTTCGAAGTCATTACATAAAATAGTGAAAGACATAGAGATTCTGCCAAGGATATTTTGGGATCATTGCCCAATCCAAGTTAAAATAAGTATGAAAAAGCAAAGTAATTATTCAACATGGAGGGTAAATGATTTTTTATTAAGGAATGAAGAATACCTGAAAAAAATAAAACAAGAACTAAGGAATTATTTCAAAGAAAATGAAATGGAGGGAATGCCATTCAAGATTATATGGGACGCTGGAAAAGCGGTAATGAGGGGTCTGCTGATAAAGTGGAACACAGAATGGAAAAAAAAGAGGATGGAGAAGATAACAAAACTGGAAACAGAAATCAAAAAGAAAGAAGAAGAGTTAAGAAGAGACCCTGCCAATAAAAGAGTGAGACGGGAGATTAAAAAGTTACAAGAAGAAATCCGGGGAGAAAACACAGTGGAGATGGGAAAAAAGTTAAGAATATTATGATTAGAACATTTTGAGAATGCCGATAAGCCAGGAAGATGGCTAGCATACAGACTGAGGAAAAGACAAGAGAGAAATTTAATTCTACGAGCGAAGAAAGAGAATTTAATATATACAGATCAAAAGACAATTATGGAAGTCTTCCGGAACTATTATAAGGCATTATATAGTAAGGACAGTAAAAAGAAAATGAAGGAAAAAATAGATAAATACTTACAAGAACAAGAAATCCTAAGGTTGACGGAGGATCAAAAAAAGAATTTGAATGCTAACATAACATTGATGCAAGTTACAGAAGCAATAAAAAGAATGAAGATAGGAAAAGCACCAGGACCAGATGGCTTCTCGGCGTTATACTATAAGGAGCTACAAGAAGAATTGTCTCTACCGATGCAGAAAATGTTCAATGAGATCATAATAAACGGTAAACCAGAATCATGAAGAGAAGCAAATATAACTCTGATATTAAAAGAAGATAAAGATCCGGCGGAACCAAAAAGTTACAGACCAATATCGTTATTGAATAGCGATTACAAAATATTTACAAGTATAATAGCGGAAAGATTGAAGAAGATTGTACAAGAAATAATTCATGAAGATCAAAATGGCTTCTTCCCGAGAAGATATGTCAGGGATAATGTTCGGACAGTAATCAATATTTTAGAATATTACGAAAGACATAATGAGAAGGAAGGCGTGATGGTTTTTGTTAACGCAGAGAAGGCTTTCGACAACCTGAATCAAGAATTTATGATAGAATTATTAGACAGAATGGGATGTGGAAACAAATTCGTAAATTGGATAAAACAAATATATAAAGATAACAAAGCTCAATTACTCATAAATGGAGATAAGACAAAAGCAATTGAAATTAAGAAGGGAACACGACAAGGATGTCCTCTGTCACCGCTTCTTTTTATAACAACATTAGAAGTACTTTTAAGGAAGATGAGAACAGATGATACAATAAAAGGAACAAAAATAAAAGGACAAGAGTATAAAGTGAAAGCTTACGCTGATGATCTGGTGATATTCCTCGAAGAACCGAAACTAAGTATAAAAAGATCGTTAGAAATATGCAATGAATTTGGGGAAGTAGCAGGCTTTAAGATAAACAAGGAGAAAATGAAGATGTTGACCAGGAACATGAGAAAGAAAGAAGTAGACGATTTGATACAGTTGACAGGGTTTAAAGAGGAAAAGAAGATCAATTATTTGGGAATAACAATAACTAAACAGAACAATGGATTATTCGAAAATAATTATGGAAAAAAATGGAAGTTAAAAGAAATTTACAGACATGGACAAAGCAAAATCTGTCTCTACTGGGACGGATGTCTGCAATCAAAATGATGATATTGCCTAAGATAAATTATTTGTTTCAGAACCTTCCAATAATTACTAATACTAAATGTTTTCAGGTGTGGAAAAAAGAACTTTCAGATTTCATTTGGAGTGGAAAGAAACCCAGGATAAGATGGAAAGCATTGACAGACAGGAAAGAAAATGGAGGCTGCAGTGTACCAGACATGAAACTTTATTATTATGCAAATGGTATGACGTGGTTAAAGGATTGGATTACGTTGAGTAATGGACGAACATTAAATTTAGAAGGTGCAGATCTCTAGTTCGGATGGCACGGTTATTTGTGGTATAATAAGGCGAAAGTAGACAGAGAATTCCTAAATCATTACATAAGAAGACCCCTGTTAGAAATTTGGAAAGTATGGAAAAGAAAACTATATTTGAAAATACCGCTGTGGGTTTCACCTCATGAAGCTCTATACGGAAAGTGGAAAGGAACAACAGATAAATGGATAACATATAAAGACCTATTGGTAAATGTGGGGAAAGAATCACAACGTATAAAGACAAGAGAAGAATTGGTAGGTGAAGGATGGAATTGCCAGTGGTTCCTTTATATCCAGCTCAAAGAAAGATTAAAAATGGACCAAAAATTAGAGGGATTGGAAACTAATATACATTTAAATGAGTTTGAAAAAATAATATTTGAGAAGGATCATTTGGCGTCACAACTATATAAATTTATGCTGGAGTGTGAGCTGCAAACTGAAACTATAAAAGACACAATGATAGTATGGGCGCGAAATATCGGTCAGGAAATTAAATTGGACCAATGGAAGAAGAGTTGGGAGAACACTCAGAAATTCACGTTGGCACAGAGCTTAAAAGAAAATCATATGAAAATGTTACATAGGTGGTATTTGGATCCCGTGAAATTAAGTAAGATGTACAAAACTAAAGATAAGAAATGTTGGAAGTGTGAAAAGGAATGTGGCACCTTTTACCACATGTGGTGGCAGTGTGAAAAAGCAAAAAAGTATTGGAAGAAGATTCATGAAATAATCATGAAGATTCTGCAAATAAAGATACCACTGACACCAGAGCTCTTTCTTTTGAACATGACTCATCAAATGGATAACGAATACCATAAGCATAAAAATAAGATACTTTATATGGTCACAGCAGCCAGAACAGTGTATGCCAAATATTGGAAAAGAAATGTAATACCAGAACTGGAAGACTGGTTAATGAAACTTTTAGAATATGTCTCCTTAGAGAGTTTATCATGCGCTATGAAAGAAACAAGAAGGGGTGAAAAAGACAATGAAATGATGGAAGTGAAGAGATTCATTGAGAATAATTGGACAAAGATCTGCCAGGAAGATTAATCAACATGAGAGGATAACAAGAAGATAATAAAAATGCTTGATAACGGAAGATAACAATTAGGATTTGAATAAGCAATGTTGATGGCCAGTCAACAATTCCATAAATATATAGAGGTAACAGATAAACAGAGAAAGGATTAACCAAATAAAAGAAAGAAGGAAGTGAAAAACAATGAGAGGTAGAAAAGGATCTAAATAGAGAGGATCCTTCTGAGTAAAATATACAGTAAAGATATAATAGTGATTGTATAATAAAATATGACAGACTATGCAATATTTATAATACACTATTGGAATGAAAATAAGTAAATAGAACATTAAGTATATAGATAATATATATTCTTTCTTTTTCTTTTTATACAATCAGAAAAAATGAATATGACAATTGAAATATGTACGTTAATATTTGCTCTTGTTTTTAAATAAAAACAAAACAAAACAAAAGAACGCCTCAAGGTTTCCACTCAAGCCCTAGCATCTGCCATGCACATGTGGTCAAGATGTGGACTAGGCTGCCACCAGCCTCACGAGCCCACATCTTGTCCTATGTGGATGACATTCTAATCCACTCTGATTCGGAAGAGAAAACCAGGGACATTACCCACAAGGTACTGGCCATCCTTAGAGACACTGGATTTAAAGCCAGTAGAGAGAAAGCACAGCTGGTGACCACGGAGATCAAATATTTAGGACTCTGCTTAGGAACAGAAGGGCGCACGCCCGATGTGCAAAGGGTCGATGTAATTGTCAAATTACCCGCCCCTACAGACGTGCACTCCCTCCGCTCGCTCCTGGGAACTTTCAATTTCTCTAGGGACTTTATAGAGTCTTTTGCCGCCAAGGCAAAACCTCTGTATGCCCTATTGAAAAAGAATGCCCAGTGGGAGTGGGGACCTGCACAGCAACAGGCCTTTGCCCAACTGAAAGAGGATCTCATTAAAGTGCCAGCGCTTGCCCATCCAAACATGGCCAAACCGTTCCTTATACAACTAGCCATCTCAGATAGGAGTATAGGAGCAGTTCTGTCCCAACAGTTAAATGGCACTCAGCGGGTTATAGCCTACGCTTCCCGAAATCTGAGCCCACATGAAGCCAAATTCACCCCGTGTGAAAAGACATGCCTCGCTCTAGTCTGGGCTTTAACTCATTGGGAATTGACGATAGGAGGCACCCGTGTAGTTGTCCAGACTCCCCACACACCGCTTAAATATATCTTGTCCGGAAAGGTCCAGAATGGCCAGGTTTCCAATGCCAGGATTGCCAAGTGGACCGTTTCCCTGGTGTCACATGGGGTGGATTTCCAGAGGCAGCCTCAAGATCCCCCTGCTCCCTATGGTCTAGTTGTGACCGGAGCCACGCATGAGTGCCCTTAGCCACCTACATTTAAGACTAATTGGTCGGTCGAGTGGGGAGCTTCTCTTGAAGAGGCTCAACTGCAAGGCTTTACTTGTTGGTTCTGTAACAGTTCCTCCATGCATGTGGACGGAAGCCCCAGGACGGGCTTTGGAGCGATCCGAGTCACAGACTCCTTCACCCTACAGGGAAAAGCCAGGCCCCACTCCAGCCAAGCGGCTGAAGTAGAAGCTCTAAAGCAGTGGTTCTCAAACTTCCTAATGCCGCGACCCCTTAATACAGTTCCTCATGTTGTGGTGACCCCCAACCATAAAATTATTTTCGTTGCTACGTCATAACTGTAATTTTGCTACTGTTATGAATCGTAATGTAAATATCTGATATGCAGGATGTATTTTCATTGTTACCAATTGAACATAATTAAAGCATAGTGATTAATCACAAAAACAATATGTAATTATATATTGTAAAATATTTATTTCTAATTACAAATAAAAGAAATTTTGTCTTGAAGCATGGGTAACAGTCTTAATATAACAACAGTAAACTACATTGCTACATTTTGCAACAGTATGTGTAAAAAGCCAACGTCAGTGCGAAGGTTGAGCTTGCTTCTTTCTCACCAGATCGGAAATTCTCGGGGCAGTCTTTGCAAGAGCACAACGAAGATCATCGTCCACAACAAGTCTACTTCTGTATTTAGACTTGATAACCAACAAGCTGGAAAACCCTGGTTCACAAAGATACGTTGTTGGAAATGGAAGAAGAAGGCGCAACACAGTCTTAGACAGAACAGGGTATGACTGCAAACACTTGATCCAGAATTTTGTAAGTGGCATTGTAGAGAAATCAGTTCTCGCTGCATCGCTGTTAATAAGTTCAATGAACTCCTCTTGTGCTGTCTCAGGAACATCATCAACTTTGACTGTGAATGGGCTTCTGGCAAGTGCAAATGGGGTGTCAGGTAGATTTGGAAAATACGATGAAATTTCCTCTGCAAGCATCTGCAAGTGTTCTTTCACAGAAATTATCATCAGAATCCTTTTGTCTGGTTCAATGTCATGTTCCTCAAAAGAAAGCAGATAAGGTAGGCAACATGTAAATTTTATTTTCATCCAATTTTTTTTGCCAAAGCTGAAGTTTCACTTGGAATGATCGGATCTTTTCAGATAAATCGAGGCATGTTGCATTTGGTCCTTGCAGTGATAAATTTAACTCATTCAAGACGGCAAAGATGTCAACCAAGTAAGCTATTTTCTGCAGTTCACTTTTATCGCTGAAAAGTGCTTCGAACTGCGGTCTTGCTTTCCGATTAAAAAACGTTTTATGTTCATCACAAAGCTCAAAAACACGTTTTAAAACTTTTCCTCTCGACAACCATCTCACTTCAGTGTGAAATAACAGACAATTGTTCGGCGCATCCAACTCGTTGCACAGTTGCGAAAACAGTCGACTGTTTAAAGCGCTCGCCTTTACAAAATTTACAGAACTTATGACGCTTTTCATTACTTCTTCTAACTCTTGCGGCAGCGTCTTCGTTGCTAATATTTGCCGATGAATCATACAGTGAGTTCCGGTGACTTTTGGTGACTCATTCAGCTGTCAAGAAGCGCAGCTGCCTGAGGGACCCCCCTGGGAGGGGCACCAGAGACAGGAAGGGGGACCCAGAAGAGGAGACGGTGGTGTCCTAGTCTCTGGAGCAGTAGAGAACAAGCCTGCTCCCTCTTCCACATACATCCCTTCAAATATTTAAACATGGCTCTTATGTCCTCTCTTAACCTTCTCTTCTGCAGACTAAGCATCCCCAGCTCCCTAAGGCATTCTTCATAGGGCTTCATGGTTTCCAGACCCTTCACCATTTTGGTCGCCCTCCTCTGGACACGTCCCAGCTTGTCGACAGTTTTATATGCATAACAGCTTTAGGCTGCCCTCCCTGGCCTCCTGCAGGGGAAAGGAGGGAAGCTTTGGCTAAACGGTCCCTCTCTGACTGCCGGGCTGCGCTTACTCCTCCTCCCCCGCCAACCAAAATACCTTCAGCCAGCGAAAGCCCCACCCTGCCAGGCAGATCAGGGCCAGGGGCAGCGGGGAGCCTCCCTGCGCCTCTTTTTTCGGTAGGGGCACTCCCAGCCAGCCACCACGTGGCCATACCACCTGGCCTCTGGCAGCCGGCAGCCCCGCCTCTTCCAAGCAGAACACATAGGTTAGGACCTCACGCTGGGCTTGGAAATGATCCCGTAACAGTGTTGTACTGGAACTATTGCACTCCGCTTGTTGATGCGGAGTTGCCACCTTGATGCGTTTGATTCATTTTCACTTTAATGACAGATTACCACCGGGCAGCAGTTCTGACAAGTTAGGGTTTTCACATTTGTCTGCACTAATCGCACACTTGCTCTTAGTGCCTGTGTTAAACCATCCCTGTTTCCCTCAACACTTATCGCCATCATTCCTCGTTCGACTGCTTGGATAACACTGACACTTACCTTTTGCGAGGTTTGTTCTTTCTCCCTCTGAGTCCTCTGAGCTGCTCTCAAGGTTACGGTCGCTGATGTTTTGTGGAGGCTTTCCCTTGCATTTTTGCTTCCCGGGTTGCAATCTGTTGGGTAGATTTTACAAATGCATTGGGCAGGAGGGCACAATTTTTTCGTTCTTCCCTTCATCTTGTGGGCCCAAAGCCTATCTCGGACCCGCTCCGCCTGTTCTGGCTGTTTTGGGCTCAGCTGCCAAACTGGGGGCTGATTTTTCTTTGGGGCCCCTGGCTTTGCCTGCCCACTGGTGGCCCCTTGGGGGTTGGGGATGGGGGACAGGGTGCATGACCCCTCAGAAAGGGGGTGTCAAGGGTAATGGTTCCCTTTCTCATATTCTCATATTGAGTGCTCCAAAAGGCCACTCTCTCTTCCAGATGGCTGAGACATATGACGAGGAGGAGGGTGAGTCTGTCAGTCTGTCTGTCTGTCTGTCTGTCAGCAGCCGCTTCGGGGGCGTCCAGGATGGGGGGAGAAGGACCGGTGACAGACACCTCAGGAGGGAGAGAGTCTGAGGGTTCCCTGGCAGTGGGGTGTCCCTTTCTCATCTCCTCTTCCTAGCGAAGGGGCGGGTCTGGCGGAGGGGCGATGGAAACGCTCCTCCTAGGCCACCTCCACCCTGCTTGTGCTTTGTCCTCACGATCCCCCAGAGGAGGTGGTTTTTCGAAGTGAGTTGCCCAGAACTGGACACAGGCTTATTCCAGATGAGGTCCGACCAAAGCAGAATAGAGTCCTGGCTGGTGTTGGTTGGTGTTCCCCATGCCGGGGCCTCCTCCGGGAATCTACTGCACAGCAGAAAGTTGGTTTGCAAGCTGTGCACGCGTTCCCTCCAAAGGCCAAAACCCTGGAGGGGCTGTGCAGGTCTCACCAATATGGATTTGAAGGCTCCCTCCCCTTGAAGGATGCTCCTTCCCTTTGCTTCCTTTCCTGTCTCAAGAGGACAGGATAGGAATAAGAGTGGAATGCTGGGGGGGGGGGGCAAGGGGTGGTGACATAGAACTGGGTCCGCACTCTGCAATCCCCAGTATTTATTTCCTGTTATGGACTTGATATTACGGGACAGTAAGCTTACTGTTCGTTTCTTCTTTAACGGTTGATAATTCTGTTTATCTGGAGTGTTTTTTCCTTTCTGTGTACAAACACTGAAACCAGACCTATGCTACGTTACATTTTGTAGCATAAATGTGCCTTTTGAATAAAAATGATGGAAAAAATATTGGCTGCTGTCCCTGAATGTTGCCCTCCTGACTGCTGGGGGGGGGGTATTTTGGGGTGCCTGCACACCTGGTTTTCTTAGGTGCCTTGATGACTAGGTTCAGGGAATACAAACTGCAGTCAGACCAGTTAGGAAGCAACCGTTTGTCCTTGGTCCTGATATCTGCATTAGGAAGCCTCTTCCACGGAAATCTAATAGCTCCCAACACCCCATAGGAGCTGAGGACCTGCTGAATTCTCCCCTTCCTCAGAGCCTTTTCTTTAAGCTGGGGAAAAATTGTATGTTGCAAAAAATTATTTCAAGGAAAAGAAGCTGGCCCAATACTCCTTACCATAAAATATTCAGGCATTTCACGCTTACCTGGCCGGCATCTGTCCTTGGGATCTGCCTGGCATTTGGACACATCCTACCCATTCGCTCAAGCCCACCCTATGTCCGCATTTGGGAGCCACTCGTGTGAATATCTGGCTCCGGGCTCTGTAAAACCCAGTATTTGGGGGCTTGGGAGCACTGTAGGAGGCTGGGGAGCTTGGCACCCAGGCTGCTTCTGAAGAAGCCTAGCAGTTTAACCCAGAACCTCCACGGGAGGAAGAGGGACTCTGGACGCATAAAATCACCTGGCAGAAAACGGACCAGGCCCGAGACAGCCCAGCCGCTGAGGAAACAGGCAGCCCGTTCTGATTTTTAGACAGGAGAGAAAAGGACAAACATCATTCACGTGCAGCTTCTGAGGCTGCAGGTGAGTTGGGCAACTTACGGATTTTTCCTCCTTATTTTTTAAAAAAGATTGCTTCACTTTGAAACCTGGAACATCAGGGAAATAAAGGCTCAGAGCTTTTCTCCTCAAGAACTTTTTCTTTTTTCTCATGCTCCGAGAGGGGATATTATGAGAGGACTATTAAAGCCTGAGATTACCCAGCAAAGAAATTTGGAGGACACGGGGTGGGGGCGTGTCAAAACCTTCAGGGAAGCATAGAACCCTAGAGTTGGAAGAGGGCCCCGGGGCCATCTGGTCCAACCCCATTCTGCCACGCAGGGATACACCATCACAGCTTTCCCTTTGACAGGTGGCCATCCAGCCTCTCTTTAAAAACCTCCAAAGGAGGAGGAGACCCCAACACACTCCACGGAGGTGGCAGCAGATTCATCATCAGGAAGTTCTTCCTAACACTTAGGGGCATTCTCTTTTCCAGATGTTGGAAGCCATTGCTCCATGTCCTAGTCTCTGGAACAGCCTAAAACAGGCTTGCTCCATCCTCCGCGTGACACTCCGTCCAATATTTAAACATGGCCCTAATGTCCACCCCCAACCTTCTCTTCTCCAGGCTCAACATAAGCTCCCTAAGTCCTCCCTGATAGGACCTTGTGGTTTCCAGGCCTTTGACCATTTTGGTTGCCCTTCTCTGGACACCCTCCAGTTCGTCCGTATCCTTCCTGGACTGTGGAGTGCCCAGAACTGCAGGCAGGATTTTTATTCCAGCCAGAAGAGAGGGGTACCATCCCTTCCCTTGACCCAGACGCTGCCCTCCTGTTGATAGAAGGACCTCGTCCAAGTGCTGACCAGCTCTAAGGAGAGGATCCTCCTCGGCAGACGAGACCGCGGGGAGCTTGGGCAAGGGAGGGGGATTGGGAACACAACACAGCTGCTGGGTGTGTATGAGTGTCAGCTTTTGCAACTGTTTTTGGGGGGGACGGGTGGCTCTTTCTGGAAGGCAAAATGGGAGTGGGGTCAGTCTCAACCCCACAACTGTGCCCCACCACCGTGATGAGCGAGTGCTGAAGAGGGAAGGAAATCAGGAGACCCTCAAAGCATTTAGATGAGACCTTCCTGCCATTCCACCCCAGGCCCCAGGCCCCTCATTCCTGCCTCAGGCCCCTCTCACAGCTCCCCCCACAAACGCCCCCCTGCAAGGCTTAGAGCCTGCCTTTTTCCTCCTCCCACCCCTCCCTTGTGCCCCTCCTACCTGTAGGAGCCCCTTCCCTTCTCTCCCCCTGAAAACTAAAGACCCCCCTTACCCACCAAATATCCCTTGTCACTGAAGCTCTTTCCACATTGCATGCATTCATATGGCTTCTCCCCTGTGTGAGTATTTTGATGGGAATGCAGACTTCTACGTTCATTGAAGCTCTTTCCACATTCCATGCATTCATATGGCTTCTCCCTTGTGTGGGTTCTTCGATGTCTATGTAGATTTGTACTCTGGGGGAAGCTCTTTCCACATTCCATGCATTCATATGGCTTCTCCCCTGTGTGGGTTCTTTGATGTCTATGTAGATTTGTACTGTGGGGGAAGCTCTTTCCACATTCCATGCATTTATATGGCTTCTCCCCTGTGTGGGTCCTTTGATGGGAATGCAGATGACCATTCTAACTGAAGCTCTTTGCATATTCCATGCATTTATATGGTTTCTCCTGGGTGTGAGTCCTTTGATGGGAATGCAGCGATCCACTGTTATTGAAGCGCCTTCCACATTCCATGCATATGTATGGCTTCTTCCCTGTGTGAGTCTTTTGATGGGAACGCAGATTTCCACTCCAACTGAAGTTCTTTCCACATTCCATGCATTTATAGGGCTTCTCCCGTGTGTGAGTCCTTTGATGGGAACATAGACTTCCACTCCAACTGAAGCTCCTTCCACATTCCATACATATGTACGGCTTCTCCCCTGTGTGAGTCCTTTGATGGGATCGCAGGTTTCCACTCTCATTGAAGCTCTCCCCACATTCCATGCATTTATAGGGCTTCTCCCCTGTGTGAATCCTTTGATGAGATCGCAGATTTCCATTACCACTGAAGCACCTTCCACATTCTATGCATTTATAAGGCTTCTCCCCTGTGTGAATCCTTTGATGGGAGTGTAGATCTTTACTCCAGTTGAAGCTCTTTCCACACTGCATGCATTTATAGGGTTTCTCCCCTGTTTGTGTCCTTTGATGGGAAGGTAGAACTTGACTGCGACTGAAGCTCTTTCCACATTCCATGCATTTATAAGGCTTCTCCCCTGTGTGGGTCCTTTGATGGAAACGTAGATCTTGATTGCGACTGAAGCTTCTTCCACATTCCATGCATTTATAGGGTTACTCCACTCTGTGGTTCCTTTGATGAAAATGCAGACTTCCACTGTTACAGAAGCTCTTTCCACATTCTATGCATTTATAGGGCTTCTCCCCTGTGTGGGCCCTTTGATGGGCACGCAGACTTCCACTGTTACAGAAGCTCTTTCCACATTCCATGCATTTATAGGGCTTCTCCCTTGTATGGGTCCTTTGATGGGCCCGCAGACTTCCACTGTTACAGAAGCTCTTTCCACATTCCATGCATTTATAGGGCTTCTCCCTTGTGTGGGTCCTTTGATGGGCATGGAGACTTCCACTGTTACAGAAACTCTTTCCACATTCCATGCATTTATAGGGTTTCTCCCCTGTGTGGGTCCTTTGATGAGAACGTAGGTCTTGATTGCGACTGAAGGTTCTTCCACATTCCATGCATTTATAGGGCTTCTCCCTTGTATGGGTCCTTTCATGGGCACAGAAACTTCCACTGTTACAGGAGCTCGGTGTGGATCCATGAAGCATTTGCGGAAGGACTGTCCAGACAGCACAGGCAGTGTGTCAAAGACTCAGGGCAACAGAGCCAAGGACAGAGGGAGTCGCTGGCCGGTTTCAGCCGTGGTTAAGGGCTGTGAAAGCCAAGGGGCTCTCTGTCTGCTAAACAGCGGGTGTTCTCAACATCTGGCTAATAGCAGGGGTATGTTAAAGACGCTGGGCAAAGCAAACATTGACACTGTTTCCCTTGCTAATGGGTCTAAATGCAGGGTGGAAGGCATGGGGGAAGCCTTTGTTCCTGCTCTGGGGAAATACCTTGACAATGTCCTTTATGTGCCCTTGGGAGTTATGCCTGGCTGCACATTCCTAAAGCCCAAAGAAGAAAGGGACAGCCCAAAGCCCGCTGGTTGAGATTTGTAGGGTACTCCGGAGGAGGAGATCACTTTGATCTCTGTAATGGAAGGGTGGTGATATCTCGAAATGCTCAATTTGAAGAGCACAGTAATTGGAAAAGGGTGCATGCAAATTCTGAGGTACTCCTTCCAATTAGTGATGAAAGTGATGCTGAGAGTGCAGCACAGCCCTCTCCTGCCGCCAGCCCTTCGAGGGTTAAGCAGGAGGAGGAGACAGAAACTGAGCTGGGGGAAGCGGTTCAGAGTTCAGAGCAGTCTGATGGGGAGGAGAAACCTGGCCGCAAAAGAGGCAGATCATCTGATGATGAGGGGGAGTTACAAGTACCAAGGCGATCTGAGAGGAAAACAAAAGGCATTCCTCCACAGAGGTTTGTGGTGCAAAACAGTGTGAGGGTATGCCAAGTTTCCTGTGAGCCTGAAACCTTTGATGATGTTCTGAGTTTGCCAAAGGCACAGGTTGACTGCTGGTTTAATGCCATGGACCAGGAGATGGAGTCCATGCATAAACATGGGGTATTTACATTGTGTAAGGTGCCAGATGGTGTAACTCCAGGAGGCTGTTGGTGGGTGTACAAACTCAAACCCCTGGCTTTGGGTGAGGTAAAACACAAAGCCAGGTTTGTGGCTCAAGGTTTTTCACAACAGGAAAATGAGTCATTTGACCAAACTTTTGCACCAACGGCCAGAAGTGAAAGTATCAGGCTGGTGTTAGCTCTGGCAGCACAGAGAAATGCTTTGGTACACCACTTTGATGTCACAACAGCCTATCTCAATGCTGAGTTGCCAGAGACCATCTATATGCAGCAGGCACCTGGGTATGAAACTGGTAAACCAAATCTGGTGTACAGGTTAAACAAAGCCATCTATGGGCTCAAACAATCCACCCATTGCTGGAACAAGTGCCTGGATGGTGCTTTGCACGGCTTGGGTTTCAAGCAGAGTGTGGCAGACCCATGTGTGGATCTGGGAAACACCAAGAAATCTTGCTAGCCTTTGTTGATGACTTGTGTCTGGTCACAACAACAAAGGAACAGGTCACAAGGTTTGCCAAGGAACTGGGTGAAAATTCCAAATTAAAGACTTGGGTCCCATCAAACAGTACCTGGGTATTGAGGTACAGAGAACAGAGACTGGGTTTCTGCTTAGCCAGAAGCAGAAAATATTGCAACTGATGCAAAGGTTCAATATGCTTGATTGCAAAGGTGTGCAAACCCCCATGGTACAAGGGTTTACAAAGTCTGTGGATGACAAAGTGTTCCCTGACAAAGAAATATACCAGTCTGCTGTGGGATCTCTGTTGTATTTGGCCGGGTACAGCAGACCAGATTTGTCCCTGGCTGCTAACATTCTAGGCAGCGTAAGTTCTAAGCCCACACAGCAACATTGGCAGGGGGTGAAGAGAGTGTTAAGGTACCTAAAAAGCACTCTGGAGCACTGTCTGTGTGTATCACCTTCTGGGAAACCTGAATTGGTTTGTTACTGTGACAGTGATTTTGCTTAGGACATGTGTGACAGGAGGTCAACCTCAGGAAGCCTAATTACGTAGTGGCACACTGGTGCACTGGAAGACTAAAAAGCAGAGTTCTGTGGCCGCTTCAACTGCAGAAGCAGAGTATGGAAGTCTCTCATACCTGTGCAGTGAACTGACCTGGTACACACAACTGGTAAGGGATCTCGGTGTGGACATACCAATCCCTATAACGGTATTTGTGGATTCCCAGGCATGCATCCACATGGGCAGTACTGATAAGACCAGAGGGCGAACCAAGCATGTAGATGTCAAACAATATTGTCAATCTGGGGAGAATGTGGCAGATGTGCTCACAAAACCACTCACCATTGGGAAGCATTGGGTCATGCTCAGGAAACTGGGAATGGTTGAGCATGGAGCGTAAAGCTGCCGATCCACTACAGAGGAAAAGGAGGGGTGTCGAGGTTGTTGCCGGGCAGGCAAAGGTTTCCTCTGAGTGGATGGCAGAGGCGGTGTGGCCAGACAGCCAGGTGCAAGGCCAGCAGGATTGTTATGGCTGTGTCTTGTGTTTTAGGGAAGGCCACATGCCAGGGCACTGATTGGGTCACTCCACATTTTTCAGGGTGACAAGGTAGCGTAAAAAGGTCGGTGTTTGCCTTAACCAGCTGCCAGTTAGTTGCCTTGGCTCGACCTGCCATGCCATTGGCAGTATGCTGAATGCAAGGGGAGATGCTGCTCAGTTTTCCTCCGTTATCTTCTATTTTTTCTCTCTAATTGCTGGCAAGCTAACATATTTTTGCTAAGTCTTATCTTAGAGTGCGTCAATAAATCAGTACTCTTAGCCTAAATAATGAGCCTTTGGAATTTCTTCTGCTTCACTGGGACTCTCTGCTGTGGCGAAGCCTTGCTTCACAGATAGCACTCTGCTCATGCTCACAGGAGCCAAATCCTGCCAACCCTGACAAAAGACTGAAGATTCATGAGATTCATGGATTCCCAGAACCTTTCAGGGATTCGGATTTGTCCCATCCCTAGTTTCTCCTCTGTGTGGGTTCTTTGGTGTGAACAGTCAGCCAGTCATTTTATTGTGCTCTAGCAAACAGCCACCATACACAAACACAAAACTTACCAAATTTTCAGAAAACAATTAGTCTACAAAAGATGGATTGCTTTCCAACCCCCACTTTAAACTCTACAGTACATAATCGCAGAGCCTTGACAAGAAATTTGGAAGTTCTAAGGATACACATGGTCAAGCTGGAGCAAGTCCAGAGGAGGGCGACCAAAATGGTGAGGGGCCTGGAAGCCAAGCCCTATGAGGATAGACTTAGAGAGCTGGGTATGTTTAGTCTGCAGAAGAGAAGGTTAAGAGGTGACATGATAGCCATGTTTAAATATCTGAAGGGATGCTATGTAGAGGAGGGAGAGGGCTTGTTTTCTACTGCTCCAGAGACCAGGACAAGGAGCAATGGATTCAAGCTGCAGGAAAGGAGATTCCACCTGAACCTCAGGAAGAACTTCCTGACAGTCAGGGCTGTCCGGCAGTGGAATACACTGCCTTGGAGTGTAGTGGAGTCTCCTTCTTTGGAAATTTTTAAGCAGAGGCTGGATGGCCATCTGTCGGGAGTGCTTTGAGGGTGGTCCTGCATGGCAGGGGTTGGACGGTATGGCCCGTGTGGTCTCTTCCAACTCTACATTTCTAAGATTCTTTGATTCTATGATTCACAGAATCGGACAACAGAAAACTAACCTTCAAAAAATGTGGGACACAGATGTCAACAAAATTATAAAAATACAGCACATTTTTAATAAGAACAGCCATAGCACATGGAGCCAACCTTTTTAGATGAGTAACTGAGGCTGAAAAAAAAGTAGATAATAGTCAGGCAACCTCTTTGTCTGCCACCTTTGGGGGAGAGAAATGCAATGCTTGAATAAGCCAGGTATCCAGGGAACCATATTTCTTGCCTTAAAATCAGTTTCTTGAATAACAGGATCTGGAATTGCTTTATAAAATACCTATTCTCTAATTTATTTCTCCGGCTTGCTAAGTTCCAAGACAGACAGGAAAGTCCAAAGTTTGAGTGTATTGACGTGAACACAGATGTCCACTTTTATGAAAGCTTTTTCCACATTCTGTGCAAGCATATGGTTTCTCAAATACGTGGATTCTATGATGACAAGATAGATCTCCACTCTGACGGAAGCTCTTTCCACATTCCACGCATCAATAGGGCTTCTCTTGTGTATGGTTCTTTTGATGGGAATTGAGAGTTCCACTGTACCTGAAGCTCTTTCCACATTCCATGCATTTGTAGGGCTTCTCTCCTGTGTGCGTCCTTTGATGGCAACGTAGACTTCGACTCTCACTGAAGCTCTTTCCACATTCCATGCATTTATAGGGCTTCTCTCCTGTGTGGGTCCTTTGATGGGTACGCAGACTTTCACTCCGACTGAAGCTCTTTCCACATTCCATGCATTTGTAGGGCTTCTCCCCTGTGTGGACCCTTTGATGGGTAAGCAGATTTCCTCTCCAACTGAAGCTCTTTCCACATTCCATGCATTTATAGGCCTTCTCTCCTGTGTGGATCCTTTGATGTCTATGTAAACTGTTACTATAAGAGAAAATCTTTCCACATTCAATGCACTTATACGGCTTCTCCCCTGTGTGGATCCTTTGATGGGAACGCAGACTTCCACTGTTAGAGAAGCTCTTTGCACATTCCACGCATTTATAGGCCTTCTCCTCTGTGTGTACTCTTTGATGGGAACGCAGACTTTGCCTCCAACTGAAGCTCTTTCCGCATTCCATGCATTTATAGGGCTTCTCCCCTGAATGGGTCCTTTGATGGGAATGTAGATCTCCACTCCGACTGAAGCTCTTTCCACATTCCATGCACTTACAGGGCTTCTCCCCTGTGTGGGTCCTTTGATGAGAACGCAGAACTCCACTGTGACTGAAGCTCTTTCCACAGTCCATACATTTATAGGGCTTCTCCCCTGTGTGGGTCCTTTGATGGGAACGCAGAACTCCACTGTGAATGAAGCTCTTTCCACACTCCATACATTTATAGGGCTTCTCCCCTGTGTGGGTCCTTTGATGGGAACGCAGAACCCCACTGTGAATGAAGCTCTTTCCACATTCCATACATTTATAGGGCTTCTCCCCTGTGTGTATCCTTTGATGGCGATGCAGATTTCCACTCTGACTGAAGCTCTTTCCACATTCCATGCATTTATAGGACTTGTCCCCTATGTGGGTCCTTTGATGGGAACGCAGGTTTCCACTCTCACTGAAGCTCTTTCCACATTCCAAGCACTTATATGGCTTCTCCCCTGTGTGAGTCCTTTGATGGGAACGCAGATTTCTACTCTGACTGAAGCTCTTTCCACATTCCATGCACTGAAATGACTTCTCCCCTGTGTGCGTCCTTAGATGGCAACACAGGTGTACATTCCGACTGAAGCTCTTTCCACATTCCATGCATTGATAGGGTTTCTCCCCTGTGTGGGTCCTTTGATGAGAATGCAGACTTCCACTGTCACTGAAGCTCTTTCCACATTCCTTGCATTTATAGGGCTTCTCCCCTGTGTGGGTCCTTTGATGGGAACACAGATTTCCACTCTTACTGAAGCTCTTTCCACATTCCATGCATTTATAGGGCTTCTCCCCTGTGTGGGTCCTTTGATGGGAACGCAGATCTCCACTCTGACTGAAGCTCTTTCCACATTCCAAGCATTTATAGGGCTTCTCCCCTGTGTGGGTCCTTTGATGGGAACACAGATTTCCACTCTTACTGAAGCTCTTTCCACATTCCATGCATTTATAGGGCTTCTCCCCTGTGTGGGTCCTTTGATGGGAACGCAGATCTCCACTCTGACTGAAGCTTTTTCCACATTCCAAACATTTATACAGCTTCTCTCTTCCACAGAGTCTGCGATATGGAGGGAGATGTGCAGAATATTCCATTCTACTTCTCTTCTTATTTGAAGATGATCTCAGAAGTGCACAAATAAGCGCTCCTTAAACAGAAGAGGATTGAATTCTACTCTGTCTTTGCTTCTTCTTAGTGGTCTGTCTTCCAAACACCTGTTTTTACAGTACACTCTGGTCTTTTCCTCTTGATACCACAGGTGTATGGTTCCTAAAATTCTTTTGCCTACTTAGGGAAAGCCTAGGTTGAAACTGCAATGACGTTTTCTTAGCCTTTCTTTAGAGGGTACCTGCTTGAAGAAAAAGAAGAAAATCTCATTAGGAGCTGACCAGAAAAACATCTCATCATCAAGAACCCAGAGCCGTAGAAAGGCCAGGAGAAGAGGGAAAGAAATCTGGCCCAACTGGGAAGACCCCATCGCCCAGTAAGAATTCTTTTAACCCATCCCCAATTCAAGGAATCCCTGGTCAGAAAGAAAGCAAATGGTGGCCCAGGAGTTCTGCTTGTGATGCTTTGCACTGCCGTGCGCTAACAGTCTAATTCAACCTTTGTAAAGGGAAGACATCTTGAAATATGGCCAGCACAATAGGTAGCAAATGTTGCGAAAACTATTTCCTTTCTAGATTTCCTTCTCATTAACATCACACCTCAGAGGAGTGCAAAATCTTTTTAACCAAGCCACAATGGAGATATCGAGAGCATACCATGCAATGAAGTGTATAAAATGATTTCCCTGATGGATTGCATTGTTACCCCTGCTAGCAGACCCAGTCGTGGGTGAGTACAAATGTAATATTCAACATCATTAAGTCAGAAGTTCACTGGACAGGCACATAGACGTCCAACTCAAAGACCAAGCAAAAGTCAGACCAAAGCTTCCCCAGTCACCTCTCCAAGAGCGAAACCTCGGAAGGCATGTACACATATACCAGGGACAATCAACAACAATGGCACCGGGAAGGGATTACGTATCCCCCTGATGTGCTTCATGCTTGTGGCAGCGAGAAATATTCAGCAACTGTCCTTTTCCTGTCCTCCTGACACACGCAGCAGCAAGAAAAACAAAGACAAGGTCCATCTGCATGATTCAGCCATTCTCCTTTTGCGGGAAAGGGTCTGCTCCCAAGGCATGTTTTGTCCTATCATCGAGTCCCCTTTTGGGATACTTTTTGGAGAACTCCCACGCTTGACTTGTGCACCTACCTTCTGCTAGTCGAGAGCTCCCCTCAGCATTCTCCCGTCACTGAGCCACCTTCACCTTGCTTCTTCTCAGACTGAAGACTACTGGATCAGGTGCCATAGAAACTGCTCTCTTTCGCTCTGTTTTTCTTGATGTTCATCTGTTTCCGACTCATTAGTCCTTGTGCGCTTGTGTGAGGGACTGCTTTCTTGTGTGTACGTGTGCGGATATTTTGCCAGTTCTACTGAATAAACTGTACATTTGGCCTGTCTCTCGTGTGGGCTGACCCCGTAGACATAGGGTCAAAGATTTCACTCTGCTGTCCTGCCCTCAGGTTTGCTAAGCAGTGCTCTGCTAATTCCCCAATCTTTGTATTTTTGCAGGAAATCAGGATGTCCCCAAAGGACACCCCCCCCCAGAAGTCAGGGAACAGCATTCTGACAGAAACTCTATCTCAGAACTATACAGCAGAGAAAGAACAAGTCCAGAAGTTCTTCCTAATGTTCAGATGGAATTTCTTTTCCTGAAGTTTGAAACCTCTGCTCCCTCTCCTAGTCCCTGGAGAAGCAGAAAACAAGCTTGCTCCATCTTCCACATGACATCATTGCAAATATTTAAACACAGCTATCATGTCACATCCTAACGTTCTCTTCTCAAGGCTAAACATACCCATCTTCCTAAGCCGCTCCTCAGAGAGCTTCATGGTTACCAGGCCTTTGACCTATTTCGTCACCGTCCTCCAGACATGTTCCAGCTTGTCAATATCCTCCCTGAACTGTGGTGCCCAGAACTGGACACAGGATTATTCCAGGTGGAGTCTGACCAAAGCAGAATAGAATGGTATTATTACTTCCCTTGACCTAGGTGCGAGACTCCTAGTGATGCAGTCCAGAATCGCATTTGCTTGTTAACCTGCTGCATCACGTTCACCTTTTGGGCTACTAAGATTCCTAGATCTCTTTCATATGTACTGCGGTCAAGCCAGCTGTCACCCATCTTATATCTGTGTGTTCTCTTTTTTTCCTACCCAGGTGTAGTACCTTACATTTCTTCCAACTGAAATGCAGTTTGTTAGTTTTGGCCCACCACTCTAGTCCGTAAATGTCATTTTGAACTCTCATCCTGTCCTCTGGTGTGTTACCTACCCCCTCCTGATTTGGTGTCATCTGCAAAGTTGATGGGCATCCCCTCTGTTCCCACATCCAGTTGTTCATAAAGATGTTGAATAGCACCGGGCCCAGGGAGGAACCCTGTAGCACCCCACCAGTCTCTTCTCTCCAGGATGAGGAGGAGCCATTGGTGAGGAACACCCTTGGGGATCGGGCAGTCAACCAGTTACAAATCCAAAAGTAGCATTGTCTAGCCCAGATTTTAGTACCTTGGTTGCAAGAATATCATGGGAGACCTTATCAAAGGCCTTACTCTGAAGTCAAATTCCAGTGGCCACGGTGGCATGAGAGCAGCTGCTGGAGATCAAAAGCTTCCTCAGACAGTGTGGTCTTGGATGTTAGCAGACTGTGAACTGCTGGATTTAGGTTGGCAACCCTCCCCAAAAAACTATTCTTTGAATAACTGACTGTTAGCTTCAGAATGTGTTCTTTGGAGTAACGGTTATTCAGTACGTTAACACTCTCCTCGGAGCCTTCAGAAGCAGCCATTTATCTTTCTTAGAGGTTGCAGGGCCCCCCCGTACCCTTTCTCAAAAACCAGAAATGGGCTTCTGATCCAGACTGTGGCTCCTTAACTCTGCCTGTCTTCCATTTCAGGAAGTTTGCCTGGCTTGCCGGAAAGTCCCAGGGGCACAAAGACTGGCCAAAATGGTCTCACCTGACATACAGAATTTTCCCTTGTGGAAAATCTCCTATAGTTCTGCAAGACTTCCTTCCTTTCTGGCTGGAACTTGCAGACCCTCTTTGGGGCTCCAGGAAGCTCATAAAGAATCACAAAATCATGCATGGGGAGAGAAGGGGCCCCGTGTGCTGTCAAATTCTGTCCCCTGCTCAACGCAGGATGTCCGACTAATGCAGACCCAGCCTCTTTTTCAAAATCTCCAAAGAAGGAGATCTTATCACCTCTCTAGCTAACGGACGCCATTGCTGAACCTCTCTTACTGTCAAGAATCATAAAATCATAGAAAAGTAGAGTTGGAAGAGACCACACGGGCCATCCAGTCCAAACCCCTGCCATGCAGGAACACCCTCAAAGCACTCCCGACAGATGGCCATCCAGCCTCTGCTTAAAAACCTCCAAGGAAGGAGACTCCACCACGCTCCTGACCGTTCCTTCTAATCTTCAATCAAAATCCAGCTGCTTGAAATTTGAAACCATTAGACCTACTTCTACCGTCTGAGGCAGCAGAGAAGAAGCCTACCCCCTCCCCTTTGTGGCAGCCCTTGTGGTATTTAATGAGTGCGATCTTGTCCTGACGAACACAGACTCCAAGGGGACTATTACAGCCCGCAGCTTGGAAACGACACTTCTATTAATGCAGGCTAAGATAGCATTCCATGTCTTTGCTGGACAATCACAGGGCTGGCTTATGTTCAACTTAATACCAACAATATTCCCCACGTCCTTTTCACTTGAAGTACTGCTGACCTAAGTCTCATCCAACCTATATCTGCACATTTCATTTTAGTGGCCTAAATGTAAGCTTTGTATTTGGCCCTGTTGAATTTCATTTTATTAATTCCAACCCAGTTTTCTAGTTCATCAAGACTGTTTTGAATTGCTTTCCTGTCTTCCAATGTATTAGCTACCCCCCTACTCTCCTCCCCCCTCCCCAGTTAACTCAGTGTGAAAAATTTGGGGCATTTTGAACTCAGCCTGTAGCAACAGAAAGAAGCCAAGGAGAGAGGGGGAAAGAGGGAGGAGGAGAGAAATTGGGACATTTTGAAAACAGATGAAAAAATGGGGCAATGGAGGAGTAATCAGGACTGTCCCTGCCAAACGGAGAGAGCTGGAGAGCTTGGGGCGTGGGTGGGTGGGGGCTGTTACCTTTGGATCTTTCTTGTGGGGCTTCCCTTAGGTAGCCCACTGCCTAAGGAACTGGGGAAACTTGCTTTGATTTTTCGACAGGAGAAAAACAATACACCTCTGGTTGCACACCTGCATTCTCTGAGACTCTTGGTGAAGTTTGTACACTATGTACGTTTCTTCCACAGATATAAAGAAAATAAGATAAGGCTACATGTAAAAACCAAGAACATCGGGGACTGAAATATCCAGATCTTTTCTCCCCAACAACTTTTTCCCCAATGCCCAGAGAGGAGATGCTGTGGGAGGAAGTGTCAAATCTCAAGAGTCTCCAGCAAAAGTCTCCTCGTTCAAACTCTTTCTGCCGTTTGGAACAACTGGGCCACGGAAGGAGGGGAAGACCCACACTCTGCACTCACGTAAGTTACAAAACAGAAGAACTCTGCAAGCTTCTCACCTGCCAGATGAGCTCAAGCTTGGCCCAGTGGATCCCAGTCTGCGTGGCCTGGAAGCCCACTTCCAGGCTGGCTTCCCACCAGTGGAGTGACCCAGGCCAAGAACGTGAATTCATTCCTCCAGCATCTACCCAAAAAAGGCAAAAGGGGTCCTTACCCAGAGAGGCCACCTACTTTATCCTCCGCTGTGGCTCCTTGCAGACAGCCTTCTGGTCTGGATCCAGGCGACCCTGCTCCTCTGAGAGGAAATTACACAGCTACTTCCTCCAATTAGACCAGCAGCTGAAAGAGGAGAAAACCCAACACTTCTGGAACCACAAATGATCCCTCCTTTGTGATGTCCCCACGCACACAAAACTAATCCCACACAGACCCATTGCTCTCAGTTTTAAGGAGGAGGAACTCAGAGTGAACTAAGTGCTGTTGTGCTTCTGGGAGGGAAGAGGAAAGACCCCTGCACTTTCCACTCTTGTAGACATTGCTGCTTGCTTTTAGAGAGGCCATCAGGGTGTGGTCCAGGGGCCGTAGGTGGGCCCCAAGGCTGGGTTGATGGCCCTGAGCCCCTCCCCGACTCTCTGGTGTTTCTCCGGGAAAAGGTCCCTCCCTCCAATTAAGTAGGTTGCAGGGACCCACGGCACCATTCTGCATTCCAAATTATCCTTTTTCACAAAACCAGAAAAGGATTTGTTCACATCCAGCTTCTTTGGCTTGTTTTCTCATTGAAGAGGTCTGTCTAGCCCATGGGACGGTCCTATGGGCAGAGAATTGCCCTCCAGACCCCGTGAAAATGCCCACCCCTGATGAAAATAGATCTTTTCCACACTGCTGAACCCCCTCTCATTTTTCTGATGAGAGAATTCTGTCCTCCACTTCCGAAGATGAGAGGGAAGAATCAGCATAGCCGTCTCCCTCCCCAGAAAGGTGTGTGGCATATGCCATGCTTGCCACTGTGGAGTTACAGCGGGGCTACTTTTGCCTCCCGGCTGGCAGCCAGGGCTGATCCTGGTCTGCCGCCTCAGAATCCAAAGCTGAGGCCTCCATTTGCACTCAGCCCAGCCCCCATTTTGGCTTCCTTCCAACTCTGTTGCCAAAATGGTGGTCGTCTGGTGTGGAGGAGGAGGTCTCTGCCTCCTCTTATGTAACCATGGTGCAGAGAAGTGAAACTGGGCTAGTGGGCTTCACCAGGCTTACACTGGGTGCTCCCTGGGCCATGAGGAGGTACACTCTGTCCATTGGAGGGCCAGATGCTACTGGGCTTCAGGAGGGGGAGAAGGTCCCATTGCCCACTCACCCACCCTCCCTCCCTCCATTTGCCCTCCCAGTGGGGCTTCCATCAGCAGGAGGACATCTGCTGCAGAGATGGTGGTGGCTTCCTGGGCTGTAACTAGCCGGAGCCACAGGGCTAGCTTGGGGAGCTCAGGTGAGCGGGTCTCCTAGGGGTTGTAGGTGGGGAAAAGACTGAGGTCTTAGGGGTTGCTTCCTCGTGTGGGGACACAAGGAGATTTTTCTCTCACTTCTTAGGAGGAAGTGAGAGCAACAACCCAAACATTCAGGATGTTCACCCCTTCCCTGCTGGGAAAGTTCAGAGGATACAGGTTGGGGTGAAGAGATCAAGGGGCAAGGGAAACAATTCATGTCTATAAGTGTGTGTGGGGTCTTTCTTAAAAGAATATTGGTGATTAAGGACGTCCAAGCGCAGGTCATCTCTCAGGAAAGTGTCCTCATGGTCAGCGGAGGTCAGTCGGAGCTCAGAGAGGGGATGGGAGGGAAACCCCCTGACCCGGTTGCTTCATTTCATATTGCAGGTTGTTAGTTTTGGGGAAAAAGTTTGCTGAAACTGTGCTGCCAACTTATTTTACTACTCAGAGAGATTTCCTTCCAAGTTGCCTCAGAGTTCCTAGCTTTGCCTTCTCCTTCCTGGGCACTCTCTCTCTCTCCTTCCTGCACCTCCTTCTTCTTCCCTCCTTTAACCTGCGTCCCCTGCAGGGATCTCAGCAGGGATCCCAGGCAGCAAACACAGTGGGGTCAGGAAAGGAAGACTTTTAGAGCTTTTGGGACGTTCACAGAATTAGCTTGTGGGGTCTCCCCTCCTTCACCAGGGGGCTCTGACAGGGGAAGAAAGGGGGGCAAGGGGGGAGAGCCCCGAAGCAAGGCAGGCTGTCCTCTGTGTGTGTGTGTGTGTGTGTGTGTTGCATTTAGATGACACCCGCCCGCCAGCCCCGCTCCTGCCTGTCTCTGGCCTCCCCCTCCCCTTTCTTTCTTTTTTCAGGTCGCTCCCAAGTTCCTAGCTTTGCCTTCTCCTTCCTGGGCCCTCTCTCTCCTCCCTGCGCCCCCTTCTTCCTCCCTCCTTCAATCTGCGTCCCCTGCAGGGATCTCAGCAGGGATCCCAGGCAGCAAACACAGTGGGGTCAGGAAAGGAAGACTTTTAGGGCTTTTGAGACGTTCACGGAATTAGGTCGTGGGGTCCCGGTGCCCCCTCAGCTGAACCTCCCTCGCTGGGCTCTTGGGAAGGGACAAAAGGGGGGTGGGGGTGGAATCAGGACCCTGTGGCCCCCCAGAATCCCTGCCCTCATTCACCAGTGGGGGCCTGTTTGTCCAGTGGGGTTGTCTCCACAAAGGACGCTGGGCTCCCCCTCCTCTCTCCTGGGGGCCCCGTCCTTCATTTGGCCCTCTTCGGCTCCTTCCCTTTCCAGCTGGCTCTGGCTTCCCTTCGGAGCCCCCCAGTCTTGTCCCTCCTCCACCAGCCCCCAAACCCCAAGCAAAAGGCCCCCTTCCAGCTCCTTCCAAGGCCAGCTTGAGTTCTCTTGGAGGATCTCCAGGCTTTTTGTGCTGTAAAGGATTTTAAAGGTGAGACCCCCAGCCTGGGACCTCTGGGCCTGAGAAGGGGGGAGAGGGATCCTCTTCCTGGAAGGCCATGGGGGGGGCGGAGGGATCTGATCTCTACGCCCCCCCCTCCGCCCGCAAAGAAGCAAAGGGAGGGTCTCCCCTCCGCCCCACCCTTCACGAGGGGGCTCTGCCAGGGGAAGAAAGGGGGCAAGGGGGGGAGATCCCAAAGCAAGGCAGGCTGTCCTCTGTGTGTGTGTGTGTGTGTGTGCTGCACTTAGATGACCCCCCCGCCCCCCTGCTGCCTGCCTCAGGCCTCCCCCTCCCCAATCAGAGCCCGACCCCGGCTCCCTTCCCCCTCCCGGCAGTTCCCGCCCCTCCGACCCTCCTCGCGGCATCCCATAATAGTCCTCCACCCCCTGCAGGTGCCCCAAGAAAGGCCCCCCGCTCTGTTCTTCCCCTCGAGCCCCCCCCAAATCTCTCGGCCCCACGGAGACACCCCCGGGAGAGGAAGAGGAGGAGGATGGGGTGCTTTTCAGGAGGGGGCTTCGCATCGAGAGACCCCCTCGCCCCGCCCACCCCAGGAGCCCCCCACCCACCCGGCCTAACTTTCCCCTACTCCCCCCCGGCTCCCTCTCCAGAGAAGCCCCTCCAGCTGCCCCGAAAGCATGGCGCCAAAGGGGGGCTCCTCCGCCCCTCTTCCCTCCCCCCACCCCGCCCCACGGGCCCATTTGGGGATCCCGCTCCTCTACCCACCGCAAAGCCTCCCGCCGGCCGCCGCCGGTCCTCCGGGGAGCAACGCGCGCGGCCTCCTAGAGAGGCAGGAAGGCGGCTGAGGGAGGAGAGTGACGCACTTCCTCCCGCTCACTTCCGCGTTTTCCAAGCGGGGAGGAGAGGTAAGGGGGGGACCCCCAATGTGGAGAGGGGAGGGGGCGCCCCTGTGGCCTCAGGAGGGGGGAGGGAGGGGAGGAGGGGCGGGGAGGGGGGTGGAAGGAAGCCCCCTCCCCCTCGCCCTCCCCCGGAAGGCGCCGAGGCCTCTCCCCCGCTCAGCCCCCCTCCCTCTCCCTCCAGCCCTGCTTCGCCCCCCCCGGACTCAGCCGCCCCCGGGAGCCTCCGGGAAGCCGGAGAGAGAGGAGCTGCCGTCGGCCGAGAGCAGCGCCGCCCCGCTCCCGGTTTGAGGCCGCCTCAGTTCCCCGTCCGCACCGCCGGGGAGCCCGGGCAGCCCCCCCTCTCCCCCTCTCCCCCTCTCCCTCTCACACAGAGACTGGGGGCCCCTGGGGTGGGAGGGGGTGCCAAGTGCCCCCCGAAGGCGTGCCCCGCCCTCCTCCTCCTCCCCCGCGCCCCCGGCCTGCTGGTTCTGACCCCGCAAAGGCCCTCCTGGCTCTTCGGGGAAACCGGGCCCCCGGTGGGGGGCAGAACCGGGGAGGGGCCCACGCGGCCCCCCAGCCCTGCGGGGAGGGGCCCCCGCCCGGCCCGGGGGGCCCCAGGCCCTGGAAGAGATTTACTCCCTCCGAGGGCGGCTTCCGGACCCATCCCCCACCCCCGGGAAGCAAACCTTTCCCCGGCGGTGGGTTCGGGGGAGGCCTTTTGCTAAGAAGCTGCGGGCAGAGCTGCCAGACGCCCCGCTCCCCAGGGGGCCCCTCCCGAGTCCTGGGGCCGGAGGCGATCGTCGTTCTGGTTGTTGGCTGTGTTTATTAGTTCGTTGTTTTGTGCTGCCAAGGTAGCTTCCATTTCTGGCGAGCCCCCGGTCGCCCCCGGCCCTGCTCACGCATCCCATAATGCCACCCGTGGGTAGGATTGGGCTCTGCGTTCCGTTGGGGCACCGACAGTCTGGTTCCCTGGCCGGATGGGAGAGGCCGGGCGGAAGACCCCCTCCCACACCCCTCTTCATGGGGCGGATTTTAAATATTTTAATCCTGAGCGAACAAACTGCGCTCCTTATCCGCTGGATGGTTTACCGGGTAGAGGAGGAAAGGAAGAACAGGTGGCTGAGTCCCAACGCAGTGGAACAGACTGGGTGACCTTGGACAAGACACACTCTCTCAGCCTCAGAGGAAGACTGTGATAAGGCAAGATCTGACTAAGGCTTTTGGGAAGACAGCATGGAGTTACGGTTTGACTGTTGGACTAGGACTCTGGAAGACTTTGGGTTTGAGCCCCCCCTCAACCATGGAAGCTCTATGGGTGACCTTGGACAAATCACACTCTCCCAGCCTCAGGGGAACGCAGGGGTGGCAAATCTCCCCAAAATAAAAAATATGGCTAAGAAAACCCTGTGGGACGGTCACCCTAAGTCAGGGTTGACTTGAGGGCACATAACATGGGAGGCAGCGTAGTGTAACGGTTTGCATTTTGGGCCGGAGGGAGGGAGGGAGGGCGACAGAATTTGGACTGAGAGTGACAATCGGGAGTCGGCTGGCCCGTCTGCAGAGGCAGGGAGGAAGAGGCGCCCTGAACAAACCGGTTCTCTCTTTCCTTTCTGCTGTCCCCCTCTGGGCCCCCATCCTGATCCCCCAGCCCAATCCTGAACCTTTTCCAAGAAGACCCCCAGTTTTCTGAGAAAAGCCCCACCACCACCACCACTCTGGCTCTCCCTCCGCCACCCCGGCCAATCCAGTGACAAAGTGTGTTTGGTGTCACCAGTTGCTGGCAGACTCTGCCTGGAAGGACCGAAGCAGAGGGACTTAGGCCATTTCCGTACTAGGCTGTTATAGCGCTATGATTCCACTTGCAACATCCTATGAAATCCTGGGGTTTGCATTTTCGGGAGGGGCCAGCTGTCTACTTATGACGATCCTATGAATTTCGCATGTTTTTCTTAGGAAAGGAATCTCACACAGAGCTGGTTTTGCCATTTCCTTCCTCTGAAACATAGTCTCTGGCTTCTGAGATTTGTTGGTGGTCTCCCATCCAAGTACTAAGCAGGGCTGAGTGTGCTTAGCTTCCAAGACCAGACCTGGTCTGGTTCCTTTCGGGTATTGAGCTTACCTCTCTGTAACTGCTCTTCCAAAACACCCTAAAGTTCTCCCCGCTTCCCCGCATGCATCATCATTGCCATCATGACAGATGGGAGTGTGTGAGAGGTGTGTGTGTGCAAGGCGTGGCCAAGGGACACCAGAAGACTGTGGACAAGATGGCAAAAGTTGTGACCGGGGGACAACACACAAGCTAGGGGAGGCTGCAGCTTTTGCCTGAATCCGTTGAGAAGACAAAGGAGACTTGGAGAAATAAGAAGAAATTGGGACATTTTAAAAGCAGCTGAAATAGTGGGACGGCAGGGGACTAACTGGGACTGTCCCAGCCAGATCGGGAGAGCCGGAGGAGAGGTACTTGTGGGGGGTTTCAGCTCATCGCCCGCCTCCTCATTCTGGGATTAGATGGGCTTGATTGTGAAAGAGAGCGCCTTGGGGTTCAAAAAAAAAATGGGGGGCAGGCAAAGGGAAAGCAAGTCCCTCCCCCAGTTCCACTGGGTCTGGGCCAGCGTTCCTCACCCTTTGGCCCTCCAGACGATTTGGGCCTCACCTCCTGGATGTCCTAGCCAGTGCGGCCGATGCTTGGGAATTCTAGGGGATGAAACCTCAAACCTCTCAAGGAGTAAAGTTTAGAAAACCGTTCATCTCTGCAGCTTCCAATGCATTCCTCTTCCCACACACACACACACAGACCCACACCTTGCTTGTTCTCCCATCTCTGATAGGAGAGAGGAAGCTGTGGAGGGGCTCCGGTTTCGCTTCCCCACACGCCCAGCTGTGCTTAGCGAGCATTCAGGGGAAGTGAAAGAGACAAGTGGGGGGCAATCCAATCGTCTGCCCCCAGCCAAGAGCAAAGCAAAGCTTCCCCACAAGGCCGCTCCAGCCTTCAACCGCCACCCCAGCCCCCAGAGGGCTACCACACCCCCTCTTCCCAGACACCTCCAGGGCCGTAAGAGCCCTCGAGGACAGCAGAGCTGAGCATCAGTGCATAGGCAGAGGGAGGAGCCCCCCAGTCCTCAGACCTCCTGTGGGGATAGATGGGGGGCCTGGCCCCAAAAGCAAAAGGAGGGCAGTTCCATGGGTGGGCTCCCTTCCTTCCTTCTCAAGGCCTTCCTGATGGCTGTGGCCTGAGCCAGGGAGGAACTTGCTCCCCATACAGGTTTCCCTTGCAACATGCAGCTGGGGTCACTGGCAGGAGCTACACAGAGTTCTTGACTCTGAGGCAACGGGAGGCATCTCCCTGCTCCCTGCAGCTTCCATTGCTTGCTTTGCCAGCATCCCTCTGAGGAGGAGACCCCCAGGAAAGCCAACTGAGGTCTAAGACCTACAGTGTTCCCTTAGACCTAGGACCAAGTCCACCACACCCCCAAAAATAGCACCCTCCTGTTGGACCTCAGGCTGGGAAGGTTGAATTTAGGGAGAGATTTGGGGATTAGGAAGGAGGGAGGGAGGAAGAAAAGACTCCAGCAGTCTATCTTTCTTTGGAATGGACCCCCACCCCATACTCGCCATCTGCCCTGATCTGGCAGGGACACTCCCAGTTATTTCTTGTTGTTGTTGTTGAAGTCATTTCCACCTTATGGCAACCCTAAGGCCAATCTATCATGGCAGAAATTGTTCAACCTTCCTCTGAGGCTGAGAGTGTGTGACTTGACCAAGGTCATGGCCGAGTGGGGGATCCGAGCTCTGGCCTCCAGAGTCATCACAGTCCAACGTTCAAACCGCTACACCCTGCTGCCTCTCCAAATAATTCTCTCCCAGCCCCCTTTCCGAACTGCTCTTGGAATGTCCCGTTTCTCTCTCCTCCTGCTCTTCCTTCAACTTCCCCCCTTTGGTCCTGAGCTGATCTCTGTTGCTGCAAACTGAATTCTAAGGGCAAAAGTCGTTTCCGGTCGGTTAACTTGGCCAAGGGGAGGGGAGAGGAGGGGGCTCGGCCCCTGTGACCTTCCTGGGGCACCTGACCGGTCACTCCGGGACCTTTGTGGTCAGAAAGGTGGGCTTTCTGGGCCCTGACTCTGATCCGGCTTCCAGGCCCTCTTCCTCTTCTCCTGCGGGGAGCAGGGAGGGGATTCACCTGCTTTAGATTGGAGCACTTCAGCCTGAAAGCGGGGCCCATGAAGTTAAATGGAACCCCCCATCACCATAGAGGAAAATTTCTGAGTCCCAGTTTTGAGTTTCAATGAAAGCTAACAACGATAACATGCTAGTTGTCTGTCCGTGTGCGTGCGTGTTCAAGAGGTTTTGATTAGGATGAACAGGGAGGAGGGAGGGAGGGAGGGGGCTGGGTGGGGGGTGGAAGAAACCCTGGAGGCCGGAGGAGCCAAAGGCGGCTGTAAAATGAGGGTGGGGGGATGGTGGGAGAAAGGGGAGGGGGGAACTCTCCCCCAGCCCCCCTATCCCTGGGAAGGTGGGGTGGAGGGGACGCCTGAGCTCTCCTGGGGGGGGAGGGGCTGCTACAGGTGGGAGGCCAAGCCTTGGGGGTGTTTGAGGTGGGGAGGAGATGCTGGAGGCCTGAGGGGGAGGGCAGGCACAGGGCAGTGGCAGGGAGGGGGTGTCCCAAGGCTTTTGGGGAGCCCCCGATTTCCTTCCCTCTGCAGGACTCCCCATGGCAGTGGGGCATAATTGTGGGGCAGAAGGAAGGGGAGGGGTTGAAATTAACCTCACTCCTGTTTTGCCTTCCAGAAAGAGACCCCCCCCAGGAAACAGATGACTGAGTTGAAAAGCCTCACACACACACACACACACACACACACACACACACACACACAGACCCAGCTGTGCTGTTCCTCTTCTCCCTCCCCTCCCGGAGCTGCCTGTGGTCTCCTCTGGCCACGAGGGTCCCTTCCTGAGAGAGGCTCTGCACTTGGAGGTCCCGAATCCCTCACTGAGGGTCCTTCCGGAGCTCTTCCTGACCCTCATTTACAGCTATAAATGGTTCTCCTTTCTCCGCTGAAGGCCTTGGACCCCCCCCCCGCAACCCCTCTCCTCAGAACTTCCCTCAACCACCACAACCATGGACACCCCAACACCAGGCCATGAGGTTTTCCGTCTCTGTCCCCTCTCCCATCCCGTTGGAGCCTCCCTGGGCTTTCAGAGCTGCGGGAGGAGCCCTTCCCTCCGCCTCCGTTCCTTCAGGGGTATGTTTGGGGGGGACCTGGGACAGGGGCCGCTCCCAGATTGTAGACTTCCCAGGGAGGTTAGGCTGGCTCCCTCCCCATTGCCCTTCCTCCTTTTTGTTCAGACAGGCCTTTGAGAATGGACTCTGAATCGAGTTTCTGGACTTTGAATCTTCAGTGGATAGATCTCGAAGGGTTTTAATGATGCTTTAAATCTGTTTATCTACTTCTATAACGTATCTATCGTATCTATCTAATTTGTAATTTATTCTCTTTCACTGGATATTTTAATGTGCTGTAAATTTCATTGTGTCCCAGCTTTTGGAAAGAGGTACCAAGGGAAACTTCCAAATGCTCAGGAATGCCCTGTGAATAAGGGAATGAATCCCTTCTGTCTGGCCTGCAGGATTCAACTGTGTACGTCTGGAAGATATTTGTTGGGATAGTGGAGAGACAAGTATCTAATCTGGGTTTTTCACAGAATTTATCTGGGAAGAGCAGCCTTTGTGAATGTGGAAATGCTGACCTAGCTCATAACAGTAAGAGGCGATGATGAATTAAGATGCCACGGCGATCTTTAAGGCACAAGAAAGAAAGATAGTTCCTTAATGCAAGATAGGACAAAATGTCGATTTTGTTTTTATTTTGATCTTTCAGCCATGCCTAGAGTAGACCCACTGAAGTCCATGAGGCCCTTCACTGCTGATTCAGCTACCTCCCATGGATTCCCCTGGGAATGACTAAATGTAGACGAACCTTTGAAGTGGGTTCCTCTATTCGTTTTTCTGGAAGTCACCCCCAGTGATCTCTTTCTAGTCATTAAGAGCTGCAGCCAGATTGTTCCCTTGGGTTGCCCAAAAGGAGCACACAACTCCTTTGTGGCAACAGCTCCACTGGCTGCCAGTCCAATTCCAGGCAGAATTCAAAGTCCTGGTGATGAGCCCCATAGGGCACACGTCCAGCTCTCTGAACAGCCCCATCTCCCCCTATGAGCCTGCCTGTGGGATGAGAGGCTCTGCAGGGGCCCTTCTCTCTCCACTTTCCCAGGTAGGTTTGGTGAGAAGAAAGGAGACGGCCTTCTTGGTGGCTGCTCCCCCCAGACTTTAGAACTCCCCTCCTTGGGAGACTAGGATGGCTACTCCTTGCTGTTCTTGCGCCAGTAAGCAAAACCTTTTCTATTCCAACAGACTCCTAAATTTAGGAATGCTATTTTGTAATCCACCTTGAGTCCCAGGATTGTGGGAAAAGGGTAGATATAGATGAATAAGATAATGGGAAGAAAAGTGAAGTGAAGAGATGGTGAAGGGGAATAAAATGGAGGTGTGGAAAAGATTTATTTTCACGGAGGTGGGCAATTTCATGGGGTCTGGAGGGCAATTTTCTGCCCCTAGGATTGTCAGGTGGGCCAGACAGACTTCCTGAAAAAGAAGACAGAGCAAAGAAACTGGATGTGATCCAAATACTGTTCTGGTTTTGTGAAAAAGGATAATTTGGGGTGCTAAATTGTGCCGTGTGTGCCCACAACCTGCTTAATGGGGGGTGAGGGACCTTTTTCCCAGAGAAACACCCTGAGAGTCGGGGAGGGGCTCAGGGCCACCAACCCAATCTTACGGACCACCTACGGCCCCTGGGACCCACCCTGATGGCCTCTCTAAAAGCAAGCAGCAATGTCTACTAATTGAACCTGAGAAAAAGTGGAAAGTGCAGGGGTCTTTCCTCTTCCCACTGAGAAGCACAACAGCACTTAGTTCACTCTGAGTTACTCTTTCTTAAAACTGTGAGCAATGGTGTCTGTGTGGGATTAGCTTTGTGTGCATGGGGACATCACAAAGGAGGGATCATTTGTGGTTCCGGAAGTGTTGGGTTTTCTCCCCTTTCAGCTTCTGGTCTGCTTGGAGGAGGTAGCTGTGTAATTTCCTCTCAGAGGAGCGGGGTTGCCTGGGTCCAGACCAGAAGTCTGTCTGCAAGAAGCTGCAGCGGAGGATAAAGGAAGATGGCCTCTCTGGGTAAGGACCCCTTTTGCCTTTTTTGGGTAGGTGCTGGAGGAATGAATTCACGTTCTTGGCCTGGGTCACTCCACTGGTGGGAAGCCAGCCTGGAGGTGGGCTTCCAGGCCAGGCACACGGATCCGCTGGGCCAAGCTTGAGCTCATCTGGCAGGTGAGAAGCTTGCAGAGTTCTTCCGTTTTGTAACTTACGTGAGTGCAGAGTGTGGGGCTTCCCCTCCTTCTGTGGCCCAGTTGTTCCAAACGGCAGAAGGAGTTCGAACCACGAGACTTTTGCTGAAGACTCTTGGGATTTAACACTCCCTCCCACAGCATCTCCTCTCTGGGCGTAGGGAAAGAAAATTGTTGGGGAGAAAAGATCTGGATATTGAAGTCACTGATGTTCTCAGTTTCTACGTGTAGCTTTATCTTATTTTCTTTATGTCTGTGGAAGAAACGTTTATAGTGTACAAACTTCACCAAGAGTCTCAGAGAATGCAGGTGTGCAACCAGAGGTGTATTGTTTTTCTCCTGTCGAAAAATCAAAACAAGTTTCCCCAGTTCCTTAGGCTTTGGGCCACCTAAGGGAAGCCCCACAAGAAAGATGCACAGGTAACGGCCCCCACTCACCCACGCCCCAAGCTCTCCAGCTCTCTCCTTTTGACAGGGACAGTCCTGATTAATCCTCCATTGCCCCACTTTTTCATCTCTTTTCAAAATGTCCCACTTCCTCTCCTCCTCCCTCTTTCTCCTTGGCTTCCTTCTGTTGCTATAGACTGAGTTCAAACTGCCCCATGTTGTTCACACTCAGTTTACTGGGGAGGGGGGGGAAGTAGGGGAGGGGTAGCTAATACATTGGAAGATAGGAAAGGAATTCAAAACAACCTTGATGAACTAGAAAACTGGGTTGGAATTAATAAAATGAAATTCAACAGGGCCAAATACAAAGCTTACATTTAGGCCATAAAAACGAAATATGCAGATATAGGTTGGGTG
This sequence comes from Cyclura pinguis, assembly GCA_030412105.1. Taxonomy (NCBI): domain Eukaryota; kingdom Metazoa; phylum Chordata; class Lepidosauria; order Squamata; family Iguanidae; genus Cyclura; species Cyclura pinguis. The sequence goes on from CM059600.1 coordinate 6,205,716, forward strand.
AGACTTAGGTCAGCAGTACTTCACGTGAAAAGGACGTGGAGAGTATTGATGGTAATAAGTTGAACATAAGCCAGCCCTGTGATGCTGCGGCAAAGACATCGAATGCTGTCTTAGCCTGCATTAATAGAAGCATATAAGCATAGTTTCCAAGCTGGGGAAAATGATAGTCTCCCTGCAGTCCGTGCTGGTCAGGGCAAGATCGCACTCGTTAAATACCTCAAGGGCTGCTACAAAGGGGAGGGCGCAGGCTTCTTCTCTGTTCTTTGAGAGGGTAGAACTAGGTCTAATGGTTTCAAATTTCAGGCAGATGGATTTTGATTGAAGATTAGAAGGAACTTCTTGACAGTAAGAGAGGTTCAGCAATGGCGTCCATTAGCTAGAGAGGTGGTGGGATCTCCTTCTCTGGAGATCTGGAAAAAGAGGCTGTGTCTGCTTTAGCTGGAGGTCCTGCATTGAACAGGGGATGGAATTTGACAACCCACAGGGCCCCTTCTCTCTCCATGCATGATTCTGTAATTCTTTATGAGCCTCCTGGAGCCCCGAAGAGGCTCTGCAATTTCCAGCCACAAAGGAAGGAAGTCTTGCAAAACTGTAGGAGATTTTCCACAAAGAAAAATTCTGTATGTCAGGCTAGACCATTTTGGCCAGTCTTTGTGCCCTTGGGACTCTCTAGCAAGCCATGTGGACTTTCTAAAATGGAAGACAGGCAGACTAAAGAAGCCACAGTCTGGGTCAGAAGCCATTTCAGATTTTTGAGAAAGGGTATGGGGTAGCCCTGCAACCTCTAAGAAAGATGAATGGCTGCTTCTGAAGCCTCCCAGGAAAGTGTTATGTACTGGATAACCGTTACTCAAAGGATAGTTTTGGAGCGGGGGTGGGGGTGGAATTTCCAGCCTAAATTTAGGAGTTCACAGTCTGCTGACAACCAGGAACAGAACACTGTCTGAGCAAGCCTTTGTTCTCCAGCAGCCGCTAGTGCCGCCGCAACCACTGGAAGTTGACTTCAGTAAAGCCTTTGACAAGGTCCCCCATGAAATTCTTGCAACCAAGGTAGTAAAATCTGGGCTAGGCAATGCTACTGTTGGATTTGTAACTGGTTGACTGACCGATCCTCAAGGGTGCTCCTCACCAATGGCTCCTCCTCATCCTGGAGAGAAGTGACTGGTGGGGTGCCACAGGGTTCCTCCCTGGGCCCGGTGCTATTCAACATATTTATGAACGACTGGATTTGGGAAGAGAAGGGACGCCCATTAACTTTGCAGATGACACCAAATTAGGAGGGGTAGCTAGCAAACCAGAGGACAGGATGAGAATTCAAAATGACCTTTACGGACTAGAGTGGTGGGCCAAAACTAACAAAATATATTTCAACCAGGTGAAATATAAGGTACTATGCTTTGGTAGAAAAAAAAATGTACAGGTATGAAATAGGTGACACCTGGCTTGACAGCAGTACATATGGTAGAGACACAGGAATCTTTGTAGACCAGAAGCTGAATGTGTGTCAGCAGTGTGATGTAGCAGCCTAAGAAGCCAATGCGATTCTAGGCTGCATCAATAGGAGTCTGTTGACTAGGTCAAAGGAAGTAATAAAACATTCTATTCTACTTTGATCCTGTGTCCAGTTCTGGGCCCCACAGTTGAGGGAGCTTATTGACAAGCTAGAATGTGTCCAGAGGAGGGCGATCAAGTAGATAAAAGGCCTGGTAGCCGTGAAGTCCTAGGAGGAGCTGCAGGTCGAGAAGAGAAGGTTAGGAGGTGACATGATAGCTGTGTTTAAATCTTTGAAGGGATGTCATGTGGAAGATGGAGTAAGCTTGTTTTCTGCTTCTCCAGGGACTAGGACAGGGAGCAATGGCTTCAAATATCAGGAAAAGAGATTCCATCTAAACGGTAGGAAGAACTTCCCGTCCTGTTCTGCCTCTGTTTGCATAGCTCTGCGGTATAGTTTCGGTAAGAATGCAATCCATCAGGCAAATCCCTTTTAGAGACTTTCTGGAATGGTGTGCTGTCAGTGATTCCAGTGTGGCTTGCTTAGAAACATTAGGTAAGGGTAAAACAGGAGCAGGATTTTTTTTTCTGATTAAAAGAATTTACAAGGAAGTCTTTTCCTCCCAAGCCTGATCACAAGGAGTGTTCTGTCCATGCTGGGGCCACTCAGGATCTGGGGGGAGCAGCATTTCATGATTTACTCTAGTGCTTTCCTTGGAGTCTTGCATTTTTCTGAGGTGTGATGTTAGTAAGAAGGGAAAATAGAAAAGAAATGGGTTTTGCAACGTTTGCACCTACCGTGCTAGCCGTATGTAGAGATCTTTTGCTTTACAAAGGTGGGGTTAGACTGTTAACACAGTGTAGTGCAAAATATCACAAGCAGGATGCTTGGGCCACCATTTGCTTTGTATCTGACGATGGATTCCTTTTAAATGGGGAAGAGTTAAAAGAATTCTTACTAGGTGATGGGGTCTCCTCAGTTGGTCCACACTTCTTCCCCTCTTGTCCTGGCCTTTCTATGGCTCCAGCTTATTGGTCTTGATGCCCGATGAGATGTTTCGGTGGTCAGCTCCTAATGAGATTTTCTTTTTTTAGCTCAAACAGGAAAAGCCTCTGAACAAAGGCTAAGAAAACCTCACGGCAGCTTCGGCCTCGGCTTTCCCGAACTCTGACGTGACTTGAAGGAATCACAACAACAAAGGAATAAGTAGGAGGAAGAATTTTAGGAGCCATACACATGCGGAATCAGGAGGAAGACACAAGAGTGCACTGTAAAAAAGGAGGATTTGGAAGACAGACAACCAAAAAGAGTCAAAGACTGAGAAGAAGAAAATGCTCTGCTGTTCATGGAGCTTTTATTTGTGAACTTCAGAAATCACATTTGAATCAGAAAAGAAGGAGAATGGAATATCCTGCACATCTATCTCCATATCCCAAAACTCATGAAGGGCAGAAGCTGTATAAGTGTATGGAATGTGGAAAGAGCTTCAGTACCAGTGGATCACTGTGTTCCCATCAAAGGACTCACACAGGGGAGAAGCCCTATAAATGCATGGAATGTGGAAAAAGCTTCAGTGAGAGAGGAAGTCTACGTTCCCATCAAAGGACCTACACAGGGGAGAAGCCCTATGAATGCATGCAATGTGGAAAGAGCTTCAGTTGCAGTCAAGATCTACATTCCCATCAAAGGACTCATACAGGGGAGAAGCCGTATAAATGCGTGGAATGTGGAAAGAGCTTCACTTGGAATGCAAATATACATGGACATCAAAGGACCCACACAGGGGAGAAGCCATATGAATGCATGGAATGTGGAAAGAGCTTGGAGTGCAAATCTACATAGAAATCAAAGGACCCACACAGGGGAGAAGCCATATTAATGCGTGGAATGTGGAAAGAGCTTCACTGACAATAGAGGTCTGCGTTTCCATCAAAGGACTCATACAGGAGAGAAGCCATATGAATGCATGGAATGTAGAAAGAGCTTCAGTGAACGTAATAATCTGTATTCCCATCAAAAAACTCACACAGAGGAGAAGCTGTATGAACGCAGGGAATGTGGAAAGAGCTTCAGTAAGAGTCGAGATCTGCGTTTCCATCAAAGGACGCACACAGGGGAGAAGACCTATAAATGCACAGAATGTGGAAAGAGCTTCAGTCAGAGTGGAAATCTGCGTTCCCGTCAAAGGACTCACACAGGAGAGAAGCCATACAAATGCATGGAATGTGGAAAGAACTTCCGCGATAGTGGAACATGTAATAAACATCAAAGGACTCACATAGGGGAGAAGCTATATAAATGTATGGAATGTGGAAAGAGCTTCTCTCGTAATGACACTTTATGTATACATCAGAGGATCCACACAGGGGAGAAGCCACATAAATGCATGGAATGTGGAAAGAACTTCTGCGATGTAGGAAACATCAAAGGACTCACACAGGGGAGAAGTCATATACATGCATGGAATGTGGAAAGAGCTCTCAGAGTCAAAGGTTAAGTTCACATCAAAGAACCCACACAGGGGGAAAATTTCCATGGACAAAGGAAGACCCTTGTCTCCCTCCAAGTGCACCACATGCTGTCTCCTCCTCCCACCTTCAGGTGCCAAATTCCCCTTTTCCTTTTTTTTCTGGTCTCTGTATTTAAGTCATTATTAAGTGCTGGGTGTGACTGGAATAGGGTATAAAATCATTTCCAGGGTGGTTCCAACAGAGGTTGTCTCAGTTACCCCTCTGCTCTTAATTTAGAGCACATGATGCATGCTCAGAGAACTGCTTCCACTATGGCTTCCACTTTTTTCTCAAGAACTGAGCTACATCTCCTCCAATGCAAACCCCCCAAAACCCACCTTGGAAGCCATGCAGCTCCTCCAAGGCTGCCATTTATGGGTTGTCAGAGGGGAATAGGGACCAGCAGTGATGCCCCTGGCCGTTTCTTCCAGCAGGACAAGTTGTGAGAGGTGCCAACAGTGACCTCGGGGCATCCTTGGAGGGTGTGTGTGTGCATCCCCGTGGGACACCAAGCTAGAGGAAAGAGGGGCATGCTTCGCCTCTAACCAACACCCAGAAATGGCCGTGTTGTGGGGATGCCATGTGGCTTACAAGGTGAGGCAGGGAGCTTTTTGTAGTTGCGCACTTGGAAAAGAATTTTGATCCACACAACAACCAAAAGAATGTACTTACCATGTCAAAAGGCAGATTTAGAATATTATACCTTACTAGCAAAACCATTAAAATATGTAATAATAAAAATGCCAGTCCAGGTGCACGGGGGACGAGTGTCTGTCAATCAGTGTCCTGGTGGGCTTCCCACAGTTGGGTTCCCTGGAAAATTCCACCTTCTACTTAAGCCCATTATCCCCAGGAATGATGTGTGTTTGCCTGACAAACGACTCAGTCTTACCTGGAGGAAGGTTCAAATTCCTTCCCTCTCCCGGTTTTACCTCTCCGTCACCTTTCAAGTCTGATTTCGATATCAGAGCCAATTAATACAGTTGCCAATCCAATATTGTGCCAATTTGTTATGGTGCCCATCCAAACCATACTGATTTCAGGGACCCTCAGAGGGAAGCGTTACAAGCCAGACCAATATCTGAAGCCCTATGTATGCAGACCTATATTTTTAGATCTATATTTGCATTCCTATATCGGAAGATCTATATTTGCATACCTATATTTGAAGACCTGTATCTGCAGACCTATATTTAATGACATACATTTGAATACTTATATGTGCATATCTATATTTTAATACCTATGTTTGCATACCGATATCTAAAGATCTATATATGAAGCCCTATATCTGAAGATCTGTTTTTGCATACCTATATATGAAGACCTATATTTGCGTACCTATATTTGAAGATGTATATTTTCATACCAATATATGAAGACCTATATTTACAGAATTATGTTTGAAAATCTTTATTTGCTTACCTATATTTCAAAACCTATATTTCGATACCTATGTTGAAAGACCTATATTTGCACACCTATATTTGAACACTGATATTTGCATACCAATATTTGAAGACCTATGTTTGCCTACCTATATTTGAAGATCTATATTTGCTTAGCTATATATGAGGACCTGACCTATATCAAGATCTATATCTGGGGAGCTTGGCGAATACCAGGCTGACATGGGTGGAGCTATGAAAACACCAGGCTGACTCGGGTGGAGCTGGGCGAACTTATGTTTGAAGACCAGCTGCACCCGTGTCGGCCTGGTGTTCGCCCAGCTCCACCTGTGTTGGCCTGATCTTCTCCTAGGTCCACCGCTGTCAACCAGGTGTTAGCCCAGCTCCACACCTGTCTGTCTGGTTTTTGCTCAGTTCCACCTTTGTCAGCCTGGTGCGTGTGCTCTTTTTTTTTTTCAATTGTGAAATGGAAAATTAAATTTGGGTGTGACGATGACAGAAAAACTAATTAACCAAGTACAAAGTGCTAGAAATAATGGAATTAGGATGCTTTTTAAGCATCACAGCTCCTCTTTGCTTCTTATGTCAAATCCAACAGACATTTTGGCCCTCCAGCTACTCATATGGGTTTATGAAATGACGGTGTCATGTCTGCTTCATTTTCCTTTGCATTGATTTCATTCAGACAATTGTACGGTAGATTTTGTTTTTCAGAGGACTCACAATCTTTTTCGTGTTTATTTTTTCCTGTTCATGTTAAAACCCATACAAATTATTGTGGGTGGAGGGATTAAGAGACAGCATGGGTTTCTCAAAAAGAAGTTGTACCAGGCTAATTCTTTTCTATTTTTTTTAATAACTGACAAGTTTTGTAAATGAGGGAGATGCTGTGAATGTAGTGTGTCTTCGATCGGTACAGTTTGGATCAAGGTTTCTCTTGCTATTTTTGCAGACTGCTGGAGCAGATGGATTTGTAGCTGGTTTATAGCCTTAACTACTAGCACATGCTACGTGTTCCTCTTGACATAACATCAGTCCACTACAAAGAGAAGGGGAAAAAAGCCTTAATCCCAGCCATGTCTACTTGGGGAAGGATGTATTTTTATGTCAGACAACATATGCAAAACTATTGGATACCAAGCCACAAGTTTTATTCTTCTGCATGCAAGAATTTTTTAAAACTCTTTCCACTTGAAACTTAGCATTAAACAGATTAGGCTCTTTCTCATGGACTGGCAAGGTGAAGAGCCAACTTTTCCTGAGGGTCACCTGTAGAAAGAATGGCCAAACCAGACACAGGGATACAATGGTGGCATGGGATTCATCTGACTCTTCCTTATAAATGTAGGACTATGCATTTTTTTAAAAACAACAAACAAACCACGTATTATGTTATTTGAGAATCAAATTACATTAAAGAGATTTTCTACCTCTGAATTTTGTTTTTCCCATAAGTATTTTCTGTTGCCGTGGAAATTATAAGAAAAATACAGCACACCTCAGTTAATGAAGTAGATGCATCCCTGGACATGACTTCTTTAAGAAAAAATTTGGTACCAGAGGCAGAAATAACATGGAAAGAATAGGGAAAGTGTTGTGCCCTACAAAAGAAGCAGTTCAGCATGTATCAACAAACTTTTTATTCAAAATATGAGCACATAGTAAATAAAACCACCAACTCCGGGAAGCCATGGCTTCTTCTAATATGCATACAGGGACAATTTTTTCTTTTAAAACCAGACCTCATTCACCATCTTCTCGATGGAGATGGCTGCTTAAAAAATATCCAGCTAGAAAGAGAATAAGGAAGAAAACAGAAGCTATGTGGGTGTAAAAAGATTACTTAAGAAGGGTTCACTGTGAGAGGCTTTGTTAACTGAGGCATGCCAAGTACGGTGCTGTGCTGGGAGACATTACCAGCTAACAGAGAACCTGGTTTTGTCTAAAGCAGAAAAGCGAAATGAGGCTGGATAGAGATTCTGTTTCTCACAAAGCAATCTGATTGAAGTAGATTTCTACACTTGGTATCTTATTTATAACATTAATTCCTTCATTATTTTGCCCATTATTATTCACTTCCCTGAGTTATTTGATGTTTAATCAATATTCTGCAATCACTGAAGCTTTTTCCTCATTCCTGCATTTTTATGGTTTCTCCCCTGTGTGGTTCTTTTGATGTCAGTGTAAACTGTCATTACAAGAGAAGCTAATTCCACATCCCATGGTTTTTTATGGCTTCTCCCTTGTGTGGGTTTTTTGATGTGACCGTAGATATGCACTGTAACATAAGCTGTTTCCACATTCCACGCATTTATATAGCTATAGATAGATATAGATATATATACTCTCTCTATATGTATATGTATATATGTATGTGTGTGTGTGTGTGTGTGTTTGTGTGTATATATATAGTATATATAGTTGTATAGTTATATAGTTGGATAACCTGTATTGGTTCTTTGATGTGAACATAAATTCCCCATGGGAGTTCTTTGATGGGAATGTAGATATGCACTATACCTGAAGCTGTTTCCACATTCCATGCATTTATATGGTTTGTCCCCTGTATGGGTTCTTTTATGTGAACATAAATTTTGACAATGAGAGAAATTCTTTCTACATTGCATGCATTGATATGATTTCTCTCCTGTGTGGATTCTTGGATGCAAATGTAAAGTATGACTATAAGAGAAAGTCTTTCCACATTCTGTGCATATATGTGGTTTCTCCCCTGTGTGGGCCTTTTGATGTGAGTGGAGATCTCCACTCTGACTAGAGCTCTTTCCACATTCCATGCATTTAAATGGTTTCTCTCTCATGTGGGTTCTTTAATGAATATGGAGATCTCCACCTTGGCTGAACTTCTTTCCATATTCCATGCATTTATATGGTTTCTCTCCTGTGTGAGTTCTTTGATGTGTATGTAGATTTCCACTGTGGCTGAAGCTCTTTCCACATTCCATACACTTATATGACTTCTCCCCTGTGTGGGTTCTTTGATGTGAATGGAAACTGTCATTATGAGAGAAGCTCTTTCCACATTCCATGCATTTGTATGGTTTCTCTCTGTGTGGGTTTTTCGATGTGAATGTAGATTTGCACGCTGACTGAAGTTCTTTCCACATTCCATGCCTTTATAGGGTTTCTTTCCTGTGCAGATTCTTTGATGTGAATGTGGTTGTCCAATCTGAGTAAAGCTCTTCCCACATTTCATCATTGATACGCCTTTTCTCCTCTGTGAGTTTTTTGATGTGAATGTAGATGTGCATTCTGACCAAGAAAGAAGAAGATCCTGTTAGGAGTTGAGCACACAAACCCAGGATCTGCTTTTATCCAATATTCTTCCCTTTCCTCTCAGCCAAGAACATCTATTCCACTCTGGTTAATTTCCTCCATTAACTGACAAGGCACAGATTTCAGTTCCTTCAGAGTCTATCCACGGAAGTAGAAAATGCTTCTTACCTGGAAAGGCCGCACTGCCATCCTCCTCCATCCCGACTTCCTTGTAGAGAGGACTATGGCCCTCATCCAAGACATCCCAATCCTCCTTGGTGAAACACACAAGACATTTCCTGAAAGGATAGTAGTAGCTGAAAGGGCGAAAATGAAAAGACTTCTCTAATTACAAATCCTCTCTTCCGAAAGGGTTCCCCTACAAACAAATATAGTTTGGGCAGTTCTCCATACGCTTTTGGTTCAATTATTAAATATCTATTTTTGGGGTTCCCAATGGAAAATGGAGGAGTGATCTGTCACATCTCTTGTCACTCTGGTAAGGGGACAAGGCAGAGACAAGATGCCCTGTATTTTAAACTGATTCCCGTGAAGGGATTCACCTGTTTTTGCTCCTCGGACAAAGGGGGCATGAAAGATTAACCAACAAGGTTCCTGATCTTCCCCTGGCATATTGGTTCATCCTACTGAGGTTGGAGGGGGGAGACTTTGAATGTCATCAAGCATCACAGTGTGTTTTTCCATCTTATAAAAAGCTCTAAACTCCACCAAATTCACATCTTGGAAACAGTTAAGAAATGAACAATTTTAGAAAATGTTTTGCTTGACGTGAACCCTCGCAATAACTTTTAGAACGTAGCTTTCCTACAAGAAGAATTGTGTTAATACCGGCTTGGATGAAGAGCAAGACATTGGGCTTTGTCTTCAGTTTAAAAACAGGAAAATTAATACTGACAGTGGCAGTGCATATAAAGTAACGTTTGACTGAATATCACTTTACGTGATTATGCAACTAATACAGAGACATTTATAGAGACATTGAAACGGAGCTGGAGAAGGGATTAAACTATGAGCGAAAGTTTCTTATTTCTTTTATTTTTAAAAGTGATTGTAAAAACTCTCCAGAAATGCTTATTAACAGACTGAAACACACAGTGTATGAGTGTAAATCAATGTTAGATCTGTATAGGGAAGAATTTTTAATGTGCCTTAAAGTGGAAATAATTGGGACTGGCCTAGAATAACTGAAGCAGAATTACTGGCTGCTCTGAGAAGGAAGTTGCCTTTAGAGAAAGCTGCCTTCAAAGGAGTCTTGGGGAGCAGAATGAGCAGAGAGCGGCATGTGGAGTTGGAAAGGATCTGAAGAGAAAATAAAGTGACTGTTACTGCAGTTTAGACCTCCTTGGGGATACCCCTAGATATCACTTTGATATCATAATTCGGCCTTATTCTACCACCCCTCTCCATTTGTTTGTGAGGCCCCCAGGCAAGCACGAAACTAGGCTAGGTGGGTGATTGCTGCAATATTCTCAAACAATACAGGCAAGCCAGAAATAGCCAGATCACAGCTTTAGGAGACCTCCCGGCAAACACCCTATTATATAGGTGCGCTACCTACAAAAGGCTCCCTGCCCCGAGCAGGTAACTTGACAAAGGTTGAACTGTCCACTGTCAAGCGTTGCGCATTTGCATACTGGCTGCGCTATTGTTAATTCGGCTCTGATTTCATCATGCTAAATTGTGACTTTTCGGAGACATTGTCTCACACCTGAAACCTATTGTTGTCACCGAGTAAGGTATAGCCTGCAGTCACACTTCTCCCTATAAAAACCCTTGATTCTGAGACCTTCCTCAGATCGCTCCCAAGTTCTAACCGCCTTGCTGCCACATCGCTTGGCGAGCTTCCCCTCAGCTCCACGTGCTGAGATTCACCGAACCCCAGCCTCGCTCTCTATCTTCTTCCAGGCTTCAGGAACAGGTTCTGTATCACCCAAACCAACTGTCCCTCTAAAATCCTGCTATCCTACTCACACCTTTACTTTCCTTAGTTGTCTGTGTGCGTCTTTTGCTTACGTTGTGTGCCTGTATTTAATAAAGATCATTAGTTAATTTTCAAACCAGTCTGCTTTTTGACTTGGCCTAACCCAGACACTGGGTTACAGCATCCTGCTAAGTTACCCTGCCTCTCGTAACGCTAAAGCAGTGCTCTGATTTAATTTTCCCCACCTATAGTTGACCACATTTTGGTGTCCCTGGCGGGACCCCCAGTAAACAGGGTAACATGACGTCTGTGTGAAAGTACAGTTGTAAGGCTCTGCTTTGGGGGGCCCTGATATTAGTATGGTCTGGGTGGCACCATATCTAATTGGTACCATACCATATTTTCTCCAGTGGATAAGGTGGTCGAGTAAAGAGAGGAAGCCTCACAAAGTTCCCTAAGGAGCACAGCTCTGTTCCTTCAGCCCTTGGAGGAGCTGGGTATGTTTAGCCTGCAGAAGAGAAGATTAAGAGGGAATGTGATAGCCATGTTCAAATATTTTAAGGGATGTCATGTCGAAGAGGGAGCAGGCTGGTTTTCTGCTGCTCCAGAGACTAGGACAAGGAGCAATGGATTCAAACTACAGGAAAGAAGATTCCACCTGAACCTCAGGAAGAACTTGGGAGTGTCTTGATGTGGGTTCCTGCATGGCAGACTGGAGTTGGACTGGATGGCCCCTGTGGTCTCTTCCAAGTCTACGGTTCTATTTGGGACACTTCGAACTCAGCTTGTAGCAACAGAAGCAAGCAAAACAGAAATGGGGGAAGAGGAGAGAAAGTGGGACATTTTGAAAATAGATGAAACATGTTCTCTTTACTCCCCCCTTTGTTTGATTTCCACTGGCAGATAAAGACCTTTTTATTCAGGTAAAAATTAGGCCATGGTTTGGCTGTGCCAGAAGGTCTTGGAAGGAGCCGTGGGGGATGTTAGAAATGCAACAACTCTTGCCACTGAAGAATCCAGAATGGCTCACAGAGGGTCAGTGTAACAGAGCTAGCTAGACAGAGAGATCCGAAGAGTCCCCCTTTCTTTTGCCTCTTCCCATCCTGACCCCTCTGTGAAGTAAACTGCTATGTTAGGGATGTCTCTCTGCCTCTTCTCAAGACACTCCTCCTTCTTCCCAGATCTTCCCTAGAATGCAGCTCGATTAGGATAGCCCCCAGAGTTACTTTCCTGGAATGGAGTTCCTATGATGAAGCCTTTTCCTTTGTTTTCTTTCAGCCATTGGTGTCTTTGCTCCTTCATCAGTACAGATGTTCCGCGGCAGGCAAGCGCTCTCTGTCAGGTTACTTTTTCCTTCTCTGCTATCTGGAAAAAGTGTTTGCATAGTCAATAGTCAATAGATTGCATAGTCCTTTTCCATACCATAAAATATTCAGGCATTTCACGCTTACCTGGCTGGCATCTGTCCTTGGGATCTGCCTGGCATTTGGACGCATCCAACCCGTTCGCACAAGCCCACCCTATGTCTGCATTTGGGAGCCCCTCGTGTGAATAACTGCCTCCGGGCTCTGTAAAACCCAGTATTTGGGGTCTTGGGATCACCGTAGGAGGCTGGGGAGCTTGGCACCCAGGCTGCTTCTGGAGAAGCCTAGCAGTTTCACCCAGAACCTCAACGGGAGGAAGAGGGAATCTCTGGATGCATAAAATCACCCGGCAGAAAATGGACCAGGCCCGAAACAGCCCAGCCGCTGAGGAAATAGGCAGCCCATTCTGATTTTTAGACAGGAGAGAAAAGGACAAACCTCATTCACATGCAGCCTCTGAGGCTGCAGGTGAGGTGGGCAACTTACAGATTTTTCCTCCATATTTTTTAAAAAGGATTGCTTCACTTTGAAACCTGGAACATCAGGGAAATAAAGGCTCAGAGCTTTTCTCCTCAACAACTTTTTCTTTTTTCCCATGCTCCGAGAGGGGATATTATGAGAGGAGTATTAAAGACTAAGATTACCCAGCAAAGTGTGTTTCAAACTCCCTCTGCTATTGGGGACAACCCCAAAGCCCACTAGCGTGGTGACGGGGTGACAAGGGAGGCCGTCAAGAGAAGTTCAGAGGACATGGGGTGCGGACACGTCCAAAACCTTCAGGGAAGCATAGAATCCTAGAGTTGGAAGAGGGGCCTGGGGCCATCCGGTCCAAACCCATTCTGCCACGCAGGGATACACCATCACAGCTTTCCCCTTGACAGGTGGCCATCCAGCCTTTCTTTAAAAACCTCCAAAGGAGGAGGAGACTCCAACACACTCCACAGAGGCAGCAGCAGAGTCATCATCAGGAAGTTCTTCCTAACACTTAGGGCCATTCTCTTTTCCAGACGTTGGAAGCCATTGCTCCGTGTCCTAGTCTCTGGAACAGCCTAAAACAGGCTTGCTCCATCCTCCGTATGACACTCCTTCCAATATTTAAACATGGCCCTAATGTCTACCCCCAACCTTCTCTTCTCCAGGCTCAACATAAGCTCCCTAAGCCCTCCCTGAGAGGACTTTGTGGTTTCCAGGCCTTCGACCACTTTGGACGTCCTCCTCTGGACACTCTCCAACTTGTCCATATCCTTCCTGGACCGTGGGGTGCCCAGAACTGGAGGCAGGATTTTTATTCCAGGCAGAAGAGAGGGGTACCGTCCCTTCCCTTGACCTAGACGCTGCCCTCCTGTTCATAGAAGGACCTCGTCCAAGTGCCAACCAGCTCTAAGGAGAGGATCCTCCTGGCCGAAGGAGACCATGGGGAGCTTGGGCAAGGGAGGGGGATTGTAAACACGACACAGCTGCTGGGTGTGTATGCGTGTCAGGTTTTGCAACTGTTTTGGGGGGGGAGGGGTGGCTCTTTCTGGAAGGCAAAATGGGAGTGGGGTCAGTCTCAACCCCACAACTGTGCCCTACCACCAGGATGAGCGAGTTCTGCAGAGGGAAGGAAATCAGGAGAGCCTCAAAGCATTTAGATAATACCTTCCTGCCCTTCCACCCCCCTCCCCAGGCCCCTCATCCCTGCCTCAGACCCCTCTCACAGTTCCCCCCACAAACGCCGCCCTGCAAGGCTGGGAGCCTGCCTTTTTCCTCCTCCCACCCCTCCCTTGTGCCCCTCCTACCTGTAGGAGCCCCCTCCCTTCCCTCCCCCTGAAAACTAAACACCCCCCTTACCCACCTTCCCAGGAATATGGAGACCCTGGGAATTCCCTTCCCCCCCTCAGAATTTCCCACTTCTCTTCCCCCACCTCCACCTTCTTCTATCAAGTACTTGTGGCTACTCTGGCCTCCTTGCATCCCATAATAGCCCCCAGCCCTCCCCATGGCCCATGAAGACCCCCCCGCCAGGGCCAGGGCCAGCCCCTCCCAGCTGGCAAGATTGTTCTCCCACTTTCTTTGTATATTTTCATTTTATTGTGTATTTACTTAGGGCAACTGTTGTCCTTTAAATTTGTAAAGCGCCATGTACAGCGATGGCGCTGTCAGGTTTGGCAGGATTTGGCTCCTCTGAGCATGAGCAGAGTGCAATCTTTGGAGCAAGGCTTTGCCACAGCAGACGGTCCCAGTGAAGTAGAAAGAATTCCAGAGGCTCATTAAGTAAGACTTAGAGGATTGATTGATTGCCACACTCTAAGATAAGGCTTAGCAAAAACACAGAAGCATTCCAGCAATTAGACAAACAGGAATAACAGAAGATAATGGAGAAAAACCGGGCAGCATCTCTCCTTACATTCAGCATACTGTCAGTGGCATGGCAGGTCCAGCTAGGGTGTCTAACTGGCAGCTGGTCAAGGCAAACACCAGCCTTTTTATGCTATCTTGTCACCCTGGAACTAGTGGGGTGACCCAATCAGTGCTCTGGTGTGGGGCCTTCCCTAATACACGAGTCATAGCCAGAACAATCCTGCTGGCCTTGCACATTACCTCTTCCCTCTGCTGTCCACTCAGAGGAAACCTTGCCTGCCTGGCAACAACCTTGATGGGTGCTTTAGAAATAAAGCATAATGATAATTATAATGATAATAATAATAATAATAAACTTGGGGTAAAAGGGGAGCTACCATATTCCTGGAAGGCAAAATGGGAGGGAGATCAGTCTTGAGCCCCCTTCCTCTGTCTTGCAAAAATGCAGTGGAAGAGTGTCCCCCCTGCCCCAGATTTCCCCAGGAGGGGACTCTGTGGGGGGGGAGGGAAGGAGGGAGGGGGACCAGGAGCATCCTCAAAGCAAGGCAGGAGGGATGGGCCAAGTGAATCCTCAAATCCTGGGGAAGGATTCGAGATTCACGAATCCAAATCCCTGTGCCAAAATAGGCAAACCCAATCTTTCAAATCCACCAACCAAATAATTTGTTGGAGATGGGGACGCCTGAAAAACCTGCGAGACTAGGATGCCTGAAAACCTGGGAGACCAGACCCACATGGAGAGAGGGGAAGGAGGTGAGTTTTTCCCTTGGCGTAATAATAGCCTTTGCTAACAATTTCAGAAATTCCATTTGGGGTTGCATTCAAAGATATTCAAATTCGACAGTTCATATTTCAGTTTGGCACTTGACTGGAAGGGACAGGTTTGAGATTTCAAGGACAGCTGAAACATTCCTTTGCAGAGCTCCATTGCAAAACTCTTTCAGACACAATTCTGGGGTTTGCGGTTTTACAAGGTCTTACAGCCTTCTCTGCCAAAGATTCAAGGTTCATGAGATTTGGGGACTCTCAGAACCTTCCAGGGATTCGGAAAATTCTGGATTCGTCCCATCCCTATGTGTTCCCACATTCAGTTTTTCTGGATGTGGCCCAAAATTTCTGCTTTATAGCAGTGTGGCAAAAGCCCAGCGAAGCATTCCAGGATGGCTAGAATAGGAATCAAGAATCGCGTCTTGGTGCTCCTGGCAGGTTTAAATCCCTAGAACTACTCCAGTGACCAAAGGAAGAGAAACGGTTTCCTGACAGCCAAGTCTTTGTGGCAGCAAGCAATACCCCCACACCTTTGGACTGAAAGGAAGAAGAAGCCTGCTTTGGGTTGGGTGTCCTTCCACAGCACAGGACTTGTCTGAAAAGCAGAGTGCTTCAGGATCATCTAGGCCCCTCGCTAAGATGTGCTGACGGGTTGACTTAAATGAGGTTTTCAAACACTCTGCAGGACACATTTGGGATTGCTTTGTCATTTGTCCCTGGGTGAACTTTGTTATATCAGCATGCTCTCCTGTAGTCTAGGGACGCGCATTTTGTGGTCCTCCGGAAGCTGAGTTGGAGCTTCTGATGTTCCTCGGCAGGCGTTGCCTTTGCTGGCCGGGGCCGCTCGAGGTTGCACTTCAGCAACACTTGTACGGCTACAGAATTCCTGCTCCTCCTCTGGGGTTTCCTGACAATCTCGTTTTTGAAAAGCCCCTGGCCTCTCGATCTGGAACCTTTTTGTGATCGTATCTGTTTGCCCCAGCAAAACATCCAAGGAACGCCATCCCTTTTGTGCCTTTGGAAAAGGGCTTTATAAAAGCCAGGACGGGAAGCAAACGTCACCCAAAACTCACTGCCAGTGGTGCCAAAGAAATAGTCCTGTGATGTATGCCATTGCACTGGGGGGTAGGGACGGGCTGTGGGCCCCAGCTTCTGAGACTAAGGAGCCCTGAGAACCAGCATCTTATCAGGACAAATTCTTGTTGGACACGGAAAGGCCAGATAAACTTCTGAAACGGTGTCTTTTCCTTGCAGCCATAGAATCATAGAATCGTAGAAAAGTAGAGTTGGAAGAGACAACACGGGTCATCCAGTCCAACCCCCTGCCATGCAGGAACACCCTCAAAGCACTCCCGACAGATGGCCATCCAGCCTCTGCTTAAAAACCTCCAAAGAAGGAGACTCCACCACACTCCGAGGCAGCATATTCCACTGCCGGACAGCCCTGACCGTCAGGAAGTTCTTCCTGAGGTTCAGGTGGAATCTCCTTTCCTGCAGCTGAGGAACAACAGGGAGGCTGGAGAGAGGTGGGTGTGGGGGAATTCAGCACAGATGAGAACCCTTCGGGAAACCCCAGGCAAGAACGAAGCAGCACGAGGACTCCGGGAACTGGGGGCAAAGGAGCGGCTGAAGGTCCAAGCCAGTGCCTGGACACGCAAAGCAGGAGCTGCTTTCCTGGTGTGCCTAGACATGTGGCTATTTGCACAGCTCGAAATACATTTTCCAGGGTTAATTAATCGTCTCTCAGCTTAACACGCTACGTGCTCCTTCAGTCACAGTGCCTTTGCTCAACAAAAGTAACTTCTAGTCCCTGATGCCCTTATTTTACTGGAACCTTTTCTCTCTTTTCAAGAAGATAACCCTTTGTTTTCAAACGAGACATTGAGATGCTGAAGATTTTTTTAAAAGTACATCCCTTCAAATCTTGTACAACTTGTACAACTAACAAAAATATTAAATAAAATATTAAATAAAAATATCTGGAAAAGAAATTAATTTGTATTTCTTCTAGGTTGGGCGGCCACAGCAGTGCTGGAGGGGGGATTGACTCCAGGGAGCTGTGTTGCTTTCTCTGCCTCCGCCGCCACCGTCGCCTCTTCTGGGTCCCCCTTCCTGTCTCTGGGGCCCCTGCCGGGGGGTCCCTCAGGCAGCCGTGCCCCCTGACGGCTGGCTCCACCCGGGGAGCTCCCGGTGTTTTGGGGGCTCCTGTTCTCCTCCTCCTCCTCCTCCTCCTCCTCCTCCTCCTCCTCCTCCTCCAGCAGCGCCCATGAGAGTGGGCCCCTCCTTCAGCTGGCTGCCAAGGGTGTTCCCCATCAGCGAGGGGGCCGAGGCGCCAAGCCCCCCGGAAGCCTGCTTGCACCGTGGACCGGGGAGAGATTCATGGAATACAGTCAGAGTGGAAGGCGAGATTAAGATTAGCCCCCACTAGCACAGTCCAGGGTCACAGACGATGGGAGCGGCAGTACAACATCTGGAGGGGCTGATGTTAAAGAGAAAAAAGTTTATTTAACCCAGGTCAACAACTCTCCCTCCAGAGTCCCAGTCCAATTTCCCCCAAGGCTGAGAGAATGTGACTGACTTTTCCCTCCCTCCGTGACCCATCCTCCTCCGACAGTCCTAGTCCAAATTCCTCTGAGGCGGAGATAGTGTGACTCACCGCCACAGGCCACCCGTCTTCCTCCTAGAGTGCTAGATCAACTTCGGCTGAGACTGAGAAAGTGTGAGTTGTCCCCGCAGGTCACCCGGTTCCCTCTCAGAGTCATAATCCAACTTTCTCTACGGCTGAGAGAGTGTGGCTCCCTCAAGGTCACCCAGCTTCCATGTACAGTCCTAGTCCAACTTCCGCTGAGGCTGAGTGACTCACTGCTCCCAGTCACCCAGCCTACTCCCAGTGTCTTTGTTCAACTTCTTCTCAGGTTGGGAGAGCGTGAGTCACTCTGAAGCCACCCAGCCTCTTTCCAGAGTCCTAGTCAAACTTCCTCTGAGGCTGAGAGAATGTGACTCACTGAGTGACTCACAGGATAGCCCTAGTTTAGAAGTCAAACCAACTAAACTGAGATTATTGTACGTTGAAAACAGGACCCCCCTTTCTTTCTCCACCCCTCCCACTGCGTCCCCTGGTTTTTCTCCAGCTGCTTTTCTCTCTCCCACGGAGGCCCAGCAGGGTGGGCCAAAGAGAACTGCAGCTACAAGGATGCTTGGCTGGTCCTAGGAGGAGGCTGCTCTCACTGAAGACACCCCCCCCCCGCTGCCATGTCCCTGATGGCAGGTGTGTTCGTACGCCTAAGCGGTGACTCCGGAGAACGGGGTCTGAATCCCCACTTGCCCATGGAAACCCACTGGCTGACCTCAGGCAGGTCACATCATCTCAGCCTGAGACAAAGGCAAAGGTAACCCATCTTGCCAAGAAAACCCGCACGATAGGTTTGCCGCAGGGCTGCCGTAAGCCAGTTTTCCAAGGGGAGACGTGATGCCTGGAAAGACCCCCCGCATAAGTGGCATATGGCCCTGTGAACTCAGGGGCCAGCAGCTGAAGTAAACTAAGGACAGAAGAGGAAAGCAGGGGGGGAGAAGGAGGTGACAGAACCCCCCCGCCCAGGGAACGGTGGCCGGTCCCCGCCCAGAGGGGGTCCTGGGAGAGAGACAGGGGTCTTTCTCCTGGCCTGAGCCATGTGGCAGCTTCCCACCTTCAGCTCCCCAAAAAAGAGTGATTACGGGCTAGGTGGGGCTTTCGGAAACTGGAACAACTACTTTCAGTAGGTGCTGCTGCTGCTGTTCTTTTAACCTGTTTTTCATTCAACTGCGCTATGGTAGTATAATATTTTAATGTATATTTAGCAGGATATATTTCCTTATTTCAATATTACGTATCATTTAAATCTATATTCGAATACCTATATATATGCTGACCTATATTTGAAAAGCTGTATTTCCATACCAATATTTGAAGGCCTAGATCTGTGCGGGGAAGAAGGAAGAGAATCACTCCTGCCCCCCGGTCCTCCAAGGGCTGAAGGAAAAGAGCTGTGCTCCTGAGAGAACCCAGTAAGGCTTCTTCCCCTTATTCCACCACTTTCTCCACTAGGTTTAAGGTTCTGCCTGAATCTCTGCTGCCACCGTACATGAAGACTTCCTCCAACTCACTGCTACCACCAAGGATGAGGGAGGGCTTCCGTATCCCCCACCTCTGCCCCCCATGCAAGCACCTCCTCCTCTCCCACGGCTGTGGCCAAAAAATGTGGGAGCCTGGTACATGCCCTCAAGGTTCCCGTCTGGCAGGATGTCATGCAACTTCTATCCCCACCGGACACCAACCCTCCCGATCCTTTGCTGCAACCACAGGCCTCATGTCTGAACCCAATCTTTATACATACAGTATTCACAATACACAAAAGCAACACTTTACTAGCAGAAACTGAACAATGACAAAAGGGATTAATAATATATTTAAAACGAATACTTCACTCTCACTCACACACTTCTCTTACCTAATTCAGACTCTTGAACCCCAGTCCTGAATTCTTAAATCTTGACTGTCTTAACCCTCATCCACACTCACCCACTCACCCCACACTCCACTCTAACCCCTCTACTTCAAACGCCAACCACGAGGCTCCTTTGAATCCCATCATGCGTTCCACCAATCGCCTCTCTCTCAACATTCAGTTCACTCCCTCCTCCCACCAGCCCCTTCCTCGATCGCCTCTGTCACACAGGGGAGACAGAATCAAAATGCCTCAATATCTAAGACAAACTTAGCAACATTTTTCACCCAGTCTGTGACACTGTAACCAACTATTGCATAGTATTTATGCAGAGCTCATTCAGATGAGACAGTGGGTCTCCTACTAGTGGCTGTATTAGCATTTCCCCTCCATGCAATCACAAAAAAACAACAAATAATTCATAACAATTATTTTCATAGAATCATAGAATCATAGAAATGTAGAGTTGGAAGAGACCACACGGGCCATCCAGTCCAACCCCCTGCCATGCAGGAACACCCTCAAAGCACTCCCGACAGATGGCCATCCAGCCTCTGCTTAAAAACCTCCAAAGAAGGAGACTCCACCACACTCCGAGGCAGCATATTCCACTGCCGGACAGCCCTGACTGTCAGGAAGTTCTTCCTGAGGTTCAGGTGGAATCTCCTTTCCTGCAGCTTGAATCCATTGCTCCTTGTCCTGGTCTCTGGAGCAGCAGAAAACAAGCCCTCTCCCTCCTCTACATGGCATCCCTTCAAATATTTTCTTTGTGTGCTTGTTAAATTATGAAAAAATACACTTAACAACACAATAGAATTAATGCTTTATTATAAGTATGAAATCTAGAGAACAAGTCCTTAAGATCAATCTCAGAATTCTTCTGGTGGTTTCTACGGTCCTCTTGAACAGCATCTGTAATATTTAAATAGAGATCACTCCCATTCTCCTTAAGACGAGCCCTGAAGTCCCGGCTGACAGCCTTTGGAAGGAAAACTGTCTACTCAACATTCATACACACAGGATAACTAAACATATCTACAATATTGTTTAACGACTCAAAAAATTAAGAGAGCTTTACAACAAACTTTAAAATCCAGTTTTAACTTCTAAAAGAGTAACAATTGCTTGTCTTCTGAACAATGCACGTCTTCCACACACAAAGATATTATAGCATCACAGCATTAGAAGAGACCACAGCGGCCATTGGGAGTAACATCCTGCCAGGCAGGAATATAAAAGCATTATATAATATAAATATAATATAAAAGCATCAAAGCATTCCCTTTGACAGAAAGAGACGCCACCACACTCGGAGGCACCACACTCGGAGGCAGCATGTTCCACTGTCAGACTGCTCTCACCATCACAAAGTTCTTCCTAAGGTTTAAATGGGATCTCTTTTACCAAAGTTTGAAGCCAATGCTCCATCACGTGCTAATCTCTGGAGCAGCAGAAAACAAATTTGCTCCATCCGTCATAAAACATCCCTTCAAAGAGTTAAACACAGTTATCATGCTGCCTTTTAACCTTCTCCAGGCTTAGCGGACCCAGTTCCCTGAGCCACTCTTCAAAGGGCATAGTTTCCAGGCCTTTGACCACCTCCAGCTTGTCGATATCCTTCCCGAACTGTGGTGCCCAGTTCTGGCCAAAGGAATATAGAGTGGTACTATCACTCCCCTGGTGCTAGATACTCTACTCTTCTTAATGCAGCTCAGAATTGCATTGGCTTTTTTAGCTGCCGCATCACACTGCTGACTCACGTTCAGCTTGTGGCCTACCAAGACCCCTAGCTCCTTTTATATGCACTATGGTCAAGCCAGGTGAATTTCAGTGCATTTCACATTTTCTTCCCAAATGTAGTACCTTACACTGCTCCCTGTTGAAATTCATTTGGTTAATTTTAGCTCAGCTCTCTAATCTGTCAAGATCATTTCAAATTCTGATCCTGTCAATCATCTGCAAATTTGATAAGAGTGCCCGTGGAAATTATGGTTCGAAATCTCTAACATACAAACATTGCATATATTACTATTAGTGTATCACTATTTTATTTAGCTAATATTCTGTTATGACAGAAGCATATTTCATATTCCATACATTTATGGTTTCTCCCCTGCATGAGTTCTTTGATGTGAATTTAAATTTTGACGGTGAGAAAAGGTCTTTCCACATGACATTTAAATGGCTTCTCCCATGTGGGTCCTTTGATGGGAACGCAGAATTCCACTCTGATTGAAGCTCTTTTCACATTCCATGCATTTATAGGGCTTCTCCCCTGTATGCGTCCTTAGATGGCGATGCAAATTCCCACTCTGACTGAAGCTCTTTCCACATTCCATGCATTTATAGGGCTTCTCCCCTGTGTAGGTCCTTTGATGTTTCCTGTATGTTCCACTATCGCTGAAGCTCTTTCCACATTCCATGCACTTATATGGCTTCTCCCCTGTGTGGGTCCTTTGATGGGAACGCAGACTTCCACCCTCACTGAAGCTCTTTCCACATTCCATGCATTTATAGGGCTTCTCCCCTGTGTGTGTTCTTTGATGGGAACGCAGCTTTCCACTCTGACTGAAGGTGTTTCCACATTCCATGCATTTATAGGGCTTCTCCCCTGTGTGTATTCTTTGATGGGAACGCAGATTTCCACTCGTACTGAAGCTCTTTCCACATTCCATGCATTTATAGGGCTCCTCTCCTGTGTGGGTACTCTGATGCCTCTGCAGATTTCCATTCTGACTGAAGCTCTTTCCGCATTCAGTGCATTTATAGGGCTTCTCCCCTGTGTGGGTCCTTTGATGGGAACGCAGAATTCCACTGTGACTGAAGCTCTTTCCACATTCCATGCATATATATGGCTTCTCCCCTGTGTGGGTCCTTTGATGGGAACGCAGATTTCCACTCTGACTGAAGCTCTTTCCACATTCCATGCATTTATAGGGCTTCTCCCCTGTGTGAGTCCTTTGATGTTCCCTGTATGTTCCACTATTTCTGAAGCTCTTTCCGCATTCCATACATTTATAGAGCTTCTCCCCTGTTTCGGTTCTGGGATATGAACCTAAATGTACAGGAAATTCCATTCTTTTTCTTTGCTGATTCAAATATGACCTCAGAATTTCAAAAACAGAAACTCCTTGAACTTCAGAAGTTTCATGTCATACTAAGGGAAAGCCTAGGTTGAAGCTGCCATGAAGCTTTCTTGGCAAGATGTGTTCAAAGGCTACCTGTTTCAGGAAAAAGTGGAAAATATCATTAGGAGCTTACCGCAGAAACATGAACCATTAAGACCAAGAACCCAGAGTGATAGAAAGGCCAGGAGAAGAGGATTGGCCCAACTGGGAAGAGCTCACTGCTTGGTAAGAATTCTTTTAACCCATCTCCAATTAAGAGGAATCCCTAGTCAGATATACAGGGAGTCCTGCTTGTGAGATTTTGCACTGCAAAGTGTTAACAGTCTAATCCAACATTGGTAAAGAAAGAAATCGTGAAATATGGCCAGCCGAGTAGGTAGCACATGTTGCACAAACCATTTCCTTTCTATATTCCCTCCTTACTAACATCTCACCTCAGAGGAATGCAAGACTCCATGGAAAGCACTAGAGTAAATCATGAAATGCCAGTCCTCACAGATCCTGAGTGGCCCCAGCATGGACAGAACACTCCTTGTGATCAGGCTTGGAGGGAAAAGACTTCCTTGTAAATTCCTTTAATCAGAAAAGAAATTTCCTGTTCCTGTTTTACCCCTACCTAATGTTTCTAAACAAGCCCCACTTGAGTCACTGACAGCACACCATTCCAGAAAGTCT
Source organism: Cyclura pinguis (assembly GCA_030412105.1). Classification (NCBI taxonomy): domain Eukaryota; kingdom Metazoa; phylum Chordata; class Lepidosauria; order Squamata; family Iguanidae; genus Cyclura; species Cyclura pinguis. The sequence goes on from CM059600.1 coordinate 6,229,101, forward strand.
CTAAAAGGGATTTCCCTGATGGATTGCATTCTTACTGAAACCATACCTCAGAGCTATGCAAGCAGAGGCAGAAGAAGACGGGAAGTTATTCCTAATGTTTAGATAGAGTCTCTTTTCCTAATGTTTGAAGCTATTGCTCCCTGTTTAGTCCCTGGAGAATCATAGAATCACATTCAGCTTCTGGTCTTCTAAGATTCCTAGATCTCTTTCATATGTACTGCGGTCAAGCCAGCTGTCACCCATCTTATATCTGTGTGTTGCCTTTTTTTCCTACCCAAGTGTAGCACCTTATATTCCTCCCTGTTGAAATACAGTTTGTTAGTTTTGGCCCACCTCTCTAGTCCATAAAGGTCATTTTGAATTCTGATCCTGCCCTCTGGTGTGTTAGCTACCCCTCCTAATTTGGTGTCATCTGCAAAGTTGATGGGCATTCCCTCTGTTCCCACATCCAGTCATTCATAAAGATGTAAAATAGCAGTGGGACCAGGGAGGAACCCTGTGGCACCGCACCAGTCATTTCTCTCCAGGACAAAAGGAGGAGCCATTGATGAGAAGCACTCTTGGAGATCGCTCAGTCAACCAGTTACAAATCCAACAGTAGCATTGTCTATTCCAGATTTTACTACCTTGGTTGCAAGAATATCACAGGGGATCTTGTCAAAGGCCTTACTCTGAAGTCAACTTCCAGTGGTCGCGGCATGAGCAGCTGCTGGAGAGTGAAGGCTTCCTCAAACACTATTGTTTTCCTGGTTGTCAGCAGATTGTGAACTCCTAAATTTAGGCTGGAAATCCCACCCACCCCCGCTCCAAAACTATCCTTTGAATGAACTCCTGTGAGCTTAACAGTGTGTTCTTTGGAGTAATGGTTATTCAGTACGTAACACTCTCCTGGGAGCCTTCAGAAGCAGCCATTCATCTTTCGTAGAGATTGCAGGGTCACCCCGTACTCTTTCTCAAAAACCAGAAATTGGCTTCTGACCACACGTGGCTTCTTTAGTCTACCTGTCTTCCAATTCAGGAAATTCACCTGGCTTGCCAGAGAGTCCCAGGGGCACAAAGACCGGCCAAAATGGTCTCAACTGACATACAGAATCTTCCTTTGTGGAAAATCTCCTACAGTTTTGCAAGACTTCCTTCCTTTGTGGCTGGAACTTCCAAAGCCTCTTCAGGGCTCTGGGGAGGGTCATTAAGAATCACAGAATCATGCCTGGAGAGGGAAGGGGCCTCATTGCCCTCCAAATTCCACCTCCTGCTCAACACAGGGCCTCCGGCTAAAGCAGACCCAGCCTCTTTTTCAAAATCTACAGAGAAGGAGCTCCCACCACCTCTCTAGCTAATTGATGCCACTGCTGAACCTCTCTCATTGTCAAGAAATTCCTTCTAATCTTCAATCAAAATCTATCCTCCCGTAATTTAAAGCCATTAGAACTGGTTCTACCCTCTGAGGCAGTAGAGAACAAACGTGTGCCCTCCCCTTTGTGGCAGCCCTTGAGGTATTTAAAGAGTGCGATTTGTCCTGACCAGCACAGACTGTAGGAGAACTACCATTTCCCCCAGCTTGGAAACTATGCTTCTATTAATGCAGGCTAAGATAGCCTTCGATGTCTTTGCTGCAGCATAACAGGGCTGGCTTATGTCCTTTTCACATGAAGTACTACTTCCCCATGTCCTTTTCACATGAAGTACTACTGACCTAAGTCTCACCCAATCTATGTCTACACATTTCATTTTTGTGGCCTAAATGTAAGCTTTGTATTTGGCCCTGTTGAATTTTATTTTATTAATTCCAACCCAGTTTTCGAGTTCATCAAGATTGTTTTTAATTCCTTTCCTATTTTTCAATGTATTAGCTATCCCCGCTACTCTCCGTCCCCTCCCCAGTTAATTGATTGGGGCATTCTGAACTCAGTCTGTACCAACAGAAGAAGCCAACGAGAAAGAGGGAGAAGGAGGGGAAGTGGGACATTTTGAAAAGAGATGAAAAAGTGGGGCAACGGAGGATTAATCAGGACTGTCCTGCCAAACGGAGAGAGCTGGAGAGCATGGGGCGTGGGGGGGGGCTGTTACCTTTGCGGTAGCCCACTGCCTAAGGAACTGGGGAAACTTGCTTTGATTTTCAGACAGGAGAAAAATGATACACCTCTGGTTGCACACCTGCATTCTCTGTTAGTGAAGTTTGTACACTATGAACGTTTCTTCCACAGATACAAAAAAAATTAGATATTGTTACACGTAGAAACTGAGAACATCAGGAACTTAAATATCCAGATCTTTTCTCCCCAACAACTTTTTTTTCCTATGCCTGGAGAGGAGATGCTGTGGGAGGGAGTGTTAAATCCCAAGAGTCTCCAGCAAAAGTCTCGTGGTTCAAACTGTTTCTGCCGTTTGGAACAACTGGGCCACAGAAGGAGGGGAAGACCCACACTCTGCACTCATGTAAGTTACAAAAGGGAAGAACTCTGCAAGCTTCTCACCTGCCAGATGAGCTCAAGCTTGGCCCAATGGATCCCAGTGTGCCTGGCCTGGAAGCCCACCTCCAGGCTGGCTTCCCACCAGTGGAGTGACCCAGGCCAAGAACGTGAATTCATTCCTCCAGCATCAACCCAAAAAAGGCAAAAGGGGTCCTTACCCAGAGAGGACACCTTCCTTTATCCTCCGCTGCGGCTCCTTGGAGACAGCTTTCTGGTCTGGATCCAGCCGACCCCGCTCCTCTGAGAGGAAATTACACAGCTACCTCCTCCAAGTAGACCAGGAGCTGAAAGAGGAGAAAACCCAACACTTCCGGAACCACAAATGATCCCTCCTCTGTGATGTCTCCACACACACAAAGCTAATCCCACACAGATGCCATTGCTCTGTTTTAAGGAGAAGTAACTCAGAGCAAACTAAGTGCTGCTGTGCTTCTGGGTGGGAAGAGGAAAGACCCCTGCACTTTCCACTCTTTCTCAGGTTCAATTAGTAGACATTGCCACTTGCTTTTAGACAGGCCATCAGGGTGTGGTCCAAGACCGTAGGTGGTCCCCAAGGCTGGGTTGGTGGCCCTGAGACCCTCCCAGGCCCTCAAGGTGTTTCTCTGGGAAAAAGGTCCCTCGCTCCCCATTAAGTATGTTGCGGGGATCCAAGGCACCATTCAGCACCCTAAATTATCCTTTTTCAGAAAACCAGAACAGAATTTGGATCACACCCAGTTTCTTTGGCTTGTCTTCTCTTTCAGGAAGTCTGTCTGGCCCACAGGACACTCTTACGGGCAGAGAATTGCCCTCCAGACCCCATGAAATTGCCCACCTCTATGAAAATAATTTTTTTCCACACATCCGTTTTATTCCCCTTCACGATCTCTTCACTTCACTTTTATTTACATAATCTTCTTCATACATATCTAGCTTTTTCCCCCAATCCTGGGACTCCAGGTGGATTACAAAACAGCAGCCCTAAATTTAGGAGTCTGGTGGAAAAGTTTCTGCTTCCTTGTGAAAGACTGCAGGTAGGAGCCATCCTAGTCTCTCAATGAGTGAAGTTCTAAAGTCTGGGGGGAGCAGACACCAAGAGGGCCCTCTCCCTTGTTCCCACCAAACCCACCTGGGAATGCAGAGGGAGAAGCGCCTCCGCAGAGCTTCTCATCCCACAGGCAGGCTCATAGGGAGAGATGGGGCTGTTCAGACAGCCAGACGTGGGCCCTATGGGGCTCATCACCTGGAATTGGACCAGCAGCCAGTGGAGCTGTTGCCACAAAGTAGTTGTGTGCCCCTTTTGGGCAACCCCAGGGAACAATCTGGCTGCAGCCCTTAATGACTAGTAAGAGATCACTGGGGCTGACTTCCAGAAAAAGGAATAGAGGGACACGCTTGAAAGGTCCATCTGTATTTAGTCCTTCCCAGGGGAATCCACGGGAGGTAGCTGAATCAGCAGTGAAGGGTCTCATGGACTTCAGTGGGTCTACTCTAGGTATGGGTGAAAAATCAAAGCAAAAACAAAGGAGGACTGGACAAAACAAATAAACCTTTTTTCCTATCTTATAGCAAGGAACTATTTTTCTTTCCAGTGCCTCAAAGATCGCCAAGGCATCTTACTTCGTTGGTGCTTCTTACTGTTATGAGCTAGGTCAGCATTTGCACATTCACAAAGGCTGCTCTTCCCAGATAAACTGTGTGGAAAACCCAAATGAGATGCCTGTCCCTCCATTATCCCAACACACATTTTCCAGGCAGAGGCAGTTGAATCCTGCCGGCCAGACAGAAGTGATTCATTCTCTGATTCACAGGGCATTCCTGAGCATTTGGAAGTTTCCCTTGCTATGTGCATTTACTTAATACAACACCCCTTTCCCAAAGTTGGGATACAATGAAACTTACAGCACCTTGAAATACCCAGTGAAACAGAATAAATCAAGAAATAGATAGACAAATAGGTAGATAGATTTAAAGCATCGTTAAAACCCTTCAAACACCATCCTAATAAATACACTGAAGATCGAAAGTCCAGAACCCCAATTTAGAGTCTACTCTCAAAGGCCTCTCTGACCAAACAGGAGAAACGGCAACGGGGAAGGGGCCAAGCTAACCTCACTGGGAGGTCTATAATGTCGGGGTGGCCCCCGTCCCAGGTCCCCACCGAACATACTCCTGAAGGAACTGAGGCTGAGGGAAGGGCTCTTCCTGCAGCTCTGAAAGCCCAGGGAGGCCCTGACGGGATGGGAGAGGTGACGAAGGTCGAAAACCCGCTAGCCTGGTGTTGGGGTGGCCATGGTGGTAGTGGTTGAGGGAAGTTCTGAGAAGGGAGGCTGCCCGGTGGGTCCAAGGCCTTCAGGGGAGGAAGGAGAACCACTTACAGCTATCAGTGAGGGCCCTGAAGAGTTCTTGAAGGACCATCAGTGGTGGTTGAGGGAAGTTCAGAGGAGGGAGGTTGCTGGGTAGGTCCAAGACCTTCAGGGGGGAAAGGAGAACCATTTATAGCCGTCAGTGAGGACCCTGAAGAGCTCCGGAAGGACCCCCGGCGAGGGATTCGGTCCATCCAAGTGCAGAGCCCCTCTTAGGAAGGGAACCTCATGGCCAGACGAGGCCGCAGGAAAGGGAGAAGGGGAACAGCACAGCTGGGCGTGTGTGTGTGTATGTGTGTGTGAGAGAGAGAGAGCGAGAGAGAGAGAGAGGTGTTGCAACTGGGGAACCTCCTTCCGGGGGGGGGGTCCCTCTTTCTGGAAGGCAAAACAGGAGCGAGGTTAATTTCCACCCCCCTTCCCTCCGCTCCACAGTCATCCCCCCCCCCCGGCATGGTGAGTCCTGCGGAGGGAAGGAAATCGGGGGCTCCTGGAAAGCATTTCGACACCCCCCCCCCGCCACTGCCCTCGCCTTCCTCCCCGCCCCAGGCCCTCAGCATCCCCCCCACAAGGGCCCCCGCGGGTCTGGGGCCCGGCTTCTTCCTCCCCGCTCGGCCCCCTCCCTTCCCCCAGGGGAGCGAAAGGGCTCCCCCGCCCCACCTTCCCAGGGCCACGGGGGAGCCTCTAGGAGCCCCTCCTCTCCCCTCCCCTGAAGGAAACTTAGGAGCCCCCCTCCGCCCCAGCTCGTTCCGGGAAGAGGAGGCTGGAGGAGGGTCTTCTCTCTCTCCCCCCAAACATAATCCGAGCCTCTCCGCCCGCTCTCGACCACCCCCTTCTTTAGCGCCCCCCCTTCCCTGCGCCATCCGCGGAGGCCCCCTGGCATCCCATAATAGTCCCCAAGAGAGCCTCCCCCCGCCCGGGCCCCGAGCCCAACGCCCCCCCCCCGCTCCGGCAGCCGGGCTGCCTTTCCCCCGAGACCCCTCCCAAATCTGCCCTCCCCGCCCCGTTCTTCCCCTCACCTCTCCTCAGAAGGCAGCAGGAGGAAGTGCGTCACTCCTCCAGCCTCCCTTCCGGCGCCGCAGCCGTCCTTCAGGCCTCTCTAGGAAACCGCTCTCGCTGCTGCCCGGAGGACCGGCGGCCGGAGGGAGGCTTGGCGGTGGGAGGAGGGGGCGCTGGGGGGTCTTCTCTTGGGAGGGGGCGGGGGGGTCTCTCAACGCGAACCCCCCTCCCCAAAAGGCCCCCGGAGGGCGCCACCTCCTCCCCCTCCTCCTGTCCCCCTTGCGGGGGTCTCCGTGGGGCGGAGAAATTTGAGAGGGGGCTCCAGGGGGAGCGAGTGGGGGGCGTTTGGCTTTGGGCCCGGGCCGGGGCGGGGGCTTTCCTGGGGGCTATTGTGGGATGCCAGGGGGCCGGGGCCGGGTCAGGTTTGGGAGGGGAGGGGAGGCCCGAAGCGGGCGTGACGGGGGGGGCGGCGGCTGCAAAACACGCAGGAAAACCTGCCTTGCTTGGAGGCCCCCCTCGCCCCCTCCTGCCTCCCGGGAGGGTGGGGGTCCCCAGGCTGGGCTGCGGCTGGGAGGGGGGCCTCGCCTTTCAAGGCCTTTCCGAGAGAGGGGGGATGAGGCTGGAGGGGTTTCCACGGAGCTCCGCCTGACCTGGGAAGGAGCGGGAAGGGGGTCTTTTCCTTGGGGTTTGGGGACGAGGGGGGCGAGAGTGGGGGGCTCCGAAGGGAAGGAAGAGCCGGCTGGGAAGGGGGGAGCCCAAGGAGGCAAAGTGGGGGCCACCGGGAGAGAGGAGGGGGAGCCCAGGGTCCTTTTGTGGGGAGAACCCCATGGGACAAACAGCCCCCCACTGGAGAATGAGGGCAGGGATTCTGGGGGGCCCGCAAGGTCCTGATTCCACCCCCACCCCACTTTTGTCCCTTCCCAAGAGCCCAGTGCGGGAGGTTCGGCTGAGGGGGCACCTGGACCCCCCCCAAGCTAATTCCGTGAAGGTCCCAAAAGCCTCCTGGTGTCCCCACAGAAGGGAGCCACCCCAAGGAGGATCCTAAATGGATCCCGAATGATGCCGTGGGTTCCCGCAACGTGTTCAGTGGGTGAATTGCTGCCCCTGGGAGGCGAGGGACCTCTTGTTTTCCCCTGAGAAACACCCAGGGAGAATCTCGGAGGGGCTCAAGACCACCAACCCGGCTTTGGGGGGCCCCTACGGCCCCTGGGCCACACCCTGACTGCCTCATAAGAGCAACCGGCAATGCCTCGTAATCCAACCTGAGAAAGAGTGGCAAGTGCAGAGGTCTTTCCCCTGACCCCCAAAAATACATCATTACTTGGGTCTGTGTGGAAGCAGTTCCCTTTATGCCGCCCAGTTATTCCTTTTTGAAACTGGGAGCCGGGTTGCATGTATGGGATTAGCTCTGGCTGCACGGGAACGTACGAAGGGGAATTGTTTGTGGTCACAGAAGTGTTGGGTCTTCTCCCCTTCCAGCTCCTGGTCTGCTTTGAGGGGGGGCCGAGTAATTTCCCTGAAGTGGAGTGGGATCTTCTGGATCCAGCCCAGAAGGCCGTCCGCAAGGAGTCCCAGTGGAGGATGGTGGGAAGGCGGCCTCTCCGGGTAAGGATCCCTGTTGCCTTTGTTGGATGGATGTCCTTGGCATTTGTCCCTCCGCCGGTGAGATGCCAGCCTGGAAGTGGGGCTCCAGCCACGCGCCCTGAGGGGCTTCTGAGGCCCAGTTGTTCCAAACACTGGAAGGAATTTGAGCCAAGAGCCTTATGCTGGAGACCCCGAGGACTGAAAACATCCCCTCTCTGGGCACAGGAAAAAAGTTGTTGGGGAGAAAAGCTCTGGATATTTAAATCCCCGATTAAATCTCGGTTTCTCAGTGCAGCAATATTTTATTTTTTTATTTCTGTGGAAGAACAATCCATAACACGCAAACCTCACCAACAGTCTTTAGGAATTCATGTGGGTGACAGAGATGTACCTTTTTTGTCTTGTCTAAAAATCAAAATGGGAATGCCCAATTCCTTAGCCAGCGGGCTCCCTCAGGCTTTGCGGATGCTCTGCTGGGTGGTCTTATTTGTCCAGGGGGTCTCTCCTCTTCTCATGGGGGTTCTTGACCAAGTGGGTAGGGTTCTCCGGAAGGGATCTGGATACCCCTTTCCCCTGTGCTCCTGACCCCCAACCCACTGGGATTTACAGAACTCTGAGATGTTTCCCAGTGCCCTCACGATGGGCTTGTGAGAATGAGCCTGATATCCCTAAATGCCTAGCAGATCCTGCCCAAAGCAAGATGCCATCCCCGCCCGTTTCCCAGGCAGAGGCTGATCAGATGGGCAGCGCAGTCCTGCCCTCGAGCCGGAGCCCTGCCTTCCCCCTTTCAGGTGAGTGGGGGAGTTTAGGGGGTGCAGAGCCTGGCTTTGGTCCCCTCAACAGGCTGACCCTTAGAGCTCAAATAATACTAATGATAATGATAATAGTCAAATTTTTAACCTTTTTAACTTTCGGAATCAAATCAAATAAAAAAAGGAGCCCTGGTGGGGCAGTGGTTAAATGCCAGTACTGCAGCCACAAGGTTGTGAGTTCGATCCTGCCGGGCTCCAGGTTGACTCAGCCTTCCGTCTTTCCGCAGGTCGGTAAAATGAGTACCCAGCTTGTGGGGGCAATTAGCTAAAAACATTGTAAACCGCTTAGAGAGCATTTAGCTGATAAATGGTATAGAAATACGCAGGCTATTGCTATTGCTAAAATGTAAGTATCGAAAACAAGAGTAAAACTGTAGACTTTCTTACCTCCACCAATTACTTACTACGTGTTTAACCTTTGATAAATATTGTTACTTCTATATCCGTTGACTTTATCACCAAATATTACTTTGTCATACTGTAATATTTCACAATTGCTTATTTAATTCAGTTTACTTATTTATTTCTCTTAATTCGTTAGTTATTTCTCTTTTCTTTCTTTTTTCCAACCTAATGTCAGTCACCAATAAATTTGCTTATCCCTAATATCTACTTTCTTGTATCTATTTCATGTATCGCAACCACAGTTTGTGTACAAATATTGATCACATATATTCCAATATTTTTTTGTTCTCAATGCAGTTTTCAGAAATAAAATAACAACTAAAGATTGATTAAATAAACAATATTTAAACACTCTAATTTGAACAATTAGTTCAGCATAAAGCAGTTGATGAATGAGGCAAATTAAACCAGTAAAATTCCTAACTCAAATTCAGCAATATAAAGTTTTAATATGCCTTTATGAATATATTAATTTGTTAATAAATGAATTAATTGATTGCATTGAATTATTGTTTATTTATTTATTGATTGGCTTAATCTAAACTTATATCAATTTAGGAAGAGTAAAGAAGGAAAAGAGAGAATTATTCCAAAAATGGATAACAAGAAATACAAAGTTATAGCATTATAATATAAAATATGAATATAAAAGTATAAATTTACTTACATATCAATGATTATTTTATCAAAAGTAACTATATATTTAATGACTTTGTATTTTTTCTGTCTTTCAAAGCTTTTATCTATCAGAATATTTGATTCTAACGTTTCAAACCCAGTTTTCTTATTCTGAGTCTTTATGTTTTTAAGATTCCAGTATTAATTTTCTCAAGCTTCTCTGTCTTCTTATCAAAGTAAATGTCTAAAAATCTTTATTCCTGTGCTCTTTTATTCGAGTTTCATGTCCTCGACCTTAAGAATATCGCTTTATTTATGTTTTCTTCTGCCACAATTCCAAGTCCTAAATTGTAGACCAAGAAGTTCTTCTTTTTCTCCCAATCTCTCTTTTTTTCTTCTGCTTAACAGCATTAAAACAATGGCTTTAATATATCATTTCGCCATGATCTTCCAATTCCGTCTTACTGTCTCTTTTTTAAATATAATGAAACAGCTCAAATTTACATCCCAGTCGTTTAACTTCTTGTTATCTTTTTGCTGCTTCTATCACAGCTGTCTCCTTCTTTCTTGTGAGTTTTTGCCAGTCTTCTTATTTGTGACACTGCTTAGAAGCTCACAGAGCAATATTGCACAATTTCTTTATATTTTGTATGGTAAATCTTCATTTTTAGTAGATTTGTGGATTCATAAGCCCAAGTTAATCACATTTCTTTCACTGATAGTTTTTTAAGAGATGGTGGCAGCACTTCCAGCACAGATCCACTGGCCTGCTCTTGTTTCCCGGCAGTTGGTTGCTCTGGATCCCCCAATCCTCTTTGCTAAAGAAAACTGCACCTCTTGTCCACACTTTCCACATTGTCACTGGGAAGTGGATAAGGATCCCTCTGAAGCTCTCCGTATCCCCTTTACCAGGGGATATTTCCAGCCTCAATTTAGCAGTTCACAATTAGCTGATAACCAGAAAAACAGTGCTGTTTGAGGAGCCTCTGTCCTCACGCAGCTGCTCATGCTGCCGTGGCCATCGGAAGTTGACCTCAGTGAGCTTTTGACAAGGTCCCCCATGATATTCCTGCAAAGAAGGTAGTAAAACATGGGCTAGACAATGTAACCGTCATGTAGCTCTGTAATTGATTGACCGGCCGAGCCCAAAGGGTGCTCCTCACCAATGGCCCCTCTTCATCCTGGAGAGAAGTGAGTTTTGGGGGGTGCCACAGGGTTCCATCCTGGGCCCGGTGCTCTTCAACATCTTTATCAATGGTTTGGATGAGAAAATAGAAGGCATTCTTCTCAAATCTGCAGATGACACCCAATAAAGAGGGGTAGTTAACACTCCAGAGGACAGGATCAGAATTCAAAATGACCTTAAGAAAATTAGAGAGCTGGGCCAAAACTAACAAAATGGATTTCAACAGGGGGAAGTGTAAGGTACTACATTTGGACAGAATAAACAAAATGGACAGATAAAAGATGGGTGACACCTGGCTTCGGCTCCGTATATGAGAAAGGGATCTAGGAGTCTTGGTAGGCCACAAGCTGAAGATGAGACAAGAATGTGATGCAGCAGCTCAAGAAGGCCAAGATGATTCTCGGTTGCATCAGTAGGAGTACAGCGTCTGGGTCAAGGGAAGCGGTGGTCCCACTCTGTTCCTTCTGTGCCGTCAGTATCTCCAGTGTGGTTTGTTTTAGAAACATTAGGTAGGGACCACACTAGAGGGCTAAAGAGGAGCAGGAAAGATTCTTTCTGACCTGGGAGAGATTGAAATGATTCACATGAGGCAAGGAAGTCTTCTTCTCCCAAACCTGATCACATGGAGGGTTCTGTCCGTATTGGGACCAGTCAGGATCCGGGAGGACTGCCGTTTCGTGATTTAGTCTAGTGCTCTCCATGGAGACTTGCATTCCTCTGAGATGTGAGGTTAGCAAGAAGGGAATATAGAAAGGAAAGGGTTTGTGCAACATGTGCTGCATTCTGCATTGGCCATATTGCAAGATGTCTCCCTTGACAAATGTTGGATTAGACTGTTAACGCTTTGCAGTGCAAAATATCACAAGCAGGACTCCCTGTGTATCTGACCGGGGATTCCTCTTAATTGGGGATGGGTTAAAGGAATTCTTACTAGGCAGTGAGCTCTTCCCAACTGGGCCAGTCTTCTTCTCCTGGCCTTTCTAGGGCTCTGGGTTCTTGGTCTTAATGCCTGGTGAGATGTTTCTGTGGTCAGCTCCTAATGAGATTTTCCTCTTTTTCCTCAAACAGGTCCTCTCAGAACAAATTTTGCCAAAAAAATGTCATGACAGTTTCAACGTAGGCTTTCCCTAAATCTGAGATACTTAAAGGCACACAGGAATGACAACAGCAAAGTCATATGTAAGAGAAAATTTGGAGAGCCATACATCTGTGGAATCAAGAGGAAAATGCAGGATTGTATTGTAAAAAGAAGGGTTTGGAAAAGGGACCACAAAGAAAAATCAAAGACCGAGAAGAAGAAATTCTCTGCAGTTCTAGGAGTTGCTGTTTGTGAACTTCTGACGTCATATCTGAATCAGAAAAGAAGAAGAATGGAATATCCTGTACATCTAAATTCATATCCCAGAACTCATGGAGGGGAGAAGCTGTATAAATGTATGGAATGTGGAAAGAGCTTCAGTTGGAGTCAAGAACTTAATTCACATCAAAGGACCCACACAGGGGAGAAGTCCTATAAATGCATGGAATGTGGAAAGAGCTTCAGCAATGGGGGAACATACAGTAAACATCAAAGGACCCACACAGGGGAGAAGCCATATGAATGCATAGAGTGTGGAAAGAGCTTCTCTCACAGTTATACTTTACATTCACATCAAATGACTCACACAAGAAAGAAGCCACATAAATGCATGGAGTGTGGAAAGAGCTTCTCTCACAGTCAGAATTTACATTCACATAAAAGGACCCACACAGGGTAGAAGCCATATCAGTGCATGGACTGTGGAAAGAGCTTCAGTCAGAGTGCACACCTGCGTTCCCATCAAAGGATCCACACAGGAGAGAAGCCCTATAAATGCATGGACTGTGGAAAGAGCTTCAGCAATAGTGGAGCATGGAGTCAACATCAAAGGACCCACACAGGGGAGAATGTCATGGATTCAGAGCAGGGAACCCTGGGAAAATGATCAGCCCACTGCAAAGATGTTGCATCATGCCCCAGCTGTGGGTAATTGCAAGGTTGCATAAGAAACGGGGGTCGTGTGCAGATGGTAGAGGGAGGTGTGCAAACCTCTACCTGATTGGTTGTAGATATGTATATAACAAAGCAACGCCAGTATGTATTTGTCTGTTGACCAAACCTGGTGCCTGGCGCAAGCTATTGTCCATCTGTCCTATGTTTTGTATATAACAGAACTTTGCTGCAAGGTAAAGTGCCTCTTGTTTTGGAAGAAACTCCTCTGTGTGTGAGTATCCTTACTGGGGAACAAGGCTGCTGCTGTTGGCTCGCTGAACTCTGGCTTTTCCACTGCGCTTCCGTGGGGCTGAAACTCCTATCATCCCCCAACAGAGAAGCCCTGTGAATGCACAGAATGTGGAAAGAGCTTTAGCGATAGTGGAACATGTCATAAACATGAAAGGATTCACACAGGGGAGAAGCCATATCAATGCATGGAATGCGGAAAGAGCTTCTCACAAAGTCAAAGTTTACATTCACATCAAAGGACTCACACAGGGGAGTGTCTTTACACTAATGCACGGAGTATGGGAAACAAGCAAGATGAACTTGAACTCCTAGTACAACAAAATAAATATGATTTGATAGGCATCACTGAGACCTGGTGGGATGAGTCTCAGGATTGGAATGTAGGAATAGAGGGGTATAGCCTATTTTGTAAAAATAGACCAAACAAGAAAGGAGGAGGAGTAGCCGTGTATGTCAAGGATGTTTTCACCTGTGAGGAGATCCGTGACTTAAACCCAGAAAGCCAGGTCGAGAGCATCTGGGTAAGAATTAAGGGAGCGAGAAACAATAGAGATGTTCTGGTGGGGGTTTACTACAGACCTCCAACCCAGACTGAGGACTTCGATGACACCTTCCTCAACCAAATGACTGCACATTCAAAAAGGAGAGATACAGTAATAATAGGAGATTTCAATTACCCGGATATATGTTAGCAGTCAAACTCTGCCAAGACAGCAAGGTCCAGCAAGTTTCTTGCTTATCTTGCAGACAATTTCATGGTCCAGAAGGTGGAAGAGACCACAAGGGGATCAAATATTCTAGATCTGATCCTGACCAACAGGGATGACCTTGTTAATGAGGTAGAAGTGGTTGGATCTTTAGGTGGGGAGTGACCATGCCCTATTGGAGTTTGGCATACAGGGGGAGGGAGAAGATAAGTGTAGCCAGACACTCATTTTAGATTTTAAAAAAGCGGACTTCTGTAAACTTAGGGAGCTGCTGGCTGGAATTCCGTGGCCTAGAATAGTGAAAGGGAAAGGAATTCAGGAGGCATGGGAGTTCCTTAAAAGGGAGATACTGAAGGCACAGTCTAAAACTGTGCCAATGAGGAGGAAAAATGGAAGGCATCTGAAGAAACCAGAATGGTTGACCAAAGAACTCTCAGCTGAGCTAAGTGTTAAGAGAAACATGCACAGGAAATGGAAGAAGGGGGAAACCACCGAAGAAGAATTTAAGCAAGTAGCTAGAAGATGTAGGGAGGAGGTCAGAAAGGCCAAAGCACAGAACGAACTTAGGCTGGCCAGAGACATTAAAAACAATAAAAAGGGCTTCTTTAAATATGTCCGCAGCAAAAGGAAAAAGAAGGAGACGATGGGGTCGCTGCACAGAGAAGATGGCGAATTACTAACAGAGGGAAGAGAAAAGGCAGAACTACTTAACACCTTCTTTGCCTCTGTTTTTTCCCAGAAAGATACAAGCACTCAACCTGGTGGTTGGGGAGCAGGTGAGGAAGCAGGGGAAATGCGGCACATAATAGGTAGAGAGGTGGGACAGAAATACCTGGCCACACTGGATGAATTCAAGTCTCCAGGGCCAGATGAATTGCATCCTAGGATATTAAAAGAACTGGCAGAGGCCATTTCGGAACCATTTGCTATAATCTTTGAGAAATCTTGGAGGACAGGAGAAGTTCCAGCAGACTGGAAGAGGGCAAATGTCCCCATCTTAGCGGGAAAGTACCAGGAAAGATCCTGGAGCAGATCATTAAGCAGTCAATTTCTAATCACTTAGAAAGCAATGCGGTAATCACGAGAAGTCAACATGATTTCTCAAAAATAAGTCATGCCAGACTAAACTCTTTTTATGATAAAGTTACTAGCTTGATAGATGAAGGGAATGCTGTGGATGTAGCATATCTCGATTTCAGTAAGGCCTTTGACAAAGTTCCCCATGACATTCTTGCAAAGAAGCTAGTAAAATGTGGGCTGGATAGAGCTACTGTCAGGTGGATCTGTAACTGGTTGACTGACCGTTCCCAAAGGGTGCTCACCAATGGCTGCTTTTCATCCTGGAGAGAAGTGACCAGCGGGGTGCCACAGGGTTCTGTCCTGGGCCCAGTGCTGTTCAATATCTTCAGCAATGACTTGGATGAAGGAATAGAGGGCATGCTCATCAAATTTGCAGATGACACCAAATTGAGAGGGGTTGTTAATACGCCAGAGGACAGGATCAAAATTCAAAATGACCTGGACAGATTGGAGAGCTGGGCCAAGGCTAACAAAATGAAATTCAGCAGAGAGAAGTGTAAGGTCCTACACTTAGGTAGAAAAAATGGAATGCAGAAATATAGGATGGGGGACACGTGGCTGGATGGCAGTATGTGTGAAAGGGATCTAGGAGTCTTAATAGACCACAAGCTGAACATGAGTCAGCAGTGTGATGCAGCAGGCAAGAAAGCCAACGCAATTCTCGGCTGCATCAATAGGAGTATGGTGTCTAGATCGAGGGAGGTACTGGTACCACTCTACTCTGCTTTGGTTAGACCTCATCTTGAATCCTGTGTCCAGTTCTGGGCACCCCAATTCAAGAAGGACATGGTCAAGCTGGAGCAGGTCCAGAGGAGGACGACCAAAATGGTGAAGGGCCTGGAAACCAAGCCCTATGAGGATAGACTTAGAGAGCTGGGTATGTTCAGTCTGCAGAAGAGAAGGTTAAGAGGGGACATGATAGCTATGTTTAAATATTTGAAGGGATGCCATGTAGAGGAGGGAGAGGGCTTGTTTTCTGCCGCTCCAGAGACCAGGACAAGGAGCAATGGATTCAAGCTGCAAGAAAGGAGATTCCACCTGCACCTCAGGAAGAGCTTCCGGACAGTCAGGGCTGTCTGGCAGTGGAATATGCTGCCTCGGAGTGTGGTGGAGTCTCCTTCCTCGGAGGTTTTTAAGCAGTGACTGGATGGCCGTCTGTCAGGAGTGCTTTGAGGGTATTCCTGCATGGCAGGGGGTTGGACTGGATGGCCCGTGTTGTCTCTTCCAACTATACATTTCTATGATTCTATGAGAGGACTGCTTTCCTAAGAAGCATCCAGCATCAGCCCTGTCAGCAGGGACTTCAGGGCTGCTCCTGAGGAGGACAGAACCAATTTTTTTAAATAATGTAGGTATCTTTAAATAAATGAAACCCGGTGGGCTGAATCTTATAATTGGAACATAGCAGTAGAGGGGTAAAACTCTTTCAGAGAAATAGATCAAATAGGAAAAGAGGCGGAGTAGCGCTATACGTCAGTGGCATTTACACATTTAAGGAAATCCATAACGTAAGTCGTGGAAGCCAGGTTGAGAGCATCTGGGTAAAAATTAAGAGGCAGAGAAACAACAGTGACATTATTGTGAGGGTCTGGTCCAGCTAGGGTGTCTAACTGGCAGCTGGTCAAGGCAAACACCAGCCTTTTTATGCTTCCTTGTCACCTTGAAACTAGTGGGGTGACCCAGTCAGTGCTCTGGTGTGTGGCCTTCCCTAATACACAAGTCATAGCCAAAACAATCCTGCTGGCCTTGCACATCGCCTCTTCCCTCTGCCGTCCACTCAGAGGAAACTTTGCCTGCCGGGCAACAACCTTTACGGGCGCTCTATAAATAAAGGATCATCAGCATCAGCATCATCATACTAATAAGGATAATAATAATAGGATTGGGGGAAAAGGGGGAGCTGCCATATTCCTTGAAGGCAAAATGGGAGGGAGGTCAGTGTTGACCCCCCTTTCCTCTGTCTTGCAAAAATGCAAAGGAAGAATCTCCCCCCTGCCCCAGATTTCCCCAAGAAGGGGCTCTGTGGGGGGGAGGGAAGGAGGGAGGGGGACCAGGAGCATCCTCGAAGCAAGGCAGGAGGGATGGGCCAACCGAATCCTCGGGAAGGATTCGAGAGTCACGTATCCAAATCACTGTGCCAAAGTAGGCGAACCCAGTCTTTCGAATCCACCGACTAGTTTGTTGGAGATCAGGACGCCTGAAAACCTGAGAGACTAGGATGCCTGAAAACCTGGGAGATCAGACCCACACGGAGAGAGGGCAAGGAGGTGAGTTTTTCCCTTGGCGTAATAATGGCCTTTACTAACAATTTCAGAAATTACATCTGGGGTTGTATTCAAAGATATTCAAATTCAACAGTTCATGTTTTAGTTCGGCACTTGACCGGAAGGGACAGGTTTGAAATTTCAAGGACAGCTGAAACATTCCTTTGCAGAGCTCCCTTGCAAAACTCTTTCAGACACAATTCTGGGGTTTGCGGTTTTACAAGGTCTTACAGCCTTCTCTGCCAAAGCGTGCTGGTGCATCATCAAATTACCAACCCCAGGATGCCATAAGCACCTATGCAAAGAAAATCCAGTTTTGACCTGGATTAGCTCTCTACTATAGTATGTGGCCCTGTTTACACAGGCAGGAAAAGGTGGGATTCATCCACATTTTCCTGCCTGTGTAGAAAGGGCCTTCATGTCATTTTCAATCTGGAGAGATCCTGAGGCAAAGCTAGGATAATTGTCTTGGCCAGATTTCTTCAGAGGGAGGTTTGCCTTTGCCTAGGCTTTTTCTAAGGCTGAGACAGTGTGTCTTGCCCAAGATTATCCTCCTTCCCTTGCTTTTTAAAAAAAGGATTCAAAAAATTCAAGATTCCTGAGATTTGTGGATTCTCAGAACCTTCCAGGGATTCGGAAAATTCTGGATTTGTCCCATCTCTATGTGTTCCCACATTCAGTTTTTCTGGATGTGGCCCAAAATTTCTGCTTCATAGCAGTGTGGCAAAAGCCCAGCAAAGCATTCCAGGATGGCTAGAATAGGAATCAAGAATCGCGTCTCGGTGCTCCTGGCAGGTTTAAATCCCTAGAACTGCTCCAGCGACCAAAGGAAGAGAAACGGTTTCCTGACAGCCACGTCTTTGTGGCAGTAAGCAATACCCCCACCCCTTTGGACTGAAAGGGAGAAGCAACCTGCTTTGGGTAGGGTGTCCTTCCACAGCATAGGACTTGTCTGAAAAGCAGAGTGCTTCAGGATCATCTAGGCCCCTCGCTAAGATGTGCTGACGAGTTGACTTAAATGAGGTTTTCAAACACTCTGCAGCGCATATTTGGGATTGCTTTGTCATTTGTCCCTGGGTGAACTTTGTTATATCAGCATTCTCTCCTGTAGTCTAGGGACGCGCATTTTGTGGTCCTCCGGAAGCTGAGTTGGAGCTTCTGATGTTCCTCGGCGGGCGTTGCCTTTGCTGGCCTGGGCCGCTCAAGGTTGCACTTCAGCAACACTTGTAGGGCTACAGAATTCCTGCCCCTCCTCTGGGGCTTCCTGACAATCTCGTTTTTGAAAAGCCCCTGGCCTCTTGATCTGGAACCTTTTCGTGATCGTATTTGTTTGCCCCAGCAAAATATCCCAGGAACCCCATCCATTCTGTGCCTTTGGAAAAGGGCTTTATAAAAGCCGGGACGGGAAGCAAACATCACCCAAAACTCACTGCAAGTGGTGCCAAAGAAATAGTCCTGTGATGTATGCCATTGCACTGGGGGGTAGGGACGGGCTGTGGGCCTCAGCTTCTGAGACTAAGGAGCCCCGAGAACCAGCATCTTATCAGGAAAAATTCTTGTTGGACACGGAAAGGGCCAGATAAACTTCTGAAACGGTGTCTTTTCCTTGCAGCCATAGAACTGGGTAACGACAGGGAGGCTGGAGAAAGGTGGGTGTGTGGGAATTCAGCACAGATGAGAACCCTTCCGGAAACCCCAGGCAAGAACAATGCAGCACAAGGACTCCGGGAAGTGGGAGCAAAGGAGCGGCTGAAGGTCCAAGCCAGCGCCTGGACACGCAAAGCAGGAGCTGCTTTCCTGGTGTGCCTAGACATGTGGCTATTTGCACAGCTCGAAATACATTTTCCAGAGTTAATTAACCGTCTCTCATCTTAACACGCTACGTGCTCCTTCAGTCACAGTGCCTTTGCTCACCAAAAGTAACTTCTAGTCCCTGATGCCCTTATTTTACTGGAACCTTTTCTCTCTTTTCAAGGGGGAGAGGCTATGATTAGTCTAATTCCCAGGGAAGGTAAGGACCACCATGATGTTAAGAACTACAGGCCGATTGCTCTGCTAAACACAGATTATAAGATATTTGCGATCATTTTGGCAGAAAGATTAAAAAAAGGATTGAAAGAGTGGATTCATGAAGATCAGTGTGGCTTTCTCCCAGGAAGATCTATTAAGAATAATATGAGAATTGTCTTGAATATAATAGAATATTATCAAAAGCATAATGAGAAAAAGCTAGGAATGATATTTCTCGATGCGGAGAAGGCTTTTGATAACATTAAATGGAGTTTCATTGAGGAAACTTTAAAGAAGATAAAAATAGGTGACAATTTTTTGAAGTGGATTGGTATGATCTATAAAGATCAGTCAGCAAATATTATGGTAAATGGAGAAAAAACATCTAAAATTAATATTATGAAAGGGACGAGACAGGGATGCCCATTATCCCCATTGATCTTTATAATAATGATTGAAATCTTTATAATAATTTATAATTTATAATAATGATTGAAATCTTAAATATTCAAATAAGACAAGATACGGAAATAAGGGGAGTACAAATAAAGAATCAGATCTTTAAACTTAGGGCATTTGCAGATGATCTGGTAATCGTGTTAGATAATCCGGGACAAAGTATAAAATGGTTAAAAAAGATCTTACAGGATTATGGGACAGTGTCAGGTTTTAAAATAGATTCGGATAAAACATCTATATTAACTAAGAATATGAATAAACAAGAGGAAAGTGAGCTGGAGAGGGAATCCCAATTTAAAATAGAGAAAAAAATAAAATATTTAGGAATATATTTGACTAAACATAATACAGATTTATATGATAATAATTATAAGAAAATTTGGCAGTCGGTCAAAGAGGATTTAAGGAGGTGGACAACCCTGGATATATCGTTGTTAGGAAGAATTGCTAAAATTAAGATGAACATCTTGCCAAGACTAATTTTCTTATTCCAGAATCTACCTATTATAACAAATGATGGGGTTTTTAAGCAGTGGAGAAGCGATCTTTCCAAATTTATTTGGAATGGTAGAAAACCCCGAATAAAGTGGTGTAATCTAACAGATGCCAAAGAAAGAGGAGGTTTAGGAACACCGGAGTTGAGGCTATATTACCCTGCATGTTGTTTGGACTGGGTGACTGCTTGGGTTAGATTGGATGACGAGAGATTGCTAGCTTTGGAAGGTGCAGATTTGCCCTTTGGCTGGCACTCATATCTCTGGTATGAGAAGTTTCGAATAAATAGAGAATTCAATAATAATTTTATTAGGAAATCAATACATAGAGTATGGTCGTTGTATAAGAGGAAGATATACAGGAGACTCCCATTGTGGGTGTCTCCCCATGAGGCTTTTTACAGGAGAGAGAAGCCACAAACAAATAGATGGATCTCTTATAAAGATATAGTGAAGTCACAGAGGGGTGAACTTTTGTTAAAAACGAAAAAAGAATTAGTGGATTGTGGACTCTCTACCCACTGGTTATTGCAAAGACAGATAGCGGAAAAAGTTAAGTTAGATCAAAAAACAGTTGGGTTAGAAAGTAAAGAAAATGAGTTGGATAAACTATTTAAACCAGGAGTGGATCACCTTATAGCAAAGTTATATGCAATTCTGTTAAACTTAGAATTCGAAAAAGAGATAATAAAGGAGAATATGTTAAGATGGGCTCAGAATATAGGAAGGCCGATACAGCTGGAATGTTGGGAAAGATCTTGGTCTTTAATAAATAAAACATTGAAGAGTGTAGCCTTAAAAGAAAATTATTTTAAGATTTTTTATAGGTGGTACTACACGCCAGTACAAATCGCAAAAATGAGTAAAACTGATAAAACCAAGTGCTGGAAGTGTGATCAGAAAGGAACTCTTTTCCATCTTTGGTGGACGTGTATAAAAGCGAAGAAATTTTGGATATCAATACATAATAATATAACGAATATTATTCAAAGGAATTTTCCGTTACTTCCAGAGATATATTTATTAAATATGTACGAGCGTGTAGGACCATTAAAAAAGCAATCACATCAAAAGATATTAACTTATATGATAGTTGCGGCGAGAATGTGCTATGCTAGCAGATGGAAAAAAGAGGAACCTCCCGAAGTAGAGGATTGGTTATTAAAAATATATGAAATAATGGAAATGGAAAAATTAACAGCAGCACTGTCACAAAAATCAAAAGAAAGGATAGATGAAGAATGGGATCTGATCATCCCCATATTGGAAACTAAATGGGGGACGATGGCTATTAAAGGAATAAGGTAATAGTGAAGCGTGTGTTAAAACTTTGGTTTATGTAGGAAATGATTAGATCTGTAAGTTTAAAATGGAAAAAGGGGAGAAGGATTCAGTATGAGAAAATCGGAATATAGAGGCTAGGAGGACTTAAGGAAGGAAATAGGGAAATTTAGTGAATTCTAAGAATGTTAGAAGGAAGTGGAGTAACTTGAGGGTACGTTTAAGTTATTGTTGGACTGGAAAATCTATGGAAGAACCAACTAGTATAGGGAAAAGAAAATAAGGGAAGGGGTTTTTTTTTGGTTTTTTTTTTAATACATATATACCATGATTAAAATGGAGAGATCGGAGATTGAATTGATTTAGATAAATAAGTTTATATATTAAAGGACAATTAAAAGAAAGAAAAAGAGAGAAATTTAAGTTGTTTAAGTATAAAAGTAAAGTTGTTGTTATGGGATGTAAAATGGTAAATAAGTACTTTTTGTGTTAAATTTACTTTACACTTTAATTTATTTCCTTGTCTTTTGAATTGTTCGTTTGGAATATATGTGAAACGGATTTGGATAAATTTGAAAGTGAATTTTAATAAAAAGATTTAAACACAAAAGTAACTTCTAGCCCCTGATGCCCTTATTTTACTGGAACCTTTTCTCTCTTTTCAAGAAGATAACCCTTTGTTTTCAAACGAGACATTGAGATGCTGAAGATTTTTTTAAAAGTACATCCCTTCAAATCTTGTACAACTTGTACAACTAACAAAAATATTAAATAAAATATTAAATAAAAATATCTGGAAAAGAAATTAATTTGTATTTCTTCTAGGTTGGGCGGCCACGGCAGTGCTGGAGGGCGGGATTGACTCCGGGGAGCTGTGTCGCTTTCTCTGCCGCCGCTGCCACCGTTGCCTCTTCTGGGTCCCCCTTCCTGTCTCTGGGGCCCCTGCCAGGGGGGTCCCTCAGGCAGCCGTGCCCCCTGACGGCTGGCTCCACCCAGGGAGCTCCCGGTGTTTTGGGGGCTCCTGTTCTCCTCCTCCTCCTCCAGCAGCGCCCATGAGAGTGGGCCCCTCCTTCAGCTGGCTGCCAAAGGTGTTCCCCATCAGTGAGGGGGCCGAGGCGCCAAGCCCCCCGGAAGCCTCCTTGCACCGTGGACCGGGGAGAGATTCATGGAATACAGTCAGAGTGGAAGGCGAGATTAAGATTAGCCCCCACTAGCACAGTCCAGGGTCACAGACGATGGGAGCGGCAGTACAACATCTGGAGGGGCTGATGTTAAAGAGAAAAAAGTTTATTTAACCCAGGTCAACAACTCTCCCTCCAGAGTCCCAGTCCAATTTCCCCCAAGGCTGAGAGAATGTGACTGACTTTTCCCTCCCCCCGTGACCCATCCTCCTCCGACAGTCCTAGTCCAAATTCCTCTGAGGCTGAGATAGTGTGACTCACCACCACAGGCCACCCGTCTTCCTCCTAGAGTGCTAGATCAACTTCAGCTGAGACTAAGAAAGTGTGAGTTGTCCCCGCAGGTCACCCGGTCCCCTCTCAGTCATAATCCAACTTTCTCTACAGTTGAGAGAGTATGGCTCCCCCAAGGTCACCCACCTTCTACCTACAGTCCTAGTCCAACTTCCTCTGAGGCTGAGAGAGTGACTCACTGCTGCCACAGTCACCCAGCCTATTCCCAGTGTCTTTGTTCAACTTCTTCTCAGGTTGGGAGAGTGCGAGTCACCCTGAGGCCATCCAGCCTCTTCCCAGAGTCCTACTCCAAGTTCCTCTGAGGCTGAGAGAGTGTGACTCACTGAGCCTAAGCTCGCAGGATAGCCCCAGTTTAGAAGCCAAACCAACTAAACTGAGATTATTGTACGTTGAAAACAGGACCCTCCTTTCATTCTCCACCCCTCCCGCTGCGTCCCCTGGTTTTTCTCCAGCCGCTTTTCTCTCTTCCACGGAGGCCCAGCAGGGTGGGCCAAAGAGAACTGCAGCTACAAGGATGCTTGGCTGGTCCTAGGAGGAGGCTGCTCTCACTGAAGACACCCCCCCCCGCTGCCATGTCCCTGATGGCAGGTGTGTTCGTACGCCTAAGCGGTGACTCCGGAGACCAGGGTCTGAATCCCCACTTGCCCATGGAAACTGAGTGACCTCAGACAGGTCACATCCTCTCAGCCTGAGACAAAGGCAAAGGTAACCCATCTTGCCAAGAAAACCCGCACGATAGGTTCGCCGCAGGGCTGCCGTAAGCCAGTTTTCCAAGGGGAGACGTGATGCCTGGAAAGAACCCTCCCCATAAGTGACACTTGCCCCTGTGAACTCAGGGGGCAGCAGCTGAAGTAAACTGAGGACAGAAGAGGGAAGCGGGGGGGGAGGAGAAGGAGGTGGCAGAACCCCCCCGCCCAGGGAACGGTGGCCGGTCCCCGCCCGGAGGGGGTCCTCGGAGAGAGACAGGGGTCTTTCTCCTGGCCTGAGCCATGTGGCAGCTTCCCACCTTCAGCTCCCCAAAAAAGAGTGATTACGGGCTAGGTGGGGCTTTCGGAAACTGGAACGACCACTTTCAGTAGGTGCTGCTGCTGCTGTTCTTTTAACCTGTTTTTCATTCAACTGCGCTATGGTAGTATAATATTTTAATGTATATTTACTGTATTTTGGCACGATATGTTTTCTTATGTTAATATTACATATCATTTAAATCTATATTCGAATACCTATATATATGCTGATCTATATTTGAAAATCTGTATTTGCACACCTATATTTGAAGGCCTATATGTGTGCGTGGAAGAAGGAAGAGAATCACCTCCTGCCCCTCGGTCGGTGAGGCTTCTTCCCCTTATTCCACCACTTTCTCCACCAGATTTAAGGTTCTGCAGGAACCTCTGCTGCCACCGTATGTGAAGACTTCCTCCAACTCTCTGCTACCACCAAGGGTGAGGGGGGGACCTCACCTCTGCCACCCATGCAAGCACCTCCTCCTCTCCCACGGCTGTGGCCAAAAAATGTGGGAGCCTGGTACATGCCCTCAAGGTTCCCGTCTGGCAGGATGTCATGCAACTTCTATCCCCACCGGACATTAACCCTCCCGATCCTCTGCTGCAACCCCAGACCTCATGTCTGAATCCAATCTCTATACATACAGCATTCACAATACACAAAAGCAACACTTTACTAGCAGAAACTGAACATGACAAAAGGGATTAATAATATATTTAAAACTAATATTTCACTCTGACTCACACACTTCTCTTACCTAATTCAGACTCTTGAACCCCAGTCCTGAATTCTTAAATCTTGACTGTCTTAACCCTCATCCACACTCACCCACTCACTCCACTCTAACCCCTCTACTTCAAACGCCAACCACGAGGCTCCTTTGAATCCCATCATGCGTTCCACCAATCGCCTCTCTCTCAACATTCAGTTCACTCCCTCCTCCCACCAGCCCCTTACTCGATTGCCTCTGTCACACAGGGGGACAGAATCAAAATGCCTCAATATCTAAGACAAACTTAGCAACATTTTTCACCCAGTCTGTGACACTGTAACCAACTATTGCATAGTATTTATGCAGAGCTCATTCAGAGGAGACAGTGGGTCTCCTACTAGTGGCTGTATTAGCATTTCCCCTCCATGCAATCACAAAAAAACAACAAATAATTCATAACAATTATTTTCTTTGTGTGCTTGTTAAATTATGAAAAAATACACTTAACAACACAATAGAATTAATGCTTTATTATAAGTATAAAATCTAGAGAACAAGTCCTTAAGATCAATCTCAGAATTCTTCTGGTGGTTTCTACGGTCCTCTTGAACAGCATCTGTAATATTTAAATAGAGATCACTCCCATTCTCCTCAAGAGGAGCCCTGGAGTCCCGGCTGACAGCCTTCGGAAGGAAAACTGTCTACTCAACATTCATACACACAGGATAACTAAACATATCTACAATATTGTTTAACGACTCAAAAAATTAAGAGAGCTTTACAACAAACTTTGAAATCCAGTTTTAACTTCTAAAAGAGTAACAATTGCTTGTCTTCTGAACAATGCACGTCTTCCACACACAAAGATATTATAGCATCACAGCATTAGAAGAGACCACAGCGGCCATTGGGTGTAACATCCTGCCAGGCAGGAATATAAAAGCATTATATAATATAAATATAATATAAAAGCATCAAAGCATTCCCTTTGACAGAAGGAGACGCCACCACACTCGGAGGCACCACACTCGGAGGCAGCATGTTCCACTGTCAGACTGCTCTCACCATCACAAAGTTCTTCCTAAGGTTTAAATGGGATCTCTTTTACCAAAGTTTGAAGCCAATGCTGCATCACGTGCTAATCTCTGGAACAGCACAAAAGAAATTTGCTCCATCCGCCATAAAATATCCCTTCAAAGAGTTAAACACAGTTATCATGCTGCCTTTTAACCTTCTCCAGGCTTAGCGGACCCAGTTCCCTGAGCCACTCTTCAAAGGGCATAGTTTCCAGGCCTTTGACCATTTGGTTGCCCTCCTCTGGACATCCTCCAGCTTGTCGATATCCTTCCTGAACTATGGTGCCCAGAACTAGACACGGTCTGGCCAAAGCAATATAGAGTGGTACTATCACTCCCCTGGTGCTAGATACTCTACTCTTATTGATGCAGCTCAGAACTGCATTGGCTTTTTCAGCTGCCGCATCACACTGCTGACTCACATTCAGCTTGTGGTCTAATAAGACCCCAAGATCCCTTTATATGCACTATAGCCAAGCCAGGTGAATTTCTGTGCATTTCACATTTTCTGCCCAAGTGTATACCTTAAACTGCTCCCTGTTGAAATTCATTTGGTTAATTTTAGCTCAGCTCTCTAATCTGTCAAGATCATTTCAAATTCTGATCCTGTCCAATCATCTGCAAATTTGATAAGAGTGCCCGTGGAAATTACGGTTCGAAATCTCTAACATACAAACATTGCATATATTGCTATCAGTGTATCATTATTTTATTTAGCTAATATTCTGTTATGACAGAAGCATATTTCATATTCCATACATTTAGGGTTTCTCCCCTGCGTGAGTTCTTTGATGTGAATTTAAATTTTGACGGTGAGAAAAGGTCTTTCCACGTGACATTTAAATGACTTCTCCCATGTGGGTCCTTTGATGGGAACGCAGAATTCCACTCCAACTGAAGCTCTTTCCACATTCCATGCACTTACAGGGCTTCTCCTCTGTGCGGGTCCTTTGATGGGAACACAGAATTCCACTCTGACTGAAGCTCTTTCCACATTCCATGCATTTATAGGGCTTCTCCCCTGTGTGGGTCCTCTGATGTCTACGTAGATTTCCACTCTCACTGAAGCTCTTTCCACATTCCATGCATTTATAGGGCTTCTCCTCTGTGTGGGTCCTTTGATGGGAACGCAGCTTTCCACTCTGACTGAAGCTCTTTCCACATTCCATGCATTTATAGGGCTTTTCCCCTGTGTGGGTCCTCTGATGTCTACGTAGATTTCCACTCTCACTGAAGCTCTTTCCACATTCCATGCACTTATAGGGCTTCTCTTCTGTGTGGGTCCTTTGATGGGAACGCAGAATTCCACGCCGACTGAAGCTCTTTCCACATTCTATGCATTTATAGGGCTTCTCCCCTGTGTGTGTCCTTTGATGGGAACGCAGACTTCCACTCTCACTAAAGCTCTTTCCACATTCCATGCATTTATAGGGCTTTTCCCCTGTGTGGGTCCTTTGATGTTTCCTGTATGTTCCACTATCGCTGAAGCTCTTTCCACATTCCATGCATTTATATGGCTTCTCCCCTGTGTGGGTCTTTTGATGGGAACACAGATGTCCACTCCAACTCAAGCTCTTTCCACATTCCGGGCCCTTATACGGCTTCTCCCCTGTGTGGGTCCTTTGATGGGAACGCAGATGTCCACTCTGACTGAAGCTCTTTCCACATTCCATGCATTTATAGGGCTTCTCCCCTGTGTGGGTCCTTTTATGGGAATGCAGATTTCCACTCACACTGAAGCTCTTTCCACATTCCATGCATTTATAGGGCTTCTCCCCTGTGTGGGTCCTTTGATGGGAACGCAGACTTCCGCTCTGACTGAATCTCTTTCCACATTCCATGCATTGATATGGCTCCTCCCCTGTGTGGGTCCTTTGATAGGAACGCAGATGTCCACTCTGACTGAAGCTCTTTCCACATTCCATGCATGTATAGGGCTCCTCCCCTGTGTGGGACCTTTGATGGGAATGCAGATGTCCACTCTGACTGAAGCTCTTTCCACATTCCATGCATTTATAGGGCTTCTCCCCTCTATGGGTTCTGGGATATGAACTTAAATGTACAGAATATTCCATTCTTTTTCTTTGCTGATTCAAATATGATCTCAGAAGTTCAGGAATAGGAACTCCTTGAACTTCAGAAGATTTTTTTCATGTCATACTTAGGGAAAGCCTAGGTTGAAGCCGCGATGAAGTTTTCTTGGCAAGATTTGTTCAAAGGCTACCTGTTTCAGGAAAAAGAGGAAAATATCATGAGGAGCTTACCGCAGAAACATCAAGCCTCAAGACCAAGAACCCAGAGCAATAGAAAGGCCAGGAGAAGATGACTGGCCCAACTGGGAACAGCTCACTGTCTGGTAAGAATTCTTTTAACCCATCCCCAATTAATTGCACTGTAAAGTGTTAACAGTCTAATCCAACATTTGTAAAAGAAAAAATTGTGAAATATAGCCAGCACAGTAGGTAGCACATGTTGCACAAACTATTTCCTTTCTATATTTCCTCCTTACTAACATCTCACCTGAAAGGAATGCCAGTCTCCATGGAGAGCACTAGAGTAAATCATGGAACGGCAGTCCTCCCAGATCCTAAGTGGCCCCAATATGGCCAGAACACTCCATGTGATCAGGCTTGAAAGAAGAAGACTTCCTTGCTTCATGTGAATCTTTTCAATCTCTCCCAGGTCAGAAACAATCTTTCCTGCTCCTCTTTACCCCTGCAGTACAATCCCTACCTAATGTTTCTAACACAACCCACACTGGAGATACTGACGGCACAGAAGGAACAGAGTGGGACCACCGCTTCCCTTGACCCAGACGCTATACTCCTATTGATGCAACCAAGAATCACCTTGGCCTTCTTCAGCTGCTGCATCACGTTCTTGTCTCATCTTCAGTTTGTGGCCTAGCAAGACTCCTAGATCCCCTTCTCATATATTATCATGAAGCCAAGTGTCACCCATCTTTTATCTGTCCGTTTTGTTTATTCTGGCCAGGTTTCGTACCTTACATTTCTCCCTGTTCAAACTCATTTTGTTAGTTGTGGCCCTGCTCTCTAATTCGTGAAGGTCATTTTGAATTCTGATCCTGTCCTCCGGCGTGTTAACTACCCCTCCTAATCTGGGGGATCCAGAGTGACCGACTGTCAGGAACCAAGAGCAGGCCAGCGGATCTGTAGAAGTGCAGCCACCATCTTTTTAAATACTATCAGTGAAAGAAATGTGATTAACTTGGGCTTATCAATGCACAAAGCACCTAAAAATTAAGATTTATCATACAAAATATAAAGAAACTGGGCAATATGACTCTGTGAAGTTTTAACCAGTGTCAGAAATAAGAAGATCAGCAAAAAAGCATAAGAAAGGAGACAGCTGTGATAGAAGCGGCAAAAAGAAAAAGAAAGTTAAGTGACTGGGACGTAAATTTGCAAACTAGAGTTGTAATACATGAAGTAGATACAAGGAAAGTGGATATTAATCAGTAACAAAGAAATTTATTGGTGACTGAGGTTAGGTTGGAAGTAACAAGTAAGGAATTAAGAGAAGAAATATGTGAACTAAATTAAATAAGAAATTGTGAATTAAAATTGGCATCCCATAATAGTCCCCCACCCCATGGCTCTGAGCCATAAGCCTGGCTCAGAGCCAAAGATCCCCCATCCACCCCCCACAGCCAGCCAGCAACTATATCCTTCTCTCTGAACAGCCCCCCAAAATCTCGGCCCCAGGGAGACACCCAAGGGGGGGACCTCACAGCTGCCTCTTTGCGGTGGGGGAGGTTTCCTTTTTTCAGCCCCCCCCCACTGCATAACCCCCTTCCCAGCCTCCCTCTTTCCATTAGAAACTTCAGCCTCCCCCCCTCCAAAGCCATGGCACCCAAGGGGGCAAAAATTTCCAGCTTTTTCTCCCACCTAAAGAAGGACATTTCGGGAGTCTCCCCTCTTATTTTCCCCTTCTGACCCCTTTCTCCTGCCTCTTCCACCTTCTCTTCCCCACCAAGGAAATTAAAAGGACACCCACCCACCTTCTTCTTCTGGAAAAGGGGACAGTTTGGGGCTTTTGCCCTTTCCCCATATTAACATTTCCTCTCTCTCTAGGAAGCTGAGCTTGCAGTCTCTCTCTCTCTCTCTTTCTCCCTCTCTCTCTCTCCATTCTGCAGATCTTCCATCTGCATCCATGGCAGGACCTTGGAAGAAGATCCCAGGCAGAACCACTTTGACCAGAGAAATAAATGCCCACTTGGCCCCCAAGCTTCAGGATCCCAACAGAAGAACCTTCTCTTGCTGCTCGGTGCTGTCCGGTCGCCTTCAACCTAGGGTGACCCTACGACTGAGAGACTCCCGAGAGACCCTCTTCTTAACACGCTCAACCAGGTCTTGCATTTGGGCTCCCATCCACTTCCAGTGCGCTCTTCCTCTTTTCTTGTCAGTCTTAATTCTACTGAAACGTCTCCTATATGACATTCTTACTTTGCAAAGCCTTTTCAAAATGAAGGCTCCTCCCTGAAGCTGCAGCCCAGCCCTAGATCTGTGGGTTGCTGGAGAACGAAGCGCAAGGGGAACAGGGTCCCTTCTGACTCCCCTCCCCGCCTGCCTTCCTTCTCCCCTTGAGAGACTCAGAGGAAGGGTCCCCCCACCCTCGCCGGGGGAAGGGAGGGAGGGGGAAGGGGGGGAGCCTCCAAGCAGGGCGGTGTTTCCAGGGTAGGGAGATGCTGGGCTACTCCAGGGGGCATGCTGAACGCCAGCGTGACCCACAGAACGCCAGTGCTTCAAAACAGGCAGACCAGAGTGAGGCCAAAAATAAACTAAACTAGTCTTTACTGTAGCTTCAGCACAAAGGAAATCCATTTCTGCACCTCTCACGGCATGGCAGAGGAGACTGTAACAACAAGCAAGCGCGACAGAGAGTAATAACCTTTGCATTTAGGGGACCCCCCCCACTCCCACCCCCCCTCCGCCTCCCTCGGGCCTCTCACGCTCCCCCTTCCCAGGATTGGGGTGCCTGGCCCCTCCTTCCTCCTCCCCTCCCTCCAGGAAACCTAGGAGCCCCCCTCCGCCCCCCCTTTCCGGGACTAGGGAGGCTGGAGGGGGGTCTTCCCCCCCCATAATCCCAGCCTCTCCCCCCTCTCCGAAGCAGGAAGCGCCTCTTCCGCCGCCCCCTTCTTTAGCGCCCCCCATTCCCTGCCATCCGGGGACCCTTTGGCCTCCTGCCATCCCATAATAGTCCCCAAGACAAGACAGCCCCCCTCCCCCCAACCCGGGCCCAGAGCCAAACGCCGCCCCTCCCGACTCGCTCCGGCCGCGGCTGTCCTGCCCCCGCCCCCAAATATTCCCTGGGCCCCGCGGAGACCCCCAAAGAGGGGAGAGGGGGAGCCCCATGGAGCTTTTTCCGGGGGGGCTCCTTGATTCCCCCTTCGTGGCCCCCCTCCCTCCTGATCCCAAAATGGGGTCCCTCTTCCCGCTCCCTCCCGCCATGGAGAGCACCTGGGGGTCCCCTCCCCACCCCCATTACCTCTCCTCCTGCTCTTCCCCCTCCCCGCTTAGAAAGCCAGGGCGACCCGTTCCGGGAGTGAGCGAGGGGGGGGAAGCGCGCCCCTCTTCGAGCCTTCTTCCCCCGCCTCGGCCGCCCTCCCTTCCTGCCTCTCTAGGAAGCCGCGCTCGCTGCTCCCCGGAGGACCGGCGGAGACGTCTCTCCTGAAGAGGAGGAGGAGGAGGAGGGAGAGGGGGGAGCCCAGGAGATCCCGAGGACACCCTCCTCTCGGGGGAGGCTCGGCGGAGGGGGCGGCTGTCCCCCCCGGGGTGTCTGCCCCTTAGTCCCACGAACAGCCCGAACGGCCGCCCAGCCCTTCCCGAGTCCCCCCACAGCCTCCCCGGGGACCCCCTGAACTTCAGAGGCCGGAGGGAGAGAGGCGGGCGAGGGGGACCGGGGCGGGGAGGAGGAGGAGAGGCCGGAGCCGGGAAAGGGCGCAGCGGGAAGGAAGGAAGCGCGGCCTCTGAGCAGGAAGGTGGAGGAGCGGCCCGCCGACTCCGGGAAGCTTTTCCTCCAGAGGGGGCGGCCTGCAGAGCGCGGGACAGGCTGCAGCGGGCCAGGGGGCTTCCCTCGCCCCCCCCCCGGGCTCCGGCGGGTCTCCCTCCCTTCCTCGGAGGCTCCCTGCGCTGGGATGCCTGGGATCCCCCGGCACGACCCTCCTCTTAAGGGCTCTGCAGGAGCCCCGCTTACGCGTCCCTCCCTGTCCACCCGCGTCCCCCGGGCGTCTGCGGGAAGGAGGGGCCCCTGAACCCTCCTGGCGGCCAGGGCTGCCCGGCGGCGGGACGCGCTGCTGCCTCCGCGGGGAGCGGTGGGGTCTCCGCCTTCTTTGAAGGCTTTGAAGCAGAGTCTGGGGGGCCCTCTGTCGCAGGCGGGACTCGGATGGGATCTCCCTGCGCGGCGGAGGGGCTGGGACGGACGGCCCCGACGGGGTCCCAAGGCCCGCAGGAGGGGCCCTGCTCTCCTTCCGTCCGGTTTGGCGGAGACGCGGGAGAGGCCTTTCCCCGGCCGGTTTTTAGGTTACGGAAGGACGATCTTCCCCGCGGGATCAGGCTGCCTCCCTCTCCGCTGTCCTTCCACCTTTGCCTTTCAGAACTCGCTGGGTCTGAAGGGAGGCGCTGGGCTTGTCGTGTCCAATCTGTTTATTAGGAGGGTCTCTAAAGAATTTCAATCACCATCAGTTAAATCCGTAACAGCCCGGAGTGCGGGATGAGGCTTTCGCTCTTTCCCCGGGAAAAGGCTGCACTCGGCAAAATACGGACAAGCTCGCTGGCGGCTGCCCGGTTATTCCTCCCTTTTAAAACTGAGAGCAGTGGCTTATATACGAGATCGGCCTCTGTATATGCAGCGTTTTCAATTTATTTCTTTGTATCCCATCTTTTGACTGAAGGTGACTTACTGAAAACAGTGCAAGTTAAAAACTCTACCAATACCAATATAAATGTTCTCTACAAATCAGCTGACCAATCTGTCAAGTTATTCTAAAAATTCATTAAACCCAGTAGGAGCCCATCACAAGCAAAAGAGCTGGTTGGAATAAGAACGTTTCCTCTTGCCGGGGAGAGACGGCAAGGATGGAACCGTCCCGGCTTCTTAGCGAGGCAGCCCCGAAGCCCGGGAGCAGCCGCCGAGAAAGTCCCGTTTCTCTCGTTCCCACCACGCCAGCCTGGGAAGGCGGTGGGACAGACCGCCCTGGACCTCTGAGGGGCTCGTACGGGGAGGCACGGGAAGAGGAATTGTTTGGGCTGAGCAAGTGCTGATTTCCACCCCCTTTCAGGTCTAGGTCTACTTTGAGGAGGTGGCCGGGTAATTTCCCCAAAAGGAAGTGGGGTCTCCTGGATCCTGGAAGTCAGGACGGAGGATGACGGGAAGGACGGCCTCTCTAGGTAAGGAGCCCTCTTGCCTTTGTTGGCTGGATGCGGAAGGAATGAGATTCCTGGTCCTGGCATTTGTCACTCCACTCTCGGGATGCCAGTCGGGAAGTGCGACGCGAGGCCGTGAAGCCTGGACAACACTGGACCAGACCCCAGTTTGTCTGAAGCTGTGTTTTTCTTTTTTAAAGTAAGTCTTCAGTTGTGGCTGGTGTGAAGCTGGATGAGTTTCCACTGTCGTGGATGGCGTGCCTTAGTCTTCTTTTCCTTCCGAGGGCCGTTTGCCTCCAAAAGCAGAAGGAGGTAAAAGAAGAGACCTTTGCTGGACTTAATACCTCTCCCTTAATGTCCCCTTTCTGTGAACGGATGAAAATTAGAACACTGTTAGGGAGAAAAACCTTGCTAGTAACCTAGGCTGCAAATGTGGGATTTTAAAAAAAAACATTGTGGAAGAATAATGCTTTAAAGTCTTTCCTGCAGTCCCAAAGAATACAGGTGTGAGAGAAGGTTGTGTCATTTTTCCTGTTCTGGGTATAAACATCAGAATGGCTTTACTTGTTTCCGTGGCCACCAGGCTGTTTCAGGCCTGATTCAATTGTTGCTGGATGATTATTTGTGTCGAGAGGGTCCCTCTTGTCCCCGTTGAGGTTCTGGACTCAAATACGAATTGCTAGGGCTCTCCAGAAGTGGTCTGGACACCCGGCTCCCATGACTGATGATGACGGACCCCCACTGTTCTCTTCGGCCCCAATGCTCTGGGATTTGGGGAGCTCTTAACCAGTGAGATAACACGTGAGGAGATTTGTAATGCTAATTCACAGCATTAAAGATAAACAATATGCAAAAGATGAAGCAATATTGAACTCAAGAATATTAATCCCCAGTTGAAACATACGTCATTAAAACATACCCACACGAATACAATCACTGCCAATATACAGTGCATTTGTTAGGCAAGACGGGACCTGCACCGTCGCTCCTCAGATTCCCATCAAAACAGAGAAGTCTGTGATTCTGCAGAAAGAAAGTCCGCAGGGTGCCGGTCTACCTTCTCTGGGCAGGGGGTCCAGAGTCTGGGGGCACCTGCTGAGAAGGCCCTCCCTCTCCCACATTCCCACCAGCTGTGCCCGTGAGG
Organism: Cyclura pinguis; assembly: GCA_030412105.1. Taxonomy (NCBI): domain Eukaryota; kingdom Metazoa; phylum Chordata; class Lepidosauria; order Squamata; family Iguanidae; genus Cyclura; species Cyclura pinguis. Next base: position 6,262,873 of record CM059600.1, read on the forward strand.
GTGGCAGGACAGAGCCGAGGGCCTCCCCAGCAGATCCTCACCAGGAACCCCCTGAGATCTCTGAGGACCATTCCCCAATTTTTTATTCTGTCTGTGTTCTATTTTATTTTATTGAAGTTTAATCCAGACAGAACGGAGGGACTCCCGGTTGGTGAGAAGGCAGATCAGGAAATAGGGATTTAGCCTGTGCTGTGTCGGGAGGGGTCCCGCTCCCCCGGAAATCTCAGGTTCACTGCCCAGCCGTCCTCCTGGACTCAGGTCTCAACCTGGATGCCCAGGTCTCGGGGGTGGCTGGGAGTGTGTTTGCATAGTAAAAACCAATGCAGCAGCCGTGCCCGTTTCTTGAGTTGTCAGATCTGGGCACGGTGACACACGGCTCGGTTACCTCCTTGTGGGATTACTGTGAAGTGCTCTGTGAGGGGCTGCCTTTGGAAACCGTTCAGGAACTTCAGTGGTCCCAAAATACCGCAGCAGGGCTGCTGAGCAGGGCTGGTTCCGGGGACCTCGGGATGCACCGTCTGGAAGGCCGTCTCTCTCTCACTGTCTCTGAGTTCTACGATCTTTGGCAGGAAGGCTTCCTTTGCTCTCCGTCTCACCCCCTTCACAGGGATGTTTGGGGAGGACGTGGGAGGGAACCTTCTCCGTGGCTGGTCCCGGGCTGTGGAGGTCCCTCCTCTGGGAGGCTTGGTTGGTCCCTTCTCTCCTTTCCTTTCCTTCCTTTGGCTTATAATTTTTGTGGCAAAGGATTTTTTAAGGGATTCGTTTTTTTCCCTGTTTCATTTTTAAAAAAATCTGTTTCTATCCTTTCTTGTGGTTGTGGACCTTCAAGTCATTTCTGACTTAAGGGAACTCTATCCCAGAGGCTGTTTTTTTTAAATTTTTTCATAGAATCATAGAAATGCAGAGTTGGAAGAGACCACATGGGCCATCCAGTCCAACCGCCTGCCATGCAGGAACACCCTCAAAGCACTCCCTCTGACAGATGGCCATCCAGCCTCTGCTTAAACACCTCCAAAGAAAGAGGAGACTCCACCACACTCCATGGAGGCGGCAGCAGATTCCACTGCCGGACAGCCCTGACTGTCAGGAAGTTCTTCCTGAGGTTCAGGTGGAATCTCCTTTCCTGCAGCTTGAATTCATTGCTCCTTGTCCTGGTCTCTGGAGCAGCAGAAAACAAGCCCACTCCCTCCTCAACATGACATCCCTTCATATATTTCAACTTGGCACAAAAACCAAAAGTTTTTGGCAAACTTTTTTGAGAGGGGTTCCTCCTTGCCTTCCTCTGAGGCTGAGAGAGTGCCGCTTCTCAATTTCACCTCTGCACAGGCCCGGCGGGGCAAGGAGGAGGGGAGGGGGCGTCCGTCTCGGGCAGCTCCTCGCCTCGGCCAACGTCCTCCCGCCTTCTCGCTCCCGCCCCGCCCCGCCCCGCCGCGCGCTCCGAGGCTCCCCTTGGCCGGGAGGCTCGTCGGGATCGGCGACGGGGACGCCCCGACGGAGCCGCCTGAACGCTTTCCTCGCGGGACGGTTCGGTTTGCCCGCCTTTTCTCTTTCGCCCGCCTCCGCAAACACTCCGAGTCTCCCACTGGCCGGCGTTGCAGCCCCTCAGAAGTGGGGGGCGCCTGTCCGGGGCTCCTCGGAAAAGGCGAGAAAGGAGCCCCGAGGGCACGGTTTGCAATAAATCGATGAATAAAGGAAGTCCAAAGGAACCGTAAAATGTTGCGTAATAATATTGACACGGCGCTGCATTCGGAGGGGGGCGCAGAGGGAGAGAGGGGGGCCCAGAGCCTGGGGAGCCCCTCGGCCCCCCCGGAGCTGGAGAAGCCCACCAGCGCCTGGAGGAGGGGGAGCCGCGCGGGGCTGGGCAGCGGGTGCCTTTAAGCGGAATTTGGGAGAGCCGGCGAGGGTCCGAGCGTCGAATCCCTGCTCCCCCCGCCGGGTAACCCTGGGTGTGTCACACTCTCTCAGCCTCAGAGGGTGGCCCGGAGGGACGACCCCCGCCAAGGAGATCCGCAGGAAAACCTCCGGGCGCGGGCGGGCTACGGGCCTCTCCGAGGGACGCCTCGCCGGCGGGTTCCCCGCGCGGCGGCCGGGGTTGGACCGGGTGGTCGCCGGGGGCCCCTCCCGGCCAGACGGGACTCCGTTTCCACCCGCCGCGAAGGGGGGTTTTGGGCGGGCGTGCTCTGCGTGGTGCGGAGGGTGCGGGTAGGAGGAGGAGGAGGACAGGGGGCGGGGGGCTGGCCCCGGCCCCCCATCTCCGGCGAGGCGGATCCTCCATTGACGGGAGCGGCCCGCCTGGGGCCGGTGGCGGATCCGGATTAGATCCGGCGCGAAAGCGACAGCGAGAGGCGGTGGGGGGCGGAGGAGGGTTTTGCGGGCTCGGAGGAAGACGGAAGAAAAGGTTGAAAGAAAAGGGAGGGAGGGAGGGAAAGGGAAGGAGGAATTCGGAGGTTCGTCCTGATCAACCACCCCCGATTGAAGGGGCGGGGGGGAGGGAGAGGGAGGGGGGCCCCCCTGCAGGGCTGGCGTACCCCCTCCCTCCCGTCATCAGGGGGGCTGTGGAGGGGGAGCCCCTCTTTCCTCCCTCCTCTCGGACTGGACAGGTGGACAGGTGCGTAGACTGGCTGCGTGTACATAAGTCGTTCCCAAATATGCCAGATAGTAGTTAAAACGCCTGGCACCTATGTGTTCGTGTCCGCGCGCGTGCGGGCGCGTGTGCCGCTGCCCCGGCGAGGGCGCGTTTCTGCAGCGGGAGAGCGAACGAACGGGCGGCCCGGCAGCCCCGGCCGCCGAGGTCCGAACCCCTTCCGAGGCCCGGCCCAGGAAGAGCGAAGGAGCGGCGGGCGGGCGGGCGGGGGCTCCCCTGCCGCACCGGGCCCTGAGACCTCCGCTTCTGCAGTCTCAACATATATATGCGTGTTATATTATATTATATTATATTACATTACACACACACACACACACACACACACACACACTCATATTCATTCATATATATATATATATATATATATATATATATATATATATATAAAAATAACTGCAACTGGATGGATAGCTAGATAGATACGGGGGGGAAACTCTTTTGGGGAGCGGCCGGGTGGCCCACCTCTCAGGGAGGGCACTGCGGGCCGTGGGATCTCCAGCGCCGAGGGGTGGGGTTGGACTACACGTCCCCCCGGGGGCCCCTTCCTGCAGGCGATTTGCAGAAACTGGAATTAGAGGGGAGAAAAATGGGGAGAGAGATAACATTTAATATTAAACATAAATATGGTCGCTTATGCTGCATTACATTACATAATTATAGAAAAATATTTGTTTTATATATGTGTGTGTGTGTGTGCATGTATGTGTGTGTATATAAATATATAAAGAGTTCCCAAATATACCAAATATACCAGATATTATCTAAAATACCTGGCATCTATGTGTTTATGTATTTATGTAAGTGTGCATACACACACACACACACACACACACACGTATATACATGTATACAAATATATATATATATACATATATGTGTGTGTGTATATATATGTGTGTGTTTTACACAAAAATACAGAGCATACAGCACTCCATAATATTATTAAAACATCATTTATATTACATAACAGTACACATATTTACCCTGTTTCCCCGAAAATAAGACATACCCATAAAATAAGCCATAGCAGGATTTCTAAGCATTTGCGCAATATAAGCCATACCCCGAAAATAAGACATAGTGATAGGCGTGGCTATGCAGCCTACCGGCTGAGGCATAGAAAGTGAAAGTAAAAGTCTCCTCAGTGAAGTGAGGAGCAGGACGCTCTGCTGTAGGTATTGTGTGTCCTCAGGGGGAAGAAGTAAAGCTGTGGCTGCTGTTCCACTCAGCACTGTGGGTCTCTCTCCCCCAGCACCAACCAGCAACAGTCTGTGGGTCTCTCTCACCCCACACAAACAGCAGGGGATACGGGAAAAGCTTCAGCAAGCAGTCTGCTACTGAGCCCAGAGAGATCATCCCAGCTCCACTGTGCAGACTGGACCCAGTTCTCACTGGATCCCTGATAAATAAGCCAGCCCTTACACATCAGCTCGGCTGGCCTATCTCTGCTTTTCCTGAGTATCTGTACCCCCAGACAAGATGAGTGCAAAAAGAAAGAGTTATTCTGTTGAGTACAAGAAAGGAATTGTGGAGGACTCCCAGGGCAAGAATCTTACGGCTTTCTGCAAAGAGAAGAAGTTGGATATCCGAACGGTCCAAAAATGGCGGGCAGAATACGATAACCTCAGTCTACAGGTGGACAGAGGAAATGCTAAGAAGCGCAAGTGTGGTTCAGGTCGACAACCTTTATTTCCTGAGCTGGAAGACATGATCAGTGAATGGATTGCCGACAGGAGAGCACAGGCTTTGGTTGTGCGCAGGGCTGATGTTCAAGCATTTGCCCTTGCAAAGGACCCCACAATTCGAAATATCCCCAGAATTCAAAGCATCACAACACCGGCTGGATGGCTTCCTTCAGCCATATGAACTGTCTCTCAGAAAATCAACAACACTGTTTAAGTTGGAAGATGCTGAAGTTATTAAGCGAGCATTTGCGTTCAAGTCCTTTGTTGATGGCATCGACTTTTCTAAATACCAACTTTGCAACATGATTGCTATGGATGAAACTGCAGTGTTTATGGGTCAAGGAGCCCAAATGACAACTGAACAGAGGGGCGCCTCCTCAATCTACGTTCCCTCCACTGGTCACGAAAGTTCGCGTGTTACCTGTATTTTGGCAAATTCGTCTGGATGGAAAGAAAGCCACACCTCTTATCATCACTAAGGGAAAGAAAGATAAGATTGAACGTGTTTCTGGCATTTATGTTCTTGAAACCGAAAAAGCCTGGTGCACACAAGCAGTTATAAGGAAGTGGCTTGATTTAATGCTGCCACTTGTTTTGCGAGGCGGCCAAAGAGGTCTGCTAGTCTGGGATTCAGCCAGCACTCACCGTGCTAAAGACATGAAGAACTTCCTTGCAGAGGGAAGAATAGATCAAATAATGATTCCTGCAGGAATGACTGCCTATCTGCAGACTCTTGATATTGCAATAAACAAGCCATTCAAAGACCATTTGCGTATGGAAATTAACGACTACATTGAAAATAGAATGACAAGAAATCAGCGTGGGAACTTTGTGAAACCTAGCCTGCAAGAGGTCGTGCTTTGGGTGAAGAATTCATGGGATAAAATCACTGACAGTGTTGTCGCCGATGCACTCCGAGCAGGTTACATGGACAAGAGCTGCTCATTTACTGAGAGCTCTATTGCTCGACATGAAAGATTGGGGCCAATGGTTCTAAAGGAAATGGAGTCGCAAGAAATTCAGGATGGAATTCCGAGTTTGGAGAGTTATGAGGGTGTTCCAGAAGAAGACAACTTAACTATATTTGAATAAATGTAGATTGTTGTACTATACTTAATAAAAATAAGACATCCCCTGAAAATAAGCCATACTGTGTCTTTTTGAGGAAAAATAAATATAAGACAGTGTCTTATTTTCGGGGAAACACGGTATGAAGAGATATATTCTGTTTCCATGTACATATATTTACTCCTGTTCTGCTCACTGTAGATGCCACGAATTAGGAAAAAATTAGCAAGAAGAAACAATAGCGGTTTATTCCGCTGTCTGCGCATGCAATGCATTCGAATAATAGAGGCAGGCTAAATTATAATGAATTTTTCTCCGCTCTTTTGCATTCCAAGGATAATAAACCTGAACAGGGTCCTCCGGGCAAGTTCCACCCGACGCAATAAGACGAATAAAGTGATTTTTGCCAGGCACTGATACTAACAGGACGTAGAAATAATTCTCCTCCCCTCCACAAATGCGGTCGCAGCAGCATAAATGACACTGTTAATTTTCCAGGCCTCAGAAGTCCCACCTCCTCCGTTTGCAAAGCCTCCCATCAGAGCCTCAAGGCGCTCTGCACGTGCTCAGAGGCACCTTCAGAATTATTATTACTCCCAGTTTCACAAGTATTTCCAACCAGAGTTTCGGAATATTGGTAATACAGATTCTCTCTAATCATTGGGGAGGCATGCCGGGATAATTTAGCATATTATTATCATTAATTCATTTCCTTTTTCTTTCCTTGCACGGGTGCGGATGAACATCCAGCCCATGTATTTGGGGGAGAGCGCCCCCAGGGACCTCCGGGGCTCCGTGGCCCTCACCTCCGCCTCCTTCATGGCACTGGGGCTCGTCCTGGGCAGGTGGTCGGGCTCAGGTAAGAAAACCCACAAAATGGCTGCCCCCTGGGGTCAAAGGGCACCCCAAAGTCTCTCTCTCCTGCAAAGGGCCAGGTTTGGGGTGCAAATCAGGCGGGAGTGGGACGGGGCTTCCTCCTTGGCGGCCCTCTCAGTCCTTCAGAAATTGCAAAAACTGACGTTTCAACGAAGCACGGCAACTCTCGAACGCGGAACTCGGTTTGCACCAAATGAGGAGAAAGGAGGGAGCAGGAAGCAGAGCGAAACTGATTTTGGGGTGCAAGAGAGGGAGAATTGCCCCCCACACACACCGGTGTCCCTCTGGTTCTGTGTCTTTTCCCTGCAGGGAGGTCCTGGGTGCAGAAGACGCCTGGCCGCTCCTCCTCTCCAGCAACGTGGTGCTGGCCCTGGTCCAGCTGGCGCTGCTCCCCTGGGCCCCCGAGAGCCCCCGCTTCCTCCTGATCGACCAGGGGGACCGGGGCGCCTGCCTCACCGGTGAGTGCCCCCGTCTGCGGGCCCCCCCGTTCCCTCTCTCCTCCTGCCAGCCCTCGTCCTCACCCTCTTCTTCTCCTCTCCAGCCCTGAGGAAGCTAAGGGGCGGAGGGGACCTGGCGGCTGAGATGAAGGAGCTGCTGGTGGAGGAGGCCGCCGTCCGAGGCAAGGCTGCCCCGGCCCCCTGAGACTTCTTCCGCGACCGGGCCGTCCGGCGGCGGCTCCTCTCCGTCATGGTCCTCGCCAGCACCCTGCAGCTCTGCGGGAACGACTCGGTGAGCACAAAAGGGACGGACCCATCACTCCCATCATCCCCCAGTGGTTGACACTGCTATGCCTCAGTTAACAAAGCCCCTGAGACACAATCTCCCCTTCCGCATCCTCATCCTCTGAGTTGCAGGAAGGCTTTTTAACAGCCTCAGCATTAGAAAAACAGGGATGGAGGGAAATAGTTTCATTCCCATCATCCTCAGTTGATTTATACCACCATGCCTCAGTTGAAAAAGCCCCTGAGAAGGAATCTCCCCATTGGCAAAGACTTTTCATACTTTCTTCCTCATTCTCTTTCTAGCAGGAGTGCTTTTTAGCAGCAGCAACATTAGTGGAACAGGGAAGGAGGGAGGAGGGGAAATATTTTCATCCCCATCATCCTCACTTGGTTTATACTTTCATACCTTGGTTAACAAAGCCCCTGAGAATAAATCTCCCCTAGGCAAAGACTTTTTAGACTTTCTTCCTCAACCTCCAAGCAGAAAGAAGGCTTTTTAGCAGCATCAGCATTAGGACAGGGATGGAAGGAAATACTTTCATTCCCATCATCCTCAATTGATTTATACAGGCATGCCTGAGTTAACAAAGCCCCTGCGAAGGAACCTCCCCATTGGGAACAACCTTTTATACTTTCCTCCTCATTCTCTGCTAGCAGTAAGGCTTTTTAGCAGCAACAACATTAGAAAAATAGAGCTGGATTTAAATAGTTTCATCCCCATCATTCTCAGTTCATTTATAACAACATGCCTCAAATAACAAAGCCCCTGAGAAGGAATTTCCCCTTGTGCAAGGCCTTTTTGTGCTTTTTTTCTCATCCTCTGAGCAGCAGAAAGGATTTTTAGCAGCATCAGCATTAGAAAAAAAGGGATGGAGGGAAGTATTTTCACCCTCATCATGCTTACTTGGTTTATATGGACATTCCTCACTCAACAAAGCCCCTGAGAAGGAATTTCCTCATTCAGAAGGCCTTTTTGTGCTTTCCTCCTCATCCTCTGTCCAGCAGGAAGGCTTTTTAGCATCATCAGCATTAGGATGACAGGGATGGAGGGATCTGGGCGTCCTTCATTCCTTCCTCCTCATTCTCCCCCCCCCCGAATTCCCCACCCTGTCCCCCCAACTCAGATGTACTCCTACGCCTCCTACGTCTTCCAAGGTGCCGGCAGCCCCGAGGACAAGATCCAGTACTACATCATCGGCACCGGCGGCTGCGAGCTCCTCGTGGACGTCACTTGTGTGAGCAAAACTCTCAAAAACTGACCCCCGGGAGGGCTTCCTCCCTCTCACCTCCCCCTTCCAGATAGGGGGTGATGGGCTGTGGGGTCCTCTCCCTCCCTTCCTGCCCCCTTAAAATTTCCCGGCGTTGGTCCTTCCTTGCAGACGCTGGTCATCGAGCGGGCCGACCGGAGGGCGCTGGTGGTCGGGGGCTACCTCCTGATGGCTGTCTGGGCCGTGGTCTTTATGGTCGCCCTCTCCGTGCAGATAGACGGGGTTTTCGGGGGCAGAGGGGGGCTCCTAAGGGGGTGGCAACGGGAGGGAGGTCGGGGAGACCCCCGGGAAACTATAAGTCCTCCCCTTCCTTCCTCCGCCGCAGGACCGCCTGGCCTGGGCGCCGTACCTGAGCATGGCCTGCATCTTCGCCTACATCCTCAGCTTCGGCATCGGGCCCGGTGAGGAAACGGGGTTTCAACAGCCCTCGTTTCCTTCTAATGAATATTCATTAACCTACTTTGCATCCCCTTGGATGCCCCGGTCAGCTGGGAGACGTAGTATTTCATGCATTCAATTTAAAAAAAGAGAAGAAAATCTCTAGCTAGACTACTGCAATGGAGTCTATCTGGGGCCACCCTTGGAGACTATTCAGAATCTATTGGTTGCATAAATTGCTTGAGAAAAATCAATCAGTCTTTTATATATATATAAACCAAAGTAGATTAATGAATATTCATTGTAGATATAGATATATATGTGTGTGTATGTGTGTAGATATGTGTCTATCTATATAGATATTTATATTTATATTTGTATTTATATTTATATTATATTATTTTAAATTTAAATATGTTTAGCCATCCATACATTTCTCCCTTACCCAAAAGAGACAAATCTCCAAAATTACCAGTAACTGATATAAAGGAATATTGCAAATTAAAAATCCCCCCCCCCCAAAAAAAAGACGAATAATGCAAAGGAAGGAATATTGCAAAATAATTCAAAGTGGGATAAAAGCAGAAAGAGCGAAGGTTTGCCACCCATATTTTCTTGCTGCCCGAGGCCACCAGAAGTTGCAAATATGAGAGGGGGATTTTCAAATTTCTATCAATTTTTGGGGGTCGTTCAGGGACACTCCTGCTTTGCCTGGCATCTGGAGCATGTGGCCGAAGCTGGCTTTTATTCCATTTATTTATTTCGTTGTATTTCTAAGCCACTTTTCTCCCAAATCTGAGACCCAAGGCGGCTTTTATTACCTAGTTGGGGTTTCGCACTCAGAACTTCCTAATATTTAGATGGGTTTAAAAGGAGAATAAAAGAGATTTTTTTTCAGGCATTTATAGCAGGAATTTAAAACTGAAATATGTTATTTTTCTTTTTTTAAATTTCTGCAGCGGGCGTGACGAGCACCATCCCCACGGAGATCTTCGACCAGCTTTCCCGCCCGGCCGCCTACATGGTTTCCGGCTCCCTCCTCTGGGCGAACCTCTTTTTGGTGGGAACAGCCTTCCCCTTCATCGTGGTAGGACCCCCCCCAAAAAAATCCCCCCTCTCTAAATATCCAAATTTCTAAATATATCCGGTTGCAAAGCAACAGCTGCTCAGCCGAAACGGGACGTGGCTATTTTTAAGCCCCGTTTCTCTCTCTGCACTTTCCAAGAATCATTAATCTGCAAATATACCTTGCAAATTTTGAATTGCAAAATAAAAAAGATCATTAATCTGCAAATATATATTGCTAATTTTGATTTGCAAAATAAAAAAAGTCATTAATGTGTAAATATACCTTGCAAATTTTGAATTGCAAAGTAAGGAATCATTAATGCGCAAATATACATTGCTAATTTTGAATTGCAAAATTTAAAAAAAAAAACAGCAAATATATTTTGCTAATTTTGGTTTGGAATTTTAAAAAATCCTTATACTGCAAGAGGGTTTCCTTCCTTCCATTACACTCCAGGGAATAAATAAATAAATATTTCCCCCCCCCCCTTTCAGGAGGGGCTGGGGTACCTCTGCTACCTCCCATTTTTCTCCGTTTGCATCTGCACTGCCATTTACGTCGCCCTCTTCCTCCCCGAGACAAAAGGGAAAACGTTTCTGGAGATTTCGGAAGAACTCAGCAAGCGAAATTTCGGGCGGCCTCAGGCGGCCTACGAGGGTGGGCGGAAAATGCCGGCAGAAAACGAGGAAATCAGATGCACCGTATTATAATTTGCTTCCTCCTGAGTCGCCCTGACGGTTGCAAGACTCGAACTCGTCTCTGTCCCTAATTGAGAGCAGTATATAGATATAGATATATAGATATATATTTGCAATCTGAAGCAATTGAATTTTGAATTTTTAAGCAATTTGAAATTCACTTTGCAGCAATTAAAGGAAACCAAGGGTGGAAAGAGGAGGATGAGAAAGAAACCAGGTGGCTCTGAAAGTGTTTGGAAAAAGTGCAAAGAATTAATTGCAAAATTGGGCTGGTTCCCTTCGTGGAAACTCTCAAACTCGCTCCCTTCTAGGCTGGAACCATTTTGATGCCAGAATGGGGATAAAAATGCAATTCATCAAGCAATGAGTCCATGCATTTTAAAATATATATTTATATATGTGTGTGTGTGTGTGTGTGTGTGTATTATTATTAATTATTGATTGAAAGCTATTATTGATTGAATATTATTGTTGATCGAATGGTCATTTTAGCAGAATAAATCAATTCCTAGGAAATTCTCTCCTTTCTTCTTCCTCTCTTTCCATTTTTTACTCCATTTCTCTCTTCCACTCCAACCGAAATCTACCTTGGAGATAATAATCGGTATTTTTCTTCTTTCTCTGGGATCTAAAATGCACTGGAAGCAGGTTGCTAATATTCTGAATATTATTTTTATATATATACATATATATACATATATATATATATTTATATATAATATTATAAATATTGTAATAATATAATATAACAATAAATATAATATAATAGATATTTTATATAGTATTTATAATATATATTCATATATTTTTACATATAATCATAACATTATAAATATAATAAATATAAATTATAAACATATATATATATTTATATATATAATATTTAAAATATTAACAACCTGCTTCAAGTGCATCTTGGATTATTATATTTATATTTACAATATTTATATTTATAATAATAAATATAATAAAACCTGATACTATTTGATTTTTTTTAATGTTTTTTTTTTTTTACATTTCTTGGCAGTATTTTAAATACTTTTCAGGGAAGGTATATGAGCCGAGCCTTAAGATTCAAAACTATTATTTAGTTATTTAGGTGCTAGCCAGATTAAAAAAAACAAGAAAGGAAGAAAGGAGAACTTTCATGTTTGGCTGGAAAAATTAAAAATCTGGAAATTTTGGCTGGAAATATTGGATGGTATGGCTGTCTCCTTGAAGTGCTTGAATTGCTTCTATATATATATATATAATATAAAAAAATCTGTGTGTGATTATAAAATTATATATATATATATATATATATATATAGCACTTGCAAAATAATTTATGTAATTATATAATTATTTATATATCATATTTATAAAATAATTATGTATATTAAAAATTACTCTTGCAAAATAGCATGCATGAATAGGGGTTAGGGGTCATGGCAGACACGAAAGAAATCGTTCCAGCAAATACAGCTGCTCACAAAAAAAAGAAAAAATGTACGCATGTACTCATGGAAATAAAATTAATGCATTTTCTCTTTGGAAAGAGAGAACTTTTTTAATTATAATTTTTACGTCAAAAATGTCCAACTCATAATCTTTCAGAATTCAGTTCATGCTCACCCTCTTGCTCACCCTCTTGCTCCCCCTCACGCTCAGCCTCACGCTCAGCCTCACGCTCACCTCACTCTCACGCCTCACACTCAGCCTCATGCTCTCCCTCATGCTCACTGTCATGCTCACTATCATTCTAAGTCTCATTCTCACCCTCATGCGCTCCCTCACGCTCACCCTCGTGCTCACCCTCACCCTCACGCTCAAAATTAACTTATTTCAAAATTAACTTGAAACATTCAAACCTGAACCTACCTGTTCAAATTTCAGGAACCGGCGTTGGTGCAACCCAGAGTAACTCTTGCCGTGGGGTGAACTTGGCCGTAAATGCACTCTGCGCATGCTCAAGGGAACTGGGTGAGAGGTGACCGTGCCAGAGGGAGGAATTAAAGCTTATTTTTGCAATTAAGGAAAATGCTGAGTCCACCATGACTAAGGATCCCCTCTGCCTCTTGCTTTCATCATCCCTTTTCCTTGGAATATTTAACCCGGGAGGAGAAAGTCTTCGACGCCAGTTTTCTGCAAAGAGCAAATCATTCACCACGGCCCGCAGGGAATAAACTTTGGATTCCTCTTCCTTGATTTCTTGCCTTTTTTTTTTTCAGAGAAAAGGGGGTAAAAAAAAATCAGAGATGGAGGAAAGAAGACGGCTACCGTTTTCTGCAAAGATGGTTGCCACCTTCCTGGCAGAACTTGTAAGCAGGAATTTCTTAAATGATCTGAAATTTGGGATTGAGGGTCCGAATTAATCTTCTCCCTTCCCAATTGCTTTTAAAACGTTCTGGTTAGTCTCTCCTTCTCCTCTCTAACCAATAACAAATCCTGTCTGATATTCAGTAGACAAAGAGTCTGAGATTCCCAAAAATTGGAAAATCGGGCACAAACTTTCCCAGAGGGAAGCAGAAATTGGAACAGTACAGACTGAAAATGTTGCTTAAAATATATACGTGTGTGTGTGTGTGTGTGTGTATAAATATATATATATATATAATAAAATTATCAGGAAGCATTGCATGTGTGCAAAGACTGAACATGTAAATTTTATACATGTATGTCTGTGTATATATATATATATATATGTGTGTGTGTGTGTGTGTGTGTGTGTGTGTGCGCGCACACACATATATATATGTGTGTACACACACATATATATGTGTGTGTACACACACACGTGTGTGTGTGTGTGTGTATACACTCTGAATAAAATTTTGGGTTTTCTTGTAATTGCTAAGATTATCATGCTTGACATAATGAAGATGGGAGATACATATATATCTCCCATTTTCATTATGTCAAGCATGATAATCTCAGCATTTTAAAAAAATCTTATTCAGCAGGGATAAATCATCCCCATTCCTGTAACATTTGGGAAAATCCAAATCCAAGTTCCCTATTCTTCCTTGTGAATAACTTTCGCAATCTTGAGTTTTCTCAGTCACCTTTTTTTTTTTTGTCTGACTTTTCATTTGCAAAATTTTGGGGAGTGTATTTTTTTGCAAACTCCAATTTGTGTAATTTTTGGAGAGGGTATTTTTTTCCAAACTCCATTTTGTGTAATTTTTGGGGGGAGGGTCTTTTGGAAACTTAAAGGAGCTTGATTGCTTCCTGCTCTCCCAATTAGTCATGGAGAAAAATCTTGATTAATCCTTTCCCTTCCCATTTTCTCATCTGCTTTTTAAAAGTCCCGGTTCCTCTCCCTTCTCCTCCGTCCTCTTTCCAACTTGCAAAAGGGATATAGAGTCCCTCCCAGCATCATGATTGAGGCTGTCCGGTGGAACAGAAATGGTCACTTTGTGGTCAGGCCGGACGGTTTCCCTTCAGCCACAAATTGTGATATTTGGACGGCGGGGTCTTTTTCTCTTTTCCAGGTGTGGTTCTGCCGCCGCCGCCGCCTCCTGATGATCCTGGTTTTGGGGTTTGGGGGAAACCTCCTGATCGGCTTCCAGGTCTCCATCATCACCTACCCATCCCAGGTAAGTCCCGTCTGGGAGGGAAAAGCCACCTCGAAGCATTGCACGAGTGCGAAAACCCAACGTGCAAACGTGCAAAGGCCTTCAATGCAGAAAAGTGTCACCCAGAGACTTTTGGGGTGTGGGTTTCTCCCCCACCCCAAAATTTCAAAGCCTTCTCCACCTCTTTTCTCCCCCCGCAGGAAATCAAGGAGTTCCTCAACGCCTCCTGGGTCCAGCGGCACGGGTCCCCCCTCGCACCAGAGACGGTCACACTCCTGTGGTCCTCCGTCGTCTCCATCTACTGCTTGGGGGGGGTTTCCTCGGCTGCGTCGTGAGCAGGACCTTCATCGCCAGATACGGGAAGTAAGCACTCCTAGAGGAGACACCCCCCAAAAAATGCCGCCCACCGGTTTGCCCTTATCGATATCCTGGCACTTTCCTGAATTGTCCTCCGCTTTTGCCCTCTGCTTGATTCCATTGTACGCTCGCCAACGCTCCCGATTTTGCAGGGAGAGTCCCAATTATTAATCCTTTGCGGCTACACTCTCTCAGCTAATTCTAAAGCATCCAGGCTTCTCTTTCCTCCTCCTCTCACTTTTGCTACAATTCTTGCAAACGGAGCTCAATGTGCAAAAAAGTCATTTGCACTCGATCAGTTCTATGAAAACTTTCAGGTCTGTCCACACACAGGATATAAACTCAGAGCAGTATTGTGGGATATTAAGTGAGAGGAATTATAACCTGAATCTTAAAATTCATAAAAGACACTTATTTAAAATGCGTTTCAGGAAGAAAAGTATGTTGTGGAGTGATTGTATTGTCATCGCGGGCACGCTTCTGATCGGTTTAAGCCAGATGGCCGACTTTTTCAAAATTATCCTTGCCAGCCGCTTGTGCTACGGGGTCTCGGCGGGTTAGGGGCCATCCGTGTTGGGAGTGGCAACGTTTGCATGCTTAATTAACTGGTAAGTTTGTTTGCATGTTTATTGTAGGCATAGAGAGATAGCCTAGAGAAAACCTCCTGTTTGGTTTGGTCAACACCGCTTCCTCCAGCACGTACACATTCTTTGTTCTTAAAAAGGTTCTCTTGCCATTTACTCCTTCTTTCGTCTTCACCTTTTCTCCTGAAAGCATGCCCTGAGATCTCCTAACAGCGATTATTTTCAGCAAGCATGAGAGTGCTTAATTTTCTTCCTACCTTCTTCAAGAACTGAACCTGTGTAGACTATGCACAAGATTTTGCGAGTAAACTCTTTTATATTTTTAACCAAGCTGTTTTTTTGTGTTTATTTTGAGCTAGGTTAAGTGTGTTTGGGGTGGAGTGATAGAAGTGGGACTGGTAATCTGTTCAACTTCTGTTTTTGTGCAATTACTAAGATACTCTGCTGATTGAGAGTCTCATTACCAAATCTCTCAATTCCCCAACAGGTTATGGGGTCCCAGAACAGAACAGTTACCAGATTTTTTGGGTTTTAGTTATTTTTTTGCTTTGTGTCTTTCTCGTGAAAGCGGCTGGTTTTTTCCCCTTCCCCTCTTTTTGGAAACACATATCTACCTAGAGAATTTTTACCTTTTAGGGTGCTGATTCCTTTTTTTTTTTTTTTTGGAATTGCTAACTAAAGCAAAAATGCTGCATGCAGATTTAGACCTAGCTTCCAAACCCAGACTTGTGCGACTCACCAAGGAGAGTTATACAGAATGGAGACAAAAATTAAATTTAGCCTTTAATCACCATAATGTTCTTGATGCAATTGAAAAAGAAAAACCAAGTGGTGAAGCTGCAGAACAATGGTTGAGAAAAGATGCCACAGCACAGTACCTAATTGGTAATGCATTGGAGGGTAATCAGCTACTCTATGAAAGAGACTGTACCACCGCAAAGGAAATGTTAGACAAAATTAAAGAAGTGTATGGTCTTTCATAGGAAAAGTCTCAGTCAATTTGGATGAGGGAACTTGTACAGCTTCGCCTTCATACTAAAGCAGGCTGCGAAGCTTATATCAGCAAACTGGTTATGATTTTTGATAAGTTGAACTCCTGTGGATTCCAGTTTTCTGATAGACGAAAGGTTTGTTTCCTGACTGGAACTCTGCCTAGGGACCAATCAGAGCTCAGTTGCTATAACTGCAACAAAAAGAGTCACACTGCAAGAAACTGTACCCTTCCCAAAAAGCCCTCAGCCAATGGTAGCTCTCCAACTAAGAAATTTACAAGACAAAGACAGCATGAAGTAAGTGAATCAAGCAAACAGTCTTACAGAGGAAGTAATTTTCTTTTAATGGGACAGACTCTGGCAGTTAATGACTACAAGCAGAAAAATAATTGTTGGATTATAGATTCTGGCTGTACCAATCACAGCACATTTTCTGATGCTTTTTTTGATAAAATTGATTGAGATGCAACAGGTAAAAATCAAGCTGCAAATGCTGAATCCATGCAGATGCTGGGGTCAGGAAGCTGCACTTTAAACTGTCTGTTACCTAATGGCAAAGTTACCCAGAATGTAGCAAGTGATGTCTTGTTTGTTCCCGAATTACACTGCAACATGCTCAGTGTGTCCGCTTTAGATAAGAAAGGATTTGAAATACTTTTCAAACAAGGGAAATGCACAGTTACCACAGATCATGTCCTTTTTGCAGAAGCATTTGAGAACAATGGTGTCTATGAGTTACGTCTTTCAGCTCAACAAGCCAATGTTGCTAGAGCGCAGATGAATGAGAGCAGCCTTGACCTATGGCACGGACGTCTCGGACATCGTGATCCAAAGGCAGTTCTTGAACTACAGAACCAGAGTTTGGCCACAGGAATCAAGGTGAATCAACAATACAATGAGAGTACTACCAGGTGCGTAACTTGTGTTGAACAAAAGTCGGTCAGACCCTCATTTCATCCAAGGACTGAAAAGAGAACCACTAAGGTACTGGATCTCATTCACAATGATTTGTGTGGTCCATTTAATGTTCCTTCACTTGGTGGAAACAGATATGCTTTAATTTTTGTGGATGATTTTTCAAGGTATTGTGTCACTTATCTTACTTACTTAGAAATCTTGGAGGACAGGAGAAGTTCCAGCAAACTGGAAGAGGGCAAATGTTGTCCCCATCTTCAAGAAGGGGAAAAAAAAGGACCCAAATAATTATCGCCCAGTCAGCCTGACGTCAGTACCCGGAAAGATCCTGGAGCAGATCATTAAGGAGTCAGTTTCTAATCACTTAGAAAGCAATGCGGTAATCACGAGAAGTCAACATGGATTTCTCAAAAATAAGGCATGCCAGACTAATCTTATCTCTTTTTATGATAGAGTTACTAGCTTGATAGATGAAGGGAATGCTGTGGATAAGCAATGGATTCAAGCTGCAGGAAAGGAGATTCCACCTGAACCTCAGGAAGAACTTCCTGACAGTCAGAGCTGTCCGGCAGTGGAATCTGCTGCCTCGGAGTGTGGTGGAGTCTCCTTCTTTGGAGGTTTTTAAGCAGAGGCTGGATGGCCATCTGTCGGGAGTGCTTTGAGGGTATTCCTGCATGGCAGGGGGTTGGACTGGATGGCCCGTGTGGTCTCTTCCAACTCTACATTTCTATGATTCTATGATTCTATGATCTTCTGAAAGAGAAGAGTCAAGCCCAAGACATGCTACAGAAGTGTGTTGCCATGGTGAGAACCAAGTTTTAGATAACACCTAAAGCTGTCCAGACAGATGGCGCTGGTGAGTACATTTCACATCGCACACAAGCTTTCCTGAAAGAGCATGGCATTTTGCACAGGAGGAGCGTTCCTTACACCCCATGAGCAGAATGGGATTGCTGAAAGGAAACTGAGATCTTTCCTGGAGATGTCAAAGTGCACGCTGGCAGATGCTCATCTTCCCAGTAAATTTTGGGGTGATGCCTTTATGACCACAACGTATCTCCAGATTAGGTTGCCACCTAAAGGCACCACACAAGCACCATTTCAACTATGGCATGGCAGAGTACCAGACATGAAACACATTAGAACCTTTGGAAGCGTTGCATATTCATACGTACCACAACAGAAGCGACACAAACTAGGTGCAAGAGCAGAGCAGACTATTCTGATTGGCTATGCTCCTGGAAGCAAAGGCTATAGAGTAATGAACGTAAAGACTGGTGAAGTTGCTACCAGGCATGTAGTTTACTTTGATGAACAAAGCAGAGTTGATAAGAGAGGAACTGTCGTAGACTTTCCAGAGGAACGAGAGACTATCTTAGAATCACTGGAAGAAGAAGAGCAAGATGTTGAACCTCTCTTAGAAGTGCAGATGTTGCCTTCATCTGAAATACCACAAGCAGCTACACAACCTGATTCTGAACAAAGGACTGAGATATATGCTGCAGAAAGCGAGCTAAAGGCAGGGAGCAGTACACTAAGAGAAGGGGATGCAGATGGCTCTGGCCTGAGCACTGGAGCGGAGGATGCCGCAGAGACAGACCAGGTTCCAGAACAGGTTCCCAGACGCTCAACGCGACGCAACAAAGGTGTACCAGCTCCACGCTTGTCCTACCTCGCAACATCAGTGTTACCAAATGAACCATCAAGCTTTGAAGAAATTGAACAGATGCCTGCAACTGAGGCAGCTCAGTGGAGAAAAGCAGCACAAGAAATAGATGCACTGCATAAGAATAGAACATGGACACTTACTGAACTTCCACCAGGAAAGAAAGCCATAAAAGATAAAAATCCTCTTTTAATTAATATTTGGTAATGTTCCAAAATATTAATTAAGAGTAGCTTTAGGATTGTCCTGTATCCTAGCCAAGAAGCAGACAGTATAACACATGCATATAAGGATTTATCTATTTCTTATCTATTTATCTGAAGTGCGATGCTGGGTTGAGATACACACTGTTTTGTATTGTTTTTTTCTATCTTTTTTTTACTTGATGGCTTTTTTGTCATTTTTTTGTTTTCTGTTTTTGTTGTGGTTATTTATATGTGTATATGTATCACTAGGGATGGAATTGATTGATGGTGTGTTTGGCACCTGGAGAAACTTTTAACAATAAATATATATATGAAAAAGTCTGGATAATTGTGTTATGTTGAAACATGTTATCGACAAACACTTGGCCGGAATTGTAAAGCAAGTTTTTGTGGCATTCACTGATTTGAAAGCTGCTTCCGATTCTGTCTTGCAGGAACATCTTTGGATTAAACTATAATCTATGGGTACTGATATGAAACTTTTAAAATGTATAATGGCTCTATATTCAGATACATCCTTGAAAGGCAGAATAGATGGAGAATATTTACCTGACTCCATACTTGTTATAAAGGGAGCAAGACAAGGGTGTTGCTCCCCTTCTCCATCATCTATTTATAAATGGTGTAATTGAGTTCTTTAAAAGTTCTCTAAAGGTGACCCATATTTTCAGAAATCAGAAATAGTTCATCCTCCTGAATGCAGATGATGCTATTTCTGATTTCTTCTATTCAATTATGCCTGCGTAGATTGCTGAGCTTCTTTCTATCAATTACCAAAACACAAAAGTTCTGTTATTTGCTAAATCTAAGAAAATCCGTAATCGGGAATCAAAAATCCAATCAAAGGGGGCAATATGATTCAGCGCACCCTAGACCTTTACCAGAGCAGAGTTCTGCCAAAGCTGTTACATGGGGCACCACTGTGGGCTTTGGCCCACTTCAACCTATTAGAAAGGTCACAAGATAAATTTTTTGCATGGACAAAATTAGCATTGCTCTATTCAGAACTGGGTGCAATGCCAGTTAAAGTGGAAGCCTTTAGATTAGCCCTTTCTTTTGGCTAAAAATTAGTTTTAAGCAGGCATGAATGCTTCTCCTTTTGCCTTTGGAAGAGTTAGGCTCAAATTCATGGAAATATAAAATGCGGCTGGTTGCTATGAATTTGGGGTTTCCAGTCTCCTTTCTTCTGACTCAAAGGTATGATAGAGCTAAAGTATTACTACTCCAGAGACTTAAGGATACTGAGATGCTCTGGAAAAGGACTATGCAATCTAGGACTATTGACTATGCAAACACTTTCGTCAGATAGCAGAGAAGGTAAAAGTACCCTGACAGAGAGCGCTTGCCTGCTGCGGAACGTCTGTACTGATGAAGGAGCAAAGACGCCAATGGCTGAAAGAAAACAAAGGAAAAGGCTTTATCATAGGAACTCCATTCCAGGAAAGTAACTCTGGGAGCTATCCCAATCGAGCTGCATCCTAGGGAAGATCAGGGAAGAAGGAGGAGTGTCTTGAGAAGAGGCAGAGAGACATCCCTAAGGTAGCAGTTTACTTCACAGAGAGGTCAGATGGGAAGAAGAAAAAGAAAAGGGGACTCTTCGAGCCACTCCGACTGGCTAGCTCTGTTACTCCGGCCCTCTGTGAGCCATTCTGGATTCTTCAGCGGCAAGAGTTGTTGCACTTCTAACATTCCCCGCGGCTCCTTCCGAGACTTTCTGCCACAGCCAGACCATGGCCTAATTTTTACCTAAATAAAAAGGTCTTTATCTGCCAGTGGAAGTCAAACAAAGGGGGGAGGAAAGAGAGCACCTTTTATCTGTTTTCAAAATGTCCCACTTTCTCTCCTCTTCCCCCCTTTCTCCTTTGCTTGCTTCTGTTGCTACAAACTAAGTTCAAAGTGTCCCAAATGGAACCATAGACTTGGAAGAGACCACAGGGGCCATCCAGTCCAACTCCAGTCTGCCATGCAGGAACCCACATCAAGGCACTCCCAAGTTCTTCCTGAGGTTCAGGTGGAATCTCCTTTCCTGTAGTTTGAATCCATTGCTCCTCATCCTAGTCTCTGGAGCAGCAGAAAACCAGCCTGCTCCCTCCTCGACATGACATCCCTTCAAATATTTAAACATGGCTATCACATTCCCTCTTAACCTTCTCTTCTGCAGGCTAAACATACCCAGCTCCTCCAAGGGCTGAAGGAACAGAGCTGTGCCCTTTAGAGAAGTTTGTGGGGCTTCCTCCCCTTATTTGACCACTTTCTCCACTGGAGAAAGTATGGTATGGTGCCAATTAGATATGGTGCCCATCCAGACCATACTAATATTGGGACCCCCAAAGCAGAGCCTTATGTCCCCCAAAAACACAAGGGGGGAAAAAAGCAAAAATAGCCAGTCAAGGAAAAACTCCTTGTAAATAAGCAGAGATAGCTGCACACAGCTATGGAAGCATGCCTAGCAGCAAAGAACACCATTAGCAGCACATGCACTAATCTAATAACACTTACCCCACTCAAAGTAGTTATCTTCCAATATGGAGGCTCTTTATTCTTTGTTACAACATATATACAATATTTACAAAGTCCAGATGGCAATCCAGCAGATCTAGCTTGCGCTCTCCAGCAGAGGCCCCAGCAGACACACTTCAGGCAATGTGTGCAGTATTGGCTGGGATTGTGCTACCTTTATACAGAGACCTAGCCAATCCTGGCCAACCCTTGTATTGTCTGCACCTGGTGCTCATCAGCCTGACTCAGCACAAACTCAGGTTCCTTTCCCCAGGTGCACTTAACAGTTAAAGCAATTAAAGCAACACGACATTTACTTCACAAAGTATTTTCTAGAGGTTTGGTCCAACCACCTCTGACACCTTACAACTGTACTTTCACACAGACCTCACTTTATTTTCTTTTCAGATCCAACTCCACATGCTGCTCTCTGCTCATTCTGTTCCCCAAGACTCCTTTGAAGTCAGCTTTCTCTAAAGGCAACTTCCTTCTCAGAGCAACCAGTAATTCTGCTTCAGTTATTCTAGGCCAGTCCTAATTATTTCCACTTTAAGGCACATTAAAAATTCTTCCCTATACAGATCTAACATATATTCACACTCATACACTGTGTGCTTCAGTCTGTTAATAAGCATTTCTGGACAGTTTTTACAATCACTTTTAAAAATAAAAGAAATAAGAAACTTCCGCTCATAGTTTAATCCCTTCTCCAGCACTGTTTCAATGTCTCTGTAAATGTCTCTGTATTAGTGCATAATCACGTAAAGTGATATTCAGTCAAACGTTACTTTATATGCAATTGTCAGTATTAATTTTCCTGTTTTTAAACTGAAGATAAAGCCCAATATCTCGCTCTTCACTCAAGCCAGTATTCACACAATTCTTCTTGGAGGAAAACTATGTTCTAAAAGTTATTGAGAGGGTTCACATCAAGCAAAACATTTTCTAAAATTGTTCATTTCTTAACTGTTTCCAAGATGTGAACTTGGTGGAGTTGAGAGCTTTTTATAAGATGGAAAAACACACTGTGATGCTTGATGGCATTCAAAGTCTTTCCTCTCCGCCTCGGTAGGGTGAACCAATATGCCAGGGGAAGATCAGGAACCTTGTTGGTTAATCCTTCATGCCCCCTTTGTCCGAGGAGTAAAAACAGGTGTATCCCTTCACAAGAATCAGTTTAAAATACAGGGCATCGTGTCTCTGCCTTGTCCCCTTACCAGAGTGACAAGAGAAGTGACAGATCACTCCTCCATTTTCCATTGGGAACCCCAAAAATAGATATTTAATAATTGGACCAAAAAGCATATGGAGAACTCCCCAAACTATATTTGTTTGTAGGGAAACCATTTTGGAAGAGAGGATTTGTGATTAGAGAAGTCTTTTCATTTTCTCCCTTTCAGCTACTACTATCCTTTCAGGAAATGTCTGTGTGTTTCACCAAGGAGGACTGGGATCTCTTGGATGAGGGCTATAGACCTCTCCACAAGGAAGTCGGGATGGAGGAGGATGGCAGTGTGAACTCTCCAGGTGAGGAGTGTTTTCTACCTCAGTCGATAGACTCTGAAAGAACTGTACCTTGTCAGTTAAGGGAAGAAATTAACCAGAGTGGAATAGATGTTCTTGGCTGAGAGGAACAGGAAGAATACTGAATAAAAGCAGATCCTGGGTTTGTGTGCTCAACTCCTAACAGGATCTTTTTCTTTCTTGATCAGAATGCAAATCTACGTTCACATCAAAAAACACACACAGGAGCAAAGGCATATCAATGGATGAAATGTGGGAAGAGCTTTACTCAGATTGGACAACTACATTCACATCAAAGAATCCGCACAGGGGAGAAACCCTATAAAGGCACGGAATGTGGAAAGAGCTTCAGTCAGCATGCAAATCTACATTCACATTGAAAAACCCACACGGGGAGAAACCATACAAATGCATGGAATGTGGAAAGAGCTTCTCTCATAATGACAGTTTCCATTTACATCAAAGAACCCACACAGAGGAGAAGTCATATAAGTGCATGGAATGTGGAAAGAGCTTCAGCCATAGTGGAAATCTACATACAAATCAAAGAACTCACATAGGAGAGAAACCATATAAATGCATGGAACATGGAAAGAAGTTCAGCCAAGGTGAAGATCTCCATATTCATTAAAGAACCCACACGGGAGAGAAACAATATAAATGCACAGAATGTGGAAAGAGCTTCAGTTGCTGTTCAAACCCACATAAACATGAAAGATTCCACACAGGGGGGAAAACCTTATAAATGCATGGAATGTGGAAAGAGCTATTGGAATTTGGCATTCAGTGGGAAGGAGAAGATAAGTGTAGCCAGACACTCATCTTAGATTTTAAAAAAGCGGACTTCTGTAAACTTAAAGAGCTGCTGGCTGGAATTCCGTGGTCAAGAATAGTGAAAGAGAAAGGAGTTCAGGAGGCATGGGAGTTCCTTAAAAGGGAGATACTGAAGGCACAGTCTAAAACTGTGCCAACAAGGAGGAAAAATGGAAAGCATTTGAAGAAACCAGAATGGTTGACTAAAGAACTCTCAGCTGAGCTAAGCATTAAGAGAAACGTGTACAGGAAATGGAAGAGGGGGCAAACCACCAAAGAAGAATTTAAGCAAATAGCCAGGAGATGTAGGGAGAAGGTCAGAAAGGCTAAAGCACAAAACGAACTTAGGCTGGCCAGAGACATTAAAAACAATAAAAAGGGCTTTTTAAAATATGTCCGCAGCAAAAGGAAAAAGAAAGAGGCGATAGGGTCGCTGCACAGAGATGGCGAATTACTAACAGGGGGAAGAGAAAAGGCAGAACTACTTAACACCTCCTTTGCCTCCGTTTTTTCCCAGAAGGATACAAGCACTCAACCTGGCGGTTGGGGAGCAGGTGAGGAAGCAGGGGAAATGCGGCACATAATAGGTAGAGAAGTGGTACAAGAATACCTGGCCACACTGGATGAATTCAAGTCTCCAGGGCCAGATGAATTGCATTCTAGGATATTAAAAGAACTGGCAGAGGTCATTTCAGAACCGCTTGCTATAATCTTTGAGAAATCTTGGAGGACAGGAGAAGTTCCAGCAGACTGGAAGACAGCAAATGTTGTGCCCATCTTCAAGAAGGGAAAAAAAGAGGACCCAAATAATTATCGCCCAGTCAGCCTGACGTCAGTACCCGGAAAGATTCTGGAGCAGATCGTTAAGCAGTCAGTTTCTAATCACTTAGAAAGCAATGTGGTAATCACGAGAAGTCAACATGGATTTCTCAAAAATAAGTCACGCCGGACTAATCTTATCTCTTTTTATGATAGAGTTACTAGCTTGATAGATGAAGGGAATGCTGTGGATGTAGCATATCTCGATTTCAGGAAGGCCTTTGACAAAGTTCCCCATGACATTCTTACAAAGAAGCTAGTAAAATGTGGGCTGGACAGAGCT
The DNA here is from genome assembly GCA_030412105.1 of Cyclura pinguis. NCBI lineage: Eukaryota > Metazoa > Chordata > Lepidosauria > Squamata > Iguanidae > Cyclura > Cyclura pinguis. The sequence continues at coordinate 6,287,498 of CM059600.1, forward strand.
ACTGTCAGGTGGATCTGTAACTGGTTGACTGACCGTTCCCAAAGGGTGCTCACCAATGGCTGCTTTTCATCCTGGAGAGAAGTGACTAGCGGGGTGCCACAGGGTTCTGTCCTGGGCCCAGTGCTGTTCCATATTTTCATCAATGACTTGGATGAAGGAATAGAGGGCATGCTCATCAAATTTGCAGATGACACCAAATTGGGAGGGGTTGCTAATACGCCAGAGGACAGGATCAAAATTCAAAATGACCTGGACAGATTGGAGACCTGGGCCAAGGCTAACAAAATGAAATTCAACAGAGAGAAGTGTAAGGTCCTACACTTAGGTAGAAAAAATGGAATGCTGAAATATAGGATGGGGGACACGTGGCTGGATGGCAGTACGTGTGAAAGGGATCTAGGAGTCTTAATAGACCACAAGCTGAACATGAGTCAGCAATGTGACGCGGCAGCCAAGAAAGCCAATGCAATTCTCGGCTGCATCAATAGGAGTATGGTGTCTAGGTCGAGGGAGGTACTGGTACCACTCTACTCTGCTTTGGTTAGACCTCATCTTGAATACTGTGTCCAGTTCTGGGCACCCCCATTCATGAAGGACATGGTCAAGCTGGAGCAGGTCCAGAGGAGGGCGACCAAAATGGTGAAGGGCCTGGAAGCCAAGCCCTATGAGGATAGACTTAGAGAGCTGGGTATGTTCAGTCTGCAGAAGAGAAGGTTAAGAGGGGACATGATAGCTCTGTTTAAATATTTGAAGGGATGCCATGTAGAGGAGGGAGAGGGCTTGTTTTCTGCCGCTCCAGAGACCAGGACAAGGAGCAATGGATTCAAGCTGCAGGAAAGGAGATTCCACCTGAACCTCAGGAAGAACTTCCTGACAGTCAGGGCTGTCCGGCAGTGGAATAGGCTGCCTCAGAGTGTGGTGGAGTCTCCTTCCTTGGAGGTTTTTAAGAAGAGGCTGGATGGCCATCTGTCGGGAGTGCTTTGAGAGTGTTCCTGCATGGCAGGGGGTTGGACTGGATGGCCCGTGTGGTCTCTTCCAACTCTACATTTCTATGATTCTATGATTCTATGACACATGGCTGGATGGCAGTACGTGTGAAAGGGATCTAGGAGTCTTAATAGACCACAAGCTGAACAGGAGTCAGCAGTGTGATGCGGCAGCCAAGAAAGCCAATGCAATTCTCGGCAGCATCAATAGGAGTATGGTGTCTAGATCGAGGGAGGTACTGGTACCACTCTACTCTGCTTTGGTTAGACCTCATCCAACTCTACATTTCTATCATTCTATGATTCTATATGCACGTTAGTGCTTTCTGCAGGCGTGCACAGGACCCGAATGGGAGAGCCTGGTCTCCAAATGTAGGGAGGGAGAAGAGTCTCTAATTCATCCTCCATGGAAGAAACTGCAGGATGGATGGCCTTGGAACAGGTTCATGGTCACCCTCTATTAATATAATTATAGTAAAGATTCATTTGTGCACTCGTGCTCTGCAGCATCAGAAAGCAAGCTGGAACCTTCTTCTCCCTAAAGTAGGTGGGAAAAAGGCTGATCTCCTAGAGGCTGCTCCCTCATGTGGGGACACCAGAAGGTCGTCCTTTTTCCTGCCTATTAGGAGTGAGTGGGAGCAGCAACCCATACATTCAGGATCTTCCTCCTGGGAAAGTTCAGAGGACACAGGTTGGGGCCAAGAGATCAAGAGGGGAGGGTAATAATTGACATCTCTAAATGAGGATCATTAAGAGTTGCTAAGAGGATCCTGTTGGGTGATCTCTCAGGACGTCCAAGCCCAGATCATCTCTAAGGACCCTGTCCTCACGGCCGAGGGAGACCAGCCGGAGCCCAGAGAGGGGAAGGGAGGCTTCGTTTCACAGGGGCGTATTGTTAGCTCTGGATAACCTATTTGCTGAAGCATGCGGGCCACTTATTTTACCAGTCAGGGAGATTTTCTGTGGGAACACCAGGAGGCTTTGGGAGCACCAACCCAAACGTTCAGGTGGTTCCTCCCTTCTCTGCCGGGAAAGTTCAGAGGACGCAGGTTGGGGTGAGGAGATCAAGGGGCAAAGGAAACAAGTCGGGTCTGTACATGGGGGGGGGTCCTTGTTAGAAGGATGTCGGTGGGTGATTAAGGACACGCAAGCGCAGGTCATCTATAAGGAAAGCATCCTCAGGGCCAGCGGAGGTCAGTCGGAGCTCAGAGAGGGGACGGGAGGGAAACCCCCTCATCCACTTGCTTCATTTCACGTCGCAGGGTGTTCGTTGTGGCTAAAAAGTTTGCTGCAACGTGCTGACAACTTATTTTACTACCCAGAGATACTTTCTTTCCTTTCTTTTTAAAGTTGCCCCAGAGTTCCTAGCTTTGCCTTCCCCTTCCTGGGCCCTCTCTCTCTTTCCTGTGCCCCCTTCTTCCTCCCTCCTTCAATCTGTGTCCCCTGCAGGAAGACTTTTAGGGCTTTTGGGACATTCACGGAATTAGGTAGTGGGCTCCAGGTGCCCCCTCAGCTGACCCTCCCTCACTGGGCTCTTGGGAAGGGACAAAAGGGGGGTGGGGTGGAATTGGGACCCTGTGGCTCCCCCAGAATCCCTGCCCCCTTTCACTAGCGGGGGGGGTATTTGTCCTGTGAGGTTGTCCCCACAAAGGACCCTGGGCTCCCCCTCCTCTCTCCTGGTGGCCCCCACATTGCCCCCTTGGGCTTCCTCTCTTCCCAGTTGGCTCTTCCTTCCCCTTGGAGCCCCGAGTCTCATCCGTCCTGCCCCCGTCCCCAAACCCCAAGGAAAAGACCTTCTTCCGTCTCCTTCGGGGCTCAGATTCAGCTCCATGGAAATGCTCCAGCCTCCTCCCCCTCCTCCTCCTCCCCCTCCTCCTGTGAAGTATCTTAAAGGTGACGCCCCCTCCCACCCGCAGCCTAGTCCTGGACCCCCCACCTTCCTGGAAGGCGGGGGGGAGGCCTCCATCCCCCTTCCTCTGCCCTACAGAGGGGCAAAGGGAGGCATCCCCTCCGCCCCACCCTTCCTGAGGGGCCTCTGCCGGGGGAAGGGAGGGGGCGGGGGGGAGCCCCGACGGAAGGCAGCTTTTCCTGCGTGTGTGTCTTTTGCGTTTAGGCCGCTCCTCACAGCCACCCCCCCACGGCTGCCCCAGGCCTCCCACCTCCCCTCCCAAACCAGCGCCTGACCCCGGCTCTGGCCCCTCCCTCCTCCCAGCAGCCCCGCCCTCTCCCACGGCCCCCCTTCTCTGCCTCCCCCCCTTTTTCTCCCCTGCCGCCCTGGGATGCTCCGGACCTCTGGCATCCCATAATAGTCCCCGAGGAAAGCCCCCTCCCCGGGCCAACCGGGGCCCAGAGGCAAACGCCCCCCACTCGCTCCCCCTCTCAACGTTCTCCGCCCCATGGAGACCCCCGCAAGAGGGGGCAGGAGGAGGAGGAGGAGGAGCCCCCCCGGGCCTTTTTGGGGAGGGGCTTGGCGTAAAGAGACCCCCCGCCCCTCCCAAGAGGAGACCCTCCAGCGCCCCCCTCGAAAGCACCGTAGAATCCTAAAAGAGTTGGAAGAGACCCCTGGGGCCATCCAGTGCAACCCCATTCTGCCATAGAGGAATACACCATCACAGCTTTCCCTTTGACAGATGGCCATCCAGCCTCTCTTTAAGGACCCCCAAAGAAGGAGGAGACTCCAACACATGAACAATAAATTTTGACAATGAGAGAAACTCTCCACATTCCATGCAGTGATATGGCTTCTCCTCGTGTGAGTTCTTTGACGGGAACGTAGATATGCACTATACCTGAAGCTGTTTCCACATTCCACACGTTTATATGGTTTGTCCCCTGTGTGGGTTCTTTGATGCGAATGTAAAGTTTGACTACGAGAGAAGCTCTTTCCACATTCCATGCACTTACATGGTTTCTCTCCTGTGTGAGTTCTTTGATGTAAACGTAAAGTATGACTATGAGAGAAGATCTTTCCACATTCTATGCATATATGTGGTTTCTCCCCCGTGTTGGTTTTTTGAGGTGAGTGGAGATCTCCACTCTGGCCAGAGCTCTTTCCACATTCCATGCATTTATAAGGTTTTTCCCCTGTGTGAAATCTTTGATGTTTATGTAGATGTGCATGCTACCTGAAGCACACAGTCTATGCATTTGTATGGTATTTCCTCTGTGTGGAATCTTTGATGTCTAGGTAGGTTTGCACGACAACTGAAGCTCTTGCCACATTCCATGCATTTATATGGTTTCTTTCCTGTATGGGTTCTTTAATGAATACAGAGATCTCCATCTTGGCTGAACTTTCCACATTCCATGTGTTTATATGGTTTCTCTCCTATGTGAGTTCTTTGATGTGTATGTAGTTTTGTACTGTGGCTGAAGCTCTTTCCACATTCAATACACTTATATGACTTCTCCCCTGTGTGGGTTCTTTGATGTGACTGGAAACTGTCCTTATGAGAGAAGCTCTTTCCACATTCCATGCATTTGTATGGTTTCTCCCCTCTGTGGTTTTTTTTTTTATGTGAATGTAGATTTGCATGCTGGCTGAAGGTCTTTCCACATTCCATGCACTTATTGGGTTTCTACTCTGTGCAGATTCTTTGATGTGAATGTAGTTGTGCAATCTGAATAAAGCTCTTCCCACATTTCATCCATTGATATGCCTTTTCTCCTGTGTGAGTTTTTTGATGTCAGCGTAGATGTGCACTCTGGCTGAGAAAGAAGAAGATCCTGCTAGGAGTTGAGGCACAGATTTCAGTTTCTTCAGAGTCTATCCATTGAGTAGAAAATGCTCCTTACCTGGAGAGGCCACACTGCCATTGTCAGGAACTGAATTCACACACACAAATAGAACAGTGCATTAACACTATTTATTAGGAGCGTGATAGGACTTCAGTGAGTGAACTGGAGAGAATTAGCAAAATACAAAACATAAAAGACAAAGAGTTCATCTTCCCGCCCGCAAGAGACCTTGAAGTTCTGGTGCAGCCTGGCTGTGCTTATCAGTACATTCCTAGCTTTTTGTTTATCTAACGGTCTCTGGTTCCCATACCTTGTTACAAGCAAGCTGCTACTTAACTCCTACTACATATCCCATTACTAAGATATGGAGGGCTACCCAACAGCCATCCTCCTCCATCCTGACTTCCTTGTAAAGAGGCCTATGGCCCTCATCCAAGAGATCACAATCCTCCTTGGTGAAACACACAGACATTTCCTGAAAGGATAGTGGTAGTTGAAAGGGAGAAAATGAAAAGACTTCTCTAATCACAAATCCTCCCTTCCAAAAGGGTTCCCTTCCAAACAAAAATAGTTTGGACAATCCTCCATATGCTTTTTGGTCCAATTATTAAATATCTGTTTTTGGGGTTCCCAATGGAAAATCGAGGAGTGATCTGTCACATCTCTTGTCACTCTGGTAAGGGGACAAGGTAGAGACAAGATGCACTTTATTTTAAGTTGATTCCTGTGAAGGGATTCACCTATTTTTGTTCCTCGGACAAAGAGGGCACGAAGGATTAACCAACAAGGTTCCTGATCTTCCCCTGGCATATCGGTTCACCCTACCGAGGTGGAGGGGGGAAGACTTTGAATGCCATTAAGCATCACAGTGTGTTTTTCCATCTTATAAAAATCTCTAAACTCCACAAAATTCACATCTTGCAAATAGTTAAGAAATGAACAATTTAAGAAAATCTTTTGCTTGATGTGAGCCCTTGCAATAACTTTTAGAACATAGCTTTCCTCCAAGAATAATTGTGTGAATACTGGCTTGGATGAAGAGTGAGATATTGGGCTTTATCTTCAGTTTAAAAACAATAAAATTAATACTGACGATTGCAGGTGCTATAAAGCAACTTTTAATTGAATTTTACCTGATTACGCAACTGATATAGAGACATTGAAAGAGACATTGAAAGACTGCTGGAGAGGGGATTAAACTGTGAGAGAAAGTTTCTCATTTCTTTTATTTTTAAAAGTGACAGTAAAAACTGCCCAGAAATGCTTATTAACAGGCCGAAACATATTAAAATTCTGAATTTATATCTTCTGGGCATTAAAACAGTGTCTGAGTGTGAAGGAATGGTAATCTGCACAGGACAGAATTTTTAATTTACCCTAAAGTAAATAGAATCATAGACTCATAGAAGTGGAAGAGACCACAGGGGCCGTCCAGTCCAACCCCCTTCTGCCATGCAGGAACCCACATTAACACCCTCCTTTTGACAGATGGCCATCCAGCCTCTGCTTAAAAACCTCCAAAACAGGATCTCAGCCGAGCAGCCTTCATCCGAAGATGGATAGGGGAACAGAAAGACTGGATTAGATGGAAAGACCTGCTAATCACAGAACCCCCTGGGGAGCAAAGAATAAGAACAAGAGACGAGTTAGCTGCAATTGGCTTTCCTTGCCAGTGGTTCCCCTACAGACAATTACTGGAGTGATTCAAGATGGATTTAAAATTAGAAAGCTTCTTGTCAGACAATTACACAGATGATTTCAAAAGCATAATATTGGAACCAACCAGATATGTGACATCAAAGGTATGTAACTTGCTACATGATGTAACTTGTGATTAGGAATACCCATGCCTCTTTCTGTGGTGATTTCAAATAGTGTTGTTTTACAGACCCTACCCTGTTTACTTCTTGTTAACGAAACTCCTAAAGAGATTTTGCCTAACTGAAGCTAATTTAAGCCACGAGTGAGCCGAGAGTCTCTCACTCCAAAGTTCATCTGTAGGCAGACTTGGAGGACTCGGCTTCCCTTGAGGTCTGGGAGCCGGTCTCACTCACATCCTTAGACGAGGAGGCGTTGGAGGCTCATTCTGCCTAGGCGTAGGTGGTTTTCCTCTCCACAGACCTGAGGACCACAGTGTGAGATAAAGAGTTCTGCCCTTCAGTTCTAAGGCAGAAGAGTGGTGTGGCTCAGCATTTATCTACAAAGCTTTTGAAATGTCCCCAGTCTTCTAAGAAATTGGGTCCTAAATACATAGGACCGTTTCACATTATATGCTTAGCGACTGCTGAACTAGAGCGGCCCAAGTCTTAACGGACAAACCCACCATTTTTCATTCCAGCTTTTCTAAACCGGTCGCAGCGCCAGACAAGTGGCACCCTGCACAGCCAGCATCTCCTCCCCCAAGCATCGCGGGGCATTTTGAAATTTCTGAAATTTTGGATTCATGACAGTCCCAGGGGCAACTCCAGTATTTTCTTAATTGGAAACACTGGCCTTAGCGAATGAGAATGGGTGGACGCCCAACATGTTTAGAGCCCCCCTCTTGATTCAGAAGTTTCAAGACACATACCCAAGTAAGCCAGGATGGGAAAGGGAGGGGCCCCCAGTTTGGGGCAAGGTAGAATGTTAGGTTGGTTTTGCTCTCCCTGCTGTGCTTTTACATAGTTGCCTTGCATTGATGCTTAGTGGGTTTTGTGGTGCTGTGTGAGAGGGGGACGGAAAAGCCTGGTAAAAGAGTTGTTGCAATTAACTGTCAAACAGAATACCGGTGCGTGCTAATTTGAAACGTTATAGCTTATTAGGTACTGCAAATCCAGTAGTTCTTTAGTCTTGGCAACTGACAAGGTGTGCTGCTGTTTTGTCACTGTTCTGAATAAAGCGTTTGTACCCTCTCAGCCTATTCTCTGACACTGGAGCTAGCTGGTACATCACAGTCAGCCCTCTTCCTTCTCTGCATGGGCCCACTCTTCCTCCATGACCACCTCCAAGAATAAATGGATCTGGTTCCTGGAAGGACCAAGAAGGAAAGAGGGAAGAAGCCGCCTTCCTAGTCCAAGGAAAGGCACCCAAGAACTGCTGTGGCTCCCTGACTCTGGGTGGATCTCTTCTCTTCTGAACAGAAACACACAGGACCTTCTGCAATTGCATGGACCCCAGCCATTGGCTGCAACTGCTAGCAGTCCTCCCCTGATCTTTGGCAGGGAATGGTGGATTAGGTGTTTTCTCCCTCCACACCCCGCTCTCCTTCTGGAGCAAGGGTTGGTCCTCCGTGTACCTCTACCCTTTCCTCCTGCACAGTCTCCCTTCCTGTGAGTGACGGTCGCCAGGAGACTGACTCTTTCTCCTCCAGAATGGTTTTTAGGAAAGGGCTGCAGGAGATTTTCTTGGTGCTCAGATGTCTTTCCTTTGGATCTGGGGTGTGGGGACTATTTTGAGGATGCCCCTGAGAAGTGGCATTTTCTTCCCTTTTCTGACATCTTGCTCTGTTTTTTCCCAGCTCCTCTTTGGGATCAACAAGCACCTGAAGCAGAAAGGGGAAAGGGAGGAAGGAACCCAGGAAGGAAGAGAGAGTCTGAGCTGAAATTCCTGCTTCCTAGGAGCTTGAAGCCCCAGAACCTCTTGGGAAATTCCTCCTATCCGGGGGGGGGGCGTTCAGTCCATGAGCCCCTTCCAGGGCCAGGGTACTTGGAGGAGGCCCAGCCAGGCAGCCACCCTAGAAGCCCCGGAGGAGCCTCCTTATGAGGGACCTCCATATGGCTGCCACTTGGCCCTTCCCATAATGGGGTTCTGGGACTGGACTGGCTTCCTACGAGTCAGAAGTTCAACAGGAAGAGTTCCCCCTCCCTTTCCCTTCATATTAGGTAGATACATATTAATTGGATCTTTGTTGGAAGTCAAATTCTGCCAAGAGTACAAGGTTGAACAAATGCCTCAGTTCCCTTGCAGACCTTTCTCAAAAACCAGAAATGGACTTCTGACCACATGTGGCTTTTTCAGTCTGCCTGTCTTCCATTTCAGGAAGTCCACCTGCCTTGCTGGAGAGTCCCAGGGACACAAAGACCGGCCAAAATGGTCTAGCCTGACATACAGAATTTTCCTTTGTGGATTTTTTTTTTAAAGTAAGTTCCTTTTTTAAAAAAAAAAATCATAACAAATATAAACAAAGAGAAAACACAAATAATTCTATCACATCATATACATTGGCCTTATTGCAATCAGTTTTTAAACTTGTCACAAACACGTTTCTTAGTATTTCTAAATAAAGGTCAGTTAAAACAAAACAAAAGTTGTGTTCCTTTCTTCCTACCCTACTCTGGAACCTATTTCACTATCTGTATCTTACACTTCCTTCCCCTTTACAGATTTCTTAAACAAAATGCAGGGTGCTCTGCCAGTCTTGTTGAATTTCCTCCTGTTTATATGACACTTATCCATATTATTATTTCAAACATAAATACAAATTCTGTTAAGTGTCATGAAAAATCAATGAAAAACCTTATACCTAACTTTTATCTTGTTTTTATGAAATGTTTAAGTGCCTAATCTATAACTGAACTTGTGTTTGAGGAAGTTCCAAACTGGCAACCACTCCTTCTTTATTCTATCTGCTTTCCTTTTTATCCTGCATGTAAGAAGGTCTTTTTTCTTTCATTTCTATATTTTTAACACCCATTGTTCTAGTGTGGGAGTGTCTTTTCCTTTCTTTTTTTTTATTGATCCTTTTATTCAAATTCAAGTATAAAACAAACAATTGTAAATGTAAGATTACATGAATTATTTTTGATCTTCCACACTGATCAAGATTTCATTTTCATTGTCTCTTTACATGTTTATATTATTGTACCACAATTTACTGCTAATATTACATGTTGGTTCTTGCATTTCTATTTCCACATTCCAGCTTCATGATATATATCCAGTAGCTCCCTCATTAATTATCTAAATCATGAATTACTTATTTCCATCTGACAGTACCCAGCAATTATCCATTACAATCTGCCATTCTTTTTGAATCTCATCGTCTGATTTCCCTTTTAATCTCTGAGAGACCATATCAGCATTTCTATTTTCAATAAGTGTTCTCCACCATTGTTCTATTGTGGGTATTTGCTGAGTTTTCCACAACTTTGCATACTCAATATGAGCCGTTGCCGTCATATACAATATTATTCTCCAGTACTTCTTTATACCAGTACCTTCTAATACATCTGTCATATTTAATAAGTACAATTCCGGTATCTTTGCAAACTGAACTTTCATTAAAGCACTAATTTTGTTATGCATTTTACTCCAATATTTTTTGGCCTTAGGACATGTCTACCACATATGATATATCATACCAACCTCTTTCTGACATTTCCAACAAAGTCCAGTACCTGTATTATAAATCTTTTTTAATTTGTCTGGTGCCGTGTACCATCTATGAAACAGCTTATAATAGTTCCCTTTCAAATTCTGGGCTACTGTAAATTTCTGTGTTTTTTTCCAACTCTGTTCCCAGGATTCTAATTGAATTGAATGTCCAATATTCTGGGCCCATGAGATCATTGCTGCCTTAACTGTTTCTTCTTGCCTCTCCTGCTGTAATATTTCTTGATAAATATAAGCTAGTAGATGAGGCAGATGGTGATGCTTGGGGACAGTTGCTCCTCAAAAAAGGAGCTTAATTCTGGCGTCCCTCAGGGCGCTGTCCTGTCCCCAATGCTATTTAACATCTACATGAAACCGCTGGGAGAGATCATCAGGAGGCATGGAGCAAGGTGCTATCAGTACGCTGATGACACCCAGATATACCTCTCCATGCCACGGATAACAGCGTCAACTAAGGGTGGCATCTCGCCTCTGAACGAATGTCTTGAAGCAGTAATGGACTGGATAAGGAAAAACAGACTGAAGCTGAATCCAGATAAGACGGAGGTACTCGCTGTTAAGGGCCCTAGCCCAGGTATGGAGGTCTGTCAACCAGTCCTAGACGGGGTCACACTTCCCCTGAAAGACTGTGTTCGCAGCTTGGGGGTGCTCCTGGACTCGCCACTTCAGATGACAGCTCAAATAGATGCCAGGAGTGCCTGTTATCAGCTTCGGCTGATATGCCAACTGTGCCCCTTCCTGGAGCTGGAACACCTAAAAACAGTGGTACATGAGCTGGTAACTTCACGGCTTGACTTCTGCAATGCGCTCTACATAGGTCTACCCTTGTGCTTAGTCCGGAAGCTTCAATTAGTTCAGAATATGACAGCCAGGTTGGTCACCGGAAGACCTAAAACTGACCATATAACACCAATTCTAAAGTCTCTCCATTGGCTGCCTATTAGTTTCCGGGCACAGTACAAGGTGTTGGTCATTACCTTTAAAGCCCTTCATGGCTTGGGGCCAGCCTACCTGCGGGATCGCCTTCTCCCATACGATCCGCCCCGCACACTAAGGTCCTCTGGGAGGAATTTAATGCAGCCAGTCAGAACTAGGCTGGCTGCGGTTACCCAGAGGACCTTCTTTTCTATCGCTCCCAAGTTATGGAATGGCCTGCCGGAGGAGACCCGGCACATTACCGGTCTTGACTGCTTTAAAACAGCAGTCAAGACTGATCTCTTCCGATAGGCCTTCCAAGACTAGCATTTCCATTGCCTCCCATCAATTGTCTTTAATAGCTGATTGATTTTAGTGTGTTTTAGGGGGTTGGTCTTAGGTGGATTAGTGGGTGGGGAGGATTGGGTATGTTCTTTAATGTTTTTAATGTATTAATGTACTTAATGTTGTTCGCCTCCTCGATCCAGGTGGAGTGGCTGGATGATGATGATGATGATGATGATGATGATGATGATGATAGTAATAATAATAATAATGGCTTTGATCAGACCCCACCTGGAATACTATGTCCAGTTCTGGGCACCACAGTTCAAGAAGGATATTGACAAGCTGGAACACGTCCAGAGGGCAACCAAAATGGTGGAGGGTCTGGAAGCCATGAAGCTCTGTGAGAAGCAGCTTAGGGCGCTCGGAATGTTTAGTCTGCAGAAGAGAAGGCCAAGAGGGGACATGATAGCCATGTTTAAATATTTGAAGGGATGTCATGTTGAGGATGGAGCAAGCTTGTTTTCTGCTGCTCCAGAGACTAGGACACAGAGCAATAGATTCAAGCTACAGGAAAACAGATTCTACCTGAACCTCAGGAGGAACTTCCTGACAGTTACAGCTGTCCGGCAGTGGAATATGATGCTGCCTCAATGGAGCGTAGAGGAGTCTCTTCCTTCTTCGGAGGTTTTTAAGCAGAGGCTGGATGGCTCTTTGTTGAAGGTGCTTTAAGTGTTTGTTCCTGCATGGCAGAAGGAGGTTGGACTCGATGGCCTTTGTGGTCTCTTCCAACTCTGTGTTTCTATGATTTTCAGTGGCTCCAAATACGGACAGAACGTGCCATGTGATCAGGCTTGGGAGAAAGAATTTTCCCTGCTCCTCTTTACCCCTGCAGCGTAGTGCCTACCTAATGCAGCGAAGCCACACTGGAGTCATTGACAGCACACCCTGCAGCCAAGTTGAAAGGACTTTCCCTGATAGCTTGCATTCTTACAAAAACTGTACCTCAGAGGTATAAAAGCAGAAGCAGAACAAGTCAGGGAGTTCTTCCTAAGGTTTAGATGGAATCTCTTTTCCTGAAGTTTGAAGTCATTGCTCCATGTCCTAGTTGCTGGAGCAGCAGCAAACACGCTTGCTCCATCTTCCACATGACATCCCTTCAAATATTTAGACACAGCTATCATGTCACCTCCTAACGTTCTTTTCTCAACCAGCTTCCTAAGCCGCTCCTCAAGGGATTCATGGTTACCAGGCCTTCTACCTATTTGGTCGCTCTCCCTTGGGTATGTTCCAGCTTGCATGTATCCTCCACGATCTGTGGTGCCCAGAACTAGACACAGGATTATTCCAGGTGATGTCTAACCAAAGCAGAATAGAGTGGTATTACTTCCCTTGACATAGACAGCAGTCTCCTACTGATGCAGCCCAGAATCGCATTGCCTTTTTTAGCTGCCACATCACACTGCCAGGTGTCACCCATCTTATATCTGTGCGTTGCCTTTTTTACCATCCAAGCGTAGTACCTTACACTTCTCCCTGTTGAAATTCATTTTGTTGGTTTTGGTCCAGCTCTCTAATTGTTAAGGTCATTCTGAATTCTGATCCTGTCTTCTGGTGTGTTAGTTACCCCTCCTAATTTGGTGTCATCTGCAAAGTTGATGAGCATACTCTCTGTTCCCTCATCCAAGTCATTGATAAAGATGTTGAATAGCACCGAGCCCAGGAAGGAATCCTGTGGCACCCCACCAGTCACTAATGTCCCGGACGAGGAGGAGCCATTGGTGAGGAGCACCCTTTGGGATCGGTCAATCAACCAATTACAAATCCAACAGTAGCATCATCTAGACCAGATTTTACTAGCTTGTTTGCAAAAACATCCTGGGGGACCTTGTCAAGGGCCTTACTCCGAAGTCAACTTCCAGTGGCTGAAGCGGCATGAGCAGCTGATGGAGAACAAAGGCTTCCTCAAACAGGGTTGTTTTCCTAGTTGTCAGCAGACTATGAACTGCTAAATTGAGGCTGGAAAGCCCCCCCCACTCCAAAACTATCTTTTGAATAACCTACTGGGAGCTTCAGAGTGTGTTCTCTGGAGTAAGGGTTATCCAGTACGTAACGCTCCCTTGGGAGCCTTCAGAAGCAGCGATTCATCTTTCAAAAAGGTTTCAGGGCCACCCCGTACCCTTTCTCAAAAACCAGAAATGGACTTCTGACCACACGTGGCTTCTTTAGTCTGTCCACGTCAGGAAGTCCGTCTGGCTTGCCGGAGAGTCCCAGAGGCACAAAGACCGGCCAAAATGGTCTAGCCTGACATACAGAATTTTCCTTTGTGGAAAATCTTGCAAGATTTCATTCACTTGTGGCTGGAACTTGCAAAGCCTCTTCAGAGTTCTAGGAGGGTCATTATGTATCGCAGAATCATGTATGGAGTGGGAAGGGGTCCCGTGGGCCATCAAATTCAACCCCCTGCTCAAGGCAAGACCTCTGGCTAAAGCAGACCCAGCCTCTCAGTCTCAATCTCAACCCCCAATCCATGCTCCCTGCGTACATAAAACACTCCAGTCCCCAACAGTCAAATCCTCCAGGCTCCCCATTCCTATTTTGCTCTTTCCACCCTCCAAAAAGACAAGTACATTCTCCTCCCCCTCCAGGTTTCCACCCAAAAGACCTCCCTCCCTCCCTCCCTCCCCCCTCCCTCCCTCACTCTCTTCCCCCTACAAGTTTGCTTTAAGTTATATTGAAACATCTCATGTTTCCTATTCTTATTTCGTATCCTGGAGGTCCCGGGAGGGACACCTAAATAATGTTGCAATTACACAAATTGGGGAAATTAGTTGAGAGCACTAGTTGGCAAAACGAGAGGCAGGGTAGCGCAGCAGAATCTTATAACCCAGTGTTTACGGGGTCAGGCCAAGTCAAGAAGCAGACTGGTTTGGAAATAATGAATGATCTTTATTAAAGACAGGCACACAATGTAAGCAACATACGCACACAGATAACTAAGGAAAATAAAGGTGTGAGTAAGATAGCGGGATTTTCAGAGGGATAGTTGGTTCAGGTGATACGAAACCTGTTCCTGAAGTCCGGAAGAAAATGGAGAGCGAAGCTGGGGCTCGATGTATCTCAGCACGTGGAGCTGAGGGGAAGCTTGCCAAGCGATGCGGTAGCAAGGCTGTCTGGAACTCGGGAGCGATCCAAAGAAGCGCTCAAAGTCAGGGGTTTTTCTAAGGAGAATTGTGACCACAGGTTAGGTCGGACTTTGGGAAAACAATGGATTTGGAGCTGGAGACAAAGCCTCCGAAAGGTCAGAATTTGAATGATTTAGTTACAGCCAAATTGTCAATACGATAGCCGGTATGCAAACGCGGAGTACTTGAGCGTTGTATAGTCAGATCATCAAGCTACCAGCGCTAGGCAGAGGATCTTTTGAGAGTTGCTTGCATACCTGATGGAGGTACTTGCCTTGAGGTCTCCTAAAGTGGCGAGTCGGCTGTTTCCGGCCTGCCTGTGTTGTCTAGGAATATTACGGCGATTATCGGCCGAGCCTGTATGCGTGCTTGTCCGGCGGCCTCACAAGCACGTGGAAGGGATATGTGAAGCTGAATTATTGATATCAAAAGATATCTTTTTATATCCCCCAAAGCTCGGGCAAGCCAGGGCAGTAACATATGTGTGTCCCAGAGGCCACTGGGGGAGGGAGCTACCATCTTCCTGGAAGGCAAAATGGGAATCAGGTGGGTTTCCAGTCTCCCTCTGCCCTACAAAAATGCCAACAAAGAATCTCCTCTCTGTTCCACCCGTCCTGGGGGAGCACTGCCAGGGGTAGGAACGGAGACCAGGGTGACCCTCAAAGCAAGGCAGTGGGGGGAGGCTTTACATTTAGATAATTCTCACCCGCACTCCTTTCCCCAGATCGTGCCGGCCTCAGGGCTTCTCACAACTTGCCGAAGGATTGGAGGATGAACTCTCCTTCCTGCCCCTCTTTCTCCTCCATGCAGCAGCCCTTTCTTTTACCCCTCCCCGCAAAACCCCAAGAGTTCCCTTTGCCTCCCCTTTCCAGGTTTCCCCTTCCAAAATTCCCCACAGTTCCTGCCTCTCAGAGACAGAAACTCTCTCCTTCTCCTGTATAGTACAGGGGCCACTATACTATAGTCACAAACGCAGAGGAAGAAAGATGACAAACAAAAAAGGAAGAACAAGAGATCTCTTCCACAACATCTGAGAAATCATAGGGAAATTTAAACCAAGAGGAAGGGTGCTAGATGACCAGCAGGGGACCATATTACACATGACCAAGTACACATAAAAGGAGGGTGGAAACAAGGATTTAATCCAAGGAAAGTTAAGACTTCAGCCTGAATGCTGAATCTTGACTTCATCCTACCCACTGAGAACAGTAGAACTTAAATCAGCCATGACTAAACTGTTTCATTGACTTAGAATCATAGAATCCTAGAGTTGGAAGAGACTCCAGGGGCCATCGAGTCCAACCCCCTGCTATGCAGGAACACCCATCAAAGCATTCCCAACAGATGGCCATCCAGCCTCTGCTTAAAAACCTCCAAAGAAGGAGACTCTACCATACTCTGAGGCAGCATATTCCACTGCCGGACAGCTCTGGACAGCCCTGGCAGGCTCTGACGGGAGGGAAGATGTCACGGAGAAGCCAGACCTGCCGGCCTGGTGATGGGACCACCGCAGCACTCACTGGGAAACATTCAGAGGACGCAGGTTGACAGGTAAGGACTTATAAGCAGGACTCAGTCAGAGCTATTAAGAGGATACTGTTGGGTGATTCCAGGCATCCCAGCACAGGTAACCTCCGAGGAAGGTATGGAGATCCACCAGAGCTCAGAGAGGGGATGGGAGGGAAACCACCTGGCCCAGTTGCAGCCTTTCACACATTCTGCATACTGTCAGTTCTAGACAAAAAGTTTTTATTTTACTGCTTTTACTGTCTTTGTCTGGAAAGTTGGACACTTTACAGGAGGCTCTCTACTTTGACAGCTAGCTTCATCCATCCCAACAGGCTGGCAGGGTTTCCTTGAGAAAGGCACCAATCCAGAAGTGGAGTTCAATCCATCCTGAAAAAACTGCTTAAGTATATCATCTTTCCATTCTGAGACCTTAGTCGCTAATTTTCTAAATTCCCGGGTGAACTCTCCAATGGTTCCTTTTCCCTGGTGCAGCTTCCTGAGTTGGTGTCTGGCTTGCTCTTGAATAAAGGGTTCTTCAAACCTCTCTCTGAGACGGTGCATGAACAGCTGGAGGTCTGCTGTTTTCTCAGCTCGGGAGCCGAACAAACTGGTGACCCACTCCGCTGCTTTGCCTCTGAGGTGCTGGTTCAGGTTTCTCCCTCTGGCGGCATCCTCATTGAAGCTGTTCCCGTAGTCAGCCGTATAGTTGGAGGCCACGTTGAGGAAATAATTAAGAGTAGCTCCTTCCCCATCCTTAGTTTCAAGAATTGGTCAGAATAGAGCTTCTGCTGCAGATCCGATTGCAGCAAGGGATGCCATTTGATCCTTTTATCTGGGGTTCATTGTGCTTTCTCAAAATATAGGTGGTCATCAACATTTGTGGAAGCGCTGTTAGACCACCGCACGCACGGAAAATCCAAGTGGCTGGTGATCGCTACCAACTATGGAATCCCTTGTAAGAAAGAGGATCCCAAAACATAGGAAATCATCATGTAATCAACTGTCCTTGCTCTAGAATTATTCTAGAATTCTAGAATTATTCAACTCTCCCTCTGGATTGTCTAAATCGGAGCCATTTATTAGTGCTACATTTAATTTTGCTACTAATGGAAACAAAATAAGTCCAATACCATTCATCTTTGTATCTTAAAACTTTTCAGTTTCCAGGTCTTCCCACAATTCAGCTGGGCTTCCTGATGCCCTAGCGATATCCTGGTTAGCTGAGCCTATACGGGCATTAAAATCACCAGCAATTACTAATGGGACTAAAAGGAATTCACACTCACTCGCATCAAGAGTCTTCTAACTTATACCAATAATCCACATCGTAATATGGTCATAGCAAGTGGAGAAAACCCTTTAAGAGGAGTAATTGAGGCTGAAAAAAAGTAGACATCAATACAGCCTGGTGACCTCTTTGTCTGCCACCTTTGGGGGAGAGAAATGCTTTGTTTGAATAAGCCACGTATCTAGGTAACCATATTTCTTGCCTTGAACAGGTTTCTTGAAAGAACAGGACCTGGAATTGCTTTCTATAGTATAAAAAATTCACTATTCTCAAACTTATTTCTCCAGCCCACTAAATTGCAGGATAGACAGGAAACTTCAGGTTTTATGTGTACTGGTGTAAACAGAGATGTTTACTTTTACAAAAGCTTTTTCCACATTCTGTGCAAGCATATGGTTTCTCCAGTCTGTGGATTCTATGATGAAGAGATAGATCGCGACTCTGACAGAAGCTCCTTCCACATTCCATGCATTTATAGGGTTTCTCCTCTGTGTGGGTCCTTTGATGTGAATGTAACTGTCCACTGTGAGTAAAGCTCCACTCTATTCTGCTTTAGTCAGGCCTCATCTGGAATCCTGCATCCAGTTCTGGGCACCAACGTTCAAGAAGGATATGGACAAACTGGAACATGTTCAGAGGAGGGCAACCAAAATGGTGGAGGGTCTGGAAGCCATGAAGCCTTATGAGGAGAGGCTTAGGGAGCTGGGTATGTTTAGTCTTCAGAAAAGAAGGTTAAGAGGGGACACGTTTGCCATGTTTAAACGTTTGACTGGAGGTCATATCGAGAAGAGAGCAATCTTGTTTTCTGCTGCTCCAGAGACTAGGACAAGGAGCAATGGATTCCAACTACAAGAAATGAGATCCCACCTAAACCTCTGGAAGAACTTGGGAGTGCTTTCAGGTGGGTTCCTGCATGGCAGAATGGGCTTGGATGGGATGGCCGCTGTGGTCTCTTCTAAGTCTAGGGTTCTATTTGGGGCAGTTCAAACTCAGTTTGCAGCAACAGAAGCAAGCAAAGGAGAAAGGAGGGAAGAGAAGAGAAAGTGGGACATTTTGAAAACAGATGAAAAATGCTCTCTTTGCTTCTGCCTTTGTTTTATTTCCACTGGCAGATAAATATCTATTTATTTGCACAAGGCGTAGGCTGTGGTCCAGTTGTGGCACAAGGCCTTGGAAGGAGTCTGGGAGTCTTCCCATCCTGACCCCTCTGTGATGGAAATTGCTACTCTTAGGAATGGTTTCTCTGCCTCTTCTCCAAACCCTGCTCCTTCTTCCCAGATCTTCCCTAGAATGCAGAGCAGGTCCTCAGCTCCTATGGGGTGCTGGGAGCTATAACATTTCCGTGGAAGAGGTTTCCTAATGCAGATATCAGGGCCAAGGGCAAATGGTTGCTTCCAGTTGGTCTGACTGCAATTTGTATTCCCTGAACTTGGTCATCAAGGCACCTAAGAAAACCAGGTGTGGAGGCACCCCAAAATACCCCCCCCCCCAGCAGTCAGGAGAGCAACATTCAGGGACAGCGACCAATATTTTTTTCCACAATTTTTATTCAAAAGGTGCATTTATACTACAAAATGTAACATAGCATAGGTTAGGTTTTAGTGTTCGTCCACAGAAAGGAAAAAACACCCAGATAAACAGAATTATCAACCGTTAAAGAAGAAATGAACAGTAAGCTTACTGTCCCCTCATATCAAGTCCATAACAGGAAATAAATACTGGGGTGTTACTGCGGTTGTCTAGTCTTAGTCCAAGGTCTACAATTCCATATTGGATATTAATATTTCCACGTGGCGCTCTATAAGATGAACTCCACGTGTCTGACCTGGGTCACGGACAGCCTGTGTAGGCAGAAACGGTCGCATGGCCTTAATTATGCAAACTAGGTCTAGGCCAGTAAACAACTAATTGTCGCACAGTGAGTAGTGCCCTCCAGACACGGCCGATCATTAAGCCACAGAAAGGCTCTGCAGCCCCGAACTTCTTGCTTGATCAGATTAGCGCATCAGTCTACACAGCCTCTAAGCGCTCCCCCGTCTACATACCGTTCTAACAATTGGCGGTGTTGGCCAAAGTTCATCAATTCTGATTTTGACCTTTCGGAGGCTTTGTCGCCACTCAAATTCCTATTGTTCTCCTTGGGAGAAGGCTAGCCTCCAGGTGCAATCTTCCCTATAAAAACCCCTGGTTCGAGCTTCTCGTTGGAACGCTGGCAACTTGCTACCCGAACAGCTGCTGCTCCGTCTGGTGAGCCTCCCCTCAGCCTCCGCGTGCTGAGCAACTCCGAACCCCAGCACTGCTCTCTATCCCTTCATTCCCGGACTGCAGGATCAGGTGGCGTATCACCCAGAAAATCCTAACAAAACCCCTATCAACTTCCTACCTTTCTTCTTCTTAGTTCTTGGATGTGTGCGTGAGTGTGCGTGTTGCTGATTGCCAGTGTTATTGAGAGTTTAATAAAATCTTTAAACAAAACAACTTTCCTAGTTCTTGGTGTGGCCCGACCCCGTAAACACAGGGTTCCAAGATCCTGCTAGGTTACCCTGCCTTTCGTAGTGCTACAGCTTGTGCTCTGAGCTAATCCCATTCCCCACATTTTGAGCACATTGTGGTGTCCCTCCTGGGACCCCCAGAAATCAGGGTAACAGGGGATTGCAGAGCGCGGACCTAGTTCTTTGTCACGACATTCCACCCCTTGCCCCCTGTTACCCTGATTTCTGGGGGTCCTGGGAGGGACACCTCAACGTGCTCAAAATAATGGGGAATGGGAATCAGTTAGAGCACTAGTTAGCCATGTGAGAGGCAGGGTAACGTAAGAAAAACTGCATAATTGCACAGCCACGCACATAAAGAGAGGAAAATGAATAGGGGATTTTCAGAAGGAGTTTTGGGGGAAATACTACACCTGGTCCTGTAGCCTGGTAAAAGGAAAGAAGCTGGGGAGTGTAGGTTCTCAGCACGTGGAGGTTGAGGGGAGGCTTGTCAAACAGAGAGGTGGCGAGTCGGGAGGCAAGTCACGAGCAAGCAAGCGTTCCGAGGAAGCGCTCAAAATCAGGGATTCTTATAGGGGAAAATGTGGCCACAGGCTAGTCCATTCTTGGGGATAACAATGAGTTTCGGGCTAGAGACAAAGCCTCTGAAAAGTCAGTATTTTGTGTGATTGAGTTAGGACAGAGTTGTCAATAGAGTAGCCAGTATGCAAGCGCGGAGTGCTTGACAGTTGAGTATTAGGCTCATCAAGCTGCCTGCTCGGGGCAGGGAGTCCTTTGTAAGTAGCGTGCATACATAACGTGGTACTTGCCTTGAGGTCTCCTGAAGCCGCACTCTGGCTATTTCTGGCCTGCCTGGATTTGTTTGGAATGTTTCGGCTATTATCGGCCTTGCCTGTATGTGTGCTTGTCTGGGGGCCTCGCAAGCACGTGGAGAGGAATGGGTAAAGAAGACCAAATTATCGATATCAAATGATGTCTAATAGACCACAAGCCCGGGCTAGAAACTGCAGTAACACCCCCCCCAGCATTCCACTCTTATTCCTCTTCTGTCTTCTTGTGACAGGAAAGGAAGCAAAGGGAAGGAGCATCCTTCAAGGGGAGGAAGCCTTCAAATCCAGGTTGGTGAGACCTGCACAGCCCCTCCAGGGTTTCAGCCTTTGGGGGGAACGTGCGCAGCTTGCAAAACAACTTTCTGCTGTGCAGGAGGAGGCCCCGGCACGGGGAACACCAACTAACACCAGACAGGACTCTATTCTGCTTTGGTCAGACCTCACCTGGAATCATCCTGTGTCCAGTTCTGGGAAACCCCCTTCAAGAAACCACCTCCTCTGGGGGATCGTGAGGACAAAGCACAAGCAGGGACAAGGCGGCGTAGGAGGAGCGTTACCATCGCCCCTCCGCCAGACCCGCCCCTTCGCTAGGAAGAGGAGATGAGAAAGGGACACCCCACTGCCAGGGAACCCTCAGACTCTCTCCCTCCTGAGATGTCTGTCATGGGTCCTTCCTCCCCCACCCTGGACGCCCCCCAAGGGGCCGCCACCAGACAGACAGACAGACCCACCCTCCTCCTCATAGCTCTCAGCCATCTGGAAGAGAGAGTGGCCTTTTGGAGCACTCAATATGAGAATACGAGAAAGGGAACCATTACCCTTGACCCCCCCATTTCTGAGGGGTCATGCACCCTGCCCCCCATCCCCAACCCCCAAGGGGCCACCAGTGGGCAGGCAAAGCCACGGGCCCCAAAGAAAAATCAGCCCCCAGTTTGGCAGCTGAGCCCAAAAAAGCCAGAGCAGGCGGAGCGGGTCCGAGATAGGCTTTGGGCCCACAAGATGAAGGGAAGAACGAAAAAATTGTGCTCTCCTGCCCAATGCATTTGTAAAATCTGCCCAACAGATTGCAACCCCGCAAGCAAAAACGCAAGGGAAAGCCTCCACAAAACATCAGAGACCGTAACCTTGAGAGCAGCCCAGGGAGCTCAGAGGGAGAAAGAACAAACCTCGCAAAAGGTAAGCGTCAGTGTTGTCCAAGCAGTCGAACGAGGAATGATGCCGATAAGTGTTGAGGGAAACAGGGATGGTTTAACACTGGCAGTAAGAGCAAGTGTGCTATTAGTGCAGACAAATGTGAAAACCCTAAATTGTCAGAACTGCTGCCCGGTGGTAATCTGTCATTAAAGTGAAAATGAATCAAACGCATCAAGGTGGCAACTCCGCATCAACAAGCGGAGTGCAATAGTTCCAGTACGACACTGTTATGGGATAATTTCCAAGCCCAGCATGAGGTCGCAGCCCATGTGTTCTGCTGGGAAGAGGCGGGGCTGCCGGCTGCCGGCTGCCAGAGCCCAGGTGGCATGGCCGCGTGGTGGCTGCCTGGGAGCGCCCCTGCCGAAAAAGAGGCGCAGGGAGGGTCCCCGCTGCCCCTGGCCCTGATCTGCCTGGCAGGGTGGGGCTTTCGCTGGCTGAAGGTATTTTGGTTGGCGGGGGAGGAGGAGTAAGCACAGCCCGGCAGTCGGAGAGGGACCGTTTAGCCAAAGTTTTCCTCCTTTCCCCCGCAGGAGGCAGAGGCCAAGGAGGGCAGCCTAAAGCTGTTATGCATATAAAGCTGTCGACAAGCTGGAACGTGTCCAGAGGAGGGTGACCAAAATGGTGAAGGGTCTGGAAGCCATGAAGCCCTGTGAAGAGCGCCTTAGGGAGCTGAGGATGTTTAGTCTGCAGAAGAGAAGGTTAAGAGGGGACATGAGAGCCATGTTTAAATATTTGAAGGGATGTCATCTTGAGGAGGGAGCAGGTTTGTTCTCTACCGCTCCAGAGACTAGGACAAGGAGCAATGGATTCAAGCTGCAGGAAAGGAGGTTCCACTTGAACCTCAGGAAGAACTTCCTAACGGTCAGAGCTGTCCGGTAGTGAAATATGCTCCCTCCATGGAGTGTGGTGGAGTCTCCTTCTTTTGAGGTTTTTAAGCAAAGCCTGGATGGCCATCTGTTGGGAATGCTTTGATGGGTGTTCCTGCATAGCAGGGGGTTGGAGTCGATGGCCCCTGGGGTCTCTTCCAACTCTAGGATTCTATGATTTTACATAAAATATACCCCCACCCCCGCCACAGGCCGGAGCAGGAGGAGGAGCAGGAGGAACTAAGCAGGTCCTTGTACGTCCTTGTGAACCCTTTTAGTCAGGAAGACTTTTTCCTGCTCCTCTCCACCCGTGGAGCGTAGCCCCTACCTAAAGTTTCTAAAACACACCACACTGGAGAGACCTTTTGTCTGAACAGGGTTTGACTAAAAGTGGCAGAAAGAGGAATCTCTGCTGATTGCGGATTTGGGCATTTGTATGGTTTCTCTCCCGCGTGGTTTCTCTTGTGGGAACCCAGGGGTGGAAGTCACCTCCCACCAATGCTTTCCTCCTTTCGCTTTTGCTTACAGATGGAGGGCAACCACGAGGAAAGAAATGTCAGCTGTAGGTTTTATCTGAACGCCTCCAATGAGCCGAGGAAGAGGAGAGAGGAAAGCAGGATGAGGCCAACGGGAGAGAGAGCTCATTCAACTGCTCCATCAAGGTCCCTGTGGAAAGAAGGAAAAAAGCCCCCTCGCCACCAAGAAGGAGCAGAAGGCAGAACTGAGTAACTACAGCTTAATGGATCTTGCATCCCAAAGTCCATGCTTGTCTTTCACGCCCTCAGGTTCACCCAGGAGCCCGTCCCAAACTGGTTTCAGGTAGGCGTGTGTGTGGGTTTATCTCCCGCAGGGCTGGGTGCCAAGCGGTCTGAGCCTTCAGGAAGAAACGGGCATTTACAAGGCATGGGGGCTGTTCTGTCTGCTGCACTCTTCCTTTATGCACCTTGCCCAGGCGAAGCGGGAGCGACTGAATAAGCCAAGCCCCCAAATAATGTCAGTTATTTCTTATATATTTTTGGTTTAATAAGCTGTTTTGCAGTTGGCCGCCGTGCTCTCTTTCCTGTTCTTCAAAGAGAAAGAGGTGAGTCTGTGAGTGGGCAAAGAGCCCTCTCCTCAATACGCTGGGCTGACCCACCTCTCAGGATGGTCCCTCTGGGCAGCAGCGGCGGGGAGGGGCATAATGGGCTTCCACAGTGGCTAGGACTGGTCCTGGGCTTGGGGGCTCCAGGTCCCCGCGGACAAGTTGCATGCAGTCCGAGCCTTCCTGCGCTATTATGCCGGGTTGAGGCTGCCAGAGGGCACTGTGCACGCCCTCCAGAAGCACCCCGGTTGTTGGCATGTGGCTTCTCGGCAGACCCGTTGTCTCAGGCAACCGGAGACGCACGTTCTCTACAGCCAGTTTGCTTTCACTGCCTGCTCGTAAACGTTTAGTAAACACCAAACTCCTCAAATTCAAGTCACTGCTGCCCTTCCCACCATGTGCCTTCTTCCCCAAGCAGGACGCAGACGCTGGGGCTCATCCGACTGTCCGGTTAGAGGAGGACTCGCTGACTGACGTTTTGGAAGCCCTCTGTGTCATCAGGCTCCACTGGGAAGACGGGCCTGGTTGCTGGATCAAATCAGGAAAAGATCTGCTGGGAAGAGGCTGGGGTGGGATCCAAATTATTCCTTGCAGGGGAGAAAGGGAAAACGGGGGTCGGGGGGCTGGCCCCCCAGGCTTACCAGGCCCTGTGGGGGACAGCGAGTTCCTTCTTGTGTAGTCATCCACTCTGTCCCACAGAGGAAGCGCCCCTTCACTGGCTCTTCACGGCATTCGTTCTGATGTAATTATCACCACCGAGGAAAGGAACGGTCAAATTAAGGTCGCCCGCGGGGCTCGTGCTTCCTCCTTCGGGAGGAGTGCCAAGTGCTGGGGAAGCAAGCGGTCCTCAGCCTTGCCTCTCCAGATGTTTTGGACTTCAGGTCCCGGAATCCCAACTGCTGGCCGGTCTGGCGGCCAAGGGTCCCGTCCCGAGAGCTGAGATCCAGACCATCCGGAGGGCTAAAGGGTGAGGACCTCTCTTCTGGGTCCATATAAATATTAAACGTGAATAAATTACAAATTAATTAAATTAATAATAAAAATAAATGAAATATAAATGAATAAATAAAAATAAATCCCCTTCCCCATGATGGCGCCATCGGGAAGGGGACTGCGGGGGGGGATGTTAATTCAGTCAAAGAGCAACCCCCCCCCGAAGACACCATTGCAAGCATGTTTTACACTACTGCAAATACAATATCCAAGGGAACTATACAGCACAATGTATGGTTACAATTACTTTAGAATGTGTTTTTTTTCTTCTCGTCTTCCAGGTCTGCTGCTTTTGACTTTGGCCACTTCAGCTGCCCACCGTCTGCCCCCCACCTCACCCTTCCCCTTTCTTTTCCATTCCACCAGATGAGAAAGGGACACCCCACTGCCAGGGAACCCTCAGACTCTCTCCAAGGGGCCGCCACCAGACAGACAGACAGACAGACCCACTCTCCTCCCCATATCTCTCAGCCATCTGGAAGAGAGAGTGGCTTTTGGAGCACTCAATATGAGAATATGAGAAAGGGACCATTACCTTTGACCCCCCCCGTTTCTGAGGGGTCATGCACCCTGCCCCCCATCCCCAAGCCCCAAGGGTCCACCAGTGGGCAGGCAAAGCCAGGGGCCCCAAAGAGAAAGCAGCCCCCAGTTCAGCAGTTTGATAGCTTTCCCCTGCAGGAGGAGCCCAGTGGCGGCAACCCCCTCGAGCTTTATGTGCTGAAATAGGCACAGGATAGACCCCACCCCACGGGCCGGAGGAGGAGGAGAAGAAACTAACCACATCCTTACACGTCCTTGTGAATCCTTTTAATTATAATTTTTCCTGCCACTCTTTACCCCTGGAGCGTCGTCCCTTCCCAATGTTTCTGAACAAGCCGCGCGAGAGATACTGACAGCACACCGTGCAGTCAAGTTTATCAAAGGGACAAGGCTCAGATTTTGGGAACTGCCTGACACCTTTTGTCACTGCAAAAGAGAACCTGTGTGTTTTCTTACTTTTCAAGGACACCTCGCTTAGAGCATGTTTCATCTTCACCCCCTGTTCCTACACCTGCCTTTTCCCTGTTAGGATTTTTAGGACTCCCTGGTGAAACCGGATGAAATCCGGATACGCTGAAGCCCAAGCGCACCCAGTTGCACAGAAAATGTCCACATTCCTTGGAGTCACGAGACTGTTTGTCTTTTTTATGAATACACGGAACTGCAATCTACACACAGGTACCCACATTCTTCCGCCTACTCTGGGTTCTACAACTTTAACTACGTCAGCAACAAGCAAACAGAAACAATAAGAGAAATTATTTACAATGGTTTTGAATCATAGAATCATAGAAATGTAGAGTTGGAAGAGACCACACGGGCCATCCAGTCCAACCCCCTGCCATGCAGGAACACCCTCAAAGCACTCCCGACAGATGGCCATCCAGCCTCTGCTTAAAAACCTCCAAAGAAAGAGACTCCACCACACTCCGAGGCAGCATATTCCACTGCCGGACAGCCCTGACTGTCAGGAAGTTCTTCCTGAGGTTCAGGTGGAATCTCCTTTTGCCTTTTGGCTTCCTCTTGCAAAATGTAGGAAACGATTTCTCATCCGACCTCTCCTTCTTCCTGCTCCAAGAGGAGCCCAAGTTTTCATCACCTGTAACGGGCACGCCCCCAAGGTGGGCAGGAGGAGGAGACGGAAGAGAGAGCGCTATCTCTTTAAGGCAGGAGCGCCAAGCGAGAGGAGACTCCTTCCAGTGATGGACGCTGTCAGTCAGCCAGGCGGGCGGCTGCTGCTTGGATCTCTGGAGGCCTTGGCTGAAGCTCGCGCCATAGCAGTCCCTTGCCTTGTCCTGGTCTGGTAACTGCATGAAGTTAAAGGTAATCGTGTGGCTCGGGACACTCTGCCCTCGCACACATACTCAGGGTTCTTCCTCCTCCTCCTCCTCCTCCTCCTCCTCCTGTGGGATTCTGGGTGGGCAATGTAGGGAAGAGGCTTCAGAACCCTCAGCTGGAGGGCTCTCGCCTCGGACGGTCTGGTGTCTGGGGCCATAATCACGCTCCCCTATGTGGTGGTAAGGGGCTGCAAGCTGCAAGCTAGGTGATGGCCGCCTGGTGGTTTTCTGGGGGCACCCTGCCCCCCAAAAGAGACAGAGCAGGGCTCCTAGCTGCCGCTGCTCTGCACGAGTGTTGGGGTGATGTCTCTGGGGACAAAGGTTTTGGTTTGTGGGGGAGGACGGCGTACGCCCAGGCCCAGGAAGAGTGGCCTTTTAGCAATGCTCTCCTCTTTCCACTTTCCCCTGCAGGAGGTGGCCAGCGGCAAAGGAGTTAGCGCTTTATATGCTCAAGTACGAAGGGCCTGCACGGAGGAGACCCCACCCGCCAGGCCGCAGGAGGAAAAGAAAAGAAAAGAACAATCTGATCTGCAGCAGAACTATAGTGAAATTAAAAGAGAAACTTTAGGTGAAATTTGGAGCTCTGTGCTTCAACAATGCAAGCAGCACATTGTTGCACAGGGATGAGAATTGGAACATAAAATTGTAACTTAAGATGGAATTGTAACTCTGATCAAATCATTATTGTAACATTGTAATTCTTCTCTCTAAATGTGTTTACTTTCCCTTCGGATAGCCACCAAGGCTACTATTAGCTGTTAAAGGGTCTATGCAGTTTTTGGGAGGTGGGGGGACACCCCTGGAGTCTTCCAGGTTGAGAAACAGGACGGTCTTTTGCAAGATTAGAAAACTTTGAACTCCTTAGGGATGTAGAACCCCCAGGGAGAGAAGAGGCAGCCCCCACATCTTTCTACAAGAGGACGATTTACAATAGTGGCATAACAAGCTTCGAAAGATTTCCATTTTAGTAGCTGATAAAAACCAGGAACAGCTTGATATGGCTTCCCCCTCGTGTGGATCTTTTGATGAGAACGCAGATTTCTACTCTTACCAAAGTTCTTTCCACATTCCGTACACTTATACAGCTTCTCCCCTCTGTGGCTTCTGGGATATGGAGGAAGACGTACAGGATATTCCGTTATTTTTCTCTTCTCATTCGAATATGACGTCAGAAATGCACAAATACAGCTCCTTGAACAGCAGAGGATTTCTTCTTCTCAGTCTCTGATTCTTCTTGGTGGTCTGTCTTCCAAACCCCTCTTTTTGCAGTACACTCTTGTGTATTCCTCCTGATTCCACAGGGTTGTGGCTCCTACGATTCTTTCTCCTACTTATTCCTTTGTTCTTCTCATTCCCGTGTGCCTTCGAGTCATGTCAGACTCAGGGAAAGCCTAGACTGAAGCTGCCATGAGGTTCCCTTAGCCTTTGTTCAGGGGCTTTTCCTGTTTGAGGAAAAAGAGGGAAATCTCATTCGGAACTGACCAAAGAAACATCTCATCCGGCATCAAGACCAAGAACCCAGAGCCGTAGGAAGGCCGGGAGAAGAGGAGAAGAGGTCTGGCCCAACTGGTAAGTCCCCATCGCCTGGTCAGAATTCTTTGAATTCCTCCCCAATTACAAGGAATCCCTCGTCAGGTACAAAGCAAAGGGTGGCCCAAGAGTCCTGCTTGTGATAGTTCACACTGCAGTGTGCTTTGTAAAGGAAGACATCTTGAAATGTGGCCAGCACAGTAGGTAGCAAATGTTGCAAAAACCATTTCCTTTCCATATTCCCTTCCTACTAACATCACCCCTCAGAGGAAAGGAAGCCTCCATGGCAAGCACTAGAGAAAACAATGAACAATCATCCTTCCAGATCCTGAGTGGTCCCAATATGAACAGAACACCCCAGAATTTTTCCTGCTCCTCTTTACCCCTGGAGCATAGTCCCTCCCAAACGTTTCTAAACAAGACACACCAGAGATACTCACCGCACACCATGCAGTGAAGTTTATAAAAGGGATTTCCCAGGTAGATTGCATCGTTACAGAAACTATACCTCAGAGCTATGCGAACAGAAGAGGAACAAGTTGCAAAGCTCTTCCTAAAGTTCAGATGGAATCTCTTTTCCTGAAGTTCGAAGCCACTGCTCCCTGTCCTAGTCGCTGGAGCAGCAGAAAACAAGCTTGCTCCATCTTCCACATGACATCCCTTCAAATATTTAAACACAGCTATCATGTCATCTCCTAACCTTCTCTTCTCAACCAGCTTCCTAAGAAGCTCCTCATAGGACCTCATAGCCACCAGGCCTTTTACCTATTTGGTCGCCCTCCTCTGGACACATTCCAGCTTGTCAATATCTTCTCTGAACTGTGGCACTCAGAACTGGACACAGGATTATTCCAGGTGGGGTCTGACCAAAGCGGAATTGTCAGGGTCAGACTTGTGCACAGATCAATAAAATTGCATAACAGATTTATTGAAAACAAGCAGAGCAGTGAAACACAAACGTCAAAGGAGAGAAGTGCCCAAAAATTCACACAGTCTGTAATATTAAGCAGCACAGCTTCACACAGGGAGATAAGAGTTACATTCTTTCCCCGCCACAGGTCAAGATGACATAGCTGCTATCTCCTTCGCTAGAGAATGTTTTGAGAACCAGAGGTTATGGAATGTGTACCTGGTACATACTTGCAAGATGCCTATTAGAGAAAGAACTAATATTAATACTACCAAAAGTCACTCACTATACCATCATCTCCTACATATGGAGGGTAACCCCGACATCCTGCCCACCTTTTTTTTCTTAAATGAAAGCGATAACAGTAGGTACAAAATTGGAAGCAATAGAAGTAAAAACAAAGAAAAGCAGAAGATATCAGTGATGTAGGATCACAGATGAGTCGAGCTTCAGTGTGGCAGAAGAACAGGATCAGTCGTCGAAGAATGTTTGGAAGGGCCCCTCTTGAGTAAGCTGGAATGGAAAACATTATGTATGCCTTTAAGAGAAGAAGGCAATTCCAATTCACAAGAAACATCGTTAAAAGCTCTTTTAATAGGAAAGGGACCAAGGAATTTGGGTGCAAGCTTTTTAGAAGGAGAGGAAGAGGAAATGTTCTTAGATGAGAGGTAGACTAGGTCGCCAGGTTGATAAGTAGGGTTGGGAGAGCGTTTAGCATCAGCAAATTTTTTGTGAGAGGATTTAGCAGCAGTTAAAGACTGAGAGACATTCTGCCAGACAGATGCAGATTTGTCAATCCAAGCAGTGAGTGATGGAGGAGAGTCAGAGGAGGGGACGGGGGGGGAAGGAGTTGGGTTGAAACCATAGACAATTTCAAAGGGGGGTTTTCCGGAGGAAGAATGCAAGGCAGAATTAAAGGCAAACTCTGCGAAAGGGAGCAGGGAGGACCAGTTAGATTGATTAGAGGAAACAAAGCAACAGAGAAATTGCTCAAGGCAAGAATTCAAACGTTCAGTTTGACCATCAGTTTGCGGGTGATAAGAACTACTGAGTTTTTGAGTTATATTTAAAGATTTCAACAGAGAAGTCCAAAATTTGGAAGTGAAAACTGGGTCGCGATCAGAGATGATAGCAGAGGGGAGTCCGTGGAGTCTCCAAACGTGAGCGATAAATAAGTCAGCCAGTTTCTCAGCTGTGGGTACTTTTTTAAGAGGTACAAAGTGACATTGTTTGGAAAAATGGTCAGTAATAACCCATATGCAGTGATAACCGCTGGAAGAAGGGAGACCAAGAATAAAATCCCAGGCGATAATTTCCCCAGGCTTGGAAGGGACTGGGAGGGGATGCAACAAACCTTGAGGCTTTGAAGTGGGAGATTTACATAAATTGCATGTAGCACATTGTTTGATATATGTTTGGACATGAGAGTTGAAACCGGGCCACCAAAAAAGTTTGCGAATGGAGTGCAAGGTTTTTAGAAATCCAAAGTGGACAGCAGGCTTGGTGTCATGGTATCGATGCAAAACAGCAGGACGGGCATCAAGAGGGACGTAAATTTTAGAGCCATAGAAAGGGAGGTCATTTTCCCAAGTGATGGAGTCTGTGTGTGAAGAAAGCCAAGGGTCATTGTGACAGCAGCGTTTAATGAGGTCTTGCAAAGTAGTATCGCAGATGGTGGAGATGGAAAGGCGTGCTTTACGGTGTGAGCGAGTGGTGATTTGTAATCCGACGGAATCAGCAGGAAACAAAGTCTTTTCAGAGGAGGTAGTAGAGGGGAGGGGTTCGTGGCAAGACAGCCGAGATAAAGAGTCAGCCAGGGTATTAGTTTTGCCAGGTTTGAAGACAAATCTAAAGCAGAAGCATTGAAAAAATTCAGCCCAGCGAGCCTGTTTAGGTGTAAGCTTTCTGGTTGTTTGAAGAGCTTGCAAATTGCGGTGGTCAGTCCAGACTTGGAAAGGAAGACGTGCTCCTTTGAGCACATGGCGCCAGGTTGATAACGCAAAGTGAATAGCCTTGGCTTCTTTTCCCCAAATAGGCCAGTTTAATTGGTGAGTAGAGAATTTTTTTGAAATAAATGCACAGGGTTTTAGTGCTTTATCAGAGTTATGCTGCAGTAAAACAGCCCCCATAGCAAAATCTGAAGCATCTGTTTGAATAATAAATTCTTTAGAAGTTTCAGGGAAAAGCAGTAATGGTTCTAAAGTGAATTTTGCCTTCAGAGCGTCAAAAGCAGTTTGGCATTCGGGAGTCGAAGAAAGTCAGTGGTTACGAGTGGCCTTGGCACCCTTAGGCCTCTAAAGTAAATCGGTAAGAGGCAACACAAGGGTGGCAAAGTCTTCAATGAAGTTGCGGTAAAAGTTGGCAAAGCCAAGGAATTGTTGGAGTTGTTTGAGAGTTTTGGGGACCGGCCAATTGAGTATGGTCTCAATTTTTGCAGGGTCTGTGTTTTAGAGTGTTATTGCAAATGCGATAGCCAGATAATCGAAGGATTGGGTATCAAAATGGCACTTATTTAAATTGGCAACAAGTCCATTGTCGATTAAGCGTTGCAATACAGTTCTGATCAGGGCAATGTGTTTGTCCAAAGAGTCAGCATAAATTAAAATATCATCCAAATAAATAAGCACCCCTTCATACAACAAATCGTGAAAAAGGGAGTTGAGAAACATTTGAAAAACTGAGGGCCCAGATTGTGAGTTATGCCTTCAACTTCCGTGGCGAGTTTAATCCATCCTAGCAGTGTCTGGGGGTCACCTTGGGTCAAACAGCCGTGCAACACTGCAGAGTTTAAGCCATCTTTGTATAATTCTTTCAAGACTTTGTCAGACCAGGGAACTTTTGCAGCCAGGTTTCGGAATTCTCTGGAGTACTCTCCTACGTCATTTCGGCCTTGTCTCTGTTTTTTCAGCTGGTATCTAGCTTTTTCTTGTAGGTGCGGGTCCTCAAAGCGCTCACGGAGATGGTTCATAAACAGCTGCAAATTCTCTGTCTCTGGGGCTCGGGAATCATATAGATTGGCAACCCAGTCGGCTGCCAAGCCTTTCATTCGTTGACTGATATATCTGATTCTGGCGGCATCATCCTGCAATAGGTGCTCATAATCCAGCATATAATTGGAGGCCATGGTTAGGAAAAAAGAAAGCTTTTCTCGACTTCCGTTAAATGAAGCCTTTAGCTCGCCGATGTTCCTTGGGGCGGCAGGAGGTAAAACGGGAACCGCTGGTTGCACTGGCTGGGCTGGTTGGCCATCTGGAGGGGGAATGGCTGCTGGAGGTCCTGCAGCCGGAATCTGCTGTTCTCTGGCCGGGGTTCTGCCCAACCTTGGTCCCATGGCGCGCATTTCGCGGATCAGGGCCCTGAGTACCAATATCTCTTCACCTTTTCTCTCCATCTCTTCTTCTTTGTTTAATAGTTCATCCATGAGCGCCAGTTCCCATTCAGAGGTGTCCCATCTGGCAGCTCTTCTGCGTTGTCTCACTGTGTTCCTTGGCCTCTCTCCCCAGGCCCATGTGTGGCCACCAGTGGGGGTGGCAGACGCTAGAGACAGCCGGACTTTGGGTTTTGCATCAGGAGGCAATTCACTGGCACCAGCTCCTTCAGTGTCAGCTAAGTCCTGGTCCTCTTCTGAAGGGTTGTCAGGAACATCAGTTGATTGATGCATTTTGGGACTTCTCTCCTTTCTGTCAGGGTCAGACTCGTGCACAGATCAATAAAATTGCATAACAGATTTATTGAAAAAGAGCAGAGCAGTGAAACACAAACGTCAAAGGAGAGAACTGCCCAAAAATTCACACAGTCTGCAATATTAAGCATCACAGCTTCACATGGGGAGATAAGGGTTACATTCTTTCCCCGCCACAGGTCAAGATGACATAGCTGCTATCTCTTTCGCTAGAGAATGTTTTGAGAACCAGAGACTATGGAACGTGCACCTGTTACATACTTGCAAGATGCCCATTAGAGAAAGAACTAATATTAATGCTACCAAAAGTCACTCACTCTACCATCATCCCCTACATATGGAGGGTAACCCTGAAAGGAATAGAGCAGAACTCTCACTTCCCTTGACCTGGACACCAGACTCCTAGTGATGCAGCCTAGAATTGCATCGGCTTTTTTAGCTGGTGTATCACACTGCTGACTCACGTTCAGCTTCTGGTCTACTAAGATTCATAGATCTCTTTCATATGTACTGCGGTCAAGCCAGCTGTCACCCATCTTATATCTGTGCGTTTCTCTTTTTCTACTCAAGTGTAGTACCTTACATTCCTCCCTGTTGAAATTCATTTTGATAGTTTTGGTCCACCTCTCTAGTCCGTAAAGGTCATTTGGAATTCTGATTCTGCCCTCTGGTGTTTTAGCTACCCCTCCTAATTTGGTGTCATCTGCAAATTTGATTAGTATATGCTCTGTTCCCTCATCCAGTCATTGATAAAGAAGCTGAATAGCACCGGGCCCAGGAAGGAATGAGGAGGATTCATTGGTGAGGATCCTTTGGGATCAGTCAGTCAACCCAATACAAATTCAACAGTAGCCTCAGCTAACTCGGATTTTACTAGATTGTTTGGAAGAATATCATGGGGGACCTTAATGAAGTCAACTTCTAATGACCGCAGCAGCAAGAGCAGCTGCTGGAGAATAAAGGTTTCCTCAGACAGCATTGTATTCCTGGATGTTTAGCAGACTATGAACCCCACCCCATTCATCCCTGCCTCACGCCTCTCATAACTCCTCTCATGAATCCCCCCCCACAAAGGCTTGGAGTATGGCTTCTCCCTCCCCCCTTGTGCCTCCTACCTGTAGCAGGAATATCGAGGAAGGGCAGTGCGGCATAACGGAGAGGTGGAGGGAAGGGGGGATTGGAATTAACCTCCCTCCTAATTTCCCTTCTAGGAAGAGACCTCTTCCCCCCACAGGAAACAGATTCCCCACTTGCAAAGCTTCACCCACAGAGAGCCAGCTGTGCTGTTCATCTTCTCCTCCCCTCCCAGAGCTGCCTGTGGTCTCCTCTGGCCCCAAGGAGCCTTTCTTGAGAGAGGCTCTGCACTTGGATGTCCTGAATCCCTCACTGTAGGTTTTCTGTTTCTGGGACCAATTCCCTTCCCATCAGAGCCTGCCTGGATTTTAAGAGCTTCAAGAGGAGCCCTTCTCTCAGCTTCCCTTCCTTCAAGGATATCTTTGGCGGCGACCTGGGACAGGGCCTCTCCAGGGGCCCCTCCCGGATTACAGATTTCCCAGTGAAGTTACGCTGGCTCCCTCCCTGTTGCCTTTCCTCCTTTTTCTTCAGACAGGCCTTTAAGAATGGACTCTGAATTGAGGTTCTGGATTTATTTTTAGAAAGAGAAAGTGTAAATAAATAAAATAGAAATAATCATTTTTAGAAATAGTTCCCTCTAGAACAGGAGATTACTTTTCTTCTAGCCTTGAAATTGTATCCCAGAATGTACATGGATTCTTTTGCAGAAGTGCTAGGCCTCATCCCTTCCACTGTTCCTTATAGTAAGTCCTTTATTTCTCTTTACTTCAAATAATAGAATCCTAGAGTTGGAAGAGACCCCAGAGGCCATCCCATCCAATCCCCTGCTATCCAGGAACACCCATCAAAGCATTCCCAACAGATGGCCATCCAGCCTCTGCTTAAAAACCTCCAAAGAAGGAGACTCCACCACACTCCATGGAGGCAGCAGCAGATTCCACTGCCGGACAGCTCTGACCGTCAGGAAGTTCTTCCTGAGGTTCAGGTGGAATCTCCTTTCCTGCAGCTTGAATCCATTGCTCCTTGTCCTTGTCAGGAACTGAATCCACACATGCAAAGAGTACAGTGCATAAACACTATTTATTTGGAGTGAGGTGCATTGTACAAGACTTTAGTGAGGAGACTGCAGTTCAAAAGCAAACACCAGAGCTTTAGAATCCCAGCCTTCCCTCCTCCTTTGCCAAGAGACCTTGAAGACCTTGAGAGCCAAGCAGCTCTTATCAGTACATTCCTGGAAAATCCTTTATCTAACGGTCTCTGGTACCTAGGCTTCTTCAGTTACAATCAGGCTGCTACTTAGGCTAGACTATCTATCCCATTCCTTTAATATGGAACACATCCCGACATCCTGCCCATCCTGAAAAAAAATGCAATAACGTCATGTGAAGCGCTGTATGGGTTAGCGAAGCTAAGAAGGATTAATGGATGAGCGAAGAAGAGCAAGGGAGTAAAAAACATTAGTAGAGGTGAAAGATGCAGCCAGTTAGAGGTGGATGGTAGACATTTTGATGTGGATTCATCCGTCGACGGTTGTAGAGACTTCGGAGAGGCCAGCGTCTGTCCACAAAGAAGTCTGCAAGGGGGTGGCTTGAGCAAGCTGCAACGAAAAACAGGTTGGATAAGTTTATAAGCTGGAGGCAGGGAAAGTTCAAAACTGACTGCATTAATCGCCCATCTGACAGGGAAAGGACCAATGTATTTAGGGGAGAGTATTTTGGAGGGTCCGTCAGAGGTCAAATGTTTCGTGGAGAGGTAAACAAGGTCTCCTGGTTTGTAGTTAGGGTTGCATTGTCTCTTCCTATCAGCAAAGTGTTTGTGGGAGACTTTAGAAGTTTCGAGTGCAGAGCGGACAGCATTCCAGCTTTCAGAGATCTTTTGAGCCCAGTTGGCAACAGATGGGGGAACGTTAGTCCTGTTTTCTTCAGGGAGAGGCGGGAATCGCTTGAGGTCTGCGCTGTAGACAATTTCAAAGGGTTTTTTTCCAGTCGAAGAATGCACGGCCGAATTGTAGGCAAATTCGACAAAGGGTAGTAGAGGTACCCAATTGTTTTGGTTGGAGTTAATGAAGCAGTGAAGGTATTGTTCCAGAGTTTGATTGACACCTTCGGTCTGACCACCCATCTGTGGATGATGGGTGCTGCTGAGTTTCTGGACAATTTTGATGGACTTAAGGAGTGAAGTCCAGAATTTGGAAGTGAATATAGGTTCTCTATCGGAGATGATGGTGGATGGCAGGCCATGGAGTCTCTGGATATTAGTGATGAAAAGGGCAGGAAAGTTTTCAGCAGTGGGGATCTTTTTGAGTGGAATGAAATGGGATTACTCGGAGAAGTGGTCTGTTACAACCCAGATGACATGACATTCCAGACAGTTGGTAAGACTTATTATAAAGTCCCAAGAAATAACGTCCGAAGGGGTCGAGGGTGCAGGTAGGGGTTGGAGAAGCCTGCGTGGCTTCGAGGTAGGAGGTTTACAGGTGTTGCACACAGTTCTTAATATAGTTCTGAACGTTTTTGGTTAACCCTGGCCAATGGAACAGTTTTCTAACGGCATGGAGTATTTTGAGGAAACCGAAGCGTCCGGCAGGTTTGGAGTCATCTCTAAAGGTACGTACAATTTGGTTCCAATAAAAGCCATGCCATTAGTCCAAGCAACTGCAGTAGGGTGGCTTTTTAGCCAGTCATCAGAGAGGTAAGCAGTTTTCATGGCTTGCTGGAAAGCGGAATCCAGCATAGAAGAGATTGAGTAGTGGGCGCATTCTTGCACGTGCATGGCAACTTTCTCTCTTATCCCACTTTTGTCTTTATATTAAAGAATGCTTACAGCAACAAAAGATTCATGCATCAGTGTCAGCAAAGTTACAGCTTCTACAGGGGTTACATTCTGTCTGACCCTCAAGTTCCTGAGTCTACCTGACCCTCTTCCCAGGTTATTCTCAGGAAGCCTTCACTTGTACATACTGATTACAAACAGGAGCAGAACAGAATAAGCAATTCTTAAAGCAAGCTTGCTTGACGAGCTACAACTGGCCAAACTATCAATCAACTTTACATCATGTAAAGTCGAAGGCTTTCACGGCTGGAATCCATAGGTTGTTGTGGGTTTTCCGGGCTTTGAGGCCATGTTCTATTAGTAGTTTTTCCTGACGTTTCGCCTGCATCTGTGGATCTGAGGATCTTCTGAAGATGCCAGCCACAGATGCAAGAGAAACGTCAGGAGAAAATACTAATAGAACACGGCCTCAAAGCCCAGAAAACCCACAACAACCAACTTTACATTAAATGCTTAACAATTATGACTGATTAACAACGATGAATTTCCAAAGCTAACAGTTGCTGTTGTTTCTACTTGGTGTACGCAAGACACTCAACCCTGTAAAGGAGAAAAATAGTTCAATTATGGCACAAAACAAGTAAACAAATTTGTGAGGGTTGGAACGGTCCACTCAGGAAACAGCTGAGTTTGGATCATGACAGAGGCAAGAGCGGCTCAAGTTTTTTTGGTGACGGAATAAAAAGCCCTTGCCCCATAGAGGAAAAGGGGTCCCTTGAGCATGCTTGAGGGGAAGAGGAGGGGGCCGGTGCCTGCAGGAAGCAGGACAGAGAGAGACAAGGGGGTAACACGGAGGCTGGATGTGAGGAGGAACGAGGGAAACGGATCAGGCCATCCCTTCTTGGCCTGAAAAGCATAAGCCACACACCAGGCTGGCATTATTTTGAAGCAGAGCCCTGCTCCCTCGTGGTTTCGGAGGCAGCCTGGGGCATGGAGTGTAGAAAGAGCTTCAGTACCAGAGCCGGTCTTCTTTTACCTCACAAGGTCCACAGTGTGTATTCAGATACTCACTCTCCAAAGAGCTGGGATCGTTTTGCAACCTCCCAGGGAAGGGAGGCAGGTGCCAAGTGGGCATTTATTCATCTAGTCAAAGCAGTTTTTCCTGGGAGCCTCTTCCGAGAGCCTGTCAGGGATGTCGATTTAAAGTTTGCAAGATGAAGGAAGAAAGAAAAGACAGAGTTAGATTGTCAGCTTTAGCCCCCTTTCTCCAACTTAGATAGCAAGTGGAGGTTCCTAGAATCACAGAGCTGGAAGAGACCCCAGGGGGCATCCAGTCCAACTCCCTTCTGCCATGCAGGAAAAGCCTTTGACAGATGGCTGTCCAGTCTCTGCTTAAAAACCTCTAAAGAAAGAGACTCCACCACATTCCATTGAAGCAGTATATTCCACTGCCAACATCTCTGACCGTCAGGAAGTTCTTCCTGAGGTTCACGTGGAATCTCTTTTCCAGTAGTTTGAATCCATTGCTCCTTGTCCTAATCTCTGGAGCAGCGCAAAAGATGCTCACCCCCTCCTCGACATGACAACCTTTCAAGTATTTAAACACGGCTATCATGTCCCCCTTAGCCTTCTCTTCTGCGGGCTAAACATACCCAGCTCACTAAGCTGCCACAAAGCCTTATGAGGAGTGGCTTAGAAGAGAAGGTTAAGAGGAGACATGGGATCTGAAGGAGGCGGCATGTGGGGCACCTGGAGGAGGCAGAGGTTTTTTGTTGTGGGGACAGATGAAGAAAATAAAATACCCTTACTATTTGGCTTAGGTGGGTGTTCTTTTCCGTGGAAATCATGTTTCTAAATCTCTAACACAAAAACATTACATATATGGCTATCACTGTATCACTCTGAATTAGTTAATTCATATTTAGCCAATATTCTGATGTCATGGCAGGAGCATATTCCACAGTCCATACATTTATGGTTTCTCCTAGGGATGGGCCAACCAAATCCTCGAATCCTGGGCAAAGATTCGAGATTTGCGAATCCGAATCCCCGTGTCAAAATAGGCAAACCCAATCTTTCGAATCCACCAACCAAACAGTTTGTGGGAGACCGGGACGCCTGAAAACCTGAGAGCCCAGACACAGAAGGGAGTACATGACTTTTTCCCTTGGAGTAGTAATGACCTTTGCTAACAATTTCAGAAATTACATCTGGGGTTGTATTCTAAGATATTTAAATTGAATGCTTAATATTTAAGTTCAGCACTCGACTGGAAGGGACAGGCTTCAGATTTCAAGGAAAGCTGAAACATTCCTTTGCATCGCTTCCTTGCAAAGCTCTTTGATATATAATTCTGGGCTTTGCAGTTTTACAAGGTGTCATAGCGTTCTCTGCCAAAGTGTGCTGGGGCATCATCAAACAACAAACCCCAGGATGCCATAAGGAGCTATGCAAAGAAAATCCAGTTTTGACGTGGATTATCTCTGTACTGTAGTATGTGGCCCTGTTTACACAGGCAGGAAAACATGGGATTAATCATGGGGAGATCCTGAGGCAAAACTAGGACAATTGTCCTGGCCAGATTTCTTCAGAGGGAGGTTTGTCTTTGCCTAGGTATTGATGTGAACACAGATGTCCACTATTATGAAAGCTTTTTCCACATCTGTGCAAGTATATGGTTTCTCCAGTATGTGGATTCTATGATGACAAGATAGATTTCCACTCTGACGGAAGCTCTTTCCACATTCCGTGCATTTATAAGGGTTCTCCTCTGTGTGGGTCCTTTGATGGAAACGTAGACTGACTTTTACTGAAGCTCTTTGACATTCCATGCATTTATAGGTCTTCTCCTGTGTGTGAGTCTTTTGATAGGAATTGAGAGTTCCACTGCCCCTGAAGCTCTTTCCACATTCCATGCATTTATAGGGGTTCTCCTTTGTGTGGACTCTTTGATGGGAATGCAGATTTTCACTCCAACTGAAGCTCTTTCCACATTCCATGCAGATGGTAAGCAGATTTGAGGGAATATTGGAAAGCAGAATCAAGTAGAAGCAGTTTTATTTGCTTGTTGTTGGGCACGGGTAGTTACTTGTAATCCAAAAGTGTCTGGAAAAAATAAGAGGTTTTTCAGATGACACAGAAGCAGATGAGTGAGGTTCGTAGCAGGGTAGTCTTGAGAGAGGATCTGCTAAAGTGTTACTTTTACCAGGTTTAAAGACACTCTTGAACCTGAAGTGCTGGAAAAATTCAGCCCAAGGTGCATGTTTAGAGGTAAGCTTTTTGGCATTTTCAATTGTTTCAAGATTACAATGGTCAGCCCAGACTTGAAATGGAATGGTAGAGCCCTCAAGGAGGTGTCTCCACAAGGAGAGTGCAAAATGGATGGCCATGGCTTCTTTTTCCCAAATAGGCAAGTTGCATTGTGTTTCAGGGAACTTTTTGGAAATAAATGCACATGGTTTAAGATGGTTGTCTGTGCCTGGTTCCAGGAGAACAGCACCCATGGCAAAGTCAGAGGCATTGGTTTGAATTATACATTTTTTGGTAGAGTCAGGGAACAAGGGAAGGGGTTCAGAGGGGAATTTTTGTTTCAGAGTATCAAACGCTGTCTGGCATTTTTCAGTCCAACTGATGCAGTTACCTCTGCTAGATTTGGTGTCTGTTTTTTTCAAGAGGTCAGTGAGAGGGAAGGCAATAGTTGCAAATCCTTCTATGAAGTTATGATAGAAGTTTGCAAAGCCAAGGAATTGCTGTAGCTGTTTGCTAGTCTTAGGGACTGGCCATTTAAGTATAGTGTCAATTTTGGCAGGGTCCACGTTCAGGGTATTTTGGCAAATGCGGTACTCTAAATAATCAAAAGTCTGAGTGTGAAACTCGCATTTGGAGAGTTTAACAAGTTCATTGTCTATGAGTCTTTGTTGCACAGTGCGTACGAGCTTGGTGTGCTGTTCTAGAATGTGTGAATAAATTAAAATGTCATCTAGGTAAACAACAACACCCTCGTAGATCGGATCTTGCAGCACAGAATTGAGAAACATTTGGAAAGCAGTGGGCCCAGTTTATAATCCAAAAGGGAGAACAGTCCATTGGTAGTTTCCCAGTGGGGTTGACAAGGCAGTCAACCACTCACTGTTGGGATCCATGTGTATTCTATGGAAAGCCTTTTTGAGATCTGGCTTTGTAAAGAATTTCCCTTTTATCAATAGATTTAGTACATCTTTACTTAAAGAAATCAGGTAAACGTTAGGCAGAACTGCCTGATTAATTAAATTGCAGTTTACGATGAGCCTGGATTCACCTCCATCCTTTTTATTACAGAAAAATATGGGAATAGCAGTCGGAGCAGATGAAAGTTTTATAAATCCACGTTGTAAATTTTTGTTCAGCAATTTTTTAAGGCATCAGGTTCTTGGTTGTTCATTGGATATATTTTTGGTTTGGAAATTTTGGCCCCATCTATTAGTCTGAG
Organism: Cyclura pinguis; assembly: GCA_030412105.1. NCBI lineage: Eukaryota > Metazoa > Chordata > Lepidosauria > Squamata > Iguanidae > Cyclura > Cyclura pinguis. Next base: position 6,328,543 of record CM059600.1, read on the forward strand.
TTTGCAGTCAAAGTCACTATGAGGGGGCAATCTGTCTGCTTCATGGTCCTCAAAAGCTTTTTGCAAATCTCAGTACTCTAAAGGAATTTTCTGCAGCTCCTCAGGGCTTAAAGTGAGTGCCAAGATGGGGGGCAATTTCTTCGGGCGTCTGGTTTATATCATGGATACGCTTGAGTAAGCCTTGTGTCCAGTCAATTTGGGGATTGTGTTGTTTTAGCAAGTCGTACCCAAGAACCCGATTGTATCGGCCACTAGGAAACATATTTTCCCCTGATAGTTTCCCACTTGAACAGGAATGGGTCTAGTCCTTTCCCTTACTGGGCCCCCTGCCATGGGTGAGCCATCCATTTGAGATAACTTTACAGCTCTTTTTAGGGGTTCAAACTTCGTATCAAGTTCTTTTGCCAATGCAGGATTTAATAGGCTGTTCGTGAAGCCTGAGTCAACCAAGGTCCCGCATATTTGTAATTTGCCATCATGTCCCTACAGAGTTACTCTTACATATAAATGTCTTGTCTTGGTGGTACTTAACATTAGCAGACTCTGCGGTGTCCCAATCATCACTCTCTGAGTCAGATGTAGTCAGTGGGCTACATCCTCACTATTGCAAGTTCCCTCAGCAGTGCCTCTAGCAAGGCATTTAGTTGCTGGCTTTGGGGTGTCAGATTTGTGGGACGGAGGTCTGGTGGTCAGAGTGCCTGACTTTCCTTCAATGGGTTTCTTTGATCCCTGGCATTCGCTTGCAATGTGGTCTTTCTTCCCACATTGGAAATAGGTGCCTTCTTCCAGTCATTTTTTCTTCTCCTTGCTCCTCAGAAAAGTGGTTTTTCGCTGTCCTGGGGTGCAGTGATCAAATTCTTGCACTTGCCTTTCCGGGGTGAGCTGGATGCTTTCCATGATGCTTTCCACTTCTCCAGCTAGTTTCATCCATCCCAGGAGGCTGGCAGGGTCCCCTTGGGTCAGGCACCAATCAAGAATGATAGGATTCAATCCATCTTGATAAAATTGCTTGAGAACATCATCTCTCCATTCAGGCACTTTAGTGGTCAACTTCCTGAATTCTTGTGAGTACTCTCCCACGGTTCCTTTCCCTTGACGCAATTTTTTCAGTTGGTGTCTGGCCTTTTCTTGAAAGAATGGATCCTCAAATCTTTCTCTAAATTGGCACATGAATACCTGCAGGTCAGCTGTTTCTTCAGCTCATGAGTCGAACAAGCCAGCGATCCACTCCGCTGCTTCTCCTTTGAGATCCTGGCTCAGGTATCTAATTCTGGCAGCATCATCAGGGAAACTATTCCTGTAGTCGATCATATAATTAGAGAGCATGCTGAGGAAATATGACAGTTTGGTGCCATCGTCATCATAGGTGATCTTGATCTCCCGGAAAGGTCAGGCCCCAACAGGCGGTGCCGGTATTCCAGGAGATGCAGGAGCCGGTGCTACTGGGGCAGCTGCCGCTGCTGGAGCTTGGGGAGGCGCTCGTCCAATTTGAGGCACCAGAAGTCTGCAGTTATGCAGCTGAACTCTTATTTGGAAGTTTCCTCTCTCTGCTTTTCCACTTCTTCTCTGGCCAGAATTTGTTCCGTTAGGTTGATCTCACCAATTGACATATCCCATCTTGTAGCTCGACGTCTGTGGTGCCGAACAGTTTCAGATCTTTCTCCCCAGGTCCAAGTCTGGCTTCCGGTCCGGGTTGTTGTTGGGAGCGAAAGTCGTGTCTTGGGTCTTACATCAAGAGCCTGGCTAGGGGCTGTCTCATCTTTTTCAGCAATTTCCTCACCTGGCGCATCAACGACTTCCTTGCCTTCGGAGTCTTCTTCACTTATTTGAAACATGTTAATTTTATTGGGGTACACTCACTCTGTCAGGAACCGAAACCACACTCATAAATGCAACAGTGCCAATACACGATTTATTAGGAACGTGATGCGTTGTACAGGACTTCAGTGAGCGTACTGGAAGCAATTAGCAGAAACCAAACATTAGAAGCAAAACATCCTTTCCCCACAGTAATAGATACCAAGAAACCTTGAAAGAGCCCAGTGCAGGCTGGTAGTTCTTATCAGTACTGCACTCCTGGCTCTGTTGATCTAACGGTCTCTGGTACGTAACCTTGGTTACAAGCAAGCAGCTAATTAACTACTACTACATGTCCCATACAGAAATATGGAAGGCTGCCCAACAATGGGTCCTTTGGTTCTTGTGGGTTTTTCGGGCTTTGAGACCGTGTTCTGGTTGTATTTTCTCCTGACGTTTCACCTGCATCTGTGGCTGGCATCTTCAGAGGAATGAATTGGAAATGGAGCGGAGAATATATATGCCAGTCTCCTACCCCAGAGGGGAGGGAGCAATTAGCATGATAGTCCTATTGTGTGCATTGAATACTTGTTCCTGGAGGGAGACTTCCTGAGCCCAGGTGAGGATCGTTAGGCCTCGTTAGTCCCTTTTGTGTTTTGATTTTGGTGTTTTTCAATATTGGCAGCAAAATTTTGTTGACCTTCCGGGTCTCCTCTTTTCTGTTAAAATTATCCAAGTGTTTGTGGATTTCAATGGCTTCTCTGTGTAGCCTGACCTGGTAGTTGTTAGAATGGTCCAGAATTTCTGTGCTTCGAAATAACATTCTGTGTCCGGGTTGGTTTATAGTGTTTTCTGTTACTGCTGACTTTTCTGGCTGGATCAGCCTGCAGTATCTTTCCTGTTATTTGATTCGTGTTTGGATGCTGCGTTTTGTGGTCCCTATGTAGACCTGACCACAGCTGCACGGTATGCGGTAAACTCCTGCAGAGGTTAGGGGATCCCTCTTGTCCTTTGCTGAGCGAAACATTTGTTGAATTTTCCTGGTTGGTCTGTAAATTGTTCGGAGGTTATGTTTCTTCATAAGTTTCCCTATTCGGTCAGTGACTCCTTTGATATACGGTAAGAACACATTCCCTTCAGGTGCCTTTTTATCCTTACTCCTGCGGTTTTTTTGGGGTCTTGAGGCCCTTCTGATGTCTGTGCTGGAGTATCCATTAGCCTGTAGAGCCCAGTTTAAATGATTCAGTTCCTCATTCAAGAGGTGAGGTTCAGAAATTCTTTTTACACGGTCTACCGGAGTTTTTACTGTGCTCCTTTTTTGTCCTGGGTGATGGTTGGAGTCTTTATGTAGATATCTGTCCGTGTGTGTAGGTTTTCTGTACACTCTGTGGCCCAATCGATGGTTGGATTTGCGGGTGACCAGGACATCCACCCGAACATCCAATTCACCATGGAGAAAGAAAATGAGAGGAAACTACCATTTCTGGATATCCTGGTCACCTGCAAACACAACCATTGATTGGATTGTGGCCGTGAAAGCCTTCGACTCTACAATGGGTTCCTTGATGGAAATGCAGATCTCAACTCCGACTGAAGCTCTTTCCACATTCTATGCATTTATAGGGCTTCTCCCGTGTGAGTCCTTTGATGGGAACACAAACCTCCACTCTGTTTGAAGCTCTTTCCATATTCCATGGATCTATAGGCCTTATCCTCTGTGTGGGTCCTTTGATGGGAACGCAGATTTCCACTCCAACTGAAGCTCTTTCCACATTCCATGCATTTATAGGGCTTCTCCCTTGAATGGGTCCTTTGATGGGAACGCAGCTCTCCACTCCGATTGAAGCTCTTTCCACATTCCATGCATTTATAGGGCTTCTCCCCTGTGTGGGTCCTTTGATGGGAACGCAGATCTCCACTCTGACTGAAGCTCTTTCCACATTCCATGCATTTATACGGCTTCTCCCCTGTGTGGGTCCTTTGATGGGAACGCAGATGTGCACTCTGACTGAAGCTCTTTCGGCATTCCATGCATTTATAGCGCTTCTCCCCTGTGTGGGTCCTTTGATGGGAATGCACATCTCCACTCTCACTGATGCTCTTTCCACACTCCGTGCATTTATAGGCCTCCGCTCCTGTGTGGGTCCTTTGATGGGAACGCAGATTCCTACTTTCACTGAAGCTCTTTCCACATTCCATGCATTTATAGGGCTTCTCCCCTGTGTGGGTCCTTTGATGGGAACGCAGATCTCCACTCCAACTGAAGCTCTTTCCACATTCCGTGCATTCATAAGGTTTCTGCCCTGTGTGGGTCCTTTGATGGGAACGCAGACATTGACTCTGACTGAAGCCCTTTCCACATTCCATGCATTTATATGGCTTCTGCCCTGTGTGGGTCCTCTGATGAGAACGCAGATGAACACTCTGACTGAAGCACTTTCCGCATTCCATGCATTTATAGGGCTTCTCCCCTGTATGGGTCCTTTGATGGGAATGCAGATGTCCACTACGACTGAAGCTCTTTCCACATTCCATGCATTTATAGGGCCTCTCCCCTGTGTGCGTCCTTTGATGGGAACGCAGACATTGACTCTGACTGAAGCTTTTTCCACATTCCAAGCATTTATATGGCTTCTCCCCTGTGTGGGTCTTTTGATGGGCACACAGATGTCCGCTGCTCCTGAAGCTCTTTCCACATTCCATGCATTTATAGGGCTTCTCCCCGGTGTGGGTCCTTTGATGGTAGCGCAGATGTCCGCTGCTCCTGAAGCTCTTTCCACATTCCTTGCATTTATAAGGCTTCTCCCCTGTGTGGGTCCTTTGATGGGAACACAGCTCTCCACGCTGACTGAAGCACTTTCCACATTCCATGCATTTATATGGCTTCTCCCCTGAATGGGTCCTTTGATGGGAAAGCAGGCTTACACTGTGACTGAAGCTCTTTCCACATTCCATGCATTTACAGGGCTTCTCCCCTGTGTGGGTCCTTTGATGGGAACGCAGATGTCCACTCTGACTGAAGCTCTTTCCGCATTCCATGCATTTATAGGGCTTCTCCCCTGTGTGAGTCCTTTGATGGGAACGCAGGTGTCCACTCTGACTGAAGCTCTTTCCACATTTCATGCATTTATAGGGTTTCTCCCCTGTGTGGACTCTTTGATGGGAACGCAGATGTCCACTCCAACTGAAGCTCTTTCCACATTCCATGCATTTATAGGGCTTCTCCCCGGTGTGGGTCCTTTGATGGGAACGCAGATCTCCACTCCGACTGAAGCTCTTTCCACATTCCAAACATTTATACAGCTTCTCTCCTCCATAGAGTCTGGCATATGGAGGTAGATGTGCAGAAGATTCCATTGTACTTCTCCTCTGATTTAATTCTATTCTGTCTTTTCTTCTTCTTAGGGGTCTATCAAACCCCTCTTTTTACAGTACACTCGTGCCTTTTTCTCTTCATGCCACAGGTGTAGGGCTCATAAAATTCTTTCGCCTACTCACTGACTAGTTGTTGTCATTCCTGTGTGCCTTCGAGTCACATCAGACTTAAGGAAAGCCTAGGTTGAAGCTTCCCTGAGGTTTTCTTAGCCTTCGTTCAGAGAGTACCTATTTGAAGAAGAAAATCTCATTAAGAACTGACCAGAAAAACATCTCATCAAGCATCAAGACCAATAACCCAGAGCTGTAGAAAGGCCAGGAGAAGAGGGGAAGAAGGCTGGCCCAACTGGGAAGACCCCATCGCCTGGTAAGAATTCTTTTAACCCATCCCCAATTAAAGGAATCCCTGGTCGGAAAGAAAGGAAATGGTGGCCCAGGAGTCCTGCTTGTGATGTTTTGCACTGCCGTGTGCTAACAGTCTAATTCAACCTTTGTAAAGGGAAGACATCTTGGAATATGGCCAGCACAGTAAGTAGCAAATGTTGCAAAAACTATTTCCTTTCTAGATTTCCTTCTCATTAACATCACACCTCAGAGGAACGCAAAATCTTTTTAACCAAGCCACCATGGATATATTGAGAGCACACCATGCAACTTAGTTTATAAAATGATTTCTCTGATGGATTGCATTGTTAACCCTGCTAGCAGACCCAGTCCCCAGTGAGTATAAATTTAATATCCAAAATCATTAAGTCAGAGGTTCATAGGTACATAGACATCCGGGTCAAAGACTGAGCAAAGGTCAGACCAAAGCTTCCCCGGTCACCTCTCCAAGAGGGAAACCTCGGAAGGCATGTATACAGATACCATGGACCATCAACAACAATGGCACCGGGAGGGGATTACGTATCCTCCTGCTGTGCTTGATGCTTGTGGCAGCGAGAAATATTCGGCAACTGTCCTTTTCCCGTCCTCCTGACACACGCAGCAGCAAGAAATACAAAGACAAGGTCCATCTGCGTGATTCAGCCATCATCCTTTTCCAGGAAAGGGTCTGCCCCCCAGGCATGTTTTGCCCTATCATCGAGTCCCCTTTTGGGATCCTTTTTGGAGAACTCCCATGCTTGACTTGTGCACCTACATTCTGTTAGTCGAGAGCTCCCCTCACCTTTCTCCCGTCACTGAGCCACCTTCATCTTGCTTCTTCTCAGATTGAAGACTACTGGATCAGGTGCCGTATAAACTGCTCTCTTTCCCTCTGGTTTTCTTGATCTTTGTCTCTTTCTGACTCATTAGTCCTTGTGCGTTTGTGTGAGGGACTACTTTCTTGTGTGTATGTGTGTGGATATTTTGCCAATTCTGCTGAATAAACTGTACATTTGGCCTGTCTCTCACGTGGTCTGACCCCGTAGACATAGGGTCAAAGATCTCACTGTGCTGTCCTGCCCTCAAGTTTGCTAAGCAGTGCTCCGCTAATTTCCCCAATCTTTGTATTTTTGCAGCAAATCAGGGTGCCCCCAAGGACATCCCCCCAGATGTCAGGGATCAGCATTCTTACAGAAACTCTATCTCAGAACTATGCAGCAGAGAAAGAACAACTCCAGAAGGTCTTCCTAATGTTCAGATGGAATTTCTTTTCCTGAAGTTTGAAACCACTGCTCCCAGTCCTAGTCCCTGGATAAGCACAAAATGAGCTTGCTCCATCTTCCACATGACATCCTTTCAAATATTTAAACACAGCTATCATGTCACCTCCTAACCTTCTCTTCTCAAGGCTAAACATACCCATCTCCCTAAGCCGCTCCTCATAGAGCTTCATGGTTACCAGGTCTTTGACCTATTTGGTCACCCTCCTCTGGACATGTTCCAGCTTGTCAATATCCCCCTGAACGGCGGCACCCAGAACTGGACACAGGATTACTCCAGGAGGCATCTGACCAAAGCAGAACAGAATGGTATTATTACTTCCATTGACCTAGACGTGAGACACCTAGTGATGGAGCCCAGAATCATATTTGCTTTTCAACCTGCTGCATCATGTTCACCCTTTGGACTACTAAGATTCCTAGATCTTTTTCATACGTACTGCGGTCAAGCCAGCTGTCACCCATCTTATATCTGCGTGTTGCCTTTTTTTCCTACCCAAGTGTAATACCTTACATTTCTTCCAACTGAAATACACTTTGTTAGTTCTGGCCCAGCTCTCTAGTCCGTAAAGGTCATTTTGAATTCTGATCCTGCTGTCTGGTGTGTTAGCTAGTCCTCCTAATTTGGTGTCAACTGGAAATTTCGTCAGCACACCCTATGTTCCCTCATCCACTCATATGGCTTCTCCCCTTTGATGCGAGCTCTTTGATGACGACTAGCGGGGTGCCACAGGGTTCTGTCCTGGGCCCAGTGCTGTTCAATATCTTCATCAACGACGGATGAAGGAATAGAGGGCATGCTCATCAAATTTGCAGATGACACCAAATTGGGAGGGGTTGCTAATATGCCAGAGGACAGGCTCAAAATTCAAAATGACCTGGATAGATTGGAGAGCTGGGCCAAAGCTAACAAAATGAAATTCAACAGAGAGAAGTGTAAGGTCCTACACTTAGGTAGAAAAAATGGAATACAGAAATATAAGATGGGGGACACGTGGCTGGATAGCAGTACGTGTGAAAGGGATCTAGGAGTTTTAATAGACCACAAGCTGAACATGAGTCAGCAGTGTGATGCGGCAGCCAAGAAAGCCAATGCAATTCTCAGCTGCATCAATAGGAGTATGGTGTCTAGATCAAGGGAGGTACTGGTACCACTCTACTCTGCTTTGGTTAGACCTCATCTTGAATACTGTGTCCAGTTCTGGGCACCCCAATTCAAGAAGGACATGGTCAGGTTGGAGCAGGTCCAGAGGAGGGTGACCAAAATAGTGAGAGGTCTGGAAGCCATGCCCTATGCGGACAGACTTAGAGAGCTGGGTATGTTTAGTCTGCAGAAGAGAAGGTTAAGAGGGGACATGATAGCCATGTTTAAATATTTGAAGGGATGCCATGTAGAGGAAGGAGAGGGCTTGTTTTCTGCTGCTCCAGAGACCAGAACAAGGAGCAATGGATTCAAGCTGCAGGAAAGGAGATTCCACCTGAACCTCAGGAAGAACTTCCTGACAGTCAGGGCTGTCCCGCAGTGGAATATGCTGCCTCGGAGTGTAGTGGAGTCTCTTTCTTTGGAGGTTTTTAAGCAGAGGCTGGATGGCCATCTGTCGGGAGTGCTTTGAGGGTGTTCCTGCATGGCAGGGGGTTGGACTGGATGGCCCGTGTGGTCTCTTCCAACTCTACATTTCTATGATTCTATGATAACACAGATGTTCACTCCTACTGAAGCTTTTTCCACATTCCATGTATTTATATGGCTTCTTCTCTGTGTGGGTTCTTTGATTAGAATGCAGATGTGCACTGCTCCTAAAGCTCTTTCCACGTTTCATGCATTTATAGGGCTTCTCCCATGTGGGTCCTTTGATGGGAACGCAGATGTCCACTATCATAGAACCACAGAAATGTAGAGTTGGAAGAGACCGCAGGGGCCATCCAGTCCAACCGCCTGCCATGCAGGAACACCTTCAAAGCACTCCCGACAGATGGCCATCCAGCCTCTGCTTAAAAACCTCCAAAGAAGGAGACTCCACTACACTCCGAGGCAGCATATTCCACTGCTGGACAGCCCTGTCTGTCAGGAAGTTTTTCCTGAGGTTCAGGTGGAATCTCCTTTCATAGAATCATAGAAATGTAGAGTTGGAAGAGACCACATGGACCATCCAGTCCAACCCCCTGCCATGCAGGAACACCCTCAAAGCACTCCCGACAGATGGCCATCCAGCCTCTGCTTAAAAACCTCCAAAGAAGGAGACTCCACTACACTCTGAGGCAGCATATTCCACTGCCGGACAGCCCTGACCGTCAGGAAGTTCTTCTTGAATTGGGGTGCCCAGAATTGGACACAGTATTCAAGCTGAGGTCTAACCAAAGCAGAGTAGAGTGGTACTAGTACCTCCCTCGATCTAGACACCATACTCCTATTGATGCAGCCAAGAACTGCATTGGCTTTCTTGGCTGCCGCATCACATTGCTGACTCCTGTTCAGCTTGTGGTCTATTAAGACTCCTAGATCCCTTTCACACGTACACTGCTATCCAGCCAAGTGTCCCCCATCCCATATTTCTGTATTCCATTTTTTCTACCTAAGTGTAGGACCTTACACTTCTCTCTGTTGAATTTCATTTTAGCCTTGGTCCAGCTCTCCAATCTGTCCAGGTCATTTTGAATTTTGAGCCTGTCCTCTGGCATATTAGGAACCCCTCCCAATTAATGTCCCCTCCCAACCTCTCCACTAAAGCTCTTTCTGCATTCCATACATTTATATGGCCTCTGCCCTGTGTGGGCCATTTGATGGGAACGCAGATCTCCACTCTGACTGAAGCTCTTTCCACATTCCATGCATTTATAGGGCTTCTCCCCTGTGTGGGTCCTTTGATGGGAACGTAAATTTTGATGGTAAGAGAAGCTCTTCCCACATTCCATGCACTTATATGGCTTCTCCCCTGTGTGGGTCCTTTGATGTTCCCTGTATGTTCCACTATTGTCGAAGCTCTTTCCACATTCCGTGCACTGATATGGCTTCTCCCCACTGTGGGTCCTTTGATGGGAGCACAGATGTCCGCTGCTTCTCCCCGTGTGGGTCCTTTGATGGCAACACAGATTTCCACTGGTAGTGAAGCTCTTTCCACATTCCATACATTGATATGGCTTGTCCCATTTGGGTCTTTTCATGGGAATGCAGACTTCCAGTCTGACTGAAGTTCTTTCTACATTCCATACACTTATACAGCTTCTGTCCTCTATAGGTCCTGGGATATGAATTTAGATGTACAGGATATTTCATTCTTCTTTTCTGATTCAATTAGATTGTCAGAAGTTCACAAACAGGAACTCCTGGAACTTCAGGCAATTTCTTCTTCTCGGTGTTTGATTTTTCTTTGTGGTCCCTTTTCCAATCCCCTCTTTTTACAGTACAATCCTTTGTTTTCCTCTTGATTCCACAGGTGTGTGACTCTTAAAATTCGTTCTCCTACTTAGGACCTTATTCTTGTCAATCCTGTGTGCCTTCGAGTTAAGTCAGACCTAGGTAAAGCCCAGGTTGAAGCTGTCATGAGGCTTTCTTGGCAAGATTTGTTCAGAGGGTACCTGTTAGAGGAAAAAGAGGAAAATCTCATTAGGAGCTGACCACAGACACATCTCATCAAACACGAGTACACGTAGCCCAGAGCCATAGGAAGGCCAAGAGAAGAGGGAAGGAGATTGGATCAACTGGGAAGAGCTCGTTGCCTGGTAAGAATTCTCTTAATATCTCCCCGATTAAGAGGAATTCCTGATCAGATACAAAAGGAGTCCTACTTGTGGTATTTTGCACTGCAGTGTATTAACAGTCTAATCCAACCTTTGTCAAGAAAGATATTTTGCAATATGGTCAGCACAGTATGTACCATATGTTGCAAAAGCCATTTCCTGTCTATATTCCCTTCTTACTAACCTCACAGCTCAGACAGTCATAGAATCATAAAGCTGGAAGAGACTACAGGGGCCATAGAGTCCAACCCCCTTCTGCCATGCAGGAACACACATGACAGCACTCCCGACAGATGGCCATCCAGCCTCTGCTTAAAAACCTCCAAAGGAGGAGGAGACTTCACCACATTCCACTGAAGTGGCAGCTCTGACTATCATGAAGTTCTTCCCGAGGTTCAAGCTGAATCTCCTTTCCTGTAGTTTGAATCCATTGCTCCAAGTCTGGAGCAGCGGAAAACAAGCCCACTCCCTCCTAATGATATCCCCTCAAATATTTAAACATGGCTACCATGTCTCTTCTTAACCTTCTCTTTTGCTGCCTCAGAGGCTGGATGGCCATCTGTCAAAGGGAATGCTTTGATAAATTAGCAGAGCACTCGATTTAGCAATGCGAAGGGCAGGGGAACACTAGCAGGACCTCCTACCCAACTTTTACGGAGTCAGACCACGAGAAAACCAGGCAAACGGTCCAAACTTAAATGTTTTATTAAAAATAACGTCAAGCATACAACAAGCACTCGTTCAAGCATGCACACAAGGCCTATAGAGCTGAAACAGGGAAAATAGATGGGGGAATAGTAAGGGGATTTTGGTTTTTGGGTGATATTGCACCTGTCCAGAAGTCTGGGTCCGGAAAGCGGCAAGATGAAGCGGAGCTCAGCCAAGTGGGGCGGCTGAGGGGACAACAGAGTGCCAGTCTGCAAGCGTGGAGTCGAAGTTCTCTGACGGACAGAGTAGTGTTCCTATTGTGGGAGTTCTCCGAATTGGGTTTCAAACTGGGACTTTTAATAGAGTGAAATGTGCCTCACAGCCAGACCTATCCTGGGAGAGAACAATAGCCAAAAATAGTAAATAATATCCCACAAAGGTGATATATAATAGTATAATATAATATACTGTATAACAGTTCATCATGTAAATGGACCTCGCCTCGGCCAGTTGGAGTATAGCGAACATTCCACTCAGCAGGGGAACTAGATAATCCTTTCAAGGGGGCTTTGTGGCAGAGGACCCATTGTTTGTGTGGATGTGATTGCCTGAGGTCTCCTGAGGGAAACGTGACTTGGGATTTTCCTGGTCTTTGACCTTTGCTCAGTCGTTAACCTATTGGTCTCCGCACCCACCTAGGCAACCTCTATGGCATAGCTGATTTTTGATATCAAATTTATAGCACCCTAAGTAAGGTCTGTTGGCAGGCGTAACAGCAGGGATAACAATCCCAAGTGGCCCCAATATGGACAGACCCTCCATGTGCTCAGGCTTTGGAGAAAAATACTTCCTTGTTTCAGGATAGAAATAATTTTTCCAATGTTTCTGAAAGAGACTGGAAGAAAAAGAAGAACTTATTGGTCTACAATTTAGGACTTAGAATTGTGAAAGAATAAAACATAAATAAAGCAGAAAGACCTGGCGATATTCTTACATCAAGGACATGAAACCCAAATAAAAGAAAGTGTGGGTGCCCACAACTTAAGCAGACATTTACTTTGATAAGAAGATAGAGAAGCTTGAGAAACCTAATATTGGAAGACACTGGAAGATGAAAAAAAATAAAATAGAAAGACACAGAATAAGAAAACGGGGTTTGAAATGTTAGAATAAAATACACTGATACATAAAAGCTTTGAAAGACAGAAAAATATAAAATCATTAAATATATAGTGACTTCTTATAAAATAATCAAAGAATTTGATACTTAAGAAAATTTACACTCATATACTTATATTATATTATAATTGTGTAATTGTATTTTTCTTGTTATCCAATTTTGGAATAATTCTCTTTCCCTTCTCTATTTGTGCTAGGTTGATATTAAGTTGATATAAATTGAGATTAAGATGATAAATTAATAAAAAAATAATTAAACTAATTAATTAAATTTATGAATTAGAGAATTTATTAATAAAATAATATATTCATAAATTCATAAAAGCATATCAAAATGTTATATTGCTGAATTCGAGTTAGGAATTTTACTCGTTTAATTTGCTTATTTCATTCACTGCTTTACACTGAACTAACCATTTAAATTAGAGTGTTTAAATATTGATTATTTAATCATTCCTTAATTATCATTTTATTACTGAAAGCTGAATTGAGAAAAAAGTAATATTTGAATATAGGTGATTAATATTTGTAGATGAACTGGGGTTGCAATACACGAAATAGATACAGGGAAAGTAGAAATTAATTAATTATAAGAAACTTTACTGGTGATTTAAGTTAGCCTGGAAATAAGAAACAAGGAAGAAATAAGAACTAAGGAATTAAGAGAAGTAAATAAGTAAACTGAATTAAATAAGAAATTGTGAAATATTATTGTATAACAAAGTAATATTTGGTGATAAAGTTAAAGGATATTGAGGCAACAATATTTATCAGAGGTTAAATATATAGCAAGTAATTGGTGGAGGTAAGAAAATTTATAGTTTTACTTTTGTTTTGCATACTTACATTTTATTTGATTCAGAGGGTGAAAAAACTGGCACTTAAAAATTGACTATCATTATTATTATTTGAGCTCTAAGGGTCAATATATCAGTGAGCGCTATTACATCGTAAAAGGAGCAAAAAAAAAAGTTTCAAGTATAAAAGAGACATAAACTGGGAAAAGTTGACAGATCCAATGAAAACTCCACTAGGGCTACTAAGAAGACTATTTCTGAAGGAGCAAGAGAAAGACCAAGCGAAATGGCCGCGGGAACAAGAAATGCAGCAGAAGCTCAAATGAGGACACAAGGACGGACAAGAACACCCTCACTTGATTTGAGTGTGAAAGCAACAGACTCACATTTCAAAATTTTGGAAGAAATTCAGAAATTCAGATCAGAGATGAGAGAAGAAAACACCCAAGAGGGGGGAGGGGGCCTCACGGCTGCCTCTTCAGAGTGGGGGGAGGCTTCCTTTCTTTAGCCCCCCACCCCATAACCCCTCACCCAGCCTCCCTCCTTCCACCAGACACTCCAACCTCCCTCTCCCAAAGCCATGGCACCCAAAGCGGCAAAAATGTTCCTGCTTTTTCTCTCACTTAAAAAAAGCACATTTAGGGGGTCTCCCCTCTTCTTCTCCCCTTTTAACCCCTTTTTCCTGCCTCTTCCCCCTTCTCTTCCCCACCAAGGAAATTAAAAGGACACCCACCCACCTTCTTCTTCTGGAAAAGGGGACAAAGTTTGGGGCTTTTGCCCTTTCCCCATGTTAACACTTCCTCTCTCTCTCTAGGAAGCTGAGCTTACAGTCTCAGTCTCTCTCTCTCTCTCTCTCTCTCTCTCTCTCTCTGTCTCTCTCTTCCTTCTGCAGATCTTCCATCTGAATCCCCGGCAGGACCTTGGAAGAGGATCCCAGGCAGAACCACTTTGACCAGAGAAATAAATGCCCACTTGGCCCCCAAGCTTAAGGATTCCAACAGAAGAACCTTCTCTTGCTGCTCGGTGCTGTCCGGTTGGCTTCAACCTAGGGTGACCCTATGAATGAGAGACCCCCAAGAGACCCTCTTGTTAACAGGCTCAATCAGGTCTTGCATTTGGGCTCCCATCCACTTCCAGTGCGCTCTTCCTCTTTTCCTGCCGCCTCCCCCTTTACTGACCATCATCAGCATCTCTTCCACTGAGTCATCTCATCCCGCAATGCGACCAAAGCATGAGAGCCTCAATTTAGTTATTTGGTTTTCTTTTTGGTGCTCCATGGAGGACTGCAGAAACCTGTGCACATGGAAAACACTTCCATTAGTACTTTCCGCAGGTATCCATTATATTGATATTGGGCTGTCGAGAAGGAAATAAAGGAACCGGTGGGCCTCCCAGAATCTCTGCCTACATTCACAAGCGAGGGGTGCTCCGCCCAGAGGGTTTATGCCAACAAGGGGAGCTCTGGGTTCCTCCTTCCCCTCTTCCAGTGGCCGCCTTCTGGATTCACCTCCGTGGGCTCCTTCCCTTCTCAGCCAGCTCTTACTTGCCTTCAGAGCATCTGATCCATCCCTCCCTCTTCCCGGGACCCTGGCAGAACAGCTCCCTCCCTCTCTCCCGTACTGTGTTCTTACTTTATAAAGTCTTGTAAATACGAAGGCTCCTCTTCCTTAAACCACAGCCCAGCCGTAGATCTGTGTGTCCCTGGAGAACAAAGCACAATGGGAAATTGTTGGAATTGACAAGACTTACAACTCTAGTCATTATGGGGTTAATTGGTCTATTGGTGTTATAGAGGGCCTTCACGTGTAAAGGCTCCTTAAGAGTAGCATTGACTGGCCAAATTTGCTCATGTTCTCTTTTAACCTTTTGTATATTGAGAATCCATATGCTATGCTTATTTTTAACTAGAATATATAAAAGACTATTTCTCTTTCTAAGTTTTGTCTTCTGAATTCTCTTTTTATGCACAACAAATTTGGTAGCAGAGGATGGTTGCCTAAATGGTTATTTTTAGTCCAGCGGTTGCCTAAATGGTTGTTTTGAACAGAAGACAAAAGAAAGTTTTTGAGGTTTGGAACTTTTCTATTTTTTTTTTTTGAGTTTTTGCACAATGAAGCAGATGAATTTTTTAATATGTGTTGTATTTGCTTTTTGGCCCTAATTATTGAACTGAGCAAATAATTTTTATGGCAAGAAATTTTTCAGTAATAAAGTAATTCTTATTTAGCAGAATTTTTTGTCACAAAGTTTTAAAATTGAAGTTCATATTAGCAGGAAAGATTATATAGATAAATTTAAAACGTCTGTAACCTCAGCTAATTCACCTACAGTTACTACACCTACTTTCCAACAGGGTGCAAGTACTAACAATGCCTTATTTGTAATCTCAAAGTTAAATAGGGATAATTTTCAGATGTGGGATGCAAGATTGAGAGTTTCCGTACAAGTACAAGATTGTTTGAATGTAATAGATCAAGATATGTCTGAAAATCAGTCAGAAAAACATGAATATAAAATGAAAGAAGCAAAAGCTTTAATGGTGATATATTCCTGTATAGAAGACTATGAAAGCCCTTTAGTAATTAAGTACAAGACAGCTAAAGAATTACATAGTGCCATTAAAAAAAAATATTTCAATAGATCAAATAAGAACGTGGTATTTCTGAAAGAGAAACTGTATAGTATGAGAACGAAAGAAGGAACTAGCATAGATATGCATTTAGATGAAATGTTAAGGATTGTTTCAGAGCTTCAATCTGCAGGAGCAGATTGTTCAGTTTACCACCTTCTTTTGCAAATCAAAAAGCCATGCTTGAGTGTCTTGTAGAAGTTGATATAGATTATACAATTGCTTATTTAAGAGGCTCTGGACTTAAAAGGACAGTGGGCAATATACCTGAGAAAATGTCAGTGTTGAGCACAAGACCTGACTACAAAGAAAGGAAATGTTACATATGTTCAAGGGTGGGGCATATAGCCAAATATTGTAGGTTTAAGGTTGTAGAAAATCAAAAGCCCAGAGGAACAAATGTTTCAACAGGTGAAACACCTTTTAGTAGACAAAGACACTCTAATGGTCATGGAAATTTTAAATCAAATAGTGAAAGATCAAATGAAAGGTTTAACAACAGTATAAATCCTCATAAGAACAATCAAACATATCAGATATCTGATTATCAAGGGGTAAATGATAAAAGACATTTTCATCTGGATAGCGGTAGTTTTATTCATATCTGTCCATTTAGAGAAAGCTTTAGTGAACTTGATACAGAAAACAGACCAGAGATATTACAAGCAAACCAACAAAGATTAAACGTGCTAGGAACTGGAACTGTACCTTTAAGAGTCTTCACTTCTAAAAATGAAGTGGTAAATCTTACATTGACAAATGTTGCCTTTGTTCCTGAAGCTTCGAATAATTTGATTAGTACTTGAAGAATTGTAAAGAATGATTATACTGTAGTACTTAAAGGTGACTCAGGAAAAATTATCAGTAATAGGACGGGTCTCATACTTGAGGTTGATGAAAAGGATGGTTTCATTATATTATTGATGTTAATGATGACACTGTAACAAATGTGGAAATACCTGTATGTCAAATAAGACTAGATGTCTGTGATCATAAAGCCTGTTTATACTCATGGCATGTGAAGTTGGGACATAGAAATATGCAAAGCGTTGAAAAACTATTGACAGAATGTGGAATTAAAGTCATTAAGTGTGATAAAGCAAAAGAAAGATGTGAAATCTGTATAAAAGCAAAGGGAATAGCTCCTAGTTATAGAGGACAATTTAGTATACAGGATAAGGATTTTTTGGAGGAAGTTTATTCAGATTTAGTGGGTCCTATGCCATGATCTGTAGGCAAGAATAAGTATTTTCTTACTTTTACAGAATGTAAGAGCAAATATAGTTATATATATACTTAAAAGTAAGGATGAGACTCTTGGGAAGTTTAAGAGCTATGTAGCTGCAATTAAGAACCATTTTGGCAAAGCACCTTTAACATTACGAACTCATGGAGGTGGAGAATATTGTAAGATAAATTTCAAAACATTTATGGAACAGGAAGGTATAGAGCATAAAGTGACTATATCTTATTCCCCTCAACAAAATGGATGTTCTGAAAGTTGAATCGGACATTACAGGAGATGTCCAGATCCATGTTAATGCAAGCTGGACTACCTAAGTCTTTATGGGCTGAAGCAGCAGTTACAGCAACTCATTTGCACAACAGAATCCCTAGCAGAGTAACAGGCAAAACACCTTTTGAATTGTGGTTTGGTAGGAAACCAGATTTAAAGCATATAAAAACCTTTGGTGCTAAAGCATATTGTCACATTCCAAAGGAAAGGAGAGGAAGACTTGATCCTCGAGCTGAAATTGGAGTCACTGTTAGATATCCATCTGGGAGAAAAGGGTATAGAGTCTTAAATCCCAAAACCTTTGAAGTTAAATGTTGTAATGTTGTATATGTAGATGAGAGAAATGTAATGCAATAGAGACAGTTGACTCTATGATGGCAATTGATCTAGAGTATGTAGATACTGTTTCACAAGAATTGGTCAGTTGGTTACCTATAGAGGACGCTGGTCAACCAGTAGTTCCACCTTTGGGAGATGTTACTAAAACAGAAGGGGAAATAGGGACCAGATCATGTGAAACAAATAGAGGGAAATTGTGAAGTAGAACTAGAAGGAACAACTGCTGTAAGACGATCAGATAGAATTAACAAATGCAAACCTCCAGAAAGATATGGATTTTGTGAGAATTTACAAACAAGAAAGGAACCAACAAGTTGGAAAGAAATCCATAAATTACCTCCCTTAGAAAGAGAAAAGTGGATGGAAGTTATGGATGAGGGATATCAATCCTTAAAGCAAGATAAGAAGACAGAATATTGGGGCCCAATCTTCAGCAGAAGCCGAATGTGTATCAGCAGCAAGTGCATGCAGTGAGTTGGAATGGATCTTTCATCTGTTAAAGGACTTTGGCATAAGTGAACCTGTACCAACTGTAATGTTTGAAAATAATCAAGCCTGTATCACAATATGTAAGGGGGACAGTACCAAAGCGAGAAGTAGATCTAGTGGATTAAAATGTCAGCTAGTAAAAGACTTGTATCAAAAGGGATTGATTGATGCCAAATATTGTCTCACTGATGAGATGATAGCAGGTATTTTGCCTAAGCCATTGACAACACAGAAATTTATATATTTTTGTGAATTGTTGATTATGTCTGATTATAATGACATTGTTGTAAGATCTTGAGAAGGGGTTGTTGGAATTGACAACATTTACAACTCTAGCCGTTATGGGGTTAATTGGTCTATTGGTGTTACAGAGGGCCTTCACCTGCTACTGTTCTTGGAAGCAGGTGTAAAGGCTCCGTAAGAGTAGCATCGTTTTAGTGGACACTTGCTTCCCCTTCCTGTAGTTTGTATCTTATCCTGCTTCATTGTGCTATTGTATTATATTTTGATATATTTTGTATTTTAACTTGCCAAATTAGCTCATGTTCTCTTTTAACCTTTTGTATGTTGAGAATCCATATGCTATGCTTATTTTTAACTAGAATATATAAAAGACTATTTCTATTTCTAAGTTTTGTCTTCTGGATTCCCTTTTTATGTGCAACAGAAATAAGGTCCGTTCCAGTTCTCCCCGCCTTCCTTCCTCCTTCCTTCCCCCCTCCAAATACACCCAGGAGGGCTCTCCCCTCTGCCCCACCCTTGCCGAGATCAAGGGAGGGGATCCTCAAAGCAAGGCAGCCCTTTCGGGGCGAGGGGTCCTTGCCTTGAGTCCTCCTCCCCCTCCCGCCTGCCTCAGGCCTCCCCCCCCCAAGACTGGAGTGTCCTCCTCCCCACAGCAGCCCCTTTCCTTCTCTTCCCTCCGGCCAAGAAGCCTACGAGCTCCCCTCCGCCCTCCCTCTTCCCAGGACTGCGGAGGCGGGGGGGGTATCTTCCCCCCCCCCAAATCCCAGCATCTCCTTCCCCTCGGAGGCGGAGAGCATCTCTTCTGCCCCTCTCTTCTTCGGCCTCCCCCCATCTCTGCCATTCGCGGATAGGGGGGCTTCTGGCATCTCATAGTAGCCCCCCCGAAAGCGCTCCCCCAACGCTGTCCTTCCCCTCGAGCCCCCTCCCCGATATCCCCTGGGTCCCACGGAGACCCCTCCCAAGAGGGGAGAGAAGGAGGAGAAGCCCCGGGGTCTCCCTCCCCTTTTTGGGGAGGGGGCTTACCCTGCGATACTCCTCACCCCCACCCACCGAGGCTGCCCCCCAAAGAAGACCCTCCACCCCCCCAAGGCATGGAACCAAATGGGGGCTCCACCGCCCCTCCTCCCCACCCCTCCCCTCCCTGAGCCCCCCCCCCGCCACAATCCCAGCATTTCCGACGCAGAGGCCGCCTCTCCTGCCGCCCCCTTTCTCTGCGCCCCCACCCCGGGTTAAATGGCATCCCATAATCGCCCCCAAGAAAGCGCCCCCCCCCGCTCCGGCAGCATGGGTGGTCTTCCCTCCGAGCCCCTCCCACGTCTCTCGGCACCGCGGAGACCCCCGAGAGCGGCGGGGGGGAGGAGGAGGAGGGAGAACCCCGTGGACTTTTGGGGGCCTCCTGGCTCCCACCCTCGTGGTGCCCCTCCCCCCAGGAGCGCATTTGGGGTCCTCGTCACCCCCTCACCTACTCTGGTCGTCTTTCCCCGCCTAAACCACCCTTCCTGCCTCTCTAGGAAGCGGCGCTCGCTGCTCCCCGGAGGACCGGCGGCGGGAAGGAGGCGGGGGCGGGGCGAGAGGGAAGGAGGGAGGGACCCCCAAATGCGCCCTGGGGGGTGGGGGGCCGGAGGGAGGCGGAGGAACCCCACTTTGGTTCCATCTTCTGGGGGGCGCGGAGGGTCTTCTCTTGGGGGGCCTGGGGGGTTCAGTTGGGGGGTGGGTGGGGGTTACTGGGGTGAGGGGTCTCTCAGTGTAAAGCCCCCTCCCCCTAAAGGGCCCCAGGGCTCCTCCTCCTCCTCCTCCTCCTCCTCTCCGCGCTTGTTTCTTTTTCCTTCAGCGCTGGATCGACCCCTGAATAGCCGCCGACTGCCCGATCCGTGAGGTGTTGGTCGCATCGATGGCGGTTTTAGGAGGGGGAGTGAGACCCGCGTGAAGGGCCGGAACGCCCCTGCCACTCAAGCCGGCCCCCGGCGCTCCGGGTCCGGCTGGCTCTAGGAAGCCGCCTGGGCCGCGAGCTGCCGCCTCGAAGGAAAAGAGCGTCAGGTCCGGAACACCGGAACCCGACACCCGACTTTGCCGCTCGGGGGGGGTCTCCCGGGGGCCCAGGGGGGGAGCAGGGCGGGGGCGCCCTTGGCTGCGGGGCGGGCTGGCGGGGGCGGTCGCGGGGCGCCTGCGGGGGAGGGGGGACTATTATGGGATGCCGGGAGGCCGGATGCTCCGAGGGTGGCGGGGAAGGCCGAGGAGCCCGGCGGGCGGGCGGGCGGAGAGGAGAAAGGGAATAAACGGGGGGGGGGGCTTGGGGAAGGGAGGGGGGACGGAGCCCGGGTTAGGGTTCGGGTTAGGCTCTGAGGGGGGAGGGGGAGGCCTCAGGCGTCGTGGTGAGGAGGGTGGTGGTGCTGATGAGGTGTCATCTAAATGCAAAACACACCCAGAGGAAACTCTGCCTTGCTTTGGGGCTCCCCCGCCCCCCCTTCCTCCCCTGGCCGAGCCCCCTCTTGGAGGGCGGGGCGGAGGGGAGACCCTCCCGAGGAAGGGGGCGGGTGGAGACTGCGGCCCTCCAGGAGGGGGGTCCCTCTCCCCCTTTCCTCGGGCACGTGGGTCCAAGGCTGGGCTGCGGGTGAGAGGAGGGGAGGCCTCGCCTTCAAAACACCCTCTGAAACAAAGAGCCTGGAGATTTTTGCACAGAATTTTAACCGACCTTAGAAGGAGATGCAAGGAGGTGCTTTGCTTGGGGTTTCGGGGAGGATGGGGAAGACGGGGGGGCTCTGAAAGGAAGGAGGAGCCCGCCGAGAACAGAAGACGCCCGAGAGGGCAAAATGGAGAACGGGCCACCGGGGGAGAGGAGGGGGAGCCCAGGGTCCTTTTGTGGGGACAGCCCCATGGGACAAAGAGCCCCACGCTTGGGAATAGAGGCAGGGATTCTGGGCGGCCCACAAGGTCCTGATTCCACCCCCCTTTTGTCCCTTCCCAAGAGCCCAGGGGGGGAGGAACGTCCCAAAAGCCCTGAAAGTCTTCCTTTCCTGGCCCCGCCGTGGTTGCTGCCTGGGGTCCCTGCTGAGATCCCTGCGGGGGGCGCAGGTTGAAGGAGGGAGGAAGAAGGGGGCGCAGCGAGGAGGGAGAGGGCCCGGGAAGGAGAAGGCAAAGCTAGGAACTCGGGAGCGACCTGAAAAAAGAAAGAAAGGAAAGTATCTCTGGGTAGTAAAGTAAGTTGTCAGCACGTTGCAGCAAACTTTTTTATCCAGAACTACCAACCTGCGACGTGAAATGAAGCAAGTGGGTCAGGGCTTTTCCTCCCGTCCCGTCTCTGAGCTCCAACTGACCTCCGCTGGCCCTGAGGACGCTTTCCTCAGAGATGACCTGCGCTTACGTGTCCTTAATCACCCACCGACATCCTTCTAACAAAGACCCCCCCCCCCCATGTACAGACGTGAATAGTTTCCCTTGCCCCTTGATCTCCTCACCCCAACCGTGTCCTCTGAACCTTCCCAGCAGGGAAGGGAGGAACGACCTAAACGTTTGGGTTGATGCTCCCAAAACCTCCTGGTGTTCCCACCTAAGGGAGCAACCTCCAGGAGGCCAGTCTTTTCCCCACTACAGACTATAATATTTCGTAATTGCTTATTTCATTCGGTTTACTTATTTACTTCTCTCAATTCCTTAGTTCTTATTTCTCCCTTGTTTCCTATTTCCAGCCTAACGTCAGTCAGTCACCAATAAATTTGCTTATCCCTAATATCGAGTTTCCCTGTATCTCTTTCATGTATCGCAACCACAGTTCATGTACAAATATCAATCCCATATATTCCAATATTTCTTTCTGTTCTCAAGTAAAATGCGGACTGGACAGGGCTGCTGTTAGTTGGATTTGTAATTGGCTGACCTACCGAACCCAAAGGGTGCTCCTCACCAAGGGCTGCTTTTCATCCTGGAGAGAAGTGACTAGTGGGGTGCCCCAGGGTTCTGTCCTGGGCCCAGGGCTATTCCACATCTTCATCAATGACTTGGAAAGGAGGAGGGACTCCGTTCTTTAAGTGCCTTCTGTGCCTTGCTGCTATGGTGTTTGATGTGTGTAGACTGTTCCTGCCATTCTAACAGCCTAACACTTCGGATCCCAGCCCACGATAGACCCCAAGCTAGGGATGTGATTCCCGGGTCAGCTTGTGCACACCGATAGCAAGGGGTGTGCACAAACCAAGGCAGGAGAGGGGAGCAGAATTCCAACCCAGATAGAATAGCCGCAGGGCTGCCGTCAGCCAGTTTTCCAAGGGGGGAGACGTGACGCCTGGAAAGAACTCCCCCCATAAGCGGCACTTGGTTCTGGTGCGCCTTCAAGTCACCTCTGACTTATGGCAACCCTAAGGTGACCTCATCACAGGGGTTGGGTTTTTTGGGGGGCAAGACTTGTTCAAAGAGGGCTTGCCTTTGCCTTCCTCTGCGGCTGGGAGAATGTGGATTCAAATCCTAATCCCCAGAAGTCTCTGATGAATAAAAATTTAGATATTTTTTAAAAAATACTTAAAGCTAAATTTAAATGTTTAAATCTTGAGTTACGTCTTGGTGGTACCTGGCAACAGATTGTAATTTTGGGGGTTCCTGGTAAAGAAGAGGTTAAGACTATCGTGCAAGTTTTCTTGGCAAGATGGGTTACCTTGCATTTGTCTCAGCCTGAGATGTGACCTGCCTGAGGTCACTCAGTGGCTTTCCGTGGGCAAGTGGAGATTCAGACCGTGGTCTCCGGAGTCACCGCTTAGGCATACGCACACTCCTGCCATCAGGGTCGTGGCAGCAGGGTGTGTGTGTGTGTGTTCAGTGAGAGCAGCCTCCTCCTAGGAGCAGCCAAGCATCCTGGGAGCTGCAGTTCTCTTTGGCCCACCCTGCTGGGCCGCCGCGGGAGAGAGAAGAGCAGCTGGAGAAAAACGGGGGGACGCAACAGGAGGGGTGGAGAAAGAAAGGGTGGGGGGTCGTCTTTTTGACGTACAATAGTCTCAGTTTAGTTGGTTTGGCTTCTAAACTGGGGCTATCCTGTGAGTTTAGGCTCAGTGAGTCACACTGTCTCAGCCTCAGGGGAATTTGGACTAGGACTGTAAGTGGAACCTGGGTGACTTTGGGGGAGCCATACTCTCTCAACCATAGAGAAAGTTGAGAGGGGACCAGGTGGGCTGAGGGGACAACTCACACTTTCTCAGACTCAGTCGAAGTCGGTCTAGCACTCTAGAAGGAAGACAGGTGGCCTGTGGATGTGAGTCACACTATCTCAACCTCAGAGGAATTTGGACTAGGACTGTCAGAGAAGGATGGGTCACTGGGGGGGAAGAGTCAGTCACATTCTCTCAGCCTTGGGAGAAATTGGGCTGGGACTCTGGGAGGAGAGTTGTTGACCTGGGTTAAATAAACATTTTTTCTCTTTAACATCAGCCCCATCCAGATGTACTGCCACTCCGATCATCTCTGACCCTGGACTGTGCTACTGGGGGCTAATCTTAATCTCGCCTTCCACTCTGACTGTATTCCATGAATCTCTCCCAGGTCCACAGTGGAAGGAATCTTCCCAGGGCACCTGGCACCCCAGCCCCCTCGCTGACGAGGAACGCCCTTGGCAGCCAGCTGAAGGAGACGCAGCCGGAGGAGCAGGAGGAGAACAGGAGCCCCCAAACACCGGGAGCTCCCCGGGTGGAGCCAGCTGTCAGGGGGCACAGCTGCCTGAGGGACCCCCCTGGCAGGGGCACCAGAGACAGGAAGGGGGGCCCAGAAGAGGAGACGGTGGTGTCCTAGTCTCTGGAGCGGTAGAGAACAAGCCTGCTCCCTCTTCCACATACATCCCTTCAAATATTTAAACATGGCTCTTATGTCCCCTCTTAACCTTCTCTTCTGCAGACTAAACATCCCCAGCTCCCTAAGGCGCTCTTCATAGGGCTTCATGGCTTCCAGACCCTTCACCATTTTGGTCACCTTCCTCTGGACACGTCCCAGCTTGTCAACAGCTTTATATGCATAACAGCTTTAGGCTGCCCTCCCTGGCCTCCGCCTCCTGCGGGGGAAAGGAGGGAAGCTTTGGCTAAACGGTCCCTCTCCGACTGCCGGGCTGCGCTTACTCCTCCTCCCCCGCCAACCAAAATACCTTCAGCCAGCGAAAGCCCCACCCTGCCAGGCAGATCAGGGCCAGGGGCAGCAGGGAGCCTCCCTGCGCCTCTTTTTCGGCAGGGGCGCTCCCAGCCAGCCACCATGTGGCCATACCACCTGGCCACGGGCAGCCCCGCCTCTTCCCAGCAGAACACATAGGCTAGGACCTCATGCTGGGCTTCAAAATGATCCCATAACAGTGTCATACTGGAACTATTGCACTCCGCTTGTTGATGCGGAGTTGCCACATTGATGCGTTTGATTCATTTTCACTTTAATTACAGATTACCACCGGGCAACAGTTCTGACAATTTAGGGTTTCCACATTTGTCTGCACTAATCGCACACTTGCTCTTACTGCCAGTGTTAAACCATCCCTGTTTCCCTCAACACTTATCGCCATCCTTCCTCGTTCGACTGCTTGGACAACACTGACGCTTACCTTTTGCGAGGTTTGTTCTTTCTCCCTCTGAGCTCCCTGGGCTGCTCTCGAGGTTACGGTCTCTGATGTTTTGTGGAGGCTTTCCCTTGCGTTTTTGCTTCCGGGGTTGCAATCTGTTGGGTAGATTTTACAAATGCATTGGGCAGGAGGGCACAATTTTTTCGTTCTTTCCTTCATCTTGTGGGCCCAAAGCCTATCTCGGACCCGCTCCGCCTGCTCCGGCTGTTTTGGGCTCAGCTGCCAAACTGGGGGCTGATTTTTCTTTGGGGCCCCTGGCTTTGCCTGCCCACTGGTGGCCCCTTGGGGGTTGGGGATGGGGGGCAGGGTGCATGACCCCTCAGAAATGGGGGGGTCAAGGGTAATGGTTCCCTTTCTCATATTCTCATATTGAGTGCTCCAAAAGGCCACTCTCTCTTCCAGATGGCTGAGAGCTATGAGGAGGAGGGTGGGTCTGTCTGTCTGTCTGTCTGGTGGCGGCCCTTTGGGGGGCGTCCAGGATGGGGGGAGAAGGACCCGTGACAGAGATCTCAGGAGGGAGAGCGTCTGAGGGTTCCCTGGCAGTGGGGTGTCCCTTTCTCATCTCCTCTTCCTAGCGAAGGAGCGGGTCTGGCGGAGGGGCGATGGTAACACTCCTCCTACGCCGCCTCCTCCCTGCTTGTGCTTCGTCCTCACGATCCCCCGGAGGAAGTGGTTTCTTGAAGTGAGTTGCCCAGAACTGGACACGGGATGATTCCAGGTGAGGTCCGACCAAAGCAGAATAGAGTCCTGTCTGGTGTTGGTTGGTGTTCCCCAGGTGGGGGCTCCTCCGGCAATCTACTGCACAGCACAAAGTTGGTTTGCAAGCTGCGCACGCATTCCCCCCAAAGGCCAAAACCCTGGAGGGGCTGTGCGGGTCTCACTGACCTGGATTTGAAGGCTCCCTCCCCTTGAAGGATGCGCCTTCCCTTTGCTTCCTTTCCTGTCTCAAGAGGACAGGAGAGGAATAACAGTGGAATGCTGGGGGGGGGGGGCAAGGGGTGCAATGTCGTGACAAAGAACTGGGTCTGCGCTTTGCAATCCCCAGTATTTATTTCCTGTTATGGACTTGATATTACAGGACAATAAGCTACTGTTCGTTTCTTCTTTAACAGTTGATAATTCTGTTTTTCTGGGGGGGGTTTTCCTTTCTGTGTACAAATATTAAAACCTAACCAATCTATGTTACATTTTGTAGTATAAATGCACCCTTTGAATAAAAATTATGGAAAAAATATTGGCCACTGTCCCTGAATGTTGCTCTCCTGACTGCTGGGGGGAGTATTTTGGGGTGCCTCCACACCTGGTTTTCTTAGGTGCCTTGATGACCAGGTTCAGCGAATACAAACTGCAGTCAGACGAGTTAGGAAACAACCATTTGTCCTTGGCATTGATATCTGCATTAGGAAACCTCTTCCACAGAAATTTTATAGCTCCCAACACCCCATAGGAGCTGAGGACCTGCTGAATTCTCCCCTTCCTCAGAGCCTTTTCATTCAGCTGGGGAAAAATTGTATGTTGGGAAAATTATTTCAGGGAAAAGAAGCTGGCCCAATACTCCTTACCATAAAATAATCAGGCATTTCACACTTATCTGGCCGGTGTCAGTCCTTGGGATCTGCCTGGCATTTGGACACATCGGACCCATTCGCACAAACCCACTCTATGTCTGCATTTGGGAGCCCCTCGTGTGAATAACTGGCTCCGGGCTTTGTAAAACCCAGTATTTGGGGTCTTGGGAGCACCGTAGGAGGCTGGGGAGCGAGGCACCCAGGCTGCTTCTGGAGAAGCCTAGCAGTTTCACCCAGAACCTCCATGGGAGGAAGAGGGACTCTCCGGACACATAAAATCACCTGGCAGAAAATGGACCAGGCCCGAGACAGCCCAGCCGCTGAGGAGACAGGCAGCCTGTTCTGATTTTTAGACAGGACGGAAAAGGACAAAGCTAGTTCACGTGCAGCCTCTGAGGCTGCAGGTGAGGTGGGCAACTTACGGATTTTTCCTCCATATTTTTTAAAAAAGATTGCTTCACTTTGAACCCTGGAACATCAGGGAAATAAAGGCTCAGAGCTTTTCTCCTCAACAACGTTTTATTTTTTCTCATGCTCAGAGAGGGGATATAATTAGAAGAGTATTAAAGCCTAAGATTACCCAGCAAAGAAATTCGGAGGCCACTGGGTGGGGGCGTGTCCAAAACCTTGAGGGAAGCATAGAATCCTAGAGTTGGAAGAGGGCCCCGGGGCCATCCGGTCCAACCCCATTCTGCCATGCAGGGATACACCATCACAGCTTTCCCTTTGACGGGTGGCCATCCAGCCTCTCTTTAAAAACCTCCAAAGGCAGAGGAGACCCCAACACACTCCACGGAGGCAGCAGCAGAGTCATCATCAGGAAGTTCTTCCTAACACTTAGCAACATTCTCTTTTCCAGACATTGGAAGCCATTGCTCCGTGTCCTGGTCTCTGGAACAGCCTAAAACAGGCTTGCTCCATCCTCCGTGTGACACTCCTTCCAATATCTAAACATGGCTCTCACGTCCACCCTCAACCTTCTTTTCTCCAGGCTCAACATAAGCTCCCTAAGCCCTCCCTGATAGGACTTTGTGGTTTCCAGGCCTTTGACCATTTTGGTTGCCCTCCTCTGGACACCCTCCAGCTTGTCCATATCCTTCCTGGACAGTGGGGTGCCCAGAACTGGAGGCAGGATTTTTATTCCAAGCAGAAGAGAGGGGTACCATCCCTTCCCTTGACCCAGACGCTGCCCTCCTGTTGCTAGAAGGACCTCGTCCAAGTGCCGACCAGCTCTAAGGAGAGGATCCTCCTGGCCGGAGGAGACCGCGGGGAGCTTGGGCAAGGGAGGGGGATTGGGAACACGGCACAGCTGCTGGGTGTGTATGCGTGTCAGGTTTTGCAACTGTTTCTGGGGGGGACGGGGGGCTCTTTCTGGAAGGCAAAGTGGGAGTGGAGTCAGTCTCACCCCCACAACTGTGCCCCACCACCGTGATGAGTGAGTTCTGCAGAGGGAAGGAAATCAGGAGAGCCTCAAAGCATTTAGAGAAGACCTTCCTGCCATCCCCCCCGACTCCTCAGGCCCCTCATCCCTGTCTCAGGTCCCTCGCACAGCTCCCCCCACAAATGCCCCCCTGCAAAGCTTGGGGCCTGCCTTTTTCCTCCTCCCACCCCTCCCTTGTGCCCCTCTTACCTGTAGGAGCCCCTTTTCTTCTCTCCCCCCAAAAACTAAAGACCCCCCCTTACCCACCTTCCCAGGATTATGGAGGTCCTGGGAATTCCCTTCCCCTGTCACAATTTCCCACTTCTCTTCCCCCACCTCCACCTTCTTCTATCAAGTACTCCTGGCTACTCTGGCCTCCTTGCATCCCATAATAGTCCCCCAGCCCTCCCCATGGCCCATGAAGACCCCCCCCACCAGGGCCAGCCCCTCCTAGCTGGCAAGGATGTTCTCCCACTTTGTTTGTATATTTTCATTTTATTATGTATTTACTTAGGGCAACTGTTGTCTTTTAAATTTGTAAAGCGCCATGTACATCGATGGCGCTGTCAGGGTTGGCAGGATTTGGCTCCTCTGAGCATGAGCAGAGCGCAACCTGTGAAGCAAGGCTTTGCCGCAGCAGTGGGTCCCAGTGAAGTCGAAAGATTTCCAGAAGCTCATTAAATAAGACTTAGAGGCTTGATTTATTGCCGCACCCTAAGATAAGGCTCAGCAAAAACATGCAAGCATTCTAGCAATTAGAGAAACAGGAATAACAGAAGATAACGGAGAAAAATCGGGTAGCATCTCCCCTTACATTCAGTATACTGCCAATGGCATCATAGGTCCAGCTAGGGTGTCTAACTGGCAGCTGGTCAATTCAAACACCAGCCTTTTTATGCTTCCTTGTCACCCTGAAACTAGTGGGGTGACCCAGTCAGTGCTCTGGCGTGTTGCCTTCCCTAATACACAAGTCATAGCCAAAACAATCCTGCTGGCCTTGCAAATCACCGCTTCCCTCTGCCGTCCACTCAGAGGAAACTTTCCCTGCCTGGCAACAACCTTGATGGGCGCTATATAAATGAAGGATAATAAATAAGAATAAGAAGAATAAGAATAATAGGATTGGGGGAGCAGGTGGAGCTGCCATATTCCTGGAAGACAAAAAGGGAAGGAGGTCAGTCTTGACTCCTCCTTCTTCTGTCTTGCAAAAATGCAAAGGAAGTGTCGGGGTTTACCCTCCATATGTAGGGGATGATGGTATAGTGAGTGACTTTTGTTTGTATTATTAGTTCTTTCTCTAATAGGCATCTAGCAAGTATGTACCAGGTGCGCATTCCATAGTCTCTGGTTCTCAAAACATTCTCTAGTGAAGGAGATAGCAGCTATGTCATCTTGACCTGTGGCGGGGAAAGAATGTAACCCTTATCTCCCCGTGTGAAGCTGTGCTGCTTAATATTGCAGACTGTGTGAATTTTTGGGAAGTTCTTTCCTTTGACGTTTGTGTTTCACGGCTCTGCTCTTTTTCAATAAATCTGTTATTCAATTTTATTGATCTGTCTGACCCACGAGTCTGACCCTGACAGAAAGGAGAGAAGTCCCAAAATGCATCAATCAACTGATGTTCCTGACAACCCTTCAGAAGAGGACCAGGACTTAGCTGACACTGAAGGAGCTGGTGCCAGTGAATTGCCTCCTGATGCAAAACCCAAAGTCCAGCTGTCTCTAGCGTCTGCCACCCCCACTGGTGGCCACACATGGGCCTGGGGAGAGAGGCAAAGGAACACAGTGAGACAACGCAGAAGAGCTGCCAGATGGGACACCTCTGAACGGGAACTGGCGCTCATGGATGAACTACTAAACAAAGAAGAAGAGATGGAGAGAAAAGATGAAGAGATATTGGTACTCAGGGGACCAAGGCTGGGCAGAACCCCGGCCAGAGAACAGCAGATTCCGGCCGCAGGACCTCCAGCAGCCATTCCTCCTCCAGATGGCCAACCAGCCCAGCCAGTGCAACCAGCGGTTCCCGTTTTACCTCCTGTCCCCCAAGGAACATCAGCGAGCTAAACGCTTCATTTAACAGAAGTGGAGAAAAGCTTTCTTTTTTCCTAACCATGGCCTCCAATTATATGCTGGATTATGGGCACCTATTGCAGGATGATGCCGCCAGAATCAGATATATCAGTCAACGAATGAAAGGCTTGGCAGCCGACTGGGTTGCCAATCTATATGATTCCTGAGCCCCAGAGACAGAGAATTTGCAGCTGTTTATGAACCATCTCCGTGAGCGCTTTGGGGACCCGCACCTACAAGAAAAAGCTAGATACCAGCTGAAAAAACAGAGACAAGGCCGAAATGATGTAGGAGAGTACTCCAGAGAATTCCGAAACCTGGCTGCAAAAGTTCCCTGGTCTGACGAAGTCTTGAAAGAATTATACAAAGATGGCTTAAACTCTGCAGTGTTGCACGGCTGTTTGACCCAAGGTGACCCTCAGACACTGCTAGGGTGGATTAAACTCGCCACGGAAGTTGAAGGCATAACTCAATCTGTACAACTGACTCGACAAAGGCAAGCCCAGGAACTGGGAACTCGCAGAGCCCCACGCAGATCCACATTCCTCAGTAGTGAGGAACAAAACCGGCGGCTCCGTCAAGGAACCTGCTTCTCTTGTGACAAACCTGGACATCTCTCCAGCAACGGCCCTGAAAACAAAGACGCAAGAACAAGCACCTCCAAAGATCCAAGACCTAATACAGCTAAAGGGAAATTCACCCCTCGTAAATCTGACACTCCCAAGCCAAGCTCCAAACGCAACTTCAAAGAAGCAGCTGCAGGAATTTGCCCCGCACAGAAGGACGACGCTTCTTCTTCTTCGGAGCAAGATTCTGAAAGCGGCTGCGAAGAGTGGGACACTGCCATCTCAGCAAATGTAAGTACTTGTAAAACCCCACATTTGTTTGCAACCGTAACCATGGCGGGGAAGGATGGCAAATTGCGACTCCATAGAGCATTAATTGATTCTGGATGTTCCAGAAGCCTATTACACCCAGATTTGGCTACGGAACTTGCTGTACATTATCAACACCTAGAAAGCCCTATAAAACTGACTCAAATGGATGGAACCCCAATGTCAGGTGGAGCTATCGGACGGATCTCCACACCCCTATCCTTCCAAATCGGCAACCACAAATGTAAAATGCCTTTCCTGGTGCCTAAAGCAGTTCAATTCCAAGTAGTGTTAGGAATTGATTGGCTACGAAAGTACAACCCGAACATAGACTGGAAGGCTGGGAAACTGCTGGACAATAAATCCTTGGCTGAACCCGAGCAGCTCCCAGCACTTTCATTAACCCCTGAAGAGCTCTCACGCATTCCTGCACACTATCAAGATTTGCAGAAAGCTTTCCATGAACATGAAGCTAATGAACTGCCCCCCCCCATTGGGAGTTCGACTGCAAGTTGACTTTAATTGAAGGTGCAAAACTCCCCAAGCCGAAAATGTACCCCATGGGCCGGCAAGAACTCTCGGCTTTGAAAAAGTTTTAAATAAGAACTTACAAAGGAAGTTTATAAAACCATCCTCAGCCCCCACGGCCAGCCCAGTATTTTTCCGCAAAAGAAAAGACCCAAATGCTGACCCCCGTCTGATTGTGAATTACAACCTCATCAATCAGATTGTCATGCCAAATTGTTACCCGATTCCTCTTATCCGTACTGTCCTGGATCATTTAATCCAGGGCACATTTTTCACTAAACCGGATCTCAAAGAAGCTTTCCACAGAATTCGAATGCACCCTGACAGAGAATGGTTAACCACCTTCTCCACGCCTTTGGGAAATTTTCAATGGACTGTTTTGCCTTTTGGATTACAATCTGGGCCCTCAGTTTTTCAAATGTTTCTCAACTCCCTTTTTCACGATTTGTTGTATGAAGGGGTGCTTATTTACTTGGATGATATTTTAATTTATGCTGACTCTTTGGACAAACACATTGCCCTGGTCAGAACTGTATTGCAACGCTTAATCGACAATGGACTTGTTGCCAATTTAAATAAGTGCCATTTTGATACCCAATCCTTCGATTATCTGGGCTATCGCATTTGCAATAACACTCTAAACACGGACCCTGCAAAAATTGAGACCATACTCAAGTGGCCGGTCCCCAAAACTCTCAAACAGCTCCAACAATTCCTTGGCTTTGCCAACTTTTACCGCAACTTCATTGAAGACTTTGCCACCCTTGTGTTGCCTCTTACCGATTTACTTAAGAGGCCTAAGGGTGCCAAGGCCACTCGTAACCACAGACTTTCTTGGACTCCCGAATGCCAAACTGCTTTTGACGCTCTGAAGGCCAAATTCACTTTAGAACCATTACTGCTTTTCCCTGACACTTCTAAAGAATTTACTATTCAAACAGATGCTTCAGATTTTGCTGTAGGGGCTGTTTTACTGCAGCATAACTCTGATAACACACTAAAACCCTGTGCATTTATTTCAAAAAGAATTCTCTGCTCACCAATTAAACTGGCCTATTTGGGAAAAAGAAGCCAAGGCTATTCACTTTGCGTTATCAACCTGGCGCCATTTGCTCAAAAGCACACGTCTTCCTTTCCAAGTCTGGACTGACCACCGCAATTTGCAAGCTCTTCAAACAACCAGAAAGCTTACTCCTAAACAGGCTTGCTGGGCTGAATTTTTTCAACGCTTCCGCTTTAAATTTGTCTTCAAACCCGGCAAAACTAACATCCTGGCTGACTCTTTATCTCGGCTGTCTTGCCACGAACCCCTCCCCTCTACTACCTCCTCTGAAAAGACTTTGTTTCCTGCTGATTCCGTCGGATTACAAATCACCACTCGCTCGCACCGTAAAGCACGCCTTTCCGTCTCCAACATCTGCGATACAACTTTGCAAGACCTCATTAAACGCTGCTGTCACAATGACCCTTGGCTTTCTTCACACACAGACTCCATCACTTGGGAAAATGACCTCCCTTTCTATGGCTCTAAAATTTACGTCCCTCCTGATGCCCGTCCTGCTATTTTGCATCGATACCATGACACCAAGCCTGCTGCCCACTTTGGATTTCTAAAAACCTTGCACTCCATTCGCAAACTTTTTGGTGGCCCGGTTTCAACTCTCATGTCCAAACATATATCAAACAATGTGCTACATGCAATTTATGTAAATCTCCCACTTCAAAGCCTCAAGGTTTGTTGCATCCCCTCCCAGTCCCTTCCAAGCCTGGGGAAATTATCGCCTGGGATTTTATTCTTGGTCTCCCTTCTTCCAGCGGTTATCACTGCATATGGGTTATTACTGACCATTTTTCCAAACAATGTCACTTTGTACCTCTTAAAAAAGTACCCACAGCTGAGAAACTGGCTGACTTATTTATCGCTCACGTTTGGAGACTCCACGGACTCCCCTCTGCTATCATCTCTGATCGCGACCCAGTTTTCACTTCCAAATTTTGGACTTCTCTGTTGAAATCTTTAAATATAACTCAAAAACTCAGTAGTTCTTATCACCCGCAAACTGATGGTCAAACTGAACGTTTGAATTCTTGCCTTGAGCAATTTCTCCGTTGCTTTGTTTCCTCTAATCAATCTAACTGGTCCTCCCTGCTTCCTTTCGCAGAGTTTGCCTTTAATTCTGCCTTGCATTCTTCCTTCGGAAAATCCCCCTTTGAAATTGTCTATGGTTTCAACCCAACTCCTCCCCCCCGTCCCCTCCGCTGACTCTCCTGCATCACTCACTGCTTGGATTGACAAGTCTGCATCTGTCAAAGCAAGGCAGGAGGGATGGGCCTACCAAATCCTCGAATCCTGGGGAATGATTCGAGATTCACGAATGCAAAGCCCTGTGCCAAAAGAGGCAAACCCAATCTTTCGAATTCACCAACCAAATAATTTGTTGGAGATCAGGACG
Source organism: Cyclura pinguis (assembly GCA_030412105.1). Lineage (NCBI taxonomy): Eukaryota > Metazoa > Chordata > Lepidosauria > Squamata > Iguanidae > Cyclura > Cyclura pinguis. Next base: position 6,362,427 of record CM059600.1, read on the forward strand.
CCTGAAAACATGAGAGACTAGGATGCCTGAAAACCTGGGAGATCAGACCCACATGGAGAGAGGGCAGAGAGGTGAGTCTTTCCCTTGGGGTAATAATGGCCTTTGCTAACAATTTCAGAAATTACATTTGGTGTTGTATTCGAAGATATTCAAATTCAACAGTTCAAATTTCAATTCGGCACTTGAACGCAAGGGACAGGCTTGAGATTTCAAGGACAGCTGAAACATTCCTTTGCAGAGCTCCCTTGCAAAACTCTTTCAGACACAATTCTGGGGTTTGGGGCCATTTTTGACCTGGATTAGTTCTCTACTGTAGTAGGTGGCCCTGTTTACACAGGCGGGAAAAGGTGGGATTTATCCATATTTTCCTGCCTGTGTAGAAAGGGCCATCATGTCGTTTTCAATCTGGGGAGAACCTGAGGCAAAACTAGGACAATCGTCCTGGCCAGATTTCTTCAGAGGGAGGTTTGCCTTTGGCTTGGCTTTTCCTGAGACTGATAGAGTGTGTCTTGCCCAAGATTATCCTTCTTTCCCTTGCTTTTTAAAAAAAGGATTCCAAAGATTCAAGATTCGTGAGATTGGTGGATTTTCAGAACCTTCCAGGGATTTGGATCCGGAAAATCCTGGATTTGTCCCATCCCTATGTGTTCCTACATTCAGTTTTTCTGTCTCTGGCCCAAAATTTCTGCTTCATAGCAGTGTGGCAAAAGCCCAGCAAAGCATTCCAGGATGGCTAGAATAGGAATCAAGAATCGCATCTCGGTGCTCCTGGCAGGTTTAAATCCCTAGAACTGCTCCAGGGACCAAAGGAAGAAAAACGGTTTCCTGACGGCCAAGTCTTTGTGGCAGCAAGCAATACCCCCACCCCTTTGGATTGAAAGGAAGAAGAAGCCTGCTTTGGGTTGGGTGTCCTTCCACAGCACAGGACTTGTCTGAAAACCAAAGAGTGCTTCAGGGTCATTTAGGCCCCTCGCCAAGATGTGCTGATGGGTTGACTTAAATGAGGTTTTCAAACACTCTGCAGGACACATTTGGGATTGCTTTGTCATTTGTTCCTGGGTGAACTTTGTTATATCAGCATGCTCTCCTGTAGTCTAGGGACGCGCATTTTGTGGTCCTCCAGAAGCTGAGTCAGAACTTCTGATGTTCCTCGGCGGGCGTTGCCTTTGCTGGCCGGGGCCGCTCGAGGTTGCACTTCAGCAACACTTGTAGGGCTACAGAATTCCTGCCCCTCCTCTGGGGCTTCCTGACAATCTCATTTTTGAAAAGCCCCTGGCCTCTTGATCTGGAGCCTTTTCGTGACCGTATTTGTTTGCCCCAGCAAAACATCCGAGGAACCCCATCCATTCTGTGCCTTTGGAAAAGGCCTTTATAAAAGCCAGGACGGGAAGCAAACGTCACCCAAAACTCACTGCAAGTGGTGCCAAAGAAAGAGTCCTGTGATGTATGCCACTGCACTGGGGGGTAGGGACGGGCTGTGGGCCTCAGCTTCTGAGACTAAGGAGCCCCGAGAACCAGTGCCTTATCAGGACAAATTCTTGTTGGACACGGAAAGGGCCAGATAAAGTTCTGAAACGGTGTCTTTCCCTCGCAGCCATAGAACTGGGGAACCACAGGGAGGCTGGAGAGAGGTGGGCGTGTGGGAATTCAGCACAGATGAGAACCCTTTGGGAAACCCCAGGCAAGAACAATGCAGCATGAGGACTCCAGGAACTGGGGGCAAAGGAGTGGCTGAAGGTCCAAGCCAGTGTCTGGACACGCAAAGCAGGAGCTGCTCCTTGCTGGCTTCCGGCTTCCCTTTTCCTCGTGTGCCTAGACATGTGGCTATTTGCACAGCTCGAAATAAATTTTCCAGACTTAATTAACCGTCTCTCATCTTAACACGCTACATGCTCTTTCAGTCACAGTGCCTTTGCTCAACAAAAGTAACTTCTAGCCCCTGATGCCCCTATTTTACTGGAACCTTTTCTCTCTTTTCATGAAAATAACCCTTTATTTTTAAACGAGACATTGAGATACTGAAAATTTTTTAAAAGTACATCCCTTCAAATCTTGTACAACTTGTACAAGTAATAAAAATATTAAACTAAATATTCAATAAAGATATCTGGAAAAGAAATTAATTTGTATTTCTTCTAGGTTGGCTGGCTGCGGTAGTGGGGGGGGTTTGACTCCGGGGAGCTGTGTCGCTTTCTCCGCCACTGCCGCCGCCGCCACTGTCGTCTCTTCTGGGTCCCCCTTCCTGTCTCTGGCACCCCTGCCAGGGGGTGTCCCTCAGGCGGCCGTGCCCCCTGAGGGATGGCTCCACCTGGTTGAGAGAGTGTGGCTCCCCCAAGGTCACCCAGCTTCCACCTACAGTCCTAGTTCAACTTCCCCTGAGGCTGAGACTGTGACTCACTGCTCCCTCAGTCACCCAGCCTACTCCCAGTGTCTTTGTTCAACTTCTTCTCAGGTTGAGACAGTGCGAGTCACCCTGAGGCCACCCAGCTTCCTCCGAGAGTCCTGGGCCAACTTCCTCTGAGACTGAGACAGTGTGACTCACAAACTAAGCTCACAGGATAGCCCCAGTTTCGAAGACAAACCAACTAAACTGAGACTGTTGTATGTTGAAAATAGGACCCCCACCCTCTCTCCACCCCTCCCACTGCATCCCCCGTTTTTTCTAAAGCCGCTTTTCTCTCTCCTGCGGAGGCCCAGCAGGGTGGGCCAAAGAGAACTGTAACTCCCAGGATGCTTGGCTGCTCCTAGGAAGAGGCTGCTCTCACCGAAGACACACACACACACACCCTGCTTCCATGTCCCTGATGGTAGGTGTGTGTGTACGCCTAAGCAGTGATTCCAGAGACCACGGTCTGAATCCCCATTTGCCCATGGAAAGCCACTGGGTGACCTTAGGTCACATGTTCTCAGCCTGAGACAAAGGCAATGTAACCCATCTTGCCAAGAAAACCCGATAGGTTCGCCACAGGGCTGCCGTAAGCCAGTTTTCCAAGGGGGGAGACGTGATGCCTGGAAAGAACCCCCCCCCATAAGTGGCACTTGGCCCTGTGAACTCAGGGGGCAGCGGCTGAAGTAAACTGAGGACAGAAGAGGGAAGTGGAGGAGGAGAGGAGAAGGAGGAGGGAGAGCCCCCCCACCCCCTGCCCAGGGAAGGGTGGCTGGTCCACGCCCGGAGTGGGTCCTAGGAGAGAGACAGGGGTCTTTCTCCTGGCCTGAGCCGTGTGGCAGCTTCCCACCTTCAGCTCCCCAAAAAAGAGTGATTATGGGATAGGTGGGGCTTTCGGAAACTTGAACCACCACTTTCAGTACGTGATGGTGATGTTCTTTTAACCTGCTTTTCATTCAACTGCGCTATGGTCGGATAACATTTTAATGTATATTTAGTGTATTTTAGCAGTATATATTTTTCTTATTTTAATATTACATATCATTTAAATCTATATTCGAATACCTATGTATGATGACCTATATTGCCTGACCTATATTTGAAGGCCTATATGTGTGCAGGGAAGAAGGAAGAGAATCACCTCCTGCCCCTCGGTCCCCAAGGGCTGCGGGAACAGAGCTGTGCTCCTTAGAGAACCCAGTGAGGCTTCCTCCCCTTATTCCACCACTTTCTCCACCAGATTTAAGGTTCTGCCTGAACCTCTGCTGCCACCGTACGTGAAGACTTCCTCCAACTCACTGCTACCACCAAGGGTGGGGGGGGGACTTCTGTAACCCCCACCTCTGCCACCCATACAAGCACCTCCTCCTCTCCCATGGCTGTGGTCCAAAAATGTGGGAGCCTGGTACCAAAGACTAAAAATTTATACAATACACAAAAGCAACACTTTACTAGCAGAAACTGAACATGACAAAATGGATTAATAATATATTGAAAACTAATATTTCACTCTCACTCACACACTTCTCTTACCTAATTCACACTGTTGAACCCCTGCTGAATTCCTAAATCTTGACTGTCTTAACCCTCATCCGCACTCATCCACTCACCCCACACTCCACCCTAACCCCTCTACATCAACCGCCAACCATGAGGCTCCTTTGAATCCCATCATGCATTCCACCAATTGCCTCTGTCAACATTCAGTTGACTCACTCCTACCACCAGCCCCTTTTACTCGATTGCCATAGAACACAGAAGAGACATAAAACGCCTCAATATCTAAGACAAATTTTTTTTGTATAATTTTATTGAAATTCCATCTTATAAAACATATATACATACATACATACACACACACACACACACACACACACACACATATATATATATATATATATATATATATATATATACACAAAATTGTACAATTCTTTGTAATATTTCTGATAGTCTTCCTCTCCTCCCTAGATTTCATGTTCTTCAATTTAATCAACATGTTAAAATTAGATGTACTACACTAATATATGCTATTTCATGATAGCTTCTACAATAAATCCCTACTAAATTATATGTCATATTATTAATCTGATCACATCCTCTTGATAAAAGCTATACATTCATATCAAGCATTGTTATCTGAAAGTACCCAGCAATTATCTGACACTATTCTCCATTCTTTTTTTATCTCTTCATCAGATTTGCCCTTTAATCTCTGAGATACTATATCTGCATTCCTGTTTTCAATAAAAGTTACCCACCATTGGTCAACTGTAGGTATTTACTGGTTTTTCCATAACCTTGCAAATTCTATACGAGCTGTCGCGACCATATACGATATTATCCGCCAATGTTTCTTTAAGACAGTACCATCCAACATATGTGTCATATTTAACAAATACATTTCAGGTGTCTTATCAAATTACATCTTCAATATTGTACAGATCTTATTATGTATTTCCCCCAAATATTTCTTTGCTCTATTACATGACCACCACATATGAAACATCGTACCGACCTCCTTTTGACATTTCCAACATTGCCCTGTTCCTGTTTTATAAATTTTCATCAATTTTTCAGGTGTCATGTACCATCTTTGAAACATTTTATAACAGTTTTCTTTTAAATTCTGGGCTACTGTAAATTTCTGTGTTCTTTTCCAACTCTGTTCCCAAAACTCTAACTGAATTGAATGTCCTATATTTTGAGCCCATAAAATCATTGTATTCTTTATTGTTTCCTCTTCCCTCTCTTGTTGTAATATTTCCTGATATATATGAGATAGTAAATGTGGGGGATTTTCAAATAACCATTTAATCACTTCTTCTCTCTCCTTTTGTTCAATTCCATAGGTTTTTAAATCCATCAGAAATCTTTCAGTTAGTTGTCTACAGGGGAACCAGTTCAATATTATTCCCTCTTCTTCCAATTTCTCTCTTGTCTTGATCTTTATTAAATTTGGAGCCGTTTTTTCTATTATATCCTCGTATCGTAGCCATTTTTCTGTTTCGATCCATCTTCCAAAAAAGGCCTCTTGAGGGGACACCCATGAGGGGAGCTGCCTAACGTTTTTAGTCTTGCATTCGTTCCATACCTTCAATAATGATTTTCTTAAAAAATGATGTGAAAAATCTTTGTCGATCACTGCTTTATCATAGAACACATAGGCATGCCACCCCATTCTTGTCAGGGATTCCAAAGGCAGCAGAATGACTGAAACAAGCTTTGTGCGTTTTGATAGACTAAATGACACGAATTATCAAAGCTGGTGGATTTATGTGAAAGCATCTCTGATAAAGGAGAACTTGTGGCACGTTTTGGAGAGCGAGGGTTCGCGCCGGCCAGTGCATCAGCTGCTGAGATAGAAGCGTATTGTGTTGCTGACAAAAAAGCCAAAGGAGTTATTTTGCTTACTTTAAGTCCTTCCCAGTTGATTCACGCTGCTGCTGCGGACACAGCATATCAGCTCTGGGAGGCTCTGAAGCGTGTGCATCAATCTTCCTCGTGTTTGTCCAAAATGCTATGGACGAAAAGACTGTATAACACAAAGTTATGTCCCGGAAGCTGTGTAAGAAAGCACCTCATGCTGATGAAACAGTTATTTCAAGAGATAGCCAACAGAGAAGTAAATATCCCAGAAATGCAGAAAAGTTTTATTCTGCTGGAAAGCTCACTAAGGAGTGGGACTTTTTGATGTACAGCCTGCCGGGTGTGCGTGAGGAAGAGCTGACTGTAGACTTGGTAGCCGGGAGGATCCTGGAGGAAGTCCAACATAAGCAGTTTGATTCCAGACTGCAGTCGGAGGGGAGAACAGCCAGTCGCCAGGAGGGAGAGGCAGCTCCCAAGGAGGCATCTGACCTGGAAGAAGGAGCAGTGTGCAGCTTTGCCAGACGCTGCTACAGATGTAAGAGAGTCGGCCACCTCCAGAAGGACTGCAGAATGCCAGCACTGAGCAGAGGGAAGAAGACAGCCCAGAAGCGGAGGGGTGTGTCATCACAGGCTGAAGGCCATGTGTTTGTGGCAAAAGAACAGTCTGAGAGTGGTGTGTGGTTGCTAGACAGTGGTGCAACTCACCACATGGTGGACAACTTAAAGCTGTTGAATGATGTTACAAATGCAAATATAACAGCAATTTCCCTTGCAGATGGAGCACCCAGCAAGGTGCAAAAGATGGGTACTGCGTATGTGCCATGTTTTGGGAAATCGTTTAATAATGTATTGTGCGTGACAAATTTGCAGAACTGTATTTTGAGTGTCTCCCAACTGGCCAGTGAGTGTTACAAAGTGGTGTTTGAAGGGGAGAAATGTATAATTACTGCAAATGGTGTTTTTTGTGCAAAAGGGGTGAAAAAGCAGGGGTTGTACCACATGTTGCCCAAAGGAAAAGTGGCAAACGTTAACCCTTTGTGTAACAAACCTCTACATGAAAAGTGTGTACATTATCTCCACAGAGTGATGGGTCATGCCAGCTACAAAGGTTTGCAAGAGTTGGCAAAGGTATGCCCTGGGTTACAGGTCAGAAATTGCCCTAAGTTCCTAGAGTGCTCTGTGTGCAAAAAGGTTAAGGTAAATCATTCCCAGAGGAGAGAGCAGAGGGTGAGCTGGGTCTGTGAAGACATCCTTGACCAGGTGTTGTTTACAGGCTTGTGGGGCTGTGCTTGCTTGTTTGTCTGTTTGTTGCTTGTTTTTGCTAGGTCCCCTTGTGCTGGCCGTGTGCTCTCCCTGAGCACACGGTCTGACTAACGAGGGGGAGGAGCCAGCTAGGGGGGAGGAGTCTTATTAGGAGCTCCCAACGGCGCGCGCCAAAGGCGCGCGCAGTTGAAGCCCTCTTCTTCAACTCTTTGAATCATCCCTTGGTGATCAGCAGAGGAGACGTACTTGATTCAGTTGAATTTTAGGAAGAAAACCCTGTTCTTCTTTCTAGACCTACTCCCTGTACTACTGTTTGTAGTATCAAGGATGGAAGGTGAGGGAGCTGCCGCGGTCACCTGTAGCACTTGTGGGATGTTCCTTTTCTTGCCACAAGATGTTGTCGGGTACACCTGCACCAAGTGCAAGCTGGTGAACTTCTTGGAGGAGAAGGTTCGCCAGCTGGAGGCACGAGTTTCTAATCTTCATCTTATTAGGGAAGGGGAGGAGTTTTTGGATAGGGCAGAGAAGACCTTCCTGAAGACCCAATGCGCAGGGAAGCTGCCCAATCAGGAAGTCAGCACACTGGGCCAAGAAATGGATGCTTGGAGGAATGTCACACGGAGGAGTAGGAGGACCAGGAAGGAAACAGAGACTCTCAACCTACACAATCGCTTCAAAGTTCTTGGCCTGATGAACGACGAGGAGCACCAGGAGGAGGGAACAGAACGTCAACAAGAAGGAATCCAACATCGGCAACAGGAACTAGATCAACAGTCCCAGCCTCAACAGAGTGTCCAGCCAGTCCTGGAAGAACCTGCTCATCGAGGAGCCCCGGACAAGCCTCAGAGGAGGCGAGTTCTGGTTGTTGGGGACTCCTTGCTCAGAGGAACTGAACCAGCAATTTGCAAACCCGACAAGTTCAATCGAGAAGTCTGCTGTCTTCCTGGGGCCAAGATCAACCACATAACAGAGAGGCTAACCAGGCTGGTCAAGCCCACTGACCATAAGCCCCTCATTGTGGTTCATGTCGGAACCAATGACACTGCGAGGCGCAGCTTTTACCACATCGCAAAGGACTACGAGCTTATGGGGACAAAGCTTAAGGACCTTGGTGCGCAGGTGGTCATTTCATCTCTCCTCCCTGTTCAAGGATATGGTGCACAAAGGGAAAGGGCAATAGCAGAGGTCAACAACTGGCTCCGCACATGGTGCCGCCGGCAACGGTTTGGGTTTTTGGAACACGGTCTGAATTTCCATGAACGTGGGCTTCTGGCAAGGGATGGGCTGCACCTCACGAAACTTGGCAAGAATGTTTTTGCAAACAGTCTTGCACGGAGGATTAAGAGGTCTTTAAACTAAGTTCTGCTGGGGAGGGAGACAATATTATTCAGGGCAAAGACACGGCGAGTGCAGGGGGGAAAGGCCCAAATTATATTGACCAAGTAGTACAAGCGTCCAGTGGTGGGAGGAGTAGAAACTATAGTACAGGACTTGCAGGAAGGACCCGGGGATTTAAGTGTCTCTACACTAACGCGCAGAGTATGGGAAACAAGCAAGATGAACTTGAACTCCTAGTACAACAAAATAAATACGATTTGATAGGCATCACTGAGACCTGGTGGGATGAGTCTCATGATTGGAATGTAGGAATAGAGGGGTATAGCCTATTTTGTAAAAATAGACCAAACAAGAAAGGAGGAGGAGTAGCCTTGTATGTCAAGGATGTTTTCACCTGTGAAGAGATCCATGACTTGAACCCAGAAAGCCAGGTCGAGAGCATCTGGGTAAAAATTAAGGGAGCGAGAAACAATAGGGATATTCTGGTGGGGGTTTACTACAGACCTCCAGCCCAGACTGAGGACCTTGATGATGCCTTCCTCAACCAAATGACCACGCATTCAAAAAGGAGAGATACAGTAATAATAGGAGATTTCAATTACCCAGATATATGTTGGCAGTCAAACTCTGCCAAGACAGCAAGGTCCAGCAAGTTTCTTGCTTGTCTTGCAGACAATTTCATGGTCCAGAAGGTGGAAGAGGCCACAAGAGGATCAAATATTCTAGATCTGATCCTGACCAATAGGGATGACCTTGTTAATGAGGTAGAAGTGGTTGGATCTTTAGGGGGGAGTGACCATGCCCTATTGGAATTTGGCATTCAGTGGGAAGGAGAAGATAAGTGTAGCCAGACACTCATCTTAGATTTTAAAAAAGCAGACTTCTGTAAACTTAAGGAGCTGCTGGCTGAAATTCCGTGGTCAGGAATAGTGAAAGAGAAAGGAGTTCAGGAGGCATGGGAGTTCCTTAAAAGGGAGATACTGAAGGCACAGTCTAAAACTGTGCCAATAAGGAGGAAAAATGGAAGGCATCTGAAGAAACCAGAATGGTTGACTAAAGAACTCTCAGCTGAGCTAAGCGTTAAGAGAAACCTGTACAGGAAATGGAAGAGGGGGGAAACCACCAAAGAAGAATTTAAGCAAGTAGCCAGGAAATGTAGGGAGGAGGTCAGAAAGGCTAAAGCACAGAACGAACTTAGGCTGGCCAGAGACATTAAACACAATAAAAAGGGCTTTTTTAAATATGTCCGCAGCAAAAGGAAAAAGAAAGAGGCGATAGGGTCGCTGCGCAGAGAAGATGGCGAATTACTAACAAGGGGAAGACAAAAGGCAGAACTACTGAACACCTTCTTTGCCTCAGTTTTTTCCCAGAAGGATACAAGCACTCAACCTGGTGGTTGGGGAGCAGGTGAGGAAGCAGGGGAAATGCGGCACATAATAGGTAGAGAGGTGGTACAAGAATACCTGGCCACACTGGATGAATTCAAGTCTCCAGGGCCAGATGAATTGCATCCTAGGATATTAAAAGAACTGGCAGAGGTCATTTCGGAACCGCTTGCTATAATCTTTGAGAAATCTTGGAGGACAGGAGAAGTTCCAGCAGACTGGAAGAGGGCAAATGTTGTCCCCATCTTCAAGAAGGGAAAAAAAGAGGATCCAAATAATTATCGCCCAGTCAGCCTGACGTCTGTACCCGGAAAGATCCTGGAGCAGATCATTAAGCAGTCAGTTTCTAATCACTTAGAAAGCAACGCGGTAATCACGAGAAGTCAACATGGATTTCTCAAAAATAAGTCATGCCAGACTAATCTGATCTCTTTTTATGATAGAGTTACTAGCTTGATAGATGAAGGGAATGCTGTGGATGTAGCATATCTTGATTTCAGTAAGGCCTTTGACAAAGTTCCACATGACATTCTTGCAAAGAAGCTAGTAAAATGTGGGCTGGACAGAGCTACTGTCAGGTGGATCTGTAACTGGTTGACTGACCGTTCCCAAAGGGTGCTCACCAATGGCTGCTTTTCATCCTGGAGAAAAGTGACTAGCGGGGTGCCACAGGGTTCTGTCCTGGGCCCAGTGCTGTTCAATATCTTCATCAACGACTTGGATGAAGGAATAGAGGGCATGCTCATAAAATTTGCAGATGACACCAAATTGGGAGGGGTTGCTAATACGCCAGAGGACAGGATCAAAATTCAAAATGACCTGGATAGATTGGAGAGCTGGGCCAAGGCTAACAAAATGAAATTCAACAGAGAGAAGTGTAAGGTCCTACACTTAGGTAGAAAAAATGGAATGCTGAAATATAGGATGGGGGACACGTGGCTGGATGGCAGTACATGTGAAAGGGATCTAGGAGTCTTAATAGACCACAAGCTGAACATGAGTCAGCAATGTGATGCGGCAGCCAAGAAAGCCAATGCAATTCTCGGCTGCATCAATAGGAGTATGGTGTCTAGATCGAGGGAGGTACTGGTACCACTCTACTCTGCTTTGGTTAGACCTCATCTTGAATACTGTGTCCAGTTCTGGGCACCCCAATTCAAGAAGGACATGGTCAAGCTGGAGCAGGTCCAGAGGAGGGCGACCAAAATGGTGAAGGGCCTGGAAGCCAAGCCCTATGAGGATAGACTTAGAGAGCTGGGTATGTTTAGTCTGCAGAAGAGAAGGTTAAGAGGGGACATGATAGCTCTGTTTAAATATTTGAAGGGATGCCATGTAGAGGAGGGAGAGGGCTTGTTTTCTGCTGCTCCAGAGACCAGGACAAGGAGCAATGGATTCAAGCTGCAGGAAAGGAGATTCCACCTGAACCTCAGGAAGAACTTCCTGACAGTCAGGGCTGTCCGGCAGTGGAATATGCTGCCTCGGAGTGTGGTGGAGTCTCCTTCTTTGGAGGTTTTTAAGCAGAGGCTGGATGGCCATCTGTCGGGAGTGCTTTGAGGGTGTTCCTGCATGGCAGGGGGTTGGACTGGATGGCCCGTGTGGTCTCTTCCAACTCTACATTTCTATGATTCTATGATAAAGGCTTACCCCATTGCCAAGAAAAGCAAGTGTGTCACCCAATGGCCTTTTGAGGTTGTACATGCAGATTTGGCTGGGCCATTCAAGCCAACTAAAGGGCAAAATAGGTATGTCCTGGTTATTGTAGACAGACACACCAGGTACTCCTATGTCTATCTACTAAAAGAGAAGAGCCAAGCAGCAGATAAGTTCAAAGAGTGGGTGAATGCTGTTGAGAGGGAATTTCCTTATAAAGTGGCCAGTCTTGTGTCAGATCGAGGGGGAGAATTCCTGTCTAATAGCCTGCAAGCCTGGATGCGTAAGAAAGGCACAAGGCATAAAACCACCAACCCCGCACCTCCCGGGGAGGATGGTCTTGCAGAAAGAAGAATTGGGCTGTTAAAACAAATGAAGGACTGTATGATGGAGGATGCCCAAGCCCCAGCAGGACTTTGGGGAGAAGCAATACTGACAGCAAACTACCACTTAAACGGGATGTGGAGTTCAAGTGTGAAGCAAACTCCATATTACCTATTGTACGGTAGAGCGCCGAACCTGCAGCATCTACGCGTTTGGGGTCAGTTTGCTAGTGTGTATGTTCCCCCAAGTTTCAGAAAGTCTGGAGAGGAGAAATCTAGATGGTTACGCTTTGTGGGATATGAAGGTAACAAATATAGATTTCTACACCATGCTGGCAAAATAGTGTATTCTAGGAGTGCAAACTTTTGAAGTCCATTCAGGTTGGGACAGACTGCACTGTAACCAAGAGGTCTTGATTTCCCTGGGTAAAAGTGTGAAAAGTGTAAAAAGATTGCACTGTAATCAAGAGGTTTTGGTTCCCCTGGGTAAAAGTGACAAAAGTGTTCCTGAGAATGGAGGAGCAGTGATGCCTGATGAAGAAAAGGGCAGTGTTCCAGATACACTTGAAAGCTCTGAAGATGGAGGGGTAGTGACGGCTGGTGATGAAGAAGAAAGTACTGAGGAAAGTACCGAGGAGGAGAAGCCAGAATTCTCACTCAACGTCACACCAAAGAGTTCAACACTGCCACCTAGTGCTGAACCTGCATTTAGGGTCAAGAAAGAGCCTCGCACTGAGGTCAGCACTGGTTCCAGCAGTGGTTCCAGTGAAAGTGCGTCAGGAAGTACTCAACTTGCTGAGTCAGGAAGTAAAGTTATGCTTATCCCTAAAAGGTCAGGAGGAGGGTATTTTGCTGTCCCGTGTGACTGAGGCAAAAATTTTGAGTGTAGGACTACACTGGGGTATGGCATCTGAAAAAGCAATATTGCGGATTTGCTTACAAAGGCCCTTCCAGTAGTAGGCCATGAGAAGTTGGCAGGTGAACTGGGCCTTGCCACCAGGGTGTAAGGTGGAAGATGAGTTGTACCCTTGAATGTATGTACTGGATGTATTATGTAACATGTATTGTATGACATGTACGGATTGTGAAAATGTCCTACACAGTGGCCTAACCATTCTGGAGGGGATTGTCAGGGATTCAGAGCAGGGAACCCTGGGAAAATGATCAGCCCACTCCAAAGATGTTGCATCATGCCCCAGCTGTGGGTAATTGCAAGGTTGCATAAGAAACTGGGGTCGTGTGCAGATGGTAGAGGGAGGTGTGCAAACCTCTACCTGATTGGTTGTAGATATGTATATAACAAAGCAAAGCCAGTATGTATTTGTCTGTTGACCACACCTGATGCCTAGCGCAAGCTTTTGTCCGTCCTATGTTTTGTACATAACGGAACTTTGGTGCAAGATAAAGTGCCTCCTGTTTTGGAAGAAACTCCTCCATGTGTGAGTATCCTTACTGGGGAACAAGGCTGCTGCTGTTGGCTCGCTGAACTCTGGTTTTTCCGCTGCTTTTCCATGGGGCTGAAACTCCTATCATCCCCAACAATTCTTAAGTCCATTCCTTCAAGTGCCAGCATTCTCATGTTTTGTAAATTAATCCATTCTGTTATCCAGGTAATTGCCTCTGCCTCGTAATATATCTGTAAATCTGGTAGTCCCAATCCTCCTCTTAATATAGGATCAGTCGTAACTTTCCATTTTATTCTGGATTTATTTCCTTGCCAAATAAATTTAGATATCTCTCTTTCCATTGTATAAATGGCTTATTGTTTGTAATAATTGGGAAACTTTGAAAAAGAAAATTCAATTTCGGGAGTACATTCATTTTTATAGCAGCTATTCTCCCCATTGCGAATAACCGCATACGTGTCCAGTTTTCCAAATCCTTGGTTATTTCTTTCCATTTTTTTTCATAATTATTTTGAAATAGTTCGTTATTCCTTCTTGCAATCCAGATACCTAGATACTTTGCCTTCTGTCCTTTGTTAAATCCTGTTATGTTTATTAATTCTTTTTCTTCTTTGTCACTCATATTCTTTGTTAAGAAGACTGTTTTTTCATTGTTAATCTTAAAACCGGAGAATTCGCCATATCTGTGTATTGTATCAGTCAGGTATTTTATACCATTTAATGGGTTATCCAAGAACAAAACCAGATCATCAGCGAAAGCTTTGAGTTTGTATTGATATTTTTTAATCTGGATTCCTCTGATAACCTTGTCTTCTCTTATTGTATTATTAAGAATTTCCATCGTCATGATAAATAGTAAAGGAGACAAAGGACATCCCTGTCTTGTCCCTCTATGTAACTCAATGCATTGCGTTTTTTCTCCATTGACCAACAGTCTAGCTTGTTGTTGATTATAAATTGCTTCAATCAATGAAGTAAATTAATTTCCAGCTTCTGTTTGTTTTACTACCTTCTTCAAAAAGGTCCAATTGATCATATCAAAGGCTTTCTCCGTGTCAACAAATATCATTGCCAGTTTACGTTATGTTTTTCATAGGTTTGAGGGTGTTCCTGCATGGCAGGGGGTTGGCTATGATTCTATGATTCATAGTATTCAACTATATTAAGGACTGTCCATATATTACCTTTCAAAGACCTCTTAGGGAGAAAGCCATTCTGATCTTCATGTATAATGTCCTGAAGGGTCCTTTAAGTCTGGCAGCTAGAATTGTAGCGAAAATTTTATAATCTGTATTTAAAAGTGAGATTGGTCTATAACTCTTAACATTTGTTAAGTCTCTGCCTTCTTTTGGAATCAACACTACATTTGCTTCTTTCCAGATATCCGGAATGCCAGAATTTATTATCTCGTTCATTGTATTTTGTAAGGGTATATAGATAATTCATGCTCAAATATTTTATAATATCTTGCCATAAAGCCGGTCCAGGAGCTTTATCATTCTTTCAATTCCTGATAGCTTCAGATATCTCCACTATTGAGATAGATTTATTTAAAGCTGTTCTATGATCCTCAGAAAATCTGATCTTTTTCATTTTTTCCAGATAATCGTTTATTTCATGTTCCTTTTTCAATGCAGAACTCTTACCCAGCAGCTTCGTGTAGTATTTGTACAAAGCTTGTTTTATCTCATCTTGTCTTGTGATTCTTTGTTCCCCAATCTTTAGCTCCGTTATGGTATTTCTTGCCCTTCTTTTCCTCAATATGTTGGCCAGTAGCTTAGAGGGTTTGTTAGCTTGTTCAAAAAAATTGTTCTTACTTCTTCGCATCTGTTGTTCAATTTCATTCAAATTTAATTGATTTAATTCAGCTTATCTTCATCTGTAATCTAATCTTATTATCCGATGGATTTTTTTCTCATCTGTTTCTCAATCTCCTTCATTTTTTCTAATATCATCTGTTCCTCATGTCATTTTTCCCTCCTTATTTCAGCGGACCATCTGATAAAATTACCACGCATCACGGCCTTACTTGCATCCCAAACAATTTTCATGGATATATCCGGTGTTTGATTTTCCTTAAAATAATTGGTTATCTCCTTTTTTGCTTGTAGAATGTATCTCTCTTTGTGTAAAATTTCTTCGTTCAATCTCCAAGTCCTTTCTCTATCTTTAATGTAAAGGTTTATGGTCTGAGCATGGGTTAGGAAGAATGTCTATTTTTGTAATCTTCATCAGCAGATCTTTAGATGTCAGCATCATATCAATCCTTGAAATTGTCTTATGTTGATCCCAATAAAATGTATGACCATCTATTTGTCCATTTTTGTATCATATAAATTTAAATCATCAATCATGTTGAAGAGGTTCTTAGGTAATTTTCCGTTGTTTCGTGGTATTAGTTTTTTGTTTTGTTCTATCCAACATTGGATTAATGACCCTGTTAAAGTAGCCAAGAAAAATAATATTGGTATTTCCTGTTTCTTGTAAATATTTTTGTACTTCTTTATGTATTGAGGGGGGAAATCCTCCTTTAGCTCCATTTGGTGCATAAATTCCCACTATTAAAATTTTATCTTGTTTCGTGTTCACTTCAGTCCCCAAAAAGCATCCATTACTATCATGAAATTTTCCTTGTGCGCCATATCTTGAATTCACATATATCAGAACTCCCCTTTTCTTGTCAAGCGTAGCCGCGAAACAACTACCAAGTTTCAAATTTCGAACATATTTCAAATCTTGAGTTCTAATTCGAGCTTCTTGCAAACAAATTATATCCAAATTTTGTCTCTCCAAATAATGAAATATTTGCCTTCATTTGTATTCAGAGTTAAATCCTTTAATGTTCCAAGTGTATATCTTCAATCCCATTTTGAAACAATATATTAATATATGTATCTTTTGTTTTATCTTCCTTTAAATTTCTCCTTCTATCTCTCCTTCCTCTTCTTCCAATATTTCTTGGTCTTCTTCCTCGTTTCCATCTTCTGGTGTCGAGGATGCTATTTCTCCTTTTTTCTGTTTTTGTTCCTTGCCGGATATAGTGTCTTTTTCCTGTTCTTCATCTCCCTCTTCACTAGGTTTTTGCAGATCCTTCTTCAGTCTCTCCATCATCTCTTTCACTATAAAGACAGAATTTATTTTATATCTTTGTTGCTTATATGTAAAAGAGATGCCTTCGCTTTTCTCCCATCTGTAATTAATCTGATTCTTTGCCAGGAGGTTTGCCAATGGTTTATAATCTTGTCTTTTCTTAAGTATTTGGTATGGTGTATCTTTGAAAATTTTGATATCTTTATCGTCAATCTTCAACAATCCTTCGTAACTTCATTGTAATATTTTATCTCTAGTCACTGTCCTTGTGAAGATTATTATTATGGCTCTTGGTAATTTCCGCTCTCTTGCAACTCTGGAGGACTCTCTGAACATTCTATCTATATTTGCTTCCATCTTATCTTCTTCAGCATCAATGTATTCTGCCAGAGACGGTATAATTTCCTCATACAAATTCTCTGAACTGGTCTCAGGAACACCCCTAAGCTTAAGACATCATTCGCGATAACGTAATTCTTGCAACGTTATCTGGGATTCTTCATCTGTTTGCTTCACCTTTAGTTCAGACACCTCTGTTTCCACCTGTTTAACTTGTTCTTTTATTGATTTAGCGTCAGTTTTCAATTTAGTTACATCCTTTATGTTTTCCAGTTTCTTCCCCAGTTTAGCTATTTCATGTTTCATATCGGTTCTCATTTCCTGTCTTGTTTCCTTTAAATCTTGCCTGATCTCAACTCTGATATTTTTTATTTCTTCGATCATTTGTAACATGGAATCTTGAGATTTCTGGGGAATGTCTATAGATGTTCTTCTACCTGTTTGTGTAGTTGTTGTCGGAGAGGCAGCTGCCGCAGCTCCTTTTCTTGTTCTTGGCTCCATGTTACAATTTACCAGCAGGTGGCAGTATTATATACACTCTTATATTTTAAAATCCTTTTTCTTTCTTTCAGTCTCTTATAGCCTATTTCTCAGGCCTTTTCTGTTTGGCTAAGACTTGGTACCATAAGATATAACTACAGCAACATATAAATCATTCAATACTATAAATGCAATAATGTACAATTCAATTAATCAAATATCCCATCAAATCATATAAGAATGAATTATTACTAAGTCATGAATATCAGATTAATTTAAAAGCTTTTATACGTTTAAAAATTCTATTTATACCTTTAAATACTTTATACTTTAAATACTAGTAAAATGCTATAAATTCAGTCTAAATGTAATACTAATAAAAAAATAGCAATATTTAGTTTAACACCACTGATATATGTTAGTGAAAAAATTTAGAGTAAATTCCCTTCAATTCCCCCCTCCCAGATCCAAAAGTTCAGCTTCTTGCTATTTTTACCAACTTGCTTCTAAAGAACAATAACAGCGAAGTCTTTGACTGAATAGATTATTTCACCGAAGCTCTCTACCGTTGCTATGGAAACCACAGACCGAGGCAAAACAGGAATGTGGGAGAGAGGCTCTATTACAGTCTTCTTGTCCTTGTACTGCACTGTACACTACTAAAAAAAATAATTCCCACAGGACGATTCAGTCCTCCATTAATTCCCAAATGTCTCTAATCTTCTCAACTGTCCATTTAAACTTATAGTGCTAGGATAAAAAAAAACTTAAAAATGTAGAAATTAATCAAATATAGAAAAATAATGTAAAAAGTAAAATTATTGCAGTCCAAAGTCCTTGGTACCTAGTCACAACTAACAACAGTCCAATGAAAATAACGAAAATTAATATACCCGTTTCCCAGAAAAAAAGGTTACTGTGACTCACTTTAAAAAGCTGCTTACTGCCTACTCCGTTTAAAAATCCTAAGGCCAAAAAACAAAAATAAAAATTGGCTCCAAATTAAATCCGATATTCCGAAAGTAGCTACAACCTTATAAGTTTAATTTTTTTTAAATAGTTTAAAAAAGTAGAGTTAAACAGGTTTTTTAAAAAAGTTAATTCTCCCGTTCCTCCTTAAAAAGCCGGTCCTCCTTAAGAAACTCCCAGACTAAACAAGTTCCGTCGCCCTCCATGAAGCCTCAGTTCATTTCAGTTGTTTTGCAAATGTTAATTTCTTAGTCATTTTAAAAGTCAATATTTAAAGTTACAAAGCCAATAGTGAGAAGCTATAGTTGAAGACACAGTCTTATTAAAGTCTCTTATCCACTGGTATTAGAACCCCATAGTTTAAAAACAGTCAAAGTCAAGATTATTCTTCTTCCATATATTCCTTTATGTACTGTCTCCCACCTGGGTCTCTTCATTCATGAGGCTTCTGTTAACTGCTGCAGGTCTTTAATTGTTGTGGTCTTAACTGACAGAAATCTAGTTCGGACACGCTTGTTGTCAGCTTACCGAATCTTTTCTTAAAAGTTGGCGGTGGCGCTTGTGACGCTTACACAGCGACTATGATGTTCCTGTCGTGGTCCTGGGATCTGCACGCCGCCGTCCCCTCTTTCCTTCCAGAAAGAGCTCAGCAACGGATTCCGGATCCCCTTCAGACCTCTTCTGAACCCCCTTTACCAGGGGGGTTTTCTAGCCGCTTTCAATGCTAGAAAAGCAGCTGGAAACCATCAAGCGGTACCTCGGAGAAAAGAGACTTATTCTGAGCAACCGCTCACACACACCATGTGACAGGAAGATCCAATATCTAAGACAAATTTAACATTTTTCACCCAATCTGTGACCAACTATTGAATATTATTTATGCAAAGTTCATTCAAATGAGATAGTGGGTCTCCTACTAATGGCTGCATTAGCATTTCCCCTCCACGCAACCATTAAAAAAAAACACAAACAAATAATTCATAACCATTATTTTCTTTGTGTGCTTGTTAAATCATGAAAAAATAGACTTAACAACACAATACAATTAATGTTTTATTCTAAGTATAAAATCTAGAGAACAAGTCCTTAAGATCAATCTCAGAATTCTTCTCACTGTGTTGGTGGTTTCTACGGTCCTCTTGAACGGCATCTGTAATATTTAAATAGAGATCACTCCCATTCTCCTCAAGAGGAGCCCTGGAGTCCCGGCTGACAGCCTTCGGAAGAAAAACTGTCTACTCAACATTCATACACACGGGATAACTAAACATATTTACAATATTGCTTAACAACTCAAAAAATTAAAAGAGCTTTATAACAAAACTTTAAAATCCAGTTTTAACTTCAAAAAGAGGAACAACTTCTTGTCTTCCGAACAATGCATGTCTTCCACACACAAAGATATTATAGCATCACAGCGTTGGACGAGACCACAAGGGCCACGGGCTGTAACATCCTGCCAGGCAGGAATATAAAAGCGTTATATAATATAAATATCATATAAAAGCATCAAAGCATTCCCTTTCACAGATTACCATTCAGCCTTTCTTTAAGAAATTCAGAAGATGGGAACGCTAGATGGGAGCGGCTAGATGGGAACGCAGACGTCCACTCCGACTGAAGCTTTTTCACATTCAATGCATTTATAGGGCTTCTCCCCCATGTGGGTCCTCTGATGTCTATCTAGATGTCCAGTCTGACTGCAGTTCTTCCCACATTTCATGCATTTATAGGGCTTCTCCCCTGTGTGGGTCCTTTGATGGGGACGTAAAGTTTGACGTTAAGAGAAGCTCTTTCCACATTCCATGCATTTATAGGGCTTCTCCCCCATGTGGGTCCTCTGATGTGTACGTAGATGTCCACTCTGACTGAAGTTCTTTCCATATTCCATGCATTTATATGGCTCCTCCCCTGTATGAGTCCTTTGATGTAAATGTAAACTGTTACTATGAGAGAAAGTCTTTCCACATTCCATGCATTTATAGGGCTTCTCCCCTGTGTGGGTCCTTTGATGGGAACGCAGATTTCCACTCTGACTGAAGCTCTTTCCACATTCCATGCATTTATAGGGCTTCTCCCCTGTGTGGGTCCTTTGATGGGAACGCAGACTTCCACTCCAACTGAAGCTCTTTCCACAATCAATGCATTTATATGGTTCCTCCCCTGTATGAGTCCTTTGATGCCTATGTAAACTGTTACTCTGAGAGAAAGCCTTTCCACATTCCATGCATTCATAGGGCTTCTCACCCGTGTGGGTTCTTTGATGTGTATGTAGACGTCCACTCCGACTGAAGCTCTTTCCACATTCCATGCATTTATAGGGCTTCTCCCCCGTGTGGGTCCTTTGATGTTTCCTGTATGTTCCACTATTGCTAAAGCTCTTTCCACATTCCAGGCATTTGTATTGCTTCTCCCCTGTGTGGGTCCTTTGATGGGAACGCAGATCTCCACTCCGACTGAAGCTATTCCCACATTCCATACATTTATATGGCTTCTCCCCTGTGTGGGTCCTTTGATGGGAACGCAGAATTCCAATCCGACTCAAGCTCTTTCCACATTCCATGCATTGATATGGCTTCTCCCCTGTGTGGGTCCTCTGATGTCTATGAAGATTTCCACTCTGACTGAAACTCTTTCCACATTCCATGCATTTATAGGGCTTCTCCCCCGTGTGTGTTCTTTGATGGCAACGCAGACTTCCACTGTGACTGAAGCTCTTCGCACATTCCATGCATTTATGTGGCTTCTCCCCTGTGTGGGTCCTTTCATGGGAACGAAGATGTCCACTCTCACTGAAGCTCTTTCCACACTCTATGCATATATATGGCTTCTCCCCTCTATGGGTTCTGGGATATGAACTTAAATGTATAGGAGATTCCATTCTTCTTCTTTGCTGATTCAAATATGATCTCAGAATTTCAGAAATAGGAACTCCTTGAACTTCAGAAGATTTTTTCTTGTCATACTTAGGGAAAGCCTAGGTTGAAGCTGCCATGAAGTTTTCTTTGCAAGATTTGTTCATAGGCTACCTGTTTCAGGAAAAAGAGGAAAATATCATTAGTCATTTACCGCAGAAAGATCAAGCATCAAGAGCAAGAACCCAGAACCATAGAAAGGCCAGGAGAAGACGATTGGCCCAACTGGGAAGAGCTCACTGACTGGTAAGAATTCTTTTAAACCATCCCCAATTAAGAGGAATCCCTAGTCAGATATACAGGGAGTCCTGCTTGTGAGATTTTGCACTGCACAGTGTTAACAGTCTAATCCAACATTTGTAAAGGAAGAAACTGTGAAAAATGGCTAGCAGAGTAGATAGCAGATCTTGCACAACCCATTTCCTTTCTATATTCCTCCTTACTAACATCTCACTTCAGAGGAATGCAAGTCTCCATGGAGAGCATGAGAGTAAATCATGAAACGGCAGTCCTCCCGGATCCTGAGTGGCCCTAATACGGACTGAACCCTCCATGTGATCAGGCTTGGGAGAAGAAGACTTCTTTGCCTCATGTGAATCCTTTTAATTTCTCCCAGGTCAGAAAGAATCTTTCCTGCTCCTCTTTGCCCCTCCAGCGTAGTCCCTACCTAATGTTTCTAAAACAAACCACACTGGAGAAACTGATGGCACAGAAGGAACAGAGTGGGACCACCACTTCCCTTGATCCAGACGCTATACTCCTACTGATGCAACCGAGAATCACCTTGGCCTTCTTGAGCTGCTGCATCCCATTCTTGTCTCATCTTCAGCTTGTGGCCTAACAAGACTCCTAGATCCCTTTCTCATATATTATCATGAAGCCAGGTCTCATTCATCTTTTATCTGTCCGTTTTGTTTATTCTGTCCAAGTTTAGTATCTCACATTTCTCCCTGCTGAAATCCATTTTGTTAGTTTTGGCCCTGCTCTCTAATTCCTAAAGGTCATTTTGAATTCTGATCCTGTCCTCTGGCATGTTAACTACCGCTCCTAATCTGGGGGATCCAGAGTGACCGACTGTCAGGAACCAAGAGCAGGCCAGCGGATCTGTAGAAGTGCTGCCACCCTCTTTTTAAATACTATCAGTGAAAGAAACATGATTAACTTGGGCTTATGAATGCACAAAGCACCTAAAAATTCAGATTGATCATACAAAATGTAAAGAAACTGGGCAATATTCCTCTGTGAACTTCTAACCAGTGTCAGAAATGAGAAGATCAGCAAAAAAGCATAAGAAAGAAGGAGACAGCTGTGATAGAAGCGGCAAAAAAAAAAGAAAGTTAAATGACTGGGATACAAATTTGCAAACTGGAGTTGCAATACGTGAAATACATACAAGGAAAGTGGATATTAATCATTAATAAAGAAATTTATTGGTGACTGAAGTCAGGTTGGAAGAAAGGAATTAAGAGAAATAAATACGTAAACTGTATTAAATAAGAAATTGTCAATTAGAATTGGCATCCCATAATAGAACCCACCCCATAAAGACCCATCAGCCTGGCTCAGAGCCAAATATCCCCCATCCACCCCCCACAACCAGCCAGCCATTATATCCTCCCCTCTGAACAGCCCCCCAAAATCTGGGCCCCAGGGAGACACCCAAGGGGGGGACCTCACAGCTGCCTCTTTGGGGTGGGGGAGGCTTCCTTTTCTCAGCCCCCCACTCCATAACCCCCCGTCCAGCCTCCCTCTTTCCATTAGAAACTTCAGCCTTCCCCCCTCCAAAGCCATGGCACCCAAAGGGGCAAAAACTTCCAGCTTTTTCTCCCACCTAAAGAAGGACATTTTGGAGGTCTCCCCTTTTATTTTCCCCTTTTAACCCCTTTTCCCTGCCTCTTCCCCCTTCTCTTCCCCACCAAGGAAATTAAAAGGACACCCACCCACCTTCTTCTTCTGGAAAAGGGGACAGAGTTTGGGGCTTTTGCCCTTTCCCCATATTAACATTTCCTCTCTCTCTAGGAAGCTGAGCTTGCAATCTGAGTCTCTCTCTCTCTCTCTCTTCATTCTGCAGATCTTCCATCGGCATCCCTGGCAGGACCTTGGAAGAGGATCCCAGGCAGAACCACTTTGACCAGAGAAATAAATGCCCACTTAGCCCCCAAGCTTCAGGATCCCAACAGAAGAACCTTCTCTTGCTGCTCGGTGCTGTCCGGTTGCCTTCAACCTAGGGTGACCCTACGACTGAGAGACCCCCGAGAGACCCTCTTCTTAACAGGCTCAACCAGGTCTTGCAAGCTCAGCATTTGGGCTCCCATCCACTTCCAGTGCGCTCTTCCTCTTTTCCTGCCACCTCCCCCTTTACTGACCATCATCAGCATCTCTTCCACTGAGTCATCTCATCCCACAATGCGACCAAAGCATGAGAGCCTCAACTGAGTTATTTGGTCCTCTAGGAGAAGTTCCGGTTTAACTTAATTTTCTTTTTGGTGGTCCACGGCAGACTGTAGAAATATGTGCACGTTAGTGCTTCCTGCAGGCGTGCACAGGTCCCGAATGGGAGAGCCTGGTCTCCGAATGTAGGGAGGGAGAAGAGTTTCCCTTTAATTCATCCTCCACGGAAGGAACTGCAAGATGGATGCCCCTGGAACAGGTTCGTGGTCACCCTCTTACAATTATTATTTTTATTATGATAAAGTTTCATTTGTGCACTCCTGCTCTGCAGCATCAGAAAGCAAGCTGGAACCTTCTTTTCCCTGACGTTTGTTCAGGGAGCTGTAGGTGGGAAAAAGGCTGATCTCCTAGAGGCTGCTCCCCCATGTGGGGACACCAGGAGGTCTTTCTTTTTCCTGCCTATGAGGAGCGAGTGGGAGCAGCAACCCAAACACTCAGGATGTTCCTCCAGGGAAAGTTCAGAGGACACAGGATGGGGCGAAGAGATCAAGAGGGGAGGGTAATAATTGACATCTCTAAATGGGGGTCATTAAGAGTTGCTAAGAGGATCCTGTTGGGTGATCTCCCAGGACATCCAAGCCCAGATCATCTCGAAGGACCCTGTCCTCACGGTCGAGGGAGACCAGCCGGAGCCCAGAGAGGGGAAGGGAGGCTTCGTTTCACAGGGGCGTATTGTTAGCTCTGGATAACCTATTTGCTGAAGCATGCGGGCCACTTATTTTGCCACTCAGGGAGATTTTCTTTTCTAAGTTGCGTGAAACTTACGAGCTTTGGCATTCTCCTTCTTTGGCACCTCAGTCTCTCCTTCCCTCCCCTTCCTGTATTTCCTTCTTTCCTCCTTTAATCCGCATCCCTTCCAGATGAGAAAGAAAGGGAGGATTCCAGGCAAATACAGCGAGGGAAGGAAAGGAAGACATTTGTGGCTCTTTAGACGTTCAGAGAATTAAGCTGTAGCAATCCTGTGGGGGGATTGAGGTGCTCCTACAGCGGAGCCTCCCCCACTGGGCTGTTGTGAACGAAAAAAGCAGGGAGATCCATCCTTCCCTCTTCCCAGGACCCCAGGCAGAACAGCCTCCCTCCCTCCCTCCCTCCCTCCCATGTCCAGCACGTTCAGAGGAGGGCAACCAAAATGGTGGAGGGTCTGGAAGCCATGAAGCCCTCTGAGGAGCAGCTTAGGCAGCTGGGTACGTTCACCCTGCAGAAGAGAAGGTTAAGTGGAGACATGATAGCTATGTTTAAATATTTGAAGGGATGTCACGTCGAGGAGGGAGTGGGCTTGTTTTCCACTGCTCCCAAGACTAGGACACGGAGCAATAGATTCAAGCTACAGGAAAAGAGATTCCACCTGAACCTCAGGAAGAACTTCCTGCTGGTCAGAGCTGTACAGCAGTGGAATCTGCTGCTGCCTTCATTGAGTGTGGTGGGGTCTCCTCCTTGTCTGGAGGTTTTTAAGCAGAGGCTGGATGGCCATCTGTTGGGAGTCTTACCCTTTGATGGGTGTTCCTGCATGGCAGAAGGGGGTTGGGCTGGATGGCCCCTGGGATCTCTTCCAACTCTAGGATTCTGTGATTCCTCCTCATGTCAGTTTTAATCTCCCTGAAACTGCAGCCCAGCCCTAGATCTGTGGGTTGCTGGAGAACGAAGCACAAGGGGAACAGGGTCCCTTCTGACTCCTCTCCCCACCTGCCTGCCTGCCTGCCTGCCTGCCTTCTCCCCTTGAAAGACTCAGACGAAGGGTCCCCCCACCCTCGCCGGGGGATGGAGGGAGGGAAGCCTCCAAGCAGGGCGTTGTTTCCAGGGTAGGGAGAGGCCTTTGCATTTAGGGAACCCCTCAATGCTACCTCCTCCTCTGCCTCCCTCAGGCCTCTCACACTCCCCCTTCCCAGGATTGGGGTACCTGGCCCCTCCTTCCTCCTCCTCCTCCTCCCTCCAGCAGCCTCTTCTCTTCCCTTCCCTCCCTTCCCTCCAGGAAACCTAGGAGCCCCCTCCGCCCCCCCTTTCTGGGACTAGGGAGGCTGGAGGGGGGTCTTCTCTCTCCCCCCATAATCCCAGCCTCTCCCCCCTCTCCGAAGCAGGAAGCTCCTCTTCCGCCACCCTTCTCTAGCGCCCTCCTTTCCCTGCTATCCACGGACCCTTTGGCCTCCTGCTATCCCATAATATCCCCCAAGACAGACAGCCCCCCTCCCCCCACACTGGGCCCAGAACCAAACACCGCCCCTCCCCACTGGCTCCAGCCGCAGCTGTCCTTTCCCCACTCCCAAATATTCCTTGGACCCCGCGGAGATCCCCCCAAGAGGGGAGAGGAGGAGACCGATGGGGCCTTTTCCGGGAGGCCCTCCTTGTTTCCCCCTTCGTGGCCCCCCACTCCCTCCTGATCACAAAATGGTATCCCCCTTCCCACTCCTTCCCGCCCTGGAGTGCATTTGGGGGTCCTCTCCCCACCCCCATTACCTCCTCACCCCCGCTTAGGAAACCAGAGCGACCCGCTTCAGAAGCGAGCGAGGGGAAGTGCACCACTCTTTCAGCCTTCTTCCCCCACCTCAACCGCCCTCCCTTCCTGCCTCTCTAGGAAGCCGCACTTGCTGCTCCCCAGAGGACTGGTGGTGTCTCTCCTGAGGCGGCGGCAGCTGGAGGAGGAGGAGGAAGAGGGAGCCCAGGAGATCCCGACGCCACCCTCCTCTCTTCTTCCTCTTCCCCGCAGCCCAGCGGGGGAGGTTCGGCTGGGGGGGCGGCTGTCCCCCCGGGATGGCTGCCACTTAGTTCTACGAACAGCCCCAACGGCCTCCGAGTCATTCCTGAGTCACCCCACAGCCTTCCGTGAGATCCCCTGAAGTTCAGAGGCCGCTGTGAGGGACACAAAGGGGGCACAAAGACCGGCCAAAATGGTCTCGACTGACATACAGAATCTTCCTTTGTGGAAAATCTCCTACAGTTTTGCAAGACTTCCTTCCTTTGTGGCTGGAACTTGCAAAGCCTCTTCGGGGCTCTAGGGAGGGTCATTAAAAATCAGAGTCATGCAGGGAGAGGGAAGGAGCCTCGTTGCCCTCCGAATTCCACCCCCTGCTCAATGCAAGGCCCCTGGCTAGAGCAGATCCAGCCTTTTTTTCAAGATGTCTGGAGAAGGAGCTCCCACCACCTCTCTAGCTAATTGATGCCACTGCTGAACCTCTCTCACTGTCCAACAAATTCCTTCCAATCTTCAATCAAAATTTATCCACCCGTAATTTAAAACCTTTAGACCTGGTTCTACCCTCTCAAAGAACAGAGAACAAGCCTGTGCCCTCCCCTTTGTGGCAGCCCTTGAGGTATTTAAAGAATGTGATTTGTCCTGAACAGCACAGACTGCAGGGGGATTATCATTTCCCCCAGCTTGGAAACTATGCTTCTATTAATGCAGCTTTCACTGTCTTTGCTGCAGTATCACAGGGCTAGCTTATGTTCAACTTATTACCAACAATACTCCCCACATCCTTTTCATATGAAGTACTGCTGACCTAAGTCTCACCCAACCTATATCCCCACATGTGGTGTAGCAGAAGAAGGAGCAATTACTAAAAGCAAATGTACTAGTCTCAGGATTTCAGCACGTAGAACAGCTATTAAGAGTCGAGAGAAACAAAAGGGCGGATTCTTCGTCAATGAATTTGGCTCTGGAAATTGCCCTTGCTGAGACTAAGTACATTAAGGAACACTCCCAAACTTGTGGGGAAAATAAGCAGGTGGAAAAGCCCAATCAAGATCTGGAGCTTGACACCCATACGGAAGGGGCAATTTTGGAAGAACCTCATAGTAAAGAACTGAATACAGAAGATAACAGGTGGATAGAAGGGTGGCTTTGTTCCTTGTCTAAAGATATACAGCACGTTAAATCTTTTATATCTGAGTGTACTGAACTCTTGATTCTATTTGTAAGGGTCTACAAAATCCTGAATATTGACAAGCAAGTAGATAAAGCTTTAAATGGTGCTAAGCTGCAACCAGTTAATTCAGCCAACTTTAGTCATCCGGTTAAAGCAAATAGATGTTACCCAAAGAAAAACCAAATAAGAAGGGTGTTAAAAACTTGAAGAAAACTAAAAATATAAAGAATGTAAAACACCTGAAACATGCACCCAAGGTGAATTTTGAAAAGCTTTTTGACTTGCTATCCAAAGAGGTAAATAAAGAGATAAATCTTACTATCGGAGCAAATATAAAGACTAAGGACAACATCTGTGATAGCCCGTTAACAACAACTAATGAAATTTTATTAACATCCCAGACTAATAAAAGCTCTGTCGCACGGCACTTTGCTACACTGAAGGAATTAGAGGGAGAAGTTAACTCTCAGACTGATTCCCCCAGATACCAATCTGCGGAACTTCAGGATCCCTGGTCTGTCTCAGCACTTAGGGGAAAAAAAATATATCAAAAGAGAATACCATTGGTACTACTTGGAAACTAGTGCTGGCTAGGCAGAAAGTAGTAATTCTGAACTACCCTAAACCGGCAGGGATTCGATCACAGTATGAACGTAAAGTTCATTTCATAAAATTACTCACCAGCTCCTACACTGACTTCTGCACCCTCAGAGATATAACCCATATAGAATATATATTCTTCAATTACGCTTGTGCTCATGCAGTGGTAACATTCACAAACAGTTCACTGGCGAGTCGGATGCTAAATAGCAAAGATAAATTAGTGCATCTTGGCCTAACGGTGACAAGGATGTTTGAAAACCAAGCTCCTCCAGTGCAGTTAAAAGGGAATAATCCCAGATCTGCTACACAAAAACATAGGACTTATGAAAACCTGATTGACCTAACTGATCAGCATCTGGACCTGGCAGAACCCACCCCAGCTATTGCCCAAACAGAAAAACAAAGTACATTCCAATTGAACCATAGTCCAGACTTCCTACACCGCCAGAAAGAAATATGCTTTGATGAGGAGGAAGCATTACCAAGCTCACTCTCAGCCTTACCCCCTGAGGAACAGAATAGTATCCTGAAACGTTTAGATATTTTGAGAATATTATTTAATAAGCAATTCTCAAATACCCATAAAACTACTGTTGCAGAAGTAGTCTCAGAGACAGTAACTGTACATTTATCTGAGGAAAATCACCATAAAAATAAAGGAATTTGCGCTTCATTTTCTCAAGTAAAAAAACAAACATCGCCTACCATCATAAGACCTCCTGAACTCACTGCGCAATCTACTACATTTGAGTTGATGTCATCAACTGTTAAGACAAAAGCCCCTCTACAGACTGATAAGCCAGTTTTAGACAACCAATTATTAGGATCAATAATACTCCACCACGCTCCAGCTCATCAACTCCCGAAGAGGACTATTCCAATAATTTCCAATGTTAGTAGACCAGCTCCCCAGTTAGATCTCATAGAAATATTGGAAGAGGATGTAAGCAATCAAGTGGTAGGGAAGAAAATTACAAAAGGACATGTTGCTGTCGAATATAGAAACCCATCTAATTCAGTAGCAGCACCCACAAAAACATCCTGACAAAAAATGTTCCAACAAAAGAAGACCCAGATATCTCTGCTGTCATGGAATATCGCAGGGTGGATAAGGAAAGCATTAGATCCCTCCTTCATAGAATTTATTCAAAAACATGAGATCTTATTTCTTCAAGAGACATGAGCCACAAGAGACATTGGTGTTAATGGCTTCTCTTCTTATTGTTTACCAGGAACTCCAAGTGAGAAGGGTGGACGAGTTAAAGGAGGTTTGTGCATATTGGTGGCAACAAAGCTCAGGGCCTTATTGTCAAATTGGAGCCCCTGGAATCTTTGGCCCTGTCTCTGTTACTAAGATGCAGGTCTTTTTGTCTTTTATTAATCAATGTATATATCCCACCTCAAAGGGAAAAGCAGACAGTTAAAAGTAAATGGGTCAAGCTAGAAAACTATATTGACAATATGATCAATAGGTTCCCTGATGCGTCAGTAATAGTGGCTGGAGACTTAAATGCTCGAATTGGCCAATCTGATAATGCTCTGTATTCTTATTAACATGAATCTCCACCTGAACCGGATGAAGCTCACCCCATAGCATTTAGGCAGTCTAAAGACAAAGGCTGCAATTTTGCAGGCTTATGTCTTTCAAAAATGATTAATAGGCTAGACCAGGTAATTTTGAATGGAAGTATTAATGGTGATATTGTGGAGGAATACACTTACATCTCCAAGTCAGGAGGATCAACAACAGATTATATTATAGTATCCTACAATCTTTTCAATAGGGTCTCTGAGTGTAAGGTGGGGGACAACACGGAGAGTGATCATCTTCCCTTGTGTCTATCCCTTATGGTAGAGAATGATATAATTTATAATGAATCTCTGGCGAATGGAGACATAGAGTTGAGATATTCTCGCATTAGATGGTCTACCCATGTCGACGAAGAAATCTCTAAAAAACTCAATTGCGAGGAATGTGTAAAAATAAGATCCAATTTATTAAATGCAAATTCTACAGAAAGAACAATAACACTGTTTCAAGACATAGTCTCCCTTCTGCAAGACTATCTAAGTCAAAAAAAGGGAACAAAACTCTCCCACCCATCGCACAAATCCAAATGCTGGTTTGATCAGGAATGTATTGCTATGAAACGTACTCTGCTGGAAAAATATAGGGCTTATAGGGAAGCTAACATCTCTACGTTGCCAGCTCAGTGGTTTGAACTTAAAAGAAAATACAAAGCTTTGATTAAAGTAAAAAAGAACTAAGCAATGACATATTAGAAAGACAAATTTGACTCTTTTTAAGATGAAATCAAGAGAAAAATTGGAATCAGAAGGAATAAAGTTAAATTGGTTCCCTTACAGACAGTCAACTGAGAGATTCCAGATGGATGTGAAAACTTATGGAACAGAACAAAAAGAGCAAGGAAGATTATTGAAGCTATTGCGGGAAAACCCACCTTACTTATTATCACATTTATATCAAGAGATTTTACAGCAAGAAAGGGAAGATGAGACAGTTAAAGTGGCAATGATATTGTGGGCTCAAAATGTCGGACATCCAATTCAGTTAGAGTACTGGGAACAGAGCTGGCAACGGACACAAAAATTTACTGTAGCTCAGAACCTAAAAGAGAACTATTATAAGCTTTTTCATAGATGGTACATGTCACCAGAAAAATTAAAGAAGATATATAATACGGGAACAGGACAATGTTGGAAGTGTCAGGAGAAAGTTGGTACACTACTTCATATGTGGTGGTCATGTCCTAAGGCTAAAAAGTATTAGAATGAAATACACAATATGATTTGTACAATAGTGAGGGTTCAACTTGATAAGAAACCTGAACTGTACTTATTAAATATGACACATATGTTAGATGGAATTGCTGTAAAGAAATATTGGAAAATAATATTGTATATGATTACGATAGCCCGTATTGAATACGCGAGGTTATGGAAAACTGAGCAGATACCTACAATAGAGCAATGGTGGGCAACTTCTATTGAAAAGCAGAATGCAGATATAGTCTCTCAGAGATTAAAAGGAAAATCAGATGATGACATTAATAAAGAATGGCAAATTGTTCTGGACATGGGCTGGGACTTGACAGGAAACAATTCTTAATTCATGGTAGCATGTGCAGCTAGAAGGAGAAAATCAGGGGAATATCATGGAACATGTAAAGTTGGGTTCAAAGCAGGAACTATCTTGCATGTTAACAAATGTAATGCGATACATAATGTTAATATGTCAATGAAATAACAGGTAATGAAATCCAGAGAGGAGTGGAAGACAGCTGTAATAATTCGTTAAAATGTACAATGAGAAATGTTTGTTTTATATGATGGAATTACAATAAAATTAATTAAAAAAAAAAGAACCAAGCACAAAAAGAAGCATGGCAACATTTAATAGATGCCTCCCTAAGGAAGGACTCTGCCTCCTTCTGGAGAATTGTTGCAAGAGGATGTCACGATACTCCTTCAGAAGTGGAATCTTTTATCCCAGCCAGGGTTTGGGAAACATAGAATCATAGAAATGTAGAGTTGGAAGAGACCACACGGGCCATCCAGGCCAACCCCCTGCCATGCAGGAACACCCTCAAAGCACTCCCGACAGATGGCCATCCAGCCTCTGCTTAAAATCCTCCAAGGCAGGAGACTCCACTACACTCCGAGGCAGCAGATTCCACTGCCGGACAGCCCTGACTGTCAGGAAGTTCTTCCTGAGGTTCAGGTGGAATCTCCTTTCCTGCAGCTTGAATCCATTGCTCCTTGTCCTCGTCTCTGGAGCAGCAGAAAACAAGCCCTCTCCCTCCTCTACATGGCATCCCTTCAAATATTTAAACATAGCTATCATGTCCCCTCTTAACCTTCTCTTCTGCAGACTGAACATACCCAGCTCTCTAAGTCTATCCTCATAGGGCTTGGCTTCCAGGCCCTTCACCATTTTGGTCGCCCTCCTCTGGACCTGCTCCAGCTTGACCATGTCCTTCTTGAATTGGGGTGCCCAGAACTGGACACAGTATTCAAGATGAGGTCTAACCAAAGCAGAGTAGAGTGGTACCAGTACCTCCCTCGATCTAGACACCATACTCCTATTGATGCAGCCAAGAATTGCATTGGCTTTCTTGGCTGCCGCATCACATTGCTGACTCATGTTCAGCTTGCGGTCTATTAAGACTCCTAGATCCCTTTCACACGTACTGCCATCAAACATATTTCCTTTCCTTGTTTGAAAGAAAACAACCCCCCCTCAAATACTTTCCTTATCCTTGAACAATGCTGGTCCAGAATGGCCCCCAGTTACCATAGAGGAAGCTCGGCGTCTCATTTCAGGATTAAAAGTGGGTAAAGCACCACGGTAGATAATATTCCACCAGAAATATTCAAAACTAATATCAACTGCTGGGCCCCAGTCCTTGCAGAATTGTTCACCAGCATTGACCGTTCCGCCATCATTCCTGACGACTGGGGATTAGCGATTATTATACCAATATATAAGAAAGGGAAAAGATCTGATCCCCTAAATTACAGACCCATCAGCCTTTTAAGCATAATCAGCAAATTATACGCGGCCCACCTTTACACTAAATTGGTGGACTGGATGGATCAAGAACACATTTTAGCAGATGCACAGGCAGGATTTAGGGCGGAATGGTCTACCATTGACCAAGGATTGGTGCTTCAACATCCTGTGGACAAATATACGTCCATTAAAGGAGGCTCTCTCTATGCTGCATTTATAGATTTTAAGTCTGCATTTGATCTCATTTCACGAGATAGGTTATGGGAAAAGTTGAGCAACACAAATATAGACAGGCGCCTTTTAATTACAGTAAGGATTCATTTGTGCACTCGTGCTCTGCAGCATCAGAAAGCAAGCTGGAACCTTCTTCTCCCTAAAGTAGGTGGGAAAAAGGCTGATCTCCTAGAGGCTGCTCCCCCATGTGGGGACACCAGAAGGTCGTCCTTTTTCCTGCCTATGAGAAGTGAGTGGGAGCAGCAACCCATACATTCAGGATCTTCCTCCTGGGAAAGTTCAGAGGACACAGGTTGGGGCCAAGAGATCAAGAGGGGAGGGTAATAATTAACATCTCTAAATGAGGGTCATTAAGAGTTGCTAAGAAGATCCTGTTGGGTGATCTCTCAGGACATCCAAGCCCAGATCATCTCGAAGGACTCTGTCCTCACGGCCGAGGGAGACCAGCCGGAGCCCAGAGGGGGGAAGGGAGGCTTCGTTTCACAGGAGTGTATTGTCAGCTCTGGATAACCTATTTGCTGAAGCATGCGGGCCACTTATTTTACCACTCAGGGAGATTTTCTTTTCCAAGTTGCACAAAACTTATGAACTCTGGCATTTTGCTTCTTTGGCACCTCAGTCTCTCTTTCCCTCCCCTTCCTGCATCTCTTTCTTTCCTCCTTTACTCCACATCCCTTGCAGATGAGAAAGAGAGGATTCCTGGCAAACACAGCGAGGGAAGGTAAGGAAGACGCTTGTGGCTTTTTGGACGTTCAGAGAATTAAGCCGTAGCGATCCTGTGGGGGGATTCAGGTGTTCCTCCAGCTAAGCCTCCCCCACTGGGCTGTTGTGAAGGAAAAAAGGAGAGAGACCCATCCTTCCCTCTTCCCAGGACCCCAGGCAGAACAGCCCCCCCTCCCACCCGTCCAGCATGTTCGGAGGAGGGCAACCAAAATGGTGGAGGGTCTGGAAGCCATGAAGCCCTTTGGGGAGCAGCTTAGGTAGCTGGCTATGTTCACCCTGCAGAAGAGAAGGTTAAGAGGGGACGTGATAGCCATGGTTAAATATTTGAAGGAATGTCACGTCGAGGAGGCAGTGGGCTTGTTTTCTGCTGCTCCCGAGACTAGGTCATGGAGCAAAAGATTCAAGCTACAGGAAAAGAGATTCCACCTGAACCTCAGGAAGAACTTTCTGAAGGTCAGAGCTGTCCGGTAGCGGAATCTGCTGCTGCCTCCATGGCGTGTGGTGGGGTCTCCTTCTTCTCTGGAGATTTTTAAGCAGAGGCTGGATGGCCATCTGTTGGGAGTGCTTTGATGGGTGTTCCTGCATGGGAGAAGGGGGTTGGGCTGGGTGGCTCCTGGGGTCTCTTCCAACTCTAGGATTCTCTGATTCCTCCTCATCTCAGTTTTAATTCTACTGAAACCTCTCCTATATTACATTCTTACTTTGCAAAGCCTTTAAAAACGAAGGCTCCTCTCCCTGAAACTGCAGCCCAGCCCTAGATCTGTGGGTTGCTGGAGAAGGAAGCACAAGGGGAACAGGGTCCCTTCTGACTCCCCTCCCCGCCTGCCTGCCTGCCTTCCTTCTCCCCTTGAAAGACTCAGAGGAAGGGTCCCCCCACCCTCGCCGGGGGGAGGGAGGGGAAGCCTCCAAGCAAGGCGGTGTTTCTAGGGTGGGGAAAGGCCTTTGCATTTAGGGGACCCCCCACTGCCACCCCCCCTCCGCCTCCCTCAGGTCTCTCACACTCCCCCTTCCCAGGATTGGGTGCCCGGCCCCTCCTCCCTCCTCCCCCTCTTCCTCCTCCCTTCCCTCCAGGAAACCTAGGAGCCCCCCTCCGCCCCCCCTTTCCGGGACTAGGGAGGCTGGAGCGGGGGGTCTTCTCTCCCCCCCGATAGTCCCAGCCTCTCCCCCTTCTCCGAAGCAGGAAGCGCCTCTTCCGCCACCCCCTTCTTTAGCGCCCCCCCTCCCTGCCATCCGGGACCTTTCGGCCTCCTGCCATCCCATAATAGTCCCCAAGAGAGCCACCCCTCCAACCCCCCAACCCGGGCCCAGAGCCAAACGCCGCCCCCCCCAATCGCTCCGGCCGCGGCTGTCCTTCCCCCGCCCCCAAATATTCCCTGTGCCCCGCGGAGACCCCCTAAGAGGGGAGACGGGGAGCCGCGGGGAGCCTTTTCCGGGGGCCCCTCCTTGCTTCCCCCTCGCGGCCCCCCGCTCCCTCCTGATCTCAAAATGGGGTCCCTCTTCCCGCTCCTTCCCGCCCTGGAGGGCACTTGGGGGTCCCCTCCCCACCCGCATTACCTCTCCTCCTCGTCCTCGTCCTCCTCCTCCTCCGCGCAGGGCCTTCCCTCCCCGCTCAGGAAACCAGAGCGACCCGCTCCGGAAGTGCGGAAGGGAAGCGCGCCCCTCTTCGAGTCTTCTTCCCCCGCCTCAGCCAACCTCCCTTCCTGCCCCTCTAGGAAGCCGCGCTCGCTGCTCCGCGGAGGACCGGCGGAGGCTTCTG